>CM051827.1:114324612-115586279 GCA_028451465.1 Erethizon dorsatum | reverse complement strand
AAGTGGAGCTTGCTTTTGGGTTTTGAGCTTTCTGCCAGATCCTACCTCTTCAATTCGTTGGATGTGAGAAGTTGCTACCTGTTTGGCCCAGTCCTTGATTCTTTGGTACTGTGCCACTGTATTTTCTGTGTCCCTTAGTCAATATCAATCATGAAATATCAGGAAGGAAAGCTGTTTAGAACAATTATTTCACATTTGGCTAAAATGGTAACTGAAGCATCAAACACAGTCTAGAAAATGACAGACTGAGCTAACCAGTTATTTACCACTTTTAGCCGTATAGAGTTGCGGTTATATAACAAAATCTAAAACACACCAGAAAAATTATATGCAGTATACAAGTCCTTAGTATGTCAATTTTTTCCCTCAGGAGTTTAAATTTAAAATGAGTTAAGGAGGAAATAGAGTATTGGGAGAAGAGGAAGGAATTAGATGTAAGGTTAGAGGACCAAGAGGGATCCCACTAACATTGGGACACTGGTGCAGAGGACTGGTGGGAAAAAGAGAAGGAAGGGATAAAAGGAAGAACAGATCACAACCACAATTACAAAGAGGTTAGAGGCGCTGTTTACACTCATATAAAAACCAGAGAGAATAATGAAGGAAAGAGCAAATAGACAAACAGAAACAAAAACGAAGACAAAAACAACAAAGCAAACAGACAAAACAGAAATAAAACCCCACAAAAAAAATAAAATAAAAATAAAAACCCTTCACCAGAACAAAAAACTAATGAGAGAGAAAATAAAAATAAAAATAAAAAAATAAAAAGAATCAGTTGCAGGTGTTGACTCTGCAGGCACCGTGTGATGACAAAGTCCTGTTCCGTGCAGGTCCGTCCAGCGAGCCAGGAGCGGCCTTTTGGCGGGGCGGTGAGCAGAAGCGTGGACTTTCAGGCGGAGACGGTCTCCTCCGCCTGCCACTGTCAGCGCACTGCTCCACCTTGCCCGGAGCGCGAGTTCCCAGCGCTATTTTCGCGCCGCTCTGATTTTCGCCACGCCCCCCACAATGGCGCCGGGCCAGTCGCTCTCTGGCGCGGGACAGGTGTGGCTGAGAGACCAGTCTCCTTCACCTGCCGTCCTCAGCGCACTTTCGTGGGCCTGATAGGCGCGGCGCTGCCCTGTCCCGAGCACGAGTTCCCAGCGCTGTTCTTTCGCGCTGCTCTGATTTTCGCTGCACCCCCCACAATGGCGCCCGGCCAGTCGCGCTCTGGCGCCGGACCGCTGTGGCTGAGAGACACTCACCGCCGGCCAGCGCAGTTCTCCGCCGCTCCCCTGCCCTGCCGCTCTCTCGCGATCCTCCGTGGGGGCTCCCTGGGCGCCAGCTGTCACCGTGTGTCTGCAGCTTTGAGCTTCTGTCGCCCGGCGATTCCTGGGATGGTAGAAGGTGCGCGCGCGCGGGGTCTGCTCCTTCTTTGTTGAAAAGTACCCTTCACTGGTGCTGGGGGTCCCAAGCTAAGCTTCAGAACTTTTCTGGGTTCCGGGGGGGGCATCTCCCCCCCTCCTGCGCTCTCCCGGTCACTATATTCCCCTGGTCCAATGGCAACTTTTAGAGAGTTTCGCTGCGTGTTTCTTACTCATCCGCCATCTTTTTTTTTCATAAGGTTGATTTTTGATGCAGAATCTCACTATGCAGTTCAGGCTGGCCTTGAAAGCACCAGGTAGCTTGGGCTGGCCTTGAACTTGCAGTAATTCCCCTACCTGATTACAGGCATGTGCTGCCATGCCTGGCTGCTTGAATCTTCTTAACCTATTTTTCTCACATCTGGTCTGTGGTTCTTTTTGCTGTGCTGGGATCAAACCCAGGGCCTCAGGCATGGTGGCAAGCACTGTATCACTGAGCTACATCCCTAGCCCCTGAAATAACTTTTTTTTTTTTTTTCCCCAGCAGTAGTGGGGTTTGAACTTGGGGCCTTTGCACTGAGGTACTTCCCCAGCCCTTTTTATTTTTTACTTTGAGACAGGGTCTCACTAAGTTGCTAGGTTGTCTAGGCTGGGCTCGAACTTGCAGTCTTTCTGTTCAGCCTCCTAGAGTGCAGGGATTACAGCATGTGCCACCATGGCTAGCTGATCTTCCTTTTTGCATTCTTGTATCTTTATTATCTCTGCCACTTTTTTACCCCCTGTTGATACTTGGAAGTAAACCCAAGGCCTTCCTATGGAGCTATATCCCCAGCCCTTTGAAAAAATTTTTAAAATTTGAGACAAGGTCTCACTAAGTCACTAAATTGCCCAGGCTGGGCTATAATATGCTTTACCTCAGCCTCCCAGAATGCTGGGATGACAGGCCTGTGTCACCATGCTTGGCTATATTTTTTTTACTTAAATTAAGTACAAACTACCAGACAGTACTTTACAAGGGTATTTTGTTTTCTGTTTAGACGATGAGTTCCTAGAGGGCAGAAGACCTAATGATAATAATTAACCACTGTTACATACTTGTGATAGGTACTATGCTAAATTTTTCTGCATTTGTTCATTAGTACTCTTAAGAACTCTATGTCCCAGCACTTGGGAGGCCAAAGCAGGAGGATCACTGCGAGTTCGAGGCCAGCCTGGGCTACAAAGTGAGTTCAAGTCCAGTCTGAACTGCATAGTGAAACCCTGTCTCAAAAAAAAAAAAAAAAAAGCTCTATGAACTGTTTTACTTTTTTCATTTTATAGATGAAAAAGCTGAATTTCAAAGTGACTGAGTTGATTACAACCACAAAGCTAGTCATTTTGATACTTTAACATGTTATTTAAATACATATCTGGGGGGAGGAGAAGGGGGCATAAAAAGAATTATGATGTGTTATGTACATGTACCAACTCCTCATAATGAATGTGATCATTATGTACTGCAAACATGTACTAATAAAAATTAAAAATAAATAAATATATATCTACTTTTAGCTACTAGGATGACTGATCAAAAAGATAACAAGTGTTGGTGAGAATGTAGAGAGATTGGAACCTTTATATATTGCTGGTGGGAATATGAAATGTTGGAGTTGTTTCGGTAGTTTGGTAGCTCCTCAAAATGTTAAACATGAAGATATTCTTTTTTCTTTTTTTTTGTGGGTACCGGGGGGTCGACCTCAGGACCTTGCGTGCCAGCAGGCGCCCGTGCCACTGAGCAATATCACCGGCCTTTTTTTGTATGTGGGTTCCGGGAGTCGAACTCGGGCCCTCGCGCTTGCCAGGCAGGTGCTTAAGCCGCTGAGCCATCTCACCGGCCCAAACGTGAAGATATTTAATGAATCAGTAATTATACTCTTAGGTATATACCCCAGAGAAATGAAGACATAAATCCACACGAAAACTTATACACAGATGCTTATAGCAACTTTACTCATAATAGTCAAAAAGTAGAAACAACCTACATGTTCACAACTGATGAACAGATGAGTAGTATATCCCTACAGTACAATAGAATATTATCTGGTAATAGAAAGAAATGAAGTACTCAGATGATGCCAGTTGGACAAACCTTAACATTATGCTAATTTTTTTAAAAAGCCAGGAACGGGCCGGTGAGATGGCTCAGCGGCCTACGCACCTGCTGGCAAGCGCAAAGGCCCGAGTTCGACTCCCGGAACCCACATACAAAAAAAGGGCCGGTGGTATCGCTCAGTGGCATGGGCATCTGCTGGCACGTGAGGTCCTAAGGTGGACCCCTGGTACCCACAAAAAAAAAAAAAAAAAAAGCCAGGAACACAAGGCCACATTTTGCATGGTCATTTAGATGAAATGTCCAAAAATAGGTGAATGGCCTAGGAAAGTTAGGGGAAATGGAGCTCTACTGCTAAAGAGTAAGAGGTTTCTTTTTGCAGTGATGAAAATATAAAAACTGATCATAGTGATAGTTACACAGCTCTATAAATATGCTAAATATCATTGAACTGTATATTTTAAGTGGGTGAGTTTATGGTATATGAATTATATCTCAAAGTTATTTAAGAAAAGAATGGGGCTGGGGGTGTATAGCTCAGTAGTAGAATGCTTGCCTAGCATATGTTTGATTTCTAGCTTTGCAAAAGAAAAAGAATAGCTGGGTGTGGTGGTGCAAATTTATAATCCCAGCACTGGGGAGGCTGAGGCAGGAGGATCGCCATAAGTTTGAGTTCAAGGTCAGCCTGAACTATATAGTGAGACCCTGTCTCAAAAAACAGAAAAACAGAACAAAATAAAAGAGAAATGTTTGGAAAAAATAAAAAAGGAATGAAAAGGGAAAGGAGGAAAAAACCCTACATCTAATAGTAACTCCTAGACACCTATCACTAATTTTAATAGTTTGATAACTGAGTGTGTATGTGAACTATGCTCAGTAAATATAGTGTAAAATTGAATTATAGATTCTGAAGTAGACAGGATTTTAAAAATCAATCTAACTCCTTGTTGTTAGTGAATAACAGAAGTTCTCTTAGGGTTAAACAGTTTGCCTAAGGTCCCTCAGCTGGTTATTAGATTCTGATCTCCTGACTGAAGGTTTTTGTTTTTCCTCTACTGAAGAGGCAGGTGCTTTACCACTGAGGTACACCCCTGGCCCTGGCCGTAATATTCCTTCCATCAGTTTTGTAATCAAGAATGTTGCAGGGCCGGTGAGATAGCTCAGCGGCATAAGTGCCTGCCTGGCAAGCGTGAGGACCTGAGTTGGACTCCCGGAACCCACATAAAGGAATAAAAGGGCCGGTGATATTGCTCAGCGGCACAAGCGCTTGCTGGCAAGCGTGAGGTCCTGAGGTCAACTCCCGGTACCCACATTAAAAAAAAAAAAAAAAAAAAAGGAATGTTGCAGGCTGGGGATATAGCTGAGCAGCATATGCACCTGCCTGGCAAGCGCAAGGTCCTGAGTTCGATTCCTGGTACCAAAAAAAAAAAAGAATGTTGCTAGTCTCTCTCTCTCTTTTTTTTTTTTTTTTTTTTTTGGTTTTTTGAGACAGGGCCTCACCATGTAGTCCAGACTGGCCTTGAACTCGCAGCAATCTTCCTGCCTCACCCTCTTGAGTGCTGGGATTACTGGTGTGTGCCAGCACGCCCAGCTGTGTTTATTTAATTTTGATTTAAGGTTTTTCTCTACAATAATGGGACCTTTTCATTTTGACTGACAGGTATTTTTAAAAATCAAACATTGGTCTGGATTTTCCCCCCAGTAAACTGACTGACGGTATTTAATTTACATTGTTACACAGATTTTGTGTGTGTGTGTGTGTGTGTACGTGTGTGTGTGTTGTTTTGTTTTGTTTTTGAGACAGGGTCTCACTATGCAGTTGTGGCTGGCTTTGAACTCACTTTGTAGTCCAGGCTGGTCTTGAACTTGTGGCAGTCCTCCTGCCTCAGTCTCCCAAGTTTTGGGATTGCTGGCATGCACAACCTTACCAGATTCCTTATTCAGTTTTCTACCTGTTAAAAATAATAATAGATATGTGACCTTACAGTCCCATCTTATCTGCAACCCACTGTACCAGCACATGCATTTTGTAACCTTGTAATCGTCCTCAAAGTATACTTGAAAGTTGGAGATAGGTAGAAATGTGAACCTTCTGCAGCCATGCTGATTACAGTTGTCTTCCAAGACCAGACAGAAGCCATAGGAAAGACAAATGTAGGCTGAAGGAAAAATTAAAAACAAACAAGGGGAAAGTGAAAGACA
The DNA here is from genome assembly GCA_028451465.1 of Erethizon dorsatum. Lineage (NCBI taxonomy): Eukaryota > Metazoa > Chordata > Mammalia > Rodentia > Erethizontidae > Erethizon > Erethizon dorsatum. The sequence goes on along the minus strand of CM051827.1, from coordinate 115,580,645 downwards.
AACTATGAAATAGAGGATTTCAGTGTGTACTGACTTGAGAGTGCTCGCTGTGCTAGAGTGAAACCTGAGAGTTACTAAGAATAACTTCCATATCCAGGCAGTCAGGTCTGGGGTGTGGGCAAGAGAGCAGAATCCTGACTCAGATGCTGTGCTCCCTGCTTGGATACTGAGCAGGACTGTCTGGTTTGCCTTATTCTTTGGATAGTCCAGATTCATTGCTCACTTTCACTGGGGGACTTTTGGAGGCTACAGCTGATTCTTGCACCCCCTTGGAAAGGATATTTTTAGATTGGATTATAGTATTTTTAGAGTTTTCCAGCTTTCAGAAGAGCAGGACCTACCCATTTTCCTTAAAGTAAGTTATTACTCTTTTTAAGTTCACTTTCCAGCTTTGCTTGTTGACTGCAACATTTTAAAATCAAGTACAAAGAGTATAAGTTAAAAATGAAGCTATCATTACCTTTTATTGGTTTACCTTGTGTATAGCATTTGAAATCCTGGAACACACATCTGTCAGTTAGGTTGCTGTGTCTTTCTGCCTTGTACTTCTAATGATAGTGCCCTCTCTGCCCAGCCCAAGGACAGGCAGAGAACATCTGGCATAACAGCCAAACTCAAGAAAGTTTGCTGCTTCAGTTTTGACTTACAGAAGACTGTTCTCTCCACAGATTTTTGCAGCTCAAGTGGCAGCCCTTCTTTTCAGCCTATTAAAAGCCACATAACCATTCCAACAGCCCATGTGATGCCTTCTACTTTGGGAACCTCTCCTGCCAAGCCAAATTCTACACCCGCTGGATACTCTTCCTCCAAGCTTCCTTTGTCAGGGTTGGCTGAAAGTGTGGGGATAACAAGAAATGGAGACTTTGGTGCAGTGAAATGTTCTCCAAGCCTGTCTAGAGATCTCATGTATCTTTGTGGTGCTACAGGGGAAAATGGGATTGAGCAGTCTCACTGGTTTCCAGCAGTGGGCCATGAAAGAGAGGAAGAGATGAGGAAGTTTGATGTTCCTAGCATGGAACCAACCCTCAATCAATCCACCATGATCGATACACTTCATTCAGATCCCCACTACCGAGTCCACTTCCACAACCCAAGAACTGATCCAAACAAGGAGTTGTATAAAGTATTACCTGAGGCCAAGAAGGCACCAGGCAGTGGGGCAGTATTTGATAGGAATGGACCACACTCTAGCAGCAGTGGAGTGCTCCCTTTGGGACTCCAGCCTGCTCCTGGGCTCTCTAAGCCTCTAACTTCTCAGGTGTGGCAACCAACTCCTGACCCTTGGCATCCTCGAGAGCAATCTTGTGAACTCATTACTTGTCGACAGCAGCTGGAATTAATCCGTTTACAAATGGAACAAATGCAGGTAGAAACCCTTCTTTTCTTGGATTTTATAGGTTGTGTGTGGTTCTTAGAACTGTGTAACCTTTACCCTATAAGGGTTTTTGTTGTTTTATTTTTAATTTCGAGGCAGAGTCTCACTGAATTGCCCAGTTAGGCTCAGACTTGTAATCTTTCTGCCTTAGCCTGCCAGAGCACTGGGATTACAGGTGTGCACCACCACACCCAGCTTACCATATAACATTTGTGTGTGTGTGTGTGTGTGTGTGTGTGTTCTGAGACAGGATCTTGCTATGGAGTTCAGGCTGGCCTTGAACTCACTATGTAGACCAGGCTGGTCTTGAACTCATGGCGATCCTCCTGCCTCAGCCTCCTGAGTACTGGAATTACAGGTGTGCACCACCAAGCCCAACTCTACCCTATAATTTTTTTTTTTTTTTTTTTGTGGGTACCGGGGGGTCGACCTCAGGACCTCGCGCGCCAGCAGGCGCCCGTGCCGCTGTGCGATATCACCGGCCCCTTTTTTGTATGTGGGTTCCGGGAGTCGAACTCGGGCCCTCGTGCTTGCCGGGCAGGCGCTTAAGCTGCTGAGCCATCTCACCAGCCCCTCTACCCTATAAATTTTAACTCTAAAGAGAACAATTGTTAAGAAAGTAAGGAAGGTATTTTTAGATAGGAAATGAAAGTTTGTGAGCTCTGGACCATTGAACCTGTCAGTGGTCAGATACACTCATCAAAGTAAAGGATTATAAGGGAAAACCCAAAAAGGTACCTTGGTACTCATCGTTAACTGGTTCTGGGAGGCTCAGAGTAACAAATTGTTTTGGCTGGAAAGGGTAGCAAGTCATGAGGCAGTCAACACTAGTGCCAGCTCGCATGTTAAGTACCAAACAACAAGACCGGGACAAAGTTTTCATGTCAGAATGTACCAAGTACCAAATTCAAGTTTTAGTGCAATCACTTACCAAGATATGACTATATATACCAGTCACTAGACTAGGTACTTTCATGTAGAAAATTTTGTTTAGTTCTCATTGCTCCCTGATGAGGTAAATACAGGAACTTACCAGGTCCTTAGAATAATCTGTACAGGGTCACAAAGCTGATAAGTAACAGAGCTAAGGTTTAAAAATCATCTTTGAACCCCTTTGTTCTTTTCACTGTGCCACTTTTGTATTTCTTTTTATGTCCTTGTGCAGCTAAAGAGTGGGAAGGAAGGAAACAGGACATATTTACCTTCCCTGGTTGGTGAGGACATCTTAGCTCCTAGTTCACGTTTATTGCAAGATAGTAAAAGATAACTGACCTTAGAAACTAGACTCTTTCTGAACTGGGAGTGTTTAGTTGGCAGAAACCTCTCTGGCAGGTTCTTTCCAGTCATGCATCAGAGCTAAAAATATTTCATAAACATTGGCCTTACCAAGCTGAGCCAAACTGGCCCTTGATTCCAGACCCAGCTAAGTACTACTCAGGTGTTTTTAGGTGCTTAGAATCAAAATCAAGCCCCTCTGTCCTTTTTGTCTTCCAGCTTCAGAATGGAGCCATATGCCATCACCCTGCTGCTTTTGCTCCTTTACTGCCCACCATAGAACCAGCACAGTGGCTCAGCATCTTGAACAGTAATGAACATCTTCTGAAGGAGAAGGAACTTCTCATTGATAAGTAAGATGGCAAGGGGTGCTGCAAGGGCAAGCTCTCTTCTCCCATGTCCCTCTGAGGGCGCCTAATGAGGTCCTCCCAAGCGCAGTACACTCCCTTATGTTCAGGTCCACACCTTGCCTTATGGTAGAGGTAGGTCGATAAGTAGGTCGATAGTATCTGTGAAACACAAGTTCTGTGTCTCTGCAGTGGCTTTAGGGGGTACCTGCAGTGGTTAGCTGATTTATTGACGCTGATCTTTTTTTCATTTTCTCTCAGTCACCTTTCTCCTTCGCGTGTATGTGTGTGTATGTGTAGGTGGGTGGTACTGGGGGACTGCTTTGCCACTGAGCTACATCCCAGCCTCATTTATGTATGTATATATGTATTTAATTTTGAGACAAGGTCTCACTATGTTGCCTAAGACTTGAACTAATGATGCTTCTGCCTCAGCTTCCCAAAATGCTGAGATTATGGGCATGTGCCACCATATCTGGCTAGTCATATTTCTCATTTGTTTTCCTTCAGCAGAATTTAATGTCCAGAGTCAAAGTTTTTGCTTATATAGCGTAGGGATTATTACTCACCTGTCTAAGGAAAGTAGGGGCTTGCATTATAAGGGGCTTAGTATTAGGACCCAGAGATGTTTCTACTGTTTTTTGCAGGCAGAGGAAACACATCTCTCAACTGGAGCAGAAAGTGCGAGAGAGTGAACTGCAAGTCCACAGTGCTCTTTTGGGTCACCCTGCCCCCTTTGGGGATGTCTGCTTGCTGAGGCTGCAGGTAAGCATTGGCAGCCAGGATGGCATTGTCAAAACTCAGCGTTTTCCCTGTGCTTGGCACCATTAGATATCCAAGAGATACAAAAGGTATCAAAGAATAACCATATTATAAAGCACCCTTTGTTGTGCTCTTGTGAGGATGGAAAAGGCTTGAATCAGGTGAAAGTCTGGATGCCTTGGTGTCAGGACATACTTGGAAGGAAAGGAAAGCAGAACAAGGTAGATGGTAACTTCCTGGCATTGGGTGATATTCTGAGAAGTCTTAATCTGTGAGCCCTGGCCGAAATGGAGAGAGAGACAGGGGCAGGGGAGATTTAGAGTGATTATCATTTTTATTCTTCCATGCTAGGAGCAACTGAAGAAAACCGTATTCTTACGGAGGTCAGTGTGTATGGGATTTGAGTTCTTGAAAAGAAGCCTGCTTTTTTTTTTTTTTTTTTTGTGGGTACCGGGGGGTTGACCTCAGGACCTCGCGCGCCAGCAGGCACCCGTGCCGCTGAGCGATATCACCGGCCCCTTTTTTCGTATGTGGGTTCCGGGAGTCGAACTCGGGCCCTCGCGCTTGCCGGGCAGGCGCTTAAGCCGCTGAGCCATCTCACCGGCCCCTGCTTTTTTTTTTTTTGAGACAGGGTTTCGCTATGCAGTTCAGGCTGGCCTCGAACTCACTTTGTAGCCCAGACTGGCCTCAAAGTCGCAGTGATCTTTCTGCCTCAGCCTTCCAAGTGCTGGGATTATAGGTGTGTGCCAACACGTCCAGTGACTGCTTGTTTTTGGTTTTGGGTTTTTTTATGTGTGTGTGGTTTTCACTGTGTAGTCTAAGCTGGCCTTGAACTCACTATGTAGCCCAGGCTGGCCTTGAACTCATGGCAGTCCTGCCTCAGCCTCCTGAGTGCTGGGATTACAAGCATGTGCTGCCATGCCTGTCAAAGCCTGCTTGTTGACCAAGCTTACATAGCTTGGGCTTTTGAGTGATGAGTATCAGATAGGCCCTAATACTGGCCATGCCACATAGTGGGCCTATTAAGGCAGTATTCCATCTTATAGAATCAGGATGTTAGAGTGGGAAAAGCCCTTAGGCAGAAATCTGGTTTAGTCCTCTAATTTACTGATGACAAATATTGAACTCCAGGAAGGAGAAAGTACTTGCCTAAGATCATATAGTGAATGACTGGAAGAAGTCAGGCCTCAAGCCCAAGTTTTGTGATGTCTTCTTCTGCATTTCTTCCATTATATACTATAACTCCTCAGATATTGCTTTAAAGCAGTGGTTCTCAAACAGCAATATGTATCAGAATCACCTGGAGAGTGTACTGCGATACAGATTATAGTGATCCATCCTCAGAGTTTCTGATTCAGTGGGCCTATGACTAAGGCTCTAAAATTAGTATTTCTAAACAAATTCTACCATCAGGTGATGCTAGTACTATTCATCCTCGCACCACATTTTGGGAAGTACTGCTTGGAGAAAGATGATACTTGACCATGAAGTGTGCTGGGAATAAGTAAAGTACAGTATATAGAGTTGTAAGGGTAGGGAACAGTTAACGTTATGAAGTATCTTTCTGGCAGGAATTGCAGCGAGAGAACACTTTCTTACGTGCACAGATTGCACAGAAGACAGACGCCTTGAGCAAAGACAAGATTGAGCTTGAAAAGAAACTTTCTGCTTCAGAAGTTGAAGTCCAGCTCATCAGAGAGTCTCTCAAAGTGACACTACATAAGCATTCAGAGGAGGGGAAGAAACATGAAGAAAGGGTGAGCTGAGGAGTTGATGGCTCTGTAATCCACAAGGGTGTTGGCAGTCAGCCTTCTCTGCCAACAGCCTAAGCTGTTTCTGCCCCATTCTTGGAACCACGAGAAGCCAGTTAGGTGAGACCCTTCTTTGGCTTCATGCAGGACCTATTTACTGGAAATGGAACCCCTCCTTTCTGCCTCATCTTCACAAAAATACCCCAGTCAGGGAAAACGTGTCCCAGGTTGTAAGGTGCTGCCAGGTGTCCTAAGGTGGAAAACCAGCCTATGCTGTCATACCAGGTGGCACTTTTCCAAGATGTTTGAATACCTATGGTAAATTTATTCCACTCAGTCTGCTTTCATCTCACCCTATCTAAAAAAGTAGAGAGACATTCCATATGTATGCTACTTTGGGAGTTTATTTCTCCCAATGTTAGAATTTCCATAGAGCTTCCTCTGAAGCCCATGTTCTTGGGGGACAAGTTTGGCAGTGTTTAGTTCTGGAACATTTGTATCAAAATCAGCTAGAATAGTGTTTATCAACTTTTTTGTTGTTGTTGTTAAGACATAGTCTTGCTGTGTTTCCCAGTTTGGTCTCAAACTCCTGGGCCTAAGCAATCCTCCTGCCTCAACCTCTGGAGTAGCTGGGACTACAGATATGTGCCACAGAACCTGACTTCTCAAACTTTAAGAATTACTTGGGTTAGGCATGGTGCCATATGCCTATAATTCCAGCTTCTCAGGAGACTGAGGTAGGATGATTGCAAGTTGGACCCTAGCTTGGGCAGCTTAGTACCTTAGCAAGACCCTGTCTCAAACAAAATAAAAAGGCCTGGTAATGTAGCTTATTCTAAAAGCCCTGGGTTCAGTCCCCAAGTATCCAGAATGGTGGGGTGAAGCAAGGTATCGTTTAGGGCAGATTCAGTGACACATGACTGTAATCCCAGCTACTCAGGAGGCTGAATTAAGAAAACAGTGAAAGCAAATTTCTTTTAACAAAAACTCAGGATTAAAGTTCAGAAGGATCCAATACTTTTCACCTTTTGAAAATATGTTAAAAACTCACGCCATGGGCTGGGGATGTAGCTCAGCGGCACAAGCACCTGCCTGGCAAGCGCAAGGTCCTGAGTTCGATTCCTGGTACCAAAAAAATAAAAAACAAAACTCTAGCCACGCATGATGACACACGCCTGTAATTCCAGCACTCAGGAGGCTGAGGCAGGAGGATCACAAGTTTGAGGTCAGCTTGGGCTACATAGCAAGTTCAAGGGTAGCCTGAACTACATAGTGAGACCTGTCTCTTTTTTTGTTTGTTTGTTTTGAGACAGGGTCTTGCTCTGTAGTCTAGGCTGGCCTTGAACTCACAGCAGTCCTCCTACCTTAGCCTCCCTAGTGAGACCTGTCTCCAAAAAAAAAAAAAAAAAAAAATCTCTTACACACTTTTGTCTCTTCCCTGTTGTCTTTTTTTTTTTTTAGATTAATACTTTATTTCCTTACTGTCATTTGATACATTTTAGAAGAGAAAAAAGATAAACATCTTTGGTCAGTTTTACCTTTTTATTTTATTTATTTTTTTTTTGTGGGTACCAGGGGTCGACCTCAGGAGCTGGCGCACAAGCAGGCACCCGTGCTGCTGAGCAATATCACCGGCCTTTTTTTCATATGTGGGTACCAGGAGTCAAACTCAGGCCCTTGCGCTTGTCAGGCAGGCGCTTACGCCGCTGAGCCATCTCACCAGCCCCGCCAGGTGATTCTGATGCATATTGAAATGTCAGAATCACAGGTTTGAAGCATGAAGGATACAGCCTGGGTAAAGCTTCTGGGCTGAATTTCAGAGATCATTCTTAGTACCGCATGTCTTTGGATGGAAGTAAGCCTATACTCTTCTTTGATATAAGTTATCAGCCTCGTTTTTTCTGTTTTTTTGTTTTTTTTTTTGTTTTTTTTTTCTTCTCCAGCTTTCTTTTTCATAAGCCAAAGAAGAAATCTGTATTCAGCTCTTCACGTGTGTGTGTGGGTGCTTGTGTGTGTTACCAGGGGTTAGACATAGGGTCTTTGCACTGAACTGTATCTCTAGCCGTTTTTACTTTTTATTTTAAGACAGTCTTGCTAAGTTGCCCAAGCTGAGTTTGAATTGTCTGCTCTTTTCTAAGTCTCATATTGTGCTTTATGGATATGATACCTAGCAAAATGGATCTAGCCCTTCCTGTCAGAGTTTATAGTCTCATAAGCCCTTTCACATGTTTTCTCAGGTTTATGTTATGTGTGGTTTTTAGGGAAGAGTGCCTTTCTCACCACAATGTGCAGAGTTAACACATCTGAACTTTTCTGTATGTCTACAGGGAAGTTGTGTGTACTACTGAAATTCAATTCTGAGGCAGAACACCAGACTCCACACAAGTTTAAGGGCACTGTCCCCAACAAGGTGCACTTACTTCAGATGACACCTGCGAGTTTTGAGGTCCCCAGGCCACTTGTACTGACCAACTTACAAATCCAGAGATTCCTGAGATCCTTTCAGTAATTCTCTAGACCAATTTTCAGAACTATAAAAAACACTATACTTATGTTTATAGTTTGGTTATTTGTAGTTTTTGAGTTGGAGTCTGAGATTGTTCCCCAGGCTGGAATCAAATCCCTCCACTCAAGTAATCCTCCCACTCAGCCACCCAGTCTGTTTCCAGCCTTATATTATAAAGGATGCAGTTCAGGAATGGCCAGATGAAGAGAGGTGTAGCCAGAGGTCTGGGAGGCTCTTAAAAGCAGCTCCATTTACATGGGGAATCAGGGTGTGTGGGGCCTCCCAGCACATCCACATGTCTACCCTCCAGGAAGCCCACCAAGCTTAAGTGTCTAGAGTTCTTATTGAAGTTTCATTGTTTAGGCTCTACCCTGCTTTTCCTCCTCTTCTTGAGTAAAAAAAGATTTACTCAAATGGATTGGTCTTGCTGATGACCAACCCCATTCTTGAGTGCTCCTTTAGAATAAATTCATTCAGTGATAGGCTCTGGTCCTCTATGCATAACAAAGACACTGTTCTATTTAGAAAATTCCAAGGGCTCAGAGGTCACCTCCAGGAACCTACGAAACAAATTCTTTTTTTTTTTTAATATGCGAGTACCAGGAGTCAAACTCAGGACCTCAAACTCAGAACCTCACACTTGCCAGGCAGGCGCTTATGCCGCTGAGCTATATCACCGGCCCCAAATTCTTATAAAACTCTGTTTTTGAGAACTGCTTCCAGGGCCCTTCATCCTTGCCCTTGACAGGAAAGTTCAGCTGTGTTAACCCTGCAGTTTATGTCTCAGTCCCAGATGGAGGAATTTGTTGGAACTTCCTGCCTTCCTTGCAGAAGAATAACTGCATAGCTCCAAGGACAGAGACAGTGGTCACTTTGAAAAAAGTTGATCCTAGAGGAGGACTCTCTAGAGGGTCCTCTAGAGGGTCCTAGAGGAGTGAATGGAGACAGACTTAACATTTCTTCCCCTAGGTCAAAGGTCGTGATAAACATATCAATAATTTGAAAAAAAAATGTCAGAAGGAATCTGAGCAGAACCGTGAGAAGCAGCAGCGTATTGAGACCTTGGAGCGTTACCTGGCTGACCTGCCTACACTAGAAGATCATCAGAAGCAGAGCCAGCAGGTAGTAGCAATGTCTGGGTATACCTGGGGCAAAGCTGAGTAGCCAGGCAGGCGGACTTTCTCATTATTTGCTGTGCACTTCCTGAAAGGCTACTTCCTCAAAGGAAAATCCTAAAGGTGTCACATCTAAGTTCACATCTGTAAAACTGGACTAAAGATGTTTTGAGGTATCCATTCAGAATCTTTTTTGGCTTATTGATCTAAGCATGGGATCCTGTCTCTTAGCTTAAGGATTCCGAGTCGAAGACCACAGAGCTGCAAGAGAGAGTGACTGAGTTGGAGAGTTTGCTGGAGGAGACCCAGGCAACCTGCAGAGAGAAGGAGATTCAGCTGGAAAGCCTGAGACAGAGAGAAGCAGAATTCTCCTCCATTAAATATAAGTAAATAACCCTGTGGGATTGAGGAAAGGAGGGGAGAGCTCAGTTCTGGTCCTCATTACCCCCACTTACTTAACTGTGTGACATTAGGTGGTTGTATACATCTGTTTACATCTTTTTTTTTTTTTTTTTTCTTTTTTGGTACCAGGAATCAAACTCAGGACCTTGCGCTTGCCAGGCAGGCGCTGTGCCGCTGAGCTATATCACTGGCCCCTGTTCACATCTTTGAGCTTCATTTTCTTTGGATTGTGAAGGATAAAAAAGCTAATGATAGGCAAGGACTGTGGGATGGAGTAGAATGTGTGTATGGTGATTCAGTGGGCGCTTCTCACTTGTCTTTTGGAGGATCTAACTCTGCCTGGCATATTAGAATCCTTGGAAAAAAATATGTATATATATGATTAATGAAAACACTTTATAAACTAGGAAATGGTATTTGTATATTTTGAAAAATGGATCCTGGTAGTGAGGTCTGGGGTTATCCACATTTTGAACCTTTTATGGTACAGGCTACCAGGAGCATCTGTTTCTTCTCAGCCCTAGATTGCTCTCAATTGCAGGACAATTTCTGAGAACAAAACAACATGCTATAATGTGCTCTCAGAGTGTCTTGGGAGCTCCTTCGTATTAATAGCAGTTTCTGAAAATGATGGTCATGTTTCAATAGCCTCTTGGACTAAATCCAGTTCCTAATGGTTGGATTGGATTTCTTATCCCATATTAACCACAGTGACCCTGTTGTTATCTTAGCAGATGGGCCATGCTGCAAGTAATTGTGAGGGACCCATTCGAGGAGGCCATTGGTTGGAGCCAGAAGCAGAGTTAGGGGACAAAGTTGGCTCTACCCTAGCTTGTACATGCCAAGAAAAAAGAGTTCTTTTGTGTTTTCCAAAATTTCTACAGTGTACATGTATGACTGTTACAGTCTAAATATATGTGATGAATGTTTATTTTTTTATATATCAAAACAAAGAAAACAGCCTTTGACAAGTAGAGAATTGATGGCACACTGGTAGATTCTTATAGGGTAGCAACCAACATCCACTGAGTAGCTTATTATAGCTCACACTACAGTACAACAGACTTAAAACATCATCCTCAGCTACAACCCAGAGGGGCCTAAGTGTCTTGTTTCAGACATAAAGTAAACAGCAGAACCAGGAGTCAAAGCCACATTATTTTTGACTTCAGAGTTCTTGAAGAGGCCACTGTCTTTCAGCCTACAAGATAAGCAGTCTGTGGAAGAAGCTGGTGGAGAAGATCCCAAAGTGGAAATGGAGTCCCTGCAGAAGGAATGTGATTCCCTCCGAAAGGTGACTAAGGGTGTCTAGGCTATAATGAGATTTAGGCTGGGAGGAAAGAGGAGATTGTAGAGCCAGATATGGGCATTGGTGAACCACATCAGTAATCCCAGTAACTTGGAAGGCTGAGGCAGGAAGAGTACAAGTTCAAGGACCGCCTGGGCAACTTGGTGAGACTGTCTCAAAATAAAATTTTAAAAGGGCTGAGAGTATAGCTGAGTAGTGCAGTGCTTGCCTAGCATGTACAAGGCTCCAGGTTCAATCTCCAGTACTGCATGAATGAATGAATGAATGAATGAATGAATGAATGAATGAATGAGATGAGATGAGATGAGATGAGATGAGATGATTGTGTACTTAAAAAGAACCATGAATTCCTGGCCTTGGGCTACCTAGGATCTGCTACCAGTAGCTTTTCTCTTTTCTGAGAAGTTGCCCCTGCCCAGTAAGCTTGCATTTTAGACATTGAACCTATGACAGGCAAACTGTACTCATACGAAATACAATAGGCCAAAGTCAGGGAGGAGCTGGTCATATTGGCACATCCTTGCAATCCTAACATTCTCAGAGGCTGAGGCAGGACGATTGCAATTTCAAGCCTGACCTGGGCAACTTAGTGATTTAGTGAGATCCTCTCTCAAAAATTAACAAATGGCTTCGGATGTAGCTCAGTGCAAAGGCCCTGGGTTCAGTTCCCAGTACAGTGAGTCCCTGACTTATAAACATTCAAGTAGTGAACTTTCACAGGTATACTATATAAGACTCACTTTATCAGTTTATGAATGAATCTGGCTTACAAACAATTCTAGCACGTAACTCCTTCATAAGTCAGGGATTTTCTGTACCATCACCACCAAAAATACAAAACAAAAATTTAGGGGGAACATACCTCTCAACATCCAGACTAGATGACCCAAAATAGTGTACCAAAGCTTGGTCCACTTCAGTTGTGGCTCATGTCCATACTTGTATTAGGCAGAGTTCTAGTCAGTGAAATGGCCTGGTTTCTCAGTTATCACAGAAGAGGCAGTCCATGGCCTGCTTGTGAGACTGTGCAGATCAGCAAAGAAGACCCCACAGTGGTTCAGAGAACACCTAAGGAAACGGGCTATTGAGGGTCTCTCCTTGGATAGTCAGTGTGACCATAGTTCTCACTAACAACCATCACAGCCCTGCTGTGGGGCAGGCTTCATTAAACTGAATTTCTAGCCATCTCCTTACCAAAGAACCACAGTATATACTGGCTGTGTATAAAGTTAATTCCACTGGCTTGCATTAGGGTGAGGGTTCCTCCTACCTCCAGTAGTGGTCATGACTCCATATTACATTCCTGTGTAAACCTCTGTGTGATTGAAGCATAGAAGTCAGGAGTGTGAAGCTGGATAGTCAAGGTCAGGAGGGAGTCTGAGTAAGATGTCTTTTTTTTTTTGTACCGGGAATTGAACTCAGGAGCTTGCGTTTGCCAGGCAGGCGCTTGTGCCACTGAGCTATATCCCCATCCCCTGAGTAAGGTTTTTGTAGGTAGGGCTAATTAGTCTTTACCCTGTTCTCACAATTAATGAGCTGTAGCTAGAGGGGCTGATGCCCAAACCACAGATCTTGGTGTGGTCCCTTGTCCTCTGACCTCAACATCAGCTTTGCCTATGGAGTCTTCTGATAATTTTGCCTTTCAGATTGTGGAGAAGCAACAGCAGAAGATGGATCAATTGTGCTTACAAGTACAGGTGAGCCATGAGTCATTGGACTTTGGTGGGTAGGACATAATGATGGAAACTCTAGAATTCACCTAACATTTCATTCTGTTCTCTGCTATACAATTTGCTTGGCATTAGGGACACAAGAAGAATGAAATTTGGTCAGGGCTTTAAAGCCTGCAGTCTTGTAGGTAGGACAGATATGAGAGAAACTTCACCATGGTGCTGTGAAAGAAGTGTTCACATCACCCCGGGGGTGAGCACAGAAGAATCATTGGGAAAGGAGGGCAAGGAAAGGTTTCTGGCGATCCTGAGCCTTGAAGCATAAGTAGTTAGCTAGGCAAAAAAGAGGAGTTGGGAAGGATGGCATTGGAATTTCAATAGGAAGAACATGAAGGTGTGAAACAGCGTGGTTTGAACGGGACTTGAAAGAGGTTGATATTGTTGAAGTAGTCATCTACCACTTAATGACCAGGATACCTTTTTTCTTCTTGAGAAAAATGGTTTTAGGTGAGTCCGTCATTGTGCAAACATAGAATGTACTTTCATAGACTAAGACAGCTGCATCACTAGACAGTGTCTTATGGGACCACTGCCACATACGCAGTCCATGGGTCAAAACAGCATTCTGCAGTGCGTGACTCTGCTGTTAAGGCAGTGAGTGTAGAGCTGGGAGGTCCGGCCTACGGAAGGGGCCCTGTCTGTCTAACTGTTGGTGTTTAATCTTCAGGTAAGTGATGGAATTCTATTGGAGCATTTAGTCGGGGCATCCTACAGTCTGGTTTGCAACTCAGGCTTGAGTGTGGTGGGTTGGCAGCCTGGAGAGAGGCACCACTCAAGTCTTGCAGAACTCGGAGTGAGGTGATGGAACAGCAGTGTAGCAGGGAGGGGATGTGAAGCAACAGATGAAGTGACTTATAGGAGAAATCAGTGACTGACAGGATGTAGGGGTTGAAGAATAGGGAAGAACCAAAGACAGCTCCTGGTTTCTAATTTGGGCCAGAGCGGGGATGGGTTCTTCAGAAAATTGGAGGAACTGGGTTCTTCAAGAAATTCTGAGCAAAGCGGGTTCACTCAAGTTCTCTTTAGACTCTAAAATGCACGAAGTGCACTCACTCTGAGGAACAACTGCTGGCTGTAGTCCTGCCTTGGCCGTTTTGTGAATCAGGCTGCTGCTTTAGTTCACCTCTTTCAGGTCCTGTAAGGAGGTAGTCAAGCCTGGTAGCATATCATATATTAATTTAAGGTGTCAGCTTTTGGGGGAGACTGAGGGAGGAGTATTGCAAGTTCAAGACCAGCCTGGGGTACATAGCAAATCTCAGGCCATCCTGTACTACGTAGTGAGACTCAATCTCAAAAGCCGGGTGTGGTTGCACACACCTGTAATCCCAGCACTCTGGGAGCCTGAGGCAGGAGGTGGCACGTTTGAGCCCAGCCTGGGCAATTTAATGAGACCTTGTCTCAAAATTAAAATTTTTAAAAAGTCCTGGGGATGTAGCTCAGTATAAAAGCCCTGAGTTTGGTCCCCAGTACTGCAAAAATAAATAGGTGGGTGGATGGGTAGATAGATAGATAGATAGATAGATAGATAAATAAAAACTTTAAATGCCTGGTCTTCAGTGGAGTTTTTAATGGATCTAAAAGTAAATTTCCAGGAACTCTGAAGTTTGACAGAAGTTGGAGAAGTCTACCATTTTATTATTTTTTGGTGTTGGAGATTGAACCTGTAGACTCACACATGCCAAGCACGTGGTCAAACACTATATATCTCTAGCCTTAAGTCTAACATTTTAAATTTTACACTTACCTATGATGAGACTATTCAGGCAATTTAAAATGTCAGATGAATTTCTGAGAATAAGGTGGACTGATCACAGTTACCTTGGGTATTTCATGGTCATGAGGTATTTTCCTTGACAGTTACATTTTTTATTAATACAAAATGGGAAACTAAAATATTTTATACATTATTCAAATTAGTTTCATGATTGGGAGAGGTGTTAGAATGAAAGGTTAGAATGAAAGGAGAGGTAAGAAGATGAAAAACTTTTAAGTATGTCCCTCCCTGGGACTGACCACCACACACACACACACACACACGCACACACGATGAGATGCCTGTGAGTGTGCCCTCCTCCTCTCCATCTGTCAAAACATTTCATTCACAGTATTGGACTCTTAGGTCCTGACAGACAGGGACTATTCAGTGTTCTTTCCAGTATCCATAGTACCAGGAGGTGCTGAACAAATAATGAACTCAACTGAATGGCTCATTCTCTGCTTTCAAGAAAGTTGTGTTCAAATGGAGAAGAAAGGCATGTGTATAGCCCACAGAATATTGAGCAGATATACTCATGAGCTGAGGTAGAAGTATGAGTGACAGATGGGATTAGGATTAGCTGGAACTGATTTGCAAATTGAAGAAGGTTCAGGTAGGCCTTGGAGTTTCCTACAGTGACAGGCAGAGCAGAAGAGCAGTCTGAACAAAGGGAAAGAAGAGTAAGCAAAGACTTTGGAGCTGGAGCCTTTGGGGATACAGACCAGTCATTCAGTGGGACTGGAGTAGAGGCTGTGTGGAAGGTGAAAAGAGATAGGGGTGGGAAAGTAAATATCAGTTGAATGGCTCCAAATGCCTTGCTGAGAAGCTGACCTCAATTTGGTATATGGTCAGAGGCTATCAAAGAGTTTAAATGAGAAGCTGGGCATGGTGGTGCACACCTGTAATCCCAGCACTTGGGAGGCTGAGGCAGGAGGAGCATGAGTTCAAGGCCAGCCTGAACTACATAGTGAGACCCTGTCTCAAAAAAACAAAAAAAGCAAGGTGTGATGGTGCACACCTGTAATCCCAGTACTCAGGAGGCTGAGGCAGGAGGATCACCATAAGTTTGAGGCCAGCCTGGACTACATAAGTTCAAGGCACTACATAGTGAAACCCTGTCTCAAAAAAACCCAAAAATTTATATGAGAAGTCATATATATATAGATCAGGGATCTTCTAAAACAGTGATGGCAAATCTTTTAGAGCTTTTCATGATAACAGACAGCTGGCTGCGGCCTGTGTGCCGTAAGTTCACCGTCACTGTTCTAACATAATCTCTGAGCAGCAGTGTGTGGGGGTCGGGTGGGGCTTCACTGTACTGTACAGTCCAGGCCAGAAGTGATATGGTCTGAGTCAGACTTACTGCTCTTGATGTGTTCTCCACAACACCTCGCCATGGAATTCAGAGCCTAGAGCAGGAAATGGCTCAAGAAGAAGGAACAAGCCAGGCCCTGAAAGAAGAGGCCCAGCGGAGGGAGACAGCTCTGCAGCAGCTGCGTTCGGCTGTGAAGGAGGTGAGCAGCATTGGCCAGGCCTCTAGTTACAGCCTCCACAAAACTGATTTTTGTGTGCCCTCTCCCCTCCCTTCCCCCACAAGAACCCCAGTGTGGGAGAGGTCCTTGCTGAGCTTTTCGAACAGAGGACACGAAGGATAACATGACATCATCCTTTATGTTAAAGGCCCTAGCCCTTAGAGTAGCTATAAGTGCTTTCTAGATGTGGGAAGTTATTCTCTTCCTTTTGTCTTCTTGTAGCCACAGCTTTGTGGGGTTGGGCAGAAGGGTTCAAGAAGACTAAGAATATGGTTATCTTCAGGCGACAAACAGCTGTCAGCAGGGGGCCACCAGGGTCACTGGCCAAGTGCCTAGGAAGGAGTTTCCCAGAGCTAAAATTGTGACATGGCCCAGTCTGGGTGAAGTGCTGAGACTGGAAGAAGAACTCTTCAGAGTGTATAAAACAGAATGGAAGCCCAGCATAGTGGTACATGCCTGTGATCCTAGCTACTCCGACAGTGCTGAGGCAAGAGGATCACAAGTTTGAGCCCATTCTGGGCAGCTTAGTAAGGTCTTGGGTGGAGTGAGATCGGGGAGGGGGGGACCTCCCTGGATTCGATCCCCAGTACTGTAAAAAGAATAAAACGAAGACAGAATAGAGGAAAGGAGAGTTGATTAAGCTGTTAGGGAAAGGGAAAGTTGATACAAAGACGCAGGTCTTTGTAGTAAAGCCTAACTCCATTTAGATGGAGGTTTGAAAAAGCGGGACATGTTTTAGCCCTGTGTCCTCCAGGTCTGTACCATCTCTAGCCCCATACCTAGCAGCCACTATCATATTGTCTTTCTTGCCCCCTTTATCCTTCTTGACAGCCTGTGATCAGGCTGGCTGGTGGCCACTTTGGTCAGGGTGGCAGGGAGAGATTGAAACCAGTGTCTCCTCAGATTTCACTGTTCACATTAGGCCCTCTCTAATAGCCTGGCTAAGAGAGTTGGCTGAGGGACTGGCTTCAGATAGAGTTCCTGCGGGTGGGGGAATCTCTGGTTCCTGGATAGAAACGTGGAGGCTGATGACTCAGAGCCTGCTGAGGAGCAGCTTCCTCTCTACTGCTAGATCCTTGTGGTCCCATTCTATCCTCAGGAGGAACCAGGCCTGGTATTGATGGGGAGGCCAGGGTGCTAATCCTGTTGGTAGAGGTAGTGGTTGGGAGGTAGGGCATTGCCTGTGATTCATACCCCCACTCCACATACATATCTGCACCTCCCCCACTGCTCCCACTCTGCAACACATATGTATAGATACTTCTCCCTGCCCCTGGGTTAATATGCTTACCCCTCTATCTTCTCAGCTCTCAGTGCAAAACCAGGACCTGATTGAGAAGAATCTGACACTGCAGGAACACCTGCGCCTGGCCCAACAAAGGTCCCCATCTTCATCAGATGCAGCCCAGCTAGCATTTGAGCTGCACCAGGAGTTGGCCAATTGCCTTCAAGATCTGCAGGCTGTCTGCAGCATTGTGACCCAGAGAGCCCAGGGCCACGACCCCAATCTGTCCCTGCTCTTGGGCATTCACTGTGAGTCTTTAGGCCAGTCTGGGACCCTTGAGAGAGGGACCTTTATTCCTTCTTTTTTTTTTTTTTCGTGGGTACCAGGGGTCGACCTCAGGACCTTGTGCGCCAGCAGGCGCCCATGCTGCTGAGCGATATCACTGGCCCTTTCTTCGTTTGTGGGTTCCGGGAGTCGAACTCAGGACCTCGCACTTGCCAGGCAGGCGCTTATGCTGCTGAGCCATCTCACCGGCCCCAAGGGGGGCCTTTATTCTTAAGGCATCTAACCCCTAATGGTAATATGGGTAAACGGGGTACACAGAACTAGTCACTACCCTCTGGGAATTTATGTTTCATGGAGTAGGCCTTCAGTAAGTGTTTGCAAACATGCATCCTTATAAGGGTGTTTGCATGAAGGATGAACAAAAAGTGGGTCTTAGGTAGCAAGTTATCAGGCCTTTCCCAGTGTTTTTAAAAAAGAATATGGCCTTGGGGCTGGGGATGTAGCACAGCAGTAGAGCAATTAACCTTGCATGCCTGAGTTGAAGCCCTGGGTTGGACCCCCAGCCCCACACATTCAAGAAAGTGTCTATCAGCTGACTGACACTTGAAATGCTCTCCTCTTCAGCCGCACAGCACCCAGGAGAGATTCAGCCAGATTTGCAGAAGCCGGATGTGATCAGGAGGAAACTAGAAGAGGTTCAACAGCTGCGTCGGGACATTGAGGACTTAAGGACCACCATGTCAGACAGATACGCCCAGGACATGGGAGAAAACTGTGCTACACAGTGAGGAGTGCTGGGGGTGGAAAGGCTGTATTCCCTTAGGAAGACCTGAGCTGCTAATAGCCTGGCCAGCAGGTTTCAGCCCTGACAGTCTTGCCTTCTGTCTGCTGCTGTTCCCAGAGAGGAGCCTGAGGGGTGGAGAGGGAAGAGCCTGCATCTAGGGACCAAGGACTGTTGAAGGGAGGAGTGTACCTGCCTCTGCCCTACACTGGCTTTGCCTTCCTTGGTTATGTTTGGTTTTGTTTGTCCTCTTACCCTAATTTACCTTTTGAGGGTGAGTTACTAACTTTTGCAGGTTCAACTGATAAGTCATCACTGTTCCCCGCTCTAGGCTGACATTGAAGGCAGACAAGCTGCTTACCTCTCTTCTCCATCCTCCAGGATGGGTCCACATTCATTCCTACTCCATACCTTGGTCCCGCTGGTCTTAGAACTCATTAGAGAGGCCTGGAAAGGCCAAGATAAGTAGCGATGACCATTTGAGAATTGTCAGGCCTCCTGTGCCACCCTGTCTGGGAACTGGGCTGGCTTTTGGGATTTTCTCAACCCAGTCCCATAGCTGCTTCTTCAGGACCATCGTTTTCACAGAAGCCTCAAGGTAATCTATTCGGTAGCGAAGTAGCCACTAGCATTGGGTGCCCAGAAATTATAGTTAGGGGTCCTTAATCTGTCTGCCATGCCTTTTTTTTTTTTTTTTTTTTTTTTTTAATTACTATCTTTTTAATGCTGTGCCATCTTTATTGGACATCCACTCTTCAGCTGCCCTGTGTCCCTGGAATCCTGGCTGTGTGGTCAGTATAGTATCCTCCTTTGTTCTCAGGCCTTCCAGGTACCCCTTTCTTGGGCTTTGAATGCAAATTCTTCTCTGTGGTTCAGGGCTTGTGTAGAATTTTTCCCCAGAAGGCCACAGAGTAACTGTCAAGCTGCTTACCCTTTCCCCCAGGCCTGGGACCTATGCCAGGCCCTCTTGTGTCTGTCATGTTTGGGGGAGTTCTTTCCCTTTTCTTTTCTGGTCTCCAGGAGAGTTCAGAGTACCCAGAATGGGTCAACTTTAAGATACAGCTTTCAGTTGTTTGTTCTGGGGTCTTTGGACCCTGTGCTTTCTGGTTTTTCTTGCCTCCTGGTTTAGGGAGCATCTCCCAGTTGTTAGCATCTGGTTGTTGGGCCAGCCCCAGACCTCCTCTAAATCTGGAGCCAGGCCAAGCAGGGGCCATGTTTGGTTTCTGAGGAGCAAAGCAGTTCCGGAGTCTAGAGACAGCCACAAGACTTTGGGCTGTTGGCAGCATCCCGGACCTCACTCTGGGGCCTGAATGAGCCTCCTTCTTAAGTGTTTTTACAAGTTTGTGTTTTATTTGCGGAGTGACTTATCCCTTCCATTCAGAGCAGCCCCGCCTGGCTGGCCACCCCCTCAGCCTCTGGGCTCTCGCCTCTTAAAGCGGAGCTGCCTGGTTGGTCTCCACCCTGTGTTGGGAGGCCAGCCACCATGCTCAGGGGTATTTTTCCTTGTAAAGTTTATAAGCAGTTATTTATATGAGTATTTGTTATGTTAACTGGTTTGTATTGCCTATTTTGATTACAGAATAAAATATTTAACAGATGCTTCGTTTTCCATAGCCTTTTATCACCACCATCTCCCCAACATCACCCCTCATTTTGGTTTTTTGAAGCCAAAGCCTGGCTGTTTATCCACGTTCCCCAGGTAGCAGCAAGGAGGGACTTTTGGCAGGTCTGGCTTTATGTCCCTATCTTTACCACTTCCACTTCTCTGTCATTCTAAGGGGACGGATGAGATCTCTGCCCACACTACTTTGTGTTTGGCAAAGCTCCCGAGTCGTAGAGCAGGCTGACACTGGAAAGTTTCGGCAGGGTTCTCTGAGGAAGTCAGTGGCCTCTGGGTTTCTGTGAGGAAGTGGTTTCTCAGCAAAGCAGGCACGATGTGCCTTGGAGCTAGGGTTGTCTTCGGGAGGTATGGCCTATCTGAACCCTAAGGGGGTCTGCGTCCAGCCACACAGCCAAGTCTCCCAATCGGGGCTAATTGCTGCTGGTGTCTGCTGCCTCTGAACTCCCTGAGTTATTGCTGAAAATAGTAACAGCCGTGGGGTGCCACTGCAGCGTGGAGTTGGAGGCCAGCCTGAGCCGAGGCTCGGGAGTCCAGGTATTAACCTTTGCCCCCACCTTTCCCAGAGCTATTAGTCTCGGTTTCCTGGTTCTTGGAGGGTGTGGCCCCTGCTTCCAGCCACCGTTCTTGTCTAAACCTGCCTGGATTGAGGAGCTGTAGGAAAAATCTGTCAGGGGCAGCCTTGTATTGGTTTATCTCCTATCCAGGAACTTTAGGTTTGGAAACTACACAAATCTTCCAAAGTCCCAAGCTGAGCTATACTATGATGGAGACCGAGCTTGGCTAGGGGTGTTAGTTCTGTGTACCAGAACCTGGGTGAACTGGGGAGGCGTTTGCTAAGCCCTTGCCACCGCCTTCCGGGCCTTTCCTGCCATCTGGTCCCTCCCCAGCCTGATCCTGTGGGCCCCAGGTCCGGGAAGGGCTGACAGGGTCGACGGCGCAGCTGCAGAGGACGGGGTCCTCACGGTGCCTGGCCAGCGCCAGGCCAACCCTGGGGGAAGGGAGGGTATCTCCATCGAGCGCTGGGCGGTGTCGCGCATGCCCCGCCCTACCCGCCCGCGTCACCCATTGGTCCCGAGAACAGTGACTCGCGGGCGGAGCAGGAAGGAAACCGCTCCCGAGCAAGGCGCGTCGTCTCCCGGCAGTGCAGCTGCGGCTACCTCCGCCCCTCCGTCTGTCTTTCCGCGCGTTTGTCCGCCTGCAGCATGAGCGGCCTGCGGGTCTACAGCACGTCGGTCACCGGATCCCGAGAAGTAAGTGCGCGCCTGGCTGGCGATGAGGAACCAGCAGCCGTTTCCCTGTGCTCCCGACTGAGCGCCCGGGAGCCGCCCCCGCCACGGGGGCAGAGCAGGGTGGGGAGCCGTGAGGTGCTGGCCCGGCCTCCCGGATCTGGGGGCCATGACCCCATCCCGAGCCCCCTCGCTGGGTATCCTGGGTCCTCAGCAGCCCCAGCATGAGCTGCCCACGCCCATCCCCCCACCCCGGAACACCCATTCTCTGTACTCCCCAGCTCGACCTTTTCCTGCCCATCCTCTTCCCTCTCTCCTCCTCTCCCCTGGAGTATGCCACCAGCCAGGCCTGCCCTGCCCTACCCCGCTGAGTTCCTCTTTCCCCTGTCCTGAACTTTATCCGACTCTCCTGCTTTCTGCTGCCCACCTGGAGCCTGACTCTCCCAACTGCCGGTGGCCACAACCCTCCCCTAGAGTGGGCAAGAGACAAGGGGACAAAAGCTCCTGGTCACATCTGCCCAGAGTCCCACTCCCCCTTCCACCCTGCTTACTCACTTTACCCACACTCTGCCACCAGATCAAGTCCCAGCAGAGCGAGGTGACCCGCATCCTGGACGGGAAGCGTATCCAGTACCAGCTAGTGGACATCTCCCAGGACAACGCCCTGCGGGATGAGATGCGAGCTTTGGCAGGCAACCCCAAGGCTACCCCACCCCAGATTGTCAACGGGGACCAGTACTGTGGGGTATGGCCCTGGGGATTGGGTGTGGGGGGGTTGGGTGTCAGTGGACTTCACTAAGGGTCCCACCAAAGCACTTGGGCCTCAGCTTACCACCCTGTCCTTGTCCCCCAGGACTATGAGCTCTTCGTGGAGGCTGTGGAACAGAACACACTGCAGGAATTCCTGAAACTGGCCTGAATGGAGCCAGCCCACAGTTCCCACTCAGCACCACGTTCTCCCCACAGATCTCACCCGGCCTCAAAGGACCTTGTGACCAACTCCCTTCGTTCCTAACTTTCTTACCTTGGAGTCCCTCACTCAAGCCTATACCCTTTCTCCTCCCTCTCTGTAGCTCCCTTTCCTCCATTCAAAGGCAACATTCCTCATCTGCTAGTCTCAGAAATTGTCTTAAAATAACAGCCCAAGGGCTGGCTGTCCTCAGCCAAGCCTTGCGGCTGCCACCCTACCTGACGCTGGCTGGTGGGCACTTCTGTTAGTTCCATTAGCCAGAGCTCTGCCAAAGGCCCCGCAGTCCCACTCCTGGGAACACCCTAGAACAATTAAATGCCCATTCCATTGGCACTGTCTGTTTGGTTGTGGCCTGGGCATCCTGGGTCCCTGTCCTGGGTAAAGCTGGTAGTTGTGTTTGTGCTGAATATGTGCTTATGTGTCTGTCACTTCTGGGTGTGTCAGTGTGTTTTTGGATATATGTCTGGTACATACGTGCTTGAATTGACCAGCAGTTTCTGGAGACAATGGATGGGACACCTCCAGTTCACAAGCATGTGCCGGTGTCCCTTAGCGTGCCCGTCAGTGAGTGGCTGCCTGCCTGTGTTGGAGCAGATTGCTAAGTGTGGTTATATTGTGGGTGTGGGTGCACAACTGCAGTTCCGTAAGCTTGAGGCCATGGGTGTAGTGGCAGTGGCTTTATGCAGTGCTGAGGAAGTGTCCCCACAAGCTTGTGGGTCTGTGTGTATCGGTGCACACTTACACAGTGAGGCTCTCCTTCATCCAGCTGAGGCTGAGAATGTAAACTAGCTAGGCCTGGCCACTCCCTTCTCAGAATCCCTCCCTTCACAGGCTCCACTTAGCCCCTCCTGGGAGAAAGAGGAACCTTGAGGACAAAGACCCAGCACCAAGCCAACCAGCTGGGGCTCAAGTTACTGAGGGGAGGGTCAGCACCGCCCCTTCCCTGGCCCAGCTGGGCCTACCCCTTCCCCTGGAAACAGCCTTGCCAAGAGAGCCTTGTAGAGCTGATTGTGTTGGGGGCAGCACTTTATTCAGGGCTGGGGCCAGAGCCCAAGATGGGGCCAAAGCCAGGGTTGGGCAGCTGGGCCCTGCGCACCCGCAACAGCAGTGTTGCACTGGGCACCAGGCCTGCGGCCTGCAGCGTGAGTGCATCATCCTGGTAGACTGTGGGTGGGAATG
The DNA here is from genome assembly GCA_028451465.1 of Erethizon dorsatum. Taxonomy (NCBI): domain Eukaryota; kingdom Metazoa; phylum Chordata; class Mammalia; order Rodentia; family Erethizontidae; genus Erethizon; species Erethizon dorsatum. The sequence goes on along the minus strand of CM051827.1, from coordinate 115,557,498 downwards.
TGCTGAAGATCTCAAAGCTGGCAGCATCCATGGCCCTGGGGGCCCAGCAGAGTGGATCAGGCTGGGCCACAGGGCCAGAGCCTCCCCGCAGCCCCCAGCCCTGCCCTGTTCCCACCTGGCCTGCGCTAGCAGGGCGCGCACAGTGCCAACAGTGTCCTCGGGCCACATCATCAGTAGGAAGGCCTGCTCCCCATTCTCAGACTTGACACGCAGCGTGCAGAGTGGGGGTGCCGGTGTGTTGGGTGATTCCTGGCTCCTGCAGGCCTAGAGGCCTTCAGTGTCCCAGTGGCCAACTCCCACCCCAGGCCCTCACCTCTCTGCCTGCCCTTACCTCTGTCGCTCAGCAGCCAAGGCAGGTGTCTCCACTATGATCTCCTGGATCGGGACAGGCAATGGGCAGTAGTTCTGGAAGGCATCCATGGAGCGTGGACAGAGCCTGGACCCCACCTGAGTCATCCCCCAACCCTTGACTCATCCTTGAGCAGGAATAGATGGAGACCAGTGAACCAAAGGGATGGTGTGTTCTGTGTAAACTAAGGCTCAAGGAGGAAATGGAAGGAGGCCCTGGGAGGCAGCCCCATCATTTCCCCAGGAATCCCCCCACCGTCTCATGGCAGAGACAGGAGCTCACACAGATGACGACCAAGCTAGATGCCTACCCAGTAGGGTCTGGGAGAGCTTCCCTGGGGGGATGACACTGGAGCTGAGACTGGAGGATGGATAGGAGTACTTAAAAATGGGATGTGGGCAAGGATGGTCCCAACATCAGGAAACAGATCCTGAGGCCGGGGACAGTGTCCTAGAGGAAGTGACACATTTGGGAAACTGCCAGCAGTTCACAGCCAAAGAAAGGAATGGAAGAAAGGAAAGGTTTGAAAGGTCAGAAGGGCCCAGGGATGCAGGATGGGCCTTGAGAGCCAGGATAAGGAAATTGGTTTTATCCAAGAATAGACAGGGAAGGCTGCTGTGGGAGGGTGGCTGGCAGGGGCAGGAGAGGGGGTGGTAGGCCAGCACAGAGAGGTTGCCTGGGAGACACTGGAGCCTAGATTAGGTGGTGGGTGGTGGGAATGAGAGAAGAGATGGGCTTGGGAGAAGTTCTGGGGATAGCCAGGACAGGCAGGACTTAGCAATGTGGGGTTGAAGGTGGCAGAGAAATCCTGAGAAGTGGAGGTTTGGCACCTTTCTCAGGTGGTGACCTGGGAAGATCAGCAGGATGGGCAGTGAGGAGAGAATGAGTTCTCTCAGGGCCTGCAGGGCAACCAGCACAGGGCACCCAGGACTGCTCTGTGAGGGAATGGCCTGGGCCTTGGGCTGACACCCCTGAGCCTGAACTCTGATTTTACCCCATTTACAATCAACCCAGGTGCTCTGGGGCCCGCCACTGTGCCCTCACCAGCTCTCCAGTTTCCCATTTCCTCTCCATCCTGGCCCTCACTCCAGCCCACAAAGCTAAGCCTGCACACAAGACACTGCTCTGCCACCCTGGGCCAGTGTCAGTAGTAATGTACCCCCAAGAGGACTGGAGAATTAGGCCTGGCCTCACCTGCAAGGTGTCCCTGATGGGGCCCCGGATGTCAATCACCTCGCCTTGTCGGATCACAAATTTAGGGAGCCTGTTCAGAAATTTCTCAGCAGTCATCCCTGCAGGAAGGGCATTTGGGAACCTTGGCCCAGGCAGGGACTGTGAGCGATGGTGGAGGAGGCTACCTCAGGGTTGTTCTGCACAGCCTCCTGGCCACCCAGCCCAGCCTTGGGGCCCAGCTTACCTGGGTGCTCCTCCACCCTGTCTGAGGCCTTGAGCATCCCTTGACAGCCCACCACACAGCCTTCGCCTGGGAATGGGCCCAGCCCATCCTCTGGGTAGACCTGATCGCGCAGGTCGCTTACCTGGCAGGAAGGAAGGGTGATAGCGGCAAGCTCTGGCCTTCAGCTGTGGGCCCTACCCCCATCCTGCCAGCCAGAGGCCCCAAGAACAAGCCCCCCCATTTTACAGATAAGGAAACTAAGGCCCTGGGAGAGAGCAGGAAACCCACAGTTCTTGCTTCGAGCACGCCCTCACCCATGCCAGCTGAAGCCACAGTGCTCTATCCTCAGAGACCCCTCCCAGGAGCTGTGTCAGCAAAGGCCCTGCAGCACAGACCCTGTCACTGCACGTCACCTCACTTGTGCCCCATGTTGGCACGGATTCTTCAAACACCCTGCTGTTGTGACTCAGTTTTCCGGGCTGTGGCATACACTCCCTCACAAACCCTTGCAATCTGCTGCCTCATGGACCCCATGGCAACACGTTATTCTCACACCACTGGCCACAGACTGGCTCCTCTCATAGCTTCAAGGTCCAGCACTTGCCCTCTCTGTTCAATATTTGTGGCTTACAGCACTGCCACCCCAACCAGGTGGCTTAAGGACCCTCTGGGGGAAGCCAGGCAGTTGTGCATAGACCCCTTGGAGACCCCAGGCTGTCAAGGTGTTCTGAATGCTGGGAGTAGCAGAAAGGCAGTGGTCTTGAGGCCAAGGCTGTGCCTTCAGCATGTCAGCAGAGGGCGCTGCCTGCTGCTCAGCCCAGGGAATTTCACAATGCTGTGGCCAGAGCAGCCTCACTCCCTTGCCAGCCCTCTTCAGGCTCACCCTCCTGGACTTCATCATGCCCCTGGGGCCCCCTGAGTTCAGGCTGTGGCTCCCTTCAAAATGGTTGATGCCCAAGGAAGCCATTTATCCCCATTCTCTCCAAAACCCCACATGGGGAAGGGACAGGTTGAGGAGCAGCCCATCACCTTAAAGTGGACTCCGTTGGGATACAGTCGCTGGAGCTCTGAAGGGAAGAAGCCATCCAGTATGTCCTGGAGGCAGCGCTGCAGCAGGGAGAAGGGTGATGGCAGCTGGACCTGGGCAGTGGCCCCAGCCTAGGGCCTCACACTGTGGAAATACTCAGAGCCTTGGGACTTGAGTGGGGGCCTGGGGACCTGTGGAGGCCAGGCTGGGCCTGGTGTGAGCTGGCTCCACCATCTCCAATTAATGGTAGGCAGCAGGGGCCCCAGAGCTCCACCCCCAGCTCCTACCTGTGTGGCAGGGTCGTGGAAGGGCCGGAAGGGCCCGTCGAACATCATGATGCCATTCCGGTAGAGCTTCAGTGGGATGGGCTCAAGAGCATGGAGCCGCGCCCCACCAGGAACTGGTATCACCTGAGTGTCACCCTCTACCACCAGCTCACTGAGATCCTTCAGGCTGGCCAGCAGCCTGTCAAAGTCCACTTCAGGAGGCACCAATGAATCCCCTGGCAAAGATGATAGACACCCATGAGCTTCATGGCTGCCATGTGCCCTAACAGCTTCGGTGGCCTCCTCCCAAGCTGGGCACTGGCCTGTGTCCTTAAGTGGCCACCTGAGGAAAAGGAAGGATAACTAACACTAGATAGTAACAGCTGTTTTTCAGTGAGCACTTTCTTTGTGCCAGGGATTTAATACACATCAATCCCTCCTCTTAACAACCCTACGCTGGAAGGATTTTAACCCCCATTTTTCAGATAGGGAAACTGAAGTTTAGAAGGAGTAAATGGCTTGCCTAACAATGCACAACAATAAGTGGCAGAAGCAAGATTTGATCCCTAATCTGTGTCAGGAACTAGGTTGGCACTGAAAATCAAAGGGCAGAGCTCCCACTTCTGGATGAAGGCTTTCAGGGTTCAAGTCCCAGCTCCTCCACTTCTACCCATGTGACTTTAGGCAAGTCATTTCTAGACTTCTACAGAAGAGAACATTCTCTTCTAGAATGAAATGACAATAGTGTCTGCCCCCCCAGGGTGGCTGGAAGGCTCCAGGAAGATGACTATGTAAGGCCAACTCAGAAGCACTCTGTCCTCATTAGATTGCCACCAGGTCTGCCTAGTACAAATGGTCCCTAGGCACCCCCAAGGCTATGAGGCAGGGGCTACTTATCTCCATTTCACGAATGAGAAACCAGGGAAAAACATGAAAAATGACTTGCCCCAGCCCATTGGGCAGGCCAAAGGACAACTCAGGACTTGAGATGGAGTCTGTTTTTCCCACTTGTGCACCATTGAGAGAGGGAGGTCAAAGGTAAAGGCAGATGGCAGTTTAGGGTGATGCGGGGGCAGCTGCTGGATAGAACAGATGTGGGGCAGGCCACAGGCTGTGCAAGTATTTCTGTGCAACAAATCCCCTTGCACAGCTGCAAAGCTTCAGTCTCCTAAAAACAGTGTTGCCCATACAACCGTCTGTGCGCTTCAGAGTGTACAGAGGGGATGGTAGGGACTGCCAGGACAGATGCTAGAGCAGAAAGGGTGCTAGGCAGGAGGGATGCTGGCTGGGCACAGGCCAGGGCCTGCTCTGCAGTCTTTGGGGCGTAACCCTCCCCTGCGCAGATGACTCTGTGGGCCTTCTTAGAAGTTGTTTATCACCAGGATGGCCCGGCTGTGGCAGGATGTGGGTCAGGGCTCTGGGGACCCAATTCCTTTCCCTACAGTGGTGTGGTGGCTATGCCAAGGAGTACAGATGCAGGTGGCTGTGTTTCCTGTTGCCTTTGCAGATGCCAAAATGGCAGACCTGGGCCAGACTCCCCCCTCCCAGCATCTGCTACTGTTGGAGAGGCTACACCTGCCCCCTTCCTCCTGGGGTCCCCCAGAGTCTGTGTGATTCCAGAAAAAACAGAATGTCCTGGTCATCCCTGGTATGATTCCAAATGATATTAAGACATTATTTTCCTTTAACAATTAACTGCTTTAAGAATAAACTAGCCAGCTGTGGTGGTGCATGCCTGTAATCCCAGGACTCTGGAGGCTGAGGCGGGAGGATCACCATGAGTCCGAGACCAGCCTGGACTACATAGTGAACTTAAGACCAGCCTGAACTACACAGTGAGACCCTGTCTCAAAAAAAAAAAAAAAAAAGCAGGAAGTTGGGCATGGTGGCCCACACCTATAATCTAGCACTCAGAGAAGCTGAGGCAGGAATGGTGCAAGTGCCAGCCCAGCCTGGGCAATTTAACAAATTAAGACTAGAGATGTAGTTCAGTGGGAATGCCCTGGGTTCAATCCCCAGTAACAGAAAGGAGAGAAAAAGAAAGAAAGAAGAGAGACAGAAAGCGAGAGGGAAAGGGAGAGGGAGAGAAAGAGAGCGGGGGAACAAATTGATAAAACTTTTTTAAAAATGTCATTTCCTGGGCCGGTGAGATGGCTCAGCGGCTTAAGCGCCTGCCCTGCAAGCGCGATGGGCCCGAGTTCGACTCCCGGAACCCACATACGAAAAAGGGGCCGGTGATATCGCTCAGCGGCACGGGCGCCTGCTGGCACGCGAGGTCCTGAGGTCGACCCCCCGGTACCCACAAAAAAAAAAAAAAAAAAAATGTCATTTCCTGCAAGGCCAATGACTCTTCCTCCAGCCATGGAAATGAGTCCTAGAAAGGTCAGGGGCTTGGCCCAGTCAACAAAGCAGAGTCAGGAGTAGCACCCTGACACACTGATTCCTAACCCAGTGCTCCTGCCATCACCCCAAGCACCCTCCTGGGGCCAGGGCTTCAGGGAGCCGATGGACATGAGGTAGTCTCAGGCGAAGGGGTCAGATAAAAGCCCTGAGGAAAATGCCAAAAGTGGCCCTGGGGGCTGGTGGTGTAGTCAGTTGGAAAGCCCTTCCTAGGAAGAGGAGGGGAGGAGAGTCACATGCAGTCATGAGGCCAGTGGGTCCCGATATCAGGGGTGTGCCGTGGAGGCCTGGCCCGTGCCAGGAGAGAGGTGCAGAGGGACGCATGCAGGAAGAGGCCAGAGCACAAGTCCCAGCTCTGCCTGAGCAGTGGTGGGCCTGTGGTGAGGCAGTGTTTCCTCTCTGATATGGGTGGACGGGAGCCCTGTCCTGCCACAAGATCTGCCCAGCAGCCTGCTGTGCCAACCACCCAGTGGTAGGCATTACGGTTTCCTCTCACAGATAGGGACATGGTGCCTTGACACGTGTCATGTTTTGGGTCATACAGCTTGCGTAGTGACTCAGCCTCTGCTCTCAGCGACCTTGCAGGCTGCTGTTCAGCATTGGCTCTTAGAACACTGCCCACCGGGGTCCCTTTCTAGGGCAGGTTACAGCCAGGAGATCATCTCCCAGGCCTTACCCAACTCTGAGAGCCCATGACTGTCACAGGCACAGGGAGGCCCTCAGGCCAGCCTCCCTCAACGTGCTTCCTTCAGCTCTGGAGCCACACCGCCACGGCTACTGCCCCAGCTCTGTGACCTTGGGCAAGGGCCTCTCTGAGCCTCAACTTCCTCTTTTGTAAAATGCGGACAATAACTGTCCTTGATTCACAGGGCTGCTGTGAGGCTGGGAGGAAGTGCCTGGCAGATAGTGGCTGCTGCTGTCACCAACACCTCTTTCTTATCACTGGCTCGGGCCAGCTCACCCACCCTCACCTCCTCGAAGCTCTCCCTGCCCCTCTCCCCCAGGGCTGGGTTTCTGGGGCCCCTGAGCCCACACCCTTGGCCCTGTGGCAGGCTGTTGTTACTTTGTGCTTGTTTTGTCACCTTTCAACCACACTGGGCACTCTTTAAACACAGGTTAGAGGGCTGCACCCTGGCCAGCCAGGGTGGGTGCTCAGGAGCATGCACCGATCCCTCTGTCCATCCGTCAGTTCATCCGTCCATGTCTGGAACGCGCACGTCAGCTGGGCCCTGCACATCATGGCAGCACCCATGCCAGTCTCCTGCTCTCCTCAAGCTCATACTCAGTGAAGGACACATAGTGATAAACACTGACAGTGGCATGTGGTGTTTCTGCATACCCTGAAGCACCTGGCACAGCACCTGTGTGATGCTCAGCATCCTGGAGGACCAGGGAACCAAGGTCAGTGTGACCTCCCAAGCTAGAGGTTTGAAGCAGGTACCACTCACTCAGGGTGGGACCTGGGAGGAAGGTTTGAGGGGCAGGGGGAGGCTGGCAGGAGAGGTGGGAGAAGTGGAGTGGGGTAGGAGTACAGGAAGGACAGATGAGTGGCTTTCTCAGGGCTGCTGGGAGCTCTAGCACTGAGGCCCAACAAGTGACCCCTGGTGTTGTAGCCAGAGCGGGACTGTCCCTTTCGTGTCTCCACATACCCTGAGCACCTGGCACAGCACCCTGTGTGATGTTCCGCATCCTGGAGGATGGGAGGGACCAGATTTCCTCTCTGCAGAGCCCTTTTTTTTTTTTTTTTGTGGTTACCAGGGGTTGACCTCAGGACCTCATGCGCCAGCAGGTGCCCATGCCACTGAGCGATATTACCGGCCCTTTTTTCGTATGTGGGTTCCGGGAGTCGAACTCGGGCCCTTGCGCTTGCCAGGCAGGTACTTACGCCACTGAGCCATCTCACCGGCCCCATGGGCCTTTTTCTAAGTGCCACCAACTTTCCTTCCTGGACCAAGAACCACAGGCTCTAGAACATTCTAATCACCTCCTCCAGCAAACATGATGCTCATTCATTGGCCACTGTCCCAGAGTGCATGGGGAGTGGTATCCAACAGAAGGGAACCAGGGAACCAAGCCAGAACCTCAGGCCAGCAAAGGTCAGGGCTGGGGACAGAGGGCCCTTGGGGCAGGAGCAGGTTGGCAGGAGGCCCCAGAAGACAAAGCTGCTAGAAATGGAAAACACATCTTCACTGGGCAGGAGAGCTAAATCAATACCCTTTTTATGCTGAAAAGCAAGTCAGGCATTGTAGCAAATACCTGCAATCCTCAGCACTTAGGAGGCTGAGGCAGGAGGATTGCCTCAAGTCTGAAGCTAGCCGGGGCTACATAGCCAGACTCTGTCTCAAAACAAAAAGAAAGAAAAGAAAGGTAAGGATGCAGAAGTCCCTGCAGCCAGGGAGCTCCATGATGGACCAGAGGTGGTTTCCACAGATTGTTTTAAATGGGAAGCTCTTGGCTTCAGAACCAGCCTTGCTCAGAGCATTGACAACAAAGAAAAGCAGAGTGGAAGGTGCTCTTTTTTGGGGAAGACGAGTAAGTCAGGAAGACAACCAGAAATCACCCATCTGGTTTGAGCCACCCCCCCCACACCCCCAGCCCCCCAGCCTGGAAGTCCCCAATGGCCAGGAAGGAGACTCTCCAACAAGATGAGGGAGCGCATGATCCTACACCCAGGACATTCTTACAGCATGTGCAGCCACCCGTTGGGGCCTCACCTCTCAACCGGGGCCCCACGTCCCTCGCAAACTCTGCCCTCAGCACCTCTTGGGGCACACAGCTCCCCAACTTGCTGTGTCCCACATAGAGGAGCCATCTTCCCACAGCCACGCTTGCTGGCCGTGCCTGAATCCTCCTGTCCCCTCTGTGCACAATCACCAAGGCATGGCTGCCACCTCCTCAGTCTCTCTGCTCTGCCCCTGTTCACCAATCCACCCCTCGCCAGCATCACCTCATCTTCTGCCTGCCTCCCTCTGTCTCTTTCTGTCTCTCTGTCTCTCTCTGTCCCTCCCTCCCTCCCTTCCTCCCTCTCATTTTTTCAGCACTGGGGATTGAACCCAGGGTCTGGAGTACAAAAGGCAAGCATTTTACCACTGAGCAACATTCCTAGGCCTATTTTATTTTATTTATGTTTGTGGCACTGGGGATTGAACCCAGAGTCTTCATACTAAGCTACATTCCCAATCCTTTTTGAGACAAAGTCTTGCTAAGTTGCCCAGGCTGGGCTCTTCCTGACCCAGACCCCAGAAGGCTTGGACCATCAAGCCTGACTGAAAGACTGCTTTTGTAAGCAACAGCTTTTGGAGGGGTGACATTTTGTAAACTATGCAGCCTGAGGCAAATGTGTCTCGTTACATCTGGCATCCTGGGTCTCTGGAGTTTTTGACAGGTGAGCAAGCAGAGACTGAGGCGAGACCAGAGAAGACAGTGGGGGGCAGGTTGGATGGGCAGCGCTGGAGGCCTCGGCTTTCCCTTCCCTGGGTCAGGAGCAAGTGTGGGTTCCCTCAGGAACTAAGGCCAGGCATGCTAAGAGGCCAGGCATGAATGAGGGGCCTCTGGAGAATGTCAGGCCAACAGGACCCCATTAGAGAGCCCCCCAGAAGGCCCAGGGGCACCCTCTATTCTACCTGGCTTCCAGAACTTCTTGGCTATCATCCAGTCCCTCTTGTCATCCTCTGAGGTGGTCTTGTCCTCCGAGTTCTCCTGGTCCATGGGCTCGCCCACCCACTGCAGGCCATAGTCACTGAGGAACCGCTGTGGGAAGAAGGGGGAGCCCCAGGGCACCATCAGCTCAGCCCCTTCCCAGGGAAAAGCAGCATCAGCTCAACTTCCAGGCTCAGTCTTCAGCCCAGAATCAGCAAATGGGATGGGACAGGGGACCCTGGCCACTTCCCAGCTGTGACCTTCAAAGCCCTGCATCTCCTACAGCCTAGGCTCCTCTTTAAGATGGAAGTGACAGCACCTGCCCCATAAGCTTGTGGGGAGGACTCAGCACAGGGCCTGGCACAAGGAAGAACTCATTAAAGTTGGCCACCAGGGCTGTGGGGAGCCCTGTGGGTCTGGCCTGACATAGGGTGACAGGGACACCCTGGTCCACAGGACCGAGAGGATGTGACCACCCACAGGCCAGCTGCCCTGGGCCTCATCTCCCCTCTGCCACAGGAAAACTTCCAAACTCTCTACACTTCCTGTTGCCGCTTCTTTATCTCCCCTTCTTTCCTCCACCCGCTCCAGCTCCACAAATCACTGACCTGTACATGGTGCAGCCACCAACAACCTGCCTGTGCCAAATCCAGTGGGCGCACTTCTGTCTTCATCTCTTTCAATACCTGCTGGGTTTCCTCCTACTTGTGGCCTGCCCCCTCCCTATTTCCTTTGCCGCTTTCCTCTTTCTTTCTTTTTTGGTGGTGCTGAGGATTGGACCCAGAGCCTCCTACCAAGTTACATCCCCAGCCCTTTTTACTTTTTATTTTGTGACAGGATCTTGCCAAGTTACCCAGGTTGGCCTTGAACTTGGGAGCCCCCTGCCTCAGCCTTCTGAGTAGCTGAGATCACAGGTATTTGTCACCACACCCAGCTTGGTTCCTCACTTCTACCGCATTGGCTTGTGAGGGTCCCAGGGCCCAGCCCCATCTCTACTCTCTCTTTTTTTTTTTTTCCTGGTACTGGGAATTGAACTTACAACCTTGCACTTGCCAGGCAGGTGCTGTGCCGCTGAGCTATATCCCCAGCCCCTACTACTCTCCTTTATGGTTCTTGTCCACTTCCAAATATATACAGAGAACCCAAATTCATATTCAGTGCAGATCCCACCTCTGACCTCACATCCCAGCAAACACCCACTGCCCTGGCTCCCTGTGTACATCTCCCGGACCTCTTCCCTCCTCGTTCCTCTGTCCCAAGAAGCAGCACCCCTCCACCTAGGCGTCATCCATGACCCATTCTGCTCTCTGCTGCAGGACTGTGACAAGCTGCAAGGCCCAGAGATGCCACCTCCAAAGTGTCTTGAACTGTCCATGTCATTCCAGGTCCCTCCTCCAAGATGCTGCGCCGCCACTCCCCTGGACACAGGGCCACTTCCCCCTGCCTCCTGCTATCTCCACACAGCATGGTGTCCTTCTGTCCTGGTCTCCTTTATTAAAGCCTCCCAGTTGCTTCTCTTTCCATCCCAGAATCCTGGGCTGAGCCCACAGGATGGGGGCCCTTCCGCCTGTCTCTCATGCTCCTCTGGCTGCCATGGCCACCGACCACAGCCACCTTTACCTGGCTGGAGGCCTTTCATGTCTTCAGCTTGGATCCTCTCCCCCATCCTCTCCTCATGAACCAGATCTCATCCTGAGGTCCCCTCCACAGTGGCCCATCCCCCAACTTGTCTCTATGGTATCACCGATTTAATTACTTCCTACACTCAGACATATTTGTGTCCCACATTTGTGTCCTCTCTGTGTACTTGAGTATGTACTCTTATGTCTCCCTCCTGTTGCAAAGTGGGGACCACGACTATCTGTACCCAGTGCCTGGCAGCATGCCCAACACACGGTAGATACTTTGAGCCTGTTAAATTAACAAAGCAAGAAATGCATGCAGGACGCACATGTGAGCCAGCGGTACCCTCTCAGGCTCTGGGGTGCAGTGCTTTGCCCAGTGCAGCTGCTCAGAGAGGCCCCATGGGCCCTGTGTTCCCAGCAGGCAGCTCAGGGGCAGCTCTGTTAACCTGGCCCCAATACAAACAGGTCCAAGGTGCACAGGGCTCAAGGCCATGGCTGGGGCTGTGCTTCAGTGGCCTTAAATGAGGCTGATGCCTTAGAACCCCACTCCGCAGAGGGAGAGGCTGCATTCCAGGAGGGACTCAAGACAGGGCCAGCAGAGGGGTGGGCTGCTGAGAAAGCTGGCATGCGGCGCCCTTCCCTACATCCAGCGCCTCCACTTCGAGCCCTGCTGCTTAACTAGGTGTGCAGTGGAAGCAGGAAAACACCTGAGGCAACAAGTCACTGGGTGAGTGATAGGTCACGTCCAGAGGCAGATGACCCAGGACTGGGTCCTGAGTGGTCTCTCCCTAGTGGAATTCACAGCCCATGGGGAAGAGAGATGAGGCACTGAGAAAACAGAGGGCATAGTAGGGAATGGTGGTGCACGGCTATAATACCAGCACTCGGGAGGCTGAGGCAGGAGGATTGCTGTAAGTTTGAGGCCAGCCTGGGTCTACATAGTGAGTTCAAGGTCAGCCTAAATTATGTAGTAAGATCCTGTCCAAAAAGCCAATAAATAAATAAATAAATAAATGAAAGAAAAAAAGAGGCTGGAGATGTACTCAGTGCGAAGGCCCTGAGTTCTATCACTAGTACAAAAAAAGAAAGCAGAAGACAGGGAACCTGCCCTAGTCAGATGCCAGGAGGGTCCCTGAGAAAATGACTGAAGATGAATGAAAACTTGCCAGGGGAAGGTGGGAAAAACACTTCAGGTAGAGGGAACAACAGCACGGCCCAGGGTCCTGCGGTGGGAAAGTTATCTACGTGTTCAAAAAACCAGAGGACAGGCCCTGGGGCTGGAGGGGAGCATGGTTCTAGATGAAAGAGGAAGCTGGGTGTGGTGGCGCATGCCTGCAGTCCCAGCACTCAGGAGGCTGAGGCAGGAGGATCGCCACAACTTCGAGGCCAGCCTGGGCTCCATAGTGAGTTCAAGCCCAGCCTGAATTACCCTGTCTCAAAAAAAAAAAAAAAAAAAAAAAAAAAAAAAAAGATGAAAGTAGAGTGGCAAGCAGGAGCTGCCTTAGAGCCCCAGCAAGGACCTTGGAACTGAGCTGAGCCCAACTGGGAGCCATGCGGTCTACCATCCAGGGGAGGGGCATGTTCAGTGTGATTAGCCTGACAGGAGGGGTCTCCTAGGACTAAACTTTACTCTGTTCTTTATTTTGTTTTGTTTTAATCTTTTTTTGTTTTTGGAGACAGGGTCTCGCTGTGTAGTTCAGGCTGGCCTTGAACTCACTATGGAGCCCAGGCTGGCCTTGAACGCTGTGATCCTCCTACCTGGGCCTGCTGAGTGCTAGAATTATAGGCATGCACCACCATGCCTGGTCTTTAAGTTTTGTTTTGAGACGAGGTCTCAAAACAGCCATGTAGCTCAGGCTCGCCTTGAACTCACAGTCTTCCTGCCTCAGCCTCACAAGTGCTCTTGAAATTTAGGTCAGCCCTGGGCGGGGAAATGGGGCAGGGCCCCTGGGCAGGATGCTTGGTGAGGAGGGGTTCAGGGAGGGAGGCTCTGACGCCATTCCTGAGGGGCAGACAGCCAGGCAGAGAAAGCCGGCCGGTCACTACCGCCGGGCTCCGCTCACCTCCATCTCCCCGACCTGCTGCTGCAGCTGCTCACACAAGGTCTTCAGCTCCTCCTGCCGCTGCATGGTCGCCTCATCTTCAAGGGAAGATGGGGGTGCTTCAGCTGCCCTACACCGGACCCTGCCAGGTACTCTTCCCTAAAGGGTCCCTGAGAACTGCTGTCCTGCCACCCCATCTCTCATCCTGGGTGGTACCCTGACTGACTCTCAAGGGGCCACCCATCCCCTTGGAGCTTGTTTCCTCTGTGCTTTGGATAAGGTGCCCTGTCGCAGGGGACTCAGTCCCACTTAGGTGGGTACTAGGTGGCTGCAGCACTGTCCTGGAGCTGTCACTGCCCTCTGCCGGCCAAGCTGTCCAGATCCCACCAAGGAGTTGGCTTGATGCTCTTGAGTTCCAATGCCCAGAGTCATTGTCCTAGCTGCCAAAAGCCACAGGCCCAGGGGAGGTGCTGAGCCCCGGGTCTCTTACCCTGGTGCTGCTGGAGGGTCTTTACCAGCTCTTCCAGGGCCAGGATCTTGTGCTCCTGCAGCAGTGAGACACAGGGTGAGCACAGGCCTGGTGGGTCCCTTTGCCCTTCCCATGTCAAGATCCAGAATTTTTGCCTATGTGGGGCAACTAGCAGCACAGAGCCCCTGCCACCACCTTTGGCCCTGCCACTGCTCCTGAGCCTGAGATGACTCTTGTGGTCCCACTGAGGCAGGGAAAGGTGCAGCCATGCAGGAGGCCCACTGCCTATGGGTGCAGCTCGGCTCAGCAGCCTACTGCTCCACCTGGCTCCAGGCCTACTGGGCCCTGATCAGCTGCACCGAAGACCCCCAGCCTCTCTGCTGAGGTTAGAGGAACCCAGATCAATCCTGGGCCACCCCAAGCCACCAAATCAGACAGCTGGGTGGATGAGATGGCCCTGGAACCCACCCTGCCAGGTCCAGCACTCACCTCCCGGGATCTCCCACCTGGAGTCTTACCTTGGACAGCATCTCGTCGGTCTGGGCCTGCACCTGCCGCTCCAGCTCCTGCAGCTTCCTCGTCATGGAGGCCATCAGCTCCGAGTCCTGGAAGCCTTCTGCAGAGCAGACAGCCTCTAGAGCCCAGGCCTGGAGCGGAGGCTGAGGTGGGGAGCCCCAGGAAGAGGGAGAGGGTCCCCAAAGCAGAAATGAATGTACTAACAACAGCTAACTCACATGATAGGGACTGCTTCAGACTACCTAGATCAGCTCATATAATCTGTGCTATGTGCCCATGAGGTAAATGAGCAATTTTGGCAAACTAGGGTGCATTAAGTGTATGAGTGAGTGGTACAATCCATGGGCTGTATCACCTTGAAGTCTTGTCAGAAAGGTTATCTTAGTCTAATCTATTTATTTTTTTTTTTTTGTGGGTACCAGGGGGACGACCTCAGGACCTCGCGTGCCAACAGGCACCCGTGCCACTGAGCGATATCACCGGCCCCTTTTTCGTATGTGGGTTCCGGGAGTCGAACTCGGGCCCTCGCGCTTGCAAGGCAGGCGCTTACGCCGCTGAGCCATCTCACCGGCCCTCTTAGTCTAATCTAATCAAGCCTCAAGATCTAATCTCCAGTTTGCGGGCAGCACAGTGGAAAAGGAAGCCAGGCATACAACACCACAGGCAAACCGTCAGGCAAGTCCCTAGTGCGGAGCCTTCTGAAGAATGTGTGCCTGGGAGTCACTGTTTTACAAGGCAGGGAGGCTGTGCTAAAAAAGTACAAGTGCGGTGCATGACTCTCAGGTGCTAAATGGGGAAGGAAATTTGTTCTAAGAGATATATATTTTTTTTTTTTGTGGGTACCGGGGGGTCGACCTCAGGACCTTGCGTGCCAGCAGGCGCCCGTGCCGCTGAGCGATATCACTGGCCCCTTTTTCGTATGTGGGATCCGGGAGTCGAACTCGGGCCCTCGCGCTTGCCGGGCAGGCGCTTAAGCCGCTGAGCCATCTCACCGGCCCCTCTAAGAGATATTTTGAAACTCGAGGGAGACTTAAATGTAGAAGAGATAAAGGTTAGAGTTATATGAATTATTCATGCTCTTAGACATGATAATAATATTGTGATTATTTCCTTATTCTTAGGAAATGCATATCGAAGTAGAGATGAAACGTCATGACCTCCGCAATTTACTCCTAAATTGTTTACCAAGAATATATTTACATTCATTTATGTGTGTAAATGGAGAGAAGCAAGTGTGGTGACATGCCATCAGTTGTTATTGAAGTGGGGGATGCAGGAATATTCACTGTGCTGTCATTTCAGATTCTCTGTATACTGAAAAATTTTCAAAGTGAAATGTTTAGGAGAGCTGGGCATGGTGGTGCAACCCTGTAATCAGGAGGATGAGGCAGTAGGTTAACAAGTTCGGGGACAACCCGTACTCCATAGTGAATTAAAGGACAGCCTGGACTATATAGTGAAACCCTGTCTCAAAAAAAAAAAAAAGAGATGGGCTGCCTGGCAAGCACAAGGTCCTGAGTTTGAGTCCCAGTACCAAAAAAAAAAAAAAAAAAAAAAAAGAGAGAGAGAGACATGGGAATAAACAGCCATTCTTGTCATTGTCATTGTCCTAGAAGCAGGCACCGCAGCCATTGTCGTGTGACTATGCAGGACAGGAGGTGGGTTCAGGGGCAGACAGAGAAACCTGAACTCTGGGAGATGTCTTTGAGTCACTGAGTTACCAGCCCTGGAGCTGCCTCCTCGAGGTTTCTCAGCACACAGGATAACAAAGCTCCCTGCCGCCCATGCTGGCTGAGTGAGGGTCTTCTTTGACATGTAGTCAAAAGCATCCAGAGAGAAGAGCGAACTTCCGGGAGCTGTCAGCACACAGAATGTAGAGGAGGTCACTGGGGCAGCGTGGAGAGAGTGAAGAGTCCAGGCAGGAGCCTCCACACCAAAAAGTGGTGGGGAAAAGGAGGCGCTGGCAAAGAGCGCTAGGAGGGAAGACCCGGCAGTGGTAGGCAAGCGGAGGCCAGCAGCGGGGTGGCCAGAGTCAAGGGCGCTCTCAGGAGGGGACGGGGGTGGGTCGGATGCTGCTTAGGAGAGAAGTGAAACAGGACCAACAGGTCCTTTTTAAGACCTCAGTGGGGACAGACACTGGCTGGGAATAAGGTAAAGAATGAATGACAGGAAAAGCAGAGGACACAGCATCTTCAGGAGGAGTTGCCGGTTGCTGTGGTCACTGTTTAAAGCATCTCTGCTGGGTGTAGGAGATCCTGGCTTTGTGACTAAATGGTTGCGGGATTTGGGCCAGGCTTGTCCTGTCTCCTTCACAGGCAGGGGGTTTGGTCAAGCATCGCCAAGTGCTTTCCTACTGTCCACTTCCTTATACGCGGCCACCACTCTGAGCGGCCTGTGTGGCCAGCACTGACTCGGGGCGCTCTGTCAAGTGGCACCCCATCAAGTCCTGGCCAACACTCTGGCCTCGGTGCTCCCACTCCACTTCACCTGGAGAGAGGTCAAGTGCTCCCTCGAGACAGCACAGCCGGTGGAAAGCTCTGACCCCATTCCCAGCTTCCTGCCTCCCAGCTCGGACTCTGGTTCCACCCACTGCTCCATGCAGCCCATCCCTGCCTGCCCAGTGTCCCATTTCTGAGAGCTGCTCCACCCTCCCTCCTCTGGGAAGCTGCCTGATCATCCCCACCCCATGTTTGCAGATGCCATGGGCCAGACACAATGAGCCACCAGGCCTGTCTGGACCCTACAGACACAAGAAGCGGGTGGCCAGAGGCTGAGCTCTCCCCTCAGGCCCTGTGCCCTCTCTGATCCTTAATTCTAGACCCACTGACATCACACTTGATGGGGCTCCAGAGTCTCCACTACAGCCTAGCTTGGCTGGATGAAGTTGGGCAGGGGAGTGGCTTCATGCCAAACCAGGTCTGGGACAGGTGTGAGGGTACATGGTCGGCCAGGAGCGGGAGCAGCTGTCTCAGACCCGGCAGGTGAGCGAAAGAGCTGTGGCTCTCAGGTACTCACCCTTCTCTGGGCCCCCTCCTGTAGCCAAGACCCAGCCCCTCTAGGCCTCTGCTCTCACCTTGGCTCCTCACAGGGGCAGCTATGCTGCCATAGTGGGAAGGGACAGCGATCCTTTCTTCAGAGCCAGGCCCATTATTCGGCATGTCCACCTCATCTTCTGCAGATAGGGATGCCGAGGTCACTGCTCTGGGGCCAAGGCCCAGAGGGAGCTCAGGCCCTGGGCCCCAGCCAGAGTGAAGCAGCTGTACACTGTCCCCCACGACTATGAGGACAGAAAACCCGAGGCAGGAGGAGAAAGGGTCCAACCAAATTGGGCCTCTTCTTAGAGGTCTCCCAGCCCTGCTCCGGGGGACTTGAGTGTCCAATGGCAGCACCACAGTGGGGCAAAAGTAGGGCTGGGATCCAAAAGCTGAGCCTACAGGGGCCAGGGAAAGATTGTGGGGACAGGGACCCGGGCAGGCCATGGGAGAGGAGGCTGGGGCCCACACCTCACCCATAGCCAGTCCCACAGTGGGCCAAGGGAATCAAGTGTGAGGGAAGCCCAGGCCACACAGAGAGGAACTGGCACCTGGAGAGTGCGCGGCAGCTGGCCAGTGGTTTGTACCAAAGGGGCCTTCCTCCTGGTTTCCTTCCCCATTTGCCCAGCTGTAAGGAGGCCTGGGCAGGCAGGAGGTGAGGGGGACATGAAGCCAAGCTGTACTTACCGTCTCCGTAGATTCTTATCCCTCGCCTCCTGGTAATCCAGGCAGGAAGGAGAAGGAAGAAACACAGGTTAAGACCCCTGGAATGGCCGGTGAGATGGCTCAGCGGCGTAAGCGCCTGCCTTGCAAGCGCGAGGGCCCGAGTTCAACTCCCGGAACCCACATACGAAAAAGGGGCCGGTGATATCGCTCAGAGGCACGGGTGCCTGTTGGCGCGCGAGGTCCTGAGGTCGACCCCCCGGTACCCACAAAAAAAAAAAAAAAAAGACCCCTGGAATGCCACCAGCCCCAGGCACCAACCAAGGCTGGGGATGGAGGCAGGGGCTCTGCCTCCTGAGGACGTCCAGCCCCAAGCCTAGCCCCAGCCGTGAGAGCCAAGGCACTTGCTTCCCAATGCCCATCTCCTCCCAGTGGAGAGAACAGGGATGCACTGCAGGGCAGTCCTGGGTGGCAAAGCCCACAGTGGGGCCCTCACTCTGCTCAGAAGTGGCTGTGGGACCCCTGACCTGTTGCTTAACCTCTCTGGACAGCCTTGGCCTTAGAATGACTCCAAACGGTGTTCAGAAAATCGAGAAGGAAACAAGAGGCAAAAGATCCTTTACAAAGATGAAAGTGCTAAACAGATATAAGCAAGTCCCTTCACTGCCAGCCCCACATGGAGCCTGGCCCAGGATCAGCAGGCCATTGATGTTTGTGGGACAGTGGACAGTGACAGACACTGAGCCACTCCTCCAGGGCCCAAATCTTCTAGAAAGGTGCGATCCAGTTTATGATCAGCACAAAGGGGTGCTTCCCAGAGGAAGGGATAAAGTGAAAGGAGCAGGTGTGGTGGCACAGGTCTGTACTCCAGCACTCGGGAGGCTGAGGCAGGAGGATTATTGTAAGTTCAAGGCCAGCCTGAACTACATAGTGAGAGTCTGTCTCAAAAAAGCCCTAAATAAGTAAATAAACAAACAAACAAACAAATAAATAAATATTCTTTTAAAACTTAAAAAGGAGCTGGTGCTGGGCATGGTGGCACGCGCCTGTGATCCCAGCACTGAGAGAGGCTGAGGCAACTGGGCACTGAGTAACTTAATGAGATCCTAGGTAATTTAATGGGATTCCATCTCAAAATATAAAGCAGGGGGCACTGAAAATGTAGCTCACTGTGAAGGCCCTGGGTTCAGTCTCCAGTACTGGTACAGGGGAATTATGGGAGACAGGGAGACAGAGAGACAGAGACAGAGACAGACAGACAGACAGACAGACAGAGAGAGGTCAGGGGAAGTTCTACGACTCTTCTTCATATTCCCCAATGACTCCAATAGGAGTCGTTCTTCTACGTCCAGGGGCGGGTCAAGGAGGAGACAGGCAGGGAGACAAGGACCCCATAAGGCCAGCTCCTTACCCAGGGTTCACAGGCTCCGACTGCAGGGGCACTTTCCAGGTCTTGCTAAGGGAGGCCAGAGGTGAGCTCATAGTTCTAGTCTAGATGCTACCTATCAGGAACACCCTGAGAGGAAAGAGGGAAGTCAGCCCTTGGGGACAGAGCGCACTTGGGGGTTTAGGTCCGGGGTGGTGGCTGAAGCTTATTCTCCCTGTCCTTTTCCTAAGAGGGAGCACTGCCCAGGGAGCAGCAGCTTTCACTCCTCCGGTGCCTGGCAGAGGTTTAGACATCTACCTGCTCCTCTGGGTACCTCTGACTGCAGAGGCCTGCTGGCTCCCGGGAAGGGGGTACGCGAAGGAGGCAAAGGCAGAGATGGGTCAGAGGCGTGGGGCTTCTTCAAACCTAGAGTCTGGACACAAGGCTACCCAAGGAGGCCTGGGCTTTTGTCCCTCCACCAGCATGCCAGTTGACATAAAGCCCAGGTGTCTCCTCTCCCTCTACCAAAACCCAGGCGCCACCCCCAACATCTCCAAGTCAGAGGGAGCAGCCCCCAGGCAGGAGCCAAGGAAGACACAGTCCGTGTGGTATGGAGATCACAAGCCGAGGCTCTGCACAGGTTTTGCTGCCCATAGTGCACCTGGCGCCTCAGTCCCTTTGGGGTAAGATGGTAACAATACCAGCCAGGCAGGCTGCTGAGGAATTCAGATAACAGCAAGCATCTAGCCCAGTGCCATGCTCAAAGGAAGCACTTACAAAGTGAATGTGGCCGTGTGGGTCATGTTACTGGCACACAGAACTAGGCACTCCTAAATGCTGGTTTCCCTCCCTTCCCTCTTCTTTCTGGAGAAAGGAATGCACATTTGGGACGTAAAGACCACTACACTATTCAGTGCATGTTAAATGGTTAATACCTAGAAATCCTAGAGCCCCAGAAAGGACTTCCATCAGGAAGGGTCTGAACAATGTATTTTCAGGATAAACCCAAGAAGTTCCACTTTGGAAATACGTGGCTCTGGCCTTCCACCTAACCCTGAAGCTGCCCAGAAAGAGCAGCTTCCAGGCTTTCTTTCTAGGTGTGAGACTCATGCCCTGCTCCTTCCTCAGGAGGAGCTCTCCCCCAAGGACCAGCCCAGTGTCCTCACCCCCACATTCAGTCTGCCCCTGTTTTTGTCCTGCCCCCTGTGGTCTGGGCACCCTCATGGTTTAAGTGACCATGCATGACAGCCCCTCGTGGTTCCCTCATCAGCCTCTACCTGCTGCCGGAGATCTCAAAACATAAAACTCACATGTCAGGTTCCTGTACAACAGCTCCTTCCCAGCCACAGAAAAAAAATTCAAACGTCCTTCATATGGGTGATCTGGTCTCGGTCTGTGTCTCTTCATCTCACCCCCCACTTCACCCATCCCCTATATTTGAGCCAGTGAGCAGCTCGCAACGCCTCAAACCCATATGCAGCTCCACCGGCCTGGAAATCTCTCAGAACGGTCTCTGTGATCTTACCCACACCCTTCTCTTGGCCAGACTAACTTCTCTTTTTTTTTTTTTCCCCTTCATTTTGTTTTTTAGTCACAATTTAGCTTTTTTATTTTAAAATAATTATAGATTCACAGGAAATTAAGGAAACTGTACAGAGGTCCTGTGTATCCTCCACCTAATTTCCCTCAATTATTACATTTGCTCTAACTACAGTGCAACATGAAGATGAGGAAACTGTTTTTGTACAGTCTGTGTGTAAGGGCCTACGCCATCTGTTCACGTGGGTACACGCAGTTTAACCACCACAGCAGTCAAGAGGCAAACCTCTCTGCTCCCGCAGAGGTCTCCCTCCTGCTACCTCTTCATAGCCACACCCATCCTCCTTCCTCCCCAGCCCTAATCCCTGGCAATCACTACTCTTTTTTTCCATCTCTATAATTTTCTTACTTTCAGAACATTATATAAATGGAATCATATCATACATAATCTTTTTATTATTTTATTAATAGACTTCACTCTTTTAAAGCATACAGTTAAGTTTTTAATATATTCAGGGTTTTGCAAACTATCACAACAATTTTAGGACATTTTCATCAGCCTAAAAGACCAGCATCTTGTAGGAGTCACCCACACCCCATTTACCCTTCGCTTCCCACCCCCATTTCCAAGCCAGCCCAAAGTGGTCAGTAATCTACTTTCTGTTTGTACAGATTTGCCCATTACGGACATTTCATTTACATGGAATGTTTACTAAAAATGATTGAAATTTACCCTTTAAAGTGTTGAAGTATAGGTGAATTAAGTATCAATAATATTACCATAAACAAAACAGTTAAAACTGGCTCCCAAACCAAACCCAACATCTTCCCACAAAATCATCTCCTCCATTTTCCCCCTTCTTAATGGGACCCCATTATCCAACCACAAAATTTCCTCCCCTTCCCTCTTTTTTTTTTTTTTTTTGTGGGTACCGGGGGGTCGACCTCAGGACCTCCGTGCCGCTGAGCGATATCACCGGCCCCTTTTTTGTATGTGGGTTCCAGGAGTCGAACTCGGGCCCTCGCGCTTGCAAGGCAGGCGCTTAAACCGCTGAGCCATCTCACCGGCCCCCCTCCCCTTCCCTCTTAATTACATCAGTTACCAAACCCTGTAGGCAAAACTCTGCGATGTTGGGCCGGTGAGATGGCTCAGCGGCTTAAGCGCCTGCCCGGCAAGCGCGAGGGCCCGAGTTCGACTCCCGGATCCCACATACGAAAAAGGGCCGGTGATATTGCTCAGCGGCACGGGCGCCTGCTGGCGCGCGAGGTCCTGAGGTCGACCCCCCGGTACCCACAAAAAAAAAAAAAAACTCTGCGATGTCTCCTTTCAGTGCCCACTGTTGGCCCCTCTGATGCGATGCTCGCTGACTTTCTATGGGGCTCACAGTTGCCCCCCACTAACTGCCCTGCTTCTAGTCTCATTCTCGTCCAATTCGACACGGATGTCTCCAGATTTGTTTCCCCATGGATTCTCAGAGACCCCTAAGGGCAAAGACTGTCTCCCCATCAGTCTAGGGAGGCCAGGATTGTGTCTCCTCCTTCCTCAGCCTGGTGGGCTCTGAGGACAGACTCTAGTATACCCTCTTCACCACAGGGGGTTTTCAGGGCAGGGTAGTGTCTTCCCCTTCAGGTCAAAAGCTCCTAAAGGTATGGGTATCTCTCTCCAGACCCGGGCTCTGAAGGTCCTATGCTTTTACTCTTTGGGACCAAACAGTAACACATGTGGTTGACTGACAATATCCTTCAACACAACTCCTCGGCCTATTCGTAACCGCTGGCCCCATCGCGGACAGGGCTGCGGGCTGCACACCTTCTCTCCCTAATTCCCAGCTGGATGAGCTGGAGTCTCCACAACTACTACGACCTCACCACGCCCTGGGAGCCGCGTCGCCTCCTACGCTTCCGTACGTAGTCACGGTGAGCGGGGTCCGAGCACGCTCCCGGGACGCAGATCGCCACTGGGGCAGCCGGGCCCGGGAAGTCGCAGGCCCTGGGGACCCCCGGGGTGAGGGCTCCCCCTGAGGGGAACCTCGGACACTGAAAGGCCTTGGGCCGGAGACTCACCACACAGGGGCAGCGAGCCGTCCCGGCACCGCCATCTTGTTGTCACGCCGTTTCCCAGGCGACCAGGACCTGTGCACTTCTCATTGGCTAATTCGCGGATCCGAGCAACCAACAGGCAGCGGAGGCGGGTCCTGGCCCGCGGGTTCCAGACTCGTCCTGGGATACTGCAAATCCCAGAATCCACTGCTCTGACCTGACTCCAGGTCGGAGGGGTGCGAAGTCCTCCTCGCTCCGCTGCCCAGAAGCTCCGGGGACACCCCGGGATTAAGTTGGTGAAATTGCTGGAAGCATTTGCACGTGAATGTGTGACCCCGACATTGCCACTATTGTGCTAAGTTGATCTCGGGGGAAACTACTTCTTGGGGATAGTTAGTTTTGTGATTAACTGAAATGATGCAGGTACTTGATAAACGTTTCTGAATTTCTCTGCTGCTTTTTTCAGTACTGGAGATTGAACCCCACAAGGCCTTCGCACATTCTCAGCCTTTTTATTATTTATTTCTATCTATCTATTTGGTTTATTTTTGTCTTTTTGAGATAGGTTTTCACTATGCAGTTCAGGCCAGCCTTGAACTCACTATGTGGCTCAGGCTGGCCTCAAATACAAGGCCTCAGCCTTCCGAGTGCTGGGATTACAGGTGTGCACCACGACAGCCAGCCCCTCGCCTTTTAATTTTTTTTTTTTTTTTAATTTTTAGACAGGGTCTTGCTAAATTGCTAAATTGCCCAGGCTGGGCCCGAACTTGGGATTCTGCTACCTTAGCCTTCCATAGTGCTGAGATTACAGGTGTGCATCACCACACCCCGTTTCCTGCTAATTGCTTGACTAGATAATGGCCTGAAGGAAAATCAAATTCTAGTTCCTTTATGGAAAAATTGGGTAAGGTACCCCTTCACACTACACTCCTTGGTATATAGTTTCCTCTCCCTGAGCCTCATCTGTAAAATTAAGATGTTGGGCTGGACTAGTCATGGGAGCAACAGGAGGCAGTTAAAAAAAAAAAAAAAAAAAAAAAAAGAGGGCCGGTGAGATGGCTCAGCGGCATAAGCGCCTGCCTTGCAAGCGCGAGGGCCCGAGTTCGACTCCCGGATCCCACATACGAAAAAGGGGCCGGTGATATCGCTCAGCGGCACAGGTGCCTGTTGGCACGCGAGGTCCTGAGGTCGACCCCCCGGTACCCACAAAAAAAAAAAAAAAAGAGGCAGTTTAGTTAAGAGCACCAATTTTGGTGTCAGGAGTCCTGTGTGTCCTCTGACACACTCCTTAGTTTTCTAATCTGTAAAATGGGGATAATACCCCACAGGAACACTGTGAGGATTAAGTGAGACAATGCAAAGTACCACTCAAAACACCTGTATGGACTACATCTTCGAAAGTTTCTTCCTAAAAATATTTTCCTCCTATTAATAATCATCTCAAGACTTCCAGCTGTAATGGTCTGACTTTTAATCTCAGGCACCCACTTCCTTTTGCCCAGGTTCAATCACCAAACTCCTCTGAAGGCCTCAGACCACACTCTAGTAAATTATTTTCCGCTTGACTTCTGTTTTTCTTTTTGGGGTGTGTGCTGGAGATTGAACCCAGGACCTCAAGCAGCCTGGGCAAGTGCTCTACCACTGAGCTACAGCCCTCCAATCACTGCATCCCTTCCAAGTGCCACAGGCCAACCTTGTGAGGTTTACAAATGAGAAAACAGCAGATCAGAGAAATGAAGTGACTGCTCAAGACTATATAGGTAGGAAGCAATAAAAGTAGATTCAGACACAGAACCATCTGCCTCTAGAATCCATGCTCTTTCTCGAAACTCCCACTGGACTATTGCAGAGGTCAAAGATAAGTCAAGCATGAAGGTGGTCCAGGCCCACTGCCAAAGGTTTGGAAAATGTGACCAGAGGCGGGAGAACTCTGCATAGGTGCTCCCCGGAAGCTTGCTTGTTTTGAAGCAGGGAGATGAGACTTGGAGAGCAGGAACCATGGGCCCTCCGTGCTGGTGTAGTTGGGCTCAGGTGCTGTTTTCTAAGGTTTGGGTGTCATTTTCCTAACCTAACAAGAGGCTCCCAAGGGTAATTGTTGAGGACAGAGCCCTGTGGGAGATGAGATTTCTCAGAGTGACACCAGCCCATGAGGGGAGGGGCGTGGGGGAGGTGTTCTGGCAAAGGGAGGTCCAGGATGGGACAGGCAGCCAGGGCACCAGGCGAAGGCTGAGCCAGAGAGGGAGTCGGAAGGATTTGGTGAAGGGCGCCTCAAGGACCAAGGCCAGGTCACCTGGAGGCTCAGTGAACAAAGGCCTCATTAGATTGGCTGTTTAAAGTTACAATTAATGGTGCTTGCAAGATTATGCCTGCTGGGCCGGTGAGACGGCTCAGCAGCTTAAGCGCCTGCCTTGCAAGCGCGAAGGCCCAAGTTCGACTCCCGGAACCCACATACGAAAAAGGGGCCGGTGATATCGCTCAGTGGCACGGGCGCCTGCTGGCGCGCGAGGTCCTGAGGTCGTCCCCCCCGGTACCCACAAAAAAAAAAAAAAAAAAAAAAAGATTATGCCTGCTACATACCCTAGCTCCTGTAGGCCTACTTCTACGTCATGCTTTCCTGATTATAAACCCATTTTGTGTATAAAAACCGCTAGACAGGGCCAGGGATATAGCTCAGCAGCAAAAGCGCCTGCCTAGCAAGCGCAAGGTCCTGAGTTTGATTCCAGATACCAAAAAACAAAAACAAAACCCCTAAACCAGAGTCTCTAGTGACCCTTTTCAGACCCCCTCCCAGATTCATTTGCCTGGGAGCTTTTTGCCTCCACTTTACAATAAATGCTGCTTTCTACTTTCGCTCTACAATAAATACTTTTGCTCAGTCCTCTTTTGACTCTACCTTGTAATTCTCTCTAGGTTGAGAGAAGAGCCCACCAGCCAGTAGCAGTTTGTTTTGGTTTTCTTTTTTGGTGGTATTGAGGATCAAACCCACATCCTTCTGCATGTAGGCAGGCACTCTACCACTGAGCTACAACTTCGGCCCTTTTTAGTTTTTATTTTGAAGCAGGGTCCTCCTCCCGCCTCAGCCTCTTGAGTGGCTGGGATTACAGGCATGCACCACCACACCCGTTTCTGAGGCTTTCAGTATACCAGGATGAGGAAGTTGGAGGTCATGCTGAGATACTTTTAGGAGCTGTGGGGGAGCCTTAGTCAGAGAAAGCATGGGAGGCCAGAGCCTCAGGAAGACTGGGAAACATGAGGAGCATTTACCCAGCATCAGGATTTGCCTCTGCCTCCCTTGCACCCGGGGCCTGCAGCAGGCAGACGCTCAGTGAACATCCACAGGTAGTTCCTGGAATAGAAACCAGAGCCCGCCAATCTGGCAGGCCAGCTTGAGTTTTTAAAAAGTAATATTCATTGAGGGAAGGCAGAACCTTATGATAAAAGTATGTATTCTCCCCAGGTGTGGTGGAACCCAGCCTAGGCAACTTAGCAAGACCGTGAATCCAAGTAAAAAATAATAAAAGTGCTGGGGGTGTAGCTCAGTGCAGAGGCCCCAGGTTTGATGCGCAGTACCACACAGAGACAATAAAAGTATACATTCTCACTAGAGAAACTTGGAAAATAATAGTAGCCTTCATTTATTGAGGATGTGCTGTACTGTGGACCAGCATGATTTAACAACTCCATGAGGTTGGTTGGGCCCTGTCACTTTCTAGCTGGCTGTTGCTACTCAATGACTTCACTTCTCTAACTTGAGGTTTTTTGTTTGTTTGTTTGGTTGGTTGGTTGGTTTTCTGAGATAGGGTCTTGCTACATAGTTCAGGCTGGTCTGAGTTCACTGTGTAGCCCAGGCTGGCCTTGAACTTGTGGCAATCCTCCTGCCTCAGCCTCCTGAATGTTGGCATTACAGGTGTGTGCCACCATGCTCAGCTAACCTCAGTTTCTGTATCTATAAAGCACAGATACAAATAGAACCTACCTTATAAGATTATTGTATACTTTAAGTTTCCCATAAGTTATCACATTATTGGTTTTTGAAAAAGGTTTCTCAAAAACAGGAAAGCAAGAGTTTTTGAGTTTATTGAGTTTATTGGTTTTTGAAAAAGGTTTCTCAAAAACAGGAAAGCAAGAGTCTAAGTTCACCTAATAATTATTTTTCCAACCTGTACATATTTCTCTATCCCTTGCCTTGGAGGCCTGCAAAGCTTTCCGAGGCTAAGACTTGAGTGTAGGGAGGACATTTGGGGCTAAGCTGTCCATCTTCCAAGCTTCCCTGGGCTTCCGGGATCCTGCCTGCTTTATCCTATCCTCTGTCTGAAGGTGATGGAAAGGTCCTGGCTGGGGATAAGGGGGCCTGTTGCCCACACTGGGCTTAAATGTTTCTGGAAGTTTCTATTCTGACAGTGGACAACTTTGCTTGTAGGTCATTCCCTGAAGGATCCTACTCAGTTGTGACCTCTCCAAGTTAAAGAGTTTATTATTGATTGCCAGGAGTGGTGGTGAACACTTGTAATCCCAGCACTCAGGAGGCTGAGGTAGGAGGATGGCCACAAGTTCAAGGCCAGCCTGGGCTATGTAAGGGAGTTCAAGGCTGGCCTGTGCTACATAGGGAGACCCTGTCTCAAAAAAAAAAAGAAAAAGAAAGAAAAGAAAAGAAGAAAAGAAAAAAAGTTTATTGAGTCCTAGCAGCTCAGGATGGAAAGACAAATAATAAAGGAGAGCAAAGATTCCCTTGGAATAAAAGTGTAACTATTTCTCCCACCTTCTCCACTTCTCCACCCACCCACATTGCCAACCCTTTAGATGCATCCTGGCCACCCGCAGCTCAGCATGATATTTGGAGGCCTCATATTGGGAATCCTGTCTTACACTCTACATGTTCCAAAAACCAGCAGGCTCTTTCTCAAGTGTTGGTTTCTCCTTCCAAGAGGAACATCCTCCCTGGCCTTTTCCACTTGGGAAAAATCCTGCTTGTTCCCTCCAGAACAGCTCAAACATCCTCTTCACGAAACCATCTCTGGTCCTCCAACTTCCTTACACGCGTCATTCGAGAGCCCTGCTGCCATGGTGGATGTCTTGTTTAGTTTGAGGGGAAGGTAAACCATCCTGGACGACCAGCTCCTCAAAGGAAGGGGAACCCCCACTTAATCATCCTGCTTAATGCATGGTAGGGGTCAATAAATTGACTGAGTGAAAGAACAAAAGAACAGATGGATGAAGATTTACCTTGAAGCCAGGCACAGTGGTGCATATCTGCAATCCCATCAACTTGAGGAGCTTGGGACAGGAGGATCACAAGTTCAAGGCCAGCCTGGGCAACTTAGCAAGACCTTGTGTCAAAATAAAATAAAAAGGACTGGGAGTGTAGCTCAGTGGTAGAGCACTTGCCTGGCATTCAAGAGCCTCTGAGTTCAAATCCCAGCACTGGAAAAAAAGAAAGATTTACCTCAAGTGCTCTACGATGCTATGGGATCAAGCCCTCTCTCAGTGAGGATGAAAAACTCAGGGCAGATCACACCATTAAAAGTGTCACAGTACCATTTGCCTCTCCACCCCTGTTGTGTTCCATTCCATCGCACAAGTAAACACTTTCTCCCTGTCCTCTGTGTGACTAGGACTAGGCGCTGGGCACAGTCCTCAGGGAACACTGTGACTCCGGAACTCGGCAGCAGTGTGAGATGCTTTGCCTGCTACACCCACCTTCTGCTGGTCTCAGCACCAGCGCTTCCTCCTTGTGGCCAATCCTGATCACTTATCAAGATTACGTCCTCCCTCCCTTTCTCTCCTCACACTACCCCTCCACCTCCTCAGCCTTTATGGCAACCTGAGGCCACCCATTTGTTATCTGTCTTCCTTCATTTGAATGTCACCTCCATAAGGGCAGGGACTACAGCTTTTTGTCCATCACAGTATCTCCAGAGCCTAAACCAAAACCAGGACCAGGCTCAAAGCAGGCACTTAATAAATGTATTATGTCATAAAGGATATTTTCTTGTGATCTTTCACTTCTCCTCCTGATCTGAAGTTACACCTATCCTTGGAGTTCTTCATTTCTACTGTATTTCTCAGTTCCAGAATTTTCTTTTGGTGGTTCTTTATAATTTCCAGTTCTCTATCTTGCTTTGTATGTCTTTGAATATATTAAGCATAGTTATTTGAAAGTTTCATTGATAATTCCACTATCTGGTTTCATATTCTCTCTTTCTCTCTCATACTGGGGTTTGAACCAAGGACCTCTGTACTGGGCTACATCCCCAGCCCTTTATTATTTTTTGAGAATGTCTTGTTAAATTGCAGTCCTCCTGGCTCAGCCTCCCAGAGTGCTGGGATTATAAGCATATGCCACCATACCTAGGTTTTTTGGTTTTGTTGTTGTTGTTGTTGTTGTTGTTTGTGGGTACCGGGGGTCGACCTCAGAACCTTGTGCGCCAGCAGGCGCCCGTGCCGCTGAGCAATATCGCCGGCCCTTTTTTCGTATGTGGGTTCTGGGAGTCGAACTCGGGCCCTCGCGCTTGCCAGGCAGGTGCTTACGCCACTGAGCCATCTCACCGGCCCCATGTTGTTGTTGTTTTTGAGATGGTCTCACCAGGTTATTCAGGCTGGCCATAAGCTCACTTTGTAGCACAAGCTGACCTCAAATTCATGATCCTCCTGCCTCAGCCTCCCAAGTGCTGGGATTGCAGGAATGTGCCACTGCACCAGGCCTGTGTAACTTTATTAACTGTTTGTGATGGTTAATCTTGATCATCAGCTTGATTGGTTGAGGGATGCCTAGATTAGTAAAGCACACTTCTGGAAGTGTCTAGGTGGGTCATGGAACATGACCTTGGGGACTACATCTGGTCACTGGTCCCTTCCTTCCCCTGTAGGTTTTCCTGTTTGCTCTACTTCCTGGCCACCACGAGCAGCTTTCCTCCATCACACCCTTCCTTCCACCATGTTGTTTCTGTCTGGAAGCCCGCTTACCATGGGCTGAACCCTCTAAAACCATGAGCCAAATTAACCTCTCTTCCTTTAAATTGGAGATGTCAGGTATTTTGTCTCAGGAACAGAAATCTAATACACTGTTGCTTCTCTCGTTGTTTTTTGTAATGTCTTCAATTTTTGTGTGTGTGTGTGTGGGTACGGGGGGTCAAACTCAGGACCTCGTGCGCCACCAGGTGCCCGTGCCACTGAATAATATCACCAGCCCTTTTTTCATATGTGGGTACCGGGAGTTGAATTCAGGACCTCACACTTGCCAGGCAGGCGCTTATGCCACTGAGCTATCTCACTGGCCCAGTGTCTTCAGTTTTTGTGAGGACCAAGCTGTTGTTTCCTGTTCACGCCTACTCCTCACGGTTTCAACCCAAAGCCTAGTGAAAGGAGTTTGTTAGGCTCCCCTCTTTCTTACAGCATCTTGAACTACTGTTTCTTCCCTTTGCCTTATAAACATCTAGAAAGCTCTGCTCCATTTTAGCTGTTCCTCTGGGAAATAGATGCTTTCAGGAGAAAAGCAGCCCCAACAGAGGGCTCTCCTGTCTTAGTGCCTCAGGTCTTCTCTGCACTGCTCACTCCTCAACGTGGAGCCTTTGTTGCCCATATCTGCCTGCTGAATAAATGCATTCAGGCACGAAAGGTTTGGCGGCGGGAGTGGATACCTCACCCTCAGTCCTTCTGGTGGCCCTGACCCCTATTCTGTGCCATGTTCTGTGGTGTGCTGGGCTCTGAGGGTGCTAAGTCCTAGACCAGACCACATGCTTAGCAGAAATGATTTCTAGAGCAATGGTCGATACAAGGGGCCCTTGGAACCCAGAGAAACAGCTGTCCATCTTTCAGGGTTTCCCAGAGAAGTAAAGAGCTTCCCTGGGAAAGGGGCTTCTGAATAACGTTTTTTGTTTGTTTTTGTTTGTTTTTGTGGGTACGAGGGGTTGACCTCAGGACCTCGTGCGCCAGCAGGCACCCGTGCCACTGAGCGATATCACCGGCCCTTTTTTCGTATGTGGGTTCCGGGAGTCAAACGCGGGCCCTCGCACTTGCCAGGCAGGCGCTTACGCTGCTGAGCCACCTCACCGGCCCCCTGAATAACTTTTAATTTTTTGTGGCGGTGGGGACTGAACCTAGGGTGCTGAGCGACATTCTCAGTCCTTTTTTAAATTATGAGACAGGGTCTCACTCAGTTGCTAAGTTGCCTAGGTTGGGCTTTGGACTTGCCATCCTCCTGCCTCAGCCTCCTAGAGTGCTGGGATTTTAGGCATGCACCACCATGCCCTGATCTGAGCTACATTGCCCTGATCTGAGCTACATCTGGAATAAAGAAGACTTTGCCACGCTGGATGTGGTACTTCAGGCCCAAATCCCAACTACTTGGGAAGCTGAGGCAGGAAAATCACAAGTTAGAGCCCAGCCTAGCCAAGTGAGACTGACTCAAAATAAAATTTAAAAAAGGAATGGAGATGTAGCTCAGTTCAGAGGCCACAGGTTCAATTCCTACTAAGAAAAACAAAATCTTGCCGGGTACCAAAACTAAGGAAGGGCTTTCCTTGTAGAGAGGAAATACACTGTGTAAAAGTGCCCGGGTAGCCTGGTATAACATTCCTATAATCTAAGCACTTTGGAGGCTGAGGCAGGAGGATCACTGCAAGTTGGAGGCCAGCCTCGGCTACATAGTGAGACCCTGTCTCAAACAAACAAACAGAAAGGGTGCCTGAGACAGCTTGGACAATGTGAGGTGGGTGTGGGTGAGGATGGATGTGGTATGTGTGGGTGGGACAGGATGTCACAGAATAGGCCATGAGGCTGGGGAGCAAGCAGGGGATTTGACTGCCACACTGAGGTGTCCAGGCTTCATTCTGGAGGACAGTCCTAGGGAGTGTGCCTGAGGCTCCCCACCTTGCTAGTTAAGGTACAGAAGTGAGGTTTGGAGGTACAGTACAGGGGAGTCCCCTTAGCTCCTGGCATGTAAATAAAACACCACAAGAGTAAGCCAGGGGGAATGCCAAGGCAGCAGGAGCCGGCCAGGTCCTTGGGGCAAGGAAGAACAGGGAATCGAGACTGAGTCGTGGGGCAGCCCGAGGTTACATGCATGGTCATGGCTTCAGACCAACCGGGATTCAAATTCCAATGAGACTGGCTCCACATTATGACCTTAGGCAAGTCACTTACTACCTAATATCAGTTCACTGGGAATAAAGCAAAAAAGTGAAAGTACACAGTGTGATGAAAATATACAGTGAATTTTAAATTAAAAAATATTTTATGGTAAAAGACACATTGCCATTGATCCTGCTCAAAATCCTCCCCCTCACTTAGAACACACTTATCCCATTGTTCTCGCCACTTTCTGAAGTACTTCTGGAAGTCCTCCTTTGTGTCTTTGCTAGGTGTGATCAAAACTATGATGAACACTGCTGCCAAGGGCCAGCCAATGGAAAGGCAGGCATAAAAACATGACGGTGCATCCTCATCCACCTTGTTCACCAGGCCTGGCACTGTGTGACTTCTGGCTCTTCCCGAAAGTCAAAATGACCATGAAAGGTAAGCATTTTGGATCGATTCCAGGTATCAAGGCAGCCTTGACAGTGCAACTTAAAGACCCTCATGAATGAAGGCTTCTGGAACTGCTCCAGAAAGCAAGAGGGATGGGATAAGTGCGTTTGAAGCTCCAAGTCCGGGGCCTTACCTACTGCTCCATAGCTGCCCTCCTGGTTTGCATGCCACTCACCCCCTGGGATCTGGTTCACTCCCTGCCCAGAACTCATTATCTGTGGGCCCTGAAACCTAGAGGCTTGTTTCAGCCACCCCCAGGTCTGTAGAAAGGAAGCAGCTCCCTGCCCCACCCCCATAGCCCCTCCTTCCTCCCTCTGCCAGTCCCGCCTCCCCTTCCTCCAGTTCAAAAGCAGCTGAGCCGAAAGAGCCCCACACAGCCCTGAACCCATCTCTCAAAGCTTCTATCAACAGAGCCCAGCAAGATTTTCCAGGATGAACAGCTTCCTCTTCCTCCTCCTCACCATCAGCCTCCTGGTGATGCTTCAGGTAAGAGTAGCTCCTCAGAGCCTCTGGCACGACCATCAGGACTCCCCTGGCCAGCTCAGCATGGGACAAAGGGAAAGCAGGCTCTTGGGCACCCTATTTTCTTTCATGGGGCAGAGGCAGACAGGCTCCAACAGGGAACCAGGACATGGGTCTTACCTGCCTGGGCTTCCAGCCCCTCTGGCTACTGGCAGGCTAAAGCCTGTGTTCCAGTCTTACAGGCTGCCAGACACAATGAGGCACCCATGGATGCTGTGCACTAAGGGCGCTGCACCCAAGGCCTCGCAATACTAGGGAACTAAGAGGGACAGAAGAGTGCGTGTGGATGGCATCAATCCACAGTGAGCCTGTGGAAATGGTCCTGTTGGGATGGACCGAGGAAATGTCCAAGCAGCATCTGTTCTGCTTCTAGAGGTGCTGGGGGACCCCGGCCCCAACCTCTGCTGGAGAGAAGCTCAAGTGTACAGGAACGAGGAGAGTTTCATTCAGTTTCAAAGTCACCTGCCACCCCAGGAGGTGCTTTGGCGGCATCCCACATGCCTAGAGGAGCTTGGAGACAGTAGCCGTGAAGTTCTTATCAGGAACAGCTTACTCAAGCATCAAGGACAGGCTGATCACCATCTGGCCATTTCCACCACCCCATCCACCCGCTGACACTTTGCCAACAGTGTTCTCCACCCTGTCTCGTGTGACCTTCACCACCGTGATGGACTCTTCCTCCATTCAGAAGACAGGAAACTGAGGCTCAAGGCGGCTAAGCCCCCTGCAATAAAGCCAAGGGCTGCAGTTCCTCTGTGCTGGAGGAGCTGGTACCAGCCAGCTGGTAGCCCGGCGAAAGGGTTCCCATGGTGGGGGAATAGCAGAGAGGAAGGGACCATGTCTGCCCCTGCCTGTGTCAAGGCAGGAAGCAGTCAAACATCCAGACAGGACAGGTGGCAGCAGCTTTACGGAGGACTGGCATTAGGGGAGGAATATTGGGGGCTGTAGCCTTAACACATATGAGATTCAAAAGCCCCCTGAGCATCCCCTACTTTTCCTCTTGCAGATACAAACTGGAGTCTTGGAAAACGTGACCACCCCAAGCAGCAAGACCACAATGAAAGCCGTGACCAAAGCCAAAAGCGGGGCCCCAGCTCTCAGTGACATGGGTGGTGGCAGTTTCCTGTTCTTCTTGATCAATACTCTCATCCACCTCTTCTACCTCAGCTAAGGCAACAGTGTCACCTCTGGCCCTACACCCACAAAACAGCTGCCACCATCACTAGCCAGAGGACCCTTCCCCCACCCTCGGGAAGGGTTGAAGCCAGGGATCCCAGGTGGTAGAAACTGACAGGCAGTGCCATGCGGGTGATGGCCAAAGTGGGGAGATGCTAAGGTGGAGGGGCAAGGGCCACCCAGCATGGGGTCAATAAACCTATCTTTGGGTTTGGCGGGCGCCCATGTGTGGTCACTGGACATCACCAGCCAAGGAGCACCCCACATGCCTGTGAGCTGAGAAGGTGGCCCCAGGGTTCTCCCCCAGCTTCCCTACCCTGAAGTCCACAGCAGCGGGCCCTCCCCTTAGAATCACCTTCAAAGGACAAGGCCCAGAAACTGCCACCCTTGCCATCCCCTTTGATCGTGCTGCTTCACCTGTCCCCAAGTGGGGGTGATGATCCCAGAGACTTTACCACTGCCGGATCCCCCCAGGCCCTGGACAACCCCAGCCCCAGACAGCCCCCCTGCTTCAGTACCTGGGTGTCCCAGAATGACAGATTGGGGCAATTCCCGGTCCAAGGAACTGTAACCACCAGAGGGCGAGGAGGAGGCAGCTCTCTCCTCCCCACTCACCCACAGGCAGTGAAAGCAGGAAGGACAAATAGCTGCTCTAAACACGCCTGCCCCTCCTGGGTTTGGGGTACTGGTGTGCGGAGCTGCAAAAAGGCAAGGGGGCCCCAGAACAGCCCTTTCTTCTCTGTGCCTTGCAGAGGACATCAGTGTAAGGGCTGAGAAGTGGCTGCAGTACTAGATCTGGGACAGAGGGTGCCGCACTCTGCTACACCTGTCCTCTAAGTGGGGTTAGGACCCCAGCCCCTGTCCTGGCTTCTTGGGTTGAAACCGAATCTTCAGGTTTTGAGACCAGCATTGGGAGACGTGGAGAGGCGGCCTAGGGACAAGGCTCTTCAGGTTGTAGCTCCCCCTCATCTCTCCTGCCTAGCCCACCGTGCACCCACCAGAGAAGCTATCACCCCTGGATTTTTTTGTTTGGTTTGGTTTTCTGAGACAGGGTCTCACTATGTAGCCCAGGCTGGCCTCAAACCCTCAGCAATTCTCCTGCCTCAACCTCCTGAGTGTTGGGATTACAGGCGTGCACCACGAGGCTGGGGTTCATAGCCAGACTTGTCTGACTCCATGGGACATTTTCTTGTGCTACCCTGTAGCCTGGTCTGTACCTTCCCATCCGGTGTTAGCAGAAGGTCCCAGGCAGCAAGGTCCTGCTCTGAGCATCCTTCCACTGTCATTGACTGTGTCACCCTAGCTATCAGAATCTTCCACTGAACTGTGTGTTCCCTGAGGGTGGGGACCACAAGCCTTGGTATCTGTCTGTGTCCCCACAGCCTGAGGCCGCTTGTAGCTCCGAGGAGGCTCAGAACACAGCCTGTGGGTGACTCATCCCAGTTAGTCGGTTGCCGGGCTCCTTCTGGTGGCTGAGGGTGGACCATACACCCAAGCCCCAAATAAAAACAAACAGGGAAGAAGCCAGCCTGAGCGTATGGGTAGAAGGTCAGCGGACAATCCTCCTCCCAAATCCCAAATATCAAGGTGCACAGAGGTGAAGATTCCCGGTAACACATTAGAAAATAGCTTATGTCACAACAAAAACCTATAAAAACATTGCCCCCCAGCAAGAGCCCCCAGGGCTGGGGGAGGAGTGAGGTTCAAAGCACGTG
The DNA here is from genome assembly GCA_028451465.1 of Erethizon dorsatum. NCBI lineage: Eukaryota > Metazoa > Chordata > Mammalia > Rodentia > Erethizontidae > Erethizon > Erethizon dorsatum. The sequence goes on along the minus strand of CM051827.1, from coordinate 115,522,191 downwards.
GATGGTCCAGATCTGCGATGCCCTGTCCTCAGCCAGCTCCCATAGCACCACGTGGTCCCGGTCATAGCCTCGGCCACCTGGGAGAGGACGGGGGGTTGAGATGTGGTCAGAGAGAGCTGGTGACAACACTGCCCTCAGCCCCCTCAGGTACCCTCTCCCATGCACAGAGGCCATATTACCCTTCACGTCCAGGATCTGGCCTTCAAACATCTGGCTGCAGATGTGGCCCAATTCATCGATGCTCCATGTCTGGCGCGGCAGGCGGGTCTCGGCCCAGAGCACCACCTTGGAGCCTGGGCTGGGAGGTCCAATCACCTGCAGGCTCATGGTGGGGGCCACCTGAGGCCCAGAGGTCATTAGCACTGCTCTGCCCACAGGGACACTGCCAGACCCAACATACCCTGGACACTCTGGGTGTGAACCACTCTTATGGGCTGTGACCCTAGGCAAGTCTCTTAATCCTCCCAAATTCAAGTTTCCTTGGGACTAGGAATCCCTGAATACCATTTTTTGAAATTTTAATGTGAGAAACCATAAAAGAGATGGTAAAATATTAGCTCTTCCAGGAAGTCTCCCATGATGGATTCCCAAAGCATCAGAAAAACTTCCCACATATTTATTGGCCGTGTGACTGTCAGTAAATGATTTAACCTCTCTGTGTTCTGATTTCCCCACCTGTGAAATGGAGAGTACAATAGGGCCGGCCCACAGTGCTCTCTGAAGATTACAGGAGGCTTTGGTGTGAAGGCTTAATATAGCGCCTGGCACTCAGCCAGTCCCTCCTGTGCCCAGTAAAGGACAAGACTCCCAATGGCCTACAAAGCCCTACACCCCCATGACCTTCCTCAGCTCATCTCTTGCTACTTTCTCCCATTGTCACTTCACTCCAGTCATTCAGGGGCCCTTGGCAGGCCTAGAAAATGTCAGGCATGTTCACACCTTAGGGTCTTTGCACTTGCTCTTCCCTCTGCCTGGAATGCTGTCCTCGAGACATCTGCACACTGCCTCCTCAAACGTCCCCTTCTCAGGCAGGGCTCCTAAAACTCCCTAGCCTCCTTTCTTGGTTTATCTTTCTTCTATTGCACCTTCAGCATCCAAGATAATTAGATATTTTGCTCATTTAAATTGCTTCTGTCTTTCTCTCCCCTGATAGGCAGGAATCATTTCTGTCCTTTGATTGCTGTAGTCCCAGTACCTAGAACATGGCCTGGGTTTCAGGAGATTATGGAGTATCATTATTAATAGATTCAAGTTCTGTCCTAGGTACCAGAACTAAGGGACTCCTAGAAGCATCTGGATCAACACCAGTTTTGCACACTGAGGCTACCAGAAGAGACTTGCCCAGGGGTCCACGCCTGCCTTCTCCACTCCCCAAGGCCCTCTGGGTCCCATCCCTGACTGGCTGGGACTTCCCAAGGTGGGCTTGGAATGCCTGGGGCCCAGGAGTCCCTGCCCAGGCCCTTACCTGGTTCTTTTGGGGGGGGGGATACCGGAAATCAAACACAGGACCTTGCGCTTGCCAGGCAGGCGCTTGTGCTGCTGACTATATCCCCGGCCCCTTACCTGGTTCTTTAGCAGCCCATCCTCATAGTACCAAATGTAGCTGCCCCCAGCTCGGGGCTCGGAGACCACCACACGGCCTGCCTTCATGTCCTCCACGTGGTCCGGCACTGCTAGGAATCCTCCAAGGGCCGCGTTCCAGAGGCGGAAATAAGCTCGGCGCTGGTGATAGGGAGAAGCTGAGAGTTAGGGTTCCCCCAGGCAAGGATGCCCTCACCACCCTCAACTCTGGAACCTCCAACTCCTAAGACTCAAACTTTTCTCGACTCTGCTTCTAAGTCACCCCTTGTTCCCACATACACACACATGCACACACGCGTTCCCACTGCTCTGTACCCATGGAGATACCCAGGGAAGTGTGCAACAGGACACAGTGACAGGTACAACCATGGTTCGAAAAGTGTCCCAGAAATTCACAGACGATGCAGACTTACCCTTCCTAACTGATCACAGGTCTGCCCAGCCTACTATAATCAAGGATTCTACAAGAACAGATGTGTGCAGGAATACAGGCGTGCAAACACACGCTTATAGGGAGAAATGCATACACACATGCACGCTGAAGAGAGGCCATAATGGGGTGGACACTGGATTGTCAGACATTAGACCTGACTGTGCCACAAATCAGCAGGTCTTAGATGATGGTGACAGTAATGACAATAACAGTAACAATCACGGCTAACCTGCTGAGTGCTTCCTTCTCAAGCAACATTCTAAGGGTTCTACAGACATTATAGATCTCAGTCCTCAAACCCACACTATCCCCATTTTAAAGATGAGGAAATGGAGGTCCGCGGAGGTCCAGTACTTGCCCAAGATTGCAGAGCAAATCCTTGTCCACTTCTCTGGGCCTTTATTTCCCCATCTGTAAAATGTGAGGGTTGGAGATAATCTCCAGGATTTCTTCCAGCAATGATATCCTAAGAGTCTGTGAATACAGGGACTACACAAACACCCTTGTATGAAGACACACTCGGCAGTGTCCAGGCACAGGCACGAGCAGTCAAAAAGCCAGTACATTCCCACAGATGCACACACACACAGGCACACACATACACAGAGGTCACTTCTAGGGCACATGGACAATGGCCACAAATGATGTCACATAGAAAGACCCTCAGACAGACACTAGTGCACATGGATTGTGCACGCACACATGCACACACATGCACACAGTGCCACCACAGAAATGCTGTGTGTAGAAATGAGACCCATATGTGGACAAACAAGCACAGACACACGGACATTCACAAGCAGAGACTTTTTCTCAAGACGAAGGCAGTGCTATGTGAGAGGATTTTGAGTCCTGTGTGGAAAATTTATTCTTGAAAACTTATACAGATATTCTTGGGGTACTGGGGATTGAACCCAGGGCCCCATGCATGCTAGGCAAGTGCTCTACCACTGAGCTACATCCCTAGCCCTTTATTTTTAAAAATGTGGTGGTAATGTATTTATTATACCTATTAAGAAAAAATATCATACATACACATCAAATTCATGATTTTATGGATATTATTCCTTAGGACAAAGATAAAGTACAAAAAATGTGAGTTGCGTTGGACATGATGCCACACTGCTATAAATCTCCTAGGGTGCTGAGGTGGGAGAACTTGCAAGTTCAAACATAGCCTAGACCAAAGGAAAAATAACAAAGGGCTGGAGATGACCTCAGAGTGAGTGTGAAGGCCCTGGGTTCAATCCCCAGTACCACCAAAAAAACAAAAAAAGTGAATTGACATGGAGAAAACTATTAACTAGATAATTGTGCAAGATGAACAATGATGGAGCCAAAACTGTGACCATCTGTTCACAAATGCCGAGCTTGGGAAACACACAGACAGGCACACACTGGACAGACCCATCCGGGTACCCACCCCGACCTGCTACCCACCTGCTTGATAGGGTAGAGGGAGCCCACCCTCTGGGTGCCGCTGTAGGTCAGCCAGTTGGTGATCTCGCAGCTGCTCACCAGCCACTGGTGGCCCCGGAAGTCACTGTGCTCACACAGCACCCAGCTGGGGCCAGCATGTGCCACAGACACAAGGAGGAACACAGACAGACAGACACACGGAGGAGGAGGCAGGGCGTCAGAATGATCTTCCCTCCTCTTCTCTCACGCTGGGACTCTTCTGCCTAAAGTCAGAGTCCCCGAGCAGGGAGGAGGCTGGGAAGTAGTTTTGGGGTTTGTAGGGCAACGGAGGGTCCTGAGGAGCCCACAGGGGCTGCAGTCCAGGCCCTGAGAGCCGGTGATGCTTCAGTCTACTGTTCTCCCTCCTTTGTGGGTGAGGGACAGGTGTGGGGAGGGGAAGAGACCCCTGGGATGCCCATCCCTCTGCTTACCCATTCTCGCTAGCAGCCCCACACCCAGGTCTCCCCGCGCACACTCACACGCCCCCCTTGATCCGCACAGACAGCACGTGGTTGTTGAAGCCCTCAGCTTGCAGGCTCCGCACCTCCCCGCTGAGCTCGATCTCCTTCCCCTCAAAGCACTCCAGTCCGTACAAGAAAATGGCAGGCTCTGAAAAGTGCTGAGACCAGCAGAAAAGGGGTGAGGCCATGGCTCCTGGACTCCCCAGTCTGTTCTGCAAGCCCTCGATGCTCCCAAGCTCACACACTGACTCCGCAACACTGCCAGCTGGGTGTCCCCCTGTTCTCAAATGCAGTTGTACCAGATGGGCCCTCTGCTTCCCTCTCAAATGTTCTCTCTGGTAAATGGCGTTTTTTTGTTTGTTTGTTTGTTTTGAGACAGGGTCTCACTATGTAGTCCAGGCTGGCCTTGAACTCCTATGTAGCCCAGGTTGGCCTCAAACTCACAGTGACCCTTCTGCCTCAGCCTTTTGAGAGCCAGGATTATAGGCATGTGCTGCCATACCCAGCATAACTGGCATTTTTAGGAGCAAGGGTCAGGCCCCAACCGGGGACTCATCCTCTAAACTCTCCTTTCCATCTTCCCAACAACTGTAATAATCACAGTGCTGGCAATGATAGCTGCGCTCATTTACTGAGTTCACTGCATATTGGATACTGTGCTGAATGCTTTATCTTATCTCCTCCTCAATACAACTCAACAACCCTATAAGGTACATGCTATCAAGATCTCCATTTGGCAGAAGGGAAACTGAGGCTGGAGAGGGTGAAACTGCTTGCTCGAGGCCCTAAAACTGGGCTTCAGACCCTGGGCCTTCTGTCTTCAGAGCCCAGCAAGGCATGCTGCCTGTTCCTAGCTGTGCATCCTAGAGCATGTGGCTGGGCGGCTCTGTGCCTCAGTTTCCACATCTGGAAAACAGAGCTAATAATGGTTGTGGTGAGCGTTAGAAGCCTTGGTAAGAGGGAAGCTCATGCACACTGTGTGCTCCACAAACAGCAGCTGTGCTGACTGGGTGCCCATTCAGGAGCCAACACCGCCCCCCACAGGTGCGAGTGCCTTAAGAAGGCCCACATCACTTGCGCCCATCTCTTCCCTGGTCCAGGATGTCACCACTCCTCTGGTCCCTGAAGCAGCCATCCTCTGCCCTGCCCCTCCCACCTGTCCTCCACAGAGCCACCTCACTGGGTGATCCTAACACCCCTCAGTGCACAGAACATCACCCAGACCACACTGCCCTCTCCCCTCCCTGAAGCGTCAGTCCCTCTCATCTCTACACCACTTCTACGTCTGGATACACCACTCGCCTTGGGAAGTTTTTGGAGAGTGTGACCGTGGGATCCTTGAAGGCAGAGCTGTGTCTGGTTTTTCCAGTGTTCCCAGGACCTATCTCAACAGATGCTCAAAAAATATGTAGTAAGCTAAACTAGCTTGGAAGCCCCAGAGTTGAGGGGTGGCTCTGAAAAAGGCTATTCGACCCAGCCTACAAGGCAGTGAGATGAGGCTCGGCCCAGGATCTCCCACAAGACTCTCCTGCCGCCTCCGGGGTGGCCCCAAACTGGACAGGCACACTCACCAGGGGCACTTTCCGGAGAGAGCCCAGGACCGTGGAGGCCAGGCAGCCCATAGCCATGAGAGTAGGGAACTCGCCCTCAGAGAGGATGTGCTGGTCCCCCTCGAAGTTCTTCCCATCAAACAGGATCCAGCTGGGGAAGGGAGAACTGGGGAGGTCATCTGAGCCTACCGGATCCCACATCAGCCAGATCACGCTGCGATCCAAGAGCGGATGCAGAGCTGCTGGTCTATCCCCCCCTCCCCAGTCCAGGGAAGGTCGAGGACGAAAAGGCACTGCAGCAGCAGGGGCTGAGGTCAGACTTAAGACAGGACTGATGGAAATCCTACTGGTGCTTTGGAGGGGAATTTGGCAATTTCAAACAACATTCCATGGGCGATTACTCAGCAATCTTTCATCTAGGAATCTGTTACAAGGATACCCTTCAAAAACATGAAGGCTAAACACAAGGTCATGCGTTACAGCACTGTCTGCACCAGCAAAGAGTGGAACTGGCCCAGATGCGCATCAGGAGGATACTGGCTGAATTAACTCTACAATTCGGTGTTGTTTAGTATATGTACCAGGTTGTAGAATGCTCCCTTTGGTATCATAGGGGAGGAGGGAAACTAAACATATTTTCATATGTAAATTTACATATGAGCGCATATTTGCTTATATCTTCAAAAAGAAACAACGAAAGAGTAAGACAAATATGAAAAAAAAAAATAGCTTCCCCATAGGGAGAGGAAGGAGAAAGGCAGCAGGGGCAGAAATGGAAGTTGCGGCTTTGGAATTGTTATAGACTGAATATCTATGCCACACCCCCATCACACATTAAAACCTCAACCACCAAGATAATGGTATTGAGAGGCAGAGGCTTTGGGAGGTAATCAGGTTTCTATGTGGTCACTAGCGTGGGACCCTGTGACAGGATGAGTGTCTCTCCATGAGAGTCCTGCTCTCTCTCCACTATGTGAGGACGCAATGCGAAGGCAACCTACTGCAAGCCATGAAAAGTCCTCACTGGGGAAATGAATCAGCCAGTACCTTGATCTTGCACTTGCTGCTAGAACTAAGAAAATAAATTTCTGTTGTTTAAGCCACATAGTCTATGGTATTTTGGTAGAGCAGCCTGGGCTAAGACAGAAGCCATGCAAATTCTGAGACATTTTTGAAAACCACATTCCTGGTACCGTGGCACACGGCCTGTAATCGCAGCGCTTAGGAGGCTGAGGTGGGAGGATTATCAGTTCAAGCCTGGGTACACACAAAACGCTGTTTTTAAAAAATGTAATGAAGGGGGCCGGTGAGATGGCTCAGTGGCTTAAGCGCCTGCCCGGCAAGCGCAAGGGCCCGAGTTCAACTCCCGGAACCCACATACGGAAAAGGGGCCGGTGATATCGCTCAGTGGCATGGGCGCCTGCTGGCGCGCGAGGTCCTGAGGTCGACCCCCTGGTACCCACAAAAAAAAAAAAAGTAATTAAAAAATTACACCCTAGGGGTGTAACTCAGTGGTAGAGTACTTGTCTAGCAAGTGTGAGGCCCTGGGTTCAATCACCAGCATGGGGGGGGGTGGCCCAGGACTAAATAAAAATGGAAAGTATTCCTAAAAATTAAAAGACTAAAATTAGGACCGGTGAGATGGCTCAGCGGCTTAAGCGCCTGCCCGGCAAGCGCGAGGGCCCGAGTTCGACTCCTGGAACCCACATACGAAAAAGGGGCCGGTGATATCGCTCAGTGGCACGGGTGCCTGCTGGCGCTCGAGGTCCTGAGGTCGACCCCCCGGTACCCACAAAAAAAAAAAAAAAAAGATTAAAATTAAATCAATGAACCTATCTGTATACCAGACTGGTGACATAACTACACAAAATAAGGTTTATTTCAAATGTCCTTAAAGCATAGTATTTTGAATAATACATATCAAATGACATACATATCAAGAGGATGTTCTAGGGACAAAAGGAACCACAAAGAAACCTCAAATAGCTTTCAGTGGTTTTTACTATTAGTAATAATGGTATTAAAATTTTTTTTTTTTGTGGGTACTGGGGGTCGAACTCAGGACCTTGCGTGCCAGCAGGCTCCCGTCCGCTGAGCGATATCACTGGCCCTTTTTTTCCTTTATGTGGGTTCCAGGAGTCGAACTCAGGACCTCGCGCTTGCCAGGCAGGTGCTTATGCCGCTGAGCTATCTCACCGGCCCCAGTATTAAAATTTTGAAACACCTAGGATGCAGATTCTGGCCTCTAAATACCATTTCCTACTCAAAAGAACCAGAGTTCCTTGAGAAATGGTTGATTACAGGTTTGGGGCAAGAAATGTATAAAATACAGCCAGGCAGGCACAGTGGTGCACGACTGGAGGAATCCCAGCATTTGGGAAGCTGATGCAGGAGTTGGAGTCCTGCCTGAACAACTTAGTGAAGCTCTGTCTAAAAAAACAAAAAATAAAAAACATTAAAAGGTGGTAGAGGGCCGGTGAGAGGGCTCAGCGGCGTAAGCGCCTGCCTGGCAAGCGCGAGGTCCTGAGTTCGACTCCTGGAACCCACATAAAGGAAAAAAAGGGCCGATGATATCGCTCAGCGGCACGGGCGCCTGCTGGCGCGCGAGGTCCTGAGGTCGACCACCGGTACCCACACACACACACACACAAAATAGATGCTAGGCATAGTGGCACATGCCTATAACATGACCTACTCAGGAGGCTAAGGAAGGAGAATTGCAAATTCAAGTCCAGCCCGGCAACTCAGTGAATTATCTCAAAGAAGGTGCCCCTCGCCCCGCGCCCCCCAGCGCTCCACCCACTCCGCGTCCTCACCTGCCTCCGAGGACCCGGCAGGACTGGGGCTGGAAGCAGGGGGGCAGAGAGGCTTGGTCATCCTCGAAGCAGATGTGGTCACCCAGGAAGTCAGGGCTGGAGAAGAGCTGAATCTGAAGGCAGAGAAAGGGCTGGGGATATAGCTCAGGGGCACAGCGCCTGCCTAGCAAGCGCGAGGTCCTGAGTTCGAGCCCCGTACAAAATAATAATAATAATAATAATAATAATAATAATAATAATAATAACAAAATAATGAAAGCAGAGAGGGAGATGAGAGTGCAGGAGGGTGAGGGAGCGGGACAGAAGGGGCTGGTGAGAGGGGTGAGAGTTTCGAAATGAGGGAATCGCGTCCGAGACCGCCTCCTTACCTTTGAGACGAAGTGCAGATCGTGCTCCCCGACCTGAAAGAAGGGACCAGTTTCGAGACTCAAGGAGGCTGTCAACCCTTGGCCGCCCCTATTTATTCCGCTAGGTTTCAGTATCACCAACCCAGAAGTACTTACCCGGCTTCCTTCCGGGGCACTGACCCAGCCCCTCCCCCAGATGCCCCTCCCCCAGATGCCCCTCCCCCAGATGCCCCTCCCCCAGATGCCCCTCCCCCAGATGCCCCTCCCCCAGATGCCCCTCCCCCAGATGCCCCTCCCCCAGATGCCCCTCCCCCAGATGCCCCTCCCCCAGATGCCCCTCCCCCAGATGCCCCTCCCCCAGATGCCCCTCCCCCAGATGCCCCTCCCCCAGATGCCCCTCCCCCAGATGCCCCTCCCCCAGATGCCCCTCCCCCAGATGCCCCTCCCCCAGATGCCCCTCCCCCAGATGCCCCTCCCCCAGATGCCCCTCCCCCAGATGCCCCTCCCCCAGATGCCCCTCCCCCAGATGCCCCTCCCCCAGATGCCCCTCCCCCACGTGCCCCTCCCCCACGTGCCCCTCCCCCACGTGCCCCTCCCCATCTGTGTCCACTGCCCCGCCCCTCCCTGGCTCAAAGCCCCGCCCCTCACTGGGCCCTGCCTGTCCACCGCCGGCACACACCTGCAGTACCGGCTGCAGCGAGGCGAGAGCGCTGTTGCCCGCGCCCCAGTCATCGCAGTTACGGTACACGCCCTTCTCCAGCACGTACTGCTGGCCGGAGAAGCCCACCTGCTCATAGGCCACCCACCTGCAGGAAGGGCGAGGCGTGGGTCAAAGGGGGCGAAGCTGCACCTTTCGCACAACCGCCCTCAGCCCTGAGAGCTGGGCGGGATCACTTACACGCCGCTGAGCACGTGGATGGCCTGTGTGTGGGGCCCGTGTTGCACTAGCTCCACATCCGTCACTGCCGTGCTCACCTCCACGCCGCGCCCTTGGAAGTCCATGGCCTCAAACAGCAACACGGCCGGGTCCCCGAAGTCCTGGGCCCCGGGTCTAGTCAGGTCTCTCCAGCCTGTGACTGGAAACACCTGGGAGTGCCCAGACCCCAAGGACGCAGCCCACTCAAGGAATTAGGGGTGAAACCGTCAGTGTTGCCCTCATTGAACACTTGAAGAATGGGGAGAGGGGTTCAGGTTCTTCCCTCAGATGGTACTGGGGCAGTCAGCTGTGACCAGAGGCAGCGGCAGAGACCAATTGTCCTTGCTTACCGTCCGGATGATCCGCAGGGAGGTCAGCAACTCGTCATAGCCTCCCCAGTGCGACCAGTCAGCGTACTCGCCCTCCTCCAGCAGGTACTGGTGGCCGCGGAAGCCGGCCTTCTCGTAGCCCACCCAGCTGTGGCAGGGGAGAATGGACAGACTCAGTTACAGGAAATCCCTGGATAGACGGCTACCCCACCCAGACAACATAGATCGCATCCCATCCCCAAGGCAGTGGTCAGTAGGGGTGCTGAGGTAGAAGAAATCACCCTAAGTCCTCACCAGCCCCCAAGAACCCGCAAGGACCCCACAGAGGCCAGGTTGGGGCTCTGGCTGTCCTCTGGCTGCTGAAGGTTGTAGATGTCTCTGTTCACGTCCCAGCTCTTGCCCTGAAAGCCTGGAGCCTCATACACCACAGCCTGGGGGGAAAGAGGGTGTCGGGTTTCTGGGGTATCACTGGACTCAGACAAACCCAGCTGGTCCAAGAATGGCTCTGCCCAGCACCAGCCTCACTGAGCTCCGTCCTGTCCCTACTCTGACCTGTGCCCTGTCCTTACACATCAAAAGCCAGTTCCCAGGGAGCCCTTCGGTTCCACCCCCCAGACCCAGCTTCTGGTCCCCAGCCCTCCGCTCCTGTCTTCCAGTCCAGGCCATGATGACCACCCCCACACAACAATGGCCCTCTTTGACCCTGAAGCCCCGCTCCTCACCTTGGGCTCCCCTGGCTTCTCCACGCTTGGACAGCCCTGCACAGGAGACATTGCTGAGACGCCAGCCCAGAGGTGGGGAAGACAGATGGGACTGGGGCCCTAGGATTTTCTTGATCCTGAGTCCCCCTAAAAATGGCAGACCATGTCCTTCCTCTCCCCCACCCCTTGGATCAATCCTCACTCTCCTCCAGTTCCCAGTAGGACCTCCCAAGTGTTGTCTGCCAAGAGCCCTGTTCCACACTTCAGTTCCCCTCTCCTGCCCACAGATGCAGCACCATACTACTTGGGACAAGGGACAGAGCGGTTTGTGGGTGTGCCCTGCTCCTTACCAATCTCATAGGCTTCAGGGAGCCCACGGTGGGGTCTGATGGACCCCAGGCCTCCAAAGTAGGGTACTCTCCAGGCTCCAGGATATAAGGGGTATCTTCAAAGAATGGTTTGGGGTACAGCATCCACCTGGGGAAAGAAGAAAGGCTGTTGCACCGTATATTCCAAGGGACACCCCCAGTGCCCTCCCCAGGCTGAACTTCCATCTCTCACCACTCACCTCTGCCAGATATACTGTTTCACCCATTCATTCTATAACTAGCCCTGCTTCCAGCATCATCAATACAGTACTGACCAAACACAAATCACACCCTCCTGGAGATTAGGTTCTTAGACCACTCGTGCCAGCTGAGATGTCTTCTCCTCCAGGAGGGCTTCTCTGACTGTCCCCTCACCCTGCCTTTAGCCAGTTTGGTGCTCTTCTGTGCTCCTGCAGCCCTGTGCTACCCCATCCCACAACTCTGGACTGCTAGTGTCTCCTTGCCTGTTCCCACCAGTAGACTGAGCACTTCTGAAGGGAGGAACTGTGTTGTCACCTGTGTCCCCAGCACCCAGCACAGCAGAGAATGTTAGATGAAGGGATTCCGCAATAGCCCAGACTCACAGTCCTGCAGACACAATGGCAGATGCCACTTGCAGGGGCCTCTCCAGGCTCCCAGCGTCCTTCAAGGCCTCGGTTAGCTTCACTTGCTCACCCTTGAGGCCCTCCTCAGAGAACAGGATGATCTCCGGGGTGCAGTACTCCTGAAGGAGGAGAAGCGGGGACAACGAGGTATAAAGCAGCCCTCTTTGGAGACCGCTGTGCCCCTCTCCTACTTCCCCAAGTCTGTGCAACCAGAGCTCCAGGTGGCTCCTGGAAAACCTTTCTGGCTGTCTCCCCAAAAGCCAGGGGGGCAACTGGGGTGTTCTTGCAAGGTCAGCTAGCCAAGCCTGAGACCAAAGTTCTTCATCCACCTTTGGGACCTGAAACCAAAGATCCCAGGAGAAGCTGCGAAGCATAACACCCTCCCTTTGTCTTTGGGCAAGCTGACTTCCTGCCTGGAGGAAGGATGAGCAAGCTGATAAGCCACTTCCTGAGGTCCAGCTTTAGGTACTTTTCCAGTCTCCATAGGGACTGTTTTGTTGTTATTGTTGTATTTTTGGTACTAGGGATGGTCAGGACCTCAGGCTTGCTAAGTACATGCTGCACCACCGAAAGAACTACACCTCCAGCCCTCCAGACTGGCTTTGACTGGTGTCTGAACCACATCGCAGACAGGGGGTCTTCTCTGCCTTCTGAGTGTTTCTTTATCCCCAGGACCATTTTCGCTCACTCATTCATTCATCAAATGACTGCGAAGCATCCGCCAAGTGGGGCACTATGCTAAGGTCATGTCTGCCCAGTCCCAGTCAGTCCCCGCAGTGGGTGTTATTAGTCCATTCAGAGTTGAAGAAAGTGAGGCTCATCCAAATTAAGCAAACTGCCCAAGGTCACGGAGCTTGTAAGCAGCAGAGCCAAGAACAGAGCAGCAGTTTTTGTTCAGTGTTGCAACCTGGCACCACCCACAAACCTGGCACACAGTAGGTGTCCACTCAGTGCTGAATGAATCTAATGATCCTAGGATATCTTAACTTCAAAGCCTTGCTTTTCTCTTGTATCTCATTACCTCCCACCTGAAGGCGAATTTATTGTGAGTTTCTCAAAATAAATTATCCACAACTGGACCAGCTTTGAAAACTGCTATATCCTCCTCCTGGGACACCCTGTCAGTTGCACCAGCAAGATTGCAACAACTCTAGACTTAGTTACTCAGCCCTTTCATTAAAAACAAAAACAAACACCTAGACCCTGTTTAGACTCTTGCTCTTTTCTTCTGGGTCTCTCTGGGGGGTCAAGGTTATTTTTACAGTTTGTTTATTCATGCTCTGAAAACAGGGCTGTTGTTTTTTGCTTTACAAATATGAAATTGCAATGTTGACTTTTCAAACTCTTTCTCCTTCCCCCCAAAATTTCTGGGATACCCTAAGATTTCCAGCCCTGTCTAGTTTCCCTGTCTTTTTTCCTGACATCCAGAAAGGTGTTCATAAATCCTCAGTCCAGCGACACGGTCTTCCTGCTTTGAACCAGCCCTCACAGCTTGTCTGGCTGGTGGATGGGGCAGAGTCACCCCCCCACGCCTAGCCCAGGGAGTGCCATTCAGTAATTAGCGGCGTCTGTGAATGACTGTCCACAGCACCTTGCACTGGTGCTGTGGCAAACCTGGCCCATTTCTGCCACTCAGACCTTGTTCTGCCTGGCCACAAGCTCAGACATCCCTAGGCTGCTTTCTCCAGCTGGGGCTTGGCCTGTGCCTGGCCCTGGCTCCCCCGAGACTGGACACACCCCAGGGTCTCTTTCTTCCCCCATGCCTCCAAGGTCAGGAACCTATAGCTGGTCCACAATAAAACCCCTTCTGCTCCTACCCCATACACTCTCTCCCAGAGTTCCCACTCCAGGTATTCGAGGTTGCCCCCACCTGGCACACTCACCCGGACCACCCGCTTGAGGGAGCCAATGCCTTGAGTGCTCCACGCTGGCCGCAGGGCTCTGAGTTCCACATCTCCTTCCGGCAGGACCAGCTTCTGGCCCTGGAACTCCGGCTGTTCATACAGCACCCAGCTGCGGGCACAGAGACCCCAGGTCACAGTCAGGAAGGAGGCTGTACAGTCTCTGAGTAGCTGATGGGGTTTCTGCTAGGCCGAGAGCCCTTTGCACCCCTAGGGTCACAGCCAGGCCCACTCACCATCCTCGCACCACCTTTATGGAGGTGACAAGGTCCCAGCCCGAGGCGTCAGCAGTGTCTTCCCAGACCTCTCTGCTGCTGCCCTGGCAGCCAGGCTCTGAGAAGAAGATTACCTGAGAAGGCACAGCACGCGTCCTCAGGTTCTGTCCCCAGGCCCCATCTCCTGCCACCCCTGCCCACTTGCCCCACATGCCTACCTTCCCAGGCCTGATGTTCAGCTTGCCCTGGGTCTTCAAGGATGGGCTCTGGAACAGAGGAAATAATAAGAAGTCTTACGGGGTCACCTACCTACTGCTCCCCCACAACCAAACATTCTGCGGGTGCCCTGTCCTCCCTATTGGCCTCCGTCTCCAAGGAGCTGGTCCACAGAGGATGCCACACTTGTTTCCAACCCCCAGGAGCCTTTCACTCCCCTTCCCTAGCTTCCAGGACATGGGAGCCACCAAGCCCTTCAAAATCCACAGTATAAACTTCCTGTTATACGAACAGGGAGACTGAGGCCCAGAGAAATGTGGCTTGTATAGGTTAACTAAACTAGACCTCAGACCCAAGCCTCCCTCCTGCCTCCAGGGACTCTGACTCCCAGGACCATTCCCCTCACACCACCCAAACCCGGACCCAGGGGCGGCTAGGCGCCTCTCCTGCCCACCCAAGGCCTCACTCACCCACCCCTCCAGGGGCTGGGCACGTGTCAGCTTCTCTGGTGGTGGCCTTCCGCTGCTGAGCAGGGGCAACTGTCCGGGTACCTTCCTGAGTCCCGGTGCCCCATGGAGTGGCAGAGCAGACAGTTTTGCACCCAGTGGTTCCAGGGTGGGGGCCTCCTTGGTGGCAGGCATGAGACTGCTAAAAAGAATGCTGCCACCAAGCCGGGAAGTGGGCCAGTTGCCAGTCTGCAGTTCCAAACCAAGTTCTGGGTGATGGCTCCTGGCATCCGCTACATGTTTCTTCATCATCTGCAGAGGTGAGCAAGAGTCCTGGGTGGGTCTGGCAGAATGGGAGCCCCAGGAGGGGCTGGGTCCTGCTTTCTCCAGCCTGCGCTGGAGCTTCTCATCATCGCTCAGGTAGGGGTTCTCTGGTTCCTCCTCCCCCTCTTCCTCTTCCTCGTCTTCCTCTTCCTCCTGCAAGGTGGGCACCTCCTGGGGACTGGGTCCCAGCACCCATGGTGTAGGCTGGTCCTCCTCGATGGCGGGCAGTGTGGCGTACGTGGCCAAGTAAGAGGAGTGCGGGGCTCGGGGCAGCCGGTGAGTGCGAAGGATCTCAGGGGGCTCCATGCTCCGTAGCGTATCCAGGAAAATCTCCAGGTCAGCGGCCAGGGCCATTTCATCCTCCTCACCTGATGACTCTGGAAGTGACTTACCCTCAGCAGAGTCAGGGACAAGCTGGGACTCCAAGCTGGCCTCTGTTTCCACTGGCACTGCAATGGGCGTGACTCCTAGACTGGGGGACGCCTTGCCCGCCAAGGAGGATGGGGCAGGAGAAACAGCAGGGCTCTGGATGTCCTCTTTTTTAGTAGGGGATGAGATGGGGCTCCCTTGGGCATCTGGGATGGCCTCATCCTCTTTGGGGAGTAGGGGAACAAGAGCACTTGGGCCTTGAACAGTCTCTTCCTTGGGAAGGGAAGGGACAGGGCTGCTTTCAGCACCCCAGAAAACCTCCTTTTGGGTTCCAGGGCCTCTCTCTAGGCCTTGGGCAACCTTGGTTGCCTTAGGGGATGAGGCATTGGGAGCACCAGGGCCTTGAAGTGCCTCTTTCTGAGTAAGGGAGGAGACAGGAACATTCTCAGAGTCCTGAACAAACTTATTCCTTGGGGAGGAGGCAGCAGAAAGACCTCCTGGGCTGGGGACAGTCTTCTTTCTAATAGAAGATGGAACAAGATATTGTCCAGGTCCTGTAGCAGCCTCGCTCCTCTCTATAGGCGGGATGGACGCAGTAGGGGGATCTGCACGCCCTTCCCTCTGTACAGAGAGCAGGCCATGGGGACTGCGCTGGGCCCTGGGCTGAGAGGCAACCACAGGCTGCTCTGGGCATTGGGCCAAGCCCGGGGAGGGGGCATGGTTCTGGAGTCTGGGAGAGGAAGGCACTGGTGCTTGGCCCTGAGAAGTCTGGGGAGGCAGCTGAGTAGGGCTGGAGGCTCCCTGCACCCTTAGGGGCTCACAGGCCTTGGCATCCAGGGCCCTCCCTTGGTCTCGGTCTGGGTGGGCTGCAAGGACGTCGCGGTTCTGGGTTGGGTGAGGACCCACTGGGCTGCCGGCAGGGACCTTTAGCTGAGCTATCCCGGTCTCAGGCAGCTGCCCCAGGACTGTCTCCCCCGTGCCACCCAGCCCCTGGCTCCTTGGCACAACATTCGTGGGCCTGGGGAGGTGGCTGGCGGGAGAGCTGTGCTCAGCAGCCACCAGGCTACTGAGCAGCTCCCGGGCCTTGCTGTGGCCGGGTGAGCCCTCCGCCCGGGGGGTTACCACAACTGCCCGGACTGAGCGGGCCACATGGCGGCCCCTTGGCAAGGTCTCACCCGACAGCATTGGCTCCACGGTCACCGAGCTGCTCATCCGGCGGTCCACATGGCCCCCCACTACTGTGGTTGTGCGCACGGTACGTGTCACTCGACACTCCTCATGGTTCCAGGAGCTCCCACCACTGTGACTCACACCTGGGTGGGGGCTTGGCTCCCGGGGCCCAGGCAGAGGCACCAACAGCTCAGTCCTGGCCATGGCTCCCGTGTCTGGCGGCTTGGTCCTAGGAGCCTGTGGGCTGCAGTCAGTCTGGTCCACAGCCTCCTTCAGCCTCCCCACTGGCCTTTTCTCCTTTGGGAGTGGCATGTACTTCTTGGAAAAGATGGGCCTGTGGCTCTGGAAGGTGGTGGAGCCAGCCTCGTCCCGAAGGCCCTGGTGATTCCCAGTCTCTTCTTCCCGAGCAGCAAAGCCATTGACTCCCTCTCGAAGGTGGGTGTACCCGGACATCTCCTCTCGGGCCCCTGACACCAGGGACACCTTGTGAAAACGGTGTCTAATTTCTTCCTGGGCTGGAGGCTGCTGTCGCCACGTCAGTGTGGCACTTACCACTTGGGCCTCAGCCTGGGCCAGAGGCCCAGCTGCCTCCTCCATGTTGGGCCCTGGCAACCTGTCCAGAGGTGTCCTCGTCACACTGTGGTCCAGCACCCTGCACATGGTCCCAGGAAGAAAAGAGATGAGCGTCAGAGGGTGGCAAGGATGGCTGGGTCCCTAAAGTGCAGAATAACTACCCCTGCCACACTCATGCTGGGCACCCTCAGGCATTCACTTGACCTTTCGGTCTCTGTTTCCTTGTCTGTACAGTGGGTGTGATATTCCCAGTTCTGATGAGATTCACTCATTACTCATCTCCCCACTTTCAAGTGATTCCCTCTGTCAAGGTCCTTCACAGGCTGAGGCCTGAGTCTGGAAGGAGGGAGAAGGGACAGCGCAGAAAGGAAGATGAGTCTGGCCTGCTGGCCCATGGATGGCCTGAGCCTCTGCCCGAGAAGCCCTGGACCTTGTCCTCTGGGGGCTGAAAACCAGAAAGGTGGAAACTGCACAAGCATTGTTCTCACCCATTCCTGCCAGGTTCCTTAAAAGAGAAGCTGAGGAAAACTGGGCTTTGGGCTCAGGCACAGCTGGGTGCCTGATGACCCTACGCCCACTGTCTGGATGACCGTGGCCAGCCACATCTCTCTTTCAGACCTCAGGGTCCCCAGCCACACAGCAGGAATCCTAAGAATATGTGCTTTAGAGGATCTTGCCAGGCAGGATGCAGTAGGAGAGAAAGAATGAGAATTTGCTTTATAAACTAAAATGCTGGTTCATAAACATCACACTGTTGTCTTGCAGATTTGTGACCAAATGTTAGCAGGTGTGCATACACATTACTACCAAGAGCATTGGTGATAACGGCCAAAGCACAGGGGCACATTTGGGTACATCTGTCTCAATGCAGCCCCTAAGGCAGTGATGGCGAAACTTTCAGAGCTTTCAATGATAAAAACGATCTGCTGAGGCACACGTTCGCCACCACTGCCCTAAGGACACAGCACTTTGAGCTTTATATGCACGTTTCCCTCCATTCTCTCTGAAATCATTATTTTACCCATGGTATAGAAGAAACAGAGCATCAGAGAAAAGGAGTGGCTGATGTACCCTGGATGATGTACCCACTAAGTTGCCAAGCTAGGCTTTGAAGTCACATATAAATCCACATCTTCCTCCCACTCCTTGAAGGGTGGGGCCTGGGTCTTATTTCTTTTCTGACCCTCTCTTCATCTCTCTGGGAATCTACAACCTACTTTACTACATGGGGGAAACTTACAGCCCTGCCTAAGAGGGCCTCTGCTTTCCCAGGAACTAGTGAATTTCCTGGTCTTAATAGGAACAGTTCCAGGTACCAAAAAAAAAATAGTAACAGTAACAATATTGTCCTACTGAAACCTCAGAATTTGGAGTCTGTGACCTCAGTAAGTTGTTACCAATTATAATTAAACGCTCCCATTTTGGACATGAAATTTCTTAATTAAGGAATTGCCCAGGGTCACACAGAAGCGAGTCAAGGCTTTACCTCCGCACTGAGTGTTTAACCACCTAGCAAACTCCCTAACTCCCCCGGTAAACTGGCTCTCTGGTTTGAGTGTTGGGGGGCAGCTCAGTCCTGCAGGGGCCATCTACCCCCACTCGCTGATTCCCAGGCTGCCCTGACCATGACAATCCTATTCTCAGATCCCACAGACCCCAAAGGTCAGCCTGTTCATTCCTACTCCGCCTAGCCTGCCTTAGGTCTGTGGCTCCTCTCCAAGAGTCAGCCCTCTGAGGCCCCGACCTGGGCCAGAAATGGACCCACTGCCCCATTTCCCCTCCCCTATCTCCACCCCGTCCCTCCTGAGAAGCTGGTGGAACCCAGAACTTTGACCCTGCTCTGTGGCCCCAGAAATGACTCAGGTTTTATGAGGAGCAGAGATGAAAGGGGCTGAGGCCCAGGGAAGCCTGACTTGACTCCTGGACCACTGGGGGTTCTGATGACATCTCGGACAGAGCCTGCGGGACCCCGGACAGCCTTGGGTAGGGAGGAGGGGGAAGCTTAGGTGATCCCCATCCTTTCCCCGGGCCAGGGCTTTCTGAGAATAGGACACACCCCGACACCCAGCCCCTCCTGTCCTCATTAAGGATGGCCTTTCTTTTCAGTGCACCTTGTCCCCCGCCTGGCACTCCTCCCGTGTGGAGCTTCGACACTCACCAAGACCCTCTAAAGTCACTGTCCTCTTCACTGGGTCCCCTGTTCACTCTCGAGTTATACTAACAACCCCCTGCTATTCACCAAGAGTCTTTGTCCCTGATGACGCTGAGAGTAAGGGGCAAAGCCTGGGTTCCAGCCCATCTATTCACACACTCATTCATCAGTCATTCATTTAATGCTAAGCATGTCAGGCCATGTGCTAGGCCCTGGTTTCTCATGAAAGTGGTATCCTAAGAATCCGGGGGGGAAAGAATCAGATATTTAAAAGGCCCCACAAACTCACAGGAAAGCAACCTGAAAGGAAGCTATTGGTAATCTTCTTAGGTACTTCCCATGAACTCCTGGCAGTCAGAATTCCATACCTTTCTCAGCCCAACCCTCTCAGCACAACCCAACCCCTGGACTACACCCCTGACAGCCACTCATTCCACAAGCATGTGGTCACTGGCTTCTCACATACTTCTAGGCACATGGAGGTCACCACTTGACAATTCACCTGCCCCATCCCTGGGCAGTCATGCCTGCTAGAAGGTTCTTCAAACTCCGCTGGAATCTGCCTGCCTAGAGCTCCCCACATTGTCCTTGTTTGGGAGACACACCCCACTAATGAGCTGCCTCACCTGGGCAAGAAGATGTGCCTATTTCCAGGGCACTCTCTCCTCCAAGGCCCCAGACCAGAAGTGGATTTTTTGGCAGGGTGACTTGTGGCCTGCAAATGAGGCTTGTGGGGTGGAAAGGGGGAAAGGGGAGTGTGGGAAAATCCTTGTCTAACCCAACAAGTCCTGAATCTCTCCACTTATGCATGAGTCACCCCCAAACTAGGCCAAACCAGTCCGCAAGCCGACATGCTGGCAACACATGCCGGCTCACACAGGCACGCACAAGAGTCATACAGCACAGAAATACGTATAGGCACCTACCTAAAGAAGCACATGTCCACACACAGGCATCTGGGAGACACAACAGACATAACAAGTCACATACCCACACACACAACACAGTGGCACACACAGTCAGCTCACAGCCACAAACTCTCCTCCCCGTGAAATGTGCCTACACTTGAACACACACACGCATCTGGATGCAAACCCATCTTACGTGTTCCCCCTTGCAGTCCCAGCTAGGTGCCACCTCCTTTTCATATTTGCAAATTCTGGCCTAGAGAACTTTCCTCCGAAAAGTGGACAGAGAAAGATGATGTCCTGGAAGTCACTTTCCTCCCTCTCTAAGGGGGTCCTGCTCACCCCCCCGGAGTCTGTTATTACCCACCTGGATCCAAAACAGCCAGGGAGTGGCAGATGGAGCCCAGCTCAGGCTTCTGCTCTTCCCCTTCCCCCTCTCCAAGGCTCGCCCCCTAACCTCCTTCCCTGTCCCCTAGGTGGGGCACTAGACAGCTCTCCCTCTTCCTTAGCAGAGAACCAGACCACTGACTTCTGCCCAGAGGACCTGGGCATCCCTGCCTCGGCCTCTGCTGGCACAGGGCTGCCCTATTCACTCCTGCACAGGGTCACAGGGAACCGTGGGCTCCACATCACCCTCTGCTCTCACACAGGGCCTGAGGCTTCTTTTGGTGGCTGGATAGGAAAATGGGCAGAGTACAGACGCTAGAGTTGCAGAAACCCAGGATCGAATTCTGATTCCCTTCCCGTCCAGTTGGCTTTGGGCAAGTGACTTAGCCTTGCCGAACTTTAGCTTCCTGCTATAAGTAGGTGGTGGGATTAGTTCCTACTTCATGGGACTGCTGTGAGGATTAAATAAAATTATGCTTAGAAAACAAACCATAAATGTCAGCCACCACCGTCATTGTTAGGTGCTCCTCAGGGCCTGCCTGGGGCCCGGAGCCTTGTCCTGTGGTCTTTAGGGAGGTCCCATGTTCAGCCCTCCTCCCTGAGTTTTGAGGGATCCACATTCCCCGCCATGGAGCCCACCAGGCTGGAGAGCCAAATAAAAACCAAGGCTCTGGACTCTCAGCGCCTATTCTGTGGCCGCCAGCACAAAGCCAGGTGGGGTAATTATTGCTGCCACTGAGGTGTAATTAATAAGCATCCCTGCTATTTTGGCAGCCCAGCTCTTTGGAGTTCAAAGGATGTTCCTGTAACCGGACTACCAAATCCACTCAACAACACAAGGTCCGGAGAGGTTAAGCAATTTGCCTCAAGACAGCCAGCACCTTGGCAGGGTGCCTGTTCCCAGGCTGGGTCTGGACAGTGGTGGGTGTTGCTGAGAAGAAAGTGACCCCTCAAGCTGCCCATCTTTTTCATGACAAGATTCCCCCTTCTCGGATGGGCAGGGGCAGAGAGCAGCAGTGGGTCCCAGGGTACCTCCTGGGAGGGAGGGAGGAAAGGAAGGCAGAGATGAAGGGGGAAGGGTGGCAGTCAGCTCCCGATAAGGTGCCAAATGAATGAGACTGCAGTCGGAGAAGCCCAGGGACAAGACAGAGAGACCCAAGAGGGAACAGCCAGCCATGCCTGGCTCCCTTCCCACCATCAGACCCCATGGGAACCAACCTCTACTCACCGTCCGTGTGGGGACCCAGGCTTCCGGCCGGCCTGCCACTGGGCCGCGCTCCCCTGATGCAGCGGTGGGGCTCTCAGCTGGGGCTCCTGGGACAGGTCGGTCAGGCACCCCGTGATGGGGCGGAGCCCTTGGGGAGGCTCCTGCCAGCCCCTGGATTCCTCAGGGCTGCAGGGGTGGGGAGCTGGTTGGGCCAGTTCCTCACCCTTCTCCCCAGGTGTCTGCCCACACCCCTGTAGGGTGACAGTGATGTGGTAGCGGGTCCTCCTGACCGAGGGACGTGAGTGTAGGGCTGACTCTGACTGGACAGGCCCTGGGGTGTCCCGCTCGCCCTTTGCCCCTTCTACCTCAGGGACAGATGCTGGGTGGGGCAGCAGGGTTGCATTTTCCAGATTGCTGGGCGGCTCTGGCCTCCGAATGACGTCTGGGGCTACACAGGGGGGTTGCTGGCAGAGGCGGCCCAGGGTTCCCTGTTCTATATATCGAGGAGCAGGCCCCAAGAGTGAGGGGTGCTGGACACCACCAGGCTCTGCTGAGGCCACAGCCAGGGCCAGGTCCTTGGGTGCCATGGAGGCGTAGTTGGCCAGGTCTGAGGCGCTGCCCACAGCTGGCCTCTGCAGGCGCCCCAGGGGCTGAGCAGGTCTCCCTGAAGAGTGCCGTTGCTTCCCAGACCAGAAACCACCATGGCTCCAGACCCGAAGGTCCCATTCAGAATGGCTCTGGGCTTGGACCTGGGGAAAACCAGAGGCAGTGGGACACAGTGACAGGGACAGAGACATGGTGAAGGCAACTCCCTTGTATCCTCCACGTGTCCCTGGATGTCCCTCCCTGTCCTCTTTGACACAAGGGAAGCACAGTAGGGGTCTGACACCCAGCTGAGCTGCATTAGCAGATGCTACCAGGACCACCAGAGCTGAGCAAAGTGTCAGGACCCTGGAAAGGTCCTTCAGCACTAAACTCACACCCTCCCATTCCACACACGAGGAAAGTGAGGCCCAAGAGGACGGTGACAAGACTAGGGTCCCACTGCAAGGCAGCGAGGGCTCCCAATCCTCAGATGCCCCACTGCCTCCCAGATGATACAGCTCTAGGGCCTGGCCAGGCCTTCCCAGGGCCATGACCTCGGCTTCCTCGCAGGCCTACTGCTGCTTTCCCAGGCGTCTGCAGGCCTCTGGCTCTTTGGTACCAACTGCCCTGGAGATTAAGTGCTGCATGGGCATGCCTGCCTCAAGTGCCCATGGCCTCTGCCTGCTGCAGGCTACCTGATGGCCTGGAGCCACCTCCCTTGTACCCTGCCAGCCTAAAATTCCCACAGCCCACCTGGGAGGTCGTGCCTGGGCACAGAGGTAAAGGGGACATTCGGGAAGCAGGGAAGGGTGAACACCTGATGTCTGTCTGCTCAGTTCCCTGGGGTCCAGCTGGGCTGTGGGAATGAGGGGAGAGGCCTCAGCATCCCAGATCCACATGGACACTGACCCTCAAACTACCAGTTTTCCCAGGTGGACTTGTGTCCTTGGCAATAGAGGAGCCAAAAATGGGGTCAAAATCCCCCCTAACGGGGCCTTTGATCTCAAGTGCTTTCATTTACTCATTTACTCATGAAATAGACACAACCTTTCATTCCCTAGGGATTGGACACTTCATGAGACACAGGAGTAGTAGGATTGCTGTGGAGACCTGAATCGAGGTGACCTGGGCCTGAATCCCAGGGCTGCTACTTGCTGGCTGCAATACCACTTGCATCTCGGTTTCCCCGTGTGTAGAATGGATGTGATAGTAACAGCACCTGGCTCCCCGGAGTGCCGTGCAGATCGTGAGAAACAATCCACACAGGGCACTTGCACATAATGAATACTCAATTAAACTCCAGTCATTACTCATATTTGGGACCAAAGAGCCATATGGCTGCTTCAGCCACCTCCAGAGAAGGCTGCCCTCTGTTCCTCCAAGGGGAGAATATCCATCACTGCCCAATTCATGGCTCAGGTCCCCACTGCAGAAGAGGAACTGTGGCCAGAAGGTTAAGTCACAGGCTAAGTGTCATTTCTAGGGGTCCCTGGCAGGAACTGAGGAAAAGGAGCCAAAGATGGGCAGAGGTCAAGGCGGGAGGTGGAGGGAGGTCCTGGGAGCAGGCCTTTCCCCTACATGACTCTCCTGAGAACCCCAGCATTAGGACACACACATTTCCTGGGCATCCAGGGTCCATGCTGGATTCTCTCCACAACCCTCAGAAAGGCATTATTGTGCCCATTTTTCAGATGAGAACACTGAGGTTGAGAAGTGGGGAGGGATCTTAGGGTCACACAGTGAATCAGGGGCAGAGGGAGGATTATAACGCCAGTTGCGTGACTTGTAAGTCAGGGCTCTCAGAGCCTACCCAGCCCTCCCTGAGCTTCTGCCCCTCTTACTCCTTCTCCTTCAGGTTTTCTCCTACCTTGAGTCTGACATCGCTGGTGCTGCCCTGGCCCTGGGCCAGGTTGGGGCAGCTCTGGCCACCCCAGGGCCTGGGAAGAAAGCACAGAGGAAGAGAATGGAATAGTCTCCTCCTGTCCTTGCACCATCACCCCCGACTGGGCCCAGCAGCCCTTTCCCCAACCGTCTCTCAGGGCCCACAGACCAGCAGCAGGAACCCCTCAAACCTTTGGGGAATGCCTATGTGGAAGCCTCTTCTGCTCCCTCCCCCAGCTGACTGCCCCACCCCTGGAGGCAGAGAAAGGGACAGGGATGGGCTGGGATCAAAATGGGGATGAGTCTAGACGTGATGGCACACATGAGTAATCCCAGCACTTGGGAGGCTGAGGCAGGAGGATCATGAGTTTGAGACCAGCCTGGGCTATATAGTGAGCTCAAGGGTAGCCTGAACAGCATAGTGAGACCCAGTCTCAAAAAACAAGAACAAGGGCCAGGGATATAGCTCCAGAGCACAGCGCCTGCCTGGTCATGAGTTCGATTCCCAGTACAAAAAAAAAAAAAACAAGAACAAAATGAAATAAAACAAAAAGGGGGCCGGTGAGATGGCTCAGCGGCGTAAGCGCCTGCCTTGCAAGCGCGAAGGCCCGAGTTCGACTCCCGGATCCCACATACGAAAAAGGGGCCGGTGATATCGCTCAGCGGCACGGGTGCCTGTTGGCGCGCGAGGTCCTGAGGTCGTCCCCCCGGTACCCACAAAAAAAAAAAAAAAAAAAAAAAAAAAAAAACAAAAAGGACCAGGCCGGAATCAGGCCCAGAACAGAGAGAAGACAGTGCTTTAGTGGCTCCAAAGGTCCACATTTGCTGAGGCCATCATGAGTGCCAAGCTGGGCACAAGGCTTTGCACCTCCGTGGTCACCATTAAGCCTCACAATATTCCTAGCAGATGGGTATCAATGCCCTCATTTTTCAGATAAGGAAACTGAGGCCCAAAGTGACTTGCTTCAAGTCACACAGCTAGTGAGCTTTGGAGTTAGGCCACAAGGACTGTCCCAATCAAAGGTCAGTTGGTCATTACTGAACTAAGGGGAGCAAGATGATGAAGTACCTTGTCTCCTCTGTCCCAGCCCCCACCCTGGGCAATCGATGGGGATTAGAGGCCTGTGCCTCAGGTGGGGATCCCTTTTCCATGGCTGACAGGAACTGAGTCCAGGCGCAAACATGGCTTGCATCACCACATCAGCCCTGCAGCCCCTCCCCACCTCCCTCACTCCTGACTCACCTGCATCCCCAGCCCACCTGCTCTGCAAGTGGGGGTAGGGAGGGGGAGAACTGCCCAGGCCTATAGGGCTGGTTTCTGCCAGACAGGGAAAAGGGAAAGGGCGTGACTTCCTGGAGGGGCTGGGCAGGGCACTGGTAGAGTGTGGGCACCCCAGGGCAGTCAGCTTCCAGACTAGACCCTCCCCTCTCTAGGGTGAGAGAGCAGCACACACCCCTCCCTTCACCTGCCCCCACTTTGCCTCACCTCTCTCAGGGAGGCTGAAGACAGCTGTGTGATAAGATCAGAACAAATTGCCGGGTAACTGCACAGACACACAAACACCCCAGGGCTGACAACACAGCCACACTCTGCCCCACACTCTGCCGACAGAGGGCCTGTGAGCTATTAGGCCCTCTTGGATTTTCATTCCTGCTTAGACAGACACCAGCTACCAGGAACGCCTGGAAAGGTGAAGCAACTTGCTCAAGGTCACTAGGCCAGTGGCACCAGGTTTAGGAGCTGGGGCTCCCCTGGCTTGCAGTCTAGCAAGTCTCCAAGGCAACGAGCTCCAGGATGTGAGCTCTGGAGTCAAGACTGCTTATGAGTGTATGCCAGCTCCACCAGTTCTCGACTATGTGACTGCAGGCAGATGACTTCACCTCTCTGAGCCTCCATTTCTGGATCGGAATCACAAGCAATACCTCATAGGGCTGCCATGAAGATTATGAATCCAGCCAAACCACGAAAGCAAGTGGCAAATAAAGGTTTATTGTTATTACAATCTAGAGCTGTCTCCAGGTGAGGACAAATGCAATGCCGTCGTACAAGGCAACTCGGAATCTGTTACGACTCCTGAGAACAGGACATAAAGACCAGAGGCACATTGACCTGTGATGTGGAAATCAAAGTCCACAGCGGCAGGAGGAACTGCCACGTTTGCCTTTTAACTGTCTCTAGGGAAGAAACTGTCAAAGTTGTTTTAAGGTTTTACTAGAAAGCAGGGACGTCCCACAATCACAGATCCAAAATCGTGGTAGACTGGACACATACATTTTTATGCTCCAAGACACTCATGCATGCTGATTTGAGCGCTCATAACACTTCAATACACTTCCACAGACAAAGACAGACAGATACCTCTAGGCTTCCCCCACCCTCCGCCTTTCTGCATCTCCCCTCACCTATCCTGGGGTCTGGCCTCCTCTGAGGTCTCCTTCCCCCTGCGCTCCCTCCGGGCCCCTAGTCCGGCCAGCAGGCGGCCCAGGCGGGCCCCCAGCCCCTCACGCCGCTCTGTCATTGGCGAAGCCAAGGCCCCGGGTTTAGGCCGTCGGGACACCTGACCGCTGGGCCTCCCGGATCCGCTGCATCCGCGGAGAACACCTCCTCCGGCCCGCCCCACCCGCCCACCCTGAGCAAACAGCGGCCCCGCCCGCAAGAGTGGAGGCCGGCCGGGACCTGACCCAGATGCTGCCAATGCCCTGAGCTGGGGCTCGCTGGGGGGACTGCAGCTCCCGGACACCCCGCTCGAGCCCCATCCCCACCCCGGACCCTGCTCTCTGTTCCGTCCGCGCTGCTTCTTCAGGCCTCTGGAGGCGATAGGGGTCGATCTGGCACGCGCACCCAGCCAGCGGGCCTTGCTGGAGGTGGGGCGCTGAAAGAGCCGACTTGGGTAAGCAGGGGCCGGGGAGGCGCGGCTGAGAAGCTGCTCCCCGGGGCGGGGCGGGGCGGGAATGGGCGTGGTCTTTGCCGACTGGGCGGGGCCTAACCCGAGGGTAGGCTGCAGCTCTGGGCCACAAGGGTGATCAGTGTGGGTTTGGGACCTCCGTTGGTGGCCCACACTGCCGTTGCCCCGCCGTGGTGGTCTCCCTGCGAGGATTCTCCTTTTGTCCTGGAGCCACCAGCGACCCAGAGCGGGAGTCTCGCGCCGCACCGCGGTGCAGAAGCAGCACCCAACCCACGCAGCGGTGATCGGTGCCCCCTGCCGGAAGTCGGTGGGAGAACTCCATGCTGTCTGAAAATTAGTCTTCAGTGATAGCCTTCGTTTATTGTGGCTATAACCTCGGCCTGCTTGCTACCGTCAGTGCTCTTTTCCACTTGACACTGCCTGACTCACGAGTGTGTGTCTGTGTGTGTCGGGGGAGACCTTGAACTTTTAAGGGGATCTCCTGGAACCGTAGGGAGATAGGTCTCAAGAGAGTCCCAATCCTGGCCCTCTTGGCCAGTTCTTTCCTGTCCATAGCCCTAACTGTCCGTCCGCTGCTTTCCCTGAACTCGGCACCCCTTTAGCCTTTGCCCTCTGTGCTAACTAGTCCTAGCATACAGGGGACACATCGTGCCTATGGGTCATGAGTGGGCAGTGACATCTTATGTCCGGTTTCTTGCTATCTTCACGAGCACACCACACCTGACTGTGGCAGGATGGATCAGCTGAGGGTGCAGGTGGCTGAGTAGGGACTGTGAGACCAGAGGTGATGGGAAGCAGCAGGTGGGCATCTGGACAGGTCTTGGGAAAGCTGTTCAGAAAAGAGGGCAATGCACCCCATGTTGGGCAGCACAGCCTGCACCTGGCAGAGTCCTGAAGGGCTGGACTGTTCATTGGTGAGCTGAAATGGAGGGTTTGGTTTCAGATTGGTCACAGATAGGGAGCGGAACCCAAAGCCAGCCTTAATAGATGGCTGCAGGCGTTCAGCCCATGCACAGGCTCTCCCTGGCTGTGTCTTCTGACCTGCTCTCAGGTAAAGTGTAAAGTCTGGCAAGTACACAGTGACCCCTTCACTGTGGAAGCGTGGGAAGCCTCAAGTCATAATTTTGAAAATCCTTTAATTGCTCTGCCCTTGCCCCCTCCCCTGAGCAGACCCGGCTCAGGCTGGCTGTCCTTGCTTTCCCTGGGATACTGAGGACACCTGGACCCTGTCTGTGTCCCAACCCATCTACTTCTCCGAGGGCTCCCCAACAAGATCCAGTGCTCACTGGTGCCATTGGGCAAGGCAGGTGAGAGAGGCCAGGGGCAGGCAGGAGTGAGCCAGGCTGTAGGGCCGTGGAGCGTGCAGCTGATGGTGCAGCTTCAGATGGACGTGCTGGGTGAAGCGGCTTGAGCAGACACTGCACTGGAAGGGCTGGACCCCGGAGTGCAGGCGTAGGTGGGTCTTGAGATTGCTAGAACTGCTGAAGCACTTGTGGCACATCTGACAAGAATGGGCACTGGCATCAGCTATGTTCTCCAGGCTGGCCTGGGGTCTCTTTCCCCCCTCCCCATTTTGGAAGCATCCCCTACCCACCTCCCTCTCAGTGCAGGCCAGGAATCTTTTCCTGGTGATTCCCTCCCTGGAGCCCACAGTATCTGTCACATGAAAGCTAGGCAGACCCAGGTCAGTGCCCTTCTTTAACTTCCTATGTGATCTTGTGTAAGTGAGTTCTCTCTGAGCCTTCTTCTCTTATCAGTAATATGTGACTATTAATTCCAAACCTCATATGTTGAGGTGGACTGAATGAGATAATCACATAGAACACATACAAGTGAGGCTGCAACACCAGTGGATACAATAAACATTTACTGGGGACTGAACATGCCAGGAATTAGTCTCCTGGGCTTCCGCAGGAGGTCCTCCGAGCCTCTGCTCAGGGGGAAGGCACTAACCAGAGATCACCCAGCAAGTTGGAGCATAGCTAGGATTTGAACACAGACAGCCTGACTGTAGCCTTGAACCACTCCGAACCACTACACTGCTCTCACTCCTGCCTTCTGGCCTCTCGAGGAATAGGGCCAGGCTGGAAGGAGGGACCTACATGGATGCAAATTTTCCTACTTGGATACTTTGTAGATACTGTGGCCTTAACTTGTCCCCCAACCCTGGGAGCTAAGTAATGGCTATACATTCTCCAGGACCCTCAACTTCCTTGCTCTCGCCCCTCTGCCAGTATCACTCATCCCAACCTCAGAGGGGTCATTTTCACCTTCCTCCAACTCCCATTCCTAGCTCTACCCTGTCCTGCCTTTCTGGTCTCCACTCGCTCAGAGGGCTGGGGCATGGGTGCTTAGGTGCCATCCCCCCGGAGCGTACAGCTCCCCCCAGGCTGCAGGAGCCAGAGAGGGGAGGAGGGTCTCACCTGGCACTTGTGGGGCCGCTCCCCAGTGTGCACCAGATGGTGCTTCTGCAGGTGGGCAAACTGGGTGAAGCTCTTCTGGCACAGGGCACACTGGAACGGCCGCTCCCCACTGTGCACGCGCAGGTGGACCTAGGCCAGGTGTGGGAGAAATGCTACCAACTGCCCCAAGGCACAGCAGGGCCAGGGATCCTCTCCAAATCTCTGCCTGGCTCCATGCAGCACCCCTTGTTGGCATCCAGACCTCTCGATCGTCCCTCCAGACCTTTCTGTCACCTCTGGGATACTCGCACTCTTTCTCCTGCCCTGTACTGATATTCAAAGTATGATCCATAAACCAGCAGCATCACCTTGGGAGCTCGCTAGAAATGAAGATTCTCAGGCCTCGCCCTGGACCTGCTGAGGCAAAATCTTTGGGGCCAGGGCCTGAAAATCTGCAGGTTTATTAGCTGTCCAGGTTGTCTGAAGCTCATTAAAGTTTAAGAACTCCTGCCCTTGAGAAACCAGTAGCCCCGTTCCCCAATAGCCGTAAGATTTTTCTGAACTTTGGTGGGTGACAATTTGCTCATAGCGTCCCGTCTTTGATAACAGAGCGATTCGCCCGCGCGCGCCCCCTGCTGGATAATGCGGGTGATTACGCCAACAGCGCCGGGGCGGATTTGTGGGATCCCACTAGAAAAAGGTTTGCGTCTGGTCTGTGGTCTAGTCCCCGAAATCTACCCATTCCACCATGTGAGCTTCGAACAAAATAAAGAAACTTAACTGGGAAAGAGCTCTGTGGTTGTCTGGCAAAGAGCTTTGCATTAGATGTTGAGAGATTGAAGTCAAAGCCTAGCCTCACCATTTCCCAGTGCCCTGGGAAACCCCGCCCCCGGGAGGCTCGCTTTCTCCACTTCTAACTTAAATGAATTGCTGTCAGAGAGTCTTCCAGGGCGGAGAGGACTTTGGTGGTGCCCTCTTATCCTCTTTCCCCCCAGATGAACTGTCCAAGGTCCCTCGGCGCTCGAGGCTGCCCAGGGACGCTCTCCAGCTCTCAAGACCTTGATTCTGGAAGCCACCGGGAGGGAAGGGGGTCACTGAAAGACCGAGGAGGGGGCAGAGCCAGGAGGCAGGTACCTTAAGATTGGAGAGCTGCCCGAAGATCTTGCTGCACACGTTGCACTCATACAGGATTTTGCCGTTTTCTTTCTTCAGCGGGTAGGGCAGAGCTGCGGTGCCCACCCGGGAGCCCATCGAGGCCCGCTTCGCTGGAGCTGGCATGCCAGCCTGCTCCTGTCCCAAGGAGGGGGTTGGGGCAGCTCCAGGGCCTGGGTCCTGGGTCTGGGAGGGCAGGGCAGGCCTAGACGCTTGGAAGGCCCCAGGGTTAAGAAGCAGGGTCTCCCCTGGGGTGCCGTGGTGCTCAAGGTCATTGGCTGTGATCAGCAAGCTGGGAGCAGCCATGGTGGGGTAGGTGGTATCTTGGGACAGTATGAAGAGGTGGGGACATTGGACAGAAGGCAGGGCCCCATAGGTGAACAGGTTAGGCAGAGGCAGGAGAAGTGGGTACCTGGGGTAGAAGGGGAGGAAGTAGAATGGGAGCTCCTTGGAGATGGGGGTGGAAGGAGGGCAGGGGCAGAACGCTGAGGGGCTGGGGCTCTTTCTATTCAGCTGGGCAGTTGGATTGGAGCTGTTTTGAGGAATCAGGGCTAGGCAGGGGGCCCCTTGACCAGCTGTTTCGGGCTGCCTTTCCATCTTGTCCCTGTTTAGTGGGTACTTGGCTGTGAGCTTTTCGTCATCGGTGGAGCTGGCATGCAGCCCCAGGGCCGGTGCTCTAAGCAGCAAAAGGAATAAGGTCAGGTCTCCACGGCGGGTGGTAAAGGTCTGTCCCCCATCCAACCTGCCCAGCCTGGCTGGGAAAGAGCTCCATCCTGCAGGCTGGGGGGCGACTTGGGCAAGGCGCCTCCCTCACTGTGCTTCTATCTCCCTGCTGCTATTGCAGTTGCCAGTAAAAACTGCTGGTCTTTCTGTAGTGCTCGGCAGTTTCAGGGAGAGAAAACAGTTCAAAAAGCCTATTAGAGGGCTGGTGAGATGGCTCAGAGGCTTAAGCGCCTGTCCAGCAAGCGCGAGGGCCCGAGTTCGACTCCCGGAACCCACATACGAAAAAGGGGCCGGTGATATCGCTCAGCGGCACGGGCACCTTCTGGCGCGCGAGGTCCTGAGGTCGACCCCCCGGTACCCACAAAAAAAAAAAAAAAAAAAAAAAAGCCTATTAGACATCCTGGTGGACAAATCAAGTGGTCAGTTGGATAAATTGGTTTTGAGTTTGAAGGAGAGGTCTGAACTGGAGACATAAGTTTGGGTGCTAGCCAGGCATGGTGGCGCACATCTGTAATCGCAGCACACGGGAGGCTGAGGCAGGAGGACTGCTGAAAGTTTGAGGCCAGTTTGAACTACCTAACGAGACCCTGTCTCAAACTAACTAACTAACTAGATAAATAAATAAATAAATAAATAAATTTGGGTGCCTTGGGCCCAGATGAGATCACATAGGGTGACACTATATCTTGTGTGTCCAAAGTGGCAGCTGCTGTACACATGTGACTAAATTTACATTAAAAATAAGTTCAAACTGGACATGGTGGTGCATGCCTGTAATCTCAGCACTCAGGAAACTGAGGCAGGAAGATCACCACGATTTCAAGACCCTAACTCAAACAAACAACAACAAAATTTAATTAAACATCCACTTCCTTTGTTCCACTAGCCACATTGAAAGTGTGCAGTAGTGCTATTCTAAGAGAAAGTGAACAGGAGGGGTAGAAAGAAAGGACAGAACAGAGGGGAGAAGATGGGAGGGGAGGAAATGGAAGAGGAAGAAGGAAGAAAAGAAGATAAGAGAGAAGGGAAGAAGAGAGAAGAGGAAAGGAGGGAAGGAGAGGGCTCTCGATTGAGTTTGAGGGTTGGAAATATTTAGAAGAAGAGCTATCAAGGGAAAGCAAGATATTGCACCAGTGAAGTAGAATTAAGGCTAGTAGTAAAAAGTAAAGTCCTAGGGCTGGGGTGTAGCTCAGTGGTTAGTGCTTAGCATGTGCAGGGCTCTGGGTTCAATGCCCAGCACCGGAAAAAAAAAAAAAAAAGGTAAAATATTAAAAAGTAGATTATCTGGTTGGAGCTGCATTTATTCACTCAGCTGTACTGACTGAGTTTCACTCTGTTTTGAGCCGGCATCCCAGAAATGAAGGACACAGCAGGACAGTCCCCGCCTCTCCAGGAGGTCTCGGTCACATAAGAAAATGATAGACTACAACGCAACAAACCTAAAATGTAGGTATAAATGAGAGCTGACTTTTGTGGGCGTGTCCAGGGATGTGTCCCAAGTCCTAGAACTAGAAGGGAAAGAACCAGGCCTCTAGGCCCAACTCCCCAACTTGCAGCCCAGATGTTCTAGGCAAACAAAGTGCTGCCGCCACCATCCTGCGACTTCAGCTACACCTGCTCCCCCTCCTAGGCAGAAGAAAGCCTCTGCCCGCCTCCTCAGGCTCAGCTGCCACCATCCTGAAAAAGCCCCTAGGAGAACTTTAGGGCAAGATGTAGAGGTAAAATTACCTCACCAGTGACCCTGAGTCCCCGCCCCGCCATCCTGAAACTTTGTGTCGGCCTCCCCCGATCCTCCACCAACGTGCAGGTCCAGCCTGTGCCCTGGTCTTACTCATGGCTGAGGTATGCTCTCCGAGACTTTGTGGGTCTGTGCCCAGGGGTGCAGGGGGTACAAGAATAAGTCCAGCCACTGGTGGCAGGCCAGCAGGGAGGGCCTGGCTGGTGCCCGTGTCAAGGGGCATGGCCAGCTGGCGCAAGATGAGCCATGAGCATCCATTGTGTCTGGAAGTGGCCTGTAGGCTGAGGAGACCTAGAGGGCAGAGGGCAAGGGACTTCGGGGCTGGGGCCTGGGACTTCTGGGTCTCTTGGATTGTCCGACTCCTAGTTTAGTTTCCAAAGGGGAGAAACTATGACACTGTAAGTCCTCTCCCCCCATATCTGTCACTCAAATATTTCTTTTCTCATCCAAATGCCTCTTTCCCAAGGACTTTCTCACACACTACGGGCTGCCCTCCCCTCCCCCAGGACCTGCCCTTTTCTCCCTCCCTACCCCAAACCCACCCGATCTCTGACCATCCTGGTCCCTGGTGTATCTCAGACCAGCCACTGTGTCGTTTGAGTGGAACCAAGGTGATTTTGGGGAAAATCCTCATCCAAGACTGTAAACTCCACAAAATGGCTCTATGCCCCCTCACACTGAAGCCCAAGGGTCATGGTCATCCAGCCAAGCCTTCTGCATGGCCTTTCCGTTTCTTATGGCCCACAAAAGCGTCTGGGCCCCTGAAGCATGGGGCCAGGGTCTCTGGCACCTCAAGGACTCATCCCTATGACGTGCCTGGGGCAGGGGGTGCTGAGGACACCAGAGAGGTGCCGATCTAGCCCATTCGGACATTCCCAGACCCCCTCCTCACCTCTTCTCCTACCATGATGGTGAGGCTGGGACCCCATCCTACCTGGCTGCCTTGGCAGAGCTGGAAGTCCAAGTTGGGGGCCAGGGAGCCCCTTGAGTCTCCCAGTGCCTTGGTCTTGTGGCGACAGCCCAGTTGTGCAGCTGGTCTTCCCCTCGTGCCCCCACTACCTGCCGGGAAGAGGGGCATCGAGGGGAGCTGTGAAGGTTCTCCAGTTGCAAGCCTGGCTTCTAGGAAGGGCTCTCTCACAAAATTTCCCTCCTTGCCTCAGTTTCCGTATCTGCAAAACGGAGGTTTGGACTGGTTGATATGTAAGAACTCCTGTAGTTCTGACATTTAGAAGTCAATGTTGTTCTAGTAGGCATAGAAAGATTTGATGAAAATTAATCAAGGAGAGATGAGGAGCAGAGGTGGCCTGAGAGGAGAGAGGAAGGACTCTCCTGCCACCTCTCATATCCACTGAGGTGTCACCCGCAGGCAGCTGCTGCCCTCCTGCCCACCTCCTTCCTTCCCTCTCCACGAGCACTGCTGCAGAGCCGGGGGCAAGCCAGCTGCAGGTTCCCGGGGAACATGCCAGGTTCTTCAGGGCCACAGAGAACTGAGGAGCCACCCTTTCCATGTGGAGAGGGGTCCGTGTCGCCACCAACCAGTGACTCCGCATCATCCAACCTCACCCAGACAGCTTTTCCAGGCCACTGAGGTGACATCAGTGTGCTGTCACCCCGACTGCCCCAGGCTCTGCTCCCTGGCCAGAGAAGAAGCCTGAGTGAGCTGAGAGTCCCCAGGGTCCCCTGGCCTCCTGAGGGACACCCTGAGTGCTCAGCTGTCTGCTCAGTCAGCACCTGGCTTCTTTGGCCTCTTTCATTTGAGGCCACACAGTCCAGGGACCACCTCAGCTCAACAAATGCCTGACACGCCCTCCTCACAACCTCCCCATCCTTCACCCCAAACACTCCCGCATCCTAAAAACCCTCACTCCAGTGTCTCCACCCTCCGAAGCCCCTTTTCCTTTCCCTCTTTGCTGATTCCTTCCCAAGCCTGCCTCAGCTTTCAAGTATTGTGAGCCCAGAGGTGACCTGTGTGTCTCAGCACCTGGCTCTGTGGCGGTCCTCTTGGCTGAGGAAGGAAGGAGGTGGGCAGGAGGACAGCAGCTGTCTGTGACTGAGGCCCCAGTGGGTGTGACAGATGACAGGAAGGTGCTGCGTTTGAAGTTGCTTCAAATAGGAAGAGGGGGGCAGTCAGGCAGGCCTGGGGGCTGGGTGAGACCTGATAAGAGGGACCCCTCCACCCATCTTTTACCTCCCTGTGGCTACTCTATGGGACAACTTGCTGGGGTTAGACTGCAGTGAACTGAGCTATGGCACCCAGGGGTGCATGCGTGCGTGCGCATGTGTGTGCTGCAGGGTGGTAGGGTGTTATCTCTGTTCTCCGAGAACCCAGATGGCTGAGCTGGAGAGGGACACAGTGGGGTTCAAAGGTGGAAGTTGGGGCTCTGGGGATGAGGGCCAAGCTGAGAGAGCAATAGGCAGTGATGATGACAGAGAAGACAGTGACGGTGATGGTCAGGAGCAGGAGCAGGCAGAGATGGTGACAGAAGAGGCAGAGACGGTTGTAGGTAGGGACAGGAACAGGCAACACAGCAGGACGGGGGGTGAGATGGAGAACAGAGCAGGAAGCTGAGCTCACGGAGCAGCGGCCCAGGATACAGCAAACCCGCCTTCCTCCTCCTCGCCCCATCTCAGATCTCTGATCCCGAGAAATTGCATCCTCAAATCCAGATAGAGAGCTGAGGCCCCAAGAGGGCAAGAGATAATTCAAGGACACAGCAAAATGGGTATAAGGCAGGACAAGAAAGAGAGAGGTTGAGCCACTGCATTATTCCACTAGCGCGAGAAGGTGCCCTGGCCGTGCAGCCTCGCCTGAGTTCTCGGGTGAGGGTTTGGCCCAGGAAGACACGGTCCTCACTCAGTGGGTCCAAACCTGGTCCAAAGTGACACAGTCCCAGTCAGTCACCCAAAACTCCATCCCAGCTGTGCCACCAAGGAACACACAGGGACATCTCAGACTATCCGCTGTGGTCCGTGGGCCTGTGACAGTGTTTCCCCACCAACACAGCCTGGGGCTGGCGCTCACCCTCAGCGTGGCTTCCATCCCTTCCTCTCATGATCGTTTGCCGTGGAAATGGTCCCTACATGTCTGTGAGGATTTCAAGGACAGGGACAACTATCGGCTCAGTTTTGTTTCCCATGTAGACATTTGCCAGGTGTTTTGGATGCCCAGCATCCGGACATGGCCCCCAACCTGCATTGAGGGAAGCAGAAGGCACCCCCCACTAAAAAGCCAGAATGGCCAGATGTTTAATTCTAACCTCCCTTGCCCAGCACGCGATACGGGCACACGCAGGCCACTCGTGTGTTCCACCCGTACTGTGGATCTGAAGACACTGGCCCCGAGAGGCAGGTGTGGAGCCGCCAGGGCAGAGGAGGGAAGAGCGGGGCTCAGAGGGGGCTGCCGAGCCCCTGCTGGGCTGGTCCTGGGGCAGAATTTTGGCTGTGGTCCTCGCTGCTCCCAGCCTCCCGTGATCCATCCTGTTCTCCAAGCCTGGCTCTGCAACTTTCCCAGGCCCTCTGTAAGCTCCTGCAGCATCTTCTCAAATTCCTCATCTCCTTAAATCCTCTTGAAATGGCATCCATAGCTTACAACTTGCAACCAAAGTACCCCACATCGTATATGCCCAGACAGGTGGTGAAGCAACAGGGCTCGGGCTGGAACAGACAAGGATCGGTGTACATAGTTACCTTTTCAAGCTGCTTGCTTACTGTGTGTCTGGAACTATGCTAGGGACCTCATAGGCCTTACCTCACTTAATCTTCACAATAAGCCTGTGTAGTTGGTCTTATTATTCCCATAATCAACAGGAGCTCAGAGAGAGTGAGCAGCTCACCCGGAGCCACACAGCAAGTAGCCCAGAGGTCTCCAGTGCCAAACCTCAGACTCTACCACCTCTTGGCAATGGCAGCTCCCCTCATTCCTACACCTACACCCTCATGTCTGCTTCCCACACCCTCTCTTCTGACATGCCATTACCAGTACCCAGACAACCCTCTTAGCCTTCCCCACCCCTCACCCCAGGAGCCCCCTTATATCCTTCTGATTCATGGAGGAGCTCTTCCCATGACCCCCTTGCAGTCTGGGTTCACCACAACTCTGCTCCTCAAAGCTAGAACTCTCCCAGACTCCCAGCAAGCCTTGCTGGGGACCGTGGGGGAGTGAGGGTCACTGGTACCCACACCTCCAAGGGGATCCACACACCTTTGGTTTCCATCTGCCAATGCCGCCCCTTCCTGGGGTCACAGCCCCCACTCCTCAGAAAAGTTAGTATAACGTTTGCGTAGAAAACAAAAAGAGAAACGGCTTCCAGGACTTCTAGGTTCCCAATCCTGAAAGTCCCCTGCTTGGCTAGGAAATGTGCCAGGAGGTGACCTGAGGACACAGTCCTCAAGTTCCCACTCCAAACAGCCTCTATGTGACCGGTGTTTCCTGTTCCCATCTCCCAGATCCTGTTCTGCTGGCTTCCATGCCCTGTGATGTCACAGGCCTAACTATGATGCCACAGGCCTGTGGTGTCCCATGTCCCCTCCCCCTAGGAGGAAGCACAAGGGTAGGACCTGTGGCCTTCTAACCAGGGAGCTGAGCGGTTGCCTTGGTCCAAAAGACAGCCAGGCCAGGAACGTCTTCAGAGACCAGAGTGGGCCCAAAAGGGAAGCTGAGTTGCCAAATGGGGGACACCAGGGAAGCCTCTCAAGAGGAGGGGTGCCTCTGGAACAGGGGCCAAGGCTGGAGGTGTCCGGGTCCTCAGGCTCCTGGTACTCCTGCCCACTTCCTTCCTTCTTCTGTGAATTACAAAATGATACATGCTGGTGGTAAAATTTTCAAGCAGCAGAAAATGTGAAAGCAAGAAATTGACACACCCCCTCCTCCACCTCAGCCAATGGTCAC
The DNA here is from genome assembly GCA_028451465.1 of Erethizon dorsatum. NCBI lineage: Eukaryota > Metazoa > Chordata > Mammalia > Rodentia > Erethizontidae > Erethizon > Erethizon dorsatum. The sequence goes on along the minus strand of CM051827.1, from coordinate 115,484,483 downwards.
TGGGAGCTATGTTTATCCTTCCACACAGTTTTTCTATGATCAGCTAACAGGTAAATGGGTTTTTTAAAGTTTTGTTTTTATATAAACATAGGATTATATACTATGTATTATTCTGCTGTTTTTCCCATCAAGCAATGCACTGTGGCCATCATGTCGTGGTATGTACACACTTAATCTGCCTGTCGCTTTTTCCAGAATATATAGTGTTTCATTGTGGGGATGTGTGTGTGTTATGTGGAATTCCCCTATTGATGGACACAGAGGTGGACTCTAGTTTTTCCCTTTTTCACAAAAGGCTGGAAACAACCTCCCTACAAAGTCCAGAATGTTTAAGTCCCTGCAGAATGTTTAAGAATATTAACTCTAGGGCTGGTGAGATGGCTCAACGGCGTAAGCGCCTGCCTGGCAAGTGCGAGGGCCCCAGTTCGACCCCCGGATCCCACATACTAAAAAAGGACTGGTGATATCGCTCAGGGGCACGGGCACCTGCTGGCGCGCGAGGTCCTGAGGTCGACCCCCGGTACCCACAAAGAAACAAACAAAAAAAAGGAATATTAACTTTAGGGCCGACTGTGGTGGTGCACTCCTGTAATCCCAGCACTCGGAAGGCTGAGGCAGGAGGGAGGATCATGAGTTTGAAGCCAGGCTGGGCTACATAGCAAGTTCAAGGCCTGCCTGAACTACATAGTGATATCCTGTCAGAAAGAAAGAAAGAGAGAAAGAGAGAGAGAGAGAGAGAGAGAGAGAGAGAGAGAGAGAGAGAGAGAGAAAGAAAGAAAGAAAGAAAGAAAGAAAGAAAGAAAGAAAGAAAGAAAGAAAGATTCATGTAAAGCCCTTAAAACAGTGCCTGCCTGGCCCAAAGCAAGCACTCGATGCAAAGCGGTGACTGTTAGTATGGTGCGTCATCCTCTGCCTAGTTGGCAAATGTCTGTTAGGCTTCTTATAAGAAGCTTCCTAAAAGTGTTAAAATGGCGATAGGTATTCCCGGCTTACTTGGGAAATCAGAATTTGGGCAGCACAAGCGCATGGTAGTGCTGTAATCCAGGCACTCTGGCAGGCTGAAGCAGGACGATTGCAAGTTTGAGCCCAGCCTGAGCAATTTAGCAATTTAGTAAGATCCTGTCTCGAAATGATGATGATGATGATGATGATGATGATGCACTAGGGATGTAGCTTAGTGAAAATGCCCTGGGTTCACTCACCATTAATCCCTGCTTAGGGACCACTGTCTTCATGCAAAGCAGTTTCGGCCCCATCCCAGTCTCCACACCATCATAGTAACAGCTCACAGTATTAGCACCCTCTCTGGGTGCCAGCAACCAGGCAAAGCACTTTTTTTTGTGTGGGGGGATGGATTGAGAAAGGGTCTCACTACATAGCCCAGGCTGACCTTGAATTTGTGGCAATCTTCCTGCCTCAGCCTCCCAAGTGCTTGGATCACAGGTGTGCGCCACCACGACGCTCTTTGACATGCTTTGCTTCCTTGCATGGGACCCTGCAAGATGGATGACATTCCTATGTCACGGGTGAGAAAACCAAGAGTCAGAGAAGCACTTATTGATTGACAACTATGTTGTCAGGCATTGGAGTAGTTTCTGGAACATGAGCCAGCAAGCAAGAATATGAGCCAGACCTTGCAATTCATAGTCCAGCAGTCAGAAGGCTTCCTGGATGTTGCTGAAGCAGAGAATGGTGCAAACATCGGGTTCATCGCTACTAGGGTGGGGCTGGGGGGGGGCAAAGCCGAGCCTGGGGTCGGACAGATTTCTGCAGTAAGAGGCAACAGAACCACAGCCAAAGCCCTGCGCCCTCTGTGAAAACCTCAGAAACTTCAACCATAACCACGGCCACCTCCAGCCTAGAGGCCAGCCAGCCGCGGGCTTGGCCGGCTCAGCGCACGGAGCCGGGAGCCCTGTTGCTGGATACTTGGGCAACGGCAGCAAGGACTCCGGGTCAGGAGGCGTCTGCACCAACCCGGCTCACAGGGGAAGCCTCTGGGTGGGATGTGCTCCCTGGGCTCAGGGTGGGGCCGTCTCTCTGCTCAGTTCCTCTGTGGTTGACACCTCCCTCCCACTGCCTGACACCCTGTTGCTTATCTCCCCCAGCAGCCCAGCTGCCAGTCTATCAGATGCCTTGCGTGGGCTCTGGCTTCACACCCCAGGGCTGGAAAAAAAGGGGGAGAAGAGATTTTGAGATAAGGCCATAGGGCAGCCAGCTCTCACCTTTGCAGAAGGGCCTGGGGAATCTTGCATCCTTCCCTGCACCCACCATGACCCTCCAGTTCTTCTGTGGGCAAAATTCCAGATACATCTTCAAGTGACATCTGAGGTCATCCTACCTACTAACAAAAGGAGGGTTACCCTGCCGGGATGCACATCCAGTAGGGCCAATGTATCAACTAGGTAACACTGCCCGCCGTGTGCACAGATGTCCTTTCCCGAATGGCAGGGACTGGAAGACCAGCGGCATGCCCACTGTTGGAGGAATGCTACATGTTATGTACAACTGTGTACTGGAATACTCTGCAGCCAGGAAAAAGCAGGTGGTAAATTTTTCAATGCCTCCTGTATCCAAAACCTCTCTACAGTCATAGCATTTAATCTTCCTCAAAATCTTCCAAGGTAAAAATTATTAATTTCCCATTTCATAGCTGAGAAAACAAAGATTCAGTCAGGGTAAACCAGGTAACCTCAACTCAAAAGTTTATAGTGGCCATATAGTTAACGTAAAGGGACCCAAGAATAAGTGCGATACAAATGCTACCCGATTTTTAGCGTTGGTGATGAGGATACAACAGGGAGGGGCAGGACTGAGGCAAACCAGAGAGTGTGGGCCATGCTTAAAGAACAGCCACTGCTCAGCAATTTAAAAGCTAGTGTTGTCAGAGGTTCTGACTGGGAGGTTGAGGCAGGAGGATCTCGAGCTTGAGGCCAGTCTGCAAACTCTGCCTTAAAACACCAAAAAAAGAAAAAGGAAAAATGAATTTAACACATGCCTGTAATCCCAGCATTTGGGAAGCTGAGATAGGAGGATTGCTGTGAGTTTGAGGCCAGCCTGGGCTACATAGTGAGCTCAAGGTCAGCCTGAACTATATAGCAAGACCCTGTCTCAAAAAAAAAAAAAAAAAAAAAAAGGGCAGGAGATGTAATTCAGTGGCAGAGTGTTTGATTATCATATGTCAGGCTGTAGGTTCAATTCCCAGGACCACCAAAAAACAAAGAACAAAAAGAAAAAGTAAAACTATTTCTACACACAGAGGGCATGATGTTATACATACGAAATCCTAGCCCGGCATGGTACCACATGCCTGTAATCCCCCCAGTACTCAGTACTCTGGGATGCTGAGGCAAGAGGATTCCGAATTAGAGCCCATCCTAACAACTTAGCAAGACGCTGTCTCAAAATTTTAAAAAAATAAATTTTTTTTCTTTTTTTGTGGGTACCGGGGTCGACCTCAGGACCTCACGCACCAGCAGGCACCTGTGCTGCTGAGTGATATCACTGGCCCTTTTTTCATATGTGAGTTCCGGGAGTCGAACTCAGGACCTCACACTTGCCAGGCAGGGGCTTATGCCGCTGAGCTATCTCACCAGCCCAAAAAATAAAAATTTTAAAGCTGTGCACAGTGGAGCAGGCCTGTAATCCCAGCACTCAGGAGGCTGAGGCAGGAGGATTGCCTTGAGTTTGAGGCCAGCCTGGGCTACATACATACTGAGTCCAAGGCCAGTTTGAACTACATAGAGAAACCCTGTCTGAAAAAAAAAACAATTTTTAAAAATTATACTCCATTCTCTTATCATATACAGAACTATCTCAAAAACAGACCTAAAAGCTGGGCATGGTGTCACATACCTATATTCCCAGCACTCAGGGAAGCTGAAGCAGGAAGATTGCAAGTTTAAGCTGGGCCTGGGCAACTTAGTAAGACCCTGCCTCCAAATACAAAAGGGCTAGAGATGTAGCTCAGTGCAAAGGCCCAGGGTTCAATCTCCAGTGATGAAAAAAAAAAAAGTCTCAATGTAAGAGCTAAAAGCATAAAACTCTTAGAAGAAGGACCTTGCGCTTGCCAGGCAGGCGCTTATGCTGCTGAGCTATCTCACCAGCCCTAGAAGTGAGTCTTTGTGACCTTGGATTAGTCAAAGCATTATTAGCTGTGACATCAAAAGCATAAGCAACAAAAGATAAAAGAGGTGCATTTGATTTTGACAAAATAAAAAATGTTTGTGCTTCAAAGAATTCCATCACAGAAGAAATAAACATAAATAAAAAGGAGGAAAACAACAAATATTGGCAATGGGGTAGAGAAATTGTTGATGGGGAACACACAGCGGTTCAGGTGCCATGATAAAGTGGTTTGGTGGTTACTCGAAAAGTTAAAGAGTTGTCATATTGCACTTGAAGTGTAGACTCTGGATAACTGGAGACGGGTACTCAAACACGAACGCACGCACGCACGTCCACGGCAACATTATTCACAGTGACCAGGATAAAAACAGCCCATGTGTCCATCAACGGGTGGATAAACAAATTGTAGCATATATGTATAATGGAATATTATTCATTCATAAAAGTACTGATACATGCTGCAACGTGGATGAACCTCCAAAACATTATATTCAGTGAAAGAAACTGGACACAAAACATCACATATGGGTCAGGTGTGGTGGTGTACACCTGTGTGTAATTCCAGCATTCTGGGAGACTGAGGCAGCAAGATCTTGAGTTCAAGCCCAGTCTGGGCAACTTAGTGAGTTGCCAAGACCTTGTCTTGAAATTAAAAATTTGAAAAAAGATCTGGGAATGTAGTTCAGTGCAAAGGCTGTAGGTTCAATCCCTGAAACTGGAGAGAGAAAAAAAAAAAGCACATATGGCATGATTCTACTTATTTATTTATTTATTTATTTAGGTACCGGAAATTGAACTCAGGACCTTGCGCTTGCCAGGCAGGCTCTGTGCCACTAAGCTATATCCCCAGCTCTCTACTTATTTAAAAGGTTCAGGGCCGGTGAGATGGCTCAGCAGCATAAGCGCCTGCCTGGCAAGTGCGAGGTCCTGAGTTTGACTCCCAGAACCCACATACGAAAAAAAAAAAGGACCGGTGATATTGCTCAGCGGCACAGGCGCCTGCTGGAGTGCAAGGTCCTGAGTTCAACCCCTGGTACCCACAATAAATAAATAAAAGTTTCAGAATTGCTAAATCTATACAGACAGCAGATTGATCATTGCCAGGAGCTGTGGAGGGAAGACTGGGAGGGATGAAGAAAAACTTCTTGGGTAAAAGTGATAGAAGTGTTTTAGAACTAGATAGAGAAGTCGTGGTTGTACAAAATTGTGAATGTACTAAATGCCTCTGCATTTCACTTTAAATGGTTAATTTTAAGTTATTTCACCTCAAATTTTTTTTATGAACAGAAAGTGAGGGCTGAGGATGTAGCTTATCAGCAGAGTGCTTACTTAAAATGTGTGAGGCCCTGGGTTTTGTCCCCAGCACCACAAATATAAATAACTAAAAAGTAATAAGTTAATTTTAAAAAGTGAAAAGAGGGCCGGTGAGATGGCTCAGCGGCTTAAGCGCCTGCCTTGCAAGCGCAAGGGCCCGAGTTCGACTCCCGGATCCCACATATGAAAAAGGGGCCGGTGATATCGCTCAGCGGCACGGGCGCCTCCTGGCGCGCGAGGTCCTGAGGTCGACCCCCGGTACCCACAAAAAAAAAAAAAAAAAAAAAAAAAAAGTGAAAAGATAACCCACAGAATGAATGAGAAAAAAAATTTTTTTAAGAATAAATGAGGGGCCGGTGAGATGGCTCAGCGGCATAAGCGCCTGCCTTGCAAGCGCGAGGGCCCGAGTTCGACTCCCGGATCCCACATACAAAAAAAGGGGCCGGTGATATCGCTCAGCGGCACGGGCGCCTGCTGGTGCGCGAGGTCCTGAGGTCGACCCCCCGGTACCCACAAAAAAAAAAAAAAAAAGAATAATTGAGAGGGGCCAGTGAGATGGCTCAGTGGCATAAGCGCCTGCTTGGCAAGCATGAGGTCCTGAGTTCGACTCCCGGTACCCACATACAAAGGAAAAAAGGGCCGGTGATATCACTCAGTGGCACAAGCGCCTGCTCGCAAGCACAAGGTCCTGAGTTTGACCCCTAGTACCCACAAAAAAAAAAAAAGAATAAATGAGAAAAAATATTTTCAAATCATGTGTCTGATAAGAAACATGTACACATAGTATAAACAACTCTTACAATTCAATAATAAAAGGACATCCAATTTAAAAATAAGGCAAAGAATCTAAACAGACATTTCTCCAAAGAAGATATACAAGTAGTCAACAAGCACATAAAAAGATGTTCAAGGCTGGGTCTTGGGTCGGTAGTAAAGCACTTGCCTAACATATGCAGGGTCCTAGGTTCAAATCCTAGCACCACAGGAGAGGAAAAAAAAAAAGATGTTCAACATCATTAGTCATGAAGGAAATGCAAACCAAAACCACAAATGAGATACCATTTCACACCCATTAGAGCAACTTTAATTAAACAAACACATGAGCAAACAAACAAAAAAATGGAAAAATAATGTTGGTGAAAACGTGGAGAAATTAGAACCCTTATACATTGCTGATAGGAATGGAAAAGGGTGCATCAGTCATGGTCGGTAACAGTCTGGCAATTCTTCAAAAATTGAACACACCAAGAGCAGCTGGGTGTGGTGGTGCATGCCTGTAATCCCAGCACTTGGGAAGCTGAGGCAGGAGGATCGCTGCAAGTTGGAGGCCAGCATGAACTGCATAGCGAGACCCTGTCTCAAAAAAAAAAAAAAAAAAAAAAAAGCCAAATCTCTAAACACACTAAGAGCAATGAAAATGTTATGTTCATACAAAAGCTTGTATATGAACGTCCACAACAACATTACTTAGAATAGCTAAAAAGTAGAAACATCCCAAACATGTATCAATTGATGAGTGGATAAAATGTAATCTAGTCATGCCCTGGGACATTCCTCACCAGAAATAAGCACTAATCCATGCTACAATGTGGGTGACCACTGAAAACGCTTTGCTAAGTGCAAGGAGCCAGAGATGAATGACAACGTCTGGGAGCACAGGATTTGATGTATATGAAATGTCCAGAACAGGCAAGTCATAGAAGCAGAAGGAGCAGTGGCCGTAAGAAGCTGGGGACAGGGGCGGGAGTGGGCAGTGTGTGCCTTTAGCACGACGATGTTCTGAAATAGACTGTGGCAATGGTTGTGCAACACAATGACTTTACTAGAAACTCGATTTGTACACTTTAAGGAGATGAATCATATAGTATGTTGTATTATTCTATCTTAATAAAGCTATGAGAAGGCTATTCCTGCCCTTCTGACAGGTGATTGGCTTCTTGGGTTTTCCCATAAATACCTCCTGCTGGAATAGGAGCTCCAAGAAAGGAGGCCTCAAGTGAAGCCTTCAGTCCACGGGTTGTGAGGGAGAGCAGCCCCTGGGCGGGGTGATGGGGGACAGCAGAGGTCTGTGGTGGCAGGAAGGGTGGTGAAACGGCGGCTGGCACTCAGCATCCCTTCCTAGCATGCTGTCCTGAACTGCAGAGACGGAAGATGAAAAGCTACGCTTCCCACGCTTCCTTGCAACTGGGCTCTGGATGTGAACATGGTTCTGCTGATCTAGACACATCGGGTGAGATTTGGAAGGTGAAAGTGAAGAAAGGCAAGGCTCTGGGCCTGAGCCACTTCTGCAGCAGCGTCAGCAGAGGGCTCCACGGTCAAGGTTTGGAGCCTCTGGATGATTCAGTAGGCAGGGCCATTCCAGAGAGCAGGGTGATTTGAATATCACAAAGTGGGTTTGGAGGAGCGGGACCTCAGGAGGCAGTGAAGCTCTGCCAACCCCAGGAGTCAGGAGAGAAACATCTGATGTTGCATCTGACATTGATCAGAAACAAGTGGTGCGCTTGGTGACATGGAGCTGCAGCAGGGAGCTGGGGGCAGAGCCTGCCAGGAAGAGCAGCTGTTGCAGAAGGAAGCCCAGGCAAGCAGTGCTAAGCCACCCTCTCCTGACCACCATTTGGCCTCAGAGCTCTCCAAGGACCCCTGCCCAGGACCCCAGGGTTTTCACATACTCAGAGAGGCCCCTCACTCCCATCCTATCAATGACCCCCACCTTTAAGTATCCTTAGGCAACTTCCTCATCCTAAAAGCCTCCAAGATCCCAGTTCAGCAACCTCTCCCACCTGTGAGGGTCCCCAGCCCTCCGGGTAGATAGGCATTTCCTGCCTTGTGTCGTGATTGCAGAAGAAAGAGGTGAGGCCTGGTCATGGCCTCTAACCCCCAGCAGCCACAGTCTGCCTGCGTGACCTTGGGAAAGCGACTGAGCTCCTATGAGCCTCTTTCTTCACCTGTAAGACAGTTACTACACCTACCTCGCTGGGGGGTAAAGAGAGGTAACCCACGTAAGGGATTTCTTTAGGGCCCGATTACCTTTCAAGAGATGGTCACTCCCTCCTCTTGTCCCCTAGTCTGCCTTTTCCTTTCAGCTTAACAGTATGCTTCAGCACAGAGACAGGACCTCACTATTCCTCTACCCGTGCCCGCCATCCCCACAATCTCCCATGCATGGATGCTGCCTGACAAAGCGCGTTCAGCGAAGGAAGCAACAACTGGAAAGCTCGTGGCCTAAAATATTCATCCCATTCATTTCATTCATTTGTGTGTTAAACAGATGTGTCTTACATCTCAGCCAGAAGTCAGGCCCTATGTTGGGTGCCAAGGATGCAGAGGAGAGGGAGACAGGGTCCCTGATGAAACTGTCAAAGCCAGGTATTACACTTCAGTGTAACCACCGGCCATGGGAGCCAGAGGAGGAGTGACCGACAGGGAAGGCTTCCTGGGGGAGGGAGTGCTGGATCTGACTCCGGACATGTATCTTTGCCTCCATTAGAAAAGAAGTTCCATGAGATTTTGTTCTCTGCTGTATCCCAGCATCTCAGACTACCTGGCACATAGTAGGTGCTCAGTCAATGACTATCAAATGAATGAATGGAACAGGCAAAAAAAAGAGTTCAAGTCAAAGGCTCAGAGCTAGGGGAAAGCTTGGCTTCTCTAGGGTCCAACATCCCTTGCTTTTCTTTTGAGAGCAATAAACCCTAATAGGGTCTGACCCTTGGCAAAGGTCTTCATGCCCCTGTGGCCTTTTAATCTCACAACAGCCCAGGGAGGCGAGTGAGGCAGACACAACTGTCCCTGCTCATCAATGAGGAAACTCATTCTTAGAGGGGAAAGCGATGTGCCTGTGGTCCCATGGCACCCTGGTGGTCTTGCTAGGAGAACTCGGGCCTCCCCGCGCCGAGGCTCAGCTCGGGCTCACCTCCCTGCTGCAGGACTAGAAGGCATTCTGCTGCCCAGGACCATACAGCGCAAGCTGGGGTGTTTAGCCGAGCTTGGTCCCCGCCCAGCAGGGGGCTCAGAACTTTTCTCATAAGGCTGTGGGAGCCAGGAGCTTGATACGAGGCATAAAAAATAATGGCAATAGTTGGAACTTTCCAACTTGATAGATTTCTTTCTTTCTTTCTTTCTTTTTTAATGTTGGTACCGGGGGTCAAACTCAGGACCTTGCACTTGCCAGTAGGCTCTTATGCCGCTGAGCCATCTCACCAGCCCTAGATTTCTTTTAGAGAATTAAGTGCTAGACATACTTTCCCTCATATATCCCTCACCACAGCCCAGTGGGGCAGACGGCCTTCCTTCCATTTTACAGATAAAAAACTGAGCTCTAAAATGGGAATTAACCTGTCTGGATTCACACAGGCAGTAAGCAAAGCAGCACAGGCGAATCTTTCTTTCTTTCTTTCTTTCTTTCTTTCTTTCTTTCTTTCTTTCCCTTCTTTCTTTCTTTTTTTTTTTTTTTTTTTTTTTTTTTTTGTGGGTACCGGGGGTCGACCTCAGGACCTCGCGTGCCAGCAGGCACCCGTGCCGCTGAGCGATATCACCGGCCCCTTTTCCGTATGTGGGATCCGGGAGTCGAACTCGGGCCCTCGCGCTTGCAAGGCAGGCGCTTATGCCGCTGAGCCATCTCACCAGCCCTTTCTTTCTTTCTTTTCTTTCTTTCTTTCTTTCTTTCTTTCTTTCTTTCTTTCTTTCTTTCTTTCTTTCTTTCTTTCTTTCTCTTTCCTTTTCTATTCCTTCCTTCTTTATTTCCTTCCTTCCTTCATTTCATGCGTCCTTATTCAGATAGCCATCAGATCACACAGGGTCCAAGAACACTCAAATTGAATATAATCGGATGTTAGAAATTGGTCTTCAGTTGGCTGAGCTGGTGCACATCTGTAACCACAGCACTCTGAGGGGCTGAGCAAGAGGATCAAAAATTCAAGCCCTGCCTGTGCAACTTCATGACATAGCGAGACCCTGTCTCAAAATAAAAATGAATGAATGAATAGAAGAGCTGGAGATGTAGCTGGTTTCAAAGGCCCCAGGTTCAACCCCCCATGCCTTGCACACACAAAAATTCTTCAAACTTGACAGTCAACGATACTGTGCTTGTCTATGATCTCTCAGGTATAAAGCCACATTGAAAATTAATACATAGGGCCAGGGATATAGCTCAGTGGCACAAGTGCCAGTCTGGCAAGTGCAAGGTCCTGATTTTGATTCCCGGTTCCAAAAAGGAAAAAAAAAAAGAAAATTGATATATAGATTTAATGCAACCCCATCAAAATACAACGTTCCTCACAGAACTAGAGAAAATAATCCTAAAATTCATATGGAACCAGGAGAGACCCACAGTAGCAAAAGGAATTCTGGGCAACAAGAGCAAAGCAGGAGACATCACAATACCTGACTTCAAGTTATATTGTAGAGCTACAGTGATAAAAACAGCACGGTAATGGCATAAAACCAGACATGTGGCTCAGTGGAACAGAATAGAAGATGCAGAAACAACCTCAGACACATTTAGCTGCCTGATCTTTTGTTTGGTTTTTTTTTTTTTTTTTTTTTTTTTTTTTTTTTTTTGTGGGTACCGGGGGGACGACCTCAGGACCTCACGCACCAGCAGGCACCTGTGCCGCTGAGCAATATCACCGGCCCCTTTTTCGTATGTGGGTTCCGGGAGTCGAACTTGGGCCTTCGCGCTTGCAAGGCAGGCGCTTAAGCCGCTGAGCCGTCTCACCGGCCCTTGTTTTGTTTTTTTGTCTTTTTGAGACAGGGTTTCACTGTGTAGTTCAGGCTGGCCTTGAATTCACTTTGCAGCCCAGGCTGGCCTTGAATTTGCAGTGATCCTCCTGCCTCAGCCTCCCAAGTGATGGGATTACAAAGCCACCTGATCTCTGACAAAGAGGCCAAAAAACATACGTTAGAGGAAAGACAGCCTATTTAAAAAAAGTTGTTGGGAAAACTGGCTATCCACATGCAGAAAATTGAATCTAGACCCGTATCTCTCACCATGTACTAAACTAAAATCAAAACGGATCAAAGATATAAATATAAAAACAAAAACACAACCTGCTGGAAGATAAACTAGGTAAAATTCTTAAAGTCGTAGGTGTAGTCATAGACTTTCTGAATAGAACTCTAATTGCACAAGCAAGAGTCAACAAATGGGAAGGGGACCAAGAGACTGGGGAAGGAGATATAAAAGTTTTAAGATGTGTCATGCACGTGTACCAATTACCCACAGTGAATGTAATCATTATGTGTCACAAACATGAACTAAAAAAAAAAAAAAAAAAAAAAAGAAATGGGGGGAGGGGATCTAGAGATAGAGAGATAATGTGGAAGAGGAGAATGAAGAGAATTAAGAAGTAAAAAAAAAAAGAATTAAGATGTGTTAAGTGGGCCGGTGAGATGGCTCAGCGGCATAAGCGCCTGCCTTGCAAGCGCGAGGGCCCGAGTTCAACTCCCGGATCCCACATACGAAAAAGGGGCCGGTGATATCGCTCAGCGGCACGGGCGCCTGTTGGCGCGCGAGGTCCTGAGGTCGACCCCCCGGTACCCACAAAAAAAAAAAAAAAAGATGTGTTAAGTACATTAAACAGAAGTTATTTATTGATTTATTTATTTATTTTAAAGTACATGGCTGCGGATATAGCTCAGTGGCACAGCACCTGCCTGGCAAGTGCAAGGTTCTGAGTTCAATTCCCAGTTCCAGAAAAAAAAAAGTACATGTACCCACTCCTGAAGATGAATGTAAATATCATGTACTAGAAGCGTGTACTAATAAAAGAAAATCCGCACCTCAGCGGCCACCAAACCATCCAGCACAGCGCGTGCGTGCTGTGAGCAGTGCAGGGCTTCCAGCTGGAGCACGGTGATTACTTTTTTCCAGCTCTCAATGGCTGTTGGAATCTCAGTAGGAGGTGGAGGTGCCAGGTCGACCTCGGCTCAGGGCCAAAATGTGGCCAGCAGAGGCTTTGAGTAAGTCATAGCAGTGGTCACCAATGCTCAGGAATTCTCCGAGAGATTACAGACAAATTTTAGGATGGAAAGTCTGTGGGAAAGGATGGGAAATCTGTTACCCGGAAAGGCCAGCTGAATGTCATGTCCAGCTGAGCTGAATCTTAAACCAAACCTGTCGAGCTTGAAAGGCCAGAGGTTACAGGTGTGGTGCTGAGATCCTTTGTTCATGTTAGGGGCTGGGAGGACCTGAGTCTTGGCCAGGAGCACTGTCAAGGTCATACAGCTTTGTCCTGGCACCAGAGTCAAGGGTCTTGGGTGCAGGAAGGCCAAGGTGGTGACCCAGAGCTTCTCCTCCCGCCATGGCTCTGTCCAGGCTTGGCAGGTGTCTAGCCTGGGCTGAATGCAAAAAGAAACCCAAACATACGGGCTGCAGGCTCCACCAAGCCCAGGAATAAACAGGGCAGGTTAATGGAAATGACATAAACTTCACTTGAAGCCTGCCTTAAAACCTACCTCGGTTATTTCTCTAGCAGTCAAGGATTTTGGTTAATAGCCTAAGGCCTCAAAGTCAGCCAGATTTGGTTTAGATGCAGTCTCTGGCTCACTAGCTTACACCATGAGCAAGCTGTGCAACAAGCTTTGGCTTTGGCCTCTGTATCTGCCAAGTAAGGGTGATAACTGTGGGCTTCTCGGGGCTGTTCTGGAGGTTGTAACACACCGCAGAGAAAGGGCTGGATGAATGGGAGCTGTTAAGAGAAATACTTCTCGGAGGTTCTGGGGTGGCCCTGTGGTTCCCAAGTGTGTCACCTGAGGGATGCCACCAATTGCCTCCTTGAAAAGCCAAGCATCCTGGGGCTCCCCAGACGTAAGCCAGCAAAACCTGTCTACCCCACCAAAGCCAGGTTCTCCCAGCGGTGGGAAGACTGTGTGCTCCACTTTGTCAGCAGAGGGCGGGAGGGGCTGAAGCGGCACCTCTTGCTCTCCAGGTGTCAGAGACCCTTGTGAAAGCAGCTCCTTTGGCTCTGACGAGCCCTGACCTGGGGCTCTTGCTCAGCACAGTGGCCGTTCCATGCTCCCCAGAGCTGCTGTCCTCACATACATGATCTCCGGGACCTGAGCGAACCTGTGGGATCTGAAGCCACCAGACTCCACACCCCTTCTGGCCATAGTCTGGGTAGAAAAATACCCCACTAAGGGACAGTGATCAGGAAGTCTAAGACACAGAGACAGTGTTGAGGGAGCACGGAACAGGGATGCAGTGAGGGAAGCCATCTTACCAGGGGACTCATGGTTTCCTGGACTCCCTAGGAGGCCTCGTCTCACCCATCTTCTAAAATGGGATGTAGCTCAGAGGTAGAGAGCCTACCTAATATGCGTGAGGCCCTGGGTTTGATCCCCGGCACCACGAAAAAGTAAATGGGGGAAAGAAGTTACTATGTACGTAACTTCATTTCATCCTACCAGAGAAGGTAGCATTTCTGTTTTACAGAAAAGGAAATAAAGTTCGCAGATCAGCCAGGACCACACCACAAGCCTAACTCCAGAGTCACGGTCCTTCAGTAACTTGTGAAAACACTTGAGAACGTGTATAAAAGAATTGGAGCCAGCATTTCAAGTAAATATCTTTTGATTTTCTTGAATATATTATCTCCTTGATCAAAACTCCAGGGCACCGAGACAGCTGGTGAAATCTGAACGTAGATCAGATGTTAGTGTTCTACCTGTGCTGAGTCCTGATTTCCTGATTTGGAGGAATGTATGTTTTAGAAGACTGTCCTTGGTTTAAGACAAAGTGCACTGAAGGTTTTGGGAGTATATGTAATTTTATATAATATACAAGTGCATTTATATGTATATTGCTTCTGTATTATCATTAGTACTCTGCAAAATAGATTCCATAGTTTTGTCTTTAAAAAAAAAATCCAGGGCCGGTGAGATAGCTCAGCGGCATAAGTGCCTGCCTGGTAAGCACGAGGTCCTGAGTTTGACTCCCGGTACCCACATAAAGGAAAGAAAGGGCCGGTGATATCGCTCAGCGGCACAAGAGCCTGCTCACAAGCGCGAAGTCCTGAGTTCGACCCCCGGTACCCACAAAAAACAAAACAAACAACAAACCAACAAAAAAAATCCAGAGCCAGAAGTGGTGGTGCATGCCTGTAATCCTAGCACTTGAGAGGCTGAGGCAGGAGGATTGTTGGGAGTTTGAGGCCAGCCAGGGCTACATAGTGAGTTTAAGGCTAGCCGGAATTATAGATGAAGATCCTGTATAAATAAATAAATGAACAAACAAACAAATAAATAAACAAATAAATGTCAAATTAAAAAAAAAAATCCAGAGCATACAACCATGTTATCACCCATAGATTTGCTCACGCTTAGCTCAGCAAAGACCAGAAAGGTGTTCTACAAAACCAAGGGCTCACCCTCTGTAAAGAGTGCACAGGTGTGGGTTCTGGAAGGCTGTTCTCTGTGGATTACAGCAATATCAGATTTTGCTCTGCACCCAGCCTACAGCCCATTACCCTGAGTGGTATTGGGTGAGAAGGTGTGAAGTTTTGAGATGAGTTCAGCAAGAGCTTCCCCAACTCATTTTCCTACACATAGCTCTCTTATAAAGTAAGAATGTATTACCAGAACACACCGGGAGGTTAAAGGAATAGCTTCAGCCTTTCACAAAACAACGGAGGTGTCTCACATGTTGGCTGTGACAAGAAATTATCAAAAATTGATTATTTTGGAGCCTAGGAGTTGTAGCTGAGTGGTAGAGCACTGGCCTAGCACATATGAGGCCCTGGCTTCCAGTATACATATATATATATATATAACTTTGAGCTGGCTGTGATAGCACGTACCTATAATCCCAGCACTTAGGAGGCTGAGGCAGGAGGATTGCTGCAAGTTCAAGGCCAGCCTAGGCCACATAGTGAGTTCAAAACCAGCCTGAACTACATAGCGAGACCTTGTCTCAAAAAAAAAAAAAAAAAAAAGAAAAAGAAAGAAAAAGAAAAAGAAAAAGAAAAAAAAAACCTTAAATTTTGAATATACAATAAGCATTCAATAGCACAGTCACAGGCTAAAATTACAAGTTGCAAGACAGTAAAATAATCAAATATCTGGAATGCAACAATATATATGTTTTGGTGAATATATTAATATGGAAGTGGAGAAAAACAGAACACATGTTAAAATAAAACAATACACTTATGCATCAGAGAATTGTTTATAAATCTTGTAGGAACTTTCAATGTGTTAGTCCAGGTCCCCTAAGGAGTTAGATGCCCCTAGGGGATTAGATATGGGAGAGATTTATTAGAGACAACGCTCACAAGGGAAAATGGCCAGGGAGCTGAAGGAGTTGAAAGAGCTGGTCAACCATGGTGCAAGTGAGACCTCCCACATAGGAGAGGGTGGGGAGCTAAGGGCAGGGTAGGAAAAGTCTTAGATTTTGTGCAATTCTAAGAAGGCTCCTGTTGAACCTAGCTGGTGGAAAGCATGGCTTTGGAAAGAAGGTGGTGATGGATTTCAGCTGTTTCAGGTTTGGCATGCATGACACTTGGGTATGGAATACCATTTACTAAGGGGACCAAGCATGACATAGCAAGACCGATTATAGAATGTGTTTAGTGTTTACAGTGCATATAATTTCCAATTAAATTTTATTTATTTATTCATGTATTTTTGAGACGGGGTCTCACTATGTAGCCCACACTGGCCTTGAACTCAAGGCAATCCTCCTGCCTCAGCTCCCTGAGTGCTGGGATTACAGGCATGCAGCACCACACCTGGCTTCCAGTTAAATTTTAAAAGAAAAACTACATATTGCTGGCCTTGATTGTGTTTTCGGGACATTTCATGAAATCTCCTGAAAGATTTTGGAAAACTCTGGATCCTAGCTAAGGGATAATTTGGGTCATGGATGGAGGACACAGGACAGAGCAGGGAGATCTGGATTTTAGCTTTGTTCTGTCACTAACATACTCTAGGAGTGGTGCGTGTGTGCATGTGTGCGTGTGTGCATGTGTGCATGTGTGTTACTAGGGATTTAACCCAGGACCTTGAAAATGCTAGGCAAGTACTCTACTACTGAGCTACTACTCAGCCCTTTTTAAAAATTTTATTTTGAAACAGGGTCTTGCTAAGTTGCCCAGGCTGACCTCAAACTTGTGATCATCTTGCCTCAGCCTCCCAAATAGCTGAGATTACAGGCATGCGCCAGTGTGCCAGGAGTGTTTTTAAACTACTTCCTTAGTTTCCTCATCTTAAAATAGGTGCAAGGAAGAGGGAAACCTGCCATTCAATGTCCCCTTAGAGAGTGACCACTGGCACAGGATTCTATGGTGACACAGCTGCTTTGGGATCCTCAAAGCCTGCTAGACCTACACCCCTCCCCTGTGCCCCCCTGGACTTCCCAAGTCAGGACCTTGTTCCCCATCCCCCTCCACCTGTCTCCTCCTGAACAAACTGGCTCAGCTTCTGGTCTTGTGCTTTCCCTCAAATTAGCTGTCATAGCAGCCGTGGGTGCTACAGGGGGAGGGGGCGCTTCAAGAGGGCTACGGTAGGAAAGGGGAAGCTGCCACCTTCCAAAATAACCTCTGAGGAGATATCAGTGACTCTCAGTGACTCCCCAGCACTCTTACATCCTGTTTCCAGGAAACCCCAGAGGCTTCTAAGGTCCTGAGGCCTCCTGCATAGACTGGGAGAAGCCCAGGTTTGGAGGGGGTTGGGGAGCAGAGGAAGAGGAGGGGGTAGCACTAGTGTTGAGAAGGTCAGAGGATCTCATTCTCTAAACACAGATCTCTGTCTCCCTCATCCGATTTGGGCTTTCCTGAGAGCTGTGTCCTGAGGCAGGAGGATGGCCACGAGTTCAAGGCCAGCCTGGACTACACAGCGAGACCCTGTCTCAAAAAAAAGGGGGAGTGGTAGTAATTTTGCAGTAGAAAAAGCTGACAGACACCACCTCAACCAAGTGACTCAAGTTCAACATCACCTATAATGCAATAAACTGACATCACGGACTTCCTGACGTGATGTACTAAGAGAGATACATCATTCTGGGGCATTCCTGCCAAAAATGCATAATTTGAATCTTATTAGGAAGAAGCATCAGACAAATACAAATTGGAAGGACATTCTGCAAAACAACTGGCCTATCATTTTTTACAACATCAAGGTTATAGAAGACAAAAACCAAGGAACCATCGAGATTAAGGAGATAAAAATGTGAAGTTTTAATGGAATGAGCAATCCTAGATTGATTCTGGACAACAAGGTATATTATTACAACTTTGGAAGGACAGCCAGAAAAAAATTGAGGAAGGCCTGTACGTTATATCATCCTGATTTTGACATTTGTGCTGTTAAGAATGTCTTTGGTTTTTTGGGTTTGTTTGTTTTATGAGATGAGGGCTCACTTTGCTGCCCAAGCTGGCCTGCAACTCTGGCCTCAGGTGATCCTCCTGGATCACTTTTCTCTCCGCCCCCTGCCGGTAGCTGGGACCAGAGGCACTACCACCACACCTGGCTAAGAATGTCCTTGTTTTTGTTTTTGTGGTACTGGGAATTGGGCCCAGGGATTCATGCATGCTAGGAAGCCATCTACCACTGAGCTACGCCCCCCTCCACTTTTAAAATTTAAGGCAAGGTCTTACAGAGTTACTCAGGCTGACCTCAAACTTGTGATCTTCCTGCCTCAGCCACCTGAGTAATTGGAATTACAGGTGTGTGCCACTGTACTTGGATGTCCTTTTTTTTTTGAGGAAATACATTCTGAAGTATTTAGTGATGGAGAAGCATCATGTCTGCAACTTTATGGAATGTAAATATGTATATTTCCTCAGAAGGAGAGAAATCAAATGAAGTAAATTTTTAATATTTAGAGAATGTGGGAGAAGGGTATATAGGAATTCTTTTACTATTCTTGCAACTTTTCTATAAATCTGAAATTATTCCAAAATTAAATGTTTGGAGCTAGGGGTTTAGCTCAGTGGTAGAGCACTTGCCTACCATGCACATGACCCTGGGTTTAATTCTCAGCACCACACACAAACACAACATTAAAAGTTTTTTTAAAAATTTCACCATCAATTATCTCATTGGCTGTTCATGTAGAAGTAGAAAGAGGGGCCGGTGAGATCCGGCATAAGCACCTGCCTGGCAAGCGTGAGGTCCTGAGTTCGACCCCCGGTACCCACAAAAAAAAAAAAAAGAAGTAGAAAGAGAAGGTCTTATCTTTATTTGGCAATTGTGGGGGCAAGAGTTTTTGGGCAACTGAAGATATTTTCTCAGGCTGTTAAGTTAGTGGTGAAGGAGGATTTGAACCCAGGTCTCTAAGCTTCAGATCCAAGGTTCTTCCATGTGGGTGGGAGGGCTCTGTATTACCTAGTGCCCATAGAGAATGAAGCCCTCTCTCAGTCACCACTTGTCCTACCAAATCACTTCATTCAAAGTATGCTCCCCTGCACCCTCCCAGCCCAGCTACCTAAGCACCTCAAGTAGACCAGGCCCCACAGGCCCACTCCAGCCTCCAGCACTACCTGGAGATGAGTTTACAGAGACACCTCTGACTCCTAACTAACACTTTCTCATGAAATAGACCTCAAAGCCACCAAAGACCCTTGGAACAACTGTATGGGTCAACATGATGAACTCCTGAATGAAGAGACAGCAGCTCTCAGACTGTCATGGTAGCCCACAGCTATAATCCCAGCATTCCGGGAGGCTGAGGTGGGAAGATTACAAATTTGAGCCCAGTCTGGGCAATGTAGTGACTTAGTAACATTCTGTTTCAAAATTCATTTATATTTATTTATTTATTTATTTATTTATTTATTTTGGTACCGGGAATCGAACTCAGGACCTCGCACTTGCCGGGTAGGCACTGAACCACTAAGCTATATCCCTGGCCCCAAAATTAAAAAGAAAAAAAAAAATTTTTTTTTAAAGGACTGTGGATGTAGCTTAGTGTAAAGGTCTTTTTTTTTTTTTTTTTGTGGGTACCGGGGGGTCGACCTCAGGACCTCGCGCGCCAA
Organism: Erethizon dorsatum; assembly: GCA_028451465.1. NCBI lineage: Eukaryota > Metazoa > Chordata > Mammalia > Rodentia > Erethizontidae > Erethizon > Erethizon dorsatum. The sequence goes on along the minus strand of CM051827.1, from coordinate 115,465,074 downwards.
CAGGCACCCGTGCCACTGAGCGATATCACCGGCCCCTTTTCCGTATGTGGGATCCGGGAGTCGAACTCGGGCCCTCGCGCTTGCAAGGCAGGCGCTTATGCCGCTGAGCCATCTCACCGGCCCTAGTGTAAAGGTCTTGGGTTCACTCCCCAGTACTGGGTGTGGGCAGGTAGAAAAGATTCTCATTTTACCTGAAGAACTTGGGTACTGGGCTGCGGCTATAGCTCCATGGTAGAGCGCTTGGCTCACATGACAAATATTTTTTTCAAAAGAAGAATTTGGATACTTTGAGGTGACTTCTCTTCTCGGGGCCCAGCTGAAGACAGGATAGGAAGAGGTAGCTCTAATTCTCTGTACCCCTCAACGTGCTTCTCCGTGAAAACCAGAGGGCCTCTCTATGGCCTCAGCATGCCCAGCGCCCATGGGCCACCTACCCACTGGGTGTGGACCACAGGGGTAAGACAGTTTGATCAGAGGGAGAAGAAGGGGTCAGGGGCCAGCTAAGGTGTGGAGCAGACAGACAGGGCTCTGGAGTCCCACTCTGGCAGATCTCGGTCTTATTGGCCCTAGAGTTGTTATAATTTGGGGGGCCCTCTAAATTTAAGAACACAAGATTATAAATATAAAATAGGTACCTCAAGTAAATGTTTATTTAGAAGGAGAAAACATTTGATAAAAGTATAAACTTTAAAAGCTGAAACATAAACAAACACTGAGAGTACCGCAAATACTGTGAAACATACTTGTATTAATTGCCTGGTACTTCTTTTTTTTTTTTTTTTTTTTGGGTACCGGGGGTTGAACTCAGGACCTCACGCACCAGCAGGCACCCGTGCCGCTGAGCGATATCACCGGCCCTTTTTTCGTATGTGGGTTCTGGGAGTCAAACTCAGGACCTCGCGCTTGCCAGGCAGGCGCTTATGCCGCTGAGCTATCTCACCGGCCTGCCTGGTACTTCTTAAAGCATTAGCTTCTGGCTGATCATTTCAAATTTCCAGCTGAGGTTAACATATCTCATGTGCATGTTACTTTACTCCTCCCAGGGAGGAGACCTGTAGCCTAAACTAAATCTACCTCTGACCCACTCAGTCCTTTCTGTAAGACAAGTTTTAAGCTTTGCTACTCTAGAAATTCCCCAGAGATCTGCGGGCTCTTTCTCCCCCCCCCCCCTCTCTCTCTCTCTCTCTCTGTTCCATCCTTTCTCTAAGGGGGAAAAAAAATGCCAAGTGTATTGAGCTGAGGAAAGTTGAGAGCCCCAGCTGTGAGGGTGTGTGTGTGTGTGTGTGTGTGTGTGCGCGCGCGTGTGTGTGCACACACACACACAATCATGCAAGCATTCTGCAGTAGAAAGGGTTAAACCTCTGACTAAAGCTGAATCCAGCCCTACCAGGCTTCTTTCCCTCCCTCTAAAGGGGCCCAGATCTTTCCTGCCTCAGGGTCTTTGCAAATTGTCCCCTCTGCCTGAAATGCAACCTCCCACCATCTTTACCACTTTTCCACATTTTCACCTGATCAAGAGTTAGGCATCTGTTAAGTCTCAGTTTAAAGGTCAATTTTTCAGGAAAGCTTTATTGGGATCCACTTTCCTTTAAATTAAATCACTATAATTATTCATTCACTGTAATCTTACCCTGTGAGTGCCACGAGGTCAGGAACTTTGTGTGTCTATCTTTTTCATGCTTGTATTTTTCCAGTCTGTGGCATAGTATTTGGTGCAGGTGCCTGGCACACAGTGGCACTCAAATAATATTTTCAAATGAATGAATGAACAAAGGAACTTGGTTATGGTGCATGAGGAAAGGGTCATGTGGAGAAAGAGCGCCCTCTGCTGAACTCGAGAGGGCCAGGGCCCAAAGTTTCCTCTCCAAGCTAGAAAGAATAATGGGTGGTAAATTTCCTATGCTTGGGGCAGCCTTGGGGACTCCCATCTCAGCCCAAATTCCTGATTTATGTCTTCTTCCTTTATCAACTTTTCCCAGTCTTCAGAACATCGGTCCTCGTCCCCAGCAGTCTGCCTTCTTTTTTTTTTTTTTTTTTTTTTGTGTGTGTGGGTACCGGGGGTGGACCTCAGGACCTCGCGCGCCAGCAGGCGCCCGTGCTGCTGAGCGATATCACCGGCCCTTTTTTCGTATGTGGGTTCCGGGAGTCGAACTCGGGCCCTCGCACTTGCAAGGCAGGCGCTTACACCGCTGAACCATCTCACCGGCCCCTGCCTTCTACTTCCATCCTGCCCCACACTGCAGATCACCTCAGACCACTTCCTGATCCTTCCCACAATTAATAGCCCTCCCTCCTGGACTTCAGCTTTGAATAAGATTCAGATTCCTTCATCGATACTTTTTCCCTTTTCCCCAGTCAACCAATTAGAAGTGATTGGCCGGGGCACTGGAGTGGATGTAGGGAAGGAATGGTGGCTCAGGAGTATGGGGAGTTGGCCTGGTCAGGATGGGTTGGGGGGCAGGTGAGCGAGCTTCTGCAGCAGGGTCCTGCGGGGCACAGCAGAACAGGAACTGTGGATTTGTTTTGGGGGGAACTCATTAGTGAGAAGACCCCTGGGTTGTGATATTTAAAGAAAGGCGAATGAGGAATTCCCAACCACTATCTTGACTGAAAAGGTGTAAAATACCCCCAGTGCATACAGCGTGAACTCAATGGGAGGGGAGGGGTTCATAAAAGGAGTCTGAGAAAAACATAAAAAAAAAAAAAAAAAAAAGATTGGGTTAAGAGTAATGTGGGGGCGGTGAGGAGCACAGAGGTTAAGGGGATTGGGACTCAGTGCTAAGGGCACGGAGTGGGTAGGGAAGACAGACAGCCTGAGACTAAAAAGTAGAAGCGGGCAGGGGTCAAAGAGAGATAGAGGTCACTCCTCCTGCAGTGAGGACTGGAGAACAGACCCCACCTGTGTCTCTCCAGATGGTTCCCATCCCTGGCCCCTCCCCTAGCCATGCCCCCCAGTGGAGCTAGAGAAGAGTGACAGTTGCTTAATGACCCTGCATCCTGCCAGCTCTTCGGAGAAGCCTGTGGCCACTGGTTGGGGAGGGGGTTTGCTCCAGGGGGCTGAAGCCAAAGTCCAGGTTATTGATCTCTGCCCCCAAAGGTCAGATTCAGGGATGTGTCACTGTGGGAGCCTCGAGGGACCCCCAGCAGTGGGGATGTGCTGCAGCCTGGTTTTCATGTATCCTTGGCGTCCCCATGATTCTACACACACACACACACACACACACACACACACACCCCTCCATTCTACCCTTGTGAGATGTCTCAGAATAGATGTTTGGCTTTTTGGGTAGCAGGAACTTCAGTGGAATTATTTACTGTTACCCCCCATTCCTATGACAAAGCTCTAGGAGTCTATGAATTCAATGGAGAACCCAGTGGGAAAAAATACCCATGTCAGGAAGGATGGGACAATTTGCTGCTTGTCTTGGGCAAAGTACCTAGCCTCTAAGGATCTTAGTTTCTTATCTATATAGTGAAAGGATTGTACCTGGAATCTGACTATTTGGGAGGCTGAAGTGGGATAGCCTGGGCAAATTAGCGAAACCTCGTCTCAAAAGCTAAAAAAAAAATCAACCAACAAATAAAGACTAAAATGAAGGGACTGAGTCAGATGAGCTCTAAAGTCCCTTGCAGATAACTGAAGTAAGATTCTAAGGGGCTAAGGGTCATGGGTAGGAATTAGGTTAGCTTTAGGAGAAAGTTAAAAAAAAATTCTCACAGTGTTCTGCTTCTTGTCACATGTTTTCAGGTACTTCTGACATGGAATAGAGAAAGCCTGGTTAACTTATTTGACTGTACAAATACACTTTGATAATTCTTTTTATATTCTCATAAACTTAATTTTGCAGATACAGAATTAGAGTTTCATTTGTTCTTTGGAGTCTTTTATTCCCTCACTACATTACTGCAGATTTTTCACTTTATAGCACAGATTTTTAAGTTGAGAAAACCTCAAGAATTTAGACATTTGGGATGTTTGGTATTAGAAACCAAGCATCAGTAGGTTAAATTACATTAAAGTATGGGTCAAGTTCCAATATTTAACATGATGGGAAAGCTTTTTTTTAACATTATAAAGCAAAGTTCTCTAATTTAAATACACAAATATAAAAATCAAGTGTGTTTCTTTAGATTTACTTGATAGGAATTTCTGTAAATAGTTATTTTGTATTGCAGAGTGTTTTATCACTGTAGATTAAAACACGGGACTTCATAGATTTTGTTACTTGAAGCAGAGAAAAAAAATTCTTGAATTGGAAATAAAACTAGATTCTAATTTTGATCATTATTAACTGTGGAATTTAAGCAAGTCATGCATTTATTCACTCAACAAACATTAAATAAGTAATTATGCTTTACCGAGCTTTGTGTTGTGTACTGCATGCTGGACACACAGTGAATGAAGACACATGTGACCTTGACTTACGGTGTTTACACTGTAGTAGCCAGTGGGATAGCAAAGCAAATAAGCAAATATAATAGAGTCAGGGAAGTGCTCTGCTGTAGAAGGTCAGGGCAGTAGAAGAACACCAGAAAAGGGTGCTGGATACAGGAAAGGGGGCACAAAGGGACCCCTGCATAGATGGAGTGAAATCAATGTTCAAGCCTAAGGAATGAATACCAATCAGCAAATTGAAAGTAAAGGAAATGGTAATTCAGGCAATTATCACGGGAAAATACCAGGAAGAAAGAGAGAGCCAAACATCTGAGGTCAGGGAACATCATTTGTGACAGAACTGAGGGGAGATTAAGGAGTGTAACATTGGTAATTGGGGCAGAGACCGGCTTCACCTGCAAAGCGTGTAACCATGTGCCCACCTTGCCTCCCTCCTCTTCCAGCAACCTGTTCTCCAGGCTCTAGTGAGGTCATGAATGGGAAAAGACCAGCTGGAACAGCCTTGCATAAAGTAGTGCACAGACAATGGAAAGAGGCTGTGGGTCACTGAGGGTGGCATGTGGTCCGCCTGGCTTTGGGTGAACTTCCAGAGGAACAGTGGGAGTTATCTAAAATTGAGGCATGGAGCCTCCAAAAACACTTGTCTGAGGTCACACAACTGGAGTAAGGTGGAGCTGGGGTTTGAACAAAAAACATCACCCCAGAGTCTTTGCAGAAGAGAGAGGGATTTGTCCTAAGAACCCCACTAGAAAGAGTCTGCGGAAGATTCAATGGAAGAAAGAACTTTCTAGCCAGGCATGGTGGTGCACACTTGTAATCCCAGCACTCTGGGAAGCTGAGTCAGGAGGATTGCAAGTTTGAGCCCACCCTGGACAACCTTTGCAGCCGTACCTCAAACCATCTGTTCCCCTTGCAGCTGGGCTTTCATTTCTGCTGTTCCTTTATTCTAAATGTCCTTGTTGCCAGGCATGGTGGCCCACACCTGTAATCCCAGCATTCTGGAGGCTGAGGCAGGAGGATTGCTGTGAGTTTCAGGCCAGCCTGGCTATAAAGTGAATTCAAGGCCAGCCCGAACTGCATAGCGAAACCCTGTTTCAAAAAAGACTAAACAAACAAACAAACAAATAAATAAATAAATATCCTTGTCCTCCCTAGCCTTCAAAATCCTACACAAGGGCTAAGCTAGCTGTGGTGGCACATCCCTATAATCCCAGTCTGGGAGATTAAGGCAGGAGGCTATTTAGTGACTTCATGAGACCCTGTCTCAATAGCAGAGGCCCTGGGTTCAATCCCCAGCATTGGAAAAAAAATCCTACGCAAGGTCTAACCTGATACCACCTCCTCTGTGAAGCTTCTTATGACATACAACTTGTGTGAGTTTCCAGTGTTCCCAAAGTACATTATACACACGTTTATCATCCGGAGGTCCCATACGGTGATGCAGTTATCGCACTATAGATCTGTCTTCTCCAGTAATTTCCTCCCCTCTAAACATGGGGAGAAACATGAACCCACATTTCCTGACTGAAAGGAATATACTAATGCTGTGGGGATGCAGCTCAGAAGCAGAACACTTGCCTAGCACAAACAAATCCCTGGGTTTAATCCTCAGCACTGCTAAATAAATAAATAAATAAGCCAGGCATAGTGGCACACGCCTGTAATCCCACCACTCTGGAGGCTAAAGCAGGAGGATTGGTGTGAGTTCAAGGCCAGCCTGCACTACAAGTGAGACCCTATCTCAAAAAAAAAGGGGGGGAGGAATAAAAGAAAGAAGAAGAAGAAGGAAGAGAAGGGAAGAAGGAAGGAAGGAGGAGAGAAAGAAAGGAAGAAAAAAAAGAAGAAAAGAAAAGAAAAAGCTGGGCATGGGGTAGCACACACCTGTAATCCCAGGGAAGGAAGCAAAAGGACTGAAAGTTCAAGCCCAGCCTGGGCAGTTTAGCGTGGAATCCTTGGGTTCAATCCCCAGTGCAAAAGAAAAAAGAAAGAAAGAAAGAAAGAAAGAAAAGAAGGAAGGAAGGAAGGAAAGAAAGAAATAAGGAAAGAAAGAAAGAAAAGAAGGAAGGAAGGAAGGAAAAAAGAAAGAAAGAAAGAAAGAAAGAAAGAAAGAAAGAAAGAAAGAAAGAAAGAAAGAAAGAAAGAGAAAGAAAGAAAGAAAGAAAGAAAGAAAGAAAGAAAGAAAGAAAGAAAGAAAGAAAGAAAAAGAAAGAAAGAAAGAAAAGAAAGGGATTATACCAGAAAGTCAGACTCTTAGTTCTTGGATGTTAAGTCTTATTTCCACATTTACAAAATGCAGTGGAAAGGAAGACAAGGTCTGAAAACACTAATACGTCAGCCACTTCTAACAGCAGAAGTGTAGAATGTTGACTGCAAATGCTGATCCCAGAGTCACCTACCAGGTTTGAAACCTGCCCGTGACTCTGTGAACCTGCCTACAACCCTTTGTGTAAGCTACTTAAACCCTCTGTGCTTCACTTGCATCTGTAAAATGGGAAAAATAACCATGTCTATCTCTAAATTTGTTGTGAAGGTTAAGTGTAATAATTTATGTGAAGCACACAGTGCAGTGCTTGGTCTATGATGAGACTTCAGAAAGTGTTGGGATCATCATTTTCATTCTATGGATAAATTTTGGCTTTGTAAAATTTGGCCTTGGACTCTAGAAAAGACATCACCCACCTCAATGTCCCCAAAGGAAGTGGAGTGTCTTTCTTCATCTTGCTAGGGCTGGAAGAGCAGAGTGGTAAAGAGCATGGTTTTGAAACCATCAAAAATTAAGTGGTATTCGATTCCCAGTACAAAAAAAAAAAAAAAAAAAAAAAAAAAAAAAGTAAGGGCTACAAAATAAGCTCAGACCTGTAAGGTTTAAAAAACGTCATTACCATGCATCCTTTCTTGAGCTCCCTGTCTGTGAACCAAGAAAGAGGTTCCAGAAAACTTTGGATGAGATCCAGAAAACTTTGGCTCTAACCTGAAAAGCAATGAGTGGAAGCCCCAAGATAAAGCGGGGAAACAAGCCCAGACTGCAAAGCAACCAGGGTTGAAGGCCACAGGAAAGAGGCTCCATCAAAAATGAGGGCTTAGTGGAGAGATAACATTGTGGAGATTTTGAAAATAACTGAAAGCTGGGCATGGCGGCACATGTCAATAATTCCAGCACTTAGGAGCTTAAGATAGGACCCTATCTCAAAACAAACAAACAAACAAACAGAAAAAAGAAGAACTGAGGATACTTAAGTGACAATAGTGTGGGAAAGAGAAAAAGGTGGTTAGAAAATCTAGGGAAAATAAAAAGCAGTATAGGATGAGAAATTTCATCCTAGGCTGCTATTTGACAGCGAACATTTCCATAATGATGACAAAGGAAACACTGGTTATCAGTTTAGTTGAAAATGGTGATTTAACTGTACTTGGGAAGGAGGGCAAAGAAGAAGTAAGCCTGGTAAGAGGTACATTTTCATCCATCATAACAGGAAATCAATAGATAATATCTAAAATTGATAAATGAAAGAATAGAGACATACGCATATTATTTAGAGATATGGAAATATCTTCCATGAGAAATGGCTCGGAAAGAGGCTGGCTCAAGGGAGTAGAAGGGGCAGGGTGTCAGGGGACTGTTGATTTTCATTATAATTCTTTCAATACTAATTGATTTTTTTAACCCTATGCATTAATTACATTAACTATTTTTTAAAAGTAAAGAAGAAGAATATTGGAGTGAGCGAAACCTGAGATCCATCCTTTGCAGTCTATGCGTCGAGGCAAGTTGCTTAACTCCAAAAAGTCTTGACATCTTCTCCAGTAAAATGGGGATCATACTAGTATGGTTGAAGACAGAAAGAGACAACACACACAGAGCACTTAGTGTATGCCTGATATACAATCATCATGGCATAAATAATACCTGCAGAATCAGAGAAGAGGGGGCTAAAATCTAGACTAAAGTAGCATTTGGGAAATGAAAACATTTGGTTAGACATCCTTCCTTCTGCCTCCACCGTACATGACAATCATTGGATACAAACAGACACCAGGTGAGTGACAGCTGGATGGGTTGTGACCCATAGTCCAGACTTGAGTCATGGTAAGGACCACCAAAAAGATTAGCAGCCATGAGGAAATTACAGCTGGGTATCATGACTTCCAGTGCAAGAGGACACCAGGACAGTTACAGTCACTAGATAGTGGGCTATCACATGCTCATCGTTTTCCCTTCCTGCTTATACCTTGTGGGGGATGTGTCAGAAGGAAAAGATTTAGAGGCTGTCAGGGTGAGGGTCAGAGGTCAGCTGGGGTCAGGAAGTCTATTTCATTGAGGTCACTCTCGTCTCCTTTCAATCTAATGAAGCCATTATTGGTGAAAGCAAGTGCCTGGCGTCTTGCTCTGTGGAGCAGGGCTGGCATGGGGAGCAGATGAAAGAAGGAAAGGGGCTCCCTTAGCTCGTCCTCCTGCCAATTCAACAGGCCCGAGAGGTGAGAGGTGCACAGTCCTTCTTGCTATAGGAAGCCCAGGTCCCTGGAGTGGGATGAGGATGACAGCACAAGGCGCAAACAGATTGTTACTCAGTGTAATTAGGGATGGAGTCTCCCTCTTCCTCTCTCTGTGTCTCTGTTTCTGTCTTTCACCATAACATTTCAGAATTTCAGAACTGTAAGAAACATTTGCCTAACCAATAATCCAACTCTCATTTAATCTTTATTTTTATTTTTCAGTTACTGGCGATTGAACCCAGAGCCATCACGTTGAGGTAGATTTCCCAGTCATTTAAAAAATTTTTAAATTTTGAGGCAGGATCTAGCTAAGTTGCTTACATGGGGCTTGAACTTGTGATTCTCCTGCTTCCAGAGTGCTGAAATTACAGGACTGTGCCACCAAGCCCCATTTCACTTTTTGTTTTGTTTTGAGACAGGGTTTCACTATGTAGTACAGGCTGGCCTTAAATTCACTATGTAGTCAGGCTAATCTTGAACTTGTGGCAATCCTCCTGCCTCAGTCTCCCAAGTGCTGATATTATAAGCATGCACCACCACACCTGGCTTGGCTTTATTTTTATAGGGTAAAACTGGATGCTTTTTCTTGAGACAACAAAGCAAGTTAACAGGCTGGAAGTGTGTATGCCAAACATTTTATGTAATTATGTGTTTATTGTCTGTCTCTCTCCTCCAGAATGTGAGCTCTACAAGGGCAGGAATTTTAACTTTTTTTACTTTTTGTTTTTTAACTGGGGATTGAACACTGGGCCTTTGCACTGAGCTACATCCCCAGCTCTTTTATAATTTTTGATTTCTTGAGGCAGGGCTCAAACTTTCAATCCTCCTGCCTCCGCCTCTTGGAGTGGTGGGATTTTGTGCCCCACCATGGCCAGTTTAGCTGTATGTTCACTTACATATCCCAGTGCTTCAAATACTGACACCTGACACATAACAGATACTCCATACATATTTCTTACGTGAGTGAGTGAATGAATAAATGAATGAATAGAAACACTGCCCACATTGTATTCTCTTCCTGATGAATCCCAGATATATTACCACACTGCAAAAGGAGACATAGGTAATAAATAATTTTTTCAAATGATTTCACTGTAAAATTTTTTTTAAATGGTAAGAGGAATCATATCTCACATAACTGGTGATTTGAGGGATATACTGTGGGGGATAGTTTTCTCAAATGCACTCCATCTTTCATGTTAGCAGATGGTCAGGGTTTTACATTCAGAACACCACCTTGGTCTCTACCACAGATCTCTCAAAATACTTCTGAAATGGGAGCTGGGTGGATGACTGCCCAGAAGAGGGCCTGCTTTGTCTCTGGTCAGGTCTTGGATTTAGAAAGCCAAGGAGTTACAGGGAGGGCAATCAGTGGAAATGACAGGCTAGAGCCATGGCCCAGAAAGGACAAACACAACTGTGGGTCCTGCATTTAATATATTGAATATATAGTCTCCCTGTACAGCTATTTTTGCCTGCACATATCCTTTCCTCCTTGGTAAAATGAGGTTAGCACCAGTCATGATGACAACACACTAGATCTGTGGAAGTAATACGAGCCAGAGATATGTGGGTTCAAACTGTGGGAGCAACAGTAGGTAAGCAATATTGATTAAATTTCAGTCTCTTCTATGAAATGGGAGCTTAATACATATTTTTCAGTGTTATTGGTAGGCTTGGATGAGATAGGTGCCATTATTATTGATAAAGACTAGCTGTTATCATCATCATCATCATCATCATCATTATTTTGGTTTTTTGGGACAGTCACACTGTGTAGCCCAGGCTGGCCTTGAACTTAGAGCAATCCTCCTGTCTCAGCCTCCCAAGTGCTGAAATTACAGGTGTCCTGATTATTGTTATTATCTACCAGAATATGAATTCCAGAAAAGCAGGGATGTTTGTGTTGCTCATCGATGGAGTCCCAAAGCCTTAATGGCTGCCACAGAGGAAATGCTTAATAGATACGTTAATTGTTAAATGAATTGTTATTATTACTAAGACCTCTTCTAACTCTTACTTCTAGGAAGTTATGAACCTACACAAAAGGAACTTAGGAAAGTACCTTAAGTGGGAGATGGTCTTTGTATTTATATCGGACACCTTTGTCTAAAGAGCTCCCTTACAAAACAAAACAAAACCCCAAGAGCTCCTCACTGGGCATTGCGGCACATGGCACTCAGGAGCCTGAGACAGGAGGATCATCATAAGTTCAAGGCCAGCCTGGACTCCGTAGTGAGTTCAGGAACAGCCTGGAGTACATAGTGAGACCTGTCTCAAAAGAAAGAAAGAGGGCTGGTGAGATGGCTCAGTGGCGTAAGCACCTGCCTTGCAAGCGCGAGGGCCCAAGTTCGACTCCCAGAACCTACATATGAAAAAGGGGCCAGTGATATCGCTCAGCGGCACGGGTGTCTGTTGGTGCACGAGGTCCTGAGGTCGACCCCCCGGTACCCACACACAAAAAAAGAAAGAAAGGGTTTATTTTTCCCTTCTTTTACCTAGATATTATTGCTGTCAGGAACTAGTATACCACAAACTTTCAATATGTAGCTATATTACATTTTATCTTCTTAACTAGATCATAACTTCTTTGAAGGCAGGGTCTGTTATTTGGTGTGGTTTTTTTTTTAACCACCTACTTCTTATTACATACTATGTACTGATTCCTCCACTAAATTTGTAGGTTACTGCAATGACTGGATCATAAGAGGTACCTACTAAGTTTTCACTGAGATGGGATCCAAAAGAGGAAGGAGTCCGACTTCCCACATAGAAAACATTGAGGATGAAGAATTGATGGTGTTGGGAGCCTTGTGTATCCATTTCTAAAGCATCCTCTGCCTCCACGTGTGGAATGTAATGAGACTCTGGTTCCCTCTTGAGTTCTGGGAATATAAATGAATTAGGCAGCATATGAAAATAAGAATTATGGGCCGGTGAGATGGCTCAGCGGCGTAAGCGCCTGCCTTGCAAGCGCAAGGGCCCGAGTTCGACTCCCGGATCCCACATACAAAAAAGGGGCCGGTGATATCGCTCAGTGGCACGGGTGCCTGTTGGCGCACGAGGTCCTGAGGTAGACCCCCCCGGTACCCACAAAAAAAAAAAGAAAGAAAATAAGAATTATGACTATTTAATTAATTAATTAATTTATTTATTGGGTATTGGGATCGAACTCAGGACCTCACGCTTGCCAGGCAGGCGCTGTGCCGCTGAGCTACATCCCCAGCTCCTGACTATTTTCATGTTTATTATTTCACTTTAAAAGTCTTCAGAGTTTCAATCTCTAGTACTACAAAACCTACTCAGGAAACTTTTTTTTTTTTTTTGAACCAGGAATCAAACTCAGGACCTGCCAGGCAGGCGCTGTGGCACTGAGCTATATTCCTGGCCCTCAGGAAATGTTTTGAATGTATATATATAGTCCCAGTTCTCAGGGGAGAAAATGACCCAGTAGGCTCGAGGTTATAGAAACAAGCATGAGTACAACAGTTATGATAATAGTAATAATTTATCTTATTAAGTACTAAATATATGTCAGGCACTATTTTGAAAGATTTCCCTATAAGATCTAACTTAATTCTCACAGTATGTCTGAGAGCCCAAATATTCTCATTACTGCCTCTGTGCAGAGGAGGAAACTGAGGCACATTGAGATTAAGGAAGTTGCCCCATGTCATAGAGCTATAATAAACACGGGTAATCTGACCCCAACACCTGTATCCTATGAAAAATGATAATAAATAAAGAAAACTTTTTTTTTGAGACAGGGTTTCACTACGCAGTTTAGGCTGGCCGCGAACTCACTATGTAGCACAGGCTGGCCTCTAACTCATGGTGTTCCTCCTGCCTCAGCCTCTCAAGTGCTGGGATTAACAGGTGTGCACCATCACGCCAGAACAATAAGAAAACATTTTGAAGATAATTAGTAGAGATATTAGTTTCTCTTCTATTCTGGTCTTCTTTTTTGTTTGTGGGTTTTGTTTTTGTTTTTGTTTTGTTTTTTTGTTTGAGATAGGGTCTTACTACGTAGTACAGGCTAGCCTCAAACTCCCGGTGATCCGTCTGCCTCAGCTTCCTGAGTGCTGGGATGACAGGCATTAGCCACCACGCCCAGATACTCTGATCTTCTTTGGCTCAAAAACATTATCTCCTCTTTCACCACCCATATGGTCACATGACTAATTCTACACGTTTTTCTCAAGGGAGCTTGAAATATTTGCACTGCTCTAACAGAAACATGCACTACCGAACATGCCCTCTCTTCAGTTTTCATGAAAGTCTCTTCATTTGTCTCGAGTGTGTCAGTCCTACTGGAGAGGTTGAAGAGAATCAAGTTTTCTGGGAAAGACTTTAAGTGGGTATACAAGAAGAAATCCTCAAAGCTGGGAGTTGGGAGCTAAGAGAGCGTGGCTTCGTTCAGCACCAAGGATAGCGCAACAGGCGCTCTCAGCACCCTGGACAGCGAAGACTGTCACGCCTGCCCAGGGACCCAGCAGCTCTCGATCACAAACCAAGCGAAGCCAGAGCCGTCAACTCCTTTTTATTTTCATCAGCCGACATCAGTCACCTGCTCCTCAGTCTTTGGGACACAGGTACAGGAAGCAATATGTTTTAAGGGAGATACTAACAGGAGAGATAAGAATCTTAAGTCGCTGATGTACTCGGAAAACTCTTGAAAGGTCTAAATTATAGCCCTCAATTGGCTGTGGGGCACTGCTAATGATATTTGTTAATGATATGTGTTCTTTAGACTGAGTAGCAAAGGGCCACTGTTTTCCTTTTTATTTCTCAAAGTTCTATCTCCATTGCTTACTCTCAAGTTTTAGTCTCCTGAAGAACAAACACTCCATAGGCAAGAGGGAAATAATCTCTCCACAGTCCCTGGCTTTCCTCCCCATCTTTCCTTTTCCTACCTCCACTCATCCTTTTTCTGTCTTTCCCAAATACACACGTGCTCACGGGTGTGTACAAACACACGTATCTGCGGTGTAAGAACCACGAGAGGTCCTGCGCACTGTGCAGAAGATTGAATTCAGAGCAAGCGGATGCCCCCGAAAGCAGGCTCTGTCCCTTTAAATGGGTTGTAGCAGTGGGGGAGGGGAACTGGCCGGAGCTGGCATTGTCCAGTTTGAACTGAGCACCGGAAGTGAAGGGGCAGGGCCAGGGCCATGCACTGAGCCCCGGGCCATTGTCCATCTCCGACCAGGGCAGTAGCCACCCCCAGCCCACCCTCATTATCTCCTAGAAGGGAGGTTACCTCTTCAAATAAGGAGACTCCTAGTCCAGTTCCTCCACCAAACCCGCTATGGGGAGGGTACCGCACTTTAGGATGGTGACTCTGAGACAAGCAGGGTCTGGGAATCGAAGCGTCGGGAGTACAGGAGGAAGTGTCTTCACCCACCAACCCACCGGGTCTCCCAGCACTGGATGGGACAGAGTGGGGGTGGGGGCAGGATGAGAGGGCAGCTGGCAAGAGGGGACACAATTCCAGCCTCTTTGGGTTCCTCCTGCTCTCCAAGGGGGCTCTACCTGGGCTCAACTTTAGACACAGATTTGGAAAGAAGTAAGTGCTTTTTATACAGATCAATTAGGAGCACTTTCTCCATTCTGATGGGGTAGACCCAGAAAAACTCAGAAACTCCAGGAGACAGAGACATTCAGTTGTAATCAGAGGCAGACAGACTTCCAGAGGCAGCGCCTTGGTCAGGATAGATCAGCCGGGCCGGGTCTCCAGCCTCTAGCTCCCCCATCCCCGGCTTCCTGGTGTCCAGAACTCCAGGTCTATCTAAGCACACGAGGGTAGGAGGTGAGAGCGGGTCAGCGCCAAGCAGCCGGGTCAGATCAGAGGCCTGAGGGGGAAGGGGGGAGGGGCGCTGAAGGGCTGGGGGAGGGGGAGGGCTCATCCATTTCTCCCTTGACAGGTGGTTTGTGTCTCTGATTGGCCAGCGCCACCAGGCTCACACCTCCCTCCCCCAACTCTCTGGAATGTATAATTATCTGCACGGGGGGTGGGGGTAGTGTGTGTGTGTGTATGTGTGTGTGTGTGTGTGTGTGTGTGTGTGTGTGTGTTTGCGGTCACGTGGTTTTAAAACTACCCCCCCATGTCCCCCACCTGTATCAGTTTTAGGGATCCCCACTGAGTCCTTAAAGTGCATGATCCCAAATTCCGGGGTACCCA
This sequence comes from Erethizon dorsatum, assembly GCA_028451465.1. Lineage (NCBI taxonomy): Eukaryota > Metazoa > Chordata > Mammalia > Rodentia > Erethizontidae > Erethizon > Erethizon dorsatum. The sequence goes on along the minus strand of CM051827.1, from coordinate 115,450,006 downwards.
AGACTTCTCGGGCAGAAGACTCCCATCTCCAGATGTGTGTATGTGGAGGGGGTGTCAAACCTCAAGGTCCTGAGAAGGGACACCCCAGAGGTGTCAGAGACCGGAGCGGTGAGGGAGGGCCAGAGCGGGAGGGAAAGGGAGGGGAAAGGAGAGAGAGGGGAGGGGAGGGGAGGGGGCTGCCCGCGGGGGGTTGGGTCATTGTCTTTTAGAATTTGGGAGCCTTTGAAAAGCCGTGGGCCCTCCCACCGCTATTGTGCGGAGGAAGATGTAGCAGCCTCTTCTCCGAACCACCCCTTTGCCTCCGGACTTCACTGGGGCCAGCAGCCGCCCGACCAGGGGCCCGGGGCCACGGGCTCAGCCGACGACCATGGGCTCGGTGTCCAACCAGCAGTTTGCAGGTTCGAGCAAGGGACTTAGCGGGGGCACCTTAAAGTGCAGGGCGCCCAGGAACCACATAGAAGGGAGGTGGGGAAGTGTCCCCCGGGCTGCCCGCAGGACCCCAAGTCGGTGCGGCCTCCTTACTGGGGCCATATCTGGACCAAGGAACCCAGGTGTCCCAGTGGCGTGCGCGGCGAGCCTTCGGGGGCGGAGGGAGAGAAGAGGAGGGGCCTGTCCGGCCGTCTGTCCCCCGGCAACGTGTTGTGGGAAGAGGAGCAAAACTTTCGGGGCACCACTGGCCTCGATGTAAGCTTGGGGAGCGCGCGCGGGAGGCGGCCGGGACAGGTTTCTTCTCGCCAGCTGCTGGGTTGCTGCCCCCTCCTGGGTGTCCACCCACGGGCTGGACACGGGGGTCTTCCGGGCCGGTGGCTGAGGGGGCCCTCCTAGTCCGTGGCCCCCTAGCTGAGCGCCCGGCCCTCTCAATCTCCAGGTGGCTGCGCCAAGGCGGCGGAGAAGGCGCCCGAGGAGGCGCCGGCGGATGCAGCCCGGGCGGCGGACGAGCCGCAGCTGCTGCACGGTGCCGGCATCTGTAAGTGGTTCAACGTGCGCATGGGGTTCGGCTTCCTGTCCATGACCGCCCGCGCCGGGGTCGCGCTCGACCCCCCGGTGGACGTCTTTGTGCACCAGGTGAGACTGATTGTGGTAACTTTGTTGGGGAAAAGAGGGCCTAAGAGCACATATGAATGGGTGGGTGGGCGAGCTCGGCTGTTGGATTGACGATCAGTGCGTCCCCATCTTTGCAGGGGCACCCCAGTTGTGAGTCCCTGTTTACTACGGGGCTAGAGGGAGGCAGCACTGATTATCAGCACCCCCTCCCCCTTCCGGGAACCCCTCCGGCTTACCACGTGTCTATTACCTCTTTCCCCTGGGAAGAGGGCAGGGGGCAGGGAGGTGACCCCATGTGGCAGAAACTAAGGTTGTATTGTGCTTGCGGGTGGGGGGAGGGCGAGCTGCCGGCCAGGGAAGCACATGCCGGGCCTGAGCAGGGCGCCGAGCGCCCAGCGCCTTTAACGTCTGAATGGACCTCAGAGGGCCGGAGTGTGTGCCAGGAACTGGCCACCGGACCCAAGGACATAAAACTGAGAAGTCAGCCACGTCCCCAGTTTAATGCAGATCTCACCCAGGTGGTCACTCAAAACTCAGTGTCTGGGGGCTGAGTTGGTTTGGCAGATCCCCTAAAGATCCAATGAGGGGTCTTAAAAGCGCCACCAGAGCGTTCCTTACAGTTCAGGACAGGGGCCTTTGCTGTCCAACTCCAGCCAGGAAGGAGAACCTTTGAAGGAGCCCAGGCCTCAACATTCCTGGGCCAGGCTAGGAGAGTTGGGTCGGTGCAACCCCAAGTTCTCAGTTAGAGCAGGGCAGCACAGTGGGGGGTGAAATTCAGTGTCGCAGGGCAGGGGGTGGAGGGCTGCTGGTCTCTGGACCTATTCTCCTCAGCTTGGCATTTATGGCCCCAGACAGCCATTGATTGCTGTTCTAACATTCCTAGCCTCTACCAAGAAGCCAGAGACTTAGGGTCTCCCTCCTCCCAGGCTTCCCCTTTCTCAGTATCCTAAGGCCATTCCCAGTGGCCCTGAACCACCACCTATCACGTAAAAGATCATGTAAAGGAAGTTGCCAGTGCGTGTCCCTTCCACATTTGGTGGCTTGGGGCTGGACCTGGAAAGAAGAAATATGTAATCCTAGGCTCTGTAGGTTGACACCCTGGCCGGGCAGGGAGGGGTTACTCCTGGGAGGTTGGCTTTAGGAGCCATGGGGGAGGGGAAAGGAGGATGTGGGGATTAAGGGTTGGAGCCTGAGGGATGGCATTCTGGAGGGGGAGGGGTGGGGAGGGGAGATTCTGGGTGGACTGGTTGAAGGCTGCAAGGAAGTCTCTGAGCAGAGCCCTCAGGGAGTAGATTCAGGAGGAGAAACTAAGAAGATTGAGGAGGAGGGAGATAGGGACCCGGCAGTTACTATTACTGCCACAGGTCACTGGGGAGCTAGAACATCTCCCGAAAGGGGGATGATTAGCTACCCTCATGCAGCCCCCCTGTCGCTGCCTCCCCTACACTAGTTTCAAGCTGGTGGCTTTGCCCCCTCCTCCTTGTCTCATTTACATATGTGAATGATAACCCACAGGAAGTAATTGCGGGAGAAAGAAGGGAATTGTCCTCTTTAGATCTATTAAATCACTTTATTACAGGAACCAGCTTTGAATGGCCCTCCTCAGCAGGGTGGCAAGTCTCCCCCACTCTCCCATTTATCTGATCACAAAGAGATTAAAATCTTTCCTGGTCTGGAGACAACCGGACAGCTACCCCAATTTGGGAGGCTGGAATAAAAGTCAGATCCAACATTTGTCTCCCCTCCAAAGCTTGCTAACTAGAAAGGGGCTGATGGGAATGTATCTCCTGATCTTCTGGGCTTCCTTGGAGATAAATCCCAAGGAAGGCTTTTTAGCAAGTGATCTTTGCCTCAGCCAATTTACCCTTAGGTTTCAGAGCAACTGGAAAGCTATTAGATGACATGCAAGAGGCCAGAGACTTTCAAGATGGACCAGGTGGAGACATTCTGGACTAGCTGGTTTTGGGATTTCCAGAGACCCACAACTGAATAACTTATCAGGAAGGAGCTGACCTGGAATAAAGAATCAAGAACTTGTCTCCCTAATCCTCACTCTCCATTGCTAGTCAGAGGACGATAACTGATCTGTATGGTACCATGGGACTGGAGCTGGAGCTGGACCATACCCCACCTTATTAGCAGTGAGTTAGGTAGTGATTTAAAATCTCTCTGGAAATCTAATGGCAGAGGAATTTTGTAAGTGTAGGATAATCCCTAAGAATTGTTTACTGGGAGAGAAAAGTGTTCCTGAAGTAGAGGTGGTAAGAAATCTTTAACAAAATGTCTCATTCTTTAGTCACCAGTGGTGGTTACCCTGGAGGTGGAGAGCAGGGTGGTAAGAAAGATTATTGTTCTAATATAACATTTGCCAGGGAGAGGGCATGAGGGAGCCCCTTTCCAAGGAAAGATGAAGGGAAAAACAACTTTAAAATATTTGCTTTTCTCTTCTGAAGTTGCGCTTGTAAGGTTCCCAGTGCTCTCTTCCAATTTGATTACACTCCTCCCAGGAGTGGATAGTGTGAGAAAAAGCACACCCCACCCCAAAGAAAATGCCCATAAAACAAAATGATTTCCATAACACTCCTTTTATTCAGTGACAGGTCTTTAGATTTACAAATATCTGGCTCTGGATTAGGGGAATTTAAAAATTATAATAATGACAGTTTGCCAGCCCCTAAATCATGTGTCTACACCCTGGCACTACTGATGTATTTTGAGCAGATTAATTCCTTTTTCTGGCAGTGGGTATAGAATGTACAGCAGTGTTCCTGGCTTCTACCCCCTAGAAGCCAGTTGTATCCTTCAGTTGTGACAACCAAAATGTCTCCAGATAATTGCCAAATGTCCCCTGGGAGGCAGAATCATCCCCAGCAGAGAAATTGTCACAGAAAAAGGTGGAACTAGAAAGAGCTAAAACTGTGTTCTGTTTTGGTGAGTTTCACCATGAATGCTAAAATCTCTGTGGCCATTTTAACAGTTTTGGCTTTACTTATGTTTAGTGTGGCTCAAAACCCAAACTGCTAACCTTTGCAGAAATTTGGAAATTAAAATTTTCAGTTTTTCCATCATAGCTCCTCAGAACCCAGATAAGTTAAATTGCTTTCTGGCTAAAATACTCTTTTAGAAGACTTGGAAACAAAAAGAAAAGCCCATAGTTGACTGAGGAAACAAGTTGTGTTAGGAGAAAATTTTTTCAATATTGCGACAGAAATTGAAGCTGAAATTGCTCTGAAGCCGAGTGGCCTGCTGCTTCTGAAAGAGATGAGCCAGGGACAGCAAGAGCAACCACCTGAGGCCTAGGTTAGGGCTGCTGGCTCTAGGCCGGGGGCACATATAGAATCTTTCCCACCTGGTTTACAACACTGCTGCACCTCTGATTATTCTCTTCATGTCTAGTTACTGATGTTCTGCTAGTCTTATACTTCCTAACCAATATGTAAGCCCTTTGGACAGGGGAATTTAGCTGTGTGGGTAATTTTCTAGTATACCCTTGTGCAAAAATGAAAAAATAAAGAGATTGGGGGATGCTGGGGGTGGAACCCAAGACTAGGCAAGCACTCTACCATGGAGCTATACCCTTCCCTAGCCCTTCATTCCCAAGTTAATAGGAAAAGGCAGGCTAAAAATAAATCATCTTGATTTCTCATAAAGTTGGTAAAGGAGTCTGTTAATTCTGGCGCCACAGAATCTTCTGGAGTCTTCCTCTTTCAAAGGAGACAAAGGCTCCATCATCCTAAGCAAAGCTTCAAATTCAGAAAGCTTCTCCGTTGTGGTTAATGAAACTGCTGCCCGCCCTATGACGAATTATATGAGTTTTACCAAGGCAATTGAAACATTCCTAAACAAACAGTCACATACCTTCCCCTACTGGAATTCCGTGAGTTTTGGAGAATCTCCCCTAGGTAAAGCTTATACTTCACTTCTTCCTGCAAGCAAGAAAAACAATTCTAAGTAGTCCCAGTCTGGGAGGTGGAAGGAGTTGGGGGAGGAGGAGATAGATAGTCAAAGTAGTACATAATTTTTAACACAATCTCAGGTTGGAGTTACTTAATTCAGACAGGAAACCAAAGTCCAAGGAGGGTTGTAGAGAGCAAAGTACTGGGTTTCTGGCATAAAACTCCAGGAATTTTTTCATTCCTACCCTGAGCCCCTTTAGTGTGGAGGTGGTTGGGTGTGGGGCAGGAAGTAAACACCATATCTCCCTCTCCCCGAGGGTAAAGTAGGAGATGACCCTACTAAGGTACTGTGGAGATACGGCTCTAAGTGTGTTCACAGTTCAGAGCCTCAGTCCTGCCTGGTCGAGCTCTCCTGGCTTGTCTTGTGCACTCAGGCAGCTGCACAGCACCATCTGGTGGACAACTGCAGGTAGGCGCCAACAGCTGCTATTGAGAGGTGATGGAGGTTGGCTTCCAGTAGCGTTTGGTTCTGGACATCTTTCCCATCTCCTTGGCACACACACCATCAAGTAAACTGCTTCTGGATGAATTAGTTTTCTAGCCCCTTACGAAACTCTACCTCCAGGAATGAAGTTCGGATAGGGCTCTGACACCACAGGGTTGAGTTATTAAAATAACTTTCATGTGCTTCTTTTTACTTCCACGGAGTTTGAAATTGTATATGACTTGCATGATGTGAGGTCCTGCTGACTGAGTCAGGCCAGCTGCAATCAGCCCAGTTCTTTTCTTATCACTATAGCGCTGGTCAAGGTGCCTTGTGCCTCCTTGTTAAGCTGAACATGGGGATCGTAGTAATACTTAGCACCACCCCCCATAGGTTTGATAGAGTTAAATGAGTTAAACCATGCAGAATGTTTAGAGCACTGCTTAGCCTGTAGTAAGCATCAGTAAGTTATTTCGGGTGGTAAAGAACTTAGTTTATTCAACATTTATTTGTACACTGCTAGGAACCTAGAATTGGGGGTAGAGATATGCACTGGCTAATTTTGAACTGAAATATTCTGTGTGTTGCCTAAGAGCTAAGAACCCCAGTTTTTGGATACTTGAGGTAGATCAAGTATCATGAAATTCTGACTTGCCACTTATGTAGAAAAGAACAGTGTGACTAAAATGAACAGGAAGAGACTTGATTGTTACTGAGTACAGTCCTGTGTGTGGACATATAATTGAAAGAACCCGAACTTTTACTTTTCTTAAGTCTCCCATTCCTAAGATCCACCCTCTAAATTTAGGTAGAAGCAAATGTGGGGAAGTGGTATTGGGGTGAAGGGGGTGAGGAAGTCAGGTAACCACAAAGGCCTACATACTGGAGAGTCCTGCCCTGACATTAGTAAAAGAAATGCTGCAACTCTTTTCTGAGTGCTGCCTTCCTGGAGGCAGGCAGGCCACCCACCTTCCTAACTTGACCCAATTGGGAAAGGAAGATGGAATTCCTGCCTCCTCTCCCCTACCTCTTTAAACCATTTATCTGAATAAGGCTCTTGTGTGTAGGACTTGATGGAAGTCACCCTAGGGGAAGGGGACCTCTTTAGTTACACCCGGGAGGTGCAGGATAGGCCAGCCACAGAGAAGGGGAGATGGCTGCTGGAGGTGACTTTGGCAAACCCAACAAGCCTGCCTCTACAAGAGAAGCATTTCTGTATCCATTTCTCCCTCTGTGACCATAACCCCAACATGCAGAGGAAGGAAGGAACTGATCCTGTTGAGTGTGGGGGAGGGTAAGCCATGCAAGGGGGATCTGTGCCTTGGAACTCCAGGAATCTGACCACCAGAACTAACCAGTGTCAACTCTTTGTTCCCCGGGGCTGGGCTCTATTGGGGGAGCTCAGGCCAGGCCCCTCCCCCACAAGCCCTTTTCTTTTTGGAGGGGATCTGGAGGGGGCCGGGTCCTGCTTTGTGTGTGGTTGAGGATAGAGTGGGGGTAGTACAAGAATTTCAGGCTTCTTTCAGTTGCAGGCCCAGAGAGGCTGGCTGCACACTGATTACCTACCTGATAAGGGAGGAATTCAAACTATGTCTTAGAAAGGAGCAGGGATGGGGGGCAGGGAGCCACCCCAGGAGATCACCAGTTTAAATCTTAGCCTGCCAGTTACATGGAGGTACCTAAAGGGTTTTTTTTTTTTTTTATATTCTTTAAAGGTCTTAAACAGACCTCAAGTCCTCCAGTGATAGATACAAGGACTGAAAGGATTGGTCAGTTTCATATTGCATGCCCCTGTTTACATTACCCCTTGTTCTCACAAGCCTATACATTGTCAGTGGAGGGGAGGGTGTTACTCTTAGTGAACTGGCCCCTCAGAGAGGGGCATCTTGCTGAGTTTCTACAGCTGGTTAGTGATAAAGCCAAAGTTAGCTTTGAGTCTCTTGACACTTGGTTCTGTTAGCTTGCTCCCATCCAGCCTGAAGAAGAGGATTTAGGTGTGGCAGGTGAGGTGTTAGTGATTTTTCAAGCATAAAACCTCACAGCAGCACCATAAAGTTAGTATACACTCCATTTTATAAATGAGTAAGGAAAGGAGGGGACAGGCCTTGGGACTGAACCCTTGTTCTTATCACTTATCTGCTCGATCACAGTTGGAATTGAGGGTGTCCCAGGCCAGATGACGCTGGAATGGCCTGGTGAGAAGACTCCTCGGTCTTGCTCCTCCAGTTCCTCCCCACTCACTGAATTCACTCATCCATTTCCCAGTTCAGCAAGAGACAAATCTCATCTAACTTTAAATTCAGGATGGTTATTGTGCGACAGGGAGGGGGAAGGTGCTTTCACCATGGCAGTGTTTCTATTTCCTGGTTTGTTTGTTTTTTGTGTTTTGGGGTTTTTGTGGTTTTTTTGAGACAGGGTCACACTATGTATGTAGTTCAGGCTGGCCTTGATCTCACCAGGTATCCCAGGCTGCCCTCCAACTCTCAACAGTCTACCTGCCTCAGCCTGCAGAGTGCTGGGACTGCAGATGTGCGCCACCATGCCCAGCGGTTTATTTTCTATTTTAATGCTCTGCCCCTTTGCCACATCAGGTTGGAGCAGGGCGGGGGTAGCAGGAATCATAACATCCCTGGATGTGTCTGTGGGCATAAAAACAAATGCAGGAGTTGGGGAATGTAGCTCAGGGGTACAGCACATGCTTAGTTTATGTAAGGCCCGGGGTTCAATCCCCAGTAACCCCCCCCAAGTGAAAAGATCCCATAGCTCTGGAGTATGATGGGACAATATATTTACTGTATACTTGGTATTTCTGTGCCCATGTAATCTTCATTAGACCCTATTTGGTTGAAAGGCACTGGGTTTTTTCATTCGTTGAAGGGTCTGAGGCTCAGAGGTGAATCTGACAAAGGTCACACAGCCAGTAAATGGAGAACTGACATTTTAAAACAAAAATTAAAATGATTAAAACCAGGCACGCTGACACATGCCTATCATCCCAGCACTCTGGCAGACGGAGGCAAGAAGAGCGCAAGTTCCAGCTCAGCGCAAATGCCTTGGGTTCAATCCCCAGTACAGAGAGAGAGAGAGATTGAGGAATTTTATTTTATTTTATTTATTTTTATTTTTTTTGTGGGTACCGGGGGTCGACCACAGGACCTCGCGCGCCAGCAGGCGCCCATGCCGCTGAGCAATATCACCGGCCCTTTTTTTTGTATGTGGGTTCTGGGAGTTGAACTCAGGACCTCGCGCTTGCCAGGCAGGCATTTACGCCGCTGAGCCATCTCACCAGCCTGAGATTGAGGAATTTGGTTATCTCATCTGGCTAATAAGCATGCTTCATCTAAGTCCCAGTTTGAAAAATTCTACCTTCTAAAATACTAATGCTACTTATTTGTGCTCGCTCTAGCCAGGTCAGGAAGGTACAGAGGGATTACCATCACTGCTCTAAACCCAATTTTCTTTGATGACTATGCCTTGTTAACAAATTTGATACGTACGTCCGTTGACTCTAATAGAGGAAGCTGTAATAAGATATTCTGAGAGGGACTAGAAGATGCTGTCTCCTTCATTTATATGCTATTAATGGAGTAAGTGGAACAGTAGGAACAGCTTTAAATCAAGAACACTGGCTTCCAGTGAGATAGCTCAGCGGCATAAGTGCCTGCCTGGCAAGCGTGAGATCCTGAGTTCGACTCCCGGTACCCACAAAAAAAAAAAAAAAAAACACTGGCTTCTTCTGATCCTTGTTTATGCTACTCAACTAACTGTACGAATTAAGTCCCTCTTTTTTTTTAAAAAAAGGACTACCACATTTGGCTTCTTTCTTTCTTTCTTTCTTCCTTTCTTTCTTTCTTTCTTTCTTTCTAGTTTTGGTAGAAATATGCAGCATTTTAATGGGATTTTTCATACAAATGGTTCTAAATTTTGGTTTTTCATTTATCCATATTATCTACTTCTGAGCCTGAGTATGTAGCTCAGGGACTGGCAGAGTGCTTACCAGTGCACGAGGCCCTGGTTTAATCTCGTACCACACACACACATACAAACACCAACCTCTGTTGGCCAGGTATGGCGGGCCACATCTGTAGTCCCAGCATGCTGAGGCAGGAGGGTCACTTGAGCCAATGAGTTTGACCAACCCAGCCAGCCACCCATCTCAAATCTACCTTTGTCCCATAAACGTGCTAGGTATTATTTGAGGTACCAAAATGTGGCAATGAACGAGACAATACATTTTTTTTAATGCCTGTATGCTATCATTATTGTGGATGTACTGTATTTTAAATAAACTCAACCATTTCCAAACTAACTAAAAGTTAGTAAGTTATTTCCATTTTATCAACAGTAGATATTGAATATGTGTAAATACATTACCCGTGTATGTAATTCTTTTTACTTAACATAGTAGCTTTCTGCAGATTTGTCAGCCTGATAATGTACTTTTACAGTTTTTCTTAAATTTAGGTATTTCATTCTTTTGAAATGTGTTTTATGTGTGTACATTTACAAATAGATAATTTTCTCAGCAGAAGTTATTGACTTATTTTCCCCACCTGATGATGTCTCCATGTATTTGTGGTTCTGACTTTCCATTTTAATCCCTGATTTGTTGGCTTGGGTCATACTGTCTTTAACATCCTATAATATTATTTTGATATAATTTCAAACATAGAAAAAGGTACGAGAATAGTACAAGAAGTTTCCAGGTAGCTGGGATTTACCCAGATTCATCAATTATTAACACTCTGTTCCATGTGTTACCTTTTTTTTATTTTTATTTTTTTGGGACAGGGTTTCACTATGCAGTTCAGCTGTCCTTGAACTCACTTTGTTGCCCAGGCTGGCCTCGAACTTGCAGTGATCCTCCTGCCTCAGCCTCCCAAGTCCTGCAATTACAGGTGTGCACCACCACACCTGGCTCGCATATGCAAATTTTGTCAATTTTCCTATTTTTTTCCTGTTCCAGGATCCAACCCAAAATCTTGGGTTGAATTTAACCACCCTATTTTTTTTTTTTTTTTTTTGGTACTGGGAATCGAACTCACAACCTTGTGCTTGCCAGGCGGGCACTGTGCCACTGAGCTATATCCCTGGCCCCTAACCACACATTTTTTCCTGTTTTGTCTTTCATGATCTTGACTTCTGTGAGGTATATAGGTTTGTTTTGTAAGATGTCCTCAGGCTGCATTTGTCTGATGATCCCTCAAGGTTAGAATCAGAATATGCATTTTAAAGTTATATGTCCTTAGTACATCAATCATCTCAGGAGATATGTGTGTCCTATTTCTCTGTGTCCCTTTATAGACATGGTAATGCTACATTTGAACTCAGCTAGGGTGCTCTGTCAAGTTTTCTCTACTATCAACTTGCAGTAAGTTTTGGCTGCTGTTATGATTATTTCTTAAATTGTTCAAATCTTTTTCTTTTTTTTTTTTTTTTTTTTGTGGGTACCGGGGGTCGACCTCAGGACCTCGCGCGCCAGCAGGAGCCCGTGCCGCTGAGCGATATCACCGGCCCCTTTTTTGTATGTGGGATCCGGGAGTCGAACTCAGGCCCTCGCGCTTGCAAGGCAGGCGCTTACGCCGCTGAGCCATCTCACAGGCCCCACATCTTTTTCTTTTTATTAAAGTTCCAATAATACTTTGATATAAGAGTACTGTTTAATTTTCTTTGTTTTTTTCTAATATTCTAGATACTTGGTCTTTAGATGAATATAAAAACTGAGGTGTTATGTGAACACATAGTGATAGAGATTTTTATTCTATATAAATAGCTATATAGTTTTTATAATTTTATACTTGTTGATTTCTTACAAACACTTACATGTAGGGATTTCTTTCTGTTCTTTTTTACTTACAATTTTAAACCTGAATAGCTACAGAAAAAATGTTTTGGCCTCTGTTTATGTCATCGCAAGCTTTGTTAACGTGTAAATTTTTGTTAATTAGTGACTCTTGGAATTCAGTTTCCTTGCTGATAAAGTGGGAGTACTGTCACCCATGCTTTTCTACCTTGTAGGAATAGGTTTGTGCATTTTTGCTTTCGGGTATAATGATGGGAACAAATGGTAACATCTACCATATTTCCCTTCACCAGAGTAAGCTGCACATGGAGGGTTTCCGGAGCCTGAAGGAGGGTGAGGCAGTGGAGTTCACCTTTAAAAAGTCTGCCAAGGGCCTGGAATCCATCCGTGTCACCGGTCCTGGTGGGGTGTTCTGTATTGGGAGTGAGAGGCGGCCCAAGGGGAAGAACATGCAGAAGCGCAGATCCAAAGGAGACAGGTATGGCATAGACCACAGCTTCTGTAGGTTGTTGGGGCCAGGAAATGTGCTGAAGATGGGGAAAGCTCTCCTAATCTGGCACTTGGTCTAGGTTACTAAAGACAAGATGAAGCCTGTGGTCCTTGGCAACAGCTGCGTGGTTGAGGTGCAACTCGCTGTGCTTTGTGAAGCTGCAGCCACTGCTGTTCAGCGAAGAGAGTGACACTGATCACCCATGGTGATGAGGGGAGAGACTGGATGTGTGTGATGGGACAGGACGGGCATGTGTGTCTGCTGTTTCCTCACCAGGTCTCAGTCGGCTGAGGTCTGCAATCTTGCTAATGGACTTAAAACCTCAGCAGATACATAATTTAGCTTTCAAAATTTTTTCTTTACTAAGGCTATGGTAGACTCTTACCTTCCCCACGTTGTAGTTTATAGTCCAGGTCAGTGACTCTATTCTTGGTATTTTTAAGTTGACATGAATCTAAAGAGATCATCTGGTTAAATTTGGAAAGGATTTATAGATCATCTAGTCCACATTTTTAAGTGGGGAAATTGATTTCTGGTAAGGGAGGTGAGGTTAGTGACAAGCCTGGGGACCTGAGCTCAGGTGTCTTCCCTTGGGGGAGGCTTCTGACATTTTCATGCCTTTCTTTCACTTTTAATATTTTGCTTTGTATCAGGTGCTATAACTGTGGTGGTCTAGACCATCATGCCAAGGAATGCAAGCTGCCGCCCCAGCCTAAGAAGTGCCACTTCTGCCAAAGCATTAACCATATGGTGGCCTCATGTCCACTGAAGGCCCAGCAGGCTCCCAGCTCCCAGGGAAAGCCAGCCTACTTCCAGGAGGAAGAAGAAGAGATCAATAGCCCTGCCCTGCTTCCAGAGGCCCAAAATTGAGCACAGTGGGTGGGGGAATATTCTTTGCTATCAGGAAGTTTCAAGGAGCAGGCATCAATCGGCAGAGTGGAGAAAGTGGGGATAGGGTGGGTTGGGGTAGCTGGCACTGCCATGTATCTCAGGCCGGGGTTCCCAGCATCACCCCGTCTTCCCTCAGTGGGAGGAAGGGGTGAGACAAAGGAACTCCAACCATGCTTTAGCCAAGTAAAAGTGAGAGGGCTCTGGGGAATCCCCCTAGAACCTGCATGCTTTATCTGAGGCTTTATCCCAAAAAGAATAGGGAAGTTGTTTTCCTTTTAAAGAAGGATATGTAATATTTCCCTTGCCAGGGTGAAACAATTAAGCATGAGACTAGATTAATGGACCCAATCCACAAGCTACTACATTATGTGGGAGGGAATCTCAGGAGCAACGCGGGGGGGGTTTTAGTATCTTTTTCCCTCAACCCAGTCTTGGGATGTGGTGCTGGGAACTGTTCCAAGCAATGGGTTGTGATGACAGGCAAAAAGGGTGGTTGGGAGAACAGCTGCAGACCTGCTGCTCCTAACTCACTCCCACCCCTTTCTGGGCCAATGTGATTTTATTTATTTGCTCCTTTGGATAACTGCACCTTGGGTCCCACTTTCTCCAGGATGCCAACTGCACTGTGTGCGAATGACGTATCTTGTGCATTTAACTTTTTTTTTTTCGTAATATAAATATTCTGGCTTTGTATTTTTGTATATTTTAATCTAAGGCCCTCATTCCTGCACTGTGTTCTCAGGTACATGAGCAATCTCAGGGATAAGTCGGCAGCAGCTCCAGGTCTGCACAGCAGGATACTTTTTGTTTCTATCACTATGGAGAGCAAACATTCGGAGTGCATAGCCTATCGAAGTGAACTACCTCATTTCCGCCAATTAGAGCTGCGTCTTCTGCCATAGTACCCTCTTGAAACCCCCTCCACCTTAAAAATGTTTCATGGGAGACTAGGTTTTAAAGGGGTCGCCCCACGACTTGAACTTCTATTGGAAGACTGGAAATTAGTCTAAATAGGAAAAGGTGGTGCAGAGAAGTTAGGAGAGGCTGGGCCAGGTAAAAGGCCCAGAGAGGAAGCCGAGGTTAGGTGATGTGATGGTTGTTGTCTAATCCTAGGGGTATGGGGCTTGCTTTACATATCCGATCCATCCTTCCCTAGATAAGCCTAGCTCGACAATGCACAACAGGGTGTATGTGTGTGTGTTTGTATAAGAAAAAAAAAAAAGTGAGTTGGTGAGGCTGAGTTTTAAGACCAATACCCTTGTGCCCATTCCGTGCTGTGTAGGGATGGCTGTATGAAGCAAGGACTAAAATTCTGAACCATTCAACATTCTTGGCTTCCAGGGAGACCCATAAGAGAGGGCCTCTTTGTGGTGCCAGGAGCCAGTGTCCTGCCCTGCTGCATTAGTGATGAATAGTGTCTTGGGAGCTAAAAAAGAAAAGGGGGGTTTCGTTTACATGCTGTGAGATCACTGCAAACCTACCTCACTGTGCTGAGACGGGACAAATGCAATAGAACGCATTGGGTAGTGTGTGTCTGATCCTGGTTTCTTGTCTCCCCTGAATGCTGCCCCCCTCTTAATTATTATATTTGTCTGGGCTTTGTAGGACTTTTGCTGAGTCTCTGAGTTGGTGATTGCTAGGTGGCCTAGTTTGTGTAAATATAATGTGTTGGTCTTTTCTCCATGTTCTTTTGGGGTTTTATTGTTTACAAAATTCTTTTTGTATTGAGAGAAAAATAGCCAAAGCATCTTTGACAGAAGGTTCTGCACCAGGCAAAAGGATCTGAAAAATAAGTCGGGGGGGCTCTCTTTGAAGTAGGGATCTCAAACCATCTTTTCTTTTGTAGTCTCCTTTCCCTTGTTTCCTATTTGGGACCAAATCTGTCCTAAAATCTTGACTTCTACCTTCTTCTCCCCTTAAAGAAAACCTACACACCCACACACATACCTAGTTAATTCTTGGAGTATCTCTGCAACTCTTAAATGACTTATGCAGAAATCCTGAAGGATCAAGGATCCCCTACCCCTTGTTCCCAACCTCCTGAGTCAAGACGGTTATTTTGATGCAATTCATGCCAAACGCCTGCTGTTTGGATGGATCAAACCTACTCAAATTTGTAATCCTAGGAGAAGCAAGTGGGGTCAGGAGACCAGGAAAGGGAGTATGAATGTATATTCAAGTCACTCAGGAACTTTTATGCAGGTGTAAGAAACTTACGTCAAAGTGGCCTCAAGATTGTTTAATAGGAGACAGACGAATGTAACTCCATGTTTACTGCTAGAAACCAAAGCTTTGTGTGAAATCTTGAATTTATGGAGAGGGATGGAGGGGGGAGGGTGGGAAAGTATATACCTGTCTGTTCTTTCCCTGAACCCTTCACATCATTCCTGAACTGCCGAGGACCAAGCCCCCTTGGGTTTTGGTGACCCCATCACTGGGGTGTCTATTTGATGGTTGATTTTGCTGTACCCCAGTACACTTCCTTTCCTATTTTCTAATCATTTTGTAACACGTGTGCTGACTTTTCCTTCCCTTCTCCTTTCCCCGGGAAAATACAATGAATAAAAAGTCTTATTGGTACTCAAATGGTTCTCATTGTCAGATTATTTCGGGCGCTTTTTCCTCCCGTAACTCCCACCTTCTTGGACTGGGACTCAGAAGTCACAGAAAAACCATTAAGTTTTTCCCGTTCACCACTTTGTTAGGAGTGAATCTTTTAAAAAGTTCAGTCCTCGTGGCACCTCATTACAGTGGATTTTTGTTTCTAGTTAAGGCCTCTTGTCCTTTCCTTGGAAGCTGCCACATTCAAGAGGGGATTAGAGTCTTGGCATGCACAAGAATGGGGTTGCCTATACCACTGGCTGGGATGAAAGGATGGGGCCATGGCTTGGGGCATGAGACCCTAATAATACTTTGTTCCCTACTCCTCAAAGCCCTTTACAAATCTTAATTAATTAACCCCTTGCAGCACCTAAGAAGGAAAGTATGATTCGTAAATGGAGAAGTTGAGGCCAAAAGTGATTCACTAACCAACATTTTCTTTGGGCCAAAGTTTGCTAGCATTCTAATGAATATTGAATTCTTAAACATCTGTCTCCCCTCAAGGGAAAATCGCTCATTTGAGGCAACCAAGAAAGTGCAAGGAAACAAACAGGATTAAATCTTCAAACTCTGGCAACCCTACCAGAGAAAGTGTTAGAAGTTTCACGGAGCCTGTCCAGGAGGTTTGTGGCCCCTTCACTAAGTGTACCAAAAGTCAAAGCTGACAGTGGAAGCTCACAGCTCAGCAAGGTACTACTAGGGTTATGTTAAAGGACTTCATGCAAAACTGAAGTAACTGCTAGGCTGAAAGTGAATCCCTGCTTCACAAGGCAGAGGATGGGTGAGTTACTCATCTCCAGGGCTCTCCTTAATCATACTGCCTCTGTTGGGTACCCCAGTTCCCCATGGGGGAGATGAAACACAGGCCTGCACTAGGCTATGAAGTACCACTGCAACATCTATTCCTTACCCTGTTTGAGACTGCAAGGTAAAGTGAGGTAAAACAAGGTTTGTTGAAACTGTTCAGATGGAAGTTGTTTTATCCTTTCAAAGGAATACCGGTTGCATCGCGTACTATAAATTTCTTTTTCAATTTTGAAAGAATGAACTACCAATTTCAGTCAATCAGTGCCTAAAAATCCAGCAAGGTTTGGTACAAAGCTAATACCCTTGACTTTTCTACCTTGGTTAATCACGGCCTCGAGTTTTTTCTTGGTAGTAGTACTCGGTACGGAGCTATATCCCCAGCCCTTTTTATTTTGAGAGACAGTTTCGCTAAATTATCCAGACTGGTCTGGAACTCAATCCTGCTTCAGCCTCCCAAATAGCTGGTATTACAGACTTGCTCCACCGTGCTCTGCTGGCCTTTCCACTCTTTTAGGAGCCTTTACTTAGCAGTACTAGGCTTCAACCTAAAAGTCATTCTTAGAGCACAGCTGTTTTTGGCCTTCTCCCCCTTGTTTGAGTTGCTTTGGGTGCGTCCTAGGAATCCGGAAGTCCTATCTGGGTTGATACTGAAAAGCGCAAGATTGACCAGGACTAGGAACTTCTTCCCAAGCGATTAAATCCACCAGATAAAACGCAATACTATAAAAATATAAATTTTAAGACTAAATCGTAGCCAGGTGCCGTGGCATGCCTGTAATCCCAGCACTTGGGAGGCTGAGGCAGGAGAACTGCCGTGAGTTCCAGGCCAGCCTGGGCTACATAAGCGCGTTCAAGGCCAGCGTACACTATATAGCGAGATCCTGTCTCAAAAAAAAAAAAAAGAAAGGCTAAACCTTTTCGAACCAAGGCAGGGCTCCTAACAACTTAGTTCTACGGAGCTTTCCAGCGTAAAACCCAACTGGCTGAACACGTTACCCCATTTCTCTGCAAAGTAATGTCAGCGGCCGAGAAACAGCTCCACCTCTGACCACACTTTCCAGAGGGTTTCCCGCTCTCCCTACTGCGCTCCAACTCGCCTTCCTCACCCAGTTCGCCAGCCCGAGGTCCAGAGCAGGGCCACCCCGCCCCCGCTCGCTCACGTGAGCCCCGAACGCCCCGCCCACACCTTGTCGGAGCGTGCGCGAAGAGACCCGGAGCGCTCCGGTCCCTTCCCCAACCTCGCCCGCAGGCGCAGGGTAGGGCTCCGCCTACTGGGTGACGCAAGGGGGCGTGGTCAGCACCCAAAGGTGACGTGTTTTCTCAGCGCCACGTCGTGAGGGAGTGTCGACGCTCAGGAGCAGTTGCAATACACCCGGCAGAGCCGCACAGGTGCTAGATCCGAGCGGACGAGAGAGGTGACAGAGCGAGGAAGAAGCCGCGGGAAGAGATAAAAGTAAAACTAAGAATAACTAGGAGACCAATAAGGTATGAGGTCACGGATGCAACAGCTGAAGGGGTTAGTGACTGGGAACGCAGTATGTGAAGTGGCTTGGGGGGAAGATTGAGAGGGAAAATGCGGGGAATGCTCAAGAAGTAGGCACCGTGATGTGCAGGAAGCCGACTTAGATGTTAAGAAGAAAAGAAAATGGAATCAAAGTCCACTAAGAACGAAACAAAGGC
The DNA here is from genome assembly GCA_028451465.1 of Erethizon dorsatum. Taxonomy (NCBI): domain Eukaryota; kingdom Metazoa; phylum Chordata; class Mammalia; order Rodentia; family Erethizontidae; genus Erethizon; species Erethizon dorsatum. The sequence goes on along the minus strand of CM051827.1, from coordinate 115,432,310 downwards.
TTTTTGTCCCAAAGGTACGTTTGGCTTGTACATCTCCGGGTGGTAAAAGAGTAGAGGCTTTGACCAGTATCTTTGGATTCTAGTGCTGGCTGTTTTCCACAGTCCCCGCGAATCTCTAGGAGTCAGGTGTAGCTTTTTGGAAGCACTGGTGATTTATTATTTTCTGCCTTCTTTTCCCAGGTTATCTGGCTGGTATCTTGTTCTGGGGTGATTTTCTGACTACGGGGCAAGAATTATGTCATGGATCAAGGAAGGAGAGCTATCACTTTGGGAGCGATTCTGTGCCAACATCCTAAAGGTGAGCAGTAGTCTAGAGCACCAGTTGACCTTTTTTGGTCAGATGGGTAATTTTTATCAAAACCTGTTATTAAAGTTCAGCAATCAATGATGTTAAGTGGAACTTAGCAAGGGAACTAACCCTTAGAATTGTAAGGTAACTTTCGGGTCTACATTTCTGGTAAGTTACTGTTCCAACTGACATTTGCAAGCAGCTCAGGGTCTCCCAGCATCATTGGGCAGCATAGACTGTTAGGGTTTCCTTCTAGGAGAACTGGTTTGTTTCCTTGGAACTTTGACCCACTGTTCCTAGTACTGTCCTCTGGGTTTAGATAAAATAATTTTGGGCCAGTGATATAGCTCAGCGGCATAAGCACCTGCCTGGCAAGTGCAAGGTCCGGAGTTCGACTCCTGGTACCCACATATAAATAATAATAATAATCTTTCTTTGATGCAGAAGTACAGCATACTGTTTAGCAGTTTGGGCCCTGGAGGCAGCCAAGCATGGGTGAAAGTTCTATTATTTACTAACCATTAGACTTTTAATAACTATAGAGTTAGTAGGAGGATAAAATTAAACATACATATAAGCCACTAATGTCAAGCAACCAGTGTCAAGTATTTTTTTTTTTTTGGTGGGGGAGGGGGATTGTACCTAGGGCCTGTGCATGCTAGGCAAGTGCTCTACCTCTGTATTGTTTTTGAAAAAGCTTCATGTGGGAGACAAAAGTAAAAAATGTAAAAGAGGTGTTGGGGAAACACTCAGTAGTGATTAGTCCCTCCAGGTGAGGGAAGATATACTAAAGACTCAAGTTTTGCTGTGGTAGGCAACCCAGAACTGCTGTGTGCCAGATAAAGAATTTTGTCTGTCTCAAAAAATATCTTTTTGTTTGTTTGAAATGGCTCCTGACTTTGAATTTTTTTTTTTTTTTTTTTTCCCCCCAAGAGATGGGTCTTAGTTTCCCAAGCTGGCCTTGAACTCCTGGGCTCAAGTGATCCTCCTATTTCAGCATCCCAAGTAGTTAATACTACATATATGTGCCATTGTGCCTCTCAGTTTTTATAAAAATCCTGACATTTGGTTTCTTGGACAATTAGAAAATCAGAACAGTATTGGGTCCCAACTCCTGTGTGGCAGTGGTTGGCTAGAGCTAGGGTGTGAGTGCCTTTTTTGTTTTTTCTTTTTTTTTTTTTTTTAGTGGGGGTGGCATCTGTCTAACTCCTGGCTCAGGCAGTCCTGCTCAGACGCCCAAGTAGCTGGGACTACAGGCGTATACCACTGTTTCTGGCTTGGTGCCTCTTTCATGTGGAAGATGCCCTCTTCATTTGATTGTACCGCCAATCAGTATTCTTCCTTTGTCTTCTCGTTGGAGACTCATGAAACCAAGATGTTAGCGAAGAGCATATTGGTGCTGGGTGTGGTGGTCCATGTGTCGTCCCAGCACTCAGAAGGTTGAGGCAAGAGGATTGCTTCAAGGTCGTGGCTAGCTTGTACTACATAGTGCAGTTCAAGGCCAGTCTGAACTGCATAGTGAGACCCTGTCTCAAAAAACCAAGGGAAAAAAAAGAGCATATTGTTAAAAGATGAACTCTGGCTGGGGACGGTGGTGCATGCCTGTAATACCAGCATTCAGGAGGCTGAAGCAGAAAGATTATCACAAGTTCAAGGCCAGCTACAGCTACACAGTGAGTTCAAGGCCAGTTTGAACTACATAGTGAGACCCTGTCTCAAAAAAATAAGAGAGAGAGAGATGAACTCTGGACAGATGGACCTCAGTTTGAATCCTTGCTTTGTTTTTTCTTAAGGTGCATGACTGCAAGCCACTTGACCTCTCTGAGCACAATTTTTTCACCTATAAATGAAGATAATACTATTCCCATTGTAGAGTTGTATGATAAAGTGAAATTTTAAAAGCCCACCATAGTATTTGGCATGTAGTGGTGCTCAATAAACATAAATAAAAATAAAATTCTTGCCAGGCATGGTGGCACACACCTGTAATCCCAGCACTCAGGAGGATGAGGCAGGAGGATCCCCTTGAGTTCGAGACCAGCCTAGGTACATAGTGAGTTCAAGGCCAGCCTTGAGACCCTGTCTCAAAAAAAAAAAAACCCTGAGAAAAATAAAGTCCTTAATGCTGTTATATTGAGCCAAACGTGTAAGTTACCCAATTCCTTTCCTCAGGGTTTTTATCCTGTAGCTCAAACCTGTCAGCTTGGTATGTAGCAGCCCCCTCCCTCATCCCTGAAGAGTATGAGTTGGCTCATTATTTATCTTATTATTTCACAGGCAGGCCCAATGCCCAAACACATTGCATTCATAATGGATGGGAACCGTCGCTATGCCAAAAAGTGCCAGGTGGAGCAGCAAGAGGGCCACTCACAGGGCTTCAACAAGCTGGCTGAGGTGGGTGTGAGGTGGCTGGTGAGGTGGCAGAATCTAAAGTGAACTATATGTGGAGAATTGAATTATGGCTAGAAAATGAGGCCCTGAATTTGCTGTGGTTTGAAAAATTTTTTTTTTTTTTTTTTGAAAATTTTTTAATAGCTCTTTCTCTGTTTTATTGCTTGCTTGCTAAGTATTGATTTCATGTTGACATTAATTAAAAAAAAAATCGTCCAGTGAATCATCACAAAATATTGAAATAACAAAATTGGGGGCTGGGGATATAGCTCAGTGGCACAGCGCCTGCCTGGCAAGTGTGAGGTCCTCAGTTCGATTCCCAGTACCAAAAATAAAATAAAATAACAAAATTGCCACCTCCTATTACCTTAATAATATTAGTTTTTATTGTTCTGTACCTCATTCAGTGCATATAGTATGTCCCACATGACAACTTTTATAAAATTGCCTCTACAGTTCAGATAACTTTATTTGACATTTTGGCAGCTATTTTTCTAAGTTGATCTATGTCCTTTTTAACTATAAATTTTATCATGGGTATCCGATATAATGTTCAGCAGCTTGACTGTTATGGGACATTATAAATAGATGTCGTAAATAGTGCCGATTTAAAAAAATAGTGCTGATTTAAGAGAAATGTTTATTTTTTTATTAGTATATGTTTGTAGTAGGATAAATTTTTAGAAGTGACATTTCTGGAGCAAAAGTTGGGTGCCTACTCATCCTACTTTGCCGAGGCTGAGGAGTTTCTTAGGATGCCTTTCAGTGCTAAACTGGGAAAAGTCCCAGGCCAACTGGGACATTAGTCTTCATAAAGGTCATGAACATTTGATGATATCAGTGCATACTGCATATTGGAAAACATTACATTTAACAATGAGAATGGAATATGACAGTCGTGGTGAAGCTTTTATTTTTCTCTTAGTACTAGGGATTAAACCAGGGCATTGAACTATGTCCCAGGTGTTTGTTTGTTTGTTTGTTTGTTTGTTTATGGACAGGGTCTTGCTAAATCACTTAAACTGCCCAGGGTGGATTTGAATTTGTGATCTTACTGCCTCATCCTCCCAGAATGCTGAGATTATAGGCTTGCACCATGACACCCAGTTTAAACTAACTTTTCTTTTGGTGCTGGGGATTCAGTCCAGGTCCTCATATGTGGTAAGTGCTCATTTAACCAACAGCTACACCCCTAGTCCTTTATGAAAATAACTTTTAAGAAGAATGGAAATAAAGCTTATAGCCCGTAGGCACAAGCACATGCCCTGATTACATGGCAGTAATGTTTTTTTACCTTAAGCAATTGGCAGACAGCTTCTCCCTAGCACACTGTAGAAATCTTTAGGTTTATTGATCTCTGGTTCTCTTTTGTAACTAAGAGGCAGTTTTGCCTAGAGTTTGGAAGCTTAACCTCTGGAATCACTCAGAGCTCATTAGTATAGACAAAGTGCTTTTTTTGTGTTTTTGAGACAGGATCTTGCTATGTAGTTCAGGTTGGCCTTGAACTCACTAAGCTGGCCTCCAACTTGCAGTGATCCTCCTGCTTCAGCCTCCTGAGTGCTGGCATTAACAAGCATGTACCACCATGCCTAGCTTGGACATAGTTCTTAACCTCTTGTAAAGAAAAAGAAAGAACTTGCTACCACTCTTGCCCTGCCACTTCCTGGCTTTGTGGCCTGTAGTAGTTTATACAGCTTCCTTTTGCCTCAGTCTCTTCATCTAATACAGTGTTAGCAACCTATATTTTAAGAGATTAAGGTGAAGATTAAGCAAGATGGCATGATGAAAAGCAAAGTGCTCAAAAAAATTAAACTTTTGTTAATGGCAGTGGGTTCTGACCCAGATGTGCCATTCAAAGAAGCTGCCTTACAAGGGCTGTAGAATCTGAGCTTAAGCCAAGCATGGTGACACATACCTGTAATCTTAGTACTCTGAGAGGTTGAGGCAGGAGAATCACAAGTTTGAGGCCAGGCTGGGCTATAAAGGGAATTCAGGGCAAGCCTGGACTGCATAGTGAGACGCTGTCTCAAACAGCCCCACTCCCCCACCAAAAAAAAAAAAAGTCTGTTCCATGTGTCAGGTTCTTACTGGTATTTTCCTAAGGTATTAGTGGATTTGTTTGCATGCATGTCTGTTTGTTAAGGGATAAGAGAGGTAGCTCTGCAGTTTTTTTTTTTTTTTTTGTTCTATTCGAATGTCTTTTGTCCTCTGCTTTAGTCTTCAGCTCCCCACCTTAACATTGTCATTCTCAGCTGCAGCTTCTCCACCTAATGTTAGTGGTACTAGGTTAGAGCAATCCCAAAGAAAACCCAAGGCCTCACACATGCTAGGTAAGCCCTCTACCACTGAGCTACATGCCCAGCCCAATTTTAAGTTGAAGTATGATCTATTTCATACAGTGAAACATAGATTTGGGGTTTTGGTGGTTGCATTCGTGTATCTAACCTATACCCATGTCAAGATATTGAGCCATTCTCCAACAGGTTCCTTTGTGCCCCTTCACAGTCAATCCCTGTTCTGCCTCCTCCCCTCGCCAAGCAACCACTGTTCTGATTTCTTTTTGTGGGTACCGGGGGTCGAACTCAGGACCTCGTGCACCAGCAGGCGCCAGTGCCACTAAGCGATATCACTGGCCCTTTTTTCGTTATGTGGGTTCCGGGAGTTGAACTCAGGACCTTGAGCTTGCCAGGCAGGCGCTTATGCCACTGAGCCATCTCACCGGCCCCACTGTTCTGATTTCTGTAACTATAGATTTGCTTTTCCTGTTCTAGAACTTCATATAGTGAAATCATACAGTATAATTACAGACTTTTGGCATGATTCTTCAACTCTCAGAGCCTGTTTTATTATCTGTAAAATAGAAATGGAACCCATAATGCCACTTCTAAGTGGTTGAAAAATCAAGTGAAGTAATGTATTTGAAAAAGCTTTATTGACTATAAATGCTACACAGCTGTCCGATCCCAGTTGTTGCTTTTATTCTTATCACCCTTGAAGCCGGGTATAGTGCACATGCCTGTAATCCCAGCACACAAGAGACTGAGGCAGGAAGATCACCATGAGTTGGAGGCCAGGCTGGCTTACGTTATGAGTTCAAGGCCTGCCTGAACTACACAGTGAGACCTTGTCTCAAAAAACAAACAAAAACTTATCAGCCTCTTAGTCTACCAGAATGATGCAGTTATGCTTTAATAATATCTTATGTTTTTATATTGTTTGTTAGCCACTTGGTGAGAGATGGATTGTAATAAGGAGAGTTAGGCCCTGGGAGGTTAAATGATTTGCTTACTGTTCCATAACAAGTCCATGATGGAATCAGGGGCTAGAACCTAAGTCTTTACATTCTTAGTGAAGAGTTCTTTCCTGTAAGCCACAGTAGAAACAGTATAGTGGTATTCACTAAAATCACATTTTTCAGTTTCTGCCTATTTAATTATTCTGATATAAGCACTAATTTGATCCTAGCTTTTCCAGGATTGGGTAGGAGCAAAGTCAGTCTTCCACCTCCAAATCTGAATAGGGTAAAAGAATCTCTTATTTCCTTCCTACTCTCCTTGTACCCAGCTGTTTGCCTTCTCCCCTCTCAGACTCTGCGCTGGTGTTTGAACCTGGGCATCCTAGAGGTGACAGTCTACGCATTCAGCATTGAGAACTTCAAACGTTCCAAGAATGAGGTTGACGGGATACTGGATCTGGCTCGAGAGAAGTTTAGCTGCTTGATGAAGGAACAGTAAGATGCTGTCCAAAGAACAAATGTGTTCTTCCACCACTTCTAGCCATTCTCCAGCCCTCACAGCTCTGTTATCTGGGGCTTATTTGAAGCATTCTAAATCCTTTTAATTTTAGAACTCTTTGGCAAGTATTAGAAATGCAAATCATTCATTCATTGTTTTCTTTCTTTTCTTTCTCTCCTTCCCTCTCCTCTCTCACTCCCCCTCTCCCCTCCCTTTCCTTTCCTTCCCTGTCCCCCCACCTCCCAGTACCAGGGATTGAATTCAAGGCCACACATGCTAGACAAGCCCTCTACCACTGTGCTACATCAACAGTCGTTTTGTTTTGTTTCCCTTAATTTTGAAACAGGTTCTTGCTAACTTGCACAGGCTGGCCTCAAACTTGGGTCCTCCTGCCTCAGCCTTCTGAGTAGCTGGGATTACAGTTCTGGGCCACCTCTCCTGACTGACTGACTGACTGACTTCTTTCTGTCTTTTTTTTGGGGGGGGTACATATATTTGAAAACAGTGAGGTATTTCACAGAATTTAAGTATAGCTAGCCTCAAACAAAGATAAAACCAGTTGTTAATGTGAGTCTCTTTGTACATTTATTTCCTTCTATCTCTGTAGAGCAGCTTTCAGAGGAACAACCCACAATAAACTAAATCTCTTAATTGGCCCCCCTGTGATCAAATTTCTACCCTAGAACTAATAAGTTGTGGCCAGGGAAGTAGAAGGAAAGAGGAGGAAGTCATTTTCTGTTGTACAGAGATTTACTGCAGCGTTACTATGCTCCCCCTGCAGTCTTGGGCAGGATGGAATGATGCATAAGAGACTCTGTGGGGAGGTATCAGTATCATCCTTAGCTATAGCCTCAGTACCTTTCTTAGCTGTCGTTAAGTATAGGTTTAACATAGGGAGCAAACCAGAAATGGGCAAAAAGGAAGATTGATAGATATCATTTGCCTCAAATTGTGGAGCCGCCTTCTGTCAGAGTTGCCCAAAAGTGTTCGCTACAGCTGTTGTCTGCCCAGCTCCTACCTACACCAGAACTAGGAAGATGAGAGAACACAACCTAGAGTTCTACCAGAGAAGGGCCTGGAAGACCCACTAGGAAGCTGGTTCTGTCATTGCTGACCTTTTATGGGTCAGGTAGTAGGGAGGTGGCCAGGCTTTCCTCTGTCCGTAGGATGGTAAGTTCCTGAGCCATATACATTGCTCCTTGGTTCCTAGCAGAGCCCTGTGATGCAGAGCTCACCCCCAGGTGATAGGATGGAGATAGGAGGAACACATTCAGGTGTTCAAATTCTTACCTTTTTAAAGTGCACACTGATCTTTTTGCCAGGCCCTGTATGCCAGGCCCTTAGCCTAAGATGTATTTTCATTTAATAGTCATATTATCTCATGAGAAACAGATATTAGCCCAAAATTAGAGAGGAAGAAAGTAAAAGCATGAGAAGTTAAGGTGTATATCTTGGATCACACAGTAATCAAACAGGCAGAGCCATAGCGTCCACTGGGTCTTTCTGGTTCCAGAGCTGACTTGTCTGCTACTCTGTGCACCTGGAGACAGGAAGCAAAAGTTCTTCCAGGATCAAGACTTATGGCAGTAGAGATGCTACTGAGATTAGTCAGTCAATAGTAGAGAAAATGGTCTTGTCATGAAGTCCTGACCAAAGCAAGAAGAAAATCTCAGAGGTGCTTTTCCAACAATATACCACAAAACTCCAGAGTTGTAGAGTGGGCCTCCAAACACCCCAACAGCACTGGATATAAGATGCTCATTTGTTTTTATCTATTTTATGTATTAAGTTTCTGTATAGGATTAATTTGAAGAAAGAGTTCTTTGGTAAGCTTGAAAAATCACTGGCCTTGTTCAGTTCTTCTGCTGGGAAATTAAACCCTAATGAAGAGAAGGGAAGGGCTCGCCTGTGGTCACAGCAAGCTTTGCCAGAGCCAGTTTGGGAACCCAGATCCCCTGATTTCTCCCAGGGCTTTCGCACGCCCTTTTTTACAGACCTCACTTAAGGGCTCATCTGCTCTCACATATTTATTCTCACTGGACAGATGCCCATGAGGAGAGTATGGCAGGGGTGACTGTCACCCTCAGTTTATGGATTTGGAGGGTGGAAGGGGCAGGTGGAGACTGACCTCAGAGAGGCCAAGCGTTTATGCAAGGTCAGTAAGTGGGGTACTAATTCTTGAATCTGGGGTCCATTCCCCCCACCCCTCATACTGGGAATTGAACCCAGGGCTTACATCACCTTTCTATTTTTTATTTTGAGAAGGGTCTCACCATGTCGCCAGGTAGCACTCAAACTTGTGATCCTCCCGCCTCAGCCTTCCGGAGTGCTGGGATTACAGGTGTGCCCTTCTTACTCAGATTTTGCCTTGACTCAACTATACATTTGTATACTATAGCTCCAGTAGGTTCTCAAACATAGGTGATTAGATCTTCCTTCATAACCTCTGACGAAATGTGGTTGAAGGTTATATATAATACATAGGCTATGCATGTGATCTTCAGTTCTGGATGAGGGTCTTTTGGGACCTACTAGGGACCGCCCCACCCCACATTAAATTACCACTTCCCAAACATGAAGCATTCAGTTTCTCCATAGCATATAGCATTCCCAGGTGAGAGAAGCTGGGTAGCAGTGCAGTGAATTCATTCTCACTGTGAGCAGATTATTAGTAAATTGTATGGAAGCTCTGTAATATTATGATTAAGAGGACAGGTTTTGTGGCCAGATTCCCCAGGTTGAAATCCTAGCTATCCATTTACCAGCTGCCTCAACAAATTTCCCTGTGCCTTGGTGTCCTCATTTGTTAAAATAATTACAGGATGTACCTCAAAAGATTTGTCTAAGGATGGAATGTGTTAGTACATGTAAAGCACTTATACTACTGTTTGGCACCTAGGAAACATAAATTTAGTTACTATTTTGTTACTATTTTTGATTTTTTGAGACAGGGTCTCAGATTGGCCCTTGCCTTGAACTTACTGTTTAACCCAAGCTCATGATGATCCTCTTGGCTCAGCCTCCCAAGTGCTGGGATTACAGATATGTACCACCATGGCTGGCTGGCAGCTGTCACTATCATCATTATAGTTCATCCAAATATAACAAAGATAACCAATAATACAACTCCTGCCTTTGAGCATTTTACTTGCTTGTCAAAATGGGATAGCCATACCACAGAATATGTAGACTGCAACCCAGCAGGAAGGACACCTGTGGTGGTATAATGTATAGTTAATAGCTTAGGTTTTCTTTTGTTGTTTTGTTTTTGTTTTTGAAACATGCTCTCACTGTGTAGCCCAGGCTGGCCTCAAACTCACAGCGATCCTCTGCCTTAGCCTCTCAAGTGCTGGGATTACAGGCATGCATCACCACATCCAGCAAGAGCTTAGATTTTTCAAGCACATGATGACAGTGTGATCTTAGACGGTCCCTATCTGACTGTCCTGTCCTGTCCGAGCTCAGTGTTAAATGTAAGCTCCTTTTAGAGCTGTGAAAGGGAGCAGGGAAATAACATGCATAATATAGTGCCAGATACAGGAAAGCACTGAGAAACAGGTGACTGATTGATTATTATCTGAGCATCTTTCACCCTCCAGCTGTGTCCCAATACTGCCTTCATTTTCCTTACCAGGGAAAAGCTGCAGAAGTATGGGGTGTGCATCCGGGTCCTGGGAGATCTGCATTTATTGCCCTTGGACCTCCAGGAATTGATTGCACAAGCTGTACAGGCCACAAAGAACTACAACAAGTAAGTTTCCAGATTTCCCTCTATCAATCTTTGACTCCTTGCTAGTTTTAGGGGGCCATTCTGAACTTTCCTTGGTCTGCATTTTGTGTAATGGGCAATGAGGGAGTTGTTTGGGATGCTTACAGACTTCCTCCTTTTTGCAGGGCAGACTAGAGCTCTTATTGCAATACCATGTTATATGTGTGTTTATTCAAATATAGACACACTTTCTTGCCAAGCATGGTGGTGCACACTTGTAATCCCAGGACTCAGTAGTCTGAGGCTGGAGGATCACCACGTGTTGGAGGCTAGTCTGGGGTACATAGTGAGTTCAAGGCCAGCCTGAACTACACTGTGAGGCCTTGTCTCACAAAACCAAAACAAAACAAAAATATAGACACACTTTCTCATCCTTTGCCCACCACATCCCAAAGTTGTATACACATACACACACATATTTTTTAACTTGACAAGTGTTCAGATGGAAATGCTGCAGCCATCTTGTTTTTTTGAAAACATCCCCTGAGAAATTATTTTTCTACCCCATTCCTTTAACCCATGGACAGGATGACCTTGGGAGATCACACAAATGTAGAAAGGAATGGAATTCAGTAATCCAAATTTGACTGTGTGGCGTTAGAACATAATATGTGCTTGACGATGAATTTGTTTTATGTGAGCTCTCCTTTGTGTATGCTGGCTTCACAGTAGACTCACATCCTCTGTTAGCTGGTTGACAGTAGAAGGGGAGAGGGTCAGGAGGACAATAGCGGGAGAGGGTCAGAAGGACAATAAAGGCTCTTTGGTATAGTATTTGTCTTATTATAAAATTAACAGCATATTTCTTCCAAAAAATCTTGGAAATAACAAAAAATTCATAATCTCATGTTTCAGAAATATAAATAGTTAACATTTGGTGTGTGTCTTTCCAGGAAGGGACTCCTGTACCTGTTTGACAAACTATTCTCTTCTGCCTTCCTCAGGTGTTTCCTGAATATCTGCTTTGCATACACGTCCCGTCATGAGATCACCAATGCTGTGAAAGAGATGGCCTGGGGAGTGGAACAAGGCCTGCTGGATCCCAGGTATCCTGGGTTGTTTCTTGTGGTAGCTGATAGGGAGAAGAGGTGTACAGCAAACCATAACACCTCCACCTCATGACAAGTACAAAGATGATTTTTTTTTTCAGGAGTGCACTTTGTTGCTGGGAGACACTTTTAGGTATATCATGTTACAGTTTGAGAAAAGATTAAGGTATTTTTCAAAAAAAAAACAAAAATTTTAATCATTACCAACAAAGCGGAATCCTAATAATTGGAGCTGGGAGGTAATTTATAAGTCATCTATCTGTTTTGTCCCTTTTATGTTATTACTAGTGTAACCTTTAGTAATAATATTGGTAAACTATTAATAGCAATAGTAAAATAATAGCAAAAAATAACCTAGGCAGTGTGTTATATTCTGTATTTTATTAAGTCATTATTGTCATGTGTGAGAGATTGAAGTCTTTTGTCCATTTTATAGATGAGAAAACTGAGAGCATTAAATAACTTACCCAAGGTCATTCACTAGTAAGTGCCAGAGTCGGGCTTATATTTAAAGATGTCTGATTCCAGAGTTCTTCTCTTTTATCTCTATTATATGAGATCTTGGGACCCAGGGATTTTTCCGATTCCTTCCTTCCTTCCTTTTTTTTTTTTTTTTTTTTGTGGTGCTGGGGATTGAACTCAAGGCCTTCTGCGTATAAGGCAAGAGCTCTACCACTGAGCCACATCCCCAGCCCTCTGATTCCATTCTTGAATTTAATTCATTTGGCTGAAAACTAGGTTAAAAAATCAAGAAATTAGGGCTGGGAATGAAGCTCAGTACTAAAGTGCTTGCCTAGCATATACAAAACCTGGGTTTGATCTCCAGCACTGCAGAAAAAAGCAAGAAGTTGCTTGGTGAAAATGGAAAAGTAAGAAGATAGTTTTAAAGACTATTTTATGACTGTCTTTCCTCCCCCGCAGCTGAGTGATCTTTCTGTATCATTTAGTTCATCCAGTCAATCATTCCTTCAACAAATATTTTTTAAGTCTTGGTAGGCACATTCCTGTCCATAGGAGATACAGTTGTAAGAATGAGAATACATATTTTCTGCCTGATGGAGCTCTGGTAGAAGAAACAGATGTTGAAATTATACAAATAGCATAAAGCATGCATGGTGGCACATGCATGTAATCCCAGCATTTGGAATGCTTAGGCAGGAGGATTGAAAGTTTAAGGCCAGCATGGACAACTTAACTTGTCTCAGACTAAAAAAATAAAAAGGGCTGGAGATGCAGCTCACTGATAGAGTGCTTGCCTAGTGTGTCTAAGGCCCTGGGTTCAATCCTCATCACCATTTTAAAAAAAAGCATAAAACTATAATGGTGATAAGTACTGTAAAGATGTGGGTACATGGTACAATAAGAGAAAGGGACCTGTAGGGAAGACTTCCCCCCCAAGAATTGATAAGTACAGTAACCAAAGAAGGAAGAATAAATAAGAATTAGGAAATATGGCAGAAATGTGAGGACATTAGTTGCAGAAAGACTGTTGAGTAGTTCAAGTAGAATAGCTGGAAGAGAGCCTGGATTATGGTGGTGGTGCTGCAATGGATAGAGCAGACTGCTTCAAGAGCTATGAAGCAGGGCCGGTGATATAGCTCAGCGGCATAAGCGCCTGCCTGGCAAGCGCAAGGTCCTGAGTTCGACTCCTGGTACCCTCATATTAAAAAAAAAAAGCTACGAAGCAGATGAAATCAAGAGGGCTCAGTGGACTGCCTGGGGGAAAGGGTGTGTTGAGAGTGACTCCAGAGTTTTTAGCAGTGCTCTTCTCTATGGCGCTCTTCACTGTGCTTGGGATCCACTTTAAGGAACAGCACCAGAAGTCAGGTTTTAGATCTTTTGTAGATGTTGAGCAGAGATGTCAGGTCAACAGTTCGAGAGGGGACAGGTTGGCAAGGAAGACATGAGGACACTAAGGAGAGTTCCCTGGCAGAAGTAAGGGCCTAAAATGGAGTTTTGAGGAACTACCTTTACTGGCTAAGTAGAATGGAATGAGCCTTATAGGAAAAATAGATAGTGAACAACCAGAAAGGTAGAAGACCTGGGAGCCAGTATAACAGAATCCAGGAAAGGATAGAGTTCGGTGGGGGTCAGGGAGGGGCACAGACATGTGGTAGCAGTGGTGCTGCATGCTATAAACAGATCTATTAAATTGTCTGAAAATTAGCTGTTGAGGAAAAACTTAGGTTACTGATAAAGTGAGTAGGAATGGGGACAGTCAGGAGGGTGAGGTAGAATAGGGGTATATAAGTAAATCCAAGTTATTGGTAATTTTCTAATTTTTAGCTTGTGAGTGATTTCATAGTTGTTCATTATATTGTGGTTTATAATATGTTTTAAATAATCTTTGACATGTTTAAATAATCTATTAAAAATAAAAAGGGATAGGGCCGGTGAGATGGCTCAGCGGCGTAAGCGCCTGCCTTGCAAGCGCGAGGGCCCGAGTTCGACTCCTGGAACCCACATACGAAAAAGGGGCCGGTGATATCGCTCAGCGGCACGGGTGCCTGTTGGCGCGCGAGGTCCTGAGGTCGACCCCCCGGTACCCACAAAAAAATAAATAAAAAAAAAAAAAAAAAAAAAAAAGGGATATGTGTTTATGGTAGAAGCAAGCATAAACAAGCAAGCTCTTTAACAGACTTCATATGCATTTGTGCCCAGGGCTAGAACTCTGATCTTGATTCCTAACCCAGCATACTTTACCCTCTCACCACACTGTGGTGTACACTGACCTTCCCTCCTACTTCTTATCCAGCAATTTTTCCTCACCCTTCTTCTCTGCCTTGCTTCATTTAATAACTTGCCTCTGTGGGATTCTCATGCAGGCATTGTGTGGGCTGGGCAAGATTACCAAGGTCAGAAGGCTGATGTCTCAACCCACCAGTGCCTGCAGCTTGATGTGCAGTTCAGGATGGGATCATCAGGCCTGAGACGGTATTCTATACATTATTCAAATGTGGACAAATCTACATTTATATCAGAAAGTCAGTGAGTTATTACAGTTAGGCTCTACTTAGTAGCTGGACTTTCCTGTTGTCTCATCATCACCATTTAGCTCCTCCTTTTGGTTTCTTCCAGGGCATGCTTTTTTTTCTCACAAATTAATAGATTTTTTTTTTTGGTGGGTACTGGGGGTTGAACTCAGGACCTCGCGCTTGCCAGGCAGGCGCTTATGCCGCTGAGCTATCTCACCGGCCCAGTCAGTAGATTGTTTTTTGAGTTTGAAGTTACCGAAGAAGGAATAAGATTGAGCCTGAAGGACAGTTAATAAACTTTCTTCCACTGTGTTACATTGAATAGGTCACTTGACTGGTCTCCTGTAGGTCTCTATCTTCCTTATAAAACAGTAGCAACAATAATAACAATAATAGTGACTGCCAACATTTTTGACTGTTTACTCTAGGTGAGTGATTTACTAAGTACTCCACGTACATATAATCCTTAGACCTTATACAATACTGTTAATATTTTTGTCCCCATTTTAAAGACCAATACTGAGAAAGAGGGAAAGTAACTTGTCTAAGTTCACATAGTTGGCAAATTTAGCACCATATCCTGTTCTCAGTCATTGTGGTATACTGACTGCAGCACAGGAAAGGTGAAATTAACAAGAAGGGATCATAACAGTCAAAATTAATAACTAATATTTACTGGATCTAATTATGAGGTAGGCATTAGGCTAAGAGTTTGCCATTTATAGTCCCATTTAATGACCATATAAAATAAGGATTACACATGTGTACTACCGGGCCTGGCAGGGGGCTTCCAGGATAGGGACAACACATTATAATGGTGCCTCTGGTTTTTGGCATGCAGCTATATGACCTTGGGCAAGTTATTTATTTTTTTTGAGCTCCGTCTTTTTATCTATAAAATAAAGATGGAAATACCTTATGTAGTTGTGAAATTTAAAATTATTCCTGGGGGGCCAGTGAGATAGCTCAGCGGCATAAGCGCCTGCCTGGCAAGTGCGAGGTCCTGAGTTCGACTCCTGGAACCCACATAAAGGAAAAAAAGGGCCAGTGTTATCGCTCAGCGGCACGGGTACCTGCTGGCACATGAGGTCCTGAGTTCGACCCCCAGTACCCACAAAAAAAAATTAAAAAAAAGAAAAAAATCATTCCTGGGGCTAGGGATGTACCTTAGTGGTAGATCAATTGCCTATCATATGTGAGGTCCTGGGTTCACTCCCCAGCACGGCAAAAAAACAAGAAAATTAAATTTTAAAAAATCATTTGTGGGGCCAGTGAGATAGCTCAGTGGCAGTGCAAGGTCCTGAGTTCGACTCCTGGAACCAACATAAAGGAAAAATATGGGCCATTGATATCGCTCAGCGGCACAAGTGCTTGCTGGCAAGCACGAGGTCCTGAGGTCGACTCCTGGTACCCACATTAAAAAAAAAAAAAAAAAAAATCATTTGTGAATTTAACAAATGTTTATAGAGGGCCTTCTGTGCACCAAGTAGTATTGGTGAGTATATTTGATGCTATTCTATTGAGACGTGTTATGCATGAACATTCACCAAAGGAATACTGCAGAAAGAGGCATATACTTCTCTTTGTCTCCTGATTACTCTAGTGATGTTTCTGAATGTCTGCTTGATAAGTGCCTCTACACCCACCACTCTCCTCATCCCGACATCTTGATACGGACTTCTGGAGAAGTGCGGCTGAGCGACTTCTTGCTCTGGCAGGTAGGTGGTTTCCAAACCCTGTGATGGTTGTGTTAGCCCGAACACTGGCTGTACCCACAAAGTGGTTCATCCCCACTCCCAGCCTTGCTGGGACCAAAGAACTTGGGGCAGGGGCCTAACATCTGGAGATAACAGTTGATTTCCCTTTCTCATCTGACCTTGGCTTTGCAGACCTATGTGCTTCTTACTTTCTAAAGTACTGGATATCCAACTTAGTTAGAGGGAGAATCAAGGCTCTCCAACCATGGTGAAACCTTGGTAAGCTGCCAACTACCTTAGCACCTCAGGGCTGGAAACTTCCAGTTACTAGCCTCTCTAATTCCGAAAAAGAACCCCCATCTATGTGTGGTCTATGGGGGATCTAAACTTCTTGTACACTCTCAGGAGTTCTTAGCTCAGTTACTCCAGTGAAGTTCATATACAATTAAGTTTGTTTTGTTTCTTTTTTTTTTATGTGGGTACCAGGAGTCGAACTCAGGACCTCGCACTTGCCAGCAGGCACTTGTGCTGCTGAGCGATATCACTGGCCCTTTTTTTCCTTTATGTGGGTACCGGGAGTTGAACTCAGGACCTCGCGCTTGCCAGGCAGGTGCTTATGCCGCTGAGCTATCTCACCATGTTTAAAAATCTGTATTCCCTGTTTACCTGGCCCCTGGATAGCACATGACAGGAAAGTCCTTGTATAAGAAGAGGTTAGCCAGAAGATGGGCATGGTGGTGCATACCTGTAATTCTATCACTTGGGAAACTGAGGCAGGAGGATTGCCATGAGCTCAAGGCCAGCCTGTATTATCTAATGAGAACCTGTCTCAGAAAAACAAAACACAGAAAAACAAAAAGAAGACGTCTAGCCAGGAGTGGTGACACATACCTGTAATCCTAGCACTCTGCTTGGCTAAAGCAGAAGGACTGCAAATCAAACCCAACCTGGGCGACTTAGCGAGACTCTGTCTCAAAATTTAGAAAGTGCTGGGACTGTAGCTCAGTGCAAACACCCTGGGTTCAATCCCCAATGCCACCAAAAAAGAAAAGATTGATGGGAGGCTTACCTTGGAAGTCTAAGTTTTTTGGTCTTAAAAGTGAGCTAATAATTAGCTACTGAGGATTCTTTCAGTTGTTGGCTGCATTGAAGGAAGTATGATATACACGGAGTGATTCTTTTGGTTTTGTGTGTTTGAGACTTGCTATGTAGTTCAGGCTGTCCTTGAACTCACTATGTAGCCCAGGCTGGCCTCCAGCTTGTGGTGATCTTCCTTTCTCAGCTTCCCAAGTGCTGGGATTACAAGCCTGTGCCACTACACCTGGCTGCACCCAGTGGTTCTGTGACTCACTGTGCCACTCAGTCACATTTGGAAAGTTTACTTTGGACACTGAGTTTAAAGAGACCACGTTGGTAAACTAGAGGACTTGCTGGAAGAGGCAACTTAGATAGCAAGGAATCTCATGTCTCAGAAAAAAAAGAACAGAGATTAATGGTCTAGAAAAGGTTCTTTATTTTAGAAAAAAAATGTTGAGTTCCTCCTTTGTGCTGTAAATATGGCAGTGACCAAGTCAGAAGTGATCCCTCCAGAGAAAACAAACTGAACAAGTCATTACAACCTTAGGAACAGATAATGGGCAAGTCTAATCTAGCCTTCAAATATTTGAAAGAATGTCACTTGAAGAAACAAACTTGTCTCAGAGAAAATACATGGGACGTTGGTGGGAATTGTGAGAAAGTGATATTGTTTTAGCACCGCAAGCTCTCTGACAACTTAAGTTACCCTCCATGAGGCATTGAATTCCTTACCACTAATGATATCAAACAGTGGCTTTCAGTAGTGTTCCAGGGGCTAAGGCTGTGACTCGGTGGTAGAGCACTTGTCTAGCATGAACGAAGCCCGGAGTTTGATCCCCGGCTGGCACTGCCCAATTAAAGCATTCCAAAAGGAATCTGTGATTCAAGTTCACTCTGCTGTGTTCTATTTTGTATACATTTAATCTTCATAGTACCCTAAAAACTATTATCCAATTTATACTCGAGGAAACTAAGACCCAAAAAGGTTAAATAACTTACCCCAAGTCAAATAGATGGTAACTTGTAGACCCAGAATTCAGAACCAGGGACTCTGGCTCCAGAACCCATGAATTTAACCACAGTGCCCTACTGCTGCTACTTAAAAATAACAATAGCAACCACCGTTTGTTCATTGCTGACTTTTATCACCTGTGTCTCTCAGATGACCTCGAAGGGCCAACAGCCAATAACATAATCCAGATGTTACTTCATAGTCCTAAAATTGACTCTGAGAAAAATCCTGGTGGAAATAATGATCTAGTCTCATTTTATTCTGGATTTGCCACAAGCAGGTGATCTAACTGCCCCAGGTGACCCCTCTACCATCAGTGAGGGAATCAGGGCTGGCTGTGGAAGCAGCTGCAGCACAGGGTAC
The DNA here is from genome assembly GCA_028451465.1 of Erethizon dorsatum. Lineage (NCBI taxonomy): Eukaryota > Metazoa > Chordata > Mammalia > Rodentia > Erethizontidae > Erethizon > Erethizon dorsatum. The sequence continues at coordinate 115,413,954 of CM051827.1, read as the reverse complement.
CTGTGCTGTCTCATTTCTGGGATTCCTCCTCCTCCTCCATTGGAGAACTGACCAGCAATGTGGCCGAGAAACATGTTACTAAACTATATACCTGCTTCCTTCTCTATTTTTCCCAGACCTCTCATTCCTGCCTAGTGTTCCAACCTATTCTATGGCCAGAATACACATTTTGGAATCTCTGTGAGGCCATCCTGCAATACCAGATGAACCACAGCATGCTTCAGGTAAGAACTCAAGGTCAGCTTGACTGCATGGTATAAAAGAGGAGCTTATTATGGATTGACCACCTTGCTGTATTACAAGTGCTTCCTGACAAGCATGGTAATGATGACAGTGATGACAGTAGCTACCACTTGCAAAGCATTTGCTATGTGTCCGGGATTGTGAACACGTTACACACAGAATCTCATTTAATGCTCCCAAGAACCCAATGAGTGCCAGGCATGGTGGCGCATGCCTATAATCCCAGCACTTGGGAAGCTGAGGCAGGAGGATCACTGTGAGTTCAAGGCCAGCCTGAAATGCATAGTGAGACCCTGTCTCAAAAAAAAAAAACAAAAACCAATGAGTAGGTCTTATTAACCCCCCTTGTGCAAATGAGTAAATAAAAGAGGAATGACCAAGTCAAGGACATAAAACCAATAAGAGATGGGGGTGGGAAGCTGGGCATGTTGGTGAATGCAGGTAATCCCAGCCCTCTGGGAGGCTGAAGCAGAAGGATCACAAGTTCTAGCCCAACCTGAGCAATTCAGTAATTTAATAAGACCCTGTCTCAAAAAATAAAGCTGGGCAGGGTGGCGCACGCCTGTAATTCCAGCAATCAGGAGGTTGAGGCAGGAGGATCACTGTGAGTTCAATGTCAGTCTGGGCTACATAGTGAATTGAAGGCCAGCCTGGACTACAAAGTGAGACCCTGTCTCAAAACACCAAAAAAGAGAAAAAGAAAAAAGGGCTGGGCTGGTGATATGGCTCAGCAGCATAAGCACCTGCCTGGCAAGCGTGAGGTCCTGAGTTCAACTCTTGGTACCCACATAAAGGAAAAAAAGGGCCGGTGATATCACTCAGTGGCACAAGCGCCTGCTGGCAAGCGCGAGGTCCTGAGTTCGACTCCCGGTACCCACATTAGAAAAAAAAAGGGCTAGAGATGTAGCTCAATGTGAAGGTCCTGGGATGAATCCCCAGTACCAGAGGGAGGAAAAAAAAGAAAAGATGGGAGAGATGCAAGTCAGTATAACCCTTTAATCTCCTAAAGACTCAGGAAAAGCCTTGTCAGATTGTTTTGGTTTTTCTTTTTCTTTTCTTTTTTTTTTTTTTTCGTTTTTTGAGATGATCTTGCTGTGTAGTTCAGGCTGGCTTGAACTCACTGTGTAGTCTAGGGTGGCCTCGAACTCATGGCGATCCTCCTGCCTCAGCCTCCCAAGTGCTGGGATTACAGGCGTGCACCACCATGCATGGCCTGTTCATTATTTCTTGAAGATAATAGCCTAACAAAGGTTGTAGCCAGGTATGGTGGTGTGTGCCTATAGTCTCAACTAATTAAGAAGCTGAGGCAAGAGAACTGAAAGTTAAAGGGAACCCTGGGCATCAAAACAAGACCCTGTCTAAAAAAAAAAAAAAAAAAAGTAGGCACGGGGCACACGCCTGTAATCCCAGCACTCGGGAGGCTCTGAGGCAGGAGGATCACAGTGAGTTCGAGGCCAGCCTGAACTTCAGAATGAGACCCTGCCTCAAAAAAAACACAAAAAACTGTATATACAAAAAGGGATGGGGTTGTAGCTCAGTGCAAAGGCCCTGGATTTAGTTCTCAGTGTTGGGGGTGGGGAGTGGTAGGGATTATAGAAATGGAAATATACAAAATCCAAGCCTCTTACTGAAAGGATTAAGGATAAAATAGTACTATCTTTCAATTTTGTAAAGCTATTTTCTGCTTTCAGTTTTGATTACCAAATCTTGACACAATTTTCGTTAGGAGGCAGAGTCACCTGCATCTGATGAGCACAAATAGTAATGGTGGTGTGGGTGGTGTGGCTAACAGATTGAGGGATTACACTGATTACTTCATGTACATTTCCTTATTTTACCCAATAACCCAGCAGGTTTGGTGTCCTCAGTTTTCAGATATGAAAACAGAAGGGCAAAGAGAATAAGTAACTGTCCCAAGCCCACAGAATTAGGAACCTAAATTTAATTTAATTTAATGTGATTTGTTTTTGTTTTTTAAACTTTGAGACAGGAGTCTTCTTTTATCAATAAGTTGGCTAGGCTAGGCTCAAACTATAGATTCTCCTGCATCAATTTCCCAGAGTGCTAGGATCACAGGTATATGCCAGTAAGCCCAGCTATGAAACCTAAAGCTGCCTTTTTCCCCCCTTCGGTCCTGGGAATTGAACCCAGGGCCTTCACACTGAGCTACATCCCCTGTCCTTTTTATTTTGAGACAGGATCTCACTAAGTTACTTAGGTTGCCAAAGCCATGCAGCCCTCCTGCCTCCTCCTCCCCGAATGGTAGGATTGTAGATGTGCACTGTCATTCCTCATTGCTATTTCTTATTTCACTTTTTTTCCTTAAGAGAGATAATGGCCACCAAGAAATAATGGTGTAAGTTAGTACTTCTCTATCTTCTTGGTCTTAGGTCAGATGTGAGGAAACTGAAATAATAAGGTTGGAACAAGTGAAAAGAAAAATAGCAAAGCTTCAATTATCCACTGTCAGGAATGAATATCAGATTTTTCCACATGATCAAAGCTGCCCCTAAGAACTCAAACTTTTTTTACCCTTTTGATGGAAAACTTTCTGCAATGTGTCTTGTACATAATTCATCAACACCTACTCTATACTAGGCACTCGCTAATAATCATCATGATTAGAATAATCACTTTCTAATGATGATAATGATAATGGAATCTACCATCTGTAAACACTTCTTTGTACAGCCATGACCTTGGGCTGTTTACTCTAAGTTAAATGGTCCTAAAATACCTGCCTTCAGGATGTCTTTAATTTTTTTTTTTAAACATAGGGGCATTCACACTGAGCTGTGTTCCCCAGCCCTTTAAATTAATTAATTTATTTTTAAAGACAGGGTCTAGCTAAGTTGCCCAAGCAGGGCTCGAACCTGTGATCCTCTTAATCCCAGAGTGCTTGGATTACAGGCATGTGCCACCATACCTGGCTTTCTTATATATTTTTCTGTGTCGTCCCTCTTCCATTTCTTACTGTTGTCAGTGGCTAATGGCATCCTGCCTCCTCTTTCTGTTTACTGTTTTAAATGAGCTATTATAGTCAAAGAAACCAGCTAATCAAGCATGTTAGAACTGTGTATATAAAGTAAGAGCACACTGGCTCTTCCTGAAACCCAGAGGAGCTGGGTGTGGGCTTTTATGTATGGATATGTATGTATATGGATCTATAATTTGGCCACCTAGAAGTCTTATACTAATTTCAGGTTTCTCATTTTGTATATGGCTGTCAGTGGAGTCACCTCAGGTTTCATCCATTCCATAAATATTTATTGAGTCCCCAGTGTATGACTCAGGCACAGTGTTAGGCGCAGGAGGGTGAGCTGCTAGCCAGCCAGACAAGATCATGCCTTCATGGAGCTTATATTCTTGGTTGAGTAGATAGTAAACAAAAAATGTGTAAGATAATTCTTAATTATAATAAGGTAATGAAGTATACAGATTGATGTGCTAGGGCAAGGATACTGAGGTTATAAAGTTTGGATTTTGAAAGATAAAATGCCAGCATGCCTAAAGGGAAAGACATGAGGTGAGCCTGAAGAGGACAGGCCTCTGTTCATGCAGAGCTTGGTAGGTCATGGTAACAGAACTGAAAGACTTAATTAGGGGAATGGCTGGATCTGATTGGCATTTGATAAAAATCACTCAGGAGCCAGGCATGGTGGTGCACACCTATAAACCCAGTTGCTCAGGAGGCTGAGGCAAGAAGATTGCAAGTTTGAAGCCAGCCCAAGCAACTTAGAGATCTCAAAAATAAAATTTTAAAAAGCACTAGAGATATAACTCAGTGGCAGATCACTTGCCTAAACTGCCTGAGGTGCTTTAATCCCCAGTACAAAACAAACAAACAAACAAACATAAAACCAATCAGGACTTTGAGGAGGCAGAGCCAAGAGACAAAACTCTTGCCATAGCCAAAGTGAGAAAGGATGTACCTCAAGATACGGTAGTGGTGATTTGGGCAGGTTAGGACGGACTGAAGGTAAGGGATAAAACAGATGTTAAAACAAAGGCAAATGGAACCAACTATATCAAGGTAATAACATAACCCCCCAGAAAAAGTAAGAAGTTAGTTCAGGTTTCCTGAACACAATTCTTAGATTGTACATTTTTAGTGAAATCTGTTCTAAGGGTAATACAAATAGAAATACAAATTATAGAAAGCAAATTTAAACATTACTTAGCCTATTGTTAGTGGTCTGTTGATCATGTCGTTTTAAAACTCTTTTAGCCAGGTGTAGTGGCGCATGCCTATGATCCTGACACTCGGGAGGGTGGGCCAGGAGGATTGCCACGAGTTCAAGGCCAGCCTGGCTAGCCTGAATTACAGAGCCAGCAAGACCTGTCTCAGAAAGCCCAAAAATTGGGCCGGTGAGATGGCTCAGCAGCATAAGTGCCTGTCTGGCAAGCGCAAGGGCCCGAGTTCGACTCCTGGAACCTACATACAAAAAAAGGGCCGGTGATATCGCTCAGCGGCACGGGCGCCTGCTGGCATGCGAGGTCCTGAGGTCGACCCCCCGGTACCCACAAAAAAAAAAAAAAAAAAAAAAAAGAAAGCAAGCCCAAAAATAGAAATTCTCCTATAGGTAAAGCAGGATAAAGTAGTATAGAGCAAATAAGTACAAACACTAACATTATTAGGAACCAAGTTTTGGCCTGAGTAGTTGGATAGATGGTGGTGCTGTTTCCTGGGATGGGATGGGAAGTGTAGGAGACAACTATTAAGAGTTCCATTTTGTGGTCAGGCGTGGTGGTGCACGCCTGTAATCAGCACTTTGGGAGGCTGAGGCAGGATCACAAGTTCAAGCCAAGTCTGTGCAGTTTAATGACTTCAAGAGACTTCGTCTCAAATGGGGGTTGGAGCACTGGGTTTGTAGCTCAGTGCGAAAGCCCTAGGTTCAATTCCCAGTACCACCAGAGAGGGAGAGGGGGAGGAGAGGGAGGCCCGTTTTGTACCCATGAGTCATAAATGCAGATCTTTATTGAGCTCTTACTCTTTCGGGCATCTTTACACAGTGTATGAAGTGCTATAAAGTAGATACTATTGTTATTGTCCCCAGTTTTAGAGTCAGGAAAACAAAGTAACAGAGACATTGACCATCCTGAAGGCCTTTTCCAGCAGGGACCCATGTGTGTCCTAACCTGGCCTTCTCTGTCTAGGAGCCCTCGTAGCTCTGTTTCTAGAAATCTTTGTACCTCAGCAGAAGCACTGAAGGGAGATTCTAGACTAACAACATTCTCAACTGTCTGACCTCAGACCAGAAAGATCTTCCCACCCTTTTTCTCTCTCTTTTTTTTTTTTTTTTCTTGTATGTGGGTACCGGGAGTCGACCTCAGGACCTCGCACTTGCCAGCAGGCGCTTGTGCCACTGAGCCATATAACCGGCCCTTTTCTCTTTTCTTGTTCACATACCCAATATTGTGGCCAAACTGGACTCTTCACATTTCCTTGTTCCATAGCCTTCACTTTTCTACTTCCATGTCTGTGCTCTTGCCTCATCACCCAAGTTCCCATTGTCCAAATATGAGCTGCTCTGTCCCTTGACCCCATCCATTGTGTCTGTGTTCTCTACAGGAAACCAAGGCAGAGGATGGGGACCTAGGCTCTTGTCTTAGTTACTTTTCTCGTTGCTGAGACAAAATACCCAATGCCCAAAGTTAAGGAAGGAAAGGTTTATTTGGCTCACAGTTTGTAGAAGTTTTAGTCGATAGTCAGCTGGCTCGAAGGCAAGGTGGCATGGCAGACAGGCATCGAAGAGGAGAAACAGTCTGTGGCAGGCAGAAGGTAGCAAAGCAAACTAGGGACCAGACAAGCCTCTTTCTTCCCTTATATTGTATTCATGCTACTGGGATTAGGGCAGTGCCAAACCAATCAGTGGACTGATTTAGTAATCACCCACCCTTAATCCTTACACCCTTAATCCTAGCATTGCACCATAAATCAGTCGCACACTCTAGATTCAGTCACCTCTGAAAAAGCCCCACCTATGACTGCATGAGGTTTTGCAGGGGACATCTAGACACAAACCATAACAGCTGTGAACCTAGAGGAGCTTACCAGGATGCAGGGCTCAGGTGCCAGTTGCCAGGGGACAGACTGTGGTATTTGAAGCACCATGACTATCTCCAGTGGTCACCCAGCCAGGCTTAGAGGCTGGTAAAAGGAGGAGATCTTGACGGTGATGCAGTAGGGCTTGTCAACAGGGAGGGCAGGGACAGATAGAAGATCAAGCCAGGGAAGGGGATGCAGTGGGTAGAGGGGCGTTACCATGCAGAGCATCTGGTCTTCAGAAGTTTCCTGGATGGTGGTCCATGAACACTCAAAATGGGTAAACAGAGATGATGATAATGTGTTTGTCCATCTCCTTTTTGTGGCTAATAGTACATGGAGAGAAGACACATACAGTATTTCCACTAAACTTCCTCTCATGCACTGGTCACAGTTTAAATCTAGACCAACCATTATATTTGTGGTGCTCGTCAGGTAGTCACTGTGTTCTCCTCAGGAGAAGTTAGGAGCTTGATTTACTGTTTAAGGCATCCCTGAATTTGAGTCAGGGTACTTACAGTTGCTATCATACTCAGTGGGTGGTTACTTAACTCCTCAGAATCATTTTCCTCATCTATAAAATGAGAGGATTATAACAACTACAGCCTGCCTCACAGGTTTGAGATAAGGATTCAGAAGCTAATACATAAAAAGTGCTGAGTGTGGCAGCTAGTATTTTCCACCACAAGTATCTTTGGGTCCTTCATCAGATCTCTTCTGTCTCCAGAAAGCCATGTATGGAACGTTCCAGTGGCGCAGTTGGTTAACGTGCAGTACTTACAGAAAGCCATGTACATAACACCCTGCTTATCCCATCCCCAGTACAATCCCCCTGGCAGAGACTCTGGGTGCACTTTAGGCCATTGTTTACTTCAGGGGTGCTCTATCTGTCTCAGGGCAGCCCTCACAAGTGTATTCCCTGTACATTGTGCTGGTTGTGGCTTAGGGGCAAAATAAACATACTTTTTTTTTTTTTTTTGGCTGTAGTGGGGGTTGAACCCAGGGCCTTGTGCAGGTGAGGCAAGTGCTCAACCACTGAGCTATATATACCCTTAGTCCTTCAACGTTTAAAACCCAGGACCTCCAGCCTCTCTCTAGGTGCCAGCAAGGTGGCAGAAAACTTGAGGACTTTCATCCTGGAGGAGCTATTACATCTTGTTCCTTGATTCTTCTGAGGAGAGAACAAGAGCAGAGAAGCTTAATGCCCAGGAGGGATTTAGACTAATAGGTCAGAGCCATATTTCTCCAAGTATGCTTCTTGGAACCCTTGTACCAAGATTGCATAAGGCCAATTTAAAAAATCTCTAGAAGAAATAATACCCAGCCAGGCATGGTGGTGCACACTTGTAATCTCAGCACTCTGGAAGGCTGAGGCAGGAGGATCATAAGTTAAGGTTCCAGCCTGGGCTGCATATTGAATCCCTGTCTCAGAAACAAAACAAAACCAAAACAATAAAAAAAGAATTAACACTCTTACTTCCCTTGATTGGTCATTAGATAGGAGAGTGAACACAGGGAGAGACACTGACCTTTAGGACTTCTGTTAGCTTGAGTTTTCAGAGGGTGAATTCTTGAGAAGGATCTGAGGCACTTCTGAGATTGGGAGAGTAGATCCAGACCATGTGGAGATGGGTATGTTTCCGTCATCCTTTCAAGTCACCATAGAGAAACCAAAAGTACTCAACCCAGCTGTGTGACCTGGGCCAAGTCTCTTCTTGGGTCTGCATCATTATCCTTATCTGTAAACTGAGGAGGCTGGAACAGACAGCCTTAGGAGCTTTCCCAGCTCTGTCATCTTTACAGCAAACTGATTGCTGGCACTCTCTCGGCACTCTGGCATTGCGCTGGGAGCCACCATTTGGAGGAAGCCTGAGCTTCACGATGGTGCCTTTAACCAGCTCTGCATTTCCTCCCTCTGGGGCTGCGTGCCCCTCATCCTTTTTGTCCTGCTCTGACCACTAGCGGTGATGAGAGAATAGTTAACAGGTAGTAGCAGGCAGTAGGCTGGATGTCCATTCCTTCATTGTTCCTCAATCTAGTGAGGTGTGGGTACTGTCATCTTCATTTGTAGGGTAAGATTTAGCCTTAGAGGGGTAAGGATTCCTCAAAGCTCAGTGCTCCAAGCAGACACACTCTGGACTAACCAAGCTCTTCCGTCTCATGTGACTTTGCCTTTTGTTTCCACTGCCAGAATACACCCCATACACCCTCCATACACCCCATCTGCCCATTGGCTAAGGGGCAGCTCAAATTCTGCCTGAGTGTGAGATTTCACTGCTCCTTGTCTTTCACCAACTACACCTGCTTTCTCTTCTGAGTTTGCTTGGCCCTTCCTCTTGCTTCCCTGATGACTTCTTTTGCATTCAGTCTTGTGTTATGTTACTCTGTGTAGGCGACAGTGTCCTAATTACCATGAGCACCTGGATTGCTGGGACCGTGTCATGTGCAACTCCATAGCCCCAACAGTCTCTTCTTTTTTTTTTTTTTTGGTGCCAGTAATTGAACTCAGGACCTCGCATTTGCCAAGCAGGTGCTGTGCTGCTGAGCTAAATCCCTGCCCCAGCCCCAACGGTCTTATACATAGCACCCAGGGTTCATTCTGAACAAGGCCATGAAGAAGCTCTTCCAGCAAAATGGAGGGCTGTAGAGCAACTGCTCTCGTCTGTAGTCTTGACTAGGACTACTCAAGAACCTAGAGGAAGAAGAGTCTAGAATTCTCCTTTGTCATCTTCCTTCATACAGCAGACTTTATTGATAAGAGACCTTAGCAAACCATTTCTCTGAACTTCCAAAAGATAGATAGCACCTCCCTCATAGCTCCATTGTGAGGGTCAAGTGAGATAACAAAATGCTTGTACATATGTAGGTCATTCTTTTTGTTTGTTTTTTGTTGTTGTTGTTTTTGTTTATTTTTTTTGAGACAGGGTCTCACTATGCAGTGCAGCCTGGTCTTGAACTCACTATGTAGCCCGGGCTGGGCTTGAACTCGGCCTCCCAAGTGCTGGGATTATAGGAGTTGCTACCATGCCCATCACGTAGGTCATTCTTTAAAGGATGCAGACAGTCAAGGCTAACTGCGACAAATCCATGACTGTAAGATATAACACGGAAAAATAAGGCAAGGGTCATTGGGGTATAAGATACCTATAGGTATCCTGTAAGGCAGTGACGGCGAACCTTTTAGAACTTTAAATGATATAAACAGATTACTGCAGCACTCATGCCGTAGATTCGCGAGCCCTGTTAATAGAAGAACTTAGTTGCTCACTTATGGAATAGGTTTGGCAGAAGGAGCTCTCATGCAAAGGCTCTGTGGGCCAGACAGACTGGCAGCAACCAGTGATGCACAGCCAGATTCTGGTTCTACTCCAAAGGGATTCCCCCTTCTCTGCCTGGCACATCTTCCCTTACCCGCTGGGATCACATGGTGAGGCAGTTGAGTATTTCACATGTACAGGGTGTCCCAAGTGACAGTGAGGAAGAAGCACAGTCTCTGCCCTCTAGGTTATAGTTTGTCTGGAGACACACAAGGTCTGAGCAGTGCTGCCAGGGAATATATGACTGCCACCTGGTATCAGAGCTGGTTCCAAATGCCCTTCAAGGGCCATGGTGGGGGCATGCGCTGGGGGTTGAACCCAGAGCTTTTGGCCTGAACTATGTACCTAGCCCTTCTTCTTTTTTTTTTTTTTTTTTTTTTTGGTTTTTTTGAGACAGGGCCCCACTATGTAGTTCAGGCTAGCCTTGAACTTACTACATAGTCCAGGCTGGCCTTGAACTCACACCAATCCTCCTGCCTCAGTCTCCCAAATGCTGAAATTATAGGCATGTGCCACCGTACCCGGCTCCTAGCCCTTTTTTATAGTAAGTTTTTTCGTTTTTTGGGGGGTGGTTTTTGGGGTCTTTTTGAGATAGGGGTTTGCTGTGCAGTTCAGGCTGGCCTTGAACTCACTTTGTAGCCTAGGCTGGCCTTGAACTTGCAGTGATCCTCCTGCCTCAGCCTCCTGAGTGCTGGGATTACAGGTGTGCACCAACATGCCCATCCTCTAATCCTTTTTTCAAAAAGTTGTTTTTTTTCTTTTTCCTTAATTTTTTTTTTTTTTTTTTGTGGGTACTGGGGGTCGACCTCAGGACCTCATGTGCCAGCAGGTGCCCGTGCTGCTGAGCGATATCACCGGCCCTTTTTTCGTATGTGGGTACCGGGAGTCAAACTCGGCCCTCGTGCTTGCCAGGCAGGCGCTTACGCCGCTGAGCCATCTCACCGGCCCTTTTTTCCTTAAATTTTGAGACAGGATCTTATTAAGTCTCCCAGGATGGGCTCAAACTTATGTTCCTCCTGCCTTAGCCTCCCAGAGTGGTGAAATTACATGGGTACACTACCACACCCAGTAAGGGCTTCTTTACTAATAGAAAAAGTAGACTGTGGACACTAACACCTATTCTAGACAGATACAGTAAATGGTTTAAGAGAGCTGAACCTGTTTCTTAGCATGTTCATGAGAGGGCCCTTTGCTCAAAGAGTCAGGCCTATCTCCGTGCAGGAGGTGATTGGAGCTGAACCCTGAAAAATAATTTAGGGTGTTGGAAGGATAGTACCCTCAGAGTAACTTGGGAGACCACAGGAAATGATCTGATGAATAGTGCCCCAGACAGGAATAAGACCTTCTTCGCAGCAGACAATAGACAATATGTAAAATTACTGTTTCTGTCTAAGAGGCTGCTAATATGCTAGAGAGGATTTTGCATATATTAACTCTAATCCTTAAAACCACTCTTGGGGGCTGGTGAGACGGCTCAGCGGCTTAGGCGCCTGCCTTGCAAGCGCGAAGGCCCGAGTTCGACTCCCGGAACCCACATACGAAAAAGGGGCCGGTGATATCGCTCAGCGGCACGGGTGCCTGTTGGTGCGCGAGGTCCTGAGGTCGTCCCCCCGGTACCCACAAAAAAAAAAAAAAAAAAAAAAAAAAAAAAAAAACCACTCTTGAAGGTAGTGCGACCCCCCACTTTACAAATGAAGAAATGAGGTTAGGAGAGGATTTGCCTAAAGCCATGTAGCTAAGTTGGTAGGGAAATCAGAACTCAGACCCACATTTACCTGGTTCCCTTCCAAGTGTAAGGCTAAGAACTGTAAGGGATCCAGATGCTTCCACACAAAACAAACCAAGATGAACCCACAACTGGCACTGCCATGTCTGTACAATGTGGGCACCACCCAGTGCACACCTACTCCCAAACCTTAGCACAATTGGTACAAACTCCTTCATTGACCCACCCTATGCCACACCTCTACCTCCTCCATCCAGTTCTGTCCACACCTAAAATGATCTCCCTACCCCAAACCCCGCTTTTCTCTAGCAGAAGGCCAGAGACATGTATGCAGAGGAACGGAAGAGGCACCAGCTGGAGAGGGACCAGGCTGTAGTGACAGAACAGCTGCTGCGAGAGGGGCTCCAGGCCAGTGGGGACACCCAGCTCCGACGGACACGCTTGCACAAACTCTCAGCCAGACGGGAAGAGCGAGTCCAAGGCTTCCTGCAGGCCTTGGAACTCAAGCGGGCTGACTGGCTGGCACGTCTGGGCACTGCATCAGCCTGAGTGAGGCTGGCCACCTGCCACTTTGCCCTGCTCTCTGCCTCCAGGGCCCCACTCCCCTTTCTTTTCTTGGTGAAAGGCACGTCCCTCTTGATGAATTATGCTTCCCTTGCTTGGCAGGGGAGTCCCCAAGGTCAGATCTGCTGGCATAGATACCTTTGGGTTGCCTGTGGCTCCTGGGCAGGATTGAGGGTGAGAATTTCCCATAAGCACACTAAGTCCAACTCTGGTCACAGTGGGGGGCGTGCAACTCATTGGCTTCCTGCCCCATCTGCCTTTGCCACCTCTGCTTGTGCCCCTAGATGCACTTTTGTTTTCCACTAGCACATCCTTCAGCATGCAGAATTGCAGGGAAGAAGTCTCCTCAAAGCCTACACCTTCACCCATCCATCTTTGTCTTCCACCTGACTTTCACAAAAGATTTGGCTCTACCTTGAATCTGCTGGTAAATAGCTAATAGGCAGCCAGTGTTATTTGGGCAAGGAAGAAAGGGGTGGGAGAGGCAGAAAGAAAATTTGCCCATCTGCTGCTCCTCCTCTTGGCTCTCCACCTGGGATTTGCTATTGAATCTCTATCCCTCCCACCACGCAATACTGATTGCTCACTGAAAGGCTCAGCGCCCCCAATGGTGCTCAGAAGCCAGGCGGGTGATTACAATCCAATTACCTATTGTCGACTCAGCCCACACAAGCTTTTTTCCGCCTCTTGCAGGGCATGGGGCCAGGCTCCACTCCCCAGTGAGACCGGCCCCCTTCATAGCTACAGGGTAACAGAAGGGCCTATAGGTCCTGGTCATCTAGTGGAACACAGGCCTCTTTCCCTGTGACACATCAGGACTGAGTAGAACCAAGCGCTTCTCCCAAGTGAGTGCCTCCTGCCCTCAGCATCTCAAACACTTCCACTCTTCAAGGCTTCTCTGAGCTCTCTGACCTGGCTCTCTAAGCGGGCCTTGAGACATTTTAGTCTCAGCATGGCAAAACTTGTTCCAAGCCCTCTCTGCCTGTGAGGGCCAAGGCTCTCCAGCAGGAAGGTGAGGGTAGTTGAGGCTGTGTCCTTTCTCTTACCTCCCCCCTTCAAGGCATCCATGAAGAGCTGCTGAGAGGATTAGTGCCTTTGAAGCACTGTCTGCCTGAGCAACTCTGCTTCAGGTGCCCCACAGCAGCAAGTACCAGCCAGTAATACCAACCAAATGCTACTCTTCAGTCTTATTTTACTTTCTGCAAGCTGTCTGCCCAGTAACTCCCTCTGGGGGAGAGGTGGGACCTTGGCAAGCAGTGTTGAGTATACTCTTCAGACCCATAACTTTCCTGTGCCCTAATATCCTCCTCCCTTTCTGAGCTTGGATACCTGGCACTAGAGACCCTTTAGCTACCATGCCTGCTCCTAGAATCAAGCACAAATGCCAGCCCCTGTGATTGCAAAGCCAATCAGCACACCCTTTGGCAAGGCCCCCTACACACCTGGCACTCCCCACTACCAATCCCTGGCACAGGGTTCCCGGAGAGCAGGTGCTGTACATTTTCCAGTTTTACAATGGGGCTGTTGACAGCCTTAATTAGGGAGGCATGAATTATTCGGCTATAATGCAGAGCCCTACAATTAAGGCGGGAATGAGGGGCTGCAGGCAGCAAACGGAATGTGCCCTGTGAGCAAGGCTGTTGGGTCGTCTCCTTTCTGCAACTTCCTCATGATGGGGTACAGTAGAGGTGATTAATGGGACTGGTGTCTCTGGCCTGAGGTCCTGTGTTCTGGGAAAGGTGCTCCGGGTGGAGTAGGGAGGAGCTGCCCTAGGAGGCACTGCGGGGAATGGAAAGAACAGGCAGAAGGTCTGGTGCTGCCCAGGAGCAAGAACTGCAAAATACTTGCTCTGAACTCATGGTAATTTCCTTTCTGTTTTGATTCGTACAAGCAGCTTCTACCCTTGCTTCGTGAAGTCAGGGGGGAACCTATTTATATGTCCTGCCACCTGTAAGCCAAAACCCCTCTTGATATTCTGTTCTGGTACTCCCCTCGGTCTTGAATAGAACTTTTAAAATTCTTAGATGTAAGATTTGTTTGCTAATTGCAAAGGAAGGACACTTTTATTTTGCTGCTGCAATTGCTTACCTTGTCTCTGTGCACTTGGTTAGCGCCAGGACCCCATGGGTTTGGGGTGGGAGACACTGTAAGAGCCCTTTCGCCATCACACCTGTTCCTCTACTTGTTTCCTAATCCCCGGGCGCTTTCCTCCACCCTCCTTTTCCTCGCGCAAGTAAAAGCCAGCTTGACAGAGTGGCAGGAGGGATTTCGCCAGCTGCGGTGTCTGCAGCGCCCCAGCTTGGTGGCCGCGTCGGGTAGGGGCAGCTGGGCTAGCTGTATCAAGACCGGTAGTGCTAGGTGGAAGGGAGTAGTCAGAGGCTTCTTGGAGGCCCCTCTCCATCATTCTGTGACGGCGTCCTGAGGTCCAGGCATGCAGGGATCTAAGAGAGCCACCCAAAACGCGTTGGGGGGCTTCATTAGCCTTTGGGGAGGAGGCTGTGCGACGGGTGCTGAAAGGACAGCTCCTACCTGCCCCGCAGTACCGGAAAGGCACCTCTGCGTGTGAAGTCTCCCTGGCAAGCCCCCACCCCCACCTCGAGCGGACCGCCATCCAGGTGAGGCGCACGAAGGGCTTCCCCGGAGTGGCAGCTTGGAAGGATGCACGTCCAGCTGCGCCAAGCAGGCTTCCCCGCTCTTTTCCCACTCGAACGTCAGCCTTGGCCCCGGGCGCCGCAGCCTCTGCCTCGAGCGGCGTGCTCCTCCTGCCTCCAGCGGAGCAGAGCGGCACGGCCAGGCCTCCCAAACCTCTCTTCTGGGGCCCTCAGCAGGAGCGGGAAGGAAAACCGCCGAGATGCGCCGAGTGTCGCACGGCATAGAGAAGTGGGTAGCTCCGTTGCATAAGGTGGAAGGAACTTAGTTTGCAAAAGCCACCTCTCGGCGGGAGCGAAACCCAGAGCCCGCCGACTCGCGCCCCCTCCTGATTTATTGCCTCTGACGCGCGCCTCCCCCACTGCGCCCCCACCCCCTCGGCGCGCCTCCGTCTCGCGCGCCCTCCCCCCCACTCCCCTCCTCACTCCCTCCAGAGGAGGTGAGTTTAAACCCCGCCCACGTGACCCCAGCTGGGCCAATGAGCGGCGGCGGGAGGTGAAATCCGGTTCTAACCGGTCCGGGGCTCCCAGCGCTATAAAAACTTTATAAACCCCCCGGAGCCCGAGCAGTGTGAAGAAGAGGCGAGAACGACCCCCGGACCGATCAAAGCCGCGCGCCGCTGCAGCTCGTGTCCAGCGCCTGCGTCCTGCCGCCGTCGCCACCATGCCCAAGAGAAAGGTACGTGGCGCGAGGGCCGCAGGCACCGGGCCGCCGCTGCTCCGTCACTGCCGCCGCCGCCTCCCAGCGCGGGGCGCGAGAGTCGACGCGGACCGAGCGGGCAAGCCGCTAGCTCGGGGATCAAGGCGCGGTCGGCGGCCTCAGGCTACCCTTGCGCGGCGCGGCTGCCCGCGGGCGCCAGAGGCCATATTGGAGGAGCGGCGACCGCGGCGGGAGGAGCCATGTTGGTGGCTGTTTATCCCGCTCCCCTCGACTCGTCGCTCCCGCCCCGTGCCCCCTCCCCCACCGCTAGGCCCCCTCCCGCCCCTCCCGGCGGGCGGGCGATTCAAACCCGAAAGGGCGGGAAGGCGGCGCTCGGGGTTGGCGGGCGGGGGAATGCGCTGCCGCCAAAAAACCGCCGCCGTGAGGGGGCGGGGCCGGCGCGGCGTGGCCCCGCCTCCGCCCGCCCACGTTCCCCGCGCTTGAGACGCGCGCCGCCGCCGCCCACGAGTTCCTTGGGTCGCGCGCGCCTGCCTCACCCGCCCTCGACGGCTGCCATGGCAACGGCGCTCGGCTCCGCCTCCAGAGGGTTTGTTTGCACCCGCTGCAGCTGTTGCTCCTGCCTGGCGCGGTGGCGCGGCCGGGCCCCGGCTTAGAGCGCGCGGGCCGGGCCCTCCGTGCGCGCCTTCTGCTCAGAGGGTGAGCTTACAGAGTCCTGAGCACTTTGGTTACTTGCTGCAAGCTGGGCATACGTGTCCTACAAAAGCTGATGTTTCTGAATTTTGTCTTAAAATCTTAAGTCTAGGGATTCAACTGAGTACTCTTTCAGGAGCTACAGTTTTTTTGCCTTTATATTTTCTAGGCTGAAGGGGATGCTAAAGGTGATAAAGCCAAGGTGAAGGACGAAGTAAGTCTTATTCTCTCGAGGGGGTTGTGCAGAGCCTTGGACAGTAAGGACAGCAGGACTCTGTAGGTGGGAATTAACCACAGCCTGAGGCCTGAGTTTGCCTAAAGACACTGCCTTCGCTTTTTGTAGTCTAGAACAAATTGGGACAAAACTTTTGCTTATTTTTCTAACTTTCTTGGTTTTCATTTTAATAGCCACAGAGAAGATCTGCAAGGTTGTCTGCTGTAAGTGTGTATGCTTTAAATTTTTTTCATATTCATCCTTGAACGTGAAAGGCATTGGAGAACAATCTTGCTTTGGGTGGATTGATTAGAGGGTGGGTCTGAATGTCTGTCTCAGGCTATTGCACATGTGGAGTTAAGGGTTCTGAAATTCTGATGACTAGCCAAGGCAGGACACTTAATGATACATTTCTAAAGGAAGCTAGCCACAAAAACTCTTGACAAGTAGAAAATTCTAAGCTGTTAGTAGTGTGGCCTGGTTGTGGGTTGTTATCTTCAGGTCATTGTATTAATATTCTCATCTTCTCTGCCTGCCAAAATAAGAAACCAGCTCCTCCAAAGCCAGAGCCCAAGCCTAAAAAGGCCCCTGCAAAGGTAAGTGAGACTGAGAGACAATTGTACTAACACTGGAACTGATATTTTTCACTGAAAAATTGTTTTTCTGTCCAGTGGGGGGTAGTTCATGCCCTTAACCCAGCACTGGGGAGGCTGAGGCAGGAGGATCACAAGTTTGAGGCCAGCCTATGCTACATAGTGAATTCATAGCAGCCTGAACAGTGAGACTGTGTCTTGAAAAACTTTCACTGCTTAGCCAGGCCTGGTGATATCCGCCTGTAATCCCAGTACTCACGAGGCTGAGGCAGGATTACTGTGAGTTCGAGGCTTACCCTGGGCTACATGGCGAGACCTTGTCTCAGAAAAAGAAACAACTTTTTCACTACCTTGACTTAATTCAACATATTCAGGACTCCATAAGGTGTTTTGGTACCTTGTCTCAACTGTAGTATTTGTTAACATTGGCTTTCTAATCAACAATTTTGTCATAATTTTACAGAAAATTTAGCGCTAAAATCATAATTCAAGTGTTTTTTTTTTTTTTTTTTTGTGGGTACCAGTGGTCAACCTCAGAACCTCATGCGCCAGCAGGCACCCGTGCTGCTGAGCAGTATCACTGGCCCTTTTTTTCGTATGTGGGTTCCGGGAGTCGAACTCAGGACCTCGCACTTGCTAGGCAGGCGCTTATGCTGCTGAGCTATCTCACCGGCCCGGTTTTATTCTATTAGTTACACTTGCATATGAATTTTTGTATGCTCAAGACTACAGGGAATTACAATTTAGTGTAGTTTTAGTTAACATTTCTTAGAAAAGGTAAACCAACCAAAAGCTGTACAGAACTTTGCATCCATGTGCTAGTAATATAAAGGAGGAGAAACAGTTCTATTTTTCTTCACTTTTAGAAGGGAGAGAAGGTACCCAAAGGGAAAAAGGGAAAAGCTGATGCCGGCAAGGATGGGAATAACCCTGCAGAAAATGGAGATGCCAAAACAGACCAGGTATAGTTGCTGTTTAAGTGTGGCTATTTAATTGGTTACTGATCCTAAAAACTTCTTACTGTCCTTTTCTTTTTTTTTTTCTTTTTTTTTTTTTTAATATCTACATCCCTCTAGATACGGTACGATTTTCCTGTTAACATAGATAGGATTCTTCAAAAGTTGGATTCTTAATCTGTGCTTTTACCTTAAAGGCACTGTGTTGTCCTATCATGAGGTACTACACTCATAGTATACTATGCACCATAGTTTTTAAGTTGGGAATAACCTCAGGTGGTCTTGTGCCCTTTTCCTCCTCCTACAGTAAGGCTTGGCCAGGAGGTGCTCTAGCAAAGTTGCCTAGCAAGGCCATTCTCAAAAAGAAGTAGAGGGGCCGGTGAGATGGCTCAGCGGCGTAAGCGCCTGCCTTGCAAGCGCGAGGGCCCGAGTTCGACTCCCGGAACCCACATACGAAAAAGGGGCCGGTGATATCGCTCAGTGGCACAGGTGCCTGTTGGCGCGCGAGGTCCTGAGGTTGTCCCCCTGGTACCCACAAAAAAAAAAAAAAAAAAAAAAAAAAGAAGTAGAGTCTTGGTGTCTTAAGTACCCCAAGCCTAAACTTTGGTTTAGGAACAAAATGATGCTGTGAGTGGAAGGTGGACAAAGTTTTAAAACCTACATGTGTTAATCTTTTTTTTTTTTTTTTTAGGCACAAAAAGCTGAAGGTGCTGGAGATGCCAAGTGAAGTGTGTGCATTTTTGATAACTGTGTACTTCTGGTGACTGTACAGTTTGAAATACTATTTTTTATCAAGTTTTATAAAAATGCAGAATTTTGTTTTACTTTTTTTTTAAGCTATGTTGTTAGCACACAGAACACTTCATTGTTGTTTTCGGGGGAAGGAGCATATGTCACTAGTACAATGTCTCCAAAGCTGGATTGACGTGGGGAAGCACCTTTCCCTGCTAGTTTTGAGAGACTTCCTCTTGGCTCCCAGGAGGAGGGATTCCTTGATGTTGACACCTGTGGCCACCTTGGCATAAATGCCTTGTGGTATGGGACAACTCCCAGTTCATTTTATGTCCTCCTCTCCTCTGCCATCAGCATAGACTAAACTCCCTTAAGCCCAGAGACCTACTGGGACCTGACTCCCAAAAATTGATGTCCCGTGTGTCAGGCAATCTGGACCTGCCCGTGACGTAGAGATGGTGTCCCACAAGAGCGATGATTTCCTTTTCTAGATTGTGGATCTTCAGATTGATAATTCTGCCATTTTCATTTCCTGAAAGTCAGGGTCGGCTTGTGAAAAGTTGTTAAACAACATGCTAAATGTGAAATGTCAACCCTCACTCTAAACTTTCCCTATTCAGAGCCTCAGATGAAGACTTCATTGGATTTTATAGTGGCTTTCTGATTTTTGGTAGTCCATCCAAGAAGGGAGTTTGAAAGTTGTTGTATACTGTTAAAGATTGTGTGCCCATGTCCTGCCTGAAATACCATGATTGTTTATGAAAAGTATCTTTAATAAAGCTGGATACAGTTTGGCTTGGAATGCTACCTCTGATCTTTTCCCACCAATGAGGAACCTGGCTTCTCTGTCTTGGGATTGGATGTATTCAGGTGTAAGGTATAGAGGTTCCACTGTAAAGTACAAAGGCCCAGAAATCCTTCATTCATCTATAGTTAGTCTTTGACTTGGGAAGGATTCCAAGAGTAGACTAGTGTTGGTAGTCTGGGAATAGAGAAGTGGTTTCTGTATGTGGTTATGCACCATTCCCTGAAGTTTATTTTCTGACAGGAAAAATTCCACTTCATTCACAGTGACAGCTTCTAAAGTTGGATTAATAGAATCTACTGTAGCTGTGTCATATGTCCCTGGATCTGGATGTAAGGTGTGTGAGGTAGATGACACTTTGCTCCTAAGGAGATCTACAAACATGTTAATGGGGACTGTTCAAGAGTCTGTAGAGACCTGTTTATAGTGAGAGCTTATGTTAGCGTATAGAACTTTTAATAAATGCATGGTTGCAATTAAGTGCTTTAACAGACTATCTGGTTGTAGGTTTGAGGAGGGATTTAGTAAATTGTAGACTACAGAATTGCCTTGTCTGTCCCATGTCAGAAATGTAGAACACTTGCCTATCATAGGCAAAGCCCTGGGTTTCATCTCCCATGCCCCCACCCCAAGGAAAACCTACCAGTTAGCCTCATTCCTTTTTTTTTTTTTGGCTCATTGATGTTTTTTGTGTTTTAGCTTATCTTCAATCTTGAGACAGTAGTGTGATGCAAGTGTTAATACTCATTTTATGGGTTAGGAAACAGATTGAGGAAAGTTAGGTTTGTACATCTTATGAGCAGCGAGTTTAAAAGGATACTCTGGCCGGTGAGATAGCTCAGCGGCATAAGCACCTGCCTGGCAAGCGCGAAGTCCTGAGTTCGACTTCCAGTACCCACATATGAAAAAGGGGCCGGTGATATTGCTCAGCGACACAGGCGCCTGCTGGCACGTGAGGTCCTGAGTTTGACCCCTGGTACCCACCAAAAGGAAAGGATACTCAGGATTCAAACTTCCACTTAACTAGTCAAAAACTTTGAAGGTGTGTATTGGGGCAAAGCCAATAAAAGGCCATTTCATTTAGGCTGCTTTTTATTTCATTATTGCTGAAGTCCTAGGCTGTAGATGTTTCCTATTTGTGAGGAGGTGTCACCTTCCAGAATTAATACTCTAGAAGGTGTCTTGGAATGGCTAGGGCTAAGGCAGATTGGTATGAGCAAAAAAGCATAGTTGGGGTTCTTTATCAAGATTTGTTCAGACTGAGTAAAATTTACTGAGCCATGGACTGCTAGTAGCTGTTGTGTGTTGCTATTCCATCTTAGGGCCAGTGCTATGAGGTGGCATTACCCCAGTTTTGTAGTTCAGATATGGAGTGACTGGTCAAGGTTAAGCCTGGTATTAACCTATTTTTTGCCAAAATGGAATCAAACTAAACCTCCCACAGCTCCTCCACTGGGCTGTGTCCCTAGCCCATAACTTTCTTGGCTACGTAAAAGGGGACAAGTGAACAGATCGATATGATGAATTTGAACTTTTTTCTTCCTGGAACATATTTACTGATTTGACCAGCTTTGGACCAGTAAAAAAAAAAAAAAATCAGGGCCGGTGAGACAGCTCAGCGGCTTAAGCACCTGCCTTGCAAGCGCGAAGGCCCGAGTTCGACTCCCGGATCCCACATACGAAAAAGGGGCCGGTGATATTGCTCAGCGGCACGGGTGCCTGTTGGCGCGTGAGGTCCTGAGGTCGTCCCCCCGGTACCCACAAAAAAAAAAAAAAAAAAATCAGAACATAGCAAGAACTTTCACTAAGAGCTGTAGTGTGCTTGGTCCCAGCCTTGTCCTAAAATATGAAATTTGGACATAGATAATATAAAAGTGCAGGCTGAGCCTAGTGGCACATGCCTATAATCCCAGTACTCAGGAGGATCACCAAGAGTTCAAGGACAGCCTGAACTACATTGTGAGACTCTTGTCTCAAAAAATATTAATAGTAGACCTTTACTCCTGTGGTCATGCCTGGTTTAACCAATCCTATACCAGTTACCTACATCGGTGTGCTTTGGCCTATAAGAAAAAAAAGTAGTAAAATCAAGGAGGACGAGAGGGCCGGGTAAGGTGGCTCAAGCCTGTGATCCTAGCACTCAGGAGTCTGAGGCCAGGAGGATCACCACGAGTTTGAGGCCAGCCTGAACTACATAGACAAGAGGCTTCCTCTCTAAAAAAAAAAGGGACAAGAGGCTTCTGTGGCTTTCCTCACGATAGCCTGCCCTGTGTTTTCCAGGGAATACTTACCTTTTTCTTTCACTTAGTCCAAACTTGCTCTGCAGAGCCAGTTTCTCCCTCTTTTACTTTTTCAAATAAACTTTGTCATCATTTTGCTTGTTCATTCAATTTGTTCGAGACAAGAACAACTTGGAATCCAGCTCCAGGAGACTCAATCACTGCAAAACCCAATAATGTTTATTTGGTAAGCCACTTTTAGTAGGAGACTGCCTAACATTACCATCTTTTGAGTGTATACAGTAATGCAGTGGCATTAAATACATTCACAATATTGTTTAACCATAACCATGACCTATTTCTAGGCACTCTTCATCATTCCCAAGCAGAAATTCTATATCCATTAAAAAAAAAAAAAAAAAAGACAAGCTCCCAAGGTAGAATGGCTATACGGACCCAGGTGGCTGTAGTCTGCCCTCAGCTATTGTCCGCAGCCACCTGGCCTCCAAGTAGTTTGCTTCAGGCATTATAACTTCACACATCAGAGGTAGCCAGACTTTTTTCTCTAAAAATTGCCTTCCAGAAAGCCCCTAGCAGCCTGTGTTTCATTGGAACGCTGGCCTGCCCACTCTTTGTTTCCAGATGGTCTCACTATGTAGTTCAGGCTCAAACTCACTACATAGACCCAGGCTGTGCATGAACTTGTAGTAATCTTCCTGCCTCAGTCTCCTGAGTGCTGGAACTACAGGTGTGTGCAAGCATGCTCAGTTGACCTGCGCAGTTTTTTTTTATTTTTCAATTTTTTGAAGTGGTTCACCGTGTAGCCCAGGCTGGCCTCAAACTCAAAGTGATCCTCCTGCCTCGGCCTCCCAAGTCCTGGGATTACGAATGTGCATCACCATGCCCAGCTGCCCACTCCTAAACAGGGATGGAACCACAGAATCTTACACCCGTCAGGATCACTAGAGTTAAATCAAGGGAAGACGATGGCAGGAGAGAAAAGGGACTGTTGGGTGGGCAGTCTTGTGCTTAGATCCTGCGGTCTCTATACCTGGCCTCATCTGGCTGCATTGCACCACCTGACGCTGCTGACCATAAACCCTCCCTTCTAGAGTACACATACCACAATATTCACCATTTTAGTCTTCACTACTGAAGACTGAACCCAGGGCCTTTACAATCAGGTTTATTTTGTTTTGTTGTTTTAGACAGGTTCTTGCTATGTAGTTAAGGCTGACCTTGAACTCACTATATTGTCTACGCTGGCTTCAAGCTCTCAGTGGTCCTCCTGCCTCAGCCTCCCAGGTGCTGGGATTACAGACGTGTACCACCATTCCCAGCCAGATTCACCATTGTAATGTGTACAGTTCAGTGGGTTATAGTATATTCACCATGTTGTGCAATAGTCACTACTAATGCAGAATATTTTTGTCAGTCTCCCCCCAAAAGCCATATACGTATTAGCAGTTAATTCCCTGTCCCTTCTTTCTCCAGCCCTAGGCTATCACTAATCTTTGTGTTGCTGTAGATTTGCCTATTCTGGACATTATAATGGAATCAAATAATCTGATCTGTACCAAGGTTCTTTGACATAGCATAATGTTTCCAAGGTCCATCTGCCAGTGGCATAGTCTTCATTGCTGTTATTCACAAGTAATAGTCTGTTGTGTGCCTATCCACGTATTAGGTGATAGACATATGGGTTTCACCTTTTTGGTTATTATGAATATTCTGTGGAAGTGTGTGACATGTTTTCAGTTCATTTGAGTACATATCCAGGAATGGGATTGCTAGGTTGTAAGGTGACTCTAACCTTTTGAGAAATTGCCACACTGTTACAATGGCTGCACAGTTTACATTTCTACCAGCAATCTTATGAGGGTTCCAATTTCTCCACATACTCCACACCATCACCATCCCATACACACACATACTTGGGATCAAACCTAGGGCCTCATGCATGCTAGATAAATACTCTACCACTGAGTTACATCCCTAACATTCCTCCCCTTTTTTGAGAAAGGTTCTCATTAACTTGCCCAAACTGGTCTTGTAATCCTCCTGCCTCAGCCTCCTGAGTAGCTAGGATTCTAGGTGTGCACCACCGTGCCTGGTCCCAGCCTTTTTTTTTTTTTTTTTTTTTTAAGTTTGAGATGGTCTAACTAAATTGCCTAGGCTGTCCTTGAACCTATGATTCTCCTACCACAGCCTACAAAGAACCTGGGATTATAGGCCTGTACTATCATGGCCTATGCTCAGCCATTTTAATTTCCTTTTCTATTATATATATTCTGGTAGGAAATGGTATTTTCCTTGTGGTTTTCATTTGCATTTCCTTAGTGGGTGGGATAGTGAACATATTTTCATATTTATTGATCATTTGCATATTTTTAAAATGTGTGTTCAGATCCTGTTTATAAACCTTTAAATTGGTTTCCTTTTTTATTGTAGAGGTACAAGAGGTCTTTACACATTCTAGATATTAAGTCTTTACAGAATCTATATTTCATTCTGTAGGTTGACTTCATTGCTTGATAGTATCCTTTGATAAAAGTTTTTTTTTTTTTTTTTTTTTTGTGGGTACCGGGGGGTCGACCTCAGGACCTCGCGCGCCAACAGGCACCCGTGCCGCTGAGCGATATCACCGGCCCCTTTTTCGTATGTGGGATCCGGGAGTCGAACTCGGGCCCTTGCGCTTGCAAGGCAGGCACTTACGCCACTGAGCCATCTCACCGGCCCCTAAAAGTTTTAAATTTTGATGAAGTACAATTTATTTTTGGTTCTTGTTCCTTTAGTATCTAAGAAATCATTGCCTAGTTATGAAGATTTATACCTATGTATTCCAAGAGTGTTAAATATTTTTAACTCTTAAATTTGGATTTTTGGGCTGGGCATGGTGGTGCATGCCTGTAATCCCAGCACTTGGGAGGCTGAGGCAGGAGAATCACTGTGAGTTTGAGGTCAGTCTGGGCTACAGTTAGACCCTGTCTCAAAAACAAATAAAAAGTAAGAATTTGGATATTTTAAAATCTATTTTGAGTTAATTTTGTACATTGTATGAGATAGGAGTCTAGGCATTCCATCTTTTTTTTTTTCTTTTTTTTTGTGGGTACCGGGGGTTGAACTCAGGACCTCACGCGCCAGCAGGCGCCCACGCCGCTAAGCGATATCACCGGCCCTTTTTTCGTATGTGGGTACCAGGAGTCAAACTCAGGACCTCGCCCTTGCCAGGCAGGTGCTTATGCCGCTGAGCTATCTCACCGGCCCAGGCATTCCATCTTATATAAAACTGTTCTAAACCTCTTTCTAGCCTTCCTGTTTCCAAGACCCTGTTCCTCCAATTCCTTTTGGGATCCCTGACTAGAGAGTCTCCCTGTGACATCATGTGGTGACTCACATTTTTCATCTGCCCTCATCTCCCGAGGGCCTTTTTGTGTGTGTGTGTGTGTGTGTGGGTACCAGGGGTCGACCTCAGGACCTCGCGCGCCAGCAGGCACCCAGGCCGCTGAGCGATATCGCCAGCCCTTTTTTCGTATGTGGGTTCCGGGAGTCGAACTCGGGCCCTCGTGCTTGCCGGGCAGGCATTTACGCCGCTGAGCCATCTCACCGGCCCCCGAGGGCCTTATTTTCACCAACCCACATGCAGTCTTTCTCATACACGACAGACCTCCAAATTCAGCGTGAGCAAAAGGAGACTTGCCTTGCTTTTCACGGACCATCTCCCTACTTTGCCTAGATCTGGTAAAAGCACGACCAGCATGGGGTATCCCTGGTAGAGCTCTTGTCTAGTGTGAGGGTTCAATCCCCAACACTGCCAAAATAAAGACCCATTCCATCCCTCCAGCAAGAAACCAGAAAGTGACAGATTTCTCCGTCATTCCCCATCAAGGCACATTTCCAGTAGGTGTATAATCATGGCGACTTGACTTTGAAAAAAATTGTTTTAAGCCAGGAACAGTGGCATACACCCACAATCTTAGCTACTTGGGATGCTAAGGAAGGAAGATCACAAGTTCAAGGTCAGTCTGAGCAACGTAGCAAGACCCTGTCTCAAAAAATATAAAGGCTTGGGCCGGTGAGATGGCTCAGTGGCGTAAGCGCCTGCCTTGCAAGCGCGAGGGCCCGAGTTTGACTCCCGGAGCCCACATACGAAAAAGGGGCCGGTGATATCGCTCAGCGGCATGGGCACATGCTGGTGCACGAGGTCCTGAGGTCGACCCCCGGTACCCACAAAAAAAAAAAAAAACATATATATATATATATATATATATATATATAAAGGCTTGCTGGATGTAGTGGCACATGCCTGTAATCCCAGCACTCTGGTGGCTGAGGCAGTAGGACTGCTGCAAGTTCAAGGCCAGCCTGGGCTACAAAGTGAGTTCAAGACCACCCTGAACAGCATAGTGAAACCCTGTCTCAAAAAAAAAAAAAAAAAAAAAATATATATATATATATATATATATATATAAAGGCTAAGGGTGCAGCTCAATGGTAGAGTACCCATGGTTTCTATCCCCCCAAAAAAAGATGGAAAATTTCAAATATTTGCAAAAGTTTTTAAAAAATTCTTTAATGTCTATTTGAATTGTCAATTCAAATTGTTTGTTTGAATTACTATCTGCACAGGGTCCAGACATTGAATAGTTTGCCTATGTCTTCAATCTCTGAACCTATAGATTCCCTCTTCTCTGTTTTCCACAGTGTGGATTTTGATGATTATATCCTCATGGTATCATGTCTAACAGTTTTTTCTGTCCTTTGTAGTTTCTGTTAATTAGGACTGGATCTAGAGGTGTGATGGGATTTAGATTTTATGGCAAGAAAACCATCTAGGGTGGTTTTATTTTTTTATTTTTTTTTCTATCTGATTGTCTCTCAAGGGTTGTAAAATGCCAATATTTTAATTCTGCCACTCCTTTCTATAATACTTGAAATACCTCTATAAAAAGAAATTTTCACTCATATGCTCTTTGGTTACCAAGTTATAGGTCATACTGGGAAAAGAAGATAAATGCCCAAATCGCCTTTTGCCAGTTTTCAAAATGAGTTAGCTTACTTGCACCCTCCAAAGGTTACCAGTGGGTGGATTTTTAATATTTTTAGTGTCATGATTACTAAGGTAAACATATTTTGTCTTAGTAGTACAGACTTGCCTATCATACAAAGCCCTGGGTTTGACCTCTGGGAGACACACACAC
Organism: Erethizon dorsatum; assembly: GCA_028451465.1. Classification (NCBI taxonomy): domain Eukaryota; kingdom Metazoa; phylum Chordata; class Mammalia; order Rodentia; family Erethizontidae; genus Erethizon; species Erethizon dorsatum. The sequence goes on along the minus strand of CM051827.1, from coordinate 115,387,339 downwards.
GCACAGCTGAAAAATAGTAAATTTAAAAGTTGACTCCTGAATCCTTTTCACACAACCCTAGTAGTGGTTGATGACTTCCTTGCTGTCTAGAATGATCGAATGTTCTGGAATTATTTTATGCATTTCTTGCTCCAAAGCTGGAGTCACCTACATCTAGGAAAAAAGAAGAAAGCAAAAACTCAGCTTTCCTTTGGTGGTGAAGGGCACTGCATGACTGAAATCTAAACCCTAGAATGGCCATTGGTGTTGTGTTGGTCATTGTTTCCAAACCTCTTTGGTGGACAGAGCTTATGGCACATGTTTTAAGGTAAAATATCAGTTTTAAGCCCTGCTGATACTTTCAATTCAAATTCAAGACTTAAGAGTTTTTAAAAATCTATCTATATTTTTTCAACACTCTTTGAATCCCAGTTCTCAATGACACCCTTGATTATAAAATTAGAATTTCACAGTCAGTTGTTTTACCCTGTATTATACAATAGAATTTAAAAAAAAAAAAAAAAGTTTTTTGGGGGTTCATTTAGTTCTTAGAGGTATTGCCTATTAGGCATGTACAGTTGACTGTATGAATCTGCTACTGAATGGATATACATTTATGTTAACCTGTTTTGTTTTTCCATTTTTAAGAAGTCCTTTGAGTTAAACTAATTATGTAAAATATTTATATAGCTCTAAATCTAGTCAACAAAACATGATATATTCAGGCCAGTGTTGTAGCTCAGTGGCAGAGCAGTGTGCTGAGTTTGAGACCTGGCATCAAAGAAAAGAGATATTCAAAGAAGTCCAGTTTCTCCTGGGCACACCTGTAATTTCAGCACTCAGGAGGCTGAGGCAGGTGAATCAACGTGAGTTTGAGGCCAGCCTGGGCTATATAGTGAGTTCAAGGCTAGCCTGCACTGCATAGGGAGACCCTGTCTTAAAACAAGACAAAAAAAAAAAAAAAAAAAAAAAAAAAATATATATATATATATATATATATATGCAAATATTGTATCCTCCCCCCTGTTTTCTTTGAGACAGGGTCTCCCTATGTAGTTCAGGCTGGCCTCAAACTCTTAGGGATCCTCCTGGCTCCACCCCGGAGTGCTGGGATTACAGGGGTTGACCATCATGCCCAGCTCCCTTTTTTATATGAAGATAGCATATAAAATCTTGCTTATTCACTTAATATATGTTCCGGATATATAAAGATCCTGCAATCCTTTTTGCTTTGATTCTGTTTGGGGGTCTAGATAAGTGCCCCAGGCTGGCCTTGAACTTGTGATCCTCCTGCCTCAGCCTCCAGAGTAGCTGGGATTACAGGCATGCACCAGTGCACCTGGTTCTGCAGTCCTTTTTACAGCAAGCATAAGATGATGGGTATGTCAGAGCTCAATTCTATCACATTATTTGATGTTATGGTTACTGTTATGGTTTAGATATAAAATGTACCCGCAAAGCCTCATGTGTTCAGAAGTGGGGCTTTTAGAAGGAGATTGAATCATGGGGGCACTGAATCCACCGGTGAGTTCATAGCTGAACGTGCTGTTAGGAAATGGGGCTGTCGGAAGAGGCAGGTCACTAGGGGTGTGACTTGGAAAAGTGTGTATTTGTCCCTTGCTCCTCCTCTCTCATTCTGCCTCCTGGCAGCCATAGGACGAGCGGCTGTCCTGAGTCCAGGCCTTTCCACCATGGCCTGTCTGCCTTGGAGCCCGCTGACTGTGAACTGAAACTGAGCCCATGTAAACCTCTCCTCGGTTTTTTTTTTTTTTTTTTTTTTTTTTTGTGGGTACTGGCGGTCAAACTCAGGACCTCGCACTTGCGAGCAGGCGCTTGTGCTGCTGAGCGATATCACCGGCCCTTTTTTCCTTTGTATGCGGGTACCGGGAGTCGAACTCAGGACCTCGCGCTTGCCAGGCAGGCGCTTATGCTGCTGAGCCATCTCACCGGCCCCTCTCCTCCTTTTAAATTGGTGTCGATTATTTTGTCTCAGTGATGAGGAAAATGACTAAAGACACAGTTACGTGTCCTTTTGTAAGCAGCAGTTCTTCATATGCAGTCTCTTGTTTTCTCATTTCTTCTAGCTGCGTGGGTTTGGGTGCTTGGGAAAGTTTATGTTTTGTCCAGTGGCTGCCAGGTGAACATGGCAGGAGAGCGCCACTACTCCTGCTCGTCCAAATGTCCTCACTCATAGTTTAACTAGGATTCAAAAGGGCCTCCCCCACTGACTCATGCTCCATTCTCCCGGAATATTCACCTGTCCTGTTTTCCATAGCCTGTTCTTCCAATCTTCCATGTCCACCCCTGCCATCTTTACCCTCATCTGAGTCCTTCATATTTTATAGTGATAGAAGGTGCAGTCAGAAGGGAGCTACCCCGTCTTCCCCCTCCTCTGCCAGGTACCGGTGGTGTCATGGCACACTGTCCTTCCTGTTGGGGAAACCTCTCTCCTCTGAGGCCAAACCTGACCAACCCCTTTCTGTAGGAGTAAATGCACACAGGCAGGTGTTTCCTTCTCTCGCCCCATCTCTTTCTTACTGGATCTTTACAGCACCCTCCCCTGGTTCTCCTGAGCGACCACCCCAGCTGTCTGCGCCCCTTTCAGCAAAACCCCTTGAGGTTATCTCTGCTCCCCCTCACCACTTCCTCCCCCGGTTCTCTCCTCCAATCCAGTGAGGAGATTTGGCACCTCCTGTTAAGCAGGACACCAGTGGTGTACATCTCGCTACCGTCAAAAAGCTGCTGCCTCACTTGTCTTCTCCTCTCACCCAATTTCTTAGTTTTCCCCAACCAGCGCTCTAACTTAGCAGATCATCTCTGGGGTGATGATTCAGCCCTTTATCTTCTGCCATAACCTCTGCCCTCAGCTCCAGACTTAGACCACTTAAGCATCTAAACAGAAATCTAGATTTCTCCAAGCTAATGTGACCAAATTTTGTATTAATTTCCCTCTCAGAGTAACTTCCTCTCAAGTTTTCCCCATGTTAGGAAATTGTACCATTATACATCAAAACCGTTATTTCCCTCTCTCCCTCATACTCCATGATCAACCCATCAATAAATCCACTGGTTCTGTTTTCATAATCTGTTTTGAATACAAGTAGTTATCAACACCTCCATTATACATCCTGAGATGCCACAAACCCTAGGAGTTACCTCAGATTCCTCAACTGTCTCTCTTGCTTCCATTTGGTACCAGACCTACACCACTTTACCTCTCCACTTTCAGATATGAGTAAAAAGCCACTCCGGGGCTGGTGTGCATGAGGCCCTGGGTTCCATCCCCAGCACTGCCCCCAAAAACAAAAAGCAGCGGGTGTGGTGGTGCATGCCTGTAATACCAGCACTCAGGAGGCTGAGGCAGTAAGATAGCGAGTTCCAGTCCAGCCTGAACTACATAATGAGATCCTGCCTACAAGCAAAACCCACTCCCAGAGGCGTGAGTTCTGGCCCATCATTGTCCCTCACCCCCATGATCTCCAGGGTTCCTCCTTGCAGCCCTTCCAGAAAAGTCTCTAGGGTGAGCAAATATACCTGATGGACCTACTGTGACTGCAGTTAGGAAAGAGCAGGGAGTGCACAATATGCCACAGCTCATCGCTTTATACTTCTCCTTTCTTCTCTTCTTCCTCCCTCTCACTCAGTGCCTGGGCTTGCATTTTCCAAATAAACCATCAGCATCTCAGTCCTTTCCTCAGCAGCCTCAAGAACAAGGGTAATGGCAAGGTAGGACACAGCACCAGTCCATGTCGCCATTGACCTGCATAGGTACTAGGGCATCTCCATACCTGTGAACTTGTTAGCAGTGCAGGTTTTGCCCTTCAGACTCATAAGGCAGAATCCTTGGAGATGGAGCTCAGCACTGCAATTTTCATGGTTGTCCAGGCGATTCTTGTGCCTACTAAAGTTTGAGAAAATATCATCTATTTCTTTTCGTTTTTTTTTTTTTTTGTGTGTGTGTGGGGGGGTATCGGGGGTCGAACTCAGGACCTCACGCGCCACCAGGCGCCCGTGCTGCTAAGCGATACCACCGGCCCTTTTTTCGTATGTGGGCTCCGGGAGTCGAACTCGGGCCCTCGCGCTTGCCAGGCAGGCGCTTAAACCGCTGAGCCATCTCACCAGCCCATTCTTTTTGGTTTTTTGAGAGAAGGTCTCACTATGTAGGCGAGGTTGGCCTCAAACTCACAGCAGCCTTTCTGCCTCAGCCTCCCAAGTGCTGGGACTACAGCATGTACCATCACACCCCATGAAAGTTTTTTCTTTAGGGAAAAGCTTTGTTTTGAGGGCTCTTTGTTTGTTTGTTTGTTTTGTTTTGTTTTTGGGACCGTGTCTCACTATGTAGCCCAGGCTGGCCTAAAACTCATGATTCTCCTGCCTCAGCCTCCCGAGTGCTGGGAGTACAGGTGCACACCACCACTCCTGGCAGGAAAAGGTTTCTGGAGGAGAAAAACATGTTGCTTTCTACCCCTCATTTATTGCTTGGGATGTTGTTTATAAGGATGTAAAGCTGGAGCTGGGGTCATTATCTTGTGATCATAAAACCACATGTCAATATAATGAAGATGGCAGAGCAAAGGAAGAGCTTGGAACAGCACTGAGCTGCAGAACCAGCTTTAGCACTACCAATCTCCAGATACTTATGTGAGATGATAAAATGCTGTTTTAGTCACTTTCCTGTTACCGGGACAAAATACCCAACGCCCACAATTTAAAGGAGGGGTTTATTTGGGTTTATGATTTCAGCCCATGGCACTGCAGCAAAGGCCGCAGCGGGATGGCAGAGAGGCGTGGCAGAGGAAAAAGTGCTCAAGCCAAGGCGGCCAGGAGACGGAGTGAAGGGAGAGCCAGGGGGGAGAACTCACGCCTCCAGGTTGTGCCCCAGTGCCCCATCTCCAACCAGGCCCACCTGCTAACAGCTCATTCAGCTGCTGAACTCACTGATGGATGAGTCCCCTGGGAGGCCAGCACCTCCCAGATCCATCTTCCACACACAGGAGAATTTGGGGGGACATTTCAGATGGAAACCATAACAAATGTCATTACTATTTTTGTCAGGTATTGTTAACTCGCCGCTGAAGATACGGTAGTCCTAGCCAATGCAATGGGGTTTTTCCTTTAATTTCCCCCTCCCCCCTGAGGAAGTGGGAATTAGTCCACTTACAGGCGAAGAACCTGGTTCTTGGGGAGGTGCGAGACCTCACACATGCTCTAGTCACCCAGCAAGGGGTTCAAGCCCATCTGGCTCAGGAGCCTACATATGAACCACAGCCCTGTTCTGCAGATGAGCCCAGATAGTATTCCTGTGTGAATGAGTGAATGCAACACTTCAGAGCCCGGACTGGAAGTTTAAAGCATTGCTGACAGACAACAAAAATATCCCTTTCATTTCCCACAAAAAAATTCAGGTGGGAGAAAATATTTTTCTCAATTATTCAAAAGCTCTGTAGCTTTCAGGGCTAGAGAGAAAACTGAGCAGAAAGACTAGTCTTCAGTTGTCCTCTAAGAAGTCTAAATTTCTTCCCCTACTGCAGTGCAGGGTGTGGAACCCAGGGCTTCACACAGCATAGGTGAGCGCTCTGCCATTGAGCTACAACCCCAACCTGATGACTGCTTATTTATTCTGAGAAAGGGTCTTACTCAATTGCTAAGATGCCCAGGCTGAACTCAAACTTTAATCCTCCTGCCTCAGCCTACTACATTCTAGGCATGCACCACCACACCTGGCTGCCTGATGACTTTATTTTATTTTATTATTTTTTTTTGTGTGTGGGTACTGGGGGTCGACCTCAGGACCTCATGTGCCAGCAGGCACCCGTGCCGCTGAGCGATATCACCGGCCCTTTTTTCGTATGTGGGTACCGGGAGTCGAACTCAGGACCTCACGCTTGCCAGGCAAGTGCTTACGCCGCTGAGCCATCTCACCGACCCTGCCTGATGACTTTAAAAGAATTTTTTATTAGTTTATATTGCTCACACTCATCATAGGGAATTTGTACCTGTACATAATGTATCTTAATCCTTTTTTTTTCCCCATTCCCTTCCCCTCCCTTCAACCCTTCTTCCCTTTGCCATTTACGGGAGCTTTGTTTCCATTTTTCCCCTTCCATTCTGTTTTTTCAACCCCTTTTCCCTTCCTTTCCTTCTTCCTCCCCCTCCCTTCTTCCCCTCTGAGGACTTTAAAACTAAATAGATTTATCACATACTAAACTAAAATGAAAATTGATCAAAGCTAAATATTAAAGAAGAAACAACCTGCTGGAAAGTAAAGTAGGGAAAAAATTTAAAGACATAGGCATAGGCAGGACTTTCTGAACAGAACTCTTAATTGCATAAGAAATAACAGTAAGAGTCAACAAATGGGATTATATCAAATGTCAAAGCTTCTGAGCTGGGCATGGTGGTGCACATCTATAATCCCAGCACTCTGGAGGCTGATGCAGAGGGATAGTCTTGAGGGGTTTTTAAATTTTTATTTATTTTTTATTTTTTTATTGTCTTGAGTTTGAGGCCAGCCTAGACTACACAGAGAGACCCTGTCTCAAAAAAAAAAAAAAAAAAAAAAAAAAAAAAAAAAGAAAAAATTAGACCCTCCAAAATAAAAAGACCCAATCAAAAAACGGCTAACTAGGGCCAGTGAGATGGCTCAGCAGCATAAGTAGCCTGCCTGGCAAGCACGAGGTCCTGAGTTTGACTCCCGAAACCCACATAAAGGGAAAAAAAGGGCCAGTGATATTGCTCAGCAGCACAAGCACTTGCTGGCAAGCGCGAGGTCCTGAGGTGGAGTCCCAGTACCCACGTGTAAAAAAAAAAAAAAAAAACAGGCAACTGAAATGAATAGATACTTCACAGAAGAAGTACAAATGGCCAATAAATACATGAAAAAAATGTTCATTATGCCAGACGTGGTGGCACACACCTATAATCCCAGCACTCAGGAAACTGAGGCAGGAGGATTCCCATGAATTCAAGGCCAGCCTGGGCTACATAGTGAGTTCAAGGACAGCCTGGAATATATAGTGAGACCCTGTCTCAAAACAAAACAAAACAAAACAACTACACACACACAAAAAGAAAAACAGAATTTAAAAAAAAAGCTGTTCATCATTTGCTGGCCATTAGAGAAATGCAAATCAAAACAACACAGATTCCATCTCACTGCAGAAAGAATGGCTATCATCAAGAAATCAAATAAGAACAAATGCTGGTGAGGCTGTAGGGAAAAAGGAACCTTTCCATATTGTTGGTGGAAATGTAAACTAGTACAACTGCTATGGAAAGCAGTATGGAGATTTCTTTCTTTTTTTTTTTTATGCGGGTACTGGGGGTCGAACTCAGGACCTCACGCTTGCCAGGCAGGCACTTATGCTGCTGAGCTATATCACCAGCCCAGTATGGAGATTTCTTAAAAACCTAAAACTAGAAATTTCATTTGACCCAGCTATGATATTCTGCTTTTAGGTATCTTCCTGAAAGAGTTAGATATATCACAGTGACCCATGCATATCCATGTTTATAGCAGCACAACTCAGAATAGCTACATCTTGAAAGCAGCCTATATGTCAACAGATGAATGGATAAAGAAAATGTGGTATTTATACACAATGGAGTACTACTCTGCCATAAAGAAGGATAAATTTGAGTCATTTTAGGCAAATGGATGCACCTTGAGACCTTAAGATTAAGTGAAATAAATAAGATATACAAGCTTTAATATCTCATGTTTCTCTTAAATGAGAAAAACAAAATATAAATAAAGAACAAAATAAAAGAGATAATAGATACAGATAATAGGATAAAAATAAAAGACAATAGGAGATAGATCTTTTACAAAAGGGAAGGGATCCAAGAGATGAAGGGATGGGAGAAGGGACTGAAAAATAATTGAGATGTGTTATATCCATGTACCAACTCCCCACAGTGAATGTGATCATTATGCACATTTACTAATAAAAGTGAAAACTAAGCGGAGCCCTGAAGACTCGTTGCCCCTCTTCAGCATGCAAACAATACTACCTCCCTCCTGAGGCCTCACTCAAGCCTGGCTCTGGCCTAAATGTGTTTTCTCATTTAATTCCGATGGTTACTTAGTAACATCATTGTCCCCATTTTACACGTGGGAGAACTGAGGCACCAGGAAAGTTCAGTAATGCCCAACGTCGCATATCTGGTAGGCGACGGAACCTAACTTGAACTTGCGCAGCCTGAAGGCTGCGTGAGAAATGGCACTGTTTGGAGGACCCAGCTGCAGGCCCTTGGCTGCAGCAGTGCTGAGTGGAGCTGTCGATCTGGTCTCCATGACCTCAGGGAGGTGCTCTGTCTGCACCAGCTCTTAATGCTGCCACCTGCCACCCCACTGCCCACCATCATTAACCACAGCACCTTTGGAAGGGCCACTGCCTGGGACAGGGGTCCCAGCTAGTGTCTCTTCCTGCTCCTACCAGACAGGAAGCTGGCCTGTGGCACCTTGGGGGAGAAAAGTCACCCTTTCTCACCTCCTTTCCAATCCTGGAGAATTTAGCAGAGCACAGAGTATTTGGAATATTTGTGTTCTTACCAAGCACTTTGTGTGTAAGTATGTGACAGCAGTATTTCACAGAAGAGACCCTGAAGCCCAGAAAGGTACTGTGCACAGTAACTTAGCCAAACTCCTGACCACTGTGCAGTACCTTCAGTGCCACAGGCATTGTGCCTTCCACAGCTCTGGTGTCTCCTTAGCAGATCCGTGTTCCCAGCACAGCCCCCAAGTGAGCCCAGAACCCAAGGCCTGCTGCAGGACCCATGTCAAAACAAGGGCACTTCAGGCCAGATGTGGTGCATGACTAATCCCAGCATCCAGGAGGCTGAGGCAGGAGGAATGCCATGAGTTTGAGACCAGCCTGGGCTACATAGTGAGTTTAAGGCCAGCCTGAACTACAAAGCGAGCCCCTATCTCAAAAACAACAACAGCAACAAATCTAAAACAAACAACAACAACGAAAACACACAAGGATACTTCAGGTATAGAGGTGAAGGGGCCTTGAAGCAGCCTTTTTGTTTTTTGTAGTTTTGTTTTAAATGGGAATTTTATTTTACTTTATTTATTTATTTGGGGGGTGTTGAGACAGGGTCTCACTACAGAATTCAGGGTGGCCTTCAACTCACTGTATAGCCCAGGCTGGCCTTGAACCCTCTGCAATTCTCCTGCCTCAGCCTCCTGAGTGCTGGCTTTACAAATGTGCACCACCACTCCGGGCCGAAGCAGCCTTTTTGGCCATTCTGGGCTGGGACAAATTGGCAGGACCTTGTCAGACCTAGACTACATAGGGCCAGCCCAAAGGACAGGCATTTCCCAGAGCTCAGCTGTGACAGGGGGACAGCCATGACAGTAGCTGCTGGGCAGTGAATTTCTTACTCCCACTTATACCCATACATTCACATTTGCCTCAATAATTGTGTATTTCTTTTTCTTTTTCTTTTTTTATGTGCGTACCAGGAGTCAAACTCAGGACCTTGTGCTTGCCAGGCAGGCACTTATGCCGCTGAGCCATCTCACCAGCCCTAATTGTGTATTTCTTGTAGAGTGGAGTGGTCCTCAAAAAAGTTTTAACATTTTAAAATAATTCATATGATCCAAACATATAGAGAGTAAAAGTGAATTATTTTCTGTTTTTTGAGACAGGGTCTTGTGACTTAATTCAGACTGGCCTTGAACTTGTGATCCTCCCACCTCAGCCTCCAGAGTGCAGGGACTATAGGAGTGTACAGCATGCCTGGTGAAAGTGAAAATCTTCATCTCTTCTAACACAGTCTCCTCCCAGGTGCAGCATTGATGTGGACCCTTTCAGGCTTTTTCTGTGCATTCGCAAGCACAGAGGCATCCAAGCATCTTCTGAGGCGCCTTTGTCTCTTGAAATATAGCTGAGAGGTAGAGACTGCCTCAAACCCCTATCTCCATGAACTACAGAAAATCCAATCACCTGCAGATTTCTCTGAGTCCCAAGAAAGAGACCCAAGTCTAGTTGCACAAGAATCAATTAAGTCGACAGGGAGTTGAAGCAAGGAAAGTGACTTTACTAAAAAATCCAGCTGGTCAACAAGATGGAGGACTCTTGTCCAGAGTTCATCTTGCTGGGAAGCTGATTGAGGCCTGGTTTATACAGGTGTTGACGGCTCATCCCAAGACAGCGGGTTTCTTCTCATGCAGGTGCTGGTAGTGGCAGACTCGTGGGTACCTTCTCACAGCAGGTGCGCCAGATGTTGTCCATCTGATCCTCAGCTTCTCACCCGATGCTTTTCAGTTCTGCACATCACAAGAACAAAGATCATTATTTCCTCGGACTGTCTTGTCACTGCTTAGCCTGCCCATGCCAGTTCCTGATATTCCCAAAGGACAGGGACAGGCTAGAGGAGTGGCTGCCCTGAGGTCCTCTTGCTGATCTCCATACTCACAGTTAAGAGAGAAAACATACTTACCTGGAGACTGTAGAAGACAAGGGCCAGGTGAGGTCAAATAGAGGGCTATGCTGAGGTCTGGTCTCAATGCTCAGCTTCAAAAGCTGAGCCCCACCCCCCACCCTCGGCTGGCGTGGTGGCGCACAAACTCCTGTAATCCCAGCACTTGGAAGGCTGAGGCAAGAAGATTACCTCAAGTTCGAGGCCACCCTGGACTATGTAGCAAGACGCTGTCTCAAAAATAAAAAGCTGAGTCCCTAGAAAGATGGGGGTGGGGCTGGCGTACAGTCTCCTTAGCCTCTAGACCAGTGATGGCGAACCTTTTAGAGCTTTCAATGATACGAACAGCCCATTGCAGCACATGTGCCATAAACTTGCCACCACTAGTCTATACCCTCGCCTCTGCCCTTGCAGTCTCTCTTCTTTGACCTAGATGAGAAAGAGCCACTTGCTGGATTCTACCCTCAAATGGGAACAGTAGAGAGTCAAGTAGATTTCATGGAAGGTTCAGAGGTCCTTTGAAGCATCAGCATTGTACCCACAGAGCAAACAATTTTAAGTGACTACTTTCTGATGTCTTCAAGGATCTTTTAGCTGTCTCCCGTCCCTGAGAGGTGCGTCCCCTCATCATGTCCCTCCTCTTTCTGGCCCCTTCACTCTTTTCATCATCCTCTTCTTCCCTGACTCAAGACATTTGGGGCTGGCCAGGCACGGTGTCACACGTGCTCCTGCTGAGGCAGGAGGAACACCATGAGTTTGAAGCCAGTCTGGGCTACATAGTGAGTTCAAGGCCAGCTTGAACTACGTAGCAAGACCTTGGCTCAAAACAAAACAAAAAAAACAAACAAACAAACAAAAAAGAAATTTAGGACTGGAGATAGCACTTGCCTAGCATGCCTGAATCTGTGGATTTGATTCTACCACAAAAAAAAAAAAAAAAAAAAAAAAAAAAAAAAGGAAAAGAAATTCAAATTCTCCTCCCTTATTTGCCCAAATGATTCAGTTCCCTGGCCGGCCCATCCTTAAGGAGGTAAACTGAAAGGCAAGGAGGCTCCTGCTTGTGCGCGTGTGTGTGTGTGTGTGTTTCATATATTTAGCAGGGGCAGATATTCTGGGGCAGGTGTTTGGGCGAAGCTGAGGGTGGAACCCCGTGTGTGGGGTTTTTCTTTGTACAAGCAGAGTCCCACTGTACAGCATTCAGAGACATTCTTGTTCTGTTTAACCCAAGGCACAGACTTATTTCCGTATCGCCGATACTAACAGATGCGCTTCTCTGAGACCCTGACTCATGCGAGGCTCTTCACATCCACGCCGTCCCATCTAGATAGCCACACGTGCCTTACTAAACCTTCGAAATGTGATTAGTGTTGCTAAGGAACTACAACTTTAATTTTATTTAATTTTAATTTAAAAACAAATATTTTCTGTTAAACACAACTTTATGTTTTGGTAGAAATATGTTTCACTTTAATTATTACATCTCTTAAGATACTGGTGGGCCTGGGGATATTGTTCTGTGGTAGAGCATTTGCTTAGGATGTTTGAGGCCCTGGGTTCCATCCCAAGCAGTGAAAAAAACATTTTTTTTTCTTTGAGATGAGTCTCACTGTGTCGTCCGCTCTGCTCTGAATTCCTAGCTCAAGCCCTCCTCCTTCCTCACCCTCCTGAGTGCTAGGATTACAGGCATGGACCACCACACCCACCTAAAGACACTGAAAATGCTCTTGGAGAAATGTTCTCCTGGTGTAAAATAGACTGGATTTGAAGACTTTGTAGGAGAAAATGAATGGGAAATATCTCACTAATAACTTTCATGTTGATTTCATGTTGCAATGATAATATTTTGTTTTTCTTGTATTTTTAGCAGTGGCCAAGTTTATTCAAAAAAGTAAAAGTGAAGAGTGGGGGAGAAATTGGCTCTCCAGAGCAAGCTTGGGCTGAGTAAAGAGGAAAAGAGGGTAAAAGCAAAAATAAAAGTACACGGTGAGTCTGGGAAGTGCAGCGTGGGCTATCGTGGAAACTTAGGATAGCCGCAATGATAATATTTTGGATATATTGTTAAAATATATTTATTTTTTTTATTTTTTATTTATTTTTTTTTGTGGGTACCGGGGGGTCGACCTCAGGACCTCGAGCGCCAGCAGGCGCCAGTGCCGCTGAGCGATATCACCGGCCCCTTTTTCGTATGTGGGATCCGGGAGTCGAACTCGGGCCCTCGCGCTTGCCGGGCAGGCGCTTACGCCGCTGAGCCATCTCACCGGCCCAATATATTTATTTTTTGAGACAGCCTCACTGTTGTCTAGGCTGGCAGGGGCAGGGGGAGGAAGGAGAAGACAGCAGGAAGTGACACTCCTGCTGCTTTCGGTCTCCAGGCGGAGCAGAGTGGGACCCTCACACCCTGATGTACTCAGAGAGACAGTGGGTCCTGACTAGGCAGAGGCACTTCGGGAAGAAAATGAATGACAAGCCACACTTAGTGTTTTGTTTTGTTTTGTTTTGTTTGCTTTGCTTTGGCTTGATCTTACTCAGGGTCTCTCTTTGTAGTCCTGACTGGCCTCAGCCTCCTGAGTGCTGGGATTACAGGTGTGTGCCACCATGCCCAGCTGGGTTTTCTTCCTTTTTTTTTTTTTTTTTTGGTGATCCTGGGGATTGAAGGTCCAGGGCCTTCTCACTGAGCTAAATCCCCAGCCCTTTAAAAACAATTTTTTTTTGAGACAGGGTCCGACTACTTGCTAATTTGCCCAGGTTTGGTTCAAGATTTGTGATCCTCCTGCCGCAGCCTCACAGAGCGCTGGGATTACAGATCACCACCACGCCCAGCCAGTGTGTTCCAAATGCCTCGTTAATCTGAACAATAACCCTCTAAGGTAAATACTATCATCATTTTTGTAAAGGAAAAATTGAGATGCAGGATACAGCAAAACTGAGACTTGAACCTGAGCACTCTTGCTCCTGTGTCTGTACTTCAACCTCTGTGCTAGGTTATCCCTGATGCCCCCACCTTTCCTGTTCAGTGCATCATGAGCCCCACCCGGGCACTCAGCAGAGCACTGTGGAGGGGCCGGCAGCCCGTCTCCCAAGCTCCTGCTGGTTGCTGAGCTCTGGGGCACAGGGAGAAGAGTGGGTGTTACAAAGTCAGCGGACTCAGATCAGCCTCAGGGTTGGAAGAAATCGCTTTGCCTCTGTGTGCCTTGATTTCCCCTTCTTTAAAATGTAGGCTGGGGCCAGAGATATAGCTCAGTGGCACAGTGCCTGCCTGGCAAGCACAAGGTCCTGAGTTCAATTCCCGGTACCAAATAAATAAATAAATAAAATGTGGGCTGCTAACTTGGCCCAGTGGCACATAAGGAGGTTGAGCAATTTAGCAAGACCATCTCAAATAAAAAATAAAAACAAAAGGGCTGGAGCCAGGTGTGGTTGTGCACACCTGCAATTCCAGCACTCAGGAGGCCGAGGCAGGAGGATTGCTGCGAGTTCGAGGCCAGCCTGGGCTACACAGTGAGACCATCAAAAAAACAACGAAGTGGGGAGGGGTATTGGTATGTAGCTCAGTGGTAGGCCCCTTCTGGATTCGCTGTCCAGTCCCCCCACCAAAAAAAGTGGGCCCCAGTGCCAAATACAAGGAGTGAGAGAGATCAGTAAGTGGCTCATATGGCAACTCCTGGGGAACATCATGGGGGAACTGAAGTGAGGGAAATAGGTTCCTAGGTAGGAAGAAGAGGACAGAGAGTGGCTGCCATGCTAGGAGACAGGCTGGCAGGAAGGCCAGCAGTGTGGTGAAGAACAGGGAAGAGACAGGCTTGTCCCAGGGGTGCAGCACAGTGGCAGGGCAACAGGGCTGGGGGAAGTCACATGTGCAGGCTCCACCTCTCACTCCCAAATCCCTGTCTGTCCCCCAAAATCCTGGATGCTGACCAGTGTCCCCTCCTCCTGGCATGTCCTCCTCAACCTTCAGTCCATCTCCTGGGCACCCTCCTCCAGGAAGCCTTCCCTGATGCCCTCCCCGGGTGGGACATGCCCACAGCACCTCAGTTGTCTCACCAAGCCTGGAGTGCTGGCTGCTCACACACACTCAGCTCTGCAGAGCTCCTCAGGGCAGGCCTGGGCCCAGCACAGGGCAAAGCCTGCAGCCCACCAGGTGCCAAACCCACCCTTTCCTCTTGGGACTCTTCCTCAGCTGTGCCCAGGTCCTTGCCAGGCCTCCTCTGTGGTCTCCCCTTCCACCTCGGTCCTGTCCTACCCTTCCTGGGGGCGGGAGCTGACGTTCCCCCTGTACCCCCTGCTGGAGGAGCCTGGAGTCAGATCCTTGACCACCTGTACCTGGGTGAAGGGGGGCAGAGGGAACAAAAGGAGTTGCAGGCAGAGGCAGCTGCCAGGGCACAAGAGGCTTAAGGGGCCAGAGTGGAGAGTGTGGTGGGAGACTGGCCAGAAAGCAGGGGCTCGCGACAGTGTGAGGTCACCTGCTCTCCTTGGCCAGCCCCTGAGCCCTGGCCCTCTGTGGCTCTGTCCACAGCCCTTTGTGTTGGCCTTCAAGGTCAACACTAGAAGGAGAAATGTGGACAAGCATCCCTGGCTCCTCAGTGCCCGTGTCCATTCCACAAACTTTTTTTATTTTTATTTTTATTTTTTGGTACTGGAGATAGAATACAGGGCCTTTGCACTGACATGCGTCCCCAGCCCTTTATTTATTTATTTATTTTTGAGACACATTTGACAAACTTTTTGTCCAATGTCTACAGTGCCCTGGGTACACATGCAGGGAGCAAAGTGGCCGTGGTGCCTGCCCTGGCCGCCGTGGTGCCTTCCACCTCTGTGGCTGCCACTTTCCCATCCACGCTGTCACTCTCCTGGCCCCCGTGCTGGGCCTGGATAACCTCTGCTCTGCACAGCAGTGACAGGCCTTTGTCAGTCCAAGTCCTGTCGCCTCTTCTCATCTTGGCCCCATGCTTGTTCCCTGTGGCTCTCACCGTCTGTAATGATGAATCTGTTTGCTGGTGTAGGTGAGAGTCTAAAAATTACGGCTGACTGAACATCTGATTTTACTCCCTCCCCAAATCTTACTAAAATTACAGTAAAGAGATTTTATTTAAGGCATAAAACCACTAAGAGAAGACTGCAGGAGAAGACAACAGCATAACGCTTGGAAACGAAAACAGGCGGCTGGGTGGAAACCACACAGCAAATCCAAGAAAACGACCCTGAGCTGGGAGGAGGAGAACCAGCCCCAAAGGGCGCAGCGCCTCCTTAAACGGGGTACAGAGACATCAGGTAAGGGGAAGGAGCTGGGAGCTGCTGAAGGATCAAGACCGTCAGGTCCCTGGGCCACCTCCGGGATCCGGCAGGCTGGAGGTCTGTGCTCTGGAGAGGAGGAAATCGATCTCTGGGACAGGAGACACAGGCACAGCCGAGGCCTGGGGTGTGCTCCCGAACCGGGTGAGCGCATGAACTTTCATGGTGTGGGTGCGGGGACACCCCAGCCCTGTTGCCCAGCTTGGGTCCCAGAAAGCTGGCAGCCACGGTTTTGCTCCCTAGATGGGAGATCAGAAAAGTCTTTATCAGAGCAAACATGACCTGGCCAAGAGGAAGGACCTGTGGTTAACATCTTCAGAGAGATACGAGATATTGCACCCATGATGCAAGAACATGATGGGGGGCAGTGGTTGAGACAGGGTCTTGCTATGTAGTTCAGGCTGGCCTTGAACTCACTATGTAGCCCAGGCTGGGCTCAAACTCACAGTGATCCTCCTGCTTCAGCCTCTCAGGTGCTGGGATTACAGGCACGTGTTACCACACCTGGCTTAATGTGTTTTCATATATTTTGTACCCAGTTAATTTCCTCCTCTGTAATGGGGGGGTTGAACCTAGGACCTCACACATGCTAGGCAAGCACATCCCCACCCTTTTTTATTTTGAACTTGCCATCCTCCTGCCTCAGCCTCCCATTAGCTGGGGTCACTGGTGAGTGCCATGGCACCCAGTTCTCCCAGCCAAATTTTTTCCCAGTCAAATTTTTAAAGGCGAAGATAGAATGAAGTTTTCAGATATGCAAGATCTCAAAAATGTCAATGTCCACACCCTCTCTCCCAGGAAACTATTGGTATAGGTGCTCCACACAAAGGATGAAGTAAATCTACAAAGATGCAACCCCAAGGAAAGCCAGCAGGAGGTGAGGAGAAATCCCTAGCGTGGTGCAAAGCAGATCCCAGCAGCAGAGGCAGACATACTGGGTGCTCCAAGGGCTTCAGGGGCTGGCACTGTGCCTGCTAAGTGTTACAGGGGCTGGAGGTAGATGGAAGCCAGGCTGCAATCAGGCTGATTTCTGTTGGATTGTCCAAAGAGATCTCAGAAGGGGTCCTGGTCTCCAACTCTTCTGAAGCTCCAGTGATTTACAGCTTATTATTTTGGGATGCTAGGGATTGAACCCAGGGCCTCAAACATGCTCAGCAGGTGCTCTACTACTGAGCTACATCCACAGTCCCTTATTGCTTTATCAATATAAACAAATTACACTTTGATCTGGGTGTAGTGGCACATGGCTGTAATTCCAGTACTTGGGAGGCTGAAGCAGGAGGATCACGGAGAGTTTGAGGCCACCTGGGCTACACAGTGAGAAGGCCAGCCTGAACTACATAGCAAGACCTTGTCTCAAAAAACAAAAAACAAACAAACACAAAAACTAAACAAATTACACCTTGAATGCAATCATTATGTACTGTAAAGATGTATCAATAAGAAATTTTAAAGTTATAAAAAAAAATTTGTACTTTTATACTTTGAACTTTTAAAAAGGTCCCACACATTGTATAAGATTTAGACCTTACAAAATCCCGGCCCTTCCTTGCCCAGAATAATACCGTTCACTGGGTGTAAAGGTCAAGCACTCCAGACTGCGGAACAGACTCCAGGAAGTGTCTGTAAGGTGGACTGGGTGGAAGCCGGGCCCAGGCAGTCGTGTACATACGCCTCCCCCTTGCGAGGAAGGGCTGGCTGCCCAGCTGCAGGGATTTTGGGCAGCAGACATCCCCAGCTGTCAGCTCCTTTGGGGTTGGTCTCAGATGCTGAGAGCCACTGCATTCAAGATCACATTTGTCCGTGGGGCAGTCCACATGGGGGACAGAGCCAGAAGGGGTGAAGAGAGGCCCGGCCATTCCAGCTTGGCTTGGGACCTGTGGGCAGGGAGCTCCAGAGGGTGTGGGCTTTGCCAGGCCTGCCCTGCAGTTTGACTTGTCCTCAATCCTGCTTCCGCCCATGTTCTTTCACGGGTGTGGATGCTTAATGAACATCTCCGCTTCCAGAGACACCGATCAGGACATACGATGTGCCTCAACATCTTGAGGAGAGATTTAGATTTAGGAGGAGTATGGAATATATAAACACTAAGCAAGGGACAAAACAGGACCATTATGAACTCCAGGGAAAATAAAGTTGTACAGGAAAGGAAGTCCATAGCTTCCATTTAATAATGTAAATAACAAGAATCAAATTCACCAAAAAAATTTTTTTGAGATAGGGTCTCACTATGCAGTTCAGGCTGGCCTTGAACTCATAGTGATTCTCCTGCCTCAGCCTTCGGAGTGCAAAGATTATAGGTATGCACCACCATGCCCAGCTCACCAAAATTATTTTGGCACTTTCAGGAGATGAAGATTATGTATGTGGGGGGTAGATGATAAGGAAATAGAATTAAAACTATGTTCCAGATTTCTATCTTCCAGAAGAAAATCAAAGGCTAAACATGGTGGAGCATGCCTATAATGCCAGCACTCAGGAGGCTGAGGCAGGAGGATTGTGGGATTTTCCATCTTTTTAAAATAATAGCCACCCCAGCACTTGGGAGGGTGAGGTAGGAGGATCACCTCAAGTTCGAGGCCAGCCTGCGCTACATAGTGAGTTCAAAGTCAGCCTGAAGTGAGACCCTGACTCAAAAAAAACCAACAACAAAAACAGAACAACAACAACAACAACAAAAAATCAAAGGATAGTGTCTAAAACTGAGGTATCAGGGCCGGTGAGATGGCTCAGCGGCGTAAACGCCTGCCTGGCAAGCGTGAGGGCCCGAGTTCGACTCCCGGAACCCACATACGAAAAAAAAGGGCCAGTGATATCACTCAGTGACATGGGCGCCTGCTGGTGCGCGAGGTCCTGAGGTCGACCCCCGGTACCCACAAAACAAAAACAAAAAAAAAAAAACTGAGGTATCAGGAAGTGGCAAAACAAGCATATTTATGTGGACATAAGGAGATAAATATAAAATACAGGCAATGAAAACAGCTGAAAGTGGGTGTACCTGGGAGCCGCCTTCACAGAGAATACTGTCATACTTGTGATCTCTTTAAACTATGTGCATACACAGCTTTGGTTAAAAAGAAAAAGATTAGAAGCTTCCTGATGGCAGAGACAGAACAGTCCTGTCACACTGAGTCCCCAGCGCCCTACACACAGCAGGAGCTCACGGAGCGAAGGTTTCTCCAGTGATTGTCAGGCTCCAACCCTCGGAGGCTTCCCACAGTGCCCAGCACTAGGACCACAGAGCTGCGATGCCCTCAGCAGACACCTCCCCAAGCCTCTTCCTCATGCCTTCCCGACAATGACATCACAAAGTCCTTCCTGCCTCAGAAACTGCACATATTGTTCCTTCCACCCAGAAAGCTCTTCACTACCATCAGCCATTAGTCCCTATTTCAGCTCAAAAGTCACCTCTAGAAGTCCTTCATGGCCGGGTGTGGTGGCCCATGCCTGTAATTCCAGCACTCGGGAGGCTGAGGCAGGAGGATTGCCATGAGTTCGAGGCCAGCCTGGGCTACATAGTGAGTTCAAGGCCAGCCTGGACTATCACATAGTGAGACCCTGTCTCAAAAAAAAAAAAAAAAAGTCCTTCATGTTTCCTGTTTCCTTCTCACTCATTCACTCTACTCCCCAGGCCGATGAGGCCACAGTGAGGCCACGGTAGGCTGATCCCAAAGAGCCTCCCAGGTCATGTTAAGGCATCTGCATTTGCTTTGTTATCCAGAAGAGAATAGGGAGCCACCAAAGTCTTGCTGGCAAGGAAGGTTAAGATCACGTATTCTGGTAGGTCAGAGTCTATCAACAGTTGTATGCCTCCTGCTTGGGACACAGATAAACAGTGGCCTCATCCTGAGGTAGGACAGAAGAAATAAAAGGTAGAAAGGAGACAAGGAAACCATAACCACAAATTATACTTTTTTGGTTATTTGAATAACCAAAGGGGTCTCACTATGTAGTTCAGGCTGGCCTCGAACTCGTGGCGATCCTCCTGCCTCAACTCCAAAGGCTGGGATTACAGGCATATGTCACTATGCCTAGCTAAAAATTGTACTGTACTTTTAAGAAGAACGCAGCCAGGTGTGATGGCGCATGCCTGTAATTCCAGCACTTGGGAGGCTGAGGCAGGAGGATTGTCAAGAGTTCAAGGCTAGCATGGGATACATAGTGACTTCAAGGCCAGCCTGAACTACGTAGGGAGACCCTGTCTCAAAAAGACAAAAAAAAAAAAGAAGGAGGGGGGAGGGGGAGGGGGAAGGGGGGAGGAGGAGAAGGAGGAGGAGAAGAAGAAGGAGAAGAAGAAGGAGAAGGAGAAGGAGAAGAAGAAGAATGCAACTCTGGGCCTCGGCTGAAGTTACCTAAGGCAATCCATATCAGCATAGCCTTGGTTAAATTTAGGCTCCTTCCCTACTAGACCCATCACTCCCAAAATTCCTTGGGAATACTGAAAGTCCACAAATTGGCTTGAGAAAGTAAAGAGCAGGAGCCTGACCCCAAGATAAAAGAGCAGGTTGAGAGCTGGGGATATAACTCACAGCGCCTGCCTGGCAAGCTCGAGGTCCTGAGTTTGATTGCCGGTACCAAAAAAACCAAACCAAACCAAAACAAAAAACAAAACAAAAGAGCAGGTTGAGAGCATCCAAAGAAGGTTTACATTACACAAAAAGAAAAAACAACACTGGGCCCACACCTGTAGAATGGCCTAGTCCCCTTCTGGGGGTTTCCACCCCTTCAAGAGTAGCATAAATGCTCCCTGTTCCAGGAAATAATTTCTGAGCGCCCGCACTTCACTCCTGAGTGCATCCTAAATCTCTCTGATATACACTCTTCCGCGCCTCTTAGTTTTTCCACACGACAGGAGTCAGCAAACCTGAAAACTTATTCTACAAAAGGGTGGGTCAGGTTCCTTATTTCACCCTAGGGACCTCGAGAGTCTCAGCTCAGTGATAACCCTGCCTCCCCAGGCACCACCGGGGGCTCCTTTGGGGTAGCATTTTCCAGAGTGAAGTATGACTACCACTGGGGCCTGAGATGGTTTTAAATGGCGTGTGAGCAAATAGTTGTTACCAGTTACATATTTATTTCCACTGGTATTCAAAAACATAATGCAGTATCTCACAGAATTAGAGAAAACAATCCTAAAATTCATTTGGAATCAGAAGAGACCTAGAATAGCAAAGGCAATTCTGGGCAACAAAGGCAAGGCAGGGGGCATCACAATCCCCGACTTGAAATTATACTATAAAGCTACTGTGATAAAAACAGTGTGGTACTGGCAAAAAAACAGACCTGAAGATCAATGGAACAGATTAGAAGATGCTGAAACAACCCCAGACATACTAAGCCACCTTATCTTTGACAAAGGTGCCAAACACATTCGCTGGAAGAAAAATAGCCTCTTTAATAAATGGTGCTGGAAAAACTGGCTCTACACATGCCGAAGATTAAAACTAGATCCATATCTTTCACCATGCAGTAAACTAAATTCAAAATGGATCAGAGATCTAAATATTAAAACAGAAACATTAAATCTGCTGGAAGGTAGGATAGGTAAAACCCTTGGAGACATTGGTGTAGGCAAAGACTTTATGAATAAAAACTCAACCGCACGGGAACTATCCCAAAGAATCAATAACTGGGATCTCATCTTATTAAAAAGCTTTTGCACAGCAAGAGAAACCACCAACAGAGTGAAGAGACAACCCACAATGTGGGAAAAAATGTTTGCCAGCTGTTCCTCAGACAAAGGATTACTATCGAGAACATATAAAGAACTCAAAAAAATCAGACCTCCCAAATTTAAAGACCCACTCCAAAAATGGGCATCTGAGATGAATACACATTTCTCAGATGAAGAAATACTAATGGCAAATAAATATACAAAAAAATGTGCAACATCACTAGTCATTCGAGAGATGCAAATTAAAACAACACTGAGATACCATCTCACCCCAGAAAGAATGGCTACTATTAAGAAATCAACTAATAACAAATGCTGGAGGGGCTGTGGTGAAAAAGGAACCCTTCTTCACTGTTGGTGGGGAGTGTCGACTGGTACAGCCACTGTGGAAGTCAGTGTGGAGATTCCTCAGAAAACTAGGGTTGGAGGTCCCATTTGACCCAGCTATTCCCCTTCTGGGCATCTTCCCAGAAGAATTAAAAACATCGTACCACAGCGATATATGTGCACCCATTATTTTATAGCAGCACAATTTGTAATAGCCAGATCTTGGAAACAACCCAAATGCCCATCAACTGAGGAATGGATAAGAAAGATGTGGTATTTTTATACAATGGAGTACTATTCAGCCATAAAGAAGGATAAACTGGAGACTTTTATAGGTAAATGGATGCAACTCGAGAAAATACTCATAAGTGAAATAAACCAGAAGCACATGTATAAGCATCGTATTATCTCTCTAGTATGAGAAACTGAAAGAGTAAATAAGATCCAAAAAGTACAATAGACATGGTGAATCAAAAAGAAACTGGTCAAAAGGAAAGAGAGACTGGAATAGGGGAAAAGAAAGAAGGGAAAGGAAAAAAAAATTGTATATATATATAATATATATATATATATATATATCTATATATATAAGATGGTTAAGATAGATACACTACCATTTTACTTAGTTCATTGAAGAGTAAGGTTTGTGCCAAATAATGTTTGGACAATTGAATGCTAATGTCTGGTGTCCTGAATAACTAACTTAAAGATAGTAATACGTAATGTATTAACCATTGTTACCCTCTATTATGTTGTTTTGAAAATTTGTTCTTCTTTTGATTTGTTTTGTTTTTTCTTCTCTTTAAAATAAAATAAAAAAAAAAAAAAAAAAAAAAAAACATAATGCAGGGCTGGTGAGATAGCTCAGCAGCATAAGTGCCTGCCTGGCAAGTGTGAGGTTCTGAGTTTGACTCCCGGAACCCACATAAAGGAAAAAAAGAGCCGGTGACATCGCTCCGCGGCACAAGTGCTTGCTGGCAAGCGTGAGGTCCTGAGGTCGACTCCCGATACCCACACATAAAAAAACAAAAACAAAAACAAAACAAAAACCCGTAACACAGAGTAAGCGTTAAAATGATTTTATAGCTTTCATTGCTTAGGACAAACTTTATGAGGTTGATACGTGACTATAATTTGGGAAGTCCTGCTGCTCCAGTTAAACTCACCAAATATCCTTAAAGCCCATCTGTTTTCTGTGTTTTTTTTTTTTTTTTTTTTTTTTTTTTTTTTCAGTGCTGGGGATGAACCCAGGACTTCGCACATGCTAGGCAAGTGCTCTACCTATATCCCCAAGTCCCCAAATCTTTTATAACTCTCCTGCTGGGAATGCCCTTCCCACACCATCCATCTAACACAACTTTCAAAGTCACTGACACAGTGATGAAAATACCAGGGCTTAGAAATTAAATTCTTACCCAGCTGGTGTGTGATTTTGGGTAACCTAACCATTCTGTAAGTTTTTTAAGGTTTTTTGTTTTTGTTTTTTTTTTTGTGTGTGTGTGTGACTGGGTCTTGCCATGTAGTCCAGGCTGGCCTCAAACTCGTGGCAACCCTCCTGCCTCAGCCTCCCGAGTGCTGGGATTACAAGCATGCAGCACCACTCCCAGCAAGCTCTCTTAATTGCGTGGGAATAATTACAGCGCCCACTCTTATTAGAGGATTATGGCAAGAATGTCATGTATATAGAAGCACTCAGTAAATGGCTGCATAATGTTATTTCCGTTAACTGCGAATACGAAGACTTTCCCTATTTGTTATCTTGGGTTATTCTGGGGGGTTTTGTTCATTTGTTTTGTTTTTCAGTCCTGGGGCTCAAACCCCGGGGAGTTTTACTATTGAGCTACATCCCCAGCCCTTTTCATTTCTAATTTTTATTTATTTAGCAGTACTGGTGATTGAAGCCAGGGCCTTTCCGTTGAGCAATATCCCCAACCTTTTTAAATTTTCAATTTTGAGGCAGTGTTTCACTAAGTTGCCCAGACTGGACTTCAGGTTGTGATTCTCCTGCCTCAGCCTCTCAGAATGCTGGAATTACAAACATGAACCACCATTTTGAAACAGTCGCTAAATTGCCCAGGCAGCACTCAAACTTTCTATCCTCCCGCCTCATCCTTCCTCGGTGCTGGGACTACAGACTTGCACCCCCGCACCGGGCTTTATTATTCCATCTTTGTGTGGCTCTTTCGTAAGTCTGCTTTTACACACAGTACGCACGTAGGGAACGCTCACTGGTTGTTGGAGGCCTTACTGCTTCGGGAGGGAGCACCTTTACCCACTCAGATTATTCGGCGAGGCTGAAAAGGAATGCTGGGCGTCCACATCCCGGTCCCCTCTCGAGGTCCTCAACAGGATTCTGGGTGGCCAGAGGAAGGGACTGCGCCCGCTCAGCCCTAGGCATGGTAACCCCAGCCCCCGCTCCCGGACCTCCCCAGCGCGGGGGCGGGGTCTCGGAAGCCGGTTACTCCGAGGGCGCCCGAGCTTCGGTCGCGTCCCGCCCGGCGACGTCCCCCGGTTGCCAGGCAGGCGCTGCTCCCTCAGGCCACACGGTGGCGACGCAGAGCCGAGCTCCGCGCCCCACCGGGGAGGCGCTGGGGTGGAAGAACCTGTCGGGCCGGCCTCTTGGGTTGTGCTCCCCGGCCCCTACCAGGACAGATCTCCGCGGCCAGCCTGGGAGCCGCGGGGCCGAGACTGCCGTCCCTAGGGCCGCTCCGCAAGCCTCGAGCCTCGCCCTCCACCCACGATGGCCTCCGCCCGCCCCCCCGCGCGCAGGCCGGGGTCGCCTTGGCTCCCAGCTGCGCCGGCCTGGGAGGAGGGGGGGGTGAGGTGGCCTCGCGCCCTGGGGCCCCCCAGCCTTGGCCTGACGCCCCGGCTTCCCCTCTGGCGCAGGCCCGGGGCCGCCCGAGCGCCGGAGAGGCGCGGGGAGCGCGCGCACGTGCCGGGGCGGGGCCTCGCGGGGCGGGGCCGGCTGCAGGGGGCCCGGCGGGCCGGGAGCACCGCAGCCGCGCGGGGAGGAGGCGGAAGCCGGGATGAGCGGAAGCGGGCGGCCGGGCTCCCGGGAGTGGCGTGAGGGAGCGCGGGTTCGGTCCCGGATTTGGTGCCCAAGTGCGAGACGGCCGGAGGGCGGGCGGCGGAGGTGGGGACAGGAGCCCTGCCCGCTTTCCGGGCTAGGTTCTTGGAACGGGCCAGGAAATCCTGGGACTCAAATCTGGGTCTAGATCTGGAGCCTTGGTTTTAATCGAGACGGAGTGATAGGGTCCCTCGGGACGTCATCTCACGCGTTACCCCCCACATTCCAAAACCTGCCCAGGCGTGGGCCCCAGCGTTTGGCTCTCTCCGCACGCTGAGAACCCGGCCGAGCATTGAGGGCGCCCCTACCTCGCCTTCAGTTGCACCGAGATGGGGGGTAGGAGCGAAGCCCTGGGGCCACCTCTAAGGCTCTCCAGATCCCCGGAGCCTTCTCTTCCCCTCGCCCTCCTCGTGGCTCCCGTGGGCTCCATACACAGGCGGCTGGGGGCAATCTCAGCTGGCTCCTTTCTAGCAGTCTTTGCAAAAGAGTGTCGAGGCGGGGTGGGGTGGGGAGCTTTTTGAGGGCTGTAGACTGGGTGCTGATATTAACCCCGTCCAACCCAGGAGCTGGGAGGGCTCAGGCTGCGCAGGGCTGAGACTGAGGTGCAGGACCCTTGGGTCCTTTTCTCTCTGCCGCTTCTGATCTACCAGGAGACCCTCCCTCCATGTTTTCCTCTCCCCTCCCAATGTAACGCACACATTTTATTTTTAATAAATCTTACAAAAGCATGGAATTAAAAAAATGAAATACACGTCATCTTCACTACTGACATAACCACGGATTTGAGCTAAGTGTTTCTGTTCACATACTTCAGCAAATTTGTACATGTAAATATGTAAAAGGATCATACTACACGTAGTTTTGTTTTGTTTTTTTTTTTGAGACAAAGTCTGGCTATGCAGTTCAGGCTGGCCTCGAACTGGCAGCAGTCCCCCTGCCTCAACCTCCTGAGTGCTAAGATTACAGTGGTGCTCTACCACACCCGGCCTAATATTGTTTTCAACTTGGGCCCTCCCCCCAGTACTGGGGAGTGAACCCTGGGCCTTTACACTAAGCTATATCCTCAACTCTTTATGTTGAACAGGGTCTTGAGCTGGGTGTGGTAGCCCACACCTGTAATCCCAGCACTGGGAGGCTGAGGCAGGAGAATCACTGTGAGTTTGAGGCCAGCCTGGGCTACATAAGGGAGTTCAAGACCAGCCTGCACTACATAGCAAGACCCTGTCTCAAAAAACAAACAACAACAACAAAAAAAAAACCCTAAGTTGCTGAACTGCTCAGGTGGGGCTTGAATTTGTGATCTTCCTGCCTTAGCCTGCCAGAGTTCTGGGACTACAGGCATGTGCTAACACACCTGGCTAGACCTCATTATCTTTAAAGAGTTAATATTCCAAGAAAATGGATACCTACAATTCATTTAGTCCTGTCCTGATGAACATTTACTTTATGCCTATGTTTATAATCTTTTATTTTTCTTTTTTTGGTTTTTTTGAGACAGAGACTTGCTATGTAGCCCAGGCTGGCCTTGAACTTGTGATCATCCTCCTCCCCTCAGCCTCTCCAGTGACAGGATTACAGGTGTGTGCCATTGTGCCCGGTTGTCTCTAGCATTTACAGTGTTTTTACTTGTTTTTTTTTAGACAGCATCTCACTTTGTATTCCAGGTTGCCCTTGAACTCACCGTGCAGGCCAGGCTGGCCTCAAACTCGTGACCATCCTTCCGCCTCAGCATTTCAGGTGCTGGGATTACAGCTGTGCACCACCATGCTCGGCTCTATGGTGTTTTTATCTTAAGTTACAAATAATGTGTTCATTGTAAAAAATTTTAAGAAAATGACAGAGTAAAAAAATGGATAAAGACCACATTCACCATATTCGTCCCAACTAAAGTTGATTCCTTTATTTTGTAAGCTGCACTCCATGCAGTGCTTGCCGTACGCCAGAGACCGTGCCTAGTCGTTAATGGAACGGAAGGCTGAGGGTTGGAACAGTATCTGCGGCGAGGCCCTGCCCAAGGTCGCACAGCTAGAAAGCGTGGCACAGCCGGGAACCGGGCCCAACTTTATCTGACTCCAAGGCTCTGCTGGCCTCTTACTGTTAACATTCTAGTTGTCATCCGGGTTTCCTTCAGATCCTTTTTTCTATGCAACAGAACAAGCATATTTACATGTACAATTCATGGTTTTTCCTCCTCCAGACTTAGTTCTCAGGTGTCCTGTGAAGAGGGCAGAGGGAAAGGGATGGATCTACTCAAACAGCCTGGGAAAAAGCCAGGTATTTACTTCTGCCTGGCCCCACCCAGGAAAAGCTGCTGGGAGACAAGCTGGAAGGTGAGACAGCAGAGCCAGGGTTGGGAATTTGGAGAAGAGACAGCAAGGAAGGGTTTGGGGAGCTCTGCCAAAAGCTTGGAACTTTGAGGAAGATTTAGGATTTTGAAAGGATGTCTTGCTGCGGATGTGCTGTGCAAAACCTTCCTAAAATCTGCTTTAGTAAAAGGGGTTTCTTCCTGTCAGTGCTTTTTGGAGTAACATCAGTTTCAAGGAGGAAAAAAGGACCATCTTTATCTGGGGTCATATGAATTCTACTTTTTTTTTTTTTTTTTTTTTTTTTTATTTTTTAAAGAGAAGAAAAAAAACAAAACAAATCAAAAGAAGAACAAATTTTCAAACCAACATAATAGGAGGGTAACAATGGTTAATACATTACGTATTACTATCTTTAAGTTAGTTATTCAGGACACCAGACATTAGCATTCAATTGTCCAAACGTTATTGGCACAAACCTTACTCTTCAATGAACTAAGTAAAAATGGTAGTGTATCTATCTTAACCATCTTATATATATATATATATATATATATATATACAATTGTTTTTTTCCCTTTCCCTTCTTTCTTTTCCCTATTCCAGTCTCTCTTTCCTTTTGACCAGTTTCTTTTTGATTCACCATATCTATTGTACATTTTGGATCTTATTTACTCTTTCAGTTTCTCATACTAGAGAGATAATACGATGCTTACACATGTGCTTCTGGTTTATTTCACTTATGAGTATTTTCTCGAGTTGCATCCATTTACCTATAAAAGTCTCCAGTTTATCCTTCTTTATGGCTGAATAGTACTCCATTGTATAAAAATACCACATCTTTCTTATCCATTCCTCAGTTGATGGGCATTTGGGTTGTTTCCAAGATCTGGCTATTACAAATTGTGCTGCTATAAACATGGGTGCACATATATCGCTGTGGTACGATGTTTTTAATTCTTCTGGGAAGATGCCCAGAAGGGGAATAGCTGGGTCAAATGGGACCTCCAACCCTAGTTTTCTGAGGAATCTCCACACTGACTTCCACAGTGGCTGTACCAGTCGACACTCCCACCAACAGTGAAGAAGGGTTCCTTTTTCCCCACAGCCCCTCCAGCATTTGTTATTAGTTGATTTCTTAATAGTAGCCATTCTTTCTGGGGTGAGATGGTATCTCAGTGTTGTTTTAATTTGCATCTCTCGAATGACTAGTGATGTTGCACATTTTTTTGTATATTTGTTTGCCATTAGTATTTCTTCATCTGAGAAATGTGTATTCATCTCAGATGCCCATTTTTGGAGTGGGTCTTTACATTTGGGAGGTCTGATTTTTTTGAGTTCTTTATATGTTCTCGATAGTAATCCTTTGTCTGAGGAACAGCTGGCAAACATTTTTTCCCACATTGTGGGTTGTCTCTTCACTCTGTTGGTGGTTTCTCTTGCTGTGCAAAAGCTTTTTAATAAGATGAGATCCCAGTTATTGATTCTTTGGGATAGTTCCCGTGCGGTTGAGTTTTTATTCATAAAGTCTTTGCCTACACCAATGTCTCCAAGGGTTTTACCTATCCTACCTTCCAGCAGATTTAATGTTTCTGTTTTAATATTTAGATCTCTGATCCATTTTGAATTTAGTTTAGTGCATGGTGAAAGATATGGATCTAGTTTTAATCTTCGGCATGTGTAGAGCCAGTTTTTCCAGCACCATTTATTAAAGAGGCTATCTTTCTTCCAGCGAATGTGTTTGGCACCTTTGTCAAAGATAAGGTGGCTTAGTATGTCTGGGGTTGTTTCAGCATCTTCTAATCTGTTCCATTGATCTTCAGGTCTGTTTTTTTGCCAGTACCACACTGTTTTTATCACAGTAGCTTTATAGTATAATTTCAAGTCAGGGATTGTGATGCCCCCTGCCTTGTGTTTGTTGCCCAGAATTGCCTTTGCTATTCTAGGTCTCTTCTGATTCCAAATGAATTTTAGGATTGTTTTCTCTAATTCTGTGAGATATGCTGTTGGAATTTTGATTGGAACTGCATTAAATCTGTATAACAATTTTGGAAGTATGGCCATTTTCACTATATTGGTTCTTCCTATCCAGGAGCAAGGGATATCTTTCCATTTTCTGATATCCTCTTCAATCTCCTTTTTCAGAGTACTGTAGTTTTCAGTATAGAGGTCTTTACATCCTTCGTGAGGTTGATTCCTAGGTATTTCATTTTTTTGGATGTTATTGTGAAAGGTATTGTTTCCCTAATTTCTCTTTCAGTAAGTTTGTTATTTGTGTACAGGAAGGCTATTGACTTTTGAGTATTGACTTTGTATCCAGCTACACTACTGAATTTGCTTATTAAATCTAGCAGTTTTTTAGTGGAGTTTTTGGGGTCTTCTGTGTAGAGTATCATGTCATCTGCAAATAATGATAATTTAACTTCTTCCTTTCCAATCATTATTCCTTTTATTTCTTTCTCTTGTCTAATCGCTCTGGCTAAAGTTTCCAGAACTATGTTGAATAAGAGTGGGGACAGTGGACATCCTTGTCTTGTTCCTGATTTTAGAGGGAAGGCTTTCAGTTTTTGGCCATTTAGTATAATATTGGCTGTTGGTTTGTCATAGATAGCTTTTACCAGATTGAGATAAAGACCCTCTATTCCAATTTTCTGTAGGGTTTTTATCATGAAAAGGTGCTGGACTTTGTCAAAAGCTTTTTCTGCATCTATTGAGATGATCATGTGATTTTTGTCTTTGGTTCTGTTAATATGCTGTATTACATTTATTGATTTACGTATGTTGAACCATCCCTGCATCCCTGGGATGAATCCAACTTGGTCATGGTGTATAATCTTCTTGATGATTTGTTGGATTCTGTTTGCCAGTATCTTATTAAGGATTTTTGCATCTATGTTCATTAGGGAGATTGGCCTGTAGTTCTCTTTCTTAGTTGGGTCCTTCTCTGGTTTTTGGTATCAGGGTAATGCTTGCTTCCAGGAATGAATTTGGGAGTATTGCTTCCCTTTCAATTTCATTGAAAAGTTTGAGAAGTAGGGGCGTTAGGTCTTCTCTAAATTTCTTGTAGAATTCGGCAGTGAATCCATCAGGGCCTGGGCTTTTCTTTGTTGGGGGGTTTTTAATTACATCTTCAATTTCATTGGCTGATCTTGGATAATTTAGGATTTTTAAATCTTCTTGATTCAGCTTTGGTAATTCATACGAATCTAGGAATCTGTCCATTTCTTCTGCATTTTCCATCTTAGTAGAATATAAATTTTCAAAATAGGTATAGATGATCTTCTGGATTTCTGCAGGGTCCGTCATGATATCACCCTTTTCATTTTCAATTGCATGGATTTGAGTCTTTTCTTTTCTTTTTTTAATAAGGTTGGATAAGGGTTTGTCAATCTTATTTATTCTTTCAAAGAACCAACTTTTTGCTTCATTGATTCTTTGTATTGTTTTTTTATTCTCCAATACGTTAATTTCTGCTCTGATCTTTATAATTTCCTCCCTTGTACGGGCTTTTGGCTTAACCTGCTCTTCTTTTTCTAGAAGCTCGAGGTTCACCCTTAAGTTGTTTATTTGCGCTTGCTCTATTTTCCTGATATAAGTGTTTAATGCTATAAATTTCCCTCTTAGGACTGCTTTCATTGTATCCCATAAGTTCCGGTATGTTGTACTGTCATTATCATTCAGTTGTAGAAAGTGACTAATTTCTTCTTTAATTTCATCTGTGACCCATTGGTTGTTCAGGAGGATGCTGTTTAATTTCCATGTGTTTAGGGAGTTTTTGTGGGATCTTTTGCCATTGATTTCCAATTTCATTGCACTATGGTCTGATAATATGCATGGGATAATTTCAATTCCTTTGCATTTACTTAAGCAGGTTTTATGAGCTAGTATGTGGTCTATTTTGGAGAACGTCCCATGTGCAGCTGAGAAAAATGTGTATTCTGATGTTGTGGGATGGAACACTCTGTAGACATCTACTAAGTCCATTTGTTCAAAAGTTTGGTTCAGTTCTACTATTTCATTATTGATTTTCTGTCCAGTTGATCTATCTTTTTGTGACAGTGGAGTATTGAGATCTCCCAATATAATTGTATTAGTGCTTATTTGATTTTTCATGTCCTTTAGTACTTGTTTTATATAGCTGGGTGCATTGGTATTTGATGCATATATATTTATGATCGTTATCTCTTCCTCTTGGATTGTTCCCTTTACAAGGATGTAATGACCGTCTTTATCTCTCTGAATCCTTCTTGGCTTGAAGTTCACTTTGTCTGCAAAAAGAATAGCTACCCCTGCTTTTTTCTGGGTTCCTGTGGCATGGAGTATTGTTTTCCATCCTTTGACTTTCAGTCTATGAATTTCTTTCTGAATTAAATGTGTTTCTTGTATACAGCATATTGTTGGATCTTGCTTCTTGATCCATTTCGCCAGTCTGTGCCTTTTGATTGGTGAATTGAGACCGTTAACATTGATGGTTAAAACTGATATGTATTGACTTGTCATGATATTTTCCTGTTGTTGGCTCCCACTCTTTGTTTTTCTGCTTTCCGGCTATTTAATTATTTGCCCTGCCTGGTGGATTCCTTCTGTTGGGGTTCCTATCTCTTTCTAGAATGTCCTTCAGAACGTTTTGGAGTGCTGGTTTGGTGGTCATAAATTTTCTCAGATGTTCTTTGTCATGAAAGTATTTTATTTCTCCATCAATTTTGAAAGATAGTTTTGCAGGGTACATCAATCTGGGCTGAAAATTATTTTCCTTTAGAGCTTGCAATACATCATTCCAAGCTCTTCTTGAATTGAGGGTTTGTGCTGAAAAGTCAGCTGTGATTCTGATGGGTTTTCCTTCATAAGTGATTTGTCTCTTCTCCCTAACAGCTTTTAAGATTCTGCCCTTCTGTTGAATTTCTGGGATCTTGATTATGATATGTCTGGCTGAAGTTTTTTTTTGATCATGTCTAGTTGGTTTTTTTTTTTTTTTTTTTTTGAGACAGGATCTCACTGTGTAGTTCAGGCTGGCCTTGAACTCACTTATGTAGCCCAGGCTGGCCTCGAACTTGTGATCCTCTTGCCTCAGCCTCTCAAATGCTGGGATTACAGGCGTGCACCACCACCATCTCCCTCTGTTGCTCTTTTCCAGTTTGTCATAGTGGCCAAATCAGAATAGTTGACTGGAGCCAGTTTTGGTGGTACGCACCTGTAATTCCAGCATTCTGGGAGACTGAGGCAGGAGAGTGGCAAGTTTGAGCCCAGCCTGGGCAACTGTGTGACTTAACAAGACCCTGTCTCAAAATCAAATACCGTAACTAAATAAAAGAACTGGGGATGCAGCTCAGTGCAAAAGCCCTTGGTTCAATTGCCAGTGCTACCAAAAAAAAAGTGTCCAGCTCACTTATTGGTGATCATTTAAGTGAGAATTTTGCTACCACTGGACTCCTTTTGATTATCAGAAATCATGCTGTTTTTTGGGTTTTATAAATCCTTTGGCCACAATGACTCGTGTTTCCCTCTTTGCTTTCACTGCTAAGAAGCTTGAACTTTTCCTTTTTTTTTTTTTTTTGAGGCAGAGCTGGCCTCGAACTTGCAGCGACCCTCCTGCCTCAGCCTTCTGAGTGCTGGGATTACAGGTGTTTGCTACCATGCCTGGCCTGAACTTTTCTCTATTCACTTTTTCTTTTCTTTTCTTTCCCTTCCTTCCTTCCTTTCCTTCCCTCTCTCCTTTTCTTTCTTTTTGAGACAGGGTCTCACTATGTAGCCCAATATGGCCTCAAACTTGTGGAGATTCTCCTGCCTCAGTCTCCCAAGTGCTGGGATTACAGAAGTGCACCACCACGCCTGACTCTTTATTTATATCTTCTTCGTCCCAATTTTCTGAATTATTTACATTTATTTATTTACTTATTTATAGTTTTTTTTTTTTTTTTTTGGTTTTTTGAGACAGAGTCTTGCTGTGTAATTCAGGCTGGTCTTGAACTCACTATGTAGCCCAGGATGGCCTTGAAATCATGGCGATCCTCCTGCCTCAGCCTCCTGAGTGCTGGGATTACAGGCATGTGCCACTACACCTGGCTCTTAAGTAACCTTTAATCAGTAACAGTTCCACTTTGTTTTCTTTTGATATCGTTCTTTTTTTTTTTCTTTATGTGGGTACCGGGAACCAAACTCAGGACCTCGCGCTTGCCAGGCAGGTGCTTATGCCGCTGAGCTATATCCCTTCTTTTATTTTTTATGCTATTTATTTGAAGAAGACTCCAGAGCAGTTGTCCTGTGAAAGTTTCCACGTCCTAGAAGATTTGGCTGGTTGCCTCCCGGTAATGGAGCTGAACTTGTTCTTCTGTCTCTTATGTTTCCAGTAAACTGCAAGTTAGATGTAAAGACCTGATTAGTTCAGGTTTAATGTTTTTGGCAAGAATGCTATTGGTGAAGGCACTGTGCACTTGCGATTACATCACATCTGGAGGCGCATGGTGTTTAGCTAAAACATTTTTAATGCTATCTTTATCAAATTCCCTATCAACCTTTTGCCCATTGGTTTTATTTTATTTTATTTTGATTTTTCCCCTATCATTAAACTTCTCTCATTTCATTTTATAAAAGAATAAGAATTTCCTAGTCAAGGGCCGGTGAGATGGCTCAGCGGCTTAAGTGCCTGCCCGGCAAGCGCGAGGGCCGGAGTTCGACTCCCGAAACCCACATACGAAAAAGGGGCCGGTGATATCGCTCAGTGGCACGAGCGCCTGCTGGCGCGCGAGGTCCTGAGGTCGACCCCCCGGTACCCACAAACAAAAACAAAAACAAAAACAAAAAAAAAAAAAAAGAATTTCCTAGTCAAGAGAATAACAATACTGTAGTTATTACAATGTGTATCCTTATCTTCAAAGTAGTTACTCAGAGTACAAGACACAAACCAAAAAGATTCTTACAAAAAAGAGACAGATAATAATACAAATCTTTTTTTTTTTTTTTTTGTGGGTACCAGGGGGTCGACCTCAGGACCTCGCACGCCAGCAGGCGCCCGTGCCGCTGAGCGATATCACCGGCCCCTTTTTTTTTCATATGTGGGTTCCAGGAGTCGAACTCGGGCCTTCGTGCTTGCCGGGCAGGCGCTTAAGCCGCTGAGCCATCTCACCAGCCCCACAAATCTTTTTTTTTTTAACAAACTAAGATAAACCAGTAGCATAAATGGAAACAATTAGCATATACATTGAAATATTTTTAAAATAATGGCATTTGTAATTTGGGGAAGTATTTGAACTTCTTCCTGTTTCCTATTTATCTCTCTTCTATTTTGCACTTTATTTGTATATTGAGTTTCTCATATAAGAGAAACCATGAGATATTTGAGCTTGTGTGTCTGACTTATTTTACTTAACATGATGTTCTCAAGTCACATCCATTTACCTTTGAATGCCTCAAGTTTATCTTTCTCTATGGCAGCATAGTACTTCATTGTGTATAAATACCACATTTTTCTTATCCATTATTCTGTTGATGGACATACATGCTGTTTCTAAGATCTAGCTATTATAAATTCTGCTACTATAAACATGGGTATGCAGGTGGGTACTGGGAGTCGAACTCAGGACCTCACGCTTGCCAGCAGGCGCTTGTGCCACTGAGTGATATCACCGGCCCCTTTTTTTCCTTTATGTAGGTACTGGGAGTCAAACTCAGGACCTCACGCTTGCCAGGCAGGCGCTTATACCGCTGAACCATATCACCGGCCCAGTATTTTGGATTTTTGAGACAGGTCTCACTATGTAGCCCAGGATGGCCTCAAACTTGTAGCAATCCCCCTGCCTCAGCCTCTCCCATGCTAGGATTACAGGTGTGTGCCACCATGCCCAGCTTCATCTGTTACTTTTAGTATCCACTAATGAACCTTTATTTTATTAAGTATTGCCTAATTGAATGGTACTTTTCTAATTTTATCATTCTCTTTGCATTCATTATCTGGAATTCTCCCATAAAGAAGCATTTTTCTCATACATTGTTTTATTCTCCTGAAACACAGTTTATACCAGACAGATAGGGTAAGTGCTTGATTCGACTTAATGGATTGTTTTGCTTTGTTTGGTTTTTTGAAACGAGGTCTCACCATGTAGCCCAGGCTGGACTTGAACTTGCAGCAATCCCCCTGCCTCAGCCTCCCAAGTGCTGGGATTACAGGCATGTGCCACCACGCCAAGCTGTGTTTTTAAAATTTGCTTTTATACCTTGTTTCTTTGTGGCATAAAGAATTTAAAAAGAAAAAGCAGTGGGACGGACCACAGATGGAGGAGGCTGAGCCCTGACTCTGTCACTAGTCCCATTTAACTTAGGCAACCTTTCTGTGCCTTAGTTTCCTTAACTGGAAAATGGAGTCACTGATTCCCAACTTCTCCAGACCCATAAAGTCATGGCCAGGCTTGATCAAGCAGTTCCTTGTAAAGGAAGTAAAAAAAGGTATTAGCTGGGCATGGTGGCACATGCCTGTAATCCCAGCACTCAGGAGGCTGATGCAGGAGGATCACTGTGAGTTCAAGGCCAGCCTGAACTACACAGTGAGACCCTGTCTCAAAAAAAAGAAAAAAAAGTATTGCGAAAATTTAGAGAATGAAGATAAACACAAAGAAGTGTTATAGAAAGTGTCTAGCACATGGGTGGCACTGGAACCCAGGGAGTGTGAGCTCCATCCCCAGCCATTTTTATTACTCTATTTTGAGGCAGGGTCTCACTATGTAGCCCAAACTGACTTTGAACTTGAGATCCTCCTACCTCAGCCTCCCAAGTAGCTGGGATTACAGGCGGGCACCTCCATGCACAGCTTAGTGGTTATTTTTTCCAATCTCCACTTGGCTCTTGGGCTGCCCTGTCTCAGGATCCTCCTGGAAAAAAGGAAACTTAACCAAAGAAAATCCTGGCAGGAGTGAGAAGTGCTGTCCCGGAAAAGCAGCAGCCTGAAGCTCTGCTGTCACGAGGGAGGGAAATGAAGTTACACAGACCTGCCGCGCACTTGCTGTGAGATCCGGGAAAGTCCCCTACCCGCCCTGCGCCCAGTGACCTGCAGGATGGAGCCGGGAGATGCCGAGAATCCACCGCGGAGCTTGCGGTGGGCGGTGTGCGGGCAGGGGTGTGAGCTGGGATCGGAAGTGGGAAACTCCCTTTCTGAGCTCCCATCACAGTCAAGGTCACTCATTATTGTCTCCTGTCACCGTGGAGTCGTGAGGCCTGGCCTGGAGCCCGGCTTTGTTACAAAGCTGCTGTGTGGCTTGTCAAGACTTCCTCTCTAGGGCATGGGTCTCTCCATTTGTGAAAGGGCCACATTAGAGGTCCAAACTCAGATGCCCAAGGAGCAGGCAGGTCGCATAAACAAGTGACAGGGTGAGGAGTTAGGACAGTAGTGAGGACCGTGGCAGTCATCTAGAAGAGGAGGCCACTCTGCTCCAGCTGATGGTGACAAGGCAGGAACTGGGGGACGGGGGTGGCCAGATATTTAAAGAAACTGGACAGATGTATTTTAAATTAAAGACAAGCAATTTGAGATATTTAACAACCCACGTGGACCAAACAAAACAAGTGTAAAGAGCCTGGGCTCAGCCAGGCGTGGTGGTGCACACCTGTAATCCCAGTACTCCAGAGGCTGAGGCAGGATGATCACTTTGAGTTCAAGGACAGCCTGTCTCAACAAAATAAGAGCCTGTCTCAAAAAACAAACAAAAAAAGAGCCTAGGTTCAGGTTGGGAGTGTGGTTCAGAGCTTGGCATGTGTGAGGCCCTGGCTTCCATCCCCAGCGCTGAAAAAAAAAAAAAGACCATGGGCTTTAAGATAGGAGAAGTTTAGGGCCAGGGATATAGCTCAGCAGGCACAAGTACCTGCCTGGCAAACGCAAGGTCCTGAGTTCGATTCCCAGTACCCCCCACAAAAAAGAGAAGTTTGTGTGCCAGCTCTACTACTTAATGTTTTGTCCTTGACCTGATCACTTCACCCTTCTGTGCCTCACTTTTCTTATCTGTAAAGGTGTAGTAATTCTAGCACGTATTTGTAGGCATGTGTAACCTGTGCCCACCTTTTCTTGCCCTTTTTTTTTTTTTTTTTTTTTTTTGTGGGTACCGGGGGGTCGACCTCAGGACCTCACGCGCCAACAGGCACCCGTGCCGCTGAGCGATATCACCGGCCCCTTTTTCGTATGTGGGATCCGGGAGTCGAACTCGGGCCCTCGCGCTTGCAAGGCAGGCGCTTACACCGCTGAGCCATCTCACCGGCCCTTTTTTTTTTTTTTTTTTTTTTTTTTAGTATTGGGTATCGAATACAGGGATGTTCTACCACTGAGCTACAGCCCTTTTTATTTTTACTTTATTTTATTTATTTATTTTTGTTTTTTGAGACAGGGTCCTGCTATCTAGCTCAGGGTGTCCTTGAACTCACTATGTAGTCCAGGCTGGCCTCCAACTCACGGTGATCCTCCTGCCTGAGCCTCTCCAGTGCTGGGATTATAGGCATGTAGCACCTTGTCTGGCATTTTTTTTTTTTTTTTTTTTTTTTTTTTTTTAATTTTGAGTCAGGTTCTCAAACTTAGGTTGCCCTAGCTACCTTCAAACTTCTCATCTTCCTGCCTCAGCCTCCCAAGTAGTGCTGTGATGCCCAGGGATTTTTTTTTTTTTTTTTTTTTTTTTTTTTTGAGACAGGGTCTCACTGGAGTTCAGGCTGGCCACATGTGGTGACACAAGCCTGTAATCCCAGTGAACTACATAGGGAGACCCTGTCTGAAAACACAAAACAAAACAAAACAGAAGTAGTTCAGGCTGGCTTTAAAGTCACTATGTGCCTACGCTGGCCTCAAACTCATGGTGATCCTCCTGCCTCAGCTTCCTGAGTGCTTTAAGATAGGAGAAGCCCATGGATTATAAGTGTGTGCCACCACACCTGGCTGATGTCTAGCTTTAAAAAAAATTATAATAAAAATATTTTACAAGGAAGCTTTGTTACTCATATACATTAACTATTTTATATATATACATATATATATTTTGTTGTTGTTGTTGTTTTTTGAGACATGATTTCACTATGTAGCCCAGGCTGGCCTTGAACTCACTATGTAGCCCAGGCTGGCCTCAAACTCATGATGATCCTCCTGCCTCAGCCACCCAAGTGCTAGGATCACAGGCATGTGCCACCACGCCCGGGTTATATCATATATTTTATATGCACCCCAGGACAATTCATCTTAACTCAAAAAAAAAAGGGGGCAGAAAAAGGTGGCCACAGATTGGACATGCCAGCCTTGTATGGCTGTGACTGTCACATGAGCAGGGCCAGGACTAGGGTGAAATTAATAAGATGCATATTTTGGGTACAAAATTTATTTATTTAATTTTGTTTTTGTTCTTTTTGAGAGAGTTTCATTAAGTAGTCCAGGCTGGCCTTAAACTCTTGATCCTCTTGCCTCAGCCTACTGAATGCTGGGATTACAGATATGTACCACATTCCCAGCCCTGGCTTCAAAAAATCAAGGAGCACTAAAAAACTCAACAATTAATGTAATATTTAATTTGGGCATGGTGGTGCATGCCTGTAATCCTAGCACTTGGGAGGCTGAGGCAGGAGGGTTGCTGTGAGTTCAAGGCTGGCCTGGGCTAACATAGCAAGTTCAAGGCCAGCCTGGATTATATAGCTAGACCTCGTCTCAATCCCCCCCCCCCCGGATATTTTAATGTAATATTTAAAAACTGAACAGTAATGCCAAAAATGGATTTTGAATAAAACATCAATATTTTAAATAAAGACACAGTCTGATCACACACTTGTATAACTTGGCCTTACTCACCTCCTCCAGGCTTGTCAGATCTGGTCTTTATGCAAAATTTAAACAAGATGCTAAAGGTCACACCTGAGAACAGTGCCAATACCAAATGCACACTCAATGAATTGGCAGAGCTGTTTACGTGGGGAGACGGTGCTGGCGCTGCTGAGTCTGCTCTGTCAGTGGTCAGCGGTCTCTCTAGCCTACTGGACACGCAACACGGGACATATTTTAACCCCCATTTGACAGAATTATGTTCAAGAGGGATCACAGGGCCGGTGAGATGGCTCAGCGGCTTAAGCGCCTGCCCGGCAAGCGCGAAGGCCCGAGTTCGACTCCCGGATCCCACATACGAAAAAGGGGCCGGTGATATCGCTCAGCGGCACGGGCGCCTGTTGGCGCGCGAGGTCCTGAGGTCGACCCCCTGGTACCCACAAAAAAAAAAAAAAAAAAAAAAGAGGGATCACAAAATAAAACAAATAATAATAATGGCCATTATGTAAACACAGACAGTAAAATGTGTCTGTTTTTGCTGTCTTGTTTTTTTCAGTGGGGGGTCAAATCCAGGGCCTGTGCACGCAGGCAAGTGTTCCCCCACTGAGTTACAAACCTGCCCTTCTGAAATTTTGGGGGGACGGTGGTACTGAAGATTGAACTTTGGGCCTCACACATGCTAAGCCCCCAGTCTACCTGAGCTACACCCCCAAATTCCTGTTAACATTTTATTTTATTGAACTTCATCTATACACTCAAAGTAATACAAAGGTTTTTTTTTATTTACTTGTTTATTTTTGTTTGTTTTTTGAGACAGGGTCTTGCTATGTAGTTCAGGCTGGATTTAAACTCATAATGTAGCCCAGGCTGGCCTGGAACTCAGAACTCTTCTTGCCTCAGTCTCCCTAGTACCAGGATTACAGGTGTGACCCACCACACCTGGCTAAGTAATAAAAATTATTTAAAATTCAAAAGGAATAAAAGGGCCATGTGTGGTGGCACATGCCTGTGATCCCAGTTCTCTGGGAGGCTGAGACGGGATTGCAAGTTGGAGCCCAGCCTGGGCAATTTAGCAATTTAGTGAGACCTTGTCTCAAAATAAAAAATAGCTGGGCGTGGTGGTGCATGCCTGTAATCCCCTCACTCTGGAAGATGAGGCAGGAAGATAGCTGTAAGTCCGAGGCCAGCCTGGACTACATAGTGAGTTCAAACCCAGCCTGAACTATATAGCGAGATCCTGTCTCAAAACAAAACAAAAATCTGGGGATATAGCTCAGTGCAATTCAGTACTGAAATTAAAAAAAAAAAGAAAGAAAGAAAATAAAGTCGGGCATGGTGGCACTCACCTGTAATCCTCACACTCTGGAGCCTGAAGCAAGATGATCGCTGTGAATTCAAGGCCAGCCTGGACTACATAGTGAGCCTCTGCCTCTGTCTCAAAAAACTTCAAAAAAAAAAAAAAAAAATTGAGGATGTGTGGCTGAGTCCATGTGTGCTGGGAACAATGTACAATAATGAGAATTCTCCAAATCAGCCTCCAGCGGAGTATATTATATATTAAAAGATTAGGTGGTAAAAATGCACTAATTTAGCCAGACCTGGTGGCACACGCTTGTAATCCCAGCTTTCTCGGGAGGCTGAGACAGGAGGATTGGAAGTTCAAGCCCAGCTTGGACAACATAGTGAAACCCTGTCTCAGAAAAAGCAAAAAACAAAAACAAACAAACAACCCCACTAATTTGAAGCTTATATATATTAGTATTAGTATTAGTATTAGTATTAGTATTAGTATTAGTATCTTTTTTGTGTGTGGGTACCGGGGTCAACCTCAGGACCTCGCGTGCCAGCAGGTGCCCGTGCCGCTGAGTGATATCACCGGCCCTTTTCTTGTATGTGGGTTCCAGGAGTCAAACTCGGGCCCTTGCACTTGCCAGGCAGGTGCTTATGCCGCTGAGCCATCTCACCGGCCCCATATATTATATTTTTAAAACTCACATTAATCACAGCAATTACTTAGAATCTTGACTCACAGAAAGGTCTCTTTGGGAAGGACAGTTTTATGACCAAGATTGTTTAGAGTTGCCAGAGCACGGTGCTAATAAAAAGCAGACCTACCCAGTTTCATTAACGTTTTAAAATTCTCTCCAGACAATGCAGGCCTTATATCTCACACATGGTCAGGGCGTCACCGCTCTCACCTGATTCACCTCTGCCTTAGGCCACCAATTTTAGAGCTCAGGCTAAGACAATCCCAAACGCCCCGTCTAGAGCTAATATTCACAGGCTGCCAGCGCTGGCTCCACCAGGTATCGCTAACAGTGGGGCAGGTCAGGTCATTTCTCTAAGCCTCAGTTTCCTTCCCTGGAAAGGGGATCATAAAGCCCCTCCTTACCCCTTTGAAGGCTGCAGGAGGCGGCGCTGTGAAGATTACCATGGAGAGGGAGGCACTGTCCAGGTGTCCAGGTGCAGGTACACGGGTGGCAGCCTTGGCAATGCAGGTGACGACTTCCTGGGAAGTCACACAGAAGTTGCTCCAGGGGGAAGGAGATCTAGTGGAGTTGAACGCTGCAAACCACTGAGTGTAATTGTTTCTTTCTTGGGCCTGATCACAATGACCTGATTGCTTTGCTGCTGTATAGAAGCCAATGGACGGATCATTTCCCTGCCCCGGGACGGTGGCCCAAGAGAAGCCTGGTGTGAGGAAACCCTCATGCTAGCTGCCACCTGTCCTTGGAGACACCCCGAAATGAGCTTACCTGCTTGGCTGATGTCTGTCTCCCGGAGGAGAACATAAGTTCCTAGAGCAGGGGAGGACAAACTTTGTTTCAGAAGAGCCAGCTAGTAAATATTTTAGGCTTTGCAGGCCATATGGTCTCTGCTGCAATATTCAACTCTGCTGTTACAGTGAGAAAGCAGCGTAGACGATACATAAACGGAGCGTGGCCATGTTCCAATAAAACTTTATTTATGGATACTGAAATCTGAATTGCATACAAGTTTCTATGTTGTGGAATATTTGTCTCTTGATTTTTTAAAATTATTTAAAATTGTGAAAACCATTTTTAGTTTGCAGGTGTGCAGAAACAGGAGGCCAAAGCCAGACATGGTGGCACATTCCTGTAATCCCAGCACTCTGGGAGGATGAGGCAGGAGGGTGGCAAGTTTGAACTTGGCCAGGGCAATTTAGTGACTTAGTAAGATCTTGTCTCCAAAAATAAAACAAAACAAAACAACAAAGGCTAGGGATGAAGGGCAGCGTTAAAGCTGGGCTCACTCTCTAGTAATGCAAAAGCAAAGCAAAACAGTAGGGCAGCTTTGACCTGTGGGCCACAGTCAGCTGACCCCTACCCTAGACAGGGCAGGGTCCCTCTCCGTGTCCTCCTCAGCTCTGTCCCCTATGCCCAGGACAGTGCAGGGCACGCAGCTGGAGCCCAGTACTGACGACCAGCTCTTTTGTCTTCTGCCTCCCCTCCCTGGCTGCTTCCCTTCCCATCTCTTCCTGCTATTGTGTCATCTCTACTGCTACCTCCTGTCCGCTCTCAACCACAGCAACAAGATTCTGCCTCACCCCTAGTCTCTAGATCCACAGCGCTTCCCTGTTGAGGAGATTCCTGGTTAATCCTACTGATTTGCTCTCCTTGACTCTCTGTAGCCCTGGGACTGTCCCAG
The DNA here is from genome assembly GCA_028451465.1 of Erethizon dorsatum. Lineage (NCBI taxonomy): Eukaryota > Metazoa > Chordata > Mammalia > Rodentia > Erethizontidae > Erethizon > Erethizon dorsatum. Next base: position 115,344,830 of record CM051827.1, on the reverse strand, counting down.
GTACAGGTTTTGTTCTTCCTATTTCTTCCTCTCTGATCCTTTCTTTAGCCTCATTCTTTGGTGGCTTTTTGTCTTGTTTTGTTGATTTTTTTTTTTTTTTTTTTTTGAGACAGGGTCTTACTGTGTAGTTCTGGCTGGCCTTGAACTCACTATGGAGCCCAGCCTGGCCTCGAACTTATAGGGATCCTCCTGCTTCAGCCTCCTGAGTGCTGGGATTACAGGTGTGCGCCACCACACCTTGCTAGTCTCATGCTTTACCAGCTCTGTGATCACAGTGACAGTTCCTTCAAGCCAAGGCTTCTTCTCCCATCTTTATCGCACACCAATGGAGGACCCACCCAGGAACCAGACCAAAGGCTCCTGCCTCCCCATCTGTAGGGGAAAGAGTCTGGAGTGAAGGGAGAGTCGGACTTTTACCTACCATTTCTGCTCAGTACCTGTCATGTGCTAGGTACTATGGAAGTGTGTTCTTTTTTTTTTTTTTTTTTTTTTTGTGGGTACCGGGGGGTCGACCTCAGGACCTCGTGCGCCAGCAGGCGCCCGTGCCGCTGAGTGATATCACCGGCCCCTTTTTCGTATGTGGGTTCCGGGAGTCGAACTCGGGCCCTCACGCTTGCCGGGCAGGCGCTTATGCCGCTGAGCCATCTCACCGGCCCTGGAAGTGTGTTCTTGTCTGATGTCACTCAACACTCCTAACTAGCCCTGCTTAACAGATGCAGAAAATGATGCTCAGAGAGGTTAACTGAAATATTCAGTCACACAGCTAGGAGATGGCAGAGGCAGCACTAGAACTCAAGTTTGCACAACTTCATTCGCAAGTATATTTTAGGGGCCTGCACTATATCAGGTGCATCTGGGTATACAGCCGTGAACAAAACAGACCAGTCCTGCCTCACGGAGCTCTGTGGGGGAAACAAACAGCTAAACGATATGATTGCCAGAGGGCAGGCATGCTGTGATAGGAACCTGGCTGATGCTGCTGAGGGTGAGCTGGCTTAAAAAGAGTTAGGAAAGTCAGGAGGTGACACTGAAACAGGTGTGGATGAAGTGAGGGTACAGACCCGAGAGCTGGAGTGTCCCCGGCAGAGGGCACGGGGATGATGCTGCTGGCAGAGGGCAGTGAGGCGGCAGAGCCCACCCTGGGGAGCTTTGCAGGCCTGGCAAAGGCTTTGGGCCGGCTTTGGAGTGTGACGGTGAAGCCCAGGAGTGTTGCAAGCCTGGGACTGATGCCACACCGTCCCTCGGACCTAGATGGGGTGATCTAGAGCCCCTTCCCCACTCCTGCATCGCTGCTCCCTGCTGTCTGCTCACCGAGTACCCTGTGCTCCCTTCTGGCTTTTGGGTCTGAGAGATGGGGGTTTCCAGCTGGCTGCAGTAGTTACTAGCTGTCTGACCATGGGCAATCCTCAGTTTTCTCATCTGGAAAGGGGGAGCAGTAACTTGTGTCTCATGGCCTTGTTGGGGTCACTTGATGACTTCTTGCCTGGGAAACACTGCTCCAGGCAGGCCACGGAATTCTTACTCATAAGCCCTCGTGCCTGTGACTGTGGTCTTTTTTTTTAATTATTGGTACAATTTAGAGATACATGATGATCACATTCATCATAGGGAATTTGTACCTGTACATGACATATCTTGGTTCCTCTTTTTTGCCATTCCCCTCCTCTCCCTTCAACTCTTATTCCTCTCCTTATTTACAAAAGCTTGGTTTCCATTTTTTCCTTCTTTTCTTTTTTTTTTCTTGTTCCCCCATCCCCCTTCCCCCCTCCCATGTTCTACTTCTCATTTGAACATTTTCTTCCCATTTCCCAATACCTATTATATATTTTGGTCATTATTTACACTTTCGGTTTCTCATACCAGAGAATGCAGTATTTAAACGTGTGTCTAATTTATTTCACTTACGAGTATGGTCTCAAGGTGCATCCATTTAGCTAGAAATGTCTCAAGTTCATTATTTATGGCACAGTAGTACTCCATTGTATATATAAAAAAAAACCCACATCTTCTTCTTTATACATTCATGGGTTGATGGGCAGTTGGGCTGTTTCCAAGATTTAGCTATTACAAAATATGCCACTATAAACATGGGTGTGCATATATGGTTGTAGTACGGTGCCTTTTTTTTGTTTGTTTGTTTTGTTTTGTTTTTTGAGACAGGCTCTTGCTATGTAGTCCAGGTTGGCCTTGAACTCACTATATAGCCCAGGCTGGCCTCAAACTCTCAGTGATCCTCCTGCTTCAGCCTCCCAAATCCTGTGATTACAGACATGTGCCACCATGCCCAGCTTGGTATGATGCTTTTAATTCTTTTGGGAAGATATTAAGAAGGGGAATAGCTGGGTCAAATGGAACCTCTAGTTTTAGTTTTTTGAGGAATCTCCACACTGATTTCCACAGTGGCTGCACCAGTCTACACTCCCACCAACAGTGGGTTTCCTTTTTCCCCACAGACCTGCCAGCATTTTTTTTTTTTTTTTTTTTGGTATGAGGAATTGAACTCAGGACCTTGCACTTGCAAGGCAGGCGCTTGTGCTGGTGAGCTATATCCCTGGCCCTGCCAGCATTTGTTATTGGTTGATTTGTTGATAATATCCATTCTTTCTGGAGTGAGATTGAATCTCAGAATTGTTAATTTGCATCTCTTGAATGACCAGTGATGTTGAACATTTTTTCGTATATTTTTTTGCCATTTCTAGCCAGGCATGGTGGCACATGCCTGTAATCCCAGCACTTGGTAGGGTGAGGCAGGAGGATTGCTGTGAGTTTGTGGCCAGCCTGGGCTACATAGTGAGTTCAAAGCCAGCCTGGACTACATAGTGAGACCCTGTCTCAAAAAAACAAAAACAAGAAAAAAATTATTTGCCATTTCTACTTCATCTGAGAAGTGTCTATTCATTTCAGACACCCATTTTTGGATTGGGCCTTTAAATTTGGGGGGGGTTCTAATTTTTTTGAGTTCTTTACATATTATAGATAGTAATCCTTTGTCTGAGGAATAGCCAGCAAAAATTTTTTCCCACACTGTGGGTTGCCTCTTCGCTCTGTTGGTGGTTTCTCTTGCTGTACAAAAGCTTTTTAATGAGATCCCAGTTATTGATTCTTTGTGATATTTTCTGTGCAACTGGGGTTTTATTGATAAAGTATTTGCCTTCACCAATGTCTTCAAGAGTTCTACCTATTCTATCTTCCAGCAGATTTAGTGTTTCTGTTTTTTTGGTTTTTTGTTTATTTGTTTGTTTTGAGAGAGGGTCTTGCTAGGTAGCCCAGGTTGGCCTCAAACCCACAGCAATCTTCCTGCCTCAGTCTCCTGAGTGCTGGGATTACAGGCATGCGCCACCATGCCTGGCTGTAGTATTTCTGTTTTAATATTTAGATCTTTGATCCATTTTGATTTTAGTTTAGTGCATGGTGAAAGATATAGGTCTACTTTTAATCTTTGGCATGTGGAAACCCAGTTTTTCTAGCACCATTTATTGAAGATATTTGGCCCCTTTGTCAAAGATAAAGTGACTGAGTGTGTTTGGAGTTGTTTCTGCATCTTCGAATCTGTTCCATTGATCCTTAGGTCTGTTTTGTGTTTTGTTTTTGCCAGTACCATGCTGTTTTCATCACAGTAGCTTTGTAGTATAATTTCAGGTCAGGGATTTTGATGCCCCTGCCTTGCTTTTGTTGCCCAGAATTGCTTTTACTATTCTAGGTCTCTTCTGGTTCCAAATGAATTTTAGGATTGTTTTCTTTAATTCTCTGAGATATGCTATTGGTATTTTGATTGGGATTGTATTAAATCTGTATAACAACTTTGGAAATATGGCCATTTTCACTATATTGGTTCTCCCTACCCAAGAACAAGGGTTATCTTTTCATTTTCTGATATCCTCTTCAATCTCCTTTTTCAGAGTACTGTAGTTTTCAATGTAAGGATCTTTTACTTCCTTCGTTAGATTGATTCCTAGGTATTTCATTTTTGGGGATGCTATTGTGAAAGGTGTTATTTCCCTAATTTCTCTCAGTGAGTTTGTTATTATTTGTGTACAGGAATGCTACTGATTTTTGAGTGTTGACTTTGTATCCAGCTATGCTATTGAATTTGGTTATTAAATATAGAAGTCTTTGGGTGGAGTTTTTGGAGTCTTCTATGTAGAGTATCATGTCATGCACGAATAATGATAATTTAATCTCTACCTTTCCTAACCTCATTCTTTTTATTTCTTTCTCTTGTCTAATTACTCTTGGTAATGCTTCCAGAACTATATTGAATAAGAATGGTGATAATGGACATCCTTGTCTTGTTCCTGATTTTAGAGAGAAAGCTTTCAGTTTTTGTCCATTTAGTATGATGTTGGCTGTTGGTTTGTCATAGATGGCTTTTATCTACTGAGATAAAGACCATCTATTCCAATTTTCTGTAGGGTTTTAATCGTGAATGGGTGCTGGACTTTGTGAAACACTTTTTCTGCATCTATTGAGATGATCATATGGTTTTTGTCCTTGGCTCTGTTAATATGGTGTATTACATTTATTAATTTGCATACATTCAATCATCCCTGCCTCCCTGGGATGAATCCTACTGGATCATGGTACATAATCTTCTTGGTGATTTGCTGCATTCTGTTTGCCAGTAACTTACTGAGGATTTTTGTGTCTATGTTCACTAGGTAGATTGGCTTATAGTTCTCTTTCTTAGTTGGATCCTTCTCTGGTTTTGGTATCAGGTTAATGCTTGCTTCCAGGAATGAATTTGGGAATATTGCTTCCCTTTCAATTTCATTAAAAAGTTTGAGAAGTAGCGGCATTAGGTCTTCTTTAAATTTCTTTTATAATTCAGCAGTGAATTCATCAGGGTCTGGACTTTTCTTTGTTGGTAGGTTTTCTTTTTTTTTTTTTTTTGTGGGTACCGGGGGTCGACCTCAGGACCTCGTGCGCCAGCAGGTGCCCGTGCCACTGAGCAATATCACCGACCCTTTTTTCATATGTGGGTTCCAGGAGTCGAACTCGGGCCCTCGCACTTGCCAGGCAGGTGCTTATGCCGCTGAGCCATCTCACCGGCCCTGTTGGTAGGTTTTTAATTACATCTTAAATTTCATTGACTGATATTGGTTTATTTAGAATTTTTATATCTTCTTGATTCAGCTTTGGTAATTCATGTGTATCTAGGAATCTGTCCATTTTTTCTGTTTCCCATCTTATTAGAATACAGGTTCTTGAAGTAGGTATTGATGATCTTCTGGATTTCTGCAGGAATTGTTGTGATTTAACCCTTTCCACTCCTAACTGCATGGGTTTGAGTCTTTTCTTTCCTTTTTTTGATAAGGTTGGCTAAGGGTTTGTCAATTTTATTTAATCTTTCAAAGAATCAACTCTTTGATTCATTGATTCTTTGTATTGTTTTCTTAGTCTCCATAGGATTAATTTCTCTCTCTCTTTTTTTTTTTTTAGACAAGGTCCGTCTGTGTAGTTCAGGTCAACCTTGAACTCACTATGTAGCCCAGACTGGCCTTGAACTCATAGTGATCCTCCTGCCTCAGCCTCCCAAGTGCTGGGATTATAGGCATGTGCCACCATGCCTGGCTCCATAGGATTAATTTCTGCTCTGATCTTTATAATCTCCTCCCTCATACGAGCTTTGGGCTTGACTTGCTCTTCTATTTCTAGAAGTTTGAGTTTCAACATTAGATTGTTTATTTGACCTTGCTGTTTTTCTGATATGAGAATTCACCACTATAAATTTCCCTTGTAAGACTGCATTCATTATGTCCCATAAGTTCCGGTATGTTGTATTGACATTATCGTTTAACTGTAGAAACTTTCTAATTTCTTCTTTAATTTCATCTGTGACCCATTGCTTGTTCAGGGGGGTGTTATTTATTTATTTATTTTTATTTTTTTATGTGGGTACTGGGAGTTGACCTCAGGACCTCGCGTTTGCCAGCAAGTGCTTGTGCCACTGAGTGATATCACTGGCCCGTTTTTTCCTTTATGTGGGTACCGGGAGCCGAACTCAGGACCTCGCGCTTGCCAGGCAGGCGCTTATGCTGCTGAGCTATCTCACCGGCCCAGGGGGGTGTTATTTAATTTCCATGTGTTTATGAAGTTTTTGTGGTTTCTTTTGACATTGATTTCCAATTTCATTGCACTATGGTCTGAAAATATGCATGCACATGGGATAATTTCCTTTCCATTTACTTAAGCATGTTCTATGAGCTAATATTTGGTCTATTTTGGAGAATGTCCCATGTGCCGCTGAGATGTCTACAGTGTCCCACAACATCAGAATATGCATTCTTCTTAGCTTTCATTTGTTCAAAAGTTTGGTTCAGTTCTGATATTTATTGATTTTTTTGTCTAGTTGATCTGTCTATTTGTGACAGTGGGGTATTGAGGTCCCTCATTACAATCATATTAGTGCTTATTTGATTTTTCATGTCCGTTAATATTTGTTTTATATAGTTGGGCATGCTGGTATTAAGTGCATATATATTTATGATTATTTTCTCTTCCTCTGGGATTGTTCCCTTTACAAGGATGTAGTGACCTTCTTTGTCTCTCTTAATCAGTCTTGGCTTGAAGTTCACTTTGTCTGCAAATAGAACAGCTACCCCTGCTTTTTTCTGGGTTCCTGACACATAGAGTATTGTTTTCCATCCTTTGACGTTTAGTCTATGAATTTCTTTTTGAATTAAATGTTTCTTGTATGCAGCATGTTGTTGGATCTTACTTCTTGATCCATTCTGCCAGTCTGTTTCTTTTGATTGCTGAATTGAGACCATTAACATTGATGGTTACACTGATGGATATGCAGTGAATTATCCTTGTCATGTTATTTTCTGTTGTTGGTTCCTCTGCTCCCCCTCTGTTTAATCACTTGTCTTGCCTGGTAGATTCATTCTTTTGGGGTTTATGGAATTATAGTCCTCATTATCATTTTCTAGAAGGTCCTTCAGAACATTTTGGAGTGCTGGTTTTGTGGTCATGAATTTCTTCAGGTGTTCTTTGTCATGGAAGTGTCTTATTTCTCCATCAATTTTGAAAGATAGTGTTGTGGGGCACATCAATCTGGGTTGGAGGCTGTTTTCTTTTAGGGCTTGAAATTCTTTTTGAATTTCTCCTTGACTTGAGGGTTTATGTTGAGAAGTCTGCTATGATTCTGATGGGCTTTCTCTTATATGTGATTGTTTCTTTTCTCTAACAGCTTTTAGTATTCTGTTCTCATATTGAATTTCTGGAATAGTGACTATTATTTACCTTGGGGTAGATTTTTTTTTTTTTTTATCATGGATAATTGGAGTTCTGTGTGCCTCACTATCTGTATGTCAAATTATTTTTCCATGCTTGGGAAGTGTTCTGCCATTACTTCTGTGAACAGGTTTTTTTTTTCTGTGTGCTGTCTCTTGATTTTTCCATTGACTCTGATCAATCTTATGTTATTCTTCTTTGCATCATCTAGCAGCTGTTGGATTGATTTTTCATGATCCCTTGATATTTTTAAGAAATCCTTTTCATGAGCACTACAATCCTGTCTTCTAGATCTGATATTCTGTCTTCAGATTGGCTCATTCTGCTGTGTATACTTTCAATGGAATTTTTTAACCTCCTGGATATCTGTTTGAATCTGTTTCATGGATTCCATTTCTTTCCTATGTTGGGTGTTCATGGTTTCCATCATTTTCCTAAACTCCTCTATTTTTTTTAAATCTGTATCTGCTCTAGAGTCACTAACCATGTTTTTCATTATGGTCACCATCTCTGTAATTATTATTTATTTATTTATTTTTGTCTTTGTTGAGACAGGGTTACACTACGCAGTTCAGGCTGGCCTTGAACTCACTTTGTAGCCCAGGCTGGCCTTGAACTCGCAGCGATCCTCCTGCCTCAGCCTCCTGAATGCTGGGATTACATGCATGTGCCACCATGCCTGGCACCGTCTCTGTAATTATCTGAGACATTATTTCTGACTTGATTTTTTCTAGAGCCTCATTCATCTGCTTTGTTACTTCTGCTGTTACCACTTGAGAAAGTCCAGGTGGGTAGCTTTCAAGTTTTTCTAACTCAATGCCCCCTGGTGAGCTGGAAGTCCGGGGTTGCATCTTGCTTAAGTGTCTTCTTATTTTCTATTTTTTTAGTTTAATTCCTGGGTTGATGCTTGTAAATTACTTATGGCAGGTAGCTTTATTACTAGTATTTAGAACCCTTAGGAAATGACTACTTTTCAGAGATGTCTTCCAGGTATAGCTGGCTTTTGGGATTTGAGTCTGTTGCAAGATCCTACCTCTTCAATTTATTGGGGGTGAGAAGGTACTGCCTATTTGGCCTAGGCCCTGGTTCTTTGGCACTCGTCTGTAGTATTGTTTATGACCCTTAGGCAACCTCAGTCACAACATACCAGGAAGAACAACTGATCAGAACAATTATGTCACCTTGGCTGAAGTAGTACAATCAGCAATAACAATAGCATCAAACGTAGCCTAGAAAATGAAAAACTGGTAACTATTAATTTGCCACCTGTAACTGTATGAACCATATTTGTGGTTATATAACAAAATCTAAAACAAATCAGAAATTGTATATGATAAATATGTCCTCAATATGGTGATTTTACCTTCAGGAGAGAGAATTTAAAGGGGTTGGGGGGAAAAAATAGAGAAATAGAAGAGGAAGGCTGAAGGACAAAGGAAGATTACATGAACTTTGGGAAACTGGTGAAGAAGACAGTAGAGAAAGAGAAGAAAGAAATAAAAACAAGAACAGAACAGAAAAACAACAACAAAACTAGAAACAATGTTCACTCTCATAAAAACAAGAACAAACAAGCAAGAGAAAAGAAAACTAAACTAAAACAAAAAAAGAAAAAGAAATAAAGAAGAAAAAAAAAGTCCACTTTGTGGCATGTCTACGCTGTCACTGGTAGACAGAGTGGCAGACAGAGCACAAATCTGTGTTGATTAATCCCAGCAAACCAGCTATAGATTTACCGCAGGGTACTGGATAATCCCAGCAAGCCTGCACCCTTAGTTCCACTGAAGTTCAGGCTGGTGTCTGGCTGTGAGGCTGGAACCCAATTTGTACAGTGTGCAACACTGTGTGTGCCTCCTACCGGTTTGAATTTGGCTCCCTGCCGGCTTGAACATAGCTCCTTGACCTCCTACTGATTCAAACTCGGTTCCAGCTCACCCTGACACTGGGAGCCCCTAGATAGAGCCAGCCCAAAGCTGCTCCTCTGAGCTGAGCTGAGTTCCAAGCTCAGTTGGCCCCTCTCCAAGATTGCTACTGGCCAATCCCCCTCTGCTAGGGGATGTCTGAAGCCCAATAACTCACCAGCCAGTGCAGTCCACTGTGTCCCCTGCTACATTCCACTGGTGCATTTCTCTGGGGAGGCCTCTGGGGTCGCCAGTAGTCACTGTGCTTCTGTAGGTTCAAGTGGCTTTCCCATGGATTGAATCAAGGTTCAGAGAAAAAGCCACTTCCTTCTGTGTTGAGGTCTCTATCTTCGTTCTCCTGGGGGGGCTTCAATTCTCTGAGTTGCAGGGACCCACTTCCCTCTTTCTTCTCTGCCTCACGTTGCTATAGTCCAGCGTCTGGACACCAAATCTTGGAGAGGCTGTTTCTCTGCTGTTTACCACTCCACCATCTTCCCGGAAGTTTGGTGACTATTATTTAAATGCTTAGTCCAGTTGTGGCACGTTGTAATTGCTGTTAAAGGTCACTGCCATTCTGATTATTCCCTTCACCCTGTTCTATCTGCTGCCAGAAGACAAAGGAACAAAGACCACCTTCTGCTGAGAGACCAAGAAAGAAGGATATTCTGGCCCTCGGGTCCATCCAGACCCCATGTTCCTGAGCTCTATACAAACACAGCCAGGATGCAGCAGAGGGACCCAAACCCAGCCCTCAGCCCATCATTTCAGTCCCTGCTCCCTGCCAGAGTAACCTCTTCAACAAGGTGCAGATAAAAAGCTCACTATATCCAGCAAGGCCTTTCACACCCATGAGTCATTTAACAAACACCTCAAGTAACCACCCAGAACAGCCTGTTCTAACCTTAGTATTATTACTTTTATTAATATCCAGCACACAGAGCAGAGCATCTCAGCACACAGGGTTAGACTGGGTCTGAGTCATAGTGTACCATTTTATAGCTGTATGATGTTGGACTGCTCTCTTACCCTATTTTATTTTAAAAATTTTGCTGGGTGTGGTGGCACTTGGGAGGCTGAGGTAGGAGGACTGTCACGAGTTTGAGGCCAGCCTGGAATACACAGTGAGACCCTGTCTCAAAAAAACAAATTTTTTTTGCGTGTGGTGCTGGGGATGAAACTGGGGGCCTTGCATGTGCTAAATACACACTGTAGCACTGAGCCACCACCCCTTCCCAGCCCCTCGTGTGGCCTCATAAGCACCCATGTACCAGCTACTGTGTCAGGGGCCAGAGAGAACAGGAAGAGCCAAGGAGCCTCAACTGCTACCCTCTCAGAACTCACAGGCTAATTAAACAGCCAGACAGTGATTAAATAATCAGGTAAATGCATGTAAAAGTCCAACTGTGAGGAGCGCCATGGGGAAGTATCTGGGTGTAACAGGGAGGTGAAGGAAGGCATCTTGGAGGAAGTGGTCATGGAGCTGAGCTGGCTTGAGGGAGAGAAAAGCGTTTGAAGGACAAGGAGCAGCATGTGCCAAAGGCCTGTGGCAGGACAATGGAAGGAAAGCCATTGTGGCTGGAGCCCAGAGAGAGGACCCAGAGAGGAAGCCCAGAGAAGGAAAGCCAGTGTGGCTGGTGCCAAGTGTGAGCTGAGCTGTGCTGGGGCCATGGCTTGTTCTCTATAGCTCTATGCTGAGTGACCACTATCCCTACTCCAGGGACAGACAGCAGGCTGCCCAAGCACCCCAGGTAGAGCCTAGGTGTCCTCTGGACTCTCTGCTTCCAGAATGACCCATTTTCTCTCCAACCCCCTTGGGAAGAGAAGACCCAGGAGGTGAAACTTATTAATAAAAATATTGAAAGAGCTGGGCGTGGTGCCACACACCTGTAATCCAAGCACTTGGGAGGCTGAGGCAGGAAGACTGCTGTGAGTTTGAGGCCACCCTGGGCTACACAGTGAGTCCAAGGCTGGCCTGAACTCCACAGTGAGACACTGTCTCAAAAAAAAATTATAAAAACAAAAGAAAAAAATATCAAAAGAACGATCAACTGTTCTGTCCTTAAGTGAGATGATGTGCCTAAAAGAGAGATTCCTGTGAGGGAGGAAGGAAGAGGGTCCAAGACGGATGGCAGAACCACTTCAGCTTTCCCACCTCTTCTCCTGGGCCATCATGCAGCCTCATTCTCCTCCTACTGTCACTTACTGTGGCTGGCTGCAAGTTGGACATTTGGTACCTGTGTGTGATCTCTTTGGAGCCCTCAGTAGGATTACCTGATTTAGCAAATCAAAAACTCCGATCCCCAGTTAAATTTAGGTATTCAGATAAACAGAAGGTGATCACTAGTTGAAGTATGTCCACATATTACACACCCAGCCCTGAGCAGCAGAAGGAGTCAGGACATGGTAAACTGCTTCCAGGAGTTGAACAGGCCACACTGACACTCATGTTGGCAATTGCTGTCCCTGGGGTCCAAGCTGCCTCTGCTTTAGTCCTTACCTGTCCTCAGCAGGGCATGGGGTGTGAGTGGACTAGAGAATGAACTCTAGAGCCAGGCTGTGAGGTTGTGTCTTGGCTTTGCTCTCTTCCAGCTGTGTAACCTAGGCGGGACCTAGAGGATGAGATGCTTAGCTGCTCTGTCCTTGGTGTCCCCATCTGTATAGGGGGATGGAATAACACCTGCTCATATCATGGTATGATACGATAAGGATAGCATGATACAGGAAAAGTGCTTAGAACAGTGCCTATGTGAGTGTTAGCTGTAATTATTTAATCACATCAGAATGAATGCAAATATCATGACAGCAAGGACCTTATTTTATTCATTGCTATATCCTCAGCATCTAGAAGGCCTGGTTGATAATACATGTTCAGGAAGAGGGCCTGGTGTGTAATTTATAGGCATACATAATTAATTAAAATGAACTTAGTCCTCATTATATCTCTGGTATTTTGTTTTGTTTTGTTTTTTGAGACAGGCTCTCACTATGTAGTTCAGGCTGGGCTTGAACTTAATACATAGCCCAGGCTGGCTTCAAACTCGTGATGATCCTCATGCCTCAGCACCCCCAGTGCAGGGATTATAGGCGTGCGCCACCCCACCAGACTAGGAAAGGTTTATTTTGGCTCATGGTTTCAGCCCATTGTTGGCTGGCTCCATTGCTTTCACGCCTATGGTGAAGCAGGAACATCACAGTGGAAGGCATGGTGGAAGAAAGCTGTTCACCTCATGGCAGCCAGGAAGTGGAAAGAGCCAGAGAGGAAGGGGCTAGGGACGAGATAAGGTCCCCACAGTCATGGCCCCATGTCCCACTCTCTTCAACTAGGTCCCACCTCCTAAATTTCTATTACCTCCCAATAATGCCAATCTCGTCATTGATGAAGTTAAAACCTGCATGATCCAATCATCTTCCAAAAGCCCCACCTCTGAACACATGAGACTTTTTTTTGTGTGTGTGTGTGGGTACCGGGGGTCGACCTCAGGACTTCGCGCGCCAGCAGGCACCCGTGCCACTGAGCAATATCACCGGCCCTTTATTCGTATGTGGGTTCCGGGAGTCGAACTCAGGCCCTCGCGCTTGCCAGGCAGGCGCTTAAGCCGCTGAGCCATCTCACCAGCCCCAAACACATGAGACTTTGTGGGGACATTTTATTTTGTTTTTTTGGAGACAGGGTCTTGTTATATAGTTCAGTCTGGCCTTGAACTGTTAGACCAGGCTGGTCTTAAATTGGGGATCTTCCTGCCTCAGCCTTCCCAGTCCTGGGATTATGGGCACAGAGCATGACACCTGGTGGGGAAACATTTTAGATCTAAAGTGTAACACATGCCCAGGACTAAAACAACAAAAAAGGTAATCACACATTGGTGAAGCCTGCTCTCAGAAGCCTTTATTTTTCATTTCATTTCATTTCATTGTATTATTTCGGGGCTGGGGAACCCAGGGCCTCTGAGGCAAATGCTCTAATGCTGAGCTACACCCTCAGCCCCCAGTCCTATGGGGGAGAGAGAGGGCCTTTTGATAAACAGGCCTTCCCAATCCCCTGTCTTAGAGCAGCTTTGCAATAACTGACCAGTCTTCTGCCTGTGAAACCAGCAAGCCCATCTCTCAGCTTCCTCACCTGTGAGTAAGTCTCACCACACCTGGGCCCCAAGACATCTTTAGGTGGAGGCTGAATCTCCCCGGGGGAAATCCCTCTCCCTGGTCTTTTACCCCAAGTCCCAACAAATGGCAGCGGATCCCGGAAGCCTGGACCCTGCCCTCTTCTCTGGGGCCCAAGCCCAAAGCAGCCCAGACCTAGGCCTGCAGCTGAAGAGACGCCCTGTTCTGACCTGCTGGAGCGCCCTCGAGAGATAGGGCAAACCACACAGACTGCACAACCTGAACATTAAAATATCACCCTGGGGGCGCTGTGGGCTCTGAAGGTGGCGACTGATCCTGGGAGCCTACCTGGGCTGGGGCACTGAGATCACCTGGAGCGCCCATACGGGCTTCTGTGCTGGGCGGAAACTGTGTGGGGGCGTCCCAGGGCTTACCGAGGTGAGGGCCCGAGGAGAGCCGGGCCCAGACTTCCTTCAAGCTTCGCCTGGATCTGACCCGGGACACCCCGTAAATATGTCTGTGTAGGGGGTGGGGACAGGGGGGCCAACCTCCTGCCGGCGGAGGAAGGAACATCTGGGCTGGGAATCCTAAGCAGCCGAAGGTTGGAAGAGCGGTGGCCCCTGCGGTGGTCTGAGCAGGCTACTGGGCAGCGGTGGGAGGAGCTAGCAGGGCCTCTGTGGGCGGAGCCGAGCGCGGGCTGGGGGCTCGCGGTGGAGGCGGGGCCGAGCGCCCCGAGCGGCGGGGGCGGGGGTCCGCGCTGGGAATGCCGCGCCGCGGGGGCTGGGGCGGGGCTTCGGCGGCCCCGCCCAGCGCGCAGGTAGCCAATGGGCGCGGGGGCGGTGGGTGACGGAGGGAGCTAGAGTGCTAGTGCCTCGGCGGCGGCGGCGGCGGACGGCCCAGCTACAGCGCGAGGGGCTCTGGGGCGCGCCGGGGTCAAGCCACAGAGCCAGGGACCCCGGGGCCGGGAGGCGGCCAGGCCAGGATCGCCGGAGGAGTGCGAGCGGCCCGGCGGCGGCGCAATGCCGCTCGCCCAGCTCAAGGAGCCCTGGCCGCTCATGGAGCTGGTGCCGCTGGACCCGGAGGTGAGTGAGCGGGGCGGGGGACGGGCGCCGGCGGCCGGCGGCCGGCGAGCCCGGATCCGCACAGGGGCGGGGTGGCCCGCGGCGCCGCTGCAGTCCAGCAGGCGTCCGCGAGGGCGCGAGTGCCCTCCGATCTTTTGCCCGCTGTCCGGCTCCACCCCCGTGTGCTCGGAGTATCTGCTGGAGGCAGTTCCGCCGAGCGCCGAGTACCTCCCGCCTCAGCCAGGAGAGGGAATCCAGTGGGGGTGCTGAGGTCTGGTCCCTTTCATCCCATACTCCCAGGACTACCTGGCATCTTTCGGGAGCTGTCGGGGCTACGTCTGTTAGTGCAGACGGGCAGACAGGGTTGGGTCAGATGTCTGGATCTTGCTAGCGACGAGGGTATGGGACCCCCACTCCTCCCAGTGTCCTCTCCCAAGAGTTACCCCTCTTGCTTCTTAGTTGCTGATTCTAGGAGGGTTGCCCCTCTGGACCACTGGCAGTTGTGGAATGTGGGATGACACCACCCGTCTGGGGCTGGAATTCCTGGTTACCTCGGCCCTGAGGCTAGGGCCTGAGGAGGACACCAGGTGTCTGCTACCCCAGGCTGTAGAGAAGAGCGGGGAAAGCCCATAGATCTTATGGAGATTATTCCTGGAGTAGGGAAATCTCGTGTCTGTCTCCCTCCCTGAGCCCTATCCTACAAGAAGGACTGGGCCTTGGGGAGTGTGGTCTGTGCCACCCCCTCTCTCCCAAAGGCAGCTCCTGCTCTCCTTTGAGGGCTCTGTGGAGCCAAGCCCTAAGCATGCACAAGTTTTTCCTGTGCCCTGGGACCCCAGGGTCAAGGTCAGGGGCTGACCCAGCAAGGTGAACACTTTCCCCTGGCCTCATGCTGGGAGGGAGGGGGATACTCCCCCTCAGGGTAGCTGTTAGTGTGCAGAGTCGGGTTGGAGACCTCAACTGACCAAGGAAGGAGTCAAGGTGATTTTTCTCCTCGCCAGAGGTAGCTGGCTCCTGCCTTCATCATCTTTTCTGTCCATTCACCTAGGCAGGCCATTGTGTGCTCTGCCTCTCAGGACTGCAGGTGGAGATCAGTGTGAGGACCCTAGGTCCCCAGCACCTGGAGTGTGCTGCCCCTTTAAAGGGATGGCTATAGGAGGGTGGGCGCGGCAGGATTAGGTAACCAACCTGAAGGCGCAATTTGGAGTAAATTGCTCTGGGATCCCTGCCATGGGGTTTTTACAGGCCCTACACGGCTACTCAGAGGTTCTCTCGCTGACTCACCCTCTGAGGTGCGGAACACTGCCCTCTGCAGCCCCTATTCCCCCCAACTAGGACCGGGGTGCAAGGGCCTGGAGGTGCTCAGAGCTGGATTCCTTTGTCCAGGCATGCCCCTGTGACCTGGGTCTCCCAGAGACAGTAGATTTGAGACCTGGGAATCCTGGGAATGGCTGGGGAAGTACTTAGCTCGGGAGCTTTCTTGGATTGTCCTAGTAGGGAGGGTAGACACCCAGGAGCTCATCTTTGTCCAGGATACCACTTCCTGCTTCCCTTTGGGAAATTCTGTTGTGTTTTTGTTTTGAGACAGGGTTTTGCTGTATAGTTCAGCTGGCCTTGAACTCACTTTGTAACGCAGGGTAGCCTCAAACTCATGGACATCCTACTGCCTCAGCCCCCCAAGGGCTGGGATTACAGGCATACACCACCATGCCTGGCACCTTTTGGGAAATTCTGAAGCAATTTTTACCAGGGGCTGTGGAACCAGGAACCCTTCTCAGTTTTGAGTACTGCTGCACCTGAATTCTGTGAGAGGAAAAGACTGGTGAATTTCCCTGGGGAGGGAGGAGGGAGGTCATGATTTCTTTTTTTTTTTTTTTTTTTTTTTGGTGGGTACCGGGGGGTCGACCTCAGGGCCTCGCGCGCCAACAGGCACCCGTGCCGCTGAGCGATATCACCGGCCCCTTTTTCATATGTGGGATCCGGGAGTCGAACTCGGGCCCTCGCGCTTGCAAGGCAGGCGCTTATGCCGCTGAGCCATCTCACCGGCCCGAGGTCATGATTTCTGTGTGACCCTCAGTCAGCCCTCAGCTTGTCTGGGCCTCTGTTTCTCCAGTGGTGAGGGCTGGGTTCTAGCCCTGCTCCCTGGGCATGAGAGGGTGCAGAGCCCTAGGTACTTCTGCCCGTTTCTCCCTCCCCCTTCCTGGGGGTGCCAGGCGACTGGATATTATTGTTTGGGTAACAGGAGCCATGGGACAGCCAGGGTGCGGGTTGGTCCATTCTCACTGGAGAACAGGGCCTTGCTGTTCTTAGCCCAGATGATATGTAAGTGATACAGCAGCTTGACCTGCAGGTACAGGCACCATCATCACCACCAGGAAGGAGGCAAGTGAGGCTGGCCAAGCCTTTGATAGAGGCCTGTGATCTGGACCTCCTTGCCCTCCATGATGCTACCAAAAATGGACTGCTGGGAGGCAGGGCCTGGCCCACAGGGCAGCCTAGGTAGAGTAAACCATTGCCAGTGTGGGTGAGGATTCTGCCTGTGGCTTTCCTGTCCCTGCTGAAAGCAGCGGCCTTGTCTCTAGGCCTGGTCTTGCCACATATAGCACTTTACTGTCTGCCACACGCCTTGCTTCACTGATGTCACTGTAATTCTCATAGCAACTTCTTAAATAGAGATCATTACCCCCATTTTCAGATGGGACAGCTGAACCTCAAGCTGACACATGAATTAATGTCAGAGCCGGGATCAGAACCCAGAGTTCTTGCTGTCTCCTATTGGGGGAGGGTCATCGAGGGGGAAGAGTAGGGTTCAAAACGGCCCAGGTGGCAGGTACTCTAAGCAGCTCCGGATGTTGGCAGACTCCTCATCCCACAGGGCCCCTGTCCAGCCTTTGCTGAGGGCTGATGGTGCCTTGGCACCTGGCCCCAGCCTCCAGCCTTGCACAGGGCTGCCAGTGTTGGACTCAGAACCCAGCTCCTGGGGCTGCTTCCTGCCTGCGGGGCTCATGCTGTCTTCTCCATCTGCTGTCCAGCTTCTCCTGATGCTGCCCTGGGTCCCTGTTCTAAGACAGCGGCTTGGATAGGAAGAAGGATGCCTGTTGGAAACCATCTCTGACTTCTGGAAGGGGTTGGTGGTCTGGGGGTCTTGGGTAGCTGTCCTCCCAAGTGTGGATCTCCATCCTCTAAGAGGCCAAAGGGCCTTCCCTATGCTGGCTCTTTGTTTCTTTTTATTTTTGGAGACAGGTTCTCACTACAAGTCAGAGTAGTGACTGCCCACTCTAGCCCCTGGCCCTGGTCAACTTGTCCCTCCTCCTCAGGCTGCTGAGATACTTTCTTTTTTTGGAGGTGCTGGGGACTGAACCCAGGTCCTTGTGCATGCTCGTGCATGGTAGGCAAGTGCTCCACCACCGAGCTCTACCCCAGCCCTCCCAGGTTGCTGAGAGATGGCAGTGTGAAATGCATGTGTGTGTAGAGGGGTGTGTAGCACACTTGGCCCCTGGAGAGGATTAGGGGCATTAAAGGGGCTCAGGGGACAGGAAGGATGTCCTGGGAGCTGCTCCAGGGGCAGGGAGATTATGTAATGGGCAGAGCACAGCTGTGCCTGCTGCTGCCAAGCGAGACCACAGCTGCCCTATGGACTCAGCTCCTGGCTCCAAAGTCCTGTCCTGCCCTAGGTCGGGTCTCCTAGGCATTGGGACCCTCTGCTGTAGCACACTCTGTCCAAGCCAGGGGGGCTGAGGACAGCTGCTTCAGACCCGAGTAGGGCAGGTCATTCGCTTCACATCACTCAGGAAACAGATAGGCTGGCTTTGGTCCACCTCAGGGTATACAGTTCCCACCTGAGGCTGAAATCTGGACAAAACAGGACTGCTCAAGGGTGGGTTGTTGCACTTGTGTCACCCTGCATGTAGCTCCCCTGACTGGGCTGTGGCTGTTCTGCAGCAGACCTTTATGAGCACCTCCTGGATTTTGGATCAAATTTTAAATCTCTTCTTTTCAGTTGTACTTCATTAGCCCCGCTGAGTCTCAGTTTCCTCCTCTGTCTGTAGGGCCTGGGCCTACCTCCCAGGGCTGTCATAAGGATTAAATGGTGCCACAGGTGTGAGGCACTGAGCCCAGCCTGGCGTGCAGCAGGGACTCGGAAGAGCAGCTGTTAGCACCAAGCCCTCTTCTTTGCCCTCCTGGGACTCCCCATTTATTAGGAGGGGAAGCCTGTGTGTAAATAGTCCCTGCAGGATAACGAGTGGCGCAGTGAAGGAATGCAGGGCTGCGGTGGTGGAGCTGTCACTCTGCCTGGTAGGGAGCAGAAAGGTCCCAGAGTAGGGCAAGGCCAAGGACAGCCACCATATCTGGGCTGAACGCTTGCCCAGACTTTGTCTCCTTCCACACCTGCAACAGTTCTGGGAGGTCAGGGTAACTTCCCACATGTTACAGATCAAGAAACTGAGCCCTCTCCCAGTTGGTTGATTTGCACAAGGTTGCAGTCTGTCCTGGCAGAGCTGGGGGCCACACTGTCCCTTCCTTCTCACTAGGAAGAGGTGATATTTGAGCTGAGTCTTTGAAGATGAGGTGTTTGTTAGGCAGAGCGCAGGAGGCAGGGAGCACTGGCCCCTGGGAATGTTCTGTCTGGGTTGTGAGGGGTCATTGCCAGAGGGCTTGGTTCCTGTGCCCTCACCATGAAAGCACAGGTGGAGGGTACCATCCCAGAGTGCATCTTTCTGCAGGGAAATTCTGACAGTGCTCTGCAATTGCCCTTTTCTTTTCCAGAATGGACAGGCCTCAGGGGAAGAAACTGGACTTCAGCCATCCAAGGTGAGGACCAGGGTGGGCGCCCTGGGCTAGGTTCTGCAGGGGATGCTGTTTGTATGGCCTGGAGGGGAGAGGCCTGCCCTCTCCCCACCTGGACACGAGGGCCCTGGCTTCTCGTCCCGGTGCCCAGCTCAGCCTTCTTTATCTGATTCCCAACTAATCCTGCTGGCAGCCCTGGGCATGGAATTCACTTGCTCCAACCTTCCTATTTCATACATGAGAGGAATGCAGCCTGGAAAGTGTCAGGAGTGGGCCTCTGTCACCTGGGCCTAGATTTATTTACTCATGAAGTTTGGGCTGCTCTAAGGTGAGGGCCTAAGGAGTATTGGGAGAAGCTCAGGCACTGTGCTGATCTCCTTGTTAGGACTGCGCTCGGTGGTGCTGGTGGGGACCTGGTGGCCTCTCAAGTTTAGCGAGGCCCAGTGTCTGGTAGGTAACTTCTTGGGGCTCTTATCTCTTGGGGACAATCCTCAACTTCCCCTGGGCTCTTTTCTACAGCCCCTCAGACCCTATTTTTGGTTTTATGTGTTGCCAGAAGTGCCAGAGGCTAGGCGACAGTTATGTGACCTTGGGTGGGTGCCTTGTCCTCCCCTGGCCTCTTCATCTCTATAGTGGGAAGGACCACACCCAACTTACAGGTAGCTGTGAGTTTGGGGAGATGCTGGCTGTGGTGGGGCTTTAGCCCCTCCATGGACAGGAGCTCAGCATGGACAAACCTGGGTTCAAGTCCCAGCTGTGTCCTCCCTACCCAACTATTTTTCCAGAAGCTCTTCTTTCTGAGTCTCAGTGTCCTCATCTGAAAGTTGGGGAAAATGTGCCTTTCTCTCAGGAGTTGTGAAGGACAAATGAAGTAGTAACTGCCTGGCACATAGTAGCTCCAGCGTCAACAGCACAAATGCTGTGGTACATTGTTCAACTCTACTTCCTGCCTGTGGCCCTGCCTTCCAGGTCTGGGTCGCCTGAGCGGCACAGCTACCATGAGCTTGACCTTTGAGATGGAGTCAGGTTGGTCCTGATGTTTACCTTGACTCACCTTCCTAAGATAAGGTAACTGAGCTGGGTGAGGTGGAGCATGGTGAGAAAAGGAGGTTCCCACTTCCTCCACTGTTAGTTACTGTGGCAACAGAGCCATCAGAGGCCAATAAGCAGCATGGCCTGGATTCTTGTTTTATCTCAGCCCTGGCTGGAGACTCTTCCTATAAAGTAGGTGCCCCTAGTTGCCTATAATAAAATGAAGGGATTTTAGGTCCCAGTGGAGGGCCAGGTGTTCAGATCTCGGGGCAGAGGTTCTAGGGTTGCAGAGGAGCATGAAGCTTTTGGGGAGTTGGTGGTGAGTGCAGCTTCACACCTCAAGAGTGAATGGGGCTGATTGGAGAGGGGAGGAGCTTGCTCAGCCAGATAACCTGCCTTGGCTTCCCAGCCTGACTGTCCTGGAGCAGAAGATCCTGGGTGGGGAGGGAGACACGGCTGGAGATGGTCAACAGTGAGAATCGTAAATGCCACATGGAGAAGAGACAGAGTTTAACCCCTGCCCAGTGCCATGCCAGCTTTCCATTTAGTTCTCACTGTACCCTTGGAGGTAGATTGTTACTGGCAACATTTTACTGATGAGGAAACTGGGGCCCAGTGTCCCAGAGCTGGTGGTGATAGAGTCAAGTCTTGCTTGGCCACAAACTCCACGTTTCTCCCAGGGTAGGGAATCCAGAGCACTGAAGAGGAGAAGCACTGTATGTCTGCGTCCCCAGGTGCCACAAGCTCTGGGCACCTCCTCATCCATCTCTGTTACTCCAGACACCAGTATCTCTAGTGCCTACTTCTGGGCGTCATACACCAGGGGGCGCTCAATCTGTGGTCACCCTGTGTGGTGGAATGAGCTGTCAGTGGGCCATTTTCTCCTTCATGGGACATTGGGTGTATCGTGTTGTAGCACTGGGGGACCGCAAAGCAAAGTCAGCATCTCCCTGCCTTCACGGAGCTTCCAGTCTTGGAGGGAGGGTGGAAACCTCGTGCTGTGTGGCAGGCATGAGGATGGGGAGAGAACACAGCCATGGGCATATAGAACCTTCATTCTGTGCCAGGCCTCTTGCTGGGCAGAGATGTACCACTTTCCAGGCGCCCCCATTTCTCTTGGTGGCATGATGAGAGGAATGTGTCCCAGCCCCAGCTGGTGGCATCTGAGCTTGGGGCTTAGCCATGGATGAGACAGACATCACTGCTATATGTGGCAGAGGAAGAAGAGTTGGGTGAACTCTGGGCACCTGGCCACCTTCCCTGCAGAGCCAGCATTTGGCTGGCCTTCCAATGGCAGGAATTGGGCAGCAGAAGAAAGAGGTGGTCTTTCCACGTGGAGAAGAGGCAGGGGTTGGGTCTTGGGAGCCAGCCATTCTGAGCTCAGAATCTTGCCCTGTGTCTCATTTGTCATATAACCTGAAGCAAGAAATTTGCTCTCTAAAGCAGAATAGAAGTGGGGCATGGTGGTTCACTCTGGGAGGCTGAGGCAGGAGGATTGCAAGTCCAAGCCCAGCCTGGGCAAACTGACAACTTAGTGAGACCCTGTCTTTGAATTTAAAAAGTGCTAAGGATGGATCTCAGTGAGAAGGCCCTGGGTGGAATCTCCAGTACTGAAAAGAGAGGGAGAGGAGAAGGGAAGGAAGGAGGGGAGAGAAAGACAGAGAGAGAGGGGAAGAGGGGGAGGGAGGGGGAGGGAAGGGAAGGAGGCAAGCAGAATAGAGTCTCTCTCTCTCTCTCTCTCTCTCTCTCTCTCTCTCTCTCTCTCTCTCTCAGGGCTACTTGGAAGAGAGAATATGATGTGTATAAATTAAAATATCTAAAAAGGTTTGTGGTACAATGTTGCGTGCTGGTGTGTAATATTTCTTAATTCATTCATTTCAGGCAGAAAGAGGGATTTGGGTTTCAGGAGCGATACTGTACATAGCCAGTGCAGGGTGAGAGCTCCCTGGGTCACTTCAGCACCTGGCACACCTGGTATCTATCCTCAGGCACCTGGGGCTCCACTCCCTTCCTCCCTTCCTAGGAGCAGACAGGGCACCCCAGGCCCCTTCCTCTGGCTATCTCCGGAGCTGGACCCCTTTGAAGCGCCTGCCGGTCTATTTTGAGAGCTGAGCGTTTCCCCACTCCCCTCCTCTCTTCCTGTTTATGAAATACTGATCCCTCCCGGATTCCTCATGCTCCCCTGGCCAGAGCTGAAGCAGGATGTGACTATGGACTTCAGGGAGCCTCGGCAGCCTCAGGTGTTGGGAGGAATTTCCCTTGGGCTGACCAGCCCACCTGTCCACCCTGGGACCCATGCCTGGCCTCTATCCCTTCAGCTGCCTAGGGGAGACTCTGTGGCAGAAAGACTGTCTGACTAAACAGAGAGAAGTGCTGTTTACAATGTCTCTTTGTCTCCATGGCCTGTTTTATGCACCTAGCTGGTGAGAAGTCAGTCTTTAGCTTCCCAGCCTACACTTGCGACCTGAAGCCCCTCACTCATGCTAGTCTTTTTCTACCTGGGCCTTTCTCTATCAGCCTGTTTTCCCCCCTTTCTGCCTGGCCAATACCTGTTCATCTTGAGGACCCATCTAGACTGTTCCCTCTCCAGAGGTGGTGTTATACCTCATCCATGGCTTGTGGCCACCATTGCTGGGGCAGCCATGGCACCTTGTCTGTTGCAGGAAAGTTGTGGGGTGTTTTTTTTTTGTTTCTTTTTTTTTTTTAATATGCAGGTATTGGGAGTCGAACTCAGGACCTCACGCTTGCCAGCTGGTTATGCCGCTGAGCTATATAACCAGCCCAGGAAAGTTGTGTTTTATTATTGGGACTTTCTCTCTCTTTCATTCATTCATGCATTCATTCATTCTTTTTTCATTACTGGGGATCAAACCCATGGGTCTGCTACCACTGAATTGCATCCCCAGCCCTTTTTAAATTTTACTTTGAAATAGAGTTACCTAGGGCCGGTGAGATGGCTCAGCAGCATAAGCATCTGCCTGGCAAGCGCGAGGTCCTGAGTTCGACTCCTGGTACGCACATATGAAAAAAGGGCCAGTGATATCACTCAGCGGCATGGGCGCCTGCTGGTGCGCAAGGGCCTGAGGTCAACG
The DNA here is from genome assembly GCA_028451465.1 of Erethizon dorsatum. NCBI lineage: Eukaryota > Metazoa > Chordata > Mammalia > Rodentia > Erethizontidae > Erethizon > Erethizon dorsatum. Next base: position 115,321,625 of record CM051827.1, on the reverse strand, counting down.
CCCGGTACCCACAAAAACAAAAAACAAAAAACAAAAAAAAAAACGGAAATAGAGTTACCTAGGCTGGGATTGAACTTGTGATCCTCCTACCTTCGCCTCCTGAGTAGCTGGGACAGGTATTTCTTTTAGATCTGCTTAAAGACAAGGCCTGGGGTTGCCTTAACACCTGCGCTTCCTAGTGTCTGGCTCTGGCCTCCAAAGAGGAGGCCCCGTGCTGGTGTCTAATGCTAGCAGGGAGGCCTTGCAGGGAAGATGGTGGGGAAATGCTTAAGAGCATAGGCTTTGGAAATAGACTTTGATTTCGATCTTAGCTCTCCCCCTCGCTAGCCGTGTGATCTTGGACAAGTCATTTTCTCGCTGAGTCTCTTTTTCACATCTCTGAAATGGGATGATGAACCTTCTTTGGAGCTGAGACATGGGCTTCTAGCCCCAGTGCTGAGCACAGGCTGGCAGATGCTGCTAGCTGGGGGAGGGGCTGGCAGTGTTCGTTAGGGCCAGGGCCCTGCAGGTGGGCTTGACTACAGCTGGCAGAGGGAGGCCCAAGGTAGGGACCCTTGGGGCTAGGGATCAGGCTGTGGGCTCTGGGCTTCTCTCCCAGCTCCTGTGTGGGAGGAAGTAAGTTCTTAAAGAGGAAGTATCTATGCGGGGGGACGGGGCAGGCACCCAGGAATGTGGGCTGAAGGGTGTCCACCCCCCTCCCACCACCAGCGGCCTGAGGCCCATACACCCTTCAACAAAGGCAGTTCTGAGACTGTTTCCTTCCTCTGGCCCCTTCTACTACCCTTATGGCTACAGAGGTTCTTTCCCTGCTTTGGGGACTAGGAGTTTGGAGGGTGAACTAGTCCTGGCAACGGACCAGAGGACTTTGGGCTGCCAGGGAGTCTGAGGAAGCAACAAGAGGCCCTGGTCTGAGCAGGGCATCTTTCACAACCCTGCAGGCTGACCAGCACTGTGTTATCGAGGCCCTGTGAGGGCAGGGAAGGGGAAGTCGGTGCTCGCGGGGGCGTGTGTTTCTACATCAGGGCTGTGGAAAGGGTTTCCGATCATCGGCTGAATGTATCTGTCAGTTCCTGTGGGTGTACTGGTGTGAGGATGAGGTGAGACCACAAGGGACAGGGCTGGGTCTGGTCTACCCTCCCTTCAAGGTCACCCCTCCTCTTGGACCTCTGTCAGGTCCTTGCCAGCGTCTTCTGCCCTCTTGTCCATCCCAGAGCCTGGGACTGGCAGACTTCTTCAGGACAACAGAGCAGCGGCAGGAACAGGCAATGGTGGTGCCAGTTCTGTGGGCTGCCGTTCTGGGTGGCCACAGTCCTGGCAAGGTCACCACGAGGGAAGGATTATCCAAACTCTGGGCCGGGGCAATCAGACTATGTGTGTCCCTGCTTATTTCTGTCCCATGTGCTCTCAAGGTCCCCAGGGGAATGTTTGTGGGTGCCGGCTTTGTCTCTGCCTCATCACCTTGTGGCTTCTGTGTGTTCCTGTCTCCCTTCTTAGGATCAGAAGAGATAGGGAGGGGTGTACCTTTCGGCTGTCCCTGGGTCATAGGCTTGGGGTCTGCAGGGTCCCCTCCTCAGCAGGAGAGCCTGACCCGTCTTCTGTCCCTCCTCCCTGCCAAGGGGGAAGTGAGAAGGAGGGGGGCCAGGGACCCTGCGTTCTGTACTCAGAAGGCTAAAAAAAGCAGAAGTAAGAGAAATAACAGGGCCTTCTGGCCACTGGCTTCCACCCCACCATGCAGACCCCGGCAGATTTCCCCAGGGTTGAGAGGGACTCGGTTTCCTATCCCAGAAAGGTGAGCAGAAGGGTGGCCTGCATCCAGCAGTGTCTGTCAGCCTGACTCTGAGCAAGGAATAGGTTTGGGGGTGGCTTTGTCCCCTGGGGTTTCTGGGTGGCTGCATCTGTCCCCAGGAGTGTTTTTAGGCAGAGGCAAACAGACAAGGTGGAGATACAGATCTCGGGGTGGTGTGGGCAGGGATTGCTGTGTGGCCTTGTCCGCCTCAGCGCTTCTCTGAGCCAGGCTTTCTGCCTGCCCTACCAGAAAGTTGACGGTTGGGGGCCTGATTAGCTCACAGGGTTTTTTGGAGGGGGCTGTTACACCCACTCCCCATCCTTCAGGGAGAGTCCCTTGAAGTCTCAGAGGGTCAAGACGAGGAGGGGAAGCCCCAGACTGACCCTGGGAGTGAGGAGAGGGTGGGCTTGGATGGGCAGGCAGCAGCTCTGGCTGACTTACCTGCCCACCCTTTCCTGGCACTTGAGGCTGCTGACCCCAGGTCAGGCAGGCACCAGAGGAAGAACTTGGGTGCAAGCTGGCTCTGCCACTGGTTTGCTCTGAGCTTGGGAGTTGCCGTCCTCTAGGCCTCAGTTTTCTGTTCCCAAAAGGGTTAACAGCTTTTGAGATATTTGGATCAGAGTCAAAGCCACCAGATCACACTCAGGAGTTGGTCCTCTCAGCCAGCGCCTTAGTCCCAGGACCCTCAGGCCTTGGCATGGGAAGGAAACCCTAGGGAAATGGAAGACCTTGGAAATTAGTCTGCTGCAGACTCTAGATAGCCGTACTGAGTGCTGCGACGTTGCAGGTCATGTCCCCTCATCTTTCTCCCCACCCTCAGGTACACTAGCAAGAAGCCATGGCTCTGCCCGTAACCCACCAGGGTCCCTGCCCTGTGGTGTCCATCAGGCTGCGTGGGCTTTGCTGGCTGCTGCCTCTGCTGCCCGCCTGCGCCTGTGGTTGGGTCCCCGTCTCTGTCTCTACTTGTCTTCACCAGTTGGGTACATGCTGCATGCTGAGCACCTGTTGGATTTTTGTCCCCTTCTGTCTGTGCTTGTTGGGTGCTTATCTGTCTCTGGCTGTTGGATTTGTATCCCCAGGTCCAAGTCTGTCCACCTCTGTGTGTGAGATGTGAGTCTCCTCACTTCCCTTCCTGATAGGCGTGTGTTCCTCCTGCGTCTGCCTGTTAGGTGTATGTCCCCACCCATCCCTGCCTGTTGGATGAGAATCTTTCTACCTGCCTGCCTGCTGGGTACGTGTGGCTTCCTGCCCTTGCCTGTTAGATGCCCATCTTTATCAGTCTCTACCTGTTAGGTGTCTGCCTCTGCCTGCTGGGTCTTTCTCTCTCTCTCTTTTTTTTTTTTTTTTTTTTGAGACAAGGTCTTGCTATGTAGTTCAGGCTGCTCTTGAACTCACTGTGTAGCCCAGGCTGGCCTAGCACTTGTGATTCTCCTGCCTCAGCCTCCTGAGCACTGGGATTACCAGGCATGTGTCACTGTGCTGGCTGGATGTCTCTCTTTATCTGCCTATGCATGTTAGGCACTTGCCTCTGCCTGTAGGGTACCTATCTGCTCGGCAGCTGGGTTGGCATGGAGCTTTCATTTTGCAGACCCACAGGGAGGATGGGGGGAAGGCCAGAGGGCAGTCCTTAGGCACTGGGGAGGGGAGAAGATAGAAGAAGGGAACGTGGCGAGGGCGGAGGCCTAGAGCTGGGAAACCACAGGCTGTGCGTGATTGGCTGCCCTGGGCCAGGCCCAGCCCCTGCACCCTCACCCAGCACATCCGCCTTGGACCCGACCACCTCCGTGGGCAGCCCTGGATGCTGCCTGCCCCTGCCATGTTGCCTCGCTGCTGGGCGGATGGAGCAGGATCCCAAGCCGCCCCGTCTGCGGCTCTGGGCCCTGCTCCCCTGGCTGCCCAGGAAGCAGCGGCCCAGGATCAGCCAGGACCCTCTGCCTGGCCCTGGCCCTGGCTCTGGTCCCCGGCAGGACTTGGTGAGTGCCCGGATGTCTAGTCCTGGCCTGGCTACAGACCTTGGAACAGGTGCTGGGTAGCCGGTTTGGTCTAAGCTGGCTCTGGGCTCTCCTGGCCCTGCTGGATGACTAGACTCTGCCCAAGCTTCCTTCCTGGGGAAGTGAGGAGGCTCCTCAGGGCTTGAGGGCGATACCGGCTGGTTGTAGGGAGGGTGGAGGGGTCCTAGAACAGCTAGGGCCTGACAGGGGTCGTCTGGAGTCTGGTCTGAGGGAAGTTTGGGTAGGCGAGTCGTGGAGTCTCTGGGTTTATCACCCACCTGCTCCAAACGTATTTACTGACTGGGGGGTGGTCTTGATGACTTTCGGATCTCCGTGCATCTCTGTTCTTGTCCATGCAAGCAGAGGGATCCCCTCCTGTCATCTTGATCAGGAACAAAAGCTCAGCCCTGCCTCCCCATTGTGAGAACAAACCCTACTTCCTATTGTAGCAAAACCAAAATAGCCGAGGGTGGGGAGCCCCATAGGGCGGACCTGGGGCAGGTCCCTGCACCTCAGCTGGAGCCTGGGGGTGGGCTCAGCTTGGCCAGGCTGGCCATGCCTGGGCATCCCTTCAGCCTGACCAGGACCAGGGCAGCAGGAGTGACCAGAACAGTGCCTTACCCAAGCCAACAGCTTGGTGGTTTGAGGCCCTGTTAGCACTGATGAGCCTGTCAGCAGGCTGCCCTGCCAGGGGAGTGTCTGTGGGCCTGATGGAGTCTGGTGGGAATGGCTTGAGTGGGGATATGCCCCACGCTGCCCTGGGTGGAGTCCCTGTGCCCACCAGCTCTATCCCTCTGTCAGGATGAGGGCGTCCTCAAGGAGATCTCCATCACGCACCACGTCAAGGCTGGCTCTGAGAAGGCTGATCCATCCCATTTCGAGCTCCTCAAGGTTCTGGGCCAGGGATCTTTCGGCAAAGTGAGTCATGAGCCTACGACTGGGAAGGCAGTACCTGTCCCATCAAAAGCAGGGGCCAGGGTTCGCTTAGGGTCCCAAAGGGTGGATCATAGGGAAAGGGTAGTAGCGAGTACCCAGGGGGAGCAAAGATCTACTTGGGAATCAGGGAAGGGCAGCCAGAGGTCAGCATGGGACCTGGAGGATGGGAGCCAGCAGGTTTAGCCCCCTCCCAGCTTCTCCGTGTCTTGACCCCCACCCCAACTTCTCAGGTCTTCCTGGTGCGCAAAGTCACCCGGCCTGACAGTGGGCACCTGTATGCCATGAAAGTGCTAAAGAAGGCGACACTGAAAGGTAAGTGGGGGCTGGACAGAGCCCAAGCTGGGCCCAGGGTTGAGGGAGGCAGCTCCGTTTTCAGGAGCACCTAGCCTGAGGGTGGAGAAACAGGCCTACTATCATCAGCCACCCTTACCTCCCCAATAATTTGTCAGTGATGGTGGCTGATGGAAGGAGGTAGTGGGGTGAGTGCAGTGTGCTTGCGGTGGGGTGAAGGACCCTCAAATACCAAGTTGGTCAGGCAGAGGCATCTCGACACAGTTGCTCCCTGATGCTGGAAGAACTCAAGGGAGATCTGTTTGGCCTCCAGCTCAGGGCGAAGAGCCTGAGAAAAGAGATGGGAAGCTTGGGACAGCTAGGCCCGTAAGAGAGGGGGACTCAAAGCAGGGCCATGGAGATGGTTGCAGAGAGGTTCAGGAGGGGATCCGAGACCAAGTCTAGATCTCCGGGAAATCACAAAGGGCCTGAGAATGACTGACAGACATTATGGGTCGTCTGGCCTGTGGAAGACTGCTATGGGGTTATGGGAGCTTTGGTGCTGCCCGACAGTGGGAGTCATCCCATAGGAAGGAGCGTGGGGGCCACGGGAGGAGAAAGACGGAAAGACCCGGTCTCTGCTACGAAGGGCTCACAGGCCGGATGGGGTGGCTGACCAGGCCCTGGCAATGCAGCGCAGTGGTACTGGGACCAATTTGTAGGGATATCTGAGGCCAAGGACTCCAGAGGGTTGGGGTGTGGCTCACAGGGGGCAGGCTGAGGGGCTAGGGGGACACCTAAGGAGGAGCCATGTGAGCTATGCCTTGAAGGATGAGTTAGGAGTTCTTCAGACCAAGATGGCAGAGGAAAGGCACCTGGGAAGGAGGAATTGTTTGTCAGAGGTACCTTGGAGATGGGAAGTGTGTTTGGGAAACTGGCTGAGTAGTTATCGCAGCATGGTCTCTGCCTCAGCTCGTCAGTGAACCTGCTAGTGATCAGAATTGCCTGGCAATTTTTAATCTTTTTTTTTGTGTGTGTGGGTACCGGGGGTCGACCTCAGGACCTCGCGTGCCAGCAGGCACTTATGCCACTGAACTATCTCACCAGCCCCAATTTTTAATCTTGAAAAAATGGAGGCCAGGCATGGTGCCATATCCCTGTAATGCAAGCTACTTGTGAGGCTGAGGCAGGAGGATTTCAAGTTCAAAGCCAACCCAAGCAATTTAGTATTGAGACCCATCTCAAAATTTTAATGAAAAAAAAAATTTTTTAATTTAAAAGAAAAACTTGGGGCCAGGGATATAGCTCAGAGGCATGGCGCCTGCCTGGCCAGCATGAGGTCCTGAGTTCGATTCCCGGTTCCCAAATAAATAAATAAAAGAAAAACTTGTTGGGTGTGATGGCGCATGCCTGTAACCCCAGCACTCGGGAGGCTGAAGCAAGAGGCTCGCTGTGAGTTCGAGGCCAGCGTGGGCTACATAAGTGAATTCAAGGCCAGCCTGAACTACATAGTGAGACCCTGTCTCAAAAAAAAAAAGGAAAACTTGAGGGATGCCCACCCAGACCCATAAATCAGAGTTGTAGGCCTAGGGAATCTACCTCTCTAGCTTGCACCCCAGATAGCTATTCTCAGCAGCTCCTAGACTAGAATTTGGGAATTTGTAAACTACATAAAGAGGGGGCTGGTAAAGGTATGTGTGTGTGTGTGTGTGTCTGTGTGTGCGCTCAGAAGCAAAGTCTAGGAATCTCAGAAAGGGGCACACAGGGACACAAGTTGTTCAGTGCCACTTGATAATATGGTGGGAGAAAGACCTAGAGAGCTGGTAGGGCACCAAGGCCTGGCCCTGGGCATCGCCATGGGGTGGGGGCAGAGAGCAGGCAGAGGAGCCAGAGCAACCTGGGATGGAGGAAAGCAAGATTGATGAGGGAGCCTTGGGAGTTCAGGCCTAGAGGAACAAGCAGCAAAGGGAGCGCTTAGTTGGTGCTGGCAGAGTGGCTGTGTTGGGTGCCTGGACTCTCGGTGACTTCCTTTCTTCTCTGGCCAGTACGTGATCGTGTTCGAACCAAGATGGAGAGAGACATTCTGGCTGACGTAAACCACCCATTTGTGGTGAAGCTGCACTATGGTGAGACCTCAGACCCTACCGGAGCTCCCATTCCTCTTCCTCAGCATTCATCCTTGCCTGTAGTCTGCTGCCTTCCCTGTCTTCCCTGTACCTTGTCCCACATCCCACCTGGCAGGTCGAGGAGGCCAAGGCCAGAGTGGGAGGTCACAAGACCCAGCTGACTCCGCATGGTCTTTCCTTCTCTCCAGCCTTCCAGACCGAGGGCAAGCTGTATCTCATTCTGGACTTCCTTCGTGGCGGAGACCTCTTCACGCGGCTCTCAAAAGAGGTGAGCTGACATCCCCCTACCAGAGGGCCTTGTGATGGAGGGGGCGGAGCCACATCGAGGCCTACCTGTCCCAGGCCCTTGTGAGGAACATGTCCAGTGTGGTCTGGGCCTGGAACCTGCCTAGCCGTCCCTGACTCAGGAACTGTCATCCACCCTGGGACAGAGGCCACATCTGGCAAAGCCTCTGAGAGTTTCTCTCAAAATGGCCTGAGGAACTAGGTGTGGTGGCACTCGGAGGCTGAGGCAGGAGGATCGCTGCGAATTCAGGCCAGCCTAAGCTACAAAATGAGTTCCAGGCCAGTGTGAACTGCACAGTGAAACCCTGTCTCGAAAAGAGAAAAAAAGATGGCCTGATGATGAATAGGCCTTGCCTCTGATGCCACCCTGATTTGGGGGAGCTAAGGGTACCTCTCACCTCTCCACCTTCACGTTCTTTTAGGGCTGCACTGGCCAGGACCATGAGCATCGGGGGAAAAACTCAAAGCTACCCAGAAAGCTAGACGGAGACTTTAGCATGCTTGTCTTATGTATTATCCAAAAGGATTTTTTGAATCGATGTAAAAGGCTCTGAGCCAAATAAAAAAATGGAACTATCAATTCATCAACCTTTTTTTTTTTTTTTTTGTGGGTACCAGGGGGACGACCTCAGGACCTCGCGCGCCAACAGGCACCCGTGCCACTGAGCGATATCACCAGCCCCTTTTTCGTATGTGGGTTCCGGGAGTTGAACTCGGGCCCTCGCACTTGCAAGGCAGGCGCTTACGCCGCTGAGCCATCTCACCGGCCCTCAATTCATCAACCTTTAAAGAGAACCAAAATTTTAATTTTTAAAATGTTATTTTAATGTTCAAATAGGTAACACATTTACATGATTCAAAAGGAAAGTATTCATCAAGAGTCTTCTTCCAACCCCCCATGTCCCCCCATAGGTAAACATTTTTGTTGGTTTCTTGTTTAACCTTCCCATGTTCCTTTTGCAAACAAATTCAATTCATGTTCTGAATCCCTGCCCCCACTTTCTTACTTAAAAGATACCATTCTGTATACGCTGTTCTGTGCCTTTTTCCAGACAGTGTATCTTAGAAATTGTTCCGTATCAGAATATGGAGAAACTCTTTGTTCTCGTTTATAGCTGTATAACCCTCCACCAGGCAGGGGGAGGTGGTTTATTCTAGTCCTCTATTCCTGTTTCCAGACTTCTGCTACTTCCTAAGAATGCCACAATGAGTGATTTGTATATTAGCCATTTCATACTTCAAACCCCTTTTGAAAGAGAAAGGTGTATATGGCACTAGGGGATATCCCCAGGGTGGACCCTAAGGACCAGGAAGTCACTAGCTGCCCAGGGCCCAGTGCCTGAGGAGGGGGAGGAGGTACCACAGCTGAAGCCCTGGCTGCCTGTTGCAGGTTATGTTCACCGAGGAAGATGTAAAGTTTTACTTGGCTGAGCTGGCTCTGGGCCTGGACCACCTGCACAGCCTGGGCATCATTTACAGAGACCTCAAGCCTGAGAAGTGAGTGAAGCCCCGCCCTGCCTTCGCCTCCATAGGGGGTGCAGGGACGGCCCCATGACCTCTCCTAAAACCCATGTCCTCCTGATGGGTGGTGGGGCTCTCCCCGGGAACATTCCCCTTTCTTGGTCTATCTGAAGAGTGGGTGGGTGAAATGGGGTGGTGGCCGCAGCAGGCTCACTTTTGGGGGCGCCTGGTCACCAGTGCTGCCATGGCCAAGATCAGGTACCTTCCAGGCAGCTGTGTTGCCCTCCTTTTTTGCTAATCAGATGTGACATCTGAGATGCTACCATTAAAGATCTTCCCTTGATATGGTCCTGTCTAGAATTTTCCTTAATATCTAAATATCTTGGGCCAGTGAGATAGCTGCATAAGCGCCTGCCTGGCAAGCAAGAGGTCCTGAGTTCAACTCCCGATACCCACATAAAAATAAATAAATAAATAAATATCTTAATTTTTCTTAGTATCCTAATACCTAAGTAATCCCAGTGATAACATAGGAGCCAGGGGTAAATAGTGAGGTGCAATGGGATCTGGATTGAGAGTTAGGGACACCTCAAGCTGGGTGTGGGGTACATGCCTGTTGTAGTCCCAGCTACTTGAGGAGGCTAAGGGAGAAGATCATTTGAGACCAGAAATCCAAAGTCAGCCTGAGCAGCATAGTGAGACCCTAACTTGGAAATACAAACAAACAAAAAAAAGAAAAAGAAAAACAAAACAAAACAAAAGTTAGGAACACTGCCAGGCATGGTGGTGCACGCATGTAATCCCAGGAGGCTGAGGCAGGAGGATCACTGCAAGTTCAAGGCCAGCCTGGGCTACATAAATGAGTTCAAGGACAGCCTGAACTGCATAGCAAAACCCTGTCTCAAAAAGACAGGAAAAAAAAAAGTTAGGCACACCAAATACCTGTCTCCATTACGTATTAGTTATGTCACTGTGGGGAATTATTTTACTTAACTTTCCTGAGCCTTAGCTTCCCCATTAGTAAAATGAGGACATAAAGAACCTGTCTCACACAGTTGTTGTAAGGATTAACAAGGAAGGTAGACAACACATCTGCCTGGCGCTGCCCAACCTGGCTCTAGCGTCTGTTCATCAGATCGATCTAGGCAGGGCAGCTCCTCTGGGCAGGCCCAAGTCCTGCCACCTAGTGGTCCCACCAGAACCCACCCAGTGCCTGCTGCTGAGGGGCCCTGACTTTGTTTTTCTGTTCCAGCATTCTTCTGGATGAGGAGGGCCACATCAAACTGACTGGTGAGTGGAGGACACTTGCCCTCTTGGGCCCTCGGAGGGACAAAGGCAGCTCCTGATAGGGCTTGGCTGAGTGCCAGGGCCCATTTTTCCCGAGAGTCCATGGCAATTACTCAGAAGGGATCAAACACCAGGCCCCAGACCTGGAGCACGCTGGGGCGGAATCCCAGAGCCTTACTCTGTGGCCTTGGGCTAGTCATCTAACTTCTCCAGGCCTTAGTGTCCTCCTGAATGTCACAGGAGTGAAGCCCTCAGGCCCCTGGACAGGGGAAATGAGTGTAAACAGTGGCAGGAGGGAAGACGGGGGTCCTGAAGATGTGTCCTCTCCTCGCTGTAGACTTTGGCCTGAGCAAGGAAGCCATTGACCATGAGAAGAAGGCCTACTCTTTCTGTGGGACGGTGGAGTACATGGCCCCAGAGGTCGTCAACCGCCAGGGCCATACCCACAGTGCAGACTGGTGGTCCTATGGGGTACTGATGGTGAGTGCCCAGGCAGAGGTAAAGGATCCAGTCAAAATCTCTAGCCTCACGGGCACCTGCTGGCACGCGAGGTCCTGAGATCGACCCCCGGTACCCACCAAAAAAAAAAAAAATCTCTAGCCTTAGTTTCCCCATCTCACATTGTGGGGGTTGGTAATCTCCAAGATCGCCCCAGCCCTGCCAGTCCCCTCACAGCCAAGCTGGCCTCACCCTATATGCCACCAAAGTTTCCTCCCTTGGGAAGGTCTCAGACTCGACCCTACCTGAGGCAACCTTAATCCGGCTCTGGGCCCCTAGTGCTGCTCCTGCTGGTCTGGGTTGGATGGGGGGTGGGGTGCAGGCACAGTCCTTGCTCCAGGTGGACTTGGAGATCTATCAGGCTGGCAGGAATTCTGGGACTAGAGCAGGTGGCCTGGCCTGGGTGGGTGGAGGAAGAGGGCATGGGAGACAGGGATGAAGCCTGACCAGACCCTTGTCTTTGCAGTTCGAGATGCTGACGGGCTCCCTGCCCTTCCAGGGAAAGGACCGAAAGGAGACCATGACCCTGATTTTGAAGTAAGCATCAGCCCTGCCCTGGTATTGTGGCAGTCCCTAAGCCCCACCCCAGTTTGGGGGCTAGAGTGTCACCCTGTCCCTACCTCTGATGCCCCCATTAATGAGACACTCCTCTGGGTTAAATATTATGCTTTCCACAGCCCCTTTTCCACCCACCAGGGCCTGTGGGAGGGATCCCTGAAGTCTTTGGGAGGTGAGTTAGTGGCTGGCTTGTCTGGACTGAGCTGGGAACGAGGCCTGGAGAGAGGGGGAGGGAGCTGGGGTTCTGGGGTGGGGCTCATGCCTGATGAAACCCCGGGGCTATTTCAGGGCAAAGCTAGGCATGCCCCAGTTTCTGAGCACAGAAGCCCAGAGCCTCTTGCGGGCCCTGTTCAAGCGGAATCCTGCCAACCGGCTCGGTAAGCAGCCCCGGCTCGGGAGGGGACATGGCTATGGGGAGCAGGGTACAGCTGCAGGCTAGGCCACAGGGCCACATCTGGGGCTGAAAGGGGCCCTTGTCCTTTGTGTGGGCAGACAATGCCGCCGGCCACCCTGCTTTCTGGCTCCATGTGTGGTGTTGGGAGGGTGGGTGACCTGTGTGTAGGGGGAAGGCAGGAACTGAGTCATCCCCATTCCCTCTGGGGACAAGGACAGAGGCCCCCACACGGCTCCTCCGCCAAGGCTACTGGCTCAAGAGAAGGCTCAGGTTCCAGTTGTGTCAGTCCCCACTGCCTGGCACATGGCAGTTTCTCCATAAATATTTGTTGAACAAATATGTGCCATCTATGAACTGCATGACCTGGGCGGGTGGCTTCACCTCTCTGAGCCCCAGGTTCCTCATCTCAGTGGAGCTGATGAGTCCAAGCAAGCTTACGGGGCTCTTTTGATTAAACGAGGCTCTGGGAACATGCCTGGCATGTACTTGGTGTTCAGTATATGTTGACTTCCATGGCTCCTGGGTTCCCCTGGACCATGACCAGCTTCATAAGTGTCAGTCCAAGTCCCCAGGGTTGAATGGAGTAAGAGCTTATCTCATGGTTGAAAGGGACAATAGGATAAGGGGAGCAGAGGGGACCTGCATTGGGAAGGCATGAGGGCCCTCTGTAGATCTCAAAACAAGACCAGCTTTTGTCCTGACTGTGTGGCCTTGAACAAGTTGCCTAATCTCTCTGGGCCTTCCTTCTTCCATCAGTATATTGGAGCTTGATCATCAGAGACTCCAGAAAGTGAAAAATACCAAATGGTTGATAGGCCTCGGGGTGGTGGCTAGGTGGATTCAGAGCAGGCTGAGCCCATCCCCTGCCCCTGCCCCACAGCTGGTGCCAGGGCACTATGCAGCCACTTGGTGGACTGGTGGGTGTCTGGGGTTGGACCATCCAGGGGCAGACGCTTCATTTGGGCTCTTTTAGGCTCTGGTCCTGATGGGGGAGAGGAGATCAAGAGGCACGTCTTCTACTCCACCATTGACTGGAATGTGAGTGTCCGTCCCCGCCAGGGCTTTGACCCTGTTGGCCATGGGGAGAGTGGCGGGAGGAGACTGGCGGGAGCAGTGGATGACGTCGTGCCCTTGGGGTAAGGGCTGACCTACTGGGAGCAAGCAGTTACGCCGCTGTGTGCCTGGCAGAGTAGCTTATGATCTTCCTGAATGAGGCTGCTGGTGGGCTGTGGGGGGCCCAGTGGTGACCAGAGAACCCCCAACCTTGCAGAAGCTGTACCGACGTGAAATCAAGCCACCCTTCAAGCCAGCCGTGGCTCAGCCCGATGACACCTTCTACTTTGACACCGAGTTCACGTCCCGTACACCCAAGGGTGCGTCCCTCGTCTGGTTTGTCTGCCTGGGGCTGGTAGATGAGGGAAGCGGGGAGTCAGAGCGCTTTGGGACGCAGGTGGTCAGGGAGTCTGACAGGGCCGGCCGTGTGGGTAGACGGGCGGTGTCTGGCTCCATGGGACTCTGACCTTGTCCCTGTCTCATGCTGCCTGACTCTCCCACCCTGACTCTGTGAGCCTCTTTGTGTCTGGCTGAGGCAGTGAGGTGTGTGGGTGGTCAGGGCCACGATAGAAAAGGCAGGACCACTGCCCCGGGCTTCTCCCAGGCCACTGGGAAGACTAAATATACCAGGCCTGCATGCACGTCAAGGATAAGGAATCTCACCCGGCAAAGACGTGGTAGAAACAGTCTGACAAGCAGAGATGCCAGCACCCACGGGTCAGGGACAAGTGTGGGAATCGGCTTTGGCTGTTCTGACTGCTGGGCCTCCGTGTGCTGGAATATGGGCACAGCCCGCCCAGTCCTGGAGGTACCACAGGAAGCCAGTGGGGACTTCCAGGAGACAGCTGGAGAAACCATAACTCCTAACCAGATACTGGCATTGGGTTGAGGGTGGGACGTTAATTCTGAAACCCCTCTTAGAGGGGTGTATTTTGCTTTAGGGGTTGCTTTTCTCACTGTACCTTGCATACCACTGATGATGGGTAACTTAGCACTACCCCAAGTAATCAGTCTCATCTTTATTCGTTTATCTATCAAGGTCCCTACTGCATGCCATATCTGGTAAATGAGACAGACCCAGGCCCTGCCTGCATCTAGCTCAGGCCGGCATTGGAAAAAGGGTTCATAGTGGGTAAGGGGCAGAGGACAGTGTCAGGTAAGGCTCTAAGAGGAGACATCACGTGAGCTGAGGCTGGAAGGGTAGATAAGGAGTGGATTGTCTAGCTGGAGGGAACAGTATGTGTAAGGGTTCAGACACCCCTTTAAGGATCCAGGAAATCGAGTACAGCTGTGCCTCAGGATCCAGGAGAGAGGTGGCTAAGCCCACAGGGACCTCAGTTGCCTGATAAGGAGTTGGGTTGTCTGCTGAGGGCAGAGCAGAGCAGTAAAGGGTGGCAGAGCAGCAGATTTGCAGTTGGAACTGTCCCACTGGCTCTCGTATGCAGATGGACCAGGGGAGAGGGCATCTGAGATCCTTGGCCTGAGCTTGGCCTGGACTAGAGGTTGACGTGGGAGTCTGTGTTTCCCACGCCCACGACTCCACCACTGCCAACGGCTGACTCAGGTCAGGACCCCCGTGGCCTTTGTGGAGCTGCCTTGGGCTTACATCCTGTTCCACTCCTGCAGATTCCCCAGGTGTCCCCCCCAGCGCCGGCGCCCATCAGCTATTCCGTGGCTTCAGCTTTGTGGCCACTGGCCTGATGGAGGACGATGGCAAGCCTCGGGCCACACAGGCGCCCCTGCACTCGGTGGTACAGGTGAGGGAGGGGTAGCCGCTGCTCAGTTGTCCCTTTCCATGTAGAAGACCTAGGGCGGAATGGCTGAGAGTAGGCTTCGGAGCTGGACAGGCCTGGCTCAAAGCCTGATGCCAAGGCCCTGCAAGCTCCTTGATCCTCTTTTTCCCATTTGTAAAACAGTGGCCCTGATAATTGGATGACAACATGCTTATATATTTCCTAGCCCAGAGGTGGGTAAATGCTAGGGGTACCCAGCAGGTGGGGAAGTGGCTGTCAAGTCCCTGACAGGAGTGGGTAGCAGGGGTCTTGTTTGCCTCTCATTTGTACAATATGAGTGTGGTGGTGTACCCCTGTAATCCCAGCACTCGGGAGGCTGAAGCAGGAGGATCACCGTGAGTTCAAGGCCAGCGTGGGGTACACAGTGAGACCCTGTCTCAAAAAAAAAGAGAGGGAAAATGTTGAACTGGGAGCTCATTGCCTCGATACAGACCCTCAAGGTGAAGGGACTTTGGATGAGACACTTTCCTTCCTGGTGCTGCCGTGTCCTCCTCTATAAACGGGGGTATTGATAGAACCTTCCTCTGGTAACTCGTGAGAAGGACAACAAGCGCAAACTAAGGCTGTCTGCTGGACACATGGCCACCTGATGTAAGTGCTTAGATAGCGCCTGGCACACGGCACACACCGGGCACCATGTGAACATTTGCTATTGTTAATGTCGCAGAACTTGAGGCACTTCATGAAGTGAAGTGCCCGGAAAGGGGAGACAGCTCACCCCAAACTGCAGAAGGGCAGAGCTGGAGCCCAAATTGGGGCTCCCGTGTCCCTCTTGGGCCTGCGTAGGCTTCTCAGAACCACAGACTTCTTGGAGCGTGTGTTGTGACTCTTGCCTGCCCCCCTCCACCACCCTCCGACTGTACAAACTGCACCCTAGACGGGGAACCAGCAAGTGCATCCATCAGATAGAGTAGAAAACTGAGGCCCAGAGAGGGGTAGGTTCTTGCCTAAAGTCACACAGCCAGCACTAACCCAGGTCTTCTGGCTCTTCCTCTGTACCACGTCCAATGAGCCAAGGCCTGGGTGCTGGGCACAAGCTCTGGCACTCTGGAGCCAGCAGCCAGCCCCACCTCTTGGTCTCCTGCAGCAACTCCATGGGAAGAACCTAGTTTTTAGCGACGGCTACGTGGTAAAGGAGACAATTGGTGTGGGCTCCTACTCCGTGTGCAAGCGCTGTGTCCACAAGGCTACCAACATGGAATATGCTGTCAAGGTAGGTCTCCCAACCATGTCTTGGCCCAGGCTGAGGGCTGGGGGTGACCCCAAGGGAGCTGTGAGGCTCTGTGGATAGGGGAACGGACCCCAGACTCTGAGGTGTGGGCGCCATGGCAGGAAGGACCCTGGAGTCTGTCCCTAACACTACTGCACGCACCTACGTTCTCTAGGTCATCGACAAGAGCAAGAGGGATCCCTCAGAAGAGATTGAGATTCTTCTGCGGTACGGGCAGCACCCCAACATCATCACACTAAAAGATGTGAGTAGGGGTTCTTGGGATTGGGGTGGCGGCTGGGACACTGGACTTGAGGGTCTGTGTCCCTCTGGTTTAGCCACACCCCAAAGGCCCCCCACTGCAGGCTCAGGTGTTTTCTGAGAGCTCCTCTGCTTACTGGGGACCAGTGTCAGCACCCCCTTGTCCAGGAGGAGAGGAGCCCAAATGGGTGAAGACCCTGCCAGGGTCACTGGGGCACAGAGCACAGCATATGCCTAAGCCTCATGGCATTCTTCTGGGTCCAAGACTGGCGATGGGGAGATGGCCCTGACGGCAAGCCCTTGAGCAGGTGTACGATGATGGCAAGCACGTGTACCTGGTGACAGAGCTGATGCGGGGAGGGGAGCTGCTAGACAAGATCCTGCGGCAGAAGTTCTTCTCGGAGCGGGAGGCCAGCTTCGTCCTGCACACCATCGGCAAGACCGTGGAGTATCTGCACGCACAGGGGGTGAGTCTGGATTGGGGGTGGGTAGGACCCCGGATGAAGGTCATACCATCAGCAGAGTGCAAGGAGCATGGGCTGGTGCAGGAGTGGCAGTCTCCAGCCAGCCAGCCAGAGGGGACATTAGGGACAGGTGGGCAGGTAGTGGACAGATGGAAGGAAGGGAGGCAGGAGGGAGAGATGAGGCCAAACCATGGAAAAGAACAAAATTTATTCAGTACCTACTGTGGGTTGGGCATCAAGCTAAGGTTTACTGTAAGGTTTCCTTACGTCATCTCAGTTGATTTTCACAACAGCCGTGAGTTAGATGTTGTTATTGTTGACCCTACATACCAAGGAGGGGGACTGAGGCTCACAGGGGTAAGGGCATTTGCCCAAGGTCACACAGCCAGGGAGGAACGGAGGCAGAATGAGGGTGTTGGGCTGGGAGCTGCAGGGAGGAGTGGATTTTGAGTTAGGAATTTGGCCTTGGGCCGGTTGCTAAGACAGAGGAAGTGGATGCAGGAGGAAATGCTGCTAGAAACACAGCAGGTGCTTTGGAAGAGGTGTTGGGGCAAAGGCAGAACTCAGCTGTTATTGTCGCACAGGGCAGGTAAGCATTGCATGGCTCTGGACCAAGGCAGCAAGTAGAGAAGCGCCTTGTGGCTGTTAGCGCGAGTTTCTCTCTGAGTGAGGTGATGGTTGAGGTGCTTCTAATCAGGCCGTGTGCGGCTCAGAACGCTGGCTGTGGGACCCAGGCGGCGGTGTCCGTGTCTTGGCTTCCCAGGTCACCTATGTGTGGTCGGGAAGCCACTTCACCTCTCTGAGCTGTGTCTTCATCTGCAGACTCGACAGCTGAGCCGCCTGCCGCAGGGTACTCGTGGGAGGGAGCACAGTGCTTCCCTGGGAAGGCGCTGATCAGTGCAGGATGCAGTGGCCACCACAGAAGTGTTAGCAAGGAGCCAGGATCCAAAGGAACACGTATAACACTGAAGAACAGTGTCACCCCCTAGCACGTGCTCGCCACTCAGATTCAAGAATTCTCAAAGCTGGGCATAGTGGGATGCACTGGAGTTCCGGTGCTCTGGAGACTGCCTGAGAGGATCACTTGAGCCCAGGAGTTCAAGACCAGTGTGGGCAACATAGCAGGACCCTGCCCCCCACTCAAAAAAAATTTTTTGTCAAGATATTCATCACATTTGCTGTTTTTCCTTTCCCTCCCTTCCTCCTTCCTTCATTCCTCCCTCCCTTACTCTCCCCCTTCTTCCTTTCCTCCATTTTCCTCTAGATAACTTTTTAAATAATCTTCCACAATTGCTCTCTCTCTCACTCTCTCTCTGTTTTTCTTTTTCTTTTTTTTTTGGTACTGGGAATTGAACTCAGGACCTTGCACTTGCCAGGAAGGTGCTGTGCCACTGGGCTATATCCCCAGCCCTCTCTCTCTTTTTCTATCCCTCCCTATATATAAATATGTGTATTTCTGGGGATGCATTTGAAAAAAATTTACAGGCATTTTGACACTTGACCTATAAATGCCTAAAGTTTTGTAATTTTGCTGGAGATCAAACCCAGGGCCTTGTTCATCCAAAGCTTGTGCTGTACTAATGAGCTACACCTCTATTTCCTATAACTAAAGTGTTTTATTTTTTCATTATTATTATTTCTTTTTTTTGCAGTGCTGGGGATTAAACCCAGAGCTTTGTGCACACTAGGCAATCACTCTACCACTGAGCTACATCCAGAGCCCATAAAGTATTTAAAGGCATGTCCCCGACCTTATGTCATCTTAGTCATTTGCCTATGACTCTAAAAGCCGAACATTTTTTTAAACAACTAAAAAAATTAATAATTATTTGTTTTCACATAAATGCACAGATTTCCCTATTGACCTTTCAAAATGTCTCTCCTGATTGGTTTATTGGAATCACAATCCCTGCAACCCCTACATATTTATTCCATTCAGTTGTTATACCTAAGTCTCTTTTTTTTTTTTTAAGGGAGGAAAGGTTTATTTAGTTCTAAGTCTCTCTCTCTCTCTCGCTCTTTTTTTTTTTTTTTTTAATTCTAAGTCTCTTCTTTAAACTGAAGTAAAATTTGTATACAGTTGGGTTTTGATGTTTTTGCAGCACCAAGGATTGAACCCAGGGCCTTCACACTGAGCTGCATCCCCAGCCCTTTTCATTTTTTAATTTAATTAATTTTTTTTGTGTGTGTGTGGGTACCAGGGGTCGACCTCAGGACCTCGCGCGCCAGCAGGCACCCTTGCCGCTGAGCGATATCACCGGCCCTTTTTCATATGTGGGTTCCAGGAGTCGAACTCAGGACCTCGCACTTGCCAGGCAGGCGCTTACGTCGCTGAGCCATCTCACCAGCCCTTTTTTCTTTTTTTTTTTTTTGAGACAAGGTCTTACTATGTAGGTCAGGCTGGTCCTGAACTCACTATGTAGCCCAGACTGGCCTTGAACTCGCAGCAATCCTCCTGCTACAGCCTCCTGAGTGCTAGGATTATAGGCATGTGCCACTATGCCCGCTCTCATTTTTTATTTTGTTTTTTTTTTGTTTGTTTGTTTTTGTGGGTACCGGGGGTCGACCTCAGGACCTCGCGCACCAGCAGGCGCCCGTGCCGCTGAGCGATATCACTAGCCCTTTTTTCGTATGTGGGTTCCGGGAGTCGAACTCGGGTCCTCGCGCTTGCCAGGCAGGCGCTTACGCCGCTGAGCCATCTCACTGGCCCTCATTTTTTATTTTGGAACAGAGTCTCATTGAGTTTTCCAGGCTGGTTTTGAACTTGCCATCCTCCTGCCTCAGCCTCCCTTAGTGCTGGGGTTACAGGCATGCACCATACAGTATATGTTAAGGGTACAATTTGATGAGGTTGGTTAAATGTGTACATCTGTGTCATCCCCATAGTGAGACTCCCTTTATTGTGCCCGTTAGTTGTTGAAGAGATCAGTTCAGTTGATCTGCAGAATGTTCCACATCGTGAGTATATCTGCCTGCTCTCTGGTGACATCATTTGTATTATTTCTCTGTTGCCCATATTTCCTATGAACTGCAGGTTGCTCTGACGTCTTAATTAGATTCAGGTTCACATATGTGGAGGAGTAAGAGTAAGGCTCAGAAGGTCAAGTTTTGGGATCCAAGAGAATCATGTAGAATCCTTAACTATTACACACCATTGACCTGCAAGAAATTCCAGTTGCCTTTTTCTGGCCAGATCATGTCCGTAGAGGCCTGGGGAAGAGTATAGGAAAGGGACTCAGTTCCGGCATGTTGGCATGTCCCTATAATCCCAGCACTCTGGGAGGCTGAGGCAGGAGGATCACAAGTTTGAAGCGGTCTGAGCACCTTAGCAAGACCCTGTCTCAAAATAAAAAAATGTTAAAAAGCCAGGGGAGGGCTGGGGATGTGGTTCAATGTGAAGGTCCTGGATTTAATCCCCATTGCTGCGAGTGGGGTGGGGGCTCATTGTAACCGTGTTCTTTGACCCTTGACACCTGTTTCCATATATTGATTGCTAGGGGGAATCAGGATGTCATTGTGGCCTACAGGCATGGCAGCTTGTCTTTGCAGACCCATAGACCAGGTGCATGTAGGTCCTCAGTTGTGTTAATTTTATTTATTTATTTATTTATGGTAGTCCAGACTGGCCTTAAACTCACTATGTAGCCCAGGCTGGCCTCAAACTCATGGCCATCCTCCTGCCTCAGCCTCCCAAGTGCTAGGATTACAGGTGTGTGCCACCACGCCTGGCTCCAAAATATTTTGTTTTAAATGAAGAATCATATCTTCCTCTTACTCAAGCACTAGCTCCTTGTTTGTACAAATACAGTATTTCCAATTGTGTTCTATGCTGCGCATTCTCCTACAAAACAATAATACAGGATATGGGGAAGGAAAAGAAAGGAGGCCAAAGCCTTTGATCTGCTTGGTGTGAGGTACAGTGTGCTTCGCCCTGCATCAAGTCTGTGAGCAGCCCCCATCAGTCATGGCAGGTGCTTCCAGTCCCATCTCCTCACGGCGAAGACCCTCATCTAATGGTTTCATCCTTCAGGATCTTTTCCTGAATCAGTTATTTCATGGTAGTGTGTAAAAATGGCACTGCCTGATTACATCTGTCTATTACAGGGACTTCTTTTATGAAACAGAACTTTACCTCCTAACCAAAGCTTCAGCGTGGTGACCACATATGTTTTTAATGGTCATGTTCGAAGTGGCTTTGGTGTCTGAAGTAGCCAATGCAAACAGACTAATACTGAAACACATCCAATCAGAGAGTAAATGTGTTTCCTTTTCCTGTTTTGTTCTTAAGTGAGTGCTAGTTAAAGTTACCCGCCAAGAGATGCGGCTTAGTGGTAGAGCGCTTGCCTAGCATGTGCAAGGACCTGGGTTCCATACCAGTACTGCACAAAAAAAAAAAAAAAAAAAAAAGGATGAGAGCAGCAGCAGCAAAAGAAAAAAAAAGTTACAAAAACGTTTTCCGCTGAGACACTGAGTTACCAGACCTGTAGCTCAGAGCAAGGCAGAGTGTTCTGGATTTGGAGCCACCTGCAGGGCCAGTGGTCCCCTACCAGAAGGTATGCGTCCTCCGAGTGCACACAGTCACTGGGAGGAAATTGTCTCTTTCCCAAAGCCAGGAGTTTATGGCTCTCCAGTGTTTCAGCCCCTTTCCACATACCAGGGGCAGCTGCTGAGGAAATGGGAAGCACTTCTTTTTGAGTTATTTGGAGGGGATTCTCTGGGTTGATTTGGCATTGATGATAGCTGTGCTCTGTGAGCCAGGAATCCAACAGAAGCTGAGGGATGGGAATGGGTGACTAGACAGCCAGAACCATTAGCACCCCGGTTGTTTGGTTGGTTGGTTTTTTGAGACAGGTTCTTGTTATGTAGCTCAGGCTGGCCTCCAACTCACAGTGATCCTCCTGCCTCAGCCTCCCCAGTGCTGGGATTACAGGTGTGCACCACCATACCTGGCTCCTAGTTGTTTAATATCTTTTTATTGAAAGTGTCTCATAAACACAGAGACGTGACCAGACGTGGTGGTGCACACCTGTAATCCCAACACTTGGGAGGCTGAGGCAGGAGGATCATTGTAAATTCAAGGCCAGCCTGGACTATATAGCAAAACATGTCAAAAAAACAAACAAACAAAAAAAAGAGATGTGCACAGGTCGTAATGTCAATAAATTTTCAAGAAGTGAATACACCCATGTAACTACCTTAAAGATCAATAAATGAAATATTTCCAGTTCCCCTAAAGCTATTCAGCCGGATAACCATTATAAGCCAATTTCTAATAGCATTCTCTTTTGTGTCTGGCTTCTGCCACTCAGTGTTGTCTTTGAAATTCATTTGCATTGCTGTGGGGCTGCATTTATTCATTCTCGTTGGGTAGAATTCTGCCATATGAACAAACCATGATTTAATTGTCCATTCTACTGTTAGTAGACTTTGGGTTGTTACTGGTTATGGCTGTTATAAACAGTGCTATGACCATCTAATACTTCTTGTTTTGTTTTTTTTTTGAGACAGGGTTTCACTATGTACCTCAGGCTGGCCTTGAACTTACTGTGTAGCCCAGGCTGGCCCCCCACACACACCTGGCTACCATCTAGTACTTATCATTTGGTAAACATATGTACTTTTTTTTCTCCTGTACTGAGGATTGAACCCAGGTCCTTGTGCATCCTAGGCAAGCACTCTACCACTGAGCTATATCCCCAGCCCATTGAGGAACATATGTACATTTTAATGTTAATCACACACCTAGCAGTGGAATTGCTGGGTATAGCATATGCATATGTTCATCTTTAGTAGATATTGTTAAATAATTTCCCAAAGTGGTTTTACTAATTTATACTCCTCACAGAAGTGGATGAGAGTTCTGATGATTGCCGATGCTTGGTATTTTCCATCTTTTTAAACTCATAGCCATCCCAGCACTTGGGAGGGTGAGGCAGGAGGATCACCTCAATTTCAAGGCCAGCCTGGACTACGTAGCAAGACCCTGTCTCAAAAAAAAAAAAAATCGGGGGCCGGTGAGATAGCTCAGCGGCATAAGCGCCTGCCTGGCAAGCGCGAGGTTCTGAGTTCGACTCCCAGAACCCACATATGAAAAAAGGGCCGGTGATATTGCTCAGTGGCACGGGCGCCTGCTGGTGTGTGAGGTCCTGAGTTTGACCCCTGGTACGCACACACACACAAAAAAAAAAATCGGGCCGGTGAGATGGCTATATCCCCGGCCCTGTAGCAGTTCTTTACTTAATATGTGAAGTCTTTTCAGGTCCCCAGCCTCCTACCCACCTGTTTCTGTAAGGTTCCCATTGCCGCAGCAAGAGCCTGCTTAGCCACATCCTTTGCGATGCAGACTCACTGGAGAGCCAACCCCGCGCTCTGGCTCCTGTCTTT
Organism: Erethizon dorsatum; assembly: GCA_028451465.1. Taxonomy (NCBI): domain Eukaryota; kingdom Metazoa; phylum Chordata; class Mammalia; order Rodentia; family Erethizontidae; genus Erethizon; species Erethizon dorsatum. Next base: position 115,298,868 of record CM051827.1, on the reverse strand, counting down.
AACCCGATGATTCACACGGAACAGCTTCCCTCCTTGTGGGCTGATCACCAGTGTCCAAGCGCACATTCTCTGACAAAGCTGATGGGTTAATGATGCTGTGGCTGCCAATCAGGGCAGCCCACTCTGTTACTTTCCGCGGGCTGCGGAGGGTTTGGAGCACTTCGCATATTAACTCGCTTAATTGTTCCAAGGAACCTGTGAAGAAGGTGTTATCGTGATCTCCATTTTACAAGAGGCTTGGTGCTCCAGGAGCTTAAGTCAGCTAGTCTGGCTCTGAAATCGGCACTCTTGACGTGTGGATTCAGGCTGACGCTGCTTTAGACAGGTGCCAGGGGTTGATCCCAGGGCCCTGTGGTTGTAGGCAGTGCTCCACCACTGGGCTGCATTACTGGCCCTGTCCTCTCTTTTTTAAGCCCCTCTTCACAAGTAGTCACAGTATCTTAATGTCCAGCAATACATGAGCGTCAGCCCCGGACAGTTCTGGGGTTACTGTGATGACAGCGCCATTACCCAAGCCCTGTGCTGACTCTTTCTGCTCCTCCCTAAAACCCTGGGGATTGAGCACTGTTATCAGCACCATTTTAGAGCTGGGAAAATAGAGAGCTAGAGAAGTTGACCACAGAGCTGTGCAGGGGAAAGCCAGGATTCACACGCTGGTCCACCCAGCATCGCAGCTCTACCGGAGGTCACAGCCTTTTGACTCCACAGCTGTATTTGGCCTGCACACGTATTTGGTTGGTATGTAAAATGTGGGTGCTTTTTTGTTTTGGGTTTGCTTTGACAAGGTTTGGTAACTGGGCTGCTTTTGAAAAATTGGGCCCAAGTTGCTACACGGTGACTATCAGCTGGCACCAAGGAGCGGTTGCCCTCTTTAGACTGGTTGGTGTGGTTCCCACTCAGCCTGGCTTTGCTCACACTCGCCCAGCCTGCCGTGATTTTCCGTGCAGTGAGGTGTGAGGATGCACCTCGCCTCCCCTCTGCTCACCTGAGGAACAGGTAGCAGAATCACCTGTGGGGCTTCTCCAAGCTGTGCCTCTCCCTCCCCCCACCCCTCTTCTGTTACCGGCCATGGTGAGACACAGCTCAGTCAGAGTTTGTCCTTTCTCTGTGTTGTGCTAGGGCAGGATAAAATCACAAACTTCCATAGCCCTCTTTCCCAAGGGGGTCATCTCTGCCACACTAAAGAGGAAGGAGTGTGGAATTACGGTCAGAGCTGGTTCAGATCTTGCCTGAGCCTCTTACTTAAATGACCAGGTCAGTTGTGCCCGCAGAGCTCGGTTTCCTCCTCTGTACAGTGCAGCCAGCAATCTCTGCCTGCCCACTTCCCAAGGTGTGGCGGGCAGCCCCGTGTGGCCGTGACTGGGGAGCACTCTTACGGGAATGTCGCTTGTACAGGTGTCCTTGCCTCTCAGAAGCAGGAGCACGGCTGAGCACTCTCTGGGGAAGACAGTCTGCTCTGCGGGCCCTGCACTTGTGCTTGGGGACATTTAATTGTGTTGGAAGATGTGAGCCCAAGGGACTTCTCCAGTACTTGGATGCATTTGACAGTGTGTCACTGGAGCCAGCCTGTTGTGGTGGTCCTTTCCCCCTCTTCTGCCGCCTTCTCCCTCTGTGGAGATGGACTATGCCAGGCCACATCTACCCTCTAGTCCGCCCACTCTACAGGCGCCTGCTGGAGGGCTCAGGATTCAATTGGGACTACTAGGCAACCATCTCAATAAAGCCAACCCATCTGTGAGACCCAGGTGATGTAACCCTCACGGTGTCTTTGTGTTGCAGAGGTGTGGTTTATTCATTCCGTGCACAGAGCTCACTTAGCACTTGCTCTGTGCTGGGCCCTGTGCTGGGCACTGGGGGTGAACAGGTGCCCCCAGACAGATATGGTTGTGGTTATTACTGAAGGAACCTGCTGTGGCCTGGGCTCAGGTCACTGAGAGGATGCAGTGTGTGATGGCTGAACCTCCCAGGCCAAGCTAGGAACTTTGAGCTGTGTCTTTTTTTTTTTTATGTGGGTACCGGGAGTCGACTTCAGGACCTTGCGTTTGCTAGCAAGTGCTTGCGCCACTGAGCGATATCACCAGCCCTTTTTTTCTTTTATGTGGGTTCCAGGAATCGAACTCAGGACCTCACACTTGCCGGGCAGGCGCTTATGCCACTGAGCTATCTCACCGGGCCCTGGGCTGTGTCTTGTAGGTACTAGGGAGCCATTGAAGATTTTTGACCATGCCCAGGGAGCTAATGGATTCCCTCATGGGAAGAGAAGCAGGAGGGTGAGAACTTGAGTTCTGTGTAATATGTTGACTTTGAGGCTCTGTGGAAGATTCAGCGGTTACCATCTGGAAGGCAGCTGGGTATATGAGCCTGGACTCAGAAAAGCTCTGGGCTAGAGTTAGAGATCTGAGAGTTGTAATGAAGTGATAGAGGATTGACTATGAGGAGAACCATAACAAGGGAGAGGGGAAGCAGGAAAAGGGGAGCAGCTCATGCCCTCTGTTACAGATGAGCAAGTGGGATCCAGAGGAAAGCAGTTTGCTTATGGCCTCAGTAGTAAGTGTTGCTCATTCATTCGTTCATTCATTCATTCAGCAGATATTCACTGAATACCTGCTGTGTACCAGGACTAAGCCAAGTGCTGGGATACAGCAGTGAACGTGGCACCTACACTCCAGAGGACAGGTTCAAAAAACAAATTAAAGGGCCGGTGAGATGGCTCAGCGGTGTAAGCGCCTGCCTTGCAAGCGCAAGGGCCCAAGTTCGACTCCCGCATCCCACATACGAAAAAGGGGCCGGTGATATCGTGGTGCACGAGGTCCTGAGGTCGATCCCCCGGTACCCACAAAAAAAAAAAAAAAAAAAAAATTAAATATTCTGTCCAGTGGTGGTAAATAAGAAAGCTAAAGAGTACTGGGGGGTGATTGCTATTTTCTGTGAGATAGTCAGGGAAGGCCCCACCGATAAGGTGATATTTGAGCTGAGACCTGAAAGAAGAGAATGAGCCAGGCAGATGTATGAGGGAGCAGTGTTTCAAAAAGAGGACACTGCAGGTGCAAAGGTCCAGAGGCAAGTATATGCTTGGCACGTTGGGGGAGGAGCAAAAACAGCAATGTGGCTGAAGCCAATGGAGCAAGGCAAAGAGCACTAAAGGGCCAGAGACTGCAAGAGACATGGGTTGAGGGGCAGGAGAGAGAGCAGGTGGGACCTGGGGCCATTGTAAGGACTTTTCCTCTTCAGAGGGGAGGCCTTGCAGAGTTTCAAGCCAGGAGACACGATCTGACTTAGGTTTAACAAGAGTACTGCGATGTCTGTCTAAACAGGCCGGAGGAGGGAAGAGTGGCAGCAGGGAGACCAGTGCCCCTTCCAGGTTGGAGGTCAGTGTGCTGCCAGTGAGGGACTGAGAAATGGTTGGGCACTGGATATATTTTGGTGTAGAAGCAACAGAGTTTGCTGATGGGTTGGTTGAGGAATGTAAGCGGGGGAAAGGACCCACTCAACAGGAAAGATGGCATTGTGACTAGGTAAGACTCTGTAATGTGTAGATTTGAGGGGAGTTCAGTGTTGAGTAGGTTAAGTTAGAGCTGCTTAGACATCTGCTCAGATTTCAGAAGGCAGGAGCACCAGCAGTAGGTTCCCATCAGCCCCTTCCCCTCCTCGAATTCCCAGTCCTCCCCTCTCTCTGTGCCTGTTTTTCTCACACTCTCATCCCTGGCAGTCAGCCTGGGCTAGTGGCAGCCTCCCCATGCTGCAACTGACCCCAGCCCTCTGCCCTTAGGTTGTGCACAGGGACCTCAAGCCTAGCAACATCCTCTTCGTGGATGAGTCTGGGAACCCCGAGTGCCTGCGCATCTGTGACTTCGGCTTTGCCAAGCAGCTGCGGGCTGAAAATGGGCTCCTCATGACGCCTTGCTACACAGCCAACTTCGTAGCACCTGAGGTGAGTGGGTGCAATAGGAGGCCTTGTGTCTGCCCCTGGGGGCCCCACACTGTCCAGGACTGCAGTGTCCATGACCTTGACCTAGGTACCAAGGGCAGATCTAGCCCATGGCTGGGACCCTTGTCCTCCCCTTTTAGGGAAAATGTGGTTGACCACCCTTCCATGCCTTCCTGCCAGGTGCTGAAGCGCCAAGGCTACGATGAAGGCTGTGATATCTGGAGCCTGGGCATTCTGCTGTACACCATGCTGGCTGGGTGAGTGCCCCGGCCCAGCCCTCCTCCCTCCTGCAGCCCTGGGGTTCTGGCCAGGGTGGTGCTTGTCTGATGATAGAGACTCAGCCCTGCCTCAGGACTTGACCCTGGCTTTAGTAGCTCCACTTTGGAGCACGAGGTCGGAGGGGGAGACACAGCCTCCTGCCCCACCCTCAGCCCCAGGATGGAGACCGGAGGCTGCACCCACCCAAGCTGTGTGGGCTTATCTCCAGATACACTCCATTTGCCAACGGGCCCAGTGACACGCCGGAGGAGATCCTGACCCGGATCGGCAGTGGAAAGTTTACCCTCAGCGGAGGAAATTGGAACACAGTTTCAGAGACAGCCAAGGTGAGTCTGTGAGGCCTAGAGGGGGGAGGAAGTAACCCAGCCAGGGCTTTGTGGCAGGTCAAGGACAGGCTTCTTACAGCCTGTAGAATGTTCCACAAATCCCTGCTCCTGTAATTCTCTGAGTAAGAGATTCCCGGGCAGACTACCTGCTGTTTGTTTGGGTAACTGGCCCTTCCCAGTTCTTGGCCCTCTGGGGGCAGAGGACTGCATAACCCTAGCCCTTCCCTTGTGGAAACAGCGTGGTGGGAGACACAGGTTGCACACAGTGGCCGATCCTCCCAGCTGGAAGTATAGGCAGTGGAGGCTCAGAGCAACTGCCCATGCCATGCAGAGGGCCTTCTCCAAGGAGGTCACAGTTGAGCTTTCAACATTGGCAAGAGTCTCTAGAGTTCTGTGCCCGACACAGGTTGAGCCCTTTATGAACAGCAGGCATTATCCCTATTTCTCAGAGTGGAAAATGAGACCCAGAGAGTTGAAGTGATTTGCTCTGGGCATTTAGGTGATGAATGAAAAAGTCAAGTTTGAACCTGAGACTGTGTGACCCCAACCCTAAAGCTCTTCCCACCTTCCCACGTGGCTTTCTAAGGAGAAGGCGGAAGGGAAGGAGGTTCGCAGAAGTGTCTCAAGCAGCCAAGGCCTACAGAGCGGAAGGCCTCGCTGTGCTGAAGGAGAATGCCTCGTTTTGGGGAGGGCTTGGCTGTGTAGAGAATGGATCAAAGGGTTCAGGCAGGAGATGGCCAAACCTGGATGCCTTCTGGTTCCCCATCAGTGGGACAGGGCTGTCTGCTACTCTGCTGCCCCTCTTGCTACCCCTTTGCCCACTGTGCCCCCAGGACTTGGTATCCAAAATGCTGCACGTGGACCCCCACCAGCGTCTCACAGCCAAGCAGGTCCTCCAGCACCCATGGATCACCCAGAAAGATAAGCTTCCCCAGAGCCAGCTGTCCCACCAGGACCTGCAGCTGGTGAAGGTATGGCCACCCAAGCTGCTGAGCATCAGGGGTGGGGTGAGCTCAGCCCCAAGTGGCATGGGTGGGGACTTGGGGTGGCAGAGCCAAGAGATTCCATGTCTGTGCTAGTGACCAGGAGATGGGACAGAGGACAGAAGACATAACTGAGTTTTCAGGGATCCCCAAACTATCACGCAGCAGTGTCACAGTGCTCTCATTGGCTCTGGTCCTCTGGGAGACCTAGCTCCTGACCTCTGAAACCTCTAGTCTGATGGGGGAGACAAGAGCAGTTCATGAAGGACCAGCAGGGCTAGAGTAGGTGGGCTGTGTGGGCTGTGGAACCCTGCAGGGGGTGCTGCCCTGGCCCTCAGGCATGTGTGCCCTCCCCACTCACTTCCCACCCTTGTGATCTGACCCCTCCGCCCAGGGAGCCATGGCAGCCACGTATTCTGCACTCAACAGCTCCAAGCCCACGCCCCAGCTGAAGCCGATCGAGACCTCCATCCTGGCCCAGAGGCGGGTGAGGAAGCTGCCGTCCACCACCCTGTGAGGGGCTAGGGCATCTGGGCCGCAGGGCGGTGCTTGATGGAGGCGGCATCCTTCCCAGAGGGAGCAGGCCTGAGTTACAGGGCCAGAGCAAACTGGAGCCCCGAGGAGCCCAGGAAGCAGCCAGCCCAGATTACCCCTTGAGGGTGTGAGAAGTGCCTTCTCCTTCCCTAGGATGGACTCTTCTTGGCTCAGGCTCTGCTGGTTGAAATCGATTCACCATACAAACTTTTATCTTTTTTAAGGGAAAAAAAAATGACATCAACCACCATGGATTTTTACAAAATCTATTTGCCTTTCTGGGAGTAGAAATAGCCAGTGCAGCCCTGGGAGGGGCACTGAGTCACACTGTGGTTCTCTGTGGCTAAGACTCTTTGGAGCAGCTCTGGGGTCCTGTCCTGGGGACCCCACAATTGGCCATCTGGAGCCATCTGCACATACCTGCAAGACAGCCCAGCACTGCCTCTCAGAGCCGCTGGCTGTCTGGCAAAGCTCAGCGTATCCCCACCCAGAGACTCTTCTGTCTGTTCTGCCGGGGGGACTGGAACCACTTCTGCTAGAGCAGAGGAGCCCACCCTGCTGGCTCCTAGTTCCTGGCTCCAGCCACCAGCATCCACATGACCCACCTGGGGGCCCTGCAGTCGGGTTGGCAGCCCTGGGGAGCGGATGTGGAGAGCACTTTCTGGCGGGCTTCCGTGGGGTCTGCCACTGGACAGAATTCACTGGAGACGGGGGGCCGGCCACAAGGTCAGGGGCTTTCCCATTTCTTCCTCAGCTGGTAACTCAGGGTTCATCTGTCCATGGCCTTTCTAATAAACTTACAATTGAGTTGAAGCACACATTCTTCCCCTTTTCATCCTTGACTTTGCCCTCTCTCTGCTACTGGGTGTCAAGGCCGTTAGCAGCAACAAGATACGGGCCAGGGGCCATTAGCCCAGCTTCTTGGCACTCAGTTCGTTGGAGGAATGTGTGAGAATTCCGCTGGCCTTGCCACACACCGTCCTGACGGGTTCCATTGTGGTATTGATAACAGTAACACTGGCCACTGGTGATACAGTGCCGAGCACTATGGCTGAACATTACATGCATATCTCATTTTATTTATTTATTTATTTATTATTATTATTATTTTTTTTTTTTTAGAAGCTAGGGATCAAACCTATGACCCTGCACATGGTAGGCAGGCACTCTACCACTGAGCTACACCCCCCAACCCCTATCTCATGTAATCTTACCCTGTGAGGTAGATGTTATTGTGTTATCTCCATTTTATACGTGGAGAAACAGGCACAGGGAGGGGAATGACATTTTCTCATGCAGTAAATATTTTCTGAGCACCTATTCTTGCCCTGTTCCGTGTAAAGAACAAGCTGGAGAGCAAGGTGAATCAGGGAGAGAGCAAGGTCATGGTCTTACTGCCTAGCAGGGGAAACGGAGAATTAACAAACTGAGGTTTGCTACCAATAAGAACTACAGACAGTTAAACTGGGGTAAGAGATTGGGTCAAGGAAGTCCACTCTGGGAGGTGACCCGGAAGCTGAAATCTGAATAGTGAGAAGGGGCCAGCTGAGAGTGGGAGGCAGAGAGCAGAGTTAAGACAAAGGCTCCAAGGGGAAAGCAGGCTGGCACGCTCGGGGGAAGGAGGCTGATAAAGCTGTGACCTCAGAGCCAAGTTTGTACAAAATGAAGTTGGAAGCTGGGAGTGGTGGCGTACACCTGTAATTCCAGCACTCTGGCTGAACCTATATTTTACTAAGAGCTGCGTGTGATTTGTATGCATATTAAAGTTTGAGAAGTGCTGGTTCAGGGGTGAAAGTGGAGAAGAATGGGGGGCCATTATTAAGACAGCAGAGGCGGGGGCACCTGCAAGGGAGACAGACAACAGCCAGTGAGCATGCACTTGCCAGTCTGTCGAGATCTGAAGCTTTGGGAACCAGGGCCTTTGCTTATTGCTTCTTAGCTTCACCACTTTACAGATGCAAAAGCCAGAGCTTTAGGGGTGAATACATCTGGCTACCATGGAGGGAGAGTCCTACAGCAGCTCAGCTTCAGAGCTGGCCTAGAAGTGTAGGATGGAAGCCCAGCATTCTCCCGACAGGAGCAGAGAGGGCTGTGTTGGGACCTCACGGACTGAGGAGCCCTCCTAAGCACCCAGTGCCACGTGGCACTGAGCCCTTGAGCCGTGTCATGTATACTCTACTTCTCTGAGGCTCAGTTTCCCTATCTGTATAGTAAAACTGACATTTCCTGTCCTCCCCACCTCCTGAGCTTGCCCACCCTGAACCCTGTCACCCCAGCTGGGATCCCGAGCATTGTCCTGATGTCTCCTCCCTTCCCACATGCAGTTCGCATCCTGTCCCCATCAGTTCTGTTTCCTGTGTAGTTAGGGGCTCCATCTCCTCTCCAGCCTCCCTGCCCATGTTTTGGTTCTTTCCTACAGCCTATGGATTCCCTCCAGTATTTTGTGTTCCCAACATTCTCCATTTAGGAGAATCTGACCCAGAGTCTGCCCTGAACTGACTCCTCATGGTCCACAACACAGCTGTGATGTCCTAGCCTGATCTCAATGTCCTGTGTGGCCCCCACTGAGCCCCCAGCATCCACTCATAACCTGTCCCCAAACCACTCACAAGCCCTGATCTTGCCATGCTCCTGCCTCTGCTGGCTTCCTCTGCCCATGCACCTGGCTAACTTCTACTCCCTTAGCAAAATTCAAATGACACCTCCAAAAAGCCAGCTGAGAGCTGGCTGTGCTTGGTGACATGCTCCATCTCTTCGTACACCACCCTGTTTTGGAAACAGCTGAGGATGTTACCCCAAAACTGATCCTGAAGTGTGGGCTGTGCTTCGTTCACTCCCGTGGCCCCACACTTGTCACAGGGTACCTTGGTGCTTAGCCAGTGTCTGTTGAATGGGTAAGCAGAAGAAAATGCAGGGGGAGCTGGGGAAGCAAAGAACCAGAGCCTGGAAAGGCATCGGGGAGGAGGAGGAAGGGAAACTGGGGCTCTGGCCAAGCATGGTGGTGCATGCCTATAATCCCAGCATTCTGGAGGCTGAGGCAGGAGGATCGCCACAAGTTTGAGGCCAGCCTGGGCTACATAGTGAGTTCAAGGCCAGCCTGAACTACACAGCAAGACCCTGTCCCCTGCAAAAAAAAAAAAGACAGAAAGAAAGAAAGGGAAAGAAAGAAACTGGGGCTCTGAGGCACAGAGCAGTTAGTGTCTTGCCCCAGGCACCAGAGGCAAAGTTTGAGTCAGGAAATAGAGGTAGGTACCTATGGGGGAGACCGTAGGTACTCTCAGCAGTTCACCTCCCAAACCAGAATATACTCCTCCATGCTCCAATTTCCCACTTGCTAAATGGGGATTATTCTTGTCCACTTCACAGCAAAGATCAAATCAGTGAGTGAATATGAATATGTTGAGGAAGGTAAAAGCTTGCATCAGCTGGGCGTGTTGACAAAGTCCCATAGTCCCAGCTATGTGGGAGGCTGAGGCAGGAGGATTGTGAGTTCAAGGCCAGCCTGAGCAACTTAGTAACACCCTTTTAAAAAGGTGTGTGAGGGGGCCCTCTGGGTTCAATCCCTAGCACTGGGAGAAAAAAATAAATCAAGCTCGTGCAATTAAACTCGTTCTAGTTTTCACAAGGTCAGGACACTGGATTCCAGAAACACACAGCTCCCAGCTCCCAGCATCTCTGACGGGAACTTTCCTTTCTAAGCGCTGACTCCCTGGGCAGAACCCACTAAGAGCAGTGACGCAGCCTGGGGAAGCTCACTGTCAACCCAGATGTCTAGTCTGTTTCGGCTGCAATAATAAAATTCCTCGAACCAGGTGGCTTATAAAGAATAGAAGTTTATTTAGCTGATGGTTCTGGAGGCTGAGAAGTCTGAGAGCCGGGCCCTGTCATCTGTTGAGTGCCTTTTTATTGCATCCTAACATGGCAGAGGGCATCCCATGTTGAGACAGCAAGAGTTCTAGCTCGAGCCTGTCTTCCTCTTCTGACAAAGCCACTAAAGCCATTGCTGGCAGCCTTATGATCTCATGGAATCCTAATTAGCTCTTGAAGTCCTCAACTCCAAATGCCATTAACGTATGAATGGGGATTAAGTTTCTAACACATAAAATTTTGGGGGCCACATCTGGTCATAGTACCACATGTCCCCAAGTTCCAGAGTCACTCTCCCTGAATGCCTCGAAGGCCATGCCTGAGAACGTCCCCTCCCGTGAAATACTGGCTTCAGTCTCTTAAGCAGGTGTTCCCCATGTGAGGTGCCCAGCACCAAGTGTTTTTAATGTTTAATTTCACTGAATCTTCATGTGAGCAACATACAGTCAATCCCATTTCACACACCAGAAAATTGAAGTTCAGCGGTGACTCGTCCAGGGACACAGGTGTGATTCTGAAAGTCACTCTGCAAGGAATTTGGCCCCACCTCTGCTGCTGAGAATGCCCAAGACCTACTTACATGTTTCTCAGATCGTACAGTGCCCGTACTATTGGGGTCTGGTCTCACTTAGAGGACAAAGTTGTTAGAAAATTCTATTTCCCGCTGGCAAACAGTAGAAAACAAGCTGGGAAACATGGGGAGTTTCCTACAAACAGTCTCAACCGGTAGTGAGCACCCCATCACCTGGGCTGCACACGCAGGAAACTAATGAAACCCATCAATGTCTTACAGCTGATTTTTTTTATTTCTTTTTTTTTTTTTTTTTTGACAAGGTCTTGCTATGTGGCTCAGGCTGGCCTGGACTCACTACTATGCAGCCCAGGCTGGCCTTGAACTCTCGGCAATCCTCCTGCCTCAGTCTCCCGAGTGCTGGGATTACAGGTGTGTGCCACCATGCCCGACATTAGAGCTGATTTCTGTTCCCACAGGGCACTGTTTATCTGTGCTGACATGTTCCCTTTGGGTCAGAGACTCAGATTTCCAATTCTTGGCGAAGGCATCATGATCCTTGAGATTTCTTGAATTTTACCCACTTATACATCGTGTTTCTCATGATTATTTCAGAGATAGGCACTCTGAGCAAAAGCTGGTTTCCTACTCATGTTAAGTATCCAAACATTTAGTACCTTGATTAACACATGAATTTAATTCTTTCATTCAACTCTATCATCAATGGCCAAAGAACCTGCCAATCCATGAATGGACCATTTATTTAATGCTAAGGAGTAGGCATGATTTGTTGAGTTCTTGTTATACCAGGCAGAGCATAGGCATCACCCCTAATACTCAAAGGTATTATGATTTCCATTTCACCATTTCACAAGGAGGAAACTGAGGCTAAGGGAGGAAAAATGCCCACAGTCCTCAAAAAACGAGGTGGCTGAGTTCTTTTTTTTTTTTTTTTTTTTTGGTACCAGGAGTTGAACTCAGGACCTTGCGCTTGCCAGGCAGGTGCTGTGCCACTGAGCTATATCCCCGGCCCATCTTTTTTGGTTTTATGAGATGGACGTCTTGCTATGTTGCCAAGGCTGGTCTCCAGCTTATGGGCTCAAGTGACCTTCCTGCTTCAGCCTCCCGAATAGCTGAGACTATTGGCGTGCGCCACCAGACCTCTGAGCCAAGTTTGAATTCAGGTCTATCTGACGTAAAAGCTCATATGTGTGCTACTATTTGCCCCTCACATATGAGTGAAATTTCATCTCACGATGACTCATAAAAATCTCACAGTCAGAAGGGCCCTAAAAGGTTAGACTCAGCCTCTGCCCACTACAGAAATTCCCCATAGGTGGCTACCCAGTTTCTACTGGAATATGGCCAGCGTTGGAAAATCCACCACATCACTAGGCAGTCCCCACGCTGCTAGGAAGTTCCTCCGCTTTGAACTGAGGTCTTCTGAGTAGCTTCCGTTTCTGGGGGGAGGGTTCTCACAGACTCTGGGGGACTCAAAAGAGAAATGACTCAACGGCAGGAGAGGAAAATCTCCATGAGCCACCCCCGGAGAAGGTGGTGGCAAATGTCAGACAGAGGGAGGGTACTGAGGCTGTGCCGAGGAGAAAGACTGTGTGGGGAGCAGGAGGGCCATGTGGCCCACTGCCCCGGATCTCTGCAGCAGCCCAGCCAGTCCCCTCCACCTCCATTCTTGCCAGCTCCTCTGTGAAGGCAGCAGCGGGGGGACGTGGCACTGGAGATGCAGTCAGTCAGACCTGTGATGCTTGCTCCTGTTGACATTTCCTCAAGTGTCAGAGCTATCTCAAGCACTAACCAGAGGGTGTGTGATGTGTGTACAGTTATAAGCAAACACAACCAGGACAAAGGAAGCAGGATGGTATCACTACTTGCATTTAACCCCAAGTTAAACGCAGGCTTGGGGTTATGTCATCCTGATTTTATTGTTTAATGTTTTTCCTGAGGTACGAGCAGTCCTGATTTGACCACTCCAGCTTTACAGTCCAGCCTTGGTCATTTGCCTGTGGGCAATGGGCAAGTCATTTTTAACCTCTCGGCCTTGATTTTCCCCTCTGTAAAGCAGGATTTAGCCAGGCATGGTGGCACACATCTATAATCCCAGCATTTAGGGAGGTTGAGGCAGGAGGATCACGAGTTTGAGTCTCACCTGGGCAACTCAACGAGACACTGTCTCAAAATAAAAAAAGGCCTGAGGATGTACCTCAGAGGTAAAGCACCCCTGGGTTGTATCCTCCAGTACCACACACACACACACACACACACTCGCACAAAAGTGGGAGTTAGTAGTAAAGCATGCTTTTTGGTGCAAGTGAAATACGGTGATGCAGTAGCTCGGGGCTTGAGGTAAGTATTGGACATGTGTTGGCACAGTCCCTCCTCCTTCCTGCCAGAGCAGACTCCAGTCATCTAGCTTTCAAATCCTCTCTCTGTCTCTCTTGCCCCATTTTAGGGACTGGGAGCCACATCCAGAGGCTGGAGAGAAGTGGTTTCATCTGGGGACCCTTACCCCAGTGAAAAGGGAACCATCTTATAAAGGTCTTTCTTTAAAAAAAAAGGTCTTTCTTTTCCCCTCCTGCCCCAGATGGTCTCTCTGAGTTAAAATTCGAATTTGTGACTCAATCTGAGAACTTTTCTAATACGTAATTTCCTGTTTATCCTCCCTCCTGTGGCTCCACACCCATCCCCACATCCCCAGGCTGTGGGCTGAGTTGAGAAATGAAGGGGCAGATGACACATGTCTGACTTGGGCCTGAGGCCTGCACCTGGAATGGGCCTGGGGTCGCTCATCCATTGCAGAATCTTCTTACCAGGGCTGGATTGAGGCCAAGCCAGTCCCCTCATCGTTACAGAGCTTTATATTTAGTTACTGGGCCTTTGCACTGGCTGCAGGGAGCAGGTAGAGGGGATGAGACTCTTAGCTTGAGGATGGAGTAGGGGACTGGATGAGAAGGCCCAGATGCGATCAGATTGGGAGATCAGCTGTCAGCAGCAGCCTATTCCTGCGTAAGTCACTTGGCCTCTCTAAGCCCCATTTGCTTCATCTGCAAGCCATCCTCAGAGGGTTGTGGAGGGACTGAGAAAGGGATTAATGAGAATAAAGGTTCTGGCAAAGGTCAAGCGCAGAGCAAATGGTAGTCAAGTTGCAAGAATGACTGATAGAGCTGGGCTTGATGATGCTCATCTGTCATCCAGCTACTTAAGAGACTGAGGCAGAGGGGTCTCAAGTTCAAAACCAGCTTGGGTAACTTAGCAAGACTCTGTCTCAAAATGAAATAAAAAGGATTGGGGATGTAGCCTAGTAGCAGAGCACTGGTCTAGCATGTGTGAGGCTTTGGTTTCAGTTTCCAGTACAAAAAACGAACGCTAATTGAACCTTCAGAGCCATGTGAAAACCTTCCAGATGCAAGTGATCTTAACTTAGTGCCCACAGGCTTCTCAGGCATGTGGAAATGATGTGTAAAATGCCCTGTAGGTATGTATTTTTCCAAAAGGAGTGGGTACAGGATTATCACCAATATCCCCTAACATAATAAGAAACATTGTCTCCAGGGAGCAGATAATGAACACGTTTACCTTGCAAGCATACCTAACAGCCGTCCTGTCCTGGCACTGTGCGATAGTTCATGTAGCAGATACACGTTCCAGGCACTGAAGGAAAAGATGAAAGCAACTGCTCCTTGCCCTTTGGAGCACTGAGCTTCAGAGAGGTTAATGATTCAGCCAAGGTCACACAGTTCTGAAGGAAGTCTGCCGCTGGGCCTGGAGCACAGGGCCCTCTTAGGATGTGGCTTTCCCACATTCGCTTCGGCTGTCCGAGACAGTGGGATCAGTGTTCCAAGAAATCCTCACTGGCAGTGTCACAGTGATGGGCCCGAGGGGTCTGGTTCATCAGCTCTCCTCAAGCTGTGAGACTCAGGGAGCGGGAGGGGACCCTCTTCCCCGGCTCTGGCACGGGCTGACAGGCTGTGAGGGAATCCATGCGTATATTCAGAGCACTTATTTTGAATACTGTACCCCTGTGAAACCCACACAGCTCTCATCATAGAGAACAGTGTCATCCCCAGCGAATTCCTGTGTCCCTTCTCAATCTCTTCCGGTGGAAGCACCACTACTCTCTTCCAGAGTAGCAGCCACTACTCTGATTTTTTCACTGTAAACTGACTTCGCCTGCCCTAGAACTCGAATAGACCGAATTACACCGTGTGCATCCATCTGCACCTGACTTCTTTTGCACGACAGAGATGTCTGCAGATTCACCCTCTGTGCTGCACGCATCAATAGTTGATTTCCTTTGTTGCCAAGTAGCATCCCATTAAGTATGGCACAAGTTGCCTCACCCATTTGTCTACTGCCATCGCCATTAGTTTTTTCCTCTGTTTTTGGCTAATATGAATTTACTTAAGTCTTTGTGTAGATATATATTTCTCTTGGACAAATATTTATAAATGGCATTGCTGTCCCACAGGATAAGGGTATGTTTCTTTTTTTTTTTTTTTGTGGGTACCGGGGGGTCGACCTCAGGACCTTGCAGGCCAGCAGGCACTCGTGCCACTGAGCGATATCACCAGCCCCTTTTTCGTATGTGGGTTCCGGGAGTCGAACTCGGGCCCTCATGCTTGCCGGGCAGGCACTTAAGCCGCTGAGCCATCTCACCGGCCCAAGGGTATGTTTCTTGCATAAAAAATTACTAAACTGTTTTCCAAAGTGGCTGTACCATTTACACTCCCACCAGGAATGTAGAACATTCTAGTTGCTTCAATCCCTTACCACACTGGGATATTAGCAGTCTTTTTAAATTTAGTCATGCTAGGAGCCGGGGATGTAGCTCAGTGGCGCAGCACCTGCCTGGCAAGCATGAGTTCCTGAGTTCGATTCCCAGTACCCACCCCCCAAAATAATAATAAATTTAGTCATTCTAGTGGGTGTGAATGTCTTCTCTTTGTGGGTTTAATTTTAATTTCTCTAATGACTAATGACATGAGCACTTTTTCATGTGCTTAATACTATTCTTATATATCTTGTCTTTTCACATATTTTGCCACAGTTTTAAAATTGTGCCATTTATCTTATAGATAGTAAAGAAATCTGTGTATGTTCTGGATACAAGACTTTTGTCAGATATATCTATTGTAACTATTTTCTCCCAATCTGTGACTTGCTATTTCATTTGAAGAAGAGAAGTTTTTAACTTTATGAGGTACAATTTATCAATTTTTAATTTTTTCTGTCTAAAAAACTTCTTTCCTATCTGCCCTAAAAGTTTTCTTCTAAAGAAAATCCATAGTAAGGAAAAAATGAACAGGGCTATTGCTGAGCCCTTAGTACCAAAGCACTATGCCATTCTAACTTAACCTTGAGTAAGTCACGAAGCACATTGTCATCATCTCCACTTAAAAGATGAGAAATTGGAACTGGGAGAGGTTACTAACTTCCTCGAGGATGCACCTTGAGTAAGAGGCAGAGCTGGGATTAAGCCCAGCCAGGTTTGTCTCCCTGGAACTCTCTGCTCCTGGCATTGTTGCTTCTGCCTCTGTATTTTAAACCCAGGCCATAGTTAGTTTTCTGGGAATTTTGTTTTTGTTTTTTAATTGGGGTTGCCCTGGGTAAGTAGCTTCATTTGAGGAAATTAACATCTTAACACTATTGAGCCTTCCAATTTGTGAAGACATGTATCTTCATCTATTTGAAACTTTTTAAAAATTAATTCAGTTTATTGGTATAGTTTAGATATACATAACAATCACATTCATCATAGGGAATTTGTACCTGTACATGATATATCTTGCTTCATTTTTTCCCATTCCCCTCCCCACTTCAACCCCTCTTCCCTTCCCTATTTACAAAAGTTTTGTTTCCATTTTTTCCTTCTTTTCTTGTTTTTTTTTTTTCTTGTCTGTTCCTTCCTTTCCCCCTTCCCCCTCCCTAGTTCCCCTTCCCATTTCAACATTTTCTTCCTATTTCCCAACATCTGTTATACATTTTGGTCCTTATTTACACTTTGTTTCTCACACCAGAGAAACGATGCAGTATTCACAGATGTGTGTCCAATTTATTTCACTTAAGCGTATATTCTCACCTGCCTGGCAAGCACGAGGTCCTGAGTTTGATTCCTAGTCCCCACACCCAACAAAAAAAAAAGAGTATGTTCTCAAGATGCATCCATTTACCTAGAAATGTCTCAAGATTATCCTTCTTTATGGCACAGTAGTACTCCACTGTATAGGAAAAAACACATATTCTTTATCCATTCATAGGTTGATGGGCATTTGGGCTGTAGAAACTTTTTTTTTTGCAGTGCTGGAGCTTGAACTCAGGGCCTTGCACACACTAGGAAAGTGCTCTACCACTGAGCTACATCCCTAGCCCCTTGACAAGTTTTCTAAAATAAAGCTATGAATTCAGAGGGGAAAAAAAGCCACATACATACATACGTACACACATATGTACATATACATATGCAAGCAGTGTCCACACAGCTGAAGGGGTGGGAGACGTGGATATAGCTGGCTGTACCCTTGACCAAATCCCTCTGGAGCCACCTTCTGGCCTTCGTACACCCCCAGGCCTTTGCAGGGACACCATGATAGGAAGAAACTGATTTATTGATCCTCAGCCCAAGAAGCTAGAAAGCCAAGTAGGAGCAGGTGTTTTGCTTGCCTGAAAATCAATATGTTTTACACAGATGAAATTTATTTCCTATACCATACATTGCAATGATGTGGGCATCTGGCCATTTGTCAGTCAAACATTTCCTAGGCATTGACCCAACATGTAATTTTTTTGGAGGAAAAAATTATGACTTTAGTCCGTGATTTGTCAAAAGGCAATCCCTACTAATTCCTCCCCTTTACCACATCTAAACACTCCACTAAGGTTTTTAAAGCTTTTAGCTCACTTAATTGTCAGAATAAACCAGCTAAGTAGATGTTATTATTCCCACTTGCACATAAAAAAGAAATAATCAGAGAATGTAAATCAAATGAATATCAAATAATTTAAATCCCTAAATCAATTTAAATCCCCAAATGGGTGCCAAGTACTGTATAAATGTAAGAAGTCATGTGTGGTGGTGCATGCCTGTAATCCCAGCCCTCAGGAGACTGAGGTGGGAAGCTGAGGCAGGAAGATCTTGAGTTCAAGGACAGCCTTGGCTATATACATAATGACTACAAGTCCAGCTGGGGCAACTTAGTGACCTAGAAAGATCCTGCCTCAAAATAAAAAATTTTAAAAGGGTTGGGAATTTAGCTCAATGCAAAGACCCTGAGTTCAATCCTCGGTACCAAAAAAAAAAAAAAACGAAAATAAAAAATGCTCTGGGGGCCGGTGAGATAGCTCAGCGGCATAAACACTTGCCTGGCAAGTGCAAGGTCATGAGTTTGACTCCTGGTACCCACATAAAGGAAAAAAAGGGCCGGTGATATCACTCAGTGGCACAAGCGCCTGCTGGCAAGCGCGAGGTCCTGAGGTCAACCCCCGGTACCCACATTAAAAAAAAAAAAAAAAGCTCTGTAAGTATCATTGCCCTTTCTAACTTACCTCTGGAGAGAAGGTTTTGACTCTATTCATTTTGCTTCTGAGGTTAAATTACCTGCCCAAGATCACCCTGTTAGCAAGCAATAGATCTGGTACCAGCAGTGGACTTGGCATTGGAAAAGCTGCATCCACATCTTGACCAGAGCTTTAGTTTTGCTTGTTAACACTAAGTTTTTTAATGAGTAAAACATGGAAGATTATATCATTTTCACAAGTTGGTTTTACAGACATGAGAGGAATTTGTATATCTTTAAATCACTTTGCACATGTTTTAATAAAAAAATTGTTTATCACCAATTAAGTGCATCCTGAGGGGATGCATAAAACAATAATTCCCTGTTCTTAAATGTTTTACAGAGATGAGATTAGCTATAAGTATGAAGAGGAACCACAGATAAAAAGCAATCCCATTCTCACACTAGACTGAGCTCAGGAATAATTCAGATCCAGGTTTGAAATCTTGATTCCACCACCCTGATACCAGTGTAACTTTGAACAAATCAGCCAATCCTACTGAATCTCAGGTTTTTTCCCTGTCGTCCTCATATAATAAACTGTACCAGGACTTGGGATGTAGTACACTTGCCTAGCAAGCTGTGAGGCCCTGGGTTCAATGTCAGCTCACAAAACATAAGTGAATAAATAATCATCATCGTCATCATCATCATCATCATGTAGGTATAGGCAGAACTATGATGAGGAAGGAGTCTGGATTATTGAATCACTACTTGAAAGAAATAAGCCAAGGCCGGTGAGATGGCTCAGCGGCATAAGAGTCTGCTGGCAAGCGCGAGGTCCTGAGTTCGACCCCCGGTACCCACATTAAAAAAAAAAAAAGAAGTGAGCCAGGCATGGTGATGCATGCCTGTAATCCCAGTACTCTGAAGGCTGAGGCAGGAGAATCTCTGTGAGTGCAATATCAACTACATAGTGAGTTCAAGGTCAAGCTTAACTGCAAAGCAAGACCCTGTCTAAAAAATAAAATAAAATAAAAAAATAAGGACACTTATGAATCAGAGATACCTGTTTTAGACTTTACACTACCAAGAAATGAATTTATTTTATGAATTTATTTGTTATAGCAACAAATATTACCCTATGAGATCAATGACTGGCCATTTCCAAACACCTTCCTGTTTTGTGGGGTGCTGGAGTTCAAACCCAGGTCCTTGGGCACATGAGGCAATTGTGCTTCCACGGAGCTATACCCCCAGCCCTGCTCCCATTTTTGTTGATCCGCAGCCTCATGTGATCTGTGTTTTGCACCTGAGAAGCCCACACCGAGGAACCAGCTAGGGCAGCACTCCTCACTCTTCATGCCTTGCACCCTCCCTGAGTAGACCGAGGTCTACTTAGAAATGATTGGACTAGGGGTGTCGGTCAGTGGTAAAACATGTGCCTCGTGCACATGAGGCCCTGGGTGGATCCCCAGCACCCTAAACAAAAGGAAATGATCAGAGACTGAAGAGCTAGCTTTCCAAGAGACATGTGACCTTGACTCAAAAAATTAAGGTTCCAATGATAACATTTTGGGGTGGTCAGGCTTTCAGGGAGACAGGGATGGTGGGCTGCCTCCCAAATCATACTCTGCTACTTTTTTTTTTTTAGTTTTTTTGAAACAGGGTCTCACCCTGTGGTTCAGGCTGCCCTTGAACTTGTGGCAATCCTCCTGCCTCGGCCTCCTGAGTGCTGGGATTTTAGGCTTGCACCACCACACTTGGTTTGATACTACTACTCCATTACTAAACCTGCTTTCTCACAAACCTTGCCATGACTGCCCTCTAGATTCCATCAAGTCCCACCTCCTCCAGAAAGCCTGTGTGTGTGTGTATGTTTATGTGCGCATACCTTTGTGTATGCATGCGTGAGTGCATGCTTGCGTGCATGTATTTGTGTGTGTGTGTGTGTGTGTGTGTGTGTGTGTGTGTGTGGTGCCGGAGACTGAAACCACAGCCTTGAACTGCTCCATCACTGAGCTACACCTCCAGCCCAAGAAAACCTTACTTCTGTCTCCTTTCATTTTTTGTTGCATACAAAAATTCATTTGACTTACTTTTTCCTCTTTTATCTTTCTTTCTTTTATTTATTTGTTTGTTTGTTTGTTTTTTGAAGCAGAGTCTCCCTCTGTAGTTCAGACTGGCCTTGAGCTCACTATGTAGCCCAGGCTGACCTTGAACTCTGAGATCCTACTGCCTCAGCCTCCTAAGTGCTGGGATTACAAGCATACGCCACCATGCCTGGCATTTTATTTTATATTTTATTTTGTTTTGTTTTATTTTATTATTTTAATTGGTTTTTCGAGACAGGGTCTCAGCCGGGCATGGTGGTGCACACCTGTAATCCCAGCACTCGGGAGGCTGAGGCAGGAGGATTGCTGCAAGTTCAAGGCCAGCCTGAGCTACAAAGTGAGTACAAGGCCTGAACCAAAATAGTGAAACCATGTCTCAAAAAAAGACAACAAAACAAAACAGAGACAGGTCTCGCTATGTGGTTCAGGCTTGCCTTGAGCTCACTATGTAGGCTAGGCTGGCCTCATCCCTCTTTTTTCTTTTTCTTTCTTTTCTTTCTTTCTTTCTTTCTTTCTTTTTCTTTCTTTCTCTTTCTTTCCTTTTTTTACAACACAAGCGAGTGAAGCTTATTCCAGAAATGCAAGGCTGACTCAATATTCAAAAGTATAATGCACTTATAGTAATCTTTTAAAAAACTACACTGGGGCCAGTGATATGGCTCAGCAACATAAGCGCCTGCCTGGCAAGCGTGAGGTCCTGATACCCACATTAAAAAAAAAACTACATTGATAGAATCAATTGCTACAGAAAAAAAATTGTAAAATTTAATATCCAGCAGTGGTAGAAACTCTCAGCAAAAACAAAACAAAACAAAACAAAAATCTCTCAGGAAACTAGTAAGAGAGCTTTCTCAACCTGATAAACAGTAGTTACCAAAAACTCTACAGGTATTATCAGAATCAATGATGAAAAACTGAAATTTTTAAAAATTTTTAAAAAAGGAAAAACTGAACATTTTCTCCCTAAGACTAGGACAAGACAAGGGGTCCTCTCTCAACACTTCTAATACAATTAACGTTGTGTTGGAGTCGCCGGGCTTGGTGTTGCAGGCCTGTAATCCCAGCACTCAGGAGGCTGAGGCAGGAGGATCGCTGAGAGTTCAAGGCCAGCCTGGGCTACAAAGTGAGTTCAAGGCCTGCCTGAACCGCATAGTGAGACCCTGTCTCAAAAAGACAAAACACAAAAACAAAACAAAACAAAACACATTGCATTGGAAATCCTAGCCAGTGCAATAAGGCAAGAAAAAAAGGAAAGAGAGGCATAGATTGAAAAGGAAGAAATAAAAACTATCCTTATTTGCATAAAATAATTATCTGCATAGAAAATCCCAAAGAATCTACAAAAATTTATTAGAACCAACAAGTCAGTTTAGCAGTTACAAGGTCAACACACAAACACCAATCATACTTCTATATACTAGCAACAAACAATTGAGAAACCTCCAACATTTTTTTAAATATTCTTTAAGCAGCTCCAAAATTTTTTAATATTTAGGTACAAATGTAATAAAATACATACTGGAGCTATATGTTGAATATATTGGGTTAAATAAAATATACTAAAGTTAAATGTACCTGGTTTGGGTTTTTCTTTCTTTTTTTTACTTTTTTAATGTGGCTGCTGAGATTTTTTTTTTTTTTTTTTTTTGGTAGTTCTTAGTTTTTTGAGACAGGGTCTCACTATGTAGTTCAGGCTGACTTTGAACTCACCATGTAGCCCAGGTTGGCCTTAAACTCAGGCCAATCCTCCTGCCTCAGCCTCCCAAGTGCTGCTCTCTTTTTTCATATTCTTTGCTTTAGTCTTTTTTTTTTTTTTTGTGGGTACCGGGGGGTCAACCTCAGGACCTCGAGCGCCAGCAGGCGCCCGTGCCACTGAGCGATATCACCGGCCCCTTTTTTTTCATATGTGGGTTCCGGGAGTCGAACTTGGGCCCTCGCGCTTGCCGGGCAGGCGCTTAAGGCGCTGAGCCATCTCACCGGCCTGTCATGGAAGTATTTTATTTCTCCATCAATTTTGAAAGATAGTTTTGCAGGGTACATCAATCTGGGTTGAAAATTATTTTCCTTTAGAGCTTGAAATACGTCATTCCAAGCTCTTCTTGAATTGAGAGTTTGTGCTGAAAAGCCAGCTGTGATTCTGATGGGTTTTCCTTTATAGGTGATTTGTCTCTTCTCCCTAACAGCTTTTAAGATTCTGCCCTTCTGTTGAATTTCTGGGATCTTGACTATGATACGTCGGGCTGAAGTTTTTTTTTTGATCATGTCTAGTTGGCGTTCTAAAAGCTTCATTTATAGGGGGGGTCAAATTCTTTTTCTCTTCCAGGGAAGTTCTCCGTGATAATGTCTTTGAACAAGGTTTTAATGTCATTGATGCTATCTCCTGCTTTTTCACTTATTCCAATTATTCTTAAGTTGTTTATCTTTGAGTCATCTAGCAGCTGCTGAATTGATTTTTCATGGTCCCTTGCTGTTTTTAAGAATTCTTTCTTTTCATGATCACTAATTGCAAGCCTGTCTTCTATATCTGAGATCCTGTCCTCACATTGGCTTAATCTGCTACAAATACTTTCAATGGAATTTTTGTTCTCTTGGATATCAGCTTGAATCTGCCTTATGGATTCCATTTCTTTCCTATGCTGAGCATTCATGGTTTCTATAGTTTTCTTAAGCTCGTCTATTTTTTTGTCTGTATCAGCTATAGTGTCCTTAAGCATGGTCTTCATTGTGGATATTATCTCTGCAGTTATCTGTGAAATTATTTCTGTTTTAATTTTTTCCAGAGCCTCATTCAGTTGCTTTGTTGTTACCATTTCAGATAGGCCAGGTGGGTGGCTTTCGGATTGTCCCACCTCATTGCCCCCTAGGTTTGCCTTTGGTGAATTGGATGTGTGGGGTTGCATCTTGTTTAAGTGTCATCTCATTTTTTCTTTCTTTAATTTAATTCCTGGGGTGATGTTTGTAAATTACCTATGGTAGGTTACTTTATTGCTAGTGTTCAAGATCTTTAGAAGATGACTACTTCTCTTCAGTATCTTCCAAGTTGAGCTTGCTTTTGGGTTTTGAGCTTTCTGCCAGATCCTACCTCTTCAATTCGTTGGATGTGAGAAGTTGCTACCTGTTTGGCCCAGTCCTTGATTCTTTGGTACTGTGCCACTGTATTTTCTGTGTCCCTTAGTCAATCTCAATCATGAAATATCAGGAAGGAAAGATGTTTAGAACAATTATTTCACATTTGGCTATAATGGTAACTAAAGCATCAAACACAGCCTAGAAAATGACAGACTGAGCTAACCAGTTATTTACCACTTTTAGCTGTATAGAGTTGCGGTTATATAACAAAATCTAAAACACACGAGAAAAATTATATGCAGTATACAAGTCCTAAGTATGTCAATTTTTCCCTCAGGAGTTTAAATTTAAAATGAGTTAAGGAGGAAATAGAGTATTGGGAGAATAGGAAGGAATTAGATGTAAGGTTAGAGGACCAAGAGGGATCCCACTAACATTGGGACACTGGTGCAGAGGACTGGTGGGAAAAAGAGAATGAAGGGATAAAAGGAAGAACAGATCACAACCACAATCACAAAGAGGTTAGAGGTGTTATTTACACTCATATAAAAACCAGAGAGAATAATGAAGGAAAGAGCAAATAAACAAACAGAAACAAAAATGAAAACAAAACAAAAACAACAAAACAGACAAAACATAAATAAAACCCCATCAGAAAAAAAAAAAAAAAAAAAAAGGGCCGGTGAGATGGCTCAGCGGCGTAAGCACCTGCCTGGCAAGCGCGAGGGCCCGAGTTCGACTCCCGGATCCCACATACGAAAAAAGGGCCGGTGATATCGCTCAGCGGCACGGGCGCCTGCTGGCGCGCCAGGTCCTGAGGTCGAGCCCCCGGTACCCACAAAAAAAAAAAAAAAAACCTTCACCAGAACAAAAAACAAATGAGAGAGAAAAAAATAAAAATAAAAAAATAAAAAGAATCAGTTCCAGGTGTTGATTCTGCTGTAGGCAGGCACCATGTGATGACAGAGTCCTGTTCTGTGCAGGTCGGTCCCAGTAAGCCAGGAGGCCCTCTGGCAGGGCAGGGAGCAGAAGCGTGTACTTTTAGGCAGAGACCAGTCTCGTTCGCCTGCCACCCTCAGCGCACTTTCGTGGGCCTGAGAGGCGCGGCACCGCCCTGTCCAGAGCGCGAGTTCCCAACGCTGTTTTCACGCTGCTCTGATTTTCGCCACACCCCCCACAATGGCGCCTGGCCTGTCGCTCTCTGGCACGGGACAGCTGTGGCTGAGAGACACTCACCGCCAGCCAACGCAGTTCTCCGCTGCTCCCCTGCCCCACCGCTGTCTCACAGTCCTCCGTGGGGGCTCCCTGGGTGTCAGCCGTCACCGTGTGTCTGCAGATGTGAGCTTCTGTCGCGCTGCAGTTCCTGGGATGGTAGAAGGTGCGCGCACGGTCTGCTCCTTCTTTGTTGAAAAGTACCCTTCACTGGTGCCGGGGGTCCCAAACTGCGCTTCAGAACTTTTCTGGGTTCCGGGGAGGCATCTCCCCCACTCCTGCGCTCTCCCGGTCACTATATTCCCGTGGTCCAACAGCAACTTTTAGAGAGAGTTTCGCTGCCTGCTTCTTACTCATCTGCCATCCTTTTCCCCTCTCGCTTTAGTCTTTTCTTAACCCTTAACTCTTCAAGACAGAGAAAAGTGGAAAGAGTGAGGTGGCAAAAAAGGTGTCCAGTGGAGAAATCATTGGACCAATAAAGCAGAATTACTGCCCAGATCTGTTTTTTACCAACTATGTAACCTTGGGCAGATCACTCCCTCTCTGAACTTTGGGTTTCCTGTCTCTAAAATAAGGAGGTAGGGAGAGGGAAAAAGATGGTGGATCTGTAAGAAGCAGGCAGTGGACCTCTCCAAAAGTCGCCATCCAGACACTGGAATATAGTGACTAGAGGAGGACAAGAAAGAGGGAAGTGGCTCCCCTGGACCCAGGAAAGATCTGAAGCGCAGTTCAGGGCCCACGGAGAAAGTGAAGACAGAAACTCCAACAAAGAAGGAGGTGGACACCAGTGCCTTTTCCCTCTGTTGGGAATCCCGACGTGACTGAAAAGGTTCAAATCTACGGACACGCGGTGACTGCTGGCGCCCCTGGGGGCCTCTGCGGTGGAACATGAGAAGCTGCGGTGCAGAGAAGCAGCGGCCGTGAAGGACAAACTGACTGGCGGTGAGTGCTGACACCCAGCTGTCCCATGCGGGAGAGAGTGACTAGCTGGGCGCCATTGTGGGGGTGGTCAGCAACTGAACTTGTAACTCAGGGCGGCTGCCACTCCATCCACAGCTCCAGCAGGGACCTCCGTGGAGGAACGCAAGACACCATGGTACAGAGAAGCACCGGCTGTGAAGGACACTCTGACTGGTGCTTTTCTTCCTGGTATTCCAAGACTGAGATTGTCTAAGGATCACAGAAAATACTGCGGCACAGTACCAAAGAACCAAGGACTGGGCCAAACAGGCAGCAACTTCTTATCTCCAACAAATTGAAGAGGTAGGATCTTGTGGCAAGCTCAAAATCCAAAAATAAGCTACACCTGGAAGATACCTCAGAGAAGTAGCCATCTCCTAAGAGTTTGAAATACTAGCAATAAAGCAACCTACCATAGGCAATTTATAAACATCACCCCAGGAATCAAACTAAAGAAAGAAAAGAAAATGAGATGACACTTAAACAAGATACAACCCCACACATCCAGTTCACCAAAGGCAAACCCAGGGAGCAATGAAGTGGGACACACCGAAAGCCACCCACCTGACATCTCTGAAGTGGTAACAACAAAGCAGTTGAATGAGGCTCTGGAAAAATTTAAATCAGAAATAATTTCTCAGATAACGGCAGAGATAATGTCCACAATGAAGACCATGCTTAAGGACGCTAGAGCAGACACAGACAAAAAAATAGACGAGCTTAAGAAAATGATGGAAGCCATGAATGCTCAGCATAGGAAAGAAATGGAATCCATAAAGCAGATTCAAGCAGATATCCAGGAGAACAAAAATTTCATTGAAAGTATTTGTAGCAGATTAAGCCAATGTGAGGACAGGATCTCAGATATAGAAGACAGGCTTGCAATTAGTGATCATGAAAAGAAAGAATTCTTAAAAACAGCAAGGGACAATGAAAAATCAATCCAGCAGCTGCTAGATGATGCAAAGAAGAATAACTTAAGATTGATTGGAGTCAATGAAAAAGCAGGAGATAGCATAAATGACATCAGAACACTGTTCACAGACATTATCACAGAAAATTTCCCTGGTAGAGAAAAGAATTTGATGTTCAGATAAGTGAGGCTTATAGAACTCCAATTAGCCATGATAAAAAAAAAAATCTTCAGCCAGGCATATCATAGTCAAGATTCCAAAAATTCAACATAAGAGTAGAATCTTAAAACTGTTAGAGAAAAGAAACAAATCACCTATAAAAGAAAGCCCATCAGAATCACAGGGGACTTTTCAGCACAAACCCTCACGTCAAGAAAAGCTTGGAATGATGTATTTCAAGTTCTATAGGAAAATAACCTTCAACCCAGATTGATGTACCCCACAAAACTATCTTTCAAAACTGACGGAGAAATAAAATACTTCCATGACAAAGAACATCTGAGAAAATTTATAACCACCAAACCAGCACTCCAAAATGTTTTGAAGGACATCCTAGAAAGGGATAACAAGGACTACAACTCCAGGAACATCAACAGAAGGAATCCACCAGGCAGGGCAAATAATTAAAGAGAGGGAGGAAAAAAAAATAAAAAGAAGGGAAGCCAACAACAGGGAAATAACATGACAAGGATAAGTCAACACATATCAGTTTTAACCATCAATGTTAATGGGTCTCAATTCACCAATCAAAAGGCACAGACTAGCAAATTGGATCAAGAAGCAAGATCCAACAATATGCTGTATACAAGAAACACATTTAATTCAAAAAGAAATTCATAGACTGAAAGCCAAAGGATGGAAAACAATACTCCATGTGACAGGAACCCAGAAAAAAGCAGGGGTAGCTATTCTTTTGGCAGACAAAGTGAATTTCAAGCCAAGAATGACTCAGAGAGATAAAGAAGGTCACTACATCCTTGTAAAGGGAACAATCCAAGAGGAAGAGATAACAATCATAAATATATATACAACAAATACCAGTGCACCCAACTATATAAAACAAATATTAATGGACATGAAAAATCAAATAAGCACTAATATAATTGTATTAGGGCATCTCAATACTCCACTGACACAAAAAGACAGATCAACTAGACAAAAAAATCAACAATGAAATATTACAACTGAACCAAACTTTGGAACAAATGGACTTAGTAGATGTCTACAGAGTGTTCCACCCCACAACATCAGAATACACATTTTTCTCAGCTGCACATGGGACGTTCTCCAAAATAGACCATATACTAGCTCATAGAACCTGCTTAAGTAAATGCAAAGGAATTGAAATTATCCCATGTATATTATCAGACCATAGTGCAATGATATTGGAAATCAATGGCAAAAGAAACCACAAGAACTTCCTAAACACATGGAAATTAAATAGCACCCTCCTGAACAACCAATGGGTCATAGATGAAATTAAAGAAGAAATTAGACAGTTTCTGCAACTGAATGATAATGACAGTACAATATACTGGAACTTATGGGATACAATGAAAGCAGTCCTAAGAGGGAAATTTATAGCATTAAATTCCTATATCAGGAAAACAGAGCAAGCACAAATAAACAACCTAATGGTGAGCCTCAAACTTCTAGAAAAAGAAGAGCAGGCTAAGCCAAAAGCTCGTACAAGGGAGGAAATTACAAAGAACAGAGTAGAAATTAATGTACTGGAGACTAAAAAAACAATACAAAGAATCAATGAATCAAAGAGTTGGTTCTTTGAAAGATTAAATAAAATCGACAAACCCTTATCCAACCTTATTAAAAAAAGGAAAGAAAGTACTCAAATCCACACAATTAAGAATGAAAAGGGTGATATCACAACAGACCCTGCAGAAATCCAGAAGATCATCTACACCTACTTTGAAAACTTGTATTCTAATAAGATGGAAAATGCAGAAGAAATGGACAGATTCCTAGATACATATGAATTACCAAAGCTCAACCAAGAAGATATAAAAATCCTAAATAAACCAATAACAATCAATGAAATTGAAGATGTAATTAAAAACCTCCCAACAAAGAAATGCCCAGGCCCTGATGGATTCACTGCTGAATTCTACAAGAAATTTAGAGAAGACTTAACACCACTACTTCTCAAACTCTTTAATGAAATTGAAAGGGAAGCAGTACTCCCAAATTCATTCCTGGAAGCAAGCATTAACCTGATACCAAACCAGAGAAGGACCCAGCTAAGAAAGAGAACTACAGACCGATCTCCCTAATGAACACAAATGCAAAAATCCTCAATAAGACACTGGCAAGCAGAATGCAACAAATCATCAAGAAGATTATACACCATGACCAAGTTGGATTCATCCCAGGGATGCAGGGATGGTTCAATATACATAAATCAATAAATGTAATACACCATATTAACAGAACCAAGGACAAAAATCATATGATCATCTCAATAGATGCAGAAAAAGCTTTTGACAAAGTCCAGCACCCATTCATGATAAAAACCCTACAGAAAATTGGAATAGATGGTTTTTATCTCAATCTGATAAAAGCTATCTATGACAAACCAACAGCCAATATCATACTAAATGGACAAAAACTGAAAGCCTTCTCTCTAAAATCAGGAACAAGACAGGGATGTCCACTGTCCCCACTCTTATTCAACATAGTCCTGGAAACTTTAGCCAGAGCAATTAGACAAGAGAAAGAAATAAGGGGCCGGTGAGATGGCTCAGCGGCGTAAGCGCCTGCCTTGCAAGCGTGACGGCCTGAGTTCGACTCCCGGAACCCACATACGAAAAAGGGGCCGGTGATATCGCTCAGCGGCACGGGTGCCTGTTGGCGCGCGAGGTCCTGAGGTCGACCCCCTGGTACCCACAAAAAAAAAAAAAAGAGAAAGAAAGGAATAATGATTGGAAAGGAAGAAGTTAAATTATCATTATTTGCAGACGACATGATACTCTACACAGAAGACCCCAAAAACTCCACTAAAAAATTGCTAGATTTAATAAGCAAATTCAGTAGTGTAGCTGGATACAAAGTCAACACTCAAAAATCAATAGCCTTCCTGTACACAAATAACAAATTCACTGAGAGAGAAATTAGGGAAACAACGCCTTTTACAATAGCATCCAAAAAAATGAAACACCTAGGAATCAATCTCACAAAAGAGGTAAAAGACCTCTACACTGAAAACTACAGTATTCTGAAAAAGGAGATTGAAGAGGATATCAGAAAATGGAAAGCTACCCATTGCTCTTGGGTCGGAAGAACCAACATAGTGAAAATGGCCATACTTTCAAAATTGTTGTACAGATTTAATGCAATTCCGATCAAAATCCCAACAACATATCTCACAGAATTACAGAAAACAATCCTAAAATTCATCTGGAACCAGAAGAAACCTAGAATAGCAAAGGCAATTCTGGGCAACAAAAACAAGGCAGGGGGCATCACAATCCCTGATTTGAAATTATACTATAAAGCTACTGTGATAAAAACAGCGTGGTATTGGCAAAAATAAAACAGACCCAAAGATCAATGGAATAGATTAGAAGATGCAGAAACAACTTCAGACATACTAAGCCACCTTATCTTTGACAAAGATGCCAAACACATTCACTGGAAGAAAGATAGCCTCTTTAATAAATGGTGCTGGAAAAATTGGCTCTACGCATGCTGAAGTTTAAAATTAGACCCATATCTTTCACCATGCACTAAACTAAATTCAAAATGGATCAAAGCTCTAAATATTAAAACAGAAACATTAAATCTCCTGGAAAATAGAATAGGTAAAACTCTTGAAGACATTGGTGTAGGCAAAGACTATGAATAAAACCCCAATGGCACAGGAAGTATCACAAAGAATTAACAACTGGGATCTCATCTTATTAAAAAGCTTCTGCACAGCAAGAGAAACCACCAACAGAGTAAAGAGACAACCCACAACATGGGAAAAGATGTTTGCCAGCTATTCCTCAGACAAAGGATTACTATCAAGAACATGCAAAGAACTAAAAAAAATCAGACTTCCCAAATTTAAAGACCCAATCCAAAAATGGGCATCTGAGATGAATAAACACTTCTCAGATGAAGAAATACAAATGGCAAATAAATATATGAAAAAATATTCAACATCACTGCTCATTCGAGAGATGCAAATGAAAACAACACTGAAATTCCATCTCACCCCAGAAAGAATGGCTATTATCAAGAAATCAACTAATAACAAATGCTGGAGGGGCTGTGGGGAAAAAGGAACCCTTCTCCACTGTTGGTGGGAGTGTCGAGTCAGTGTGGAGACTCCTCAAAAAACTAGGATTGGAGGTCCCATTTGACCTAGCTATTCCCCTTCTGGGTATCTTCCCAGAAGAATTAAAAACATCATACCACAGTGATATATGTGCACCCATGTTTATAGCAACACAATTTGTAATAGCTAGATCGTGGAAACAACCCAAATGCCCATTAACCGAGGAATGGATAAAAAAGATGTGGTATTTCTACACAATGAAGTACTACTCAGCCATAAAGAAAGATAAACTGGAAACTTTTATAAGTAAATGGATGCAACTCGAGAAAATACTCACAAGCGAAATAAACCGGATGCACATTTGTAAACATCGTATTGTCTCCCTACTATGAAAATGCAATTTCACTGTGACTATTCCATTCCTTAGTCTTCTATTTTTACCTAGCTTTTACATGGCTTAATCTTATACTGAGTAATGTTTTTCTTCAAAAGGTATTTGTACATTCTCTAATGCTTGATTTTGTTAATACATAAGAATGTTTACTTGTCTTTAAAAAAAATTAATTAATTAAAAAATAAAATAAATTTAAAAAATAAGGAGATAGGATCCAATCAATGATTCCCAGCTTTTTCTTTTTTAATTACAAAAGCCCCTGTGTATATTTTTTTCCTTCACTGTGTCTATCTTCACGTCAAACTTGCTGGCAAGAGCATTGGAAGAAACTGACACGTTAAGTCAGTTAGACCTGGACTGGGATCTCAACTCCACAACCGCGGGAGGGGGTACCAGATGCTGAACTTAGGGCCTTTGAACTGAGCTACACCTCAGCCCTTTTTACTTTTTATTCTAATTTATTTGTTTTGTGGTTCTGAGGCTTGAACCTAGGGCAGAGCTTTGCACTGAGCTACCATCCCAGACCTTTTAAAATTTTTGATCTCAAGACAAAGTCTTGCTAAGTCAATATATTACCCAGGCTGGGTTCAAATTTGCAACCCTCTCACCTCGGCCTCCAGAGTGCTGGGATTACAGGCATGTGCCACTGTGCCTGGCTTGGGAGTTATAACTTTCATACAATAAAATGCATTCATTTGAAGTATACAGTTGGAAGAGTTTTGGCAAATGTATATATACACCCATGCAAAATCATCCCAATCAAAGTACAGAATATTTTCATTAGTTCTTAAAATTCTCTCATGCCCTTTTGTTGTCAATTTCTCTATCACGTGAAAATCACTGATGCACTTTTTGTGACTACAGTATCGCCTATTCTCAAATTTCATGCTATAGGGAATAATAAAGTATGTTTTTTTGTTTTTTTGTTTTTTGCTTTTTGTTTTTGTTTTTATCTAGCTTTGTTCATCAGCTTTTTATTTTTTTATTTTTTATTTTTTGGCAGTACCTGGGGACTGAACCCAGGGCCTTCACACTGAGCTATCTCCACAGTCCTTCTTTCAAATTTATTTTATTTTATTTTATTTTTTATTTATTTATTTTTTTGTGGGTACTGGGGTCGACCTCAGGACCTTGCGCGCCAGCAGGCGCTGTGCCGCTGAGCGATATCACCGGCCCTTTTTTTGTATATGGGATCCGGGAGTCGAACTCAGGACCTCGCGCTTGCCAGGCAGGCGCTTATGCTGCTGAGCCATCTCACCAGCCCCAAATTTATTTTATTTTGATACAGGATCTTGCTAAATTGCCAAGTTGCCCAGGCTGGGTTTTAACTTGTGATCCTCCTGCCTCAGCCTCCTGCAGTGCTGGTTATGTGCCATCACACCTGGCTTATCATAGTGTTTTTTAGATTCATCATATTACTGCATTGTAGTTTATTCCTTTTTTTATTGATGGGTAGTAGTCCATTGTATCATTATACCACAATTCAATTATCCATTTCAATTATCCATTTATCTGCTAATAGATGTTTTGGGTAATTTCCACTTTATGGGTAATATCCACTTCCAGGTTATGATGAATAGAGTGGCTATAAAAATTTATGTACAACTCTTTTTGTAGATCTATGTTTCAATTTATTTTGAGTATCTGGAAGTGAAATTCCTGGGTCATAAGTATACGTTTAATTTTATAAGAAACTCTAGCTGAGAAAGGGATGCCAGATTTCAGATTTCCCAGGGAGGCTGAGACAGGAGGATCACTTTAGCTCATAAATTCTTTCTTTCTTTCTTCCTTTCTTTCTTTCTTTCTTTCTTTCTTTCTTTCTTTCTTTCTTTCTTTCTTTCTTTTTCTTTCTTTCTTTGTCTTTTTGAGTTAGGGTTTCACTATGTAGTTCAGGCGGGCCTTGAACTCACTTTGTAGCCCAGGCTGGCCTCAAACTCGCAGTGATCCTCCTGCCTCCCAAGTGCTGGGATTACAGGCATGCACCGCCACACCCGGTGAGCTCACTAATTCTAAACCAGCCTGGGCAACATAGCAAGACCCTGTCTCAAAAAAAAAAAAAAAAGGAAAAAAACAGTCAAAAAGTACCAAACTGTTTCCAAAGAGGAGTATACATAACTGCTCTACATCTTCACCAATGCTTGTTATTATCAATCTATTTAAACAAGAGCTATTCAGATGGGTGTGTCAGATAGTTTATTGTGGTTTTAATTTGCATTTATCTGATAACTAATGATAGGCCTCTTTTCACGTGATTTTTTTTTTTTTTTTTTTTTTTTTTTTTTTTGGGTACCAGGGGGACGACCTCAGGACCTCGCGCGCCAACAGGCACCCGTGCCACTGAGCAATATCACCGGCCCCTTTTTCGTATGTGGATTCCGGGAGTCGAACTCGGGCCCTCGCGCTTGCAAGGCAGGCGCTTACGCCGCTGAGCCATCTCACCAGCCCTATTTTTTTAATTTTTTAAAAATTTTCTATTTTGAGACAAGGTCTTAAACTGCCCAGGCTGGGCTCAAACTTGCAATCTTCTGCCTCAGCCTGAGCAGCTAGGATTATAGGCACCACCACATCAACTTCATGTCCTTATTGATTATGTGTATATGTATATATATATATATATATATATATATATATATATATATGTGATTTATATATATAAATTCTCAGAATTTGTTTTTTGGGGGCCAGTGAGATGGCTCAGCAGCATAAGAGCCTGCCTGGCAAGCGCAAGATCCTGAGTTCGACTCCCGGAACCCACATAAAAAAAAATAAAAAAAGAATTTATTTTTTGTAATATATTCTTTGGAGAATGATCTATACAAATCTTGTACCTATTTCTTATTGTCTAATTTTTTTTTTTTTTTTTTTTTTTTTTTTGAGACAAGGGCTCGCCGTGTGGTTCAGGCTGGCCTTCAGCTCACTATGTAGCCGGGGTTGGCTTGAACTCTTGGTGATCCTCCTGCCTCTGCTCAGTGATCCTCCCTCCCAAGTGCTGGGATCACGGGTGTGCGTCACCACACCCAGTTAATTGGCTAATTATTGAGCTGAAAAATTCTTTACATATTCTAGATACATGTAACCTTGTCAAAACATATATTACAATATATAGGCACATGCCTGTAATTCCATCACTCTGAAAGGCTGAAGTGGGAAGATTGCAAGTTCAAGTCCAGCCTGGTCAATATAGCAGTTTAGAAAGACCCTGTATCCAAAACAAAATAAAACAAAAAAGCTGGAGAGGTAGTTGAGACCTAAGGCCCTGGGTTCAATTCTCCATACCACAAAGTTATTTTGGTTTGTGTCTTGTTTTGTTTTGTCTCACTCTGTAGCTCAGGCTGGCCTTGAATTCACTTTGTAGCTCAAGGTAGCCTCGAACTCATGGCGATCCTCCTGCCGCAGCCTCTCAAGTGCTGGGATTACAGGTGTCTGCCACCACACCTGGCTGGTTTTTAGGTTTTTTTGAGAGGTCTCACTATGTAGTACAGACTGGCCTCAAACTCATGGTGATCCTCCTGCCTCAACCTCCAGAGTGCTGGTGGTACATGCCTGACTACAAAGTTATCTTAAAATTATATTTTGCTCCAGTCTGTGGCTTGTCTTTTCATTTTCGTCATGTCAGTCTTGTAAAAGAGCAGAAGACCTTGGCATGGTGGCATGCCTGTAATCCCAACATTTAGGAGGCACAGGCAGGAGGATCACAAGTTTAAAACCAGCCTGGGCTGCACAGTGAGTTCAAGGCCAGCCTGAACTACATAGTGAGACCCTGTTTAAAAGGAAAAGAAAAGAGAAAAGAAAAGAAAAGAAAAGAAAAGAAAAGAAAAGGAAAGGAAAGGAAAGGAAAGGAAAGGAAAGGAAAGGAAAGGAAAGGAAAGGAAAGGAAAGGAAAGGAAAGAAGATTTTAGTATTGATAAAATTCAACTTATCAAGTTGTTCATTTCCTTTTTTTTTTTTTTTTTTTTTTTAACTTCTAAGAAATCTATTCTACCTCAAGATCTCAAAGATTTCCTCAGCAAAAGTTTTAACTTTTCTGATTAGGTCTAGGATCCATTTTTTTCAAGTTAATGAGGCCAAAGTTCAGAGTTGTTTTTTCCTTATGGATATCCAGTTGTTCCTTTTTGTTTGTTTGTTTGTTTTTTAGGACTAGGAATTGAACATAAGCCTTTTTGTTTGTTTATTTTTTATTTTGAGACAAGTTCTCATTAAATTCCTAAATTGTCCAGGCTGGGTTGGAACTTGAGATCCTCCTGCCTCAGCCTCTCAGAGTTCTGGGATTATAGGTGTACACCACCATGCCCAGTTTGTGTCTGAGTTTTTTTTTAGTCTGCAAAATGTAGCTCAGTCATGAGGACGGGTGGTGTGAGCTTAGTTCAGGGTCCAGCAGAAAGAAGGCCCTGGGGAGAAGGAGCTCCCATTCTGGCAGCCATCAGGACAGTAGTAAAATTTCAGGCCCTAGAGCTAGATGGCCTGCATTCAAACTGACCTCTCCTAGTCACTTCCTTGCCAAGTTATTTAGTGTCCCTGAGAATGAACTTCATCATCTGTAAAACAGGACCGATAATGTGCTACCTACATAAAGAGTTGTCCTGAGGATGAAAAGGCATAAGAATATTTTTTTCTTTTGTCATTTGTTATTTATTTATTTATTTTGGAAGTTTTTGAGACAGGGTCTCATATGTAGTACAGGCTGGTTTTGAACTTACTATGTAGCCCAGCCTGACCTCAAATGCACAGCGATCTTCCTGCTCAGCCTCTTGAGTGCTGGCATCACAGGCACACACCACCACACTTGGCATAATTGAATTATTTTAGCTATATTTTTTGAAACTTTGAAAATATCTGTCTGGTGTGGTGGCACATGCCTGTAATCCCAGCACTTGAGAGGCTGAGGCAGGAGGATCACTGTAAGTTCAAGACCAGCCTGAGCTACAGTGAGTTGAAGGCCACCCTGAACTACATAGCGAGGCCATCTCAAAAAAAGAAAAAAGAAAAAACAAAGAAAGAAAGAGGGAAGGGTTCTCTCTCCCTCTCTCTTTCTCTCATTGCTTTTGCTGTCTTCTGCCACCATGAACTGTTGCCCCTCTACCATGTCCCACCCTGCCTTGGAGCCAGCTGATTATGGACTGAAACCTCTACAAATTGTGAGCTAAATAAAGCTTTCCTCCCTGCAAAAAAAAAAAAAAGTAAGAAAGAGGGAAGGAAGGGGAGGGAGGGAAGAAAGAAGAAAAAAAGCAAGAAAGAAAGAGAGAGAGAGAGAGAGAGAGAGAGAGAGAGAGAGAGAGAGAAAGAAAGAAAGAAAGAAAGAAAGAAAGAAAGAAAGAAAGAAAGAAAGAAAGAAAGAAAGAGAAAGAAAGAAAGAAAGAAAGAAAGAAAGAAAGAAAGAAAGAAAGAAAGAAAGAAAGAAAGAAAGAAAGAAAGGAAGGAAGGAAGGGCGGGCATCCTTTTATACCTTCTCTGATATGTGAGTTTGGCACTCCAGCTTGGGAGCCTGCATAAGTTTCCCCATGATCTCTAAAAATCTTTGTAGGGGCCGGTGAGATGGCTCAGTGGCGTAAGCGCCTGCCTTGCAAGCGCGAGGGCCCGAGTTCGACTCCCGGAACCCACATACGAAAAAGGAGCCGGTGATATCGCTCAGTGGCACGGGTGCCTGTTGGCGCACGAGGTCCTGAGGTCGACCCCCCAGTACCCACAAAAAATTTAAAAAAATAAAAAAATAAAAATCTTTGTAGATTTGACACTAGGAGGTCCGTAAGTGGCAATGGTAATTCTAGGAGTCACCACAAGAGGTCAGAGAATTTACTCGGGTAGCTTGTGAGGGGACTTCAGTAACATTTCTGATCTACCCACTTGGAAATAACATTAGCATTGGAGTGATCGGGGCTTACTGAGAGAGACTCAGTGTTAATGTCCTGACGTCCTGAGTCTCTGCAGGTGAGCGCTGTGGTGAAACACGAACAAAAGCATTTATAGTCCTTTGGAGCACAACCTGTTTATAAGTAGAAATAAAATAATAATATTAAGTACACATTTTAAAAAAGTATGCACTCTGTCAGACACTGTTCTAAGTGTTTGTCATTAACTTATCCCTGTAGTAGTTATTCTTTTTTTAATGCAATACATGTAGATATTAATAAAGAAAATATAAAAAAGCACTCTTCTTAATTCTATATAAAAACAAAATTTCATAAGAAAATAATTAGAGAATAATAATAGTTAATACACTGCGGACCATAATCATAAAAGAATGGCCCAAATGTATTTCAGACTACAAGTCAAAGACAAAAAAGAAAAAGATAATACCACAAAACGTTGTTTTCAATGAACTAAGAGAAACTAGTACTATAAATGAAACATTACCATATATATTGAAATAGTTTTGAAACAATGGAATAGAGAATTGGGTGTAGTAGCTATACTAATTTCCCTATTTTATTTTTTTATTTCCTTACTTTAATTTTTAAGTAAGAAAAAAAATTAAGAACTTTTAAGTAAGAAAATTGGGGCTAAGGGGTAGGAAACTTGCCAAAAGCCATGAGAGCGATTTATGATTCATCTAGGGGGAACTGTAGTAGAAGAGACTATTTTGCTGAAGTTGTTTTTTTTTTTTTTTTTTTCCCCTTGGTCTCTTACCTGCTTTTTATTTTATGGTTTATGAGGTATAAATCAACTAGCTTTTGTAAAAGCACCTTACAGGTTCTGACATCCAGTGGGACCTAAGGACGCACCTAGCTGGATGCCTGGGGCAATCTCAGAGCAGACCCTGGGACAAGGTTTGCCAGGTAAGAGACTTCTTAAATACGGGCTCCAAGGACAAACTGGTAAGGGCAGAGGGGAAGCAGGATTGGAAAGGGAAAAAAGCAAACAAAGATGCGATTTCGGGCAAAGACCCAGAGAGGGTAGTTTAATCCCTAAAGGAACTTAATCCCTAGGGGAGCTCGGGAGTGTAAATTCCATTCGGAGGCCACTATGCTGAGCTTTCAAACTCCTGCATCTAATGAACCATTTGCCAGAGGCTAGGAAGAGGAAAGGATCAAAGCCATTCCAGTAACTTGAGGAGCTCCACCCCAGAAGTCTCAGGAGCAAAGGCAAGCAGCAGCCAGAGAAGGGCCGGGAGGAACTGGTCAGAGATCAGAGAGGATCTAGGCACTGCAATAGGATCCCCTACAGGTTTTCTTCCTCTCAGCAAAATGGCACAAAGGAGGATGTGGCCAATTCTACCAAAGGAAAAGGAATCAGGAAAGATTTCCATGGGAGCTGACATCTAAAGTTCCTCCACATGGGCAGGGGTTTGTCAGGTGGATGTGGCCAGAAAGGGTAGTCCTGGCAGAGGGGACGGCATGAGTGAAATCAAAGGGTGCGGAAGAGTGTGACACACCAGGCGACTCAAATGCAACTCAGAGGCCCTGTGTGCCATACCAGGATGCTGAACTAAATCCTGAAAAACAGCGGGAGGCGTGGAAGGGTTCTGCACTGGGGAATGGCTTGACCAACCTTGGATTGGACAATAATTACTCTGGCTGACAGTGGAGTGAGCAATGCCCTGGAGGAAGGGAGACCAGACCAGACAGAGATGAAATCAGAGACAATTAGTGTGGAAGCAACCAAGAGTTCAAGGGAAAGCCAGGCCTGGTGGTACAGACCCAGACTGAGGCAGGAGAATCAGGAATTTGAGCCAGCTTGGACTAAAGAGCAAGACCCTATCTTTAAAAAAAAAAGTTCAGGCCAGGCCTGGTTGCGCATGCCTGTAATCCCAGCACTTGGGAGGCTGAGGCAGGAGGATTGCTGTGAGTTCAAGGTCAGCCTGGACTACATAATGAGTTCAAAGTCAGCCTGGACTATGTAGTGAGACTCTGTCTCAAAAAACAAACAAGCTGGGTGTGGTGGCACACACCTATAATCCTAGCACTCAGGAGGCTGAGGCAGGAGAACTGCCAAAAGTTCAAGGACAGCCTGGGCTACATAATGAGTTCAAGGCCAGTCTGAACTACAAATCCAGACCCTGTCTCAAAAACACCAAAACAAACAAACAAAAAGTTCATCATGACCAGGATTATTGAGTGAAAGGTGTGGTCCCTCTTTTTTCTCTCTTTTGGTGCTACTGGGATTGACCCCAGGATGATCTTCCACTGAGCCCTTTTTAATTTCATTTTTGAGTTAGAGTCTCACTAAATTGCCCAGGCTGGCCTCAAATTTACCATCCTCCTGCCTCAGCCTCCTGAGTGCTAGGATTACAGGCAGGTGTGCGCCACTGCGCCCAGCAGCGTACCTTTTAACGAGATTACAAATCGTTTTGTGTGTGCATTAAACCATTTATCTTTAAGTACAGGGCCTCAGAGGTAAGTTCCTGATCCTTCAAATCTAGCTATTTATGACACATTTCCAAGTGAGGGACTCTTCCTAGCTTGACTGTAATGCAATAGATGATCTTCCATTTATTTTCATACATCTTTGTTTTCCCATGGTGATTTACAGGGACTGCCTCCAAGCTCATATAAATACTTCATAAATATTTGGCCATTTCTAACCAGTTGGATATACATCTGTTGCACAATAAATTACTCACATCTTTCAGCAAGAAAAACACTGAATGTGAAGATTGAAGGAATGACACAACTAACAGGGTACCATGAGAATCTGCTATAAGTATGTT
This sequence comes from Erethizon dorsatum, assembly GCA_028451465.1. Taxonomy (NCBI): domain Eukaryota; kingdom Metazoa; phylum Chordata; class Mammalia; order Rodentia; family Erethizontidae; genus Erethizon; species Erethizon dorsatum. The sequence continues at coordinate 115,259,349 of CM051827.1, read as the reverse complement.
ATTTTTCTGGGGTGAGGGCCCCACCCACACTCCTACACAATAAAGAAAACCACCCTTTCATTTCAGAGGATCTTTTTCATTTTTTTGCTGTGCTGGGTATTAAACCCAGGGCCTAGATCACCTTAGCCGCTAGTCAAGCACTGAAGGCCGGAGCTCCAGCCCAGTTTGTGCCTGCTCTGGCAGGGAGTAAGTTCTCGCTGCCCAGGATCCGCCCCATTGATTCTTACCCAATGTGCCGCTCTGAGCCGGCAGGCTGGTGCTTCAGTGGGACACAGGAAGTTTTCTCTTTGGCTTCCTTCTTTTCCTGGTGGTTTTCCTTCACGGGTTTCAGGAAGCTCTCTTGGCTCAGAGTGCTTAATATGCTCAGTATGCACATTCTTCCTCTTGGCAAGAATCTTGCTCTTAACTTGCTTGTTTACTACAAAGCCAGCAGCATGCTGGGCAACACCATAGCCTCTTCCGGTTTGGCCATGGTGACATTTGCGTGGCATTCCTATTTGAACAGTACCCATTCCCTTGATGTCTACAATATCCCCGTTTTTGTAGATCGGCGTGTATGTGGCCAAAGGAACAACCCCATGTTTTCTGAAAGACCTAGAGAACATATACCAGGCTCCTCTCTTCTTTCCCTCTGTGTTCCTCATTTTGGCGAATTAGTGGAAGATGATGGATCTGAACAAAGGGCAAGATTATAAATCTTATTTTGCCAAGAGTGAGGGGAAATTAGTTTTCATATTTTCCCAACTGATTCCAGGGAAGAAACTAGGAATACAGAAAATTTGAGGAGAACTGATAGACAACATAATTACTGATAATAAATCATATCACATCGATTGCTGGGCTGATCCTGGAATCACCTTTGGAGAGGGGAAAACAATTGACAGATGAAAGATCTGACTCTAGAGAGCTGAAAAGACTTGCCTGTGGTCACACAGAATTTGTTTTTTTTTTTTTTTCTTTTTTTTTTCTTTTGGTGTTTTGAAACAGGGTCTCGCTATGCAGTTCAGGCTGGACTTGAACTCACTTTGTAGCCTAGGCTGGCCTCAAACTCACAGCAATCCTCCTGCCTCAGCCTCCCGAGTGCTGGTATTACAGGCGCATGCCACCACACCTGGCAGTTTGTTTGGTTTTTAAGTAAAACACAGACTTAGAACCTTTTAGGGAAAACAATTCTCCTCCACTATACAGGTTAACATGGACTCATTAACAATTTGAAGAGCTCTGTGCAGTGTTGCAAGCCCGTAATTTCAGCATATTGGGAGGCTGAGGCAGAAGGATTGCAAATTTAAGGCTGGCCTGGGCAAATTAGAAAGACCCTGTCTCAAAATAAAAAACAAAAAAGGATACACACACAAAAGGAGGGGCTGGGAGAGCAGTTCAGTTGTGGATACTCAGCACAGGCAAGTTATTGGACATGCAAAAACAAAAACAAAAAAAGATACACATGCACAAAGACAATCTGGAAAACATCCAAAAGTAGAAAAAATTGTTTAGTCCTTTATGGCCTCACAAAGAATTATTGGTAATATTTTAGTGGTAATATTTTGCTTGCCTCCTTGCTTTCTCTCTCTTTCTCTCTTTTGTTTCCTTCCTTCCTTTCTTTCTTTTTCTCTTTCTCTCTCTTTCTTTTCTTTCTCCAGATTTCATTCGCTTAATTTTTCATGTGTAATAAACCCTATGTTGTAGCTACTGCTGGAGCTTGAGTCCTCTGGACGTAGACTCTGGCGTGGGTTTTCACAAGATGGTCAGTGAATTCCTGGTAGCGAGACTTGGTGAACACAGTCTGTTTCCAGAGGTCGGGGGTTTGGTAGCTGTTAGGTCTTGGAGATGGCATCAAAGGTGGCCTTGGCGAAGTTCCCCAGAGTGGCAGTATAGCCCCTGGCTGAGGTATAGCAGTCATCAGTGCAGCCATCAGCAGCAGCTTCTTGGGCACAGGGGCTGAGATGATGCCAGCGCCTCTGGGGGCAGGGATCAGATGCCCCAACGCAGAGCCACAGTGGCCTTTCACCTCGCAAGGGACAGTGTGGGCTTGCGGATCTTGTTTCCCTAGTAGCCTCGCTGCACGGGAACAATGGAGAGCTTGGCCAGGATGATGGCCCTGGGAATGGCAGTGGCTACTTCCTTGGAGCACTTACACCCAGACCAACGTGACTGTTGTAGTCCCCAATGGCGATAAATGCCTTGAACCTGGTCCGCTGGCCAGCACGAGTTTGCTTCTGCTTGGCGTGATCTTCAGAACTTCATCCTTGCGGGATGCGCCCAGGAAAAGGCAATCATCTCAGACTCCTTGATGGGCAGGGAGAAGAGATACATTTCCTCCAGGGGCTCGATCTTCATGTCCTTGAGCAGGTGGCCCAACTTGGTGACAGGAATCCGCTCCTTGTCCTCGGCCATTGCGTCATGAGCCCTGCAGCCTTAAAGGCCACTGCCGAAGCCTCTGAAGCCACCTCGGCCTCCCGTGGCTGGGTCCCAGGGCCTCCCGCTGCACCGGTGTCATCTGCCATTTGGTGTTTTCCCAAGGAAGAAGTAGCTTTTTCCCTCTGAACATTTTCTATATTCTTTTAACAAGTTTTAGGGCTGTGGGTTTAACTCAGTGGTAGAGCACTTGCCTAACATGCATGAGGCCCTGGGTTCTATTCCTAGGAAACCCTCCCCCACCAGAAAAAAAGAAAAGAAAAGAAAAAAAGAAAACCAATAGGTTTTAATTTTCATTTTACCTTATAATACTTTATCATTAGTCATAAATTTTAAATATAATTATTTTTAATAGTTCTAGAATATTTCATCAAGTGGATAGTTTTTTGTTTGTTTTTTTGAGACAGGGTCTCACTATGTAGTTCAGGCTGGCCTTGAACTCTCTATGTAGCCCTGCTGCCCTTAAACTCACAGTGATCCTCCTGCCTCAGTCTCCCAAGTGCTGGGATTACGGGCATGCACCACCATGCCTGGCCAAGTGGATGTTTTTAACCATTTGTGAATTGGTACACATTTGGGTTGCTTCCTTTTTATTTTTTCCAATATAAAATAGTCATTGTGGTGAACATCTTTGCCTACATGGCTTTTTCTGAGTTTTGGATTCGTCCATTAACACATATTTTCAGAAATGGAATGATTGTGCTCGCTTCAGTAGCACATATACTAAAATTGGAACAATACAGAGAAGATGAGTGTGGCCCCTGTGCAAGGATGACACGCAAATTCGTGAAGCAGTCCATATTTTTACATTTTAGCTGTCACAGGCAACTATAACATTGTCCTAGGGACTTGTGGAGAAAGGGCAGGGAATTGCTCAGTGTAGTGTTTTAACTTTCAGAACCAAGCAGTCTATTTACTCTTCTTATTTAAGAAAAGTGTTAGTATGATTTTAAGAGAAATCCAGACTCCATCAGCTTTTGATAGCATCTTGGTTTTGGAAACATCTTCAATCTGTAATTGGCATTCAGAATGCCTTTGGCATGCCAAGCTGTGTGACGGCATTTAAGACCTGTTAAAACACTTGAGCCTGACTTTATTAACCAAAACTGATACCACCACCTTTATCTTCTAAACAAAATCCGCTTTGTTCTTATTTTCAAAAACAAAAACAACAACAAAAGAAATGGAATGACTGGTCAAAGGGAAAGAACAAGCAGGTGTGGTGGTACATGCCTGTAATCCCAGCACTCAGGAGGCTGAGACAGGAGGATGGCTGTGAATTTGAGGGCAGCCTGAACTACACAGTGAGATCCTGTTTCAAAAAAAATAAAACAAAATAAAATAAAAATTAAACGAAGAGAGAACATTCTAGGAATCTTGATACAAAACTGCCAGTTGTTTCCAAAAAGCATTATATTCATATTTTCTGGACACTTCCACTAGCACTCTTGCTATTATCCATATTTTCTCTATCTCACTTTAATATAAAGTACAAGATTCTTTAAAAAGGGCAGGTCTTAACAAGGGATACAGCGCAGGGGAAGAGCGTTTGCCTATCATACGTGAGGCCCTGGGTTTGGTCCACAGCACCACAAAAGAAAGAGAAAAAAAAAGTGGGGGTAAAGGCAAGTTTCTGTACCAAGCCCTTCCTCTGCTCATGGGCCTCTGGGAGTTGAGCTTTCCAAGTCTTACCTCCTCTGTTCCGTTTCTCTGCTGTTTCTCACTCGAACACCAGATGGCAGGCGAGTCCCATGACAGGTGGTCATGGCGCTTTCACTGCAATGAGAAAATCGCTTCTTGTCCCGCATGTATTTCTTTTCTGAGATAAACAGCACATAAGGCATCTGCTTTTTATTGGAAGTAAGATATGTAAGAAGGCAGGTTTTCAGCAAGGAATATCAGAGCAGCCAACCTAAATTCTGAGCCTTAAGTTATTATATCCCATGCAAAAAAAAAAGTGCCTTGGAAAGAAGCAAATGGAGGTTGAAAACCAATTGTTAAAATTCCACATATTCTAGATTTCCCCCAGTTAATAATCATAAAAAGTTTACAGCCAGCAAGTTACAGAGGCCCTTCTGTTTTAATTGTTGGGGTTTAGAGTCGGTGGGAACACCCTTCTCACCCAGGAGATTTTAAAAGCCAATCCCACCCCCTTCCAGTCTTCTCCAGCATTCATTTCCCTATCCCTCCACAAAATTGCCAGGGTAACTGACTCTTAGATGAGATGAGTTTGACTTTCTACTCTGATTTTGTAACAGAAGTTCTTTTGGTGAGGTTCTTTGTTTGAAAATGCACAATAAAAATGGCTTTAGAATGACTTCAGAGGACTCTTTCTTTTTCTGGTGCCAATAACAGATTCCAAAGCCGCTATTATCCAAGGTGGGTGATAGGATCCCTTGAGACTGTTTAAGTATCAGTTTTCAAAGTGCTTAGGAACTTGAAATATCTTGTATGGTATATTTGCAGGTGCATAATTGGCGCAGTGCTCCAGGGGTTATAAAGGCTGCCTTCCTGTAGTTGGAATAGACAGATTTAGCCTCTCACTGAAATTGAAGGCTGCAATGTTGATAACAAATCTGATTCTAGCTCTCCCGTGTCACTTCAGCCCAAAGGTGGCTTTGTCTCCCAGGAGAAAGAGGTTGGAGGTAAGTGAATGGCCCTTCACCAGAGCCATGTAGAAAACATTGCTAAGGAAAGACTTTTGTCCCAAGAGTGGAGGTTTAGGGCCATTGCGTGTGAAGCAAATTGGCTTTGTTCACAGCCAACCTGCCTGAATGCGAGGACTGCTGAGGTGACTGGAGCTGTGGCGCAGCGAACTGCTTTTAAAGCGGCTTTCAGTGGGAAACTTTGAGTGCACAATGGCTTTATTTTTGTTAGACATAGTTCTCCAACCTCACTTTTTTTACTGCACGTACCAAAATAAGTCTAGATGAACTTAAAAGGCTGCCTTGATGTCAGTAGGAAAATGGATATTGTCTCTCCTGAACGCTTGAATGGTAGTACATAATCCTAGCTACATCCAGATAAGAATACCTCCCCACCCCCCGTAGAAAGCTTTCCTGGAACGGAATAGCACTGAGAGTCTTCACTGTGAGGCTTGATGGCTCCAACTTGTCTTACTAAAACTTCTAAAGAAATAGTTCGTCCGCTCTTTCACACTCTTCCATTTGTAGTTAATACTTATGTGTACTTAGTGGTGTTCTGAACCCCTTTTATTTATCCCTCAAGGCCCCGGCATCTGCTGATACCTGTGCAGCAGGAGCTTTCATCCTACCAAATACAGGGTGGTGTTAGTGGAGAAGGGGCCAGGAGGGAGGAAAAGAGCCCATGTTTTTTTCTCTTAAGTTACTTGACTTAGGAAACCAATCAGCTCTTTTGAAGATTAAATGTGTCATTAAGACATTAAAATCTTCAGTGCTAAAGGCTCTGGTGAAACTGCTTCCCTCAGACAAATCTGAGGTGGGGGCTGTAGGTGTCACATTCAAATCAAAAAGGTGCCTCTCAACAGGAAAGATTTAATCAGCTCTCCTTCCCAGGATCAGCTGCCAGGTTTGAACATTTATTTGTCTGTGTTCCAGGCAGGAGACACTGCTAATTATGGGAGCAATTCCCATGGATACAGAGAAGAATTGTCTCAGCTGAGGAGTCAAAGCTCTGATCAAGAGGGGCCTAGGGGGAAAATGCCCCCAACATTCTCAGAAGAAATTCCCAAGTTGTCAAGGGACATGCCTTCTCCACAGAAGTATCCTCTTCAATCTGGCATTTGAAGACCTGGAAACTTCCTTTCCTTCATCTTCCTGATTCTTGTGTTGAGAATCCCTTTGAGAAACAGATTTTTTTTTTTTTTTTTTTTTTGAGATAGGTCCTGCTATGTAGTCCTGGCTGGCCTCAAACATGTGGCGGTCCTCCTGCCTCAGCCTCCCTAGTGCTAGGATTACAGGCATGCAACACCATGCCTGGCTGAGAAATAGAATTTAAAAAGTAATCTCTTGCCTGTAATCATAACTACTTAGGAGACTGAGACAGGAGGATTCCAAGTTTGAAGCCAGCCTGGGCCACTTGGTGAGAATTTGTCTCAAAATAAAATAGAAAAAGGGCTAGGGATATAGCTCAGTAGTAGAGCACCCTTGGATTCAATCCAGTACTGATAAAGTTTCTTTTATCTAAAGATTATTGCATAAATTTATCTGGAAAGCTAGGAGTGGTGGTGCATGCCTATAATCCCAGCACTCAGGAGGCTGAGCCAAGAGGATCATGAGTTTGAGGCCAGTCTGGACTACATAGAGACATGTCTCAAAAAAAAAAAAAAAAAAGAAGAGAAGAAAAAAGTTCACAGTATCTGGAAAAACCCAGAATGAAAGTGAAAACTTCACCAAGAGCAATTCTCACAAATGACAGTACCTGAAAAGAGGCAGAGTTGGCCACCAGGGCAGCCAAAGTAGCACAAGCATTTGGAACTTGTTGCCTTGTCCTTGGCAAAGACACCTCTGGCTCTTTTCTGCTCCAGCAAAGCTAACCTTTCTGGTGGAGAAAAACCTAGACTCAAGTGAGCTTCTCCTCTATCAGTTTGAATTTATATTCTGCTCCTCTTTTCTCCATTCTGCAGGGCACCTGCTCCCTGTCCCTCCCCCACTCCTCCAGCTGTCTGTCTGTCTCATTTGTGTCAATTAAGAATTACTACTGCTTAATTTATTTGAATGAATTTCCCTGTGTAGAATCCTAGCCACAGATAGGGCATCAGCCACCTCTCCCATTGACAAGAATAAAATGCTAAAAAAAACCAAAGTCATACAAAGCTGCCTCAGAAAAGAGCAAGGGAAACCTAAGAAGGAAAAGATGGCAAGACTAGGCTCCCTGACAATACCAGGTTAAATAGTTCATGGCCTGCCAAGGGTCAGCAATGCACAGACCAAGATCATTTGGGTCCACTCAATTTAGTTAAGGGTTTTGGAGATGGATCTTGAGATTTAGAAACCAAAACACCAACTGGAAGATAAAAACTTCTTACAGCACTGCCTAGTTTACAAAGTGTTTCTAATCTTCAGAAAAATGTCTTTCTGTTCATTGAATCAATAGGTCCTCTTCTTTAGTCACCTGCCTCCGTTCACTGAGCGCCTACTAAGCACCAGACATTGTCGTAGGTACTGAAAACAGTGTTCTAAGAACAGGAAATAAAATCCCTGTTTTCCTGGGACTTACAATCTAATGAGGCACAGATAAACAAATACAGAGACATACAGTTTATTGAATGGTAATGAGGGTATAGAGATTCATAAAGCAGTGGTAAGGGAGGTGGAGATTATGCTATGGGCAGTTTTTGAGTTTATGAAAGGTGTTCAGAAAGGATTTGCTGGTAGGGAGATTTTGAGCTGAGAGATAATAGAGAGGGAGCAAGCCACACAAATGTGATGGGGAGGAGCAATCCAGGAGAGGGGACAACAAACGCAGAGGTCTAGAGAAGGGAGTCTCCTTGTTGACAGAAGAGTGGAGCTGAATTGACCGAGCCAAGGGAGAGATGTGGGAGACAGGTCAGGGAGGCGGGAGTGGAAGGCAAACTCTGCAAGGCCTTGTAACTCCCTGCAGGGGCTTTGGTTTTTATTCCGAAAGAGATGAGAAACCAGGGCTGGGGATATAGCTCAGAGGTACAGCACTTGCCTGGCAATCACAAGGTCATGAGTTTGATTCCCTGTACCAAAAAAAAAAAAAAAAAAGGAGAGAGAGATGAGAAACCACTGGAGAGGTTTTTAGTACATCGATGACATGTTTTATGACATGACTGATGTTCAAAAAGGATTATTCTAGCTGCTGTGGATAAGTTGGAGATGGGGGGCATAGGTAGAAGCAGGGAGACCAGTGAGGAGACAATTGCAGGATCTAGGCAGGAAATAATGATGGCTTGGGTCAGGGCAGCAGCCGTGGAGGTAGAGGCACCAACATTTGCTGATGGATGTGATGAGGGTGGGGTGTATCAGAAATCGAAAGGAGTCTAAGACGTGATGAGGTTTTAGCCTGGGCAACTAATAGATAACCTAGTGGAAAGAACAGAGGCCTTGAATCAGGTTGTGGGACTAAATCTCAAATACACAGAGCCTGTAACTTGCAAGTCACTGAACCTTTCTAAGAATTGGTTTCTTCATCAGTATGAAAGTGATAATGACAATAGTACTACTCTCTCATAGTGAGGGGGTAAGAATTGAATGGGATGTGAAAAATGCTTAGAGGAGTACCTGGCACAGTGGTGCTGAACAAATGTCAGTTAAATGTGGGAGCAAGTAATGCCATTTGAAATAGTATGGGTTAGCCAGGCATGATGGTGCACCCTGAAATCCTAGCACTCTGGGAGGCTGAGGCAGGAGGATCACAAGTTCAATAGTGGCAATATAGTGACTTAGCAAGACACAGTCTAAAAGCCCTTGACTCTTCTTCTGTTTCTTTTGTGTACACTATACTGGGCTTAATATCTATGTATAGAACATTAGTTCACTTCCCAAGTTTGTATTTGTCATTAGAGACACGTAGCAAGAGGCCAAGGCAGGAAACTCAGATCATCTAAGAATCCCAGCTCTTACCCATCTAAAGAACTTGTAAAGGCAATGGAGTGGAGTAGGCATTCTCCAAGATAGGTGACAGGGTCATTAAAGCCATTTAGCATGTTGTGTGGGGGATAATTAAGAAATATGCATGTTAGGGTTTTTTTTTTTTAATTTATTTAATTTATTTATTTTGGCAGTACTAGGATTGAACTCAGGGCCTCATGCATGCTAGGCAAGCACTCTACCAACAGCCCTTTTTGGGCCAGGAAAGTAGCTCTGTAATGCAGTGCCTACCTAACAAGGGCAAGGCTCTGAGTTTGATTCCTGTTTCCAAAAAAGTAAAAAGAAAAAAGACAACAGACCTTTTTATTTTTTGAAACAGGGTCTCACTAAGTTGCCACACTTGCAATGGCCTCAAGCTTGTGATTTTCCTGCTTCAGCCTCCCAAGTAGCTGCTATTATAGGCATGTGCCAGCACACCAGGCTCCATACATGTTTTTGGTGGTTGCAGTAAGGACAGCAAAGATCAGGTTGGCTAGACACAGTCTTGTGAGTTGAAAATGTCCCTTCCTGCTGTATTTGTTGAAGTTTTTTGTTTTGTTTTATTTTGTTTTTTTGGTACTGGGAATCGAACTCAGGACCTCACACTTGCCAGGCAGGCACTGTGCCACTGAATTATATCCCCAGCCCTTGTTGAAGTTTTTATATAAGATTGTCCTTACTTATTCCTTAAATGTTTGATAGAATTTAGCCGGGTGTGGTGATGCACACTTGTGATCCCAGCACTCAGGAGGCTGAGGCAGGAGGCCACAGTTCGAGGCCACCCTGGGCTACGTTTGAGGCGAGATCCTGCCTCAAAAAAAAAAAAAAAAAAAAAAAAAAAAAAAAAAAAAATTACCAGTAAAACTATCTGGGCCTAGAGCTTTCTTTAGAGAAAACATTTTATAACAAATTAAATTTCTTTAATAGATACAGGGCAATTTGGATTTTCTGTTTCATCTTGTGTCCATTTTAATAAATTATATATATTTTTTGGGGGGGAAACCAGGAATGCAACTTAGGACCTTGTGCTTGCCAGGCAGGTGCTGTGCCACTGAGCTATATCCCTGGCTTGCTAGAGTTTATTTTTAAGAATGTTTTAGATTTAGAGAAAAAATTGAGAAGGTAGTACAGAGAGTTGCCATATACCCCACATCAACTTCCCCTCCCTGCTTTTTCTTTCTTTGAAATACTGGGGATGGAAGCCAGAGGCTTACACTTAAGCAAATGCTGTACCACTGATCTACATAGTCATTCCTTTTTTATTTTTTACTTTGGGACACATTCTTGCTAAGTTGCCCAGGAAGCCCTAGAACTTGCAATCATCCCACCTCAGCCTCCCGAGTGCTGGGATTACAGGCATGTACCACCAACTCCAGCTTCCTTAGTTTTTACCTAATTTTCTTTTTTTAATTTAGGATCATATCCAAGATACATTGCATTTAGTTGTCATGTCTTTTTAGGCTCATCTTAGTTGTGGGAGCTACTTAGACTTTACTTGATTTGGATGACCTTGACACATCTGAGGAAAACTGATTATGCATTTTGTAGAATGCTCTACTATTTGAATTTGAATGATGTTTTCCTTGTGATAAGACTGGGGTTAGGGGTTAATGGGAAGAAGGCAACAGAGGCAAAGTGCTATTTTTAATCTCACCATATCAAGAGTATACACTATCACCATAATTTATGACTGCTGATGTTTACCTTGATCATCTGGCTGGAATAATGTTTGTCTGTCATTTTTCTCCATTGTAAATTTACTCCCCTACTTACCCCTTTCCATACTGTACTCTTTGAAAGAAAGCTACTATATGCAGACCTGACCTAAGGGCAGGGAAGGTATATTCCTCCTTCTTTTGTGTGTACTGAGGATTGAATACCAGGCCTTTTTACTGAGCTACATTCCCAGCCCTTTTACTTTTTCTTTTTCTTTCTCTTTTTCTTCTTTCTTTCTCTCTCTCTTTTTTTTTTTTTTTTTTTGAGACAGGATCTTTCAGTGCAGTTCAGGCTGGCCTTGAACAACTCACTACGTAGCCCAGGCTGGCCTCAAAATTGAGCAGTGATCTTTCTGCCTCAGGCTCCTGAGTGCTGGGATTACAGGAGTGCATCACCACACCTAGCTTTGTTTTTTATTTTGAGACAGGATCTCACTAAATTGCCCAGGCTGGGCTCTAACTTTCGGTTCTCCTACCTCAGCCTCCAGAGTGCTGGGATTATAAGTGTGGGCCCCCACGCCTGACTATATTCCCCCTCCTTGAGGGCAGAGTAGCTACATAAATTACTTAGAATTCTTCACAGGAGTGAATCTTAATTTTCTTGAAATGAACTACATTTTTAAACCATTAGGATGGTTCACCTGAAGAATGTACAGTAAAATAAAGGCTTGGGAAAGAGGTCAGGGAAAAGGAAAACAGAGGTGGGAGAACCAGATAGTAGATACGTATAGAAATGTGAGGAATAAGTGATGAGTGCCTTGACTAGAGTGATTTTGGAAATAGGGAAAAAGAATCAAATTTGAGAAACATAACCAGTTCTTTATATTTCCTTTGGCCTAAATTAGGGTATTGATAAATTTTAGTACTTAATGGAACATTGTACTGCTTCTCAGAATCTACTCTGCCCCAGGTGGAAAGCATTCCTTGTACCTGAGCCCAGTGGTAGAAGGGGATAATATTTCTGCTGTGATTTAGACTTCCAGCCTTTAAGACTTATGCCTAGGAACTGGTGCCAACCATCTGTCCTTTTGGTTTTCAGTTTAACTTCACAACCAGCTTTCTAATACACTGTTGATATTTCTCCTTTTTTATAAGACAGATGTGGTTTCACAGGGCATCTCGAGGTTGCTTAAATTCTGTAAGTAAATACTGTGGGGTAGCTGTTTTCCTAATTTACGAACTGAAAAGGCAACTATGATAAAGAAGAAACATGGGATTTGGTGTCAGAAGACCTGAGTTTAAATACTTGGCTTTCCTTCAAATTTCCTAATTTCTATTCTCTGCTTATTTTTTCTCCATAGCAGTTGTCATTTAATGTATTACATCATTATTTATTAGGTGTGTAGGGTGTGTGGAGTGTGGTGTGGGGGTGCATGCTGTGTGTATTTGTGTGTGTGTTGTGTATGTGGGGTGTGGTACTGCACCTGTGCGTGTGTGTGCATGTATAATGTAATCCCCACAAATTTGCTCTGTTCTTGTTGTGTCTCTAGCATACTGGACATAACGAGTATATGTGCTGCCGAAGTGAGCACAAGGATGTACATGAGATACAATAGATAATTAATATTTGTGGAATGAATTAAAAAACATTTCATGGGTTTTCCCTTTGAATTAAATAGTATAAGGACATAGAAAATACAGAATGTGACGTTTCAGCAAAATAGTGATGAAAACCTATGACCCAGGTGGTTCTAGCAACACTCATAGAGAGCAACACATCTCATTTCAATTGACAGGGTCCCCTTCTGGGCTCTGGGAAGAGCGCTAACTTTGTTGGTGACTGTTTATTGAGGGCTGTAGTGTATGGGAAGACGCACAGCAGTATCCAGGGTCCTCTAAGAGAGCGCTCTCCCAAATCCTGGGCTCCAGGCAGTGGGCCTGGCAAATATGCTCGGGGCCATTCAGGTGATCCTCTCCTCTCACTTCCAGAGGATTTTTTCTGAAACACAAGTACCCCAGGAGGGGATCACAGCTAAATCCCTCGTTTAACATTTGAGCTGGATTTAGGATATGGATGAAGAGTAGGGAGGAGGCTCATTTTACTAATTTTGCAGTTGTGCCCAGAGCAGAATTTGACCAGTTTTTTCACATACCAAAGTCCCTTGGATCCTACATATCACTCCACAAACAAATGCTACAGACTGCAACTGATGGAGGAGAACATGATTCTGTTTTTAAACAGCTACAATTGTATCAACTTGAACTCCTCCGCTATCTTAATTACCAAGAAATCATAAGGTTGACAGGAGATTCTCTGTTTCCAAGCACACCAAACTAGTGCCACAGAGTGTAAACCAGGTTATCTGCCTTTGAACTTGTGCTCTATCTAAGGTATAGATGTGGGTGTGGAGTGCCCATCCATGAGGTTACTGTGTGATTTAAATAAACTATTACTTCTTCCTCTTCTTGTGCTGGGATCAAACCCAGAGCCTCGCCCATGCTAGGCAAGAGCTCTACCATTGAGCGACACCCCAGCCTGTCTGACATAAATAAATATGCATACACGTGGAGTTTACACCCAAATGTTTAGATTTGAGTATCTCCAATGACATGTGCTGTGACCAGTCATTCTCCAGCTCCTGTCAGAGGACTGGCTATTCTTGGTAAATGTGCAAAAATACAAATTCCTGGAGCCTCATCTTAGACCTAACAAAATAGAATCTCAGGAAAGATACAACCTGTTAATCTGTTTTTTCAACAAGCACCTGGTGATTATTATGAATGGCCAAGTTGGAGAACCCCTCTGAGTGATTCCAGGAAACTATATGATGTGGACTCTGAATTTAGCTACTTTATAGTTTCTTTGGAAAGACGAGATATGTAATAACCAAACATAATTTTCATCAGTATGGTCAACAATTTTTGTTTTGTTTTGTTTTTTGAGACAAAATCTTGCCATAGAGTTCAGGCTGGCCCTGAACTCACTCTGTAGCCTAGGCTGGCCTCGAACTCGCCAGCGATCCTTCGATCCTTCTGCCTCAGCCTCCCAAGTGCTGAGATTATAGGCGTGTGCCACCATGCTCAGCTTCGTGGTCAACAGTTTGATACACCGCATAATGCTACCTATTTGAAGACAAAGGGGAAATCAGTGGTGGAGAAAAGTGGGCCCTTAGCAGGCCTTTCAGTTCAGATAGGATTTGAATAAAGGGATAAGGATCATGTGGAGAATAATAGGTAGTGAAATGAACAAAGATTTAGAGGTAGGATTACAGAAACATGTATTCAGAACAATGGGTTTGGCCAAATTAGAATATATAAATTGGGCGCACTGTCTCACGCTGTAATCCCCAGCACTCGGGAGGCTGAGGCTGGAGGACTGACTCAAGTTTGAGGCCAGCCTGGGCTACAAAAGCAAGTCCAAGTCCAGCCTGCACTACATAGTGAGAGCCTAACTCAAAAAAAAAAAAAAAAAAAAGAAAAGAAAGAAAAGAAAGAAAAAGAACAAAACAAAACAAAAGGCAAATTAGTATATTCTCTGAAGAACTAGAAATAGGAATTGATAAGTAGAGTTGGACCAGATTGTGTAAGGTCTTTGAAGTCAGGTAGAAGAGTTCAACTTGCCTAACGTAGGAAAATAGGAAGTAAAATCAAACCACCAGCAGAGAGAAAGACACTCCGAGTAGCAGAAAGAGCATGAGTTCTGGTGCACACTAGAGCATGAAGCCTACTGCATCCTCCTGGTAACTGAGGAAAAGCCATCAGAGGGACCTGTGCAAGGGAGCCTGTGTCTATCTTCTCACCCAACGCTTCAATCTCATACAAATTCCCTTTGCCTCTTCCTATTGAAATCAGCAGAAAAGTTCCCAGGGAAGCTGAAAGTTGCTTCACAATGTAGAGTAATACTTACTTCTAATACTAGAAATCCACCAGACTCTGTCTGAAGCCCTAAGGTAGTTTTCTTTTTTCTTTTTTTTTGGTACCGGGAATTCAAACTCAGGACCTTGTGCTTGCCAGGCAGGCACTGTGCTGCTGAGCTATATCACCAACCCGGTAATTTTCTAAATCATCAACACATATTAGTCTGGAAATTCCCCATAACTCATTAAGAAGTTTGTCTACACTGAATATTTTATAAATGTATTGCTCCCAATTCTAGTAAAATGACTTGTGTAGAGCTGGGCATGATTGATGCGTCTGTAATCCCAGCACTCTGGGAGGCTGAGGTAGGAGGATGGTAAGTTGGAGCCCAGCCTGGGCACCTCACGGACTTAACAAGACCTTGCCTCAAAATAAAAAATATTAAGCTGGGCGTGGTGGCACGCCTGTAATCCCAGCACTTGGGAGGCTGAGGCAGGAGGATTGCTGTGAGTTTGAGGCCAGCCTGGGCTACAAAGTGAGTTCAAGGCCAGCCTGAACTGCATAGTGAAATCCTTTCTCATAAAAAAAAAAAGACTGGGGATGTAGATCAGCTGTGCAGTAGCTGTCTGGCAAGCATGAGGCCCTGAGTTTGATTCCTGGTACCAAAAAAAAAAAAATAGTAAAAAAAAAAAAAGATATTATAAAGAGCTGGCCGGGCATGGTGGCAGAAACCTGTAATCCCAGCACTTAGGAGGCTGAGGCAGGAGGATCACCACATGTTTGAGGCCAGCCTGGGCTACATAGTAAGACTCTGTCTCAAACAAAAAATAAAAATAAAAATAAAAAGTTAATTAATTAATAAACAAAAAAGAGCTGAAGATATAGCACAGTGTGAAGGCCCCAGGTTCAACCCCTGGAACTGCAAACAATGGGGATATGGTCTGATACACCTACTAGGTAAGTTTTTTTTTTTTTCCTTTGTTACTTTGCTCACCTACTGAAGGAGAAGTTTCAGAAGCCAGTGCTTGAGCCAGAAAGCCAAGCTCCTGGGTGATTGAAGATTTTCTGGTTTCAAATTAAACAGAAAACTAAATTAGCAAATTAATTGTAGGAATGTTTTCCTGGGCTCTTCATCAGCTGCTGTAGGGCCAGTAGCCAATGAAAGATGACTTCTGCCTGCCCTGGAGAGGGGGCAGGGTTCAGAATCAGGTTCTGCTAGCTACCAAGTGTCAGACATGTTAATTTTAAATTACTTTTGTACAGCCTGGTGTCAAAATGATTAAAGCATGAAGAGAAAAACAGAAGCAAAGGAGAGAACAGGAAAATTATTTACCTTGCATTTGGAGAAAGGACACTTGCAATTCCAGTCAGCCAGCTTTCTTCTATAAGTTAGGAAAGTTCTAAATTTTAGGCCCTTTGTAACCACCTAAGAAGGGAGAGTTGCGTGGTGGTCATGGCTCTCTATCCCCTTTTGCATAAAGTCACTGTCTCCATAGGGCAGAGTCTATATCACAGCCACTAATATGGGTACCTTCTTCCTTCTCCCCCAAAAATCTTTACTCTGGTAACATAGTAGGCACTACATGTCAGGCACTGTTGTAAGTATACTTTACACTTAATATATCATATTATCGTCGCAACATTGCTGCAACTTGAGCGCTGTCATTCCCACTTACAGATCAGAAAACTGAGGTGTGGAGAGGTAAAGTCACTTGCTCTCATTACTTACTTGGCAGAAGCAGAGCTGGAATTCCACTTCCAGGTTTGTCTGATGCAGAGGCATACTGCTTCTTCTCAGTTTTCTCTTTTGAGTTGTTTGGAGGGACCACAAATTTAAATTGTGTGATGACTAAAACAACATCATTGTCCCTTGTAATGGTCATGTACTTTTTTTTTTTTTGTGGGTAACAGGAGTCGAACTTAGGACCTCATGCTTGCTGGGCAGGCGCTTATGCAGCTGAGCTATCTCACCGACCCACTTTTTTTTTTTTAAGATGCAGCTGAAGTCACCCTCATTCTCCATGAACAATAGTTTTACCCAGTTGTGGTGATGTTTGCCTATAATCCCAGCACTCTGGGAGGCTGAGGCAGGAGGATCACAAGTTTCAGCCCAACCTGGGCAACTTAGTGACAAAGCAAGACCTATCCTAAAAAAGAAAGGGAAACAAACAAACAAAAAAAGGCCAAGGGTGTAGCTCAGTGGGAAGGTCCCAGGCTCAACCCCTAGTACTAACTGCAAACAGCAGTCTTCACAAAATTAGATTCCCAGGGTGAGCAGTACCCAGTTCACTGGTTAACCTGTCTTCCTCATCTCCAGGTTCTCAGCTTTGCCAGGTGTTTTCATGAGCTTCATGGCATTTTTTGCTCAAAATGAGCCAACACATCTGATTCTTGTATGCAAAATATAAGACTAACCTTGGTTGGTATTGTTTTTCTCCACCCCCCACCTCTGTTGAACCCAGGACCTTTGTGCTGAACTACATCCCCAGCCCTTTTTTTTTTTCTTTTTTAATGGTTTTGCTAAATCTCTAAGTTGTCCAGGCTGGTCTGGAACTTACTTTCCTTTATTTATTTATTTTTTATTTTTTTAATTTTAGTTTTTTGCTTTTTTTTTTTTTTTTTTTGAGATGGGATCTTGCTATGTATTTCAGGCTGGCCTTCAATTCACTATGGACTCCTGGCTAGCCTCAAATTTACATCAATCCTCCTGCCTCAGCCTCCCAAGTGCTGGGATCACAGGCATGCACTACCATGCCTGGCCTAGAACTTTTCAATCCTCCTGCCTGAGCCTCACAGACTGTTGGGATTACACGCATGTGCCACCATGCCTGGATGGATTAATAGCAATACAGTACATAGAACAAGGAAAGATATTCTGTCAACTGCTATTGCTTTTTAACTGTCAATATTCTCCTGAACCGCTTGCATTCTCCTTCAGTCTGCCAGACTTTCATTATTTTCTCCACTCTTCTTACAGTCACCACATTGCTGGCCTTTGGCATGGCAGTGTGGTGCTACAGTTTGATTTTTTAAACTTTGGTGGTAGAAAAATCACAATATTGCTCCTTGAATACTACTAACTGAATTTTTAGGTGCACAAGGAAACCCTAAGCATGCCAAGTGATTACCAAAGCCACTATTGAGAATAATAGTAATGATGTCAAAAAAGTGATCTAGAGAGTACTCATTTAAAACCGTCTGAATCTGTTTTCCTAAACTGCAATTCTCAGGCCCCAAAGAAAGTTATTTTGCTCTTACAAAAAAAAAAAAAAAAAAAATCTATATGCCAGGCATGGTGGCGCAAACCTGTAACCCCAGCACTCGGGAGGCTGAAACAGGATCACAGAGTTCGAGGCCAGACTAGAATACACAACAACACCCTGTCTCAAAAAAACAAAAAAAACAAAAAAAACTATACACAAAAGATTAAATAAGTGCCCGCTGATAAATTTAGAAATACCAAACCTAGGGCTGGTGAGATGGCTCAGCGGCATACGCGCCTGCCTGGCAAGCACAAGGGCCCGAGTTCGACTCCCGGAACCCACATACGAAAAAAGGGCTGGTGATATCGCTCAGCGGCACGGGCGCCTGCTGGCGCGCGAGGTCCTGAGGTCGACCCCCGGTACCCACAAAAAAAGAAAAAAAAGAAATACCAAACCTAGGCAATTTGGGGATAGTATTTTCTGACTTTTAGAGTGCTATCACTGTGCTAAGTGCTTTCCAACAATCTAATGAGGTAGGTTATACTGTTCCCCTCTTTTTATTGTGTCCAAGTGAATGGTAAAGGATGAAAAGCACCTTAGCCATCATGTAGGCCAGTGCCATTGTGCACTTTGAATGCCACGAGTGACAGGATACCTGTCACATTTGGTAGCCTATTTCACATTTACAAGACTTCTTCCACATTCTGAGCGAAAATACAGCATGTGTCTCCGAAGTTCCTACCCATCAGTTCCAAAGCCTTAGAGCCTCCCAGGGTAAGTCCAATTCCCTTTTTACACAATAGCCCATTAGGTATTTCAAGATGGTTCTTGGATCACTTGTGAATTCTTCAACCCTTCTTTATAAGCCAGAGTTTCAAGTACTGTCGTCTCTTTGGTTGGTTGTCCTCTTTATCATATCCCTCGAAAGAACGTTATTTAGGTTGTAGTCTAACAGAATAAAAGGGAGCTCTTTCTCTCCTTGCTCCAGATACTGTATTTCTATTAATCCAGCCTAAAATTGTACTTGTTCTGAAGCTCCATATGGAGGGGGAAAAGAAACCCTGACTCCCCACCACCTCTCCTTGCCATGTACTCAGTTTTCATGTTTATACTCCTTTTCCGGGTCTGTCTTAACACGCCCACACGCTTCTCTTCTGCATGACCTTGATCCTCATTTTTTGCAGTGTGTTACTGATCTCTCCACACGCACATATGTTACATTTATTTTCTCTCAGCTTGCATTGCCTTCTCTCTCCAATCTCACTTCCTGGTTTTTACCTTGTCCAACATCAGAGAATCCAAACTGCTTTCTAACCATTTTGCTTCTTTATAATGTGAAGTAGGCATGTTCTGAAACATTATTATCCAGTGAGATTGGATGTGTCTGTCCTGGTTAGTACTTCTAGTGCATATGCTGACAGTTTGAGGCTGGCTTCCAAGAGAGTAATCTGATTTGGGAATGCTTTCCCTAAGCAGATCGCAACAAATTTCACTATACTGGAGTTCGAGAGAGAAAAAAAAACAAAAAACAAAAAACCTGGCCCAGGATGAGGACAGTCATGTGGGTGACATCTTGAATGCAAATGGTGGTGAACTACTGTAATGGTGACTCTTTACTCCTTGGGCAGTTACACTTTGGGTAATGAGCAGTTTGGGTTCAAATCCTAGCTCTGTTGTTTCCAGGCCGGGTTACTCAATTCTGTGTGTCTCAATTGCCTTATCTGGAAAATATTGGCAACAATCGTACCCACCTCTTAGGCCTGCTGAGAGGAGTTAATCCATACAAAGGGCTGAGAACAGTGCCTGGCTCACATATAGTAAATAACATCTACTATTATTATTCCTGTACGTTGTGAGAGGATTTAAAGGTAGGATGGAATCAAGATTATTTCTCCCAGGTACTTGGATTTTCTGCCTGCATCTTTACAAGCCATGATTCATTAAGCACTGCTGCAGTTTTGGCTTTATAAGGAAGAAGACTTTCAGAAGGAGGCTCAAGAGTCACTTGTGAATGAAGGCCCCTCAACCTGGGGCTGGTGAAGAGCAGGGTAGGATTGTTAAGAAAGAGAGAATAGGAGAATTAAAATCTATCTGAAGATGAGATCCAGCATAATCCCTTCCTTCCCTACTGAGAAAACAAAAAACAAAACCTTTCAGACAAAAATAAACGTGGCTCCTAGCAGATCTTACCCACCACAAAAAAAAAAAAAAAAAAAAAAAAAAAGTGGTCTACATGGCCAAACTTTTCTGCTTTTAAAAATTACAGAATTCTGGGGGCCGGTGAGATGGCTCAGCAGCGTAAGCGCCTGCCTGGCAAGCGCGAGGGCCCGAGTTCAACTCCCGGAACCCACATACGAAAAAGGGGCCGGTGATATCGCTCAGCGGCACGGGCGCCTGCTGGCGTGCGAGGTCCTGAGGTCGACCCCCGTTACACAAAAAAAAAAAAAAAAAAAAAAAAAAAAAATTACAGAATTCTACAAAAATGTCAAGGGTTCTGCAGAAATTTATCTTTGGCTATACTGTATGTTTCACATGTAGACTACACTAACAGAAGAAATCAGTTTAGGTTGTGTCAAATCTCCTTAAAGTACATTAAATAAATGCAAAGAGCCAGAACAAAGAAAGTGATTAAGCTGGTTTAACTGCATTCAAGACCACTATGCTAAATCCCCTTAAGGGGTTCACGTTAAATAATACATTTGGTTTCTTGGCCTAAACCTTTTTCTTCAAAGAAGAATTTTTTTTCTTGCAATTCTGATAAGTTTGTTTTCATCTTCGTTTTTCAGTTCCTGGAGAAGCTATCTGATTGGGTTGCATTTTAGGAAGATATCGACTAAAGAATGGAATCCAAGGCGATGGATTATACAGCTGGTTGGACGAACTGAGGCACGGGAGGTGTGCGATAGTTCAGCCCCAGAAACAGACCAGTTAGAGACACCCGGGATGAGGATTTTATCCAGCAGTGAATCAAATGAGGCTGTGAGGGAGATAATAAGGTGTAATTATAGCAGTGCTGTTAGCGCCTGTTTATGGGGTCTGGCAACAATTTGGTTGAACACCCCTCATTTTGAGAAATTTATAATTTGGCAGTAAGAATTCTTGCCTTCAAATTTGGCACCGACCCTCCCAGTTTAATATTGCAAAATCTGGGAAATGTTGAAATGTGGCTGCTGTTCTAATTGAACTTTTTCAGGCTCTTTCGATTTCTTTTTTCTTCCTCCTGTTGGATCCAGAAACAAACGCCTCTCTTTCGAAAAGTTCACGAGGTTTTTTAAACCACAATCTCCAGTGAGCTTACAAGCAGATGTACTGCTGTAATGAACTCCCATGACTTAAATCTTTGTGTACACGGCGCGCGCTCGGGGCAGGGAGACATCAGTTGAAAAACCCGAGTTCTTCCTGTTGGTAACCCTTTAAAAAAAAAACCCAATTAGTATTTTGTTTGATTTCCTTTGAGTCAGAACAGTGCAACGTGGTGTTACTCTTCGTTTTGCCAACTGCTTCCCCCAAGCTTATTCCCCGTCGTTTTAAAGTACAGTAAAAGGGAAGTCACTAGGCTTGTGAAATGTGGCCAACTCCGGCTGGCTGGGACCACGTTGCTCCAACAGGCTTGTCTAAAGTCACTGCAAGTTTTCTGACAGGAAACCGGTCAGGTCTTGAACGTCCAGGCTCGGGTTCCCACGGCCCCAGCGGCTGCGGCGCCCCCGACGCCCCTCTCTGAGGCGGACAGGGGTGCGGGGCGCGGCGCGCGGCGGGCGGCAGGGGGCAGCAGCAGGAACCCGTTGTTCTGGAGGCGGGGGGTGGGACGGGAAGCCGCCCCCTCCTCGGTTTCCGCGCCCCGCTCCTCCCCTCCCCCACCTTCCCACCCCCGCCAGAAGGGCGGGGGTGCGGAGCCCTCCCCTGGGACTGGGGGCGTGCGCGTCCCCCCTGCGCCCCTCCCCCCGACCCGGCTCTCCTGGCTCCCCGAGGCGGGAGTTTCCAGGAAGAGCTCGGAGCGCGGCCGCACCACCGGGCGCACGGAGACATCAAGTAGTCCCTTAGAGCGACCTTATTAGAAGGGAGTTCTAGCTGTCAGGGGCTGCCTGAGTTGGAACCCCGAAAGACGAAGTGGCGGCCCGGCCGGAGGGACCTCAGGGAAAGAGGTCCAGGCGCCCACTTTCCGTTCCTGTAGAAGGATGTGTGGGGGAGGCGGAACAAGTTCCGGCGAGGGCTCGGGCGCGCCCGGTGGAGTGAAGCACCGCGCGGTCGAAGCGCTCACAGTTAAAGTGGGCGGGAAAACCTGGAGCGGACTCTCTGCGACACGCCCAGGACCTCCCGTCCCACTCTTCGTGGAGGAGGGGAATGAAGAGAGCCGAGAATAGAGACGTGTTCCCTTCCCTAGCTTCTTAAACCCCTGCTGAAATAGGTGTCCGCCCGCCACCTCGAGGGCCTCGCTGTTGGCCTCCCAGGTTCCGGCGCGGCGGCAGGGCCGTATGCCTCCTTGCTCCACCGTCCGCACCGTCGGTGCTAGGCGCACAGGCAGGAGCCCGGGCCTGCGGGCTGGAGGAGCTGGGCGCGCGCATGCGTGCGATGGGAGCGCTCTTCCCGCCCCTTTCCTGAGCGAGTTCGCTCCTCCCCTCCCCCCACGTTCCTCAGCCGCTACCTCAGAGCCTCCCCCGCACCCAACACTCTCTCTTCGGGGGAGGTGGCGGGTCTTGCCCATCCACTGCCTAACCCCTTCACCCCAGTTTCGCCCCGCCTCTCCAGAGCTTCGGTACAAACTCCGCAGCTAGGGCTCGGCTTTCACATTCCCGCCTCCGCCCTAGGGCTCCCCTCCCTACCCTACAGCACTTCCTGCGAACTGCCCCGTTCGGCGCGCCGCTGCCGCCCGGGCCTGACTGGATGGCTGCGCTCACGCGGAGGGGGCCGCGGGTGCGAACCCCGTGTTCCTGCGCCCTCAGAATTGCAGGCGCCTGCTCCATTTTGCAGATGGGGAGATTAAGGTCCAGAGCCCTAAAAGCCTTTTGAGTTGTCCCCCAAACCAGCACGGCAACGGATATTGGAAGGATAAACTTTGACTTCTACAATTTCACCAACTTCAGAAAGCCAGCCCGCCAAACTGCCCTCTCGGGATCTGCAGTTCTTCGGGCTGACGCAAGCCCGGCCCCAACGCCATAGAAGTTTACCTCAAACCAACCGTGTAGCGATGGTTATGTTAGAAGAAGGCTAATTAGAGATTTTAGCTGCCACACCAGGTTTTAGAGGTCAATAAGATTATTTAAAAGAAAAAAAATTTTTTTTTCGAGACAGGGTTTCGGTATGTAGTTCAGGCTTCCTTGAACTCACTATGTAGTCGAAGCTGGCCTGGAACTCGTGGCGACCCTTCTGCCTCAGCCTCCCCAGTGCTGGGATTACAGGCATGGGCCACCACACCCCGCCAGCAGGTTATTTTTTAAAGTTGTTTTTAAACGTGGTGTATTTTATTAGATTTTGTTATTCTTTTTCCCTGCCCCCACTTGAGACCATTTTTTCGGTATTGAAAATGTTTTCATTGAATGCGTCCCCTAAAACAAACTTCAATCTACCATTTTATTTTATTATTTTTTATTTATTTTTTTGTGGGTACCCGGGGTCTAACTCAGGACCTCGCGCGCCAGCAGGCGCCCGTGCTGCTAAGCCATCTCACCGGCCCTATCATTTTATTTTAAAAGATCAACTTTTTGTTTTACATTTGGTGGTGTTGCCTGGAGCCCCATCCCCACTCCCCAATGTCAGTTCTCCCTGGGCCGTGGCTCTGATTAGTTAACTCTAGTCCGCTAGAGGTTTGCTTGCGAGAGAAGTGAGGGATGCTATGGACAGTCTCGAATCATTGCCTCTGTAAACCTTCTGTGCACCCCAATTTAAAGGCTATAACCAGGAATTGACACAAACAAGAGACTTGTGTCATTTTATAGACATTCAGAGATTCATTATTTCAGATTTAAATGTTGAGAGGGTCTCATTCCGAACATTGTTAAGTATAGATCTGTTTTTGTTCGGTTTCGTTTAAATGATAGCTTTATCATTTTTCTCTATTGTAGGTACTCCTAAATTGTTTATCGGACTGATGTCTTTTAAACATAATGGTGGTCTGATTTGTTACAAAGCAATTTTTGTTGAGTAGACAGGGAGTGTGTTGCATGTTAACATTTCCTGAGCATTTATTCAGTGAATGAATGTTTTCTGTGTGCATGTTAGGTATTTTGTGGGATATCAAGTTATACAAGGCTTTTTTTTTTAGTACTGGGGATTGAACCCAGAATCTTCACACTGAGCTGTGTCCTCAGCTCTTTGAGACAGGGTCTTGCTAAATTGCCCAGGCTGGGCTGGAGTTTGTGATCCTCTTGCCTCTGCCTCCTGAGTACTGGATTACAGCTGTTCTCCGCCCCGCCTGGCTAGGGCTATTTTTTTTTTTTTTTTTTTTAAACATAGTCTCGCTATGTAGTTCAGTCTAGCCTCAAACTCACTGTGTAGTCCAGGCTGGCCTCAATCCTCCTGTCTCAGCCTCCTGAGTGCTGGGATTACAGGCATGCGTTACCATGCCTGGTGCACTCTATTTTACAATGGAATTCAAACTTCCTAATCTAGGACAAGGGAGTTGTGTGTGTGTGTGTGTGTGTGTGTGTGTGTGTGGTACTGGAGATTGAACCCAGGACCTTTGCACTGATTTATATCCCCATCCCTTTTTTACTTTTTTTTTGTACCAGGACTCGAACTCAGGACCTTGCACTAGCCAGGAAGGCATTTATGCTGCTGAGCTATATCCCCGACCCTACTTTCATTTTTTGAAACAGGGTCTTGCTAAATTGCTAAATGGTCTAGGCTGGGGCAGTCCTCCTGCCTCAGCCTCCCAGAGTGCTGGTATTATGAACCATGACCTTTTGAGTTTTGAGGTTACACAGACCCAAAATTTTCAACCGCTCATCCTCCAAAGGACATTAATTTACTTACAGTCAAGACATTGGGCATGTAACTTTAACCTTTAATTTAAATAGAAATATTTCTTGACCAATTTAGAAAGCAATGTATTTGAACTGTATTATTTTCAAATTTCTCCTTCTAACACAATCTAATCAGCTTTATCTTTATTCAGTTCCTCTAAATGTTCTGCTGGGCTTCTGCTTCTGCCTTCAGAGTTTGCAGCAGCTTAAACCTCTCTGGTACATCCTGGTCTGCAACTGATGCCTCTCCTGTGGTTGATCCATACAATAATGTAACAGGTTTTCAGCTCAATCCTATTTTGTTCTTATTTTTTTGTTTTTTTTTGAGTCAAGGTCTTGCTATGTAGTTCAGACTGGCCATGAACTCTCTATGTAGCCCAGGGTGGCCTCGAACTCCAGTGATCCTCTTGCCTCAGCCTCCTGAGTGCTGGGGATTACAGGCATGCACCACCATGCCCAGGCTATTTCTAACATTTAAATTCAGAAGTTAGGGCTGGTGAGATAGCGCAGCAGCATAAGCATCTGCCTGGCAAGCACGAGGTCCTGAGTTCAACTCCCGGAACCTACATAAAGGAAAAAAGAAGGGCCGGTGATATCGCTCAGCAGGACAAGCACTTGCTGGCAAGTGCGAGGTCCTGAGGTTGACTCCTGGTACTCACATAAAAAAAATTCAGAAATTAAGTTGGAAGAACATCAAGTACAGTGTCTTTCTTAAGTAAAATGAAAAATTACATGTGAAAATGTATTACTTCTTATTAAATCCAGGAATAATTTTCAGAGCTCTTGTATGTTCCTGTATTGATTTTCGTAATTTACAACGGTGTCCCACGGACATTAGAGTCAAACTACTGTGGTTTATGTATTACTGAACTGGGAGAACAGTGGCATTATCTGATTTCTTGAGGTAAAATCACATTGTAGACTAAAAATAGTAGAAAAAGTGACACAAGTCATCAGCTTTAGCATAATGGAATCCAGGCTTTTCCTTTATCATCAGCCTCTGTGTCATGTAGCAGATCCTCTTTGTTGTTCTTGCCTCCAGGCTGGATTTTTTGTTGTTTTGGGGATTGAACCCATGCCTTGTGTCCACTGAGCTACATTTCTAGCCAAGCTGGAATTCTTTCTTTCTTTCATTTATTTATCTAGAGACAGGGTCTCGCTATGTAGCCCAGGCTGGCCTCAAACTCACAGCAATTGTCCTGCCTCGGCCTCCTGAGTGCTGGGATTACAGGTCTGCACCACCACGACCGGCTTAAACCTGCATTCTTTTTTTTTTTTTTTTTTTGTACCAGTAATCGAACTCAGGACCTTGCGCTTGCCAGGCAGGCGCTTGTGCCGTTGAGCTATAGCCCTAGCCCTAAACCAGAATTCTTAAGGCTTCCATTTCTCCAATCATTTCAGAAGCCATGGTTTAAGTAGATGCTCATTAATTAAGCTTTTCTATTACCAAGCTTTCTAAAGACTTTTCTGACTCCATTCTTTGAGTGATCAAGAATAAGTTGTTCCTTTCATTTTTGCTTCAGTTTTTTTATTTTTAAAAATTTTTTATTTTTAGGACAGGGTCTTGCTATGTAGTTTACATTAGCCTTGAGCTCACTATGTAGCCCAGGTTGGCCTCGAACTCATGGTGATCCTCCTGCCTCAGTCTCCTGAGTGCTGAGATTACAGGGCTGCACTACCACACCCATCTCTACATTTTGTTTTAATGGACTAGTAAGGGACTTCAGGTTATCAAAGATTTCTGGGATAAAAATGCCTCTCCTGGGGCTGGTGAGATGGCTCAGCGGCATAAGCGCCTGCCTTGGAAGCGCGAGGGCCCGAGTTCGACTCCCGGATCCCACATACGAAAAAGGAGCCGGTGATATCGCTCAGCGGCACGGGTGCCTGTTGGCGCGCGAGGTCCTGAGGTCGACCCCCCGGTACCCACAAAAAAAAAAAAAAAAAAAAGCCTCTCCTTTACCTTAGTGTTGTAGGGCTCTGTATTTTTTATTTGTTTTTGTTTTGTGGTGCTGGAGATGGAACCCAGGGCCTCAAACACACTAGGCAAGTGCTGAACCACGAGCTATATCCTCAGCCCTGGACTCTGGAATCTGAAAAGAATCTATTTTACTCAGATCCGTGTCCTTTTGAGTCTTATTTAGTTTGATACATTGATGAGAGATCTTTTTTTTTTTTTTTTTTTGTGGGTACCGGGGGGTCGACCTCAGGACCTCGCGCGCCAACAGGCACCCGTGCTGCTGAGCGATGTCACCGGCCCTTTTTCTGTATGTGGGTTCCGGGAGTTGAACTCGGGCCTCGCACTTGCCAGGCAGGTGCTTACGCCGCTGAGCCATCTCACCAGCCCTACATTACGGCCTCTTAACCTGGCATCCAAGAAAAAATAAAGTCATTTGATCCGTGAACTTGGTGGAAATAGTTATATCTCTATTTTTTTTTTTTTTTTTTTTTTTGAGATGGGGTCTCACTGTGTAGTTCAGGCTGGCCTTGAACTCACTTTGCAGCCCAGGCTGGCCTCTAACTCACTGTGATCCTCCTGCCTCAGCCTCTCGAGTGCTGGGATTACAGGCGTGAACCACCACGTCCAACCTCTGAGGTTTGAACCCAGGGCCTTCACACTGAGCTATGTCCAGGGCCCTTTTAATCTTTTATTTTTTGTTTTGAGACAGGGTCTCACTAAGTTGCTGAGTTGCCCAGGCTAGGCTTGAAATGGTGATCATTCTGCCTCAGACTCCTAGAGTTCTGGGACTACAGGCATGTGCTGCCACTCCTGGCCACATCTTTATTTTCACTAATTTGTGCTATGCTGTGCTGTGCTGTGCTGTGCTTTCCTTTCCTTTTGTTTTGTTTTTGTTTTTGTTTTTGAGACAGGGTCTTGCTGTGTAGTTCAGGATGGCCTTGAGTTCACTATGTAGCCCAGGCTGGCCTCAAACTCGAAGCAATCCTCGTGTCTCAGCTGCCCAGATGCTGAGATTACAGGTGTGTGCCATCACACCCAGCCACTAATTTGTAATTGACGTTTAGCATTTCCTTTTAAAGTGAATGTAGGCCACAAAGCCACAGCAGTATTAACAGTGTAGTACTGTATTTACGACTTTGTCACCAATAGGAATCACAGATAATTTCGTATCACATTGCAGTTGTTGCTGATGCACTGACATAGTTCACACTCATCACAAGTAATAGATCTTGTTTTTTAGTTAATAAACACATTTACTTACCTGTCACAAACTTTAATTTTTTTGTACTAGGTATTGAACCCAGGGATGCTTTACCACTGAGCTACATCCCCAACCTTTTTTTTTCTTTTTAATTTTCTGGTGCTGTGGACCAAACCCAGGACTTCCCACTTTTTAGACAAGTGTTCTACCACTGAGCTAAATCCCCAGCCCCTCCCCAACCATTTTTATATTTTTATTTTGAGTCAGGGTCTTGGTAAATTGCCCAGGCAGTACTTAAACTTGCAATCCTCTTACCTCAGACTCCCTCAGTACTGGGATTATTGACATGTGCCACTGCACGGCTATAAACATTCAATATTTTGATTACTATTTCAGTATAATAGACTTCCTTTGTACACCCATGTAGTAGTATCTGTAACCATTTTATGCATTTAATAACATTCTACTGGTTATGGTGGTGCATATCTGTAGTCCCCGCTATTCAGGAGGCTGAGGCAAAAGAATCTTGAGTTCAAGGACAGCAGAGGCAACACAGTTAAGACTTTATATCATAAAATAAAATAAATTGAATCAAAACATTATTATGAAAAGAGAGCTGGGCATGGTGGTGCATGCCTGTAATGCTAGTGCTTGGGAAGCTGAGACAGGAGGATTGCTATGAGTTCGAGGCCAACCTGGGCTAAATCAGTGAGTTCAACGGCAGCCTGCACTACATAGCGAGACTGTCTCAAAAAAAAAAAAAAAAAAAAAAGGAGAGAAAATAGGTCTGTAGGCTTTTCTATACTGCCATGGTACAAAGAAAAGGTTAAGACTCTCTGCTTTAATCAAAATAAATAATATTAGTAATTATTATAAGCCATTGAATAAAAATCTATTAGTCCATACAGATATAAGTGAAAAATTAAGTGTAGGAGAAGGGAAAGTATTTCTTTATAATAAGATGACAACTAATAAGTATGGATAGAATAATGAAGTAAACTAATTTATGGATTTTAAAACTACTTGGTAAAAGTTTGATGAGAATATTTACATGGCAACATGTCTCTCCATAAGTTGCTTAATTGTTACAAGAGGGAAACAGTGGAGGAATCTTATTAACACCACTTTAACCACATCATCAAAACTAATGTCATTGATCTTGGAGCAGCTAACATTATGTATCTCCTAATAAGAAGCAGTGAGGACACAATACAGCATTGGTGGGAATCCTACCCAAGTGCACACACTGGATCTAATCATAATGAAATGTCAGATAGCTGGGCATGGTGGCATACACCTGTAATCCCAGCACTCGGGAGGCTGAGGCAGGGGGATCGCTGTTTGAGGCTAGGCTGGGCTGCAAAATGAGTTCAAGGCCAAGCTGAATTGCATAGTGAAACCCTGTCTTAAAAAGACAAAAAAAAAAAAAAAAAAAAGTCAGATAAATTCAAAAACTCAAATTGAGGGCCATTTTATTTATTTATTTTTTGGGTACCGGCAGTCGAACTCAGGACCTCACACTTGCCAGGCAGGCGCTGGGCCACTGAGCTATATCCCCGGCCCTTGAGGGCCATTTTATAAACTAACTGACCTGAACTACCCAAAAATGTCAAGATGAGGAAACAGAGAAGGCTCAGGAACTGATTCAGATTAAAGGAGATGGAAGAGACACGACAACTAAATGGAATGTGTGATCTGCAAATTGATTCTAGATTAGAAAAGAGAAAAAAGCCATAAATAATGCTTTTATGATCATAGACAAAATTTGATATGGACTTTGAATTAGGTAATAGCATTGTATCAATTTTAAATGTCTTGATCTTTATATTCCTACTGTGGTTACATGAGAAAATCATTCTCTCTTTCTCTGTGCCAGGAACTAAAAACATGGCCTCGTGCATCCTGCTGGGCAAGTGCTCTACCATTGAGCTACATAACAAGCCCGGAGAGATAATAACCTTATTGGTAGGAAATAACAAGGTTAAAAGAATGTGATATCCCTCAGTCTCAAATGATTCAGGGGGAAAAAATCTATATCTATTTATGCAGATATAGATAAATATATATGTAAAGAGAATAATAAAAGGAGGAGAATGTAAATAACTTATGATTTGGATAAAGGATTTATGGGTATTCCTTGTACTATTTTTTTTTTTTTTGATCCGGGAATCAAATTCAGGACCTTGAGCTTGCCAGGCAGGCACCGTGCTGCTGAGCTATATTCCCCCCCCCACCCCCTGCTTTTTTTTTGAGACAGGGTTTCACTATGTAGTTCAGGCTGGCCTTGAACTCACTAGCCCAGGCTGGCCTGGAACTTGCAGCGATCCTCCTGCCTCAGCCTCCTGAGTGCTGGAATTACAGGTGTGTGTCACATGTCCAGCTTTCCTTGTACTGTTCTTTAAAAATTTCTGTAAATTCAAAGTTGTATTGTTTTAGAGCATTTGTTCCTTCACTTTTAAGACATGAAACTTCATTTTCAGGTTTTTATTTTTATTTTTTAAATGGCTCTGGGGTTTGAACCCAGGGCTTCATGCGTGGGAAACTTCAGACTTTGAAAAATGAAGACTTGCTCAAGATCACACAAGTTAAGTTAGTGGCAGAGTTAGGGCCAAAACTCAAATCTCCAGCTGTCAATCCTCTTTTTACAAGACCAACTGAATCCTTTGGTGCTTAAGTCTGGATGACAAAGGTTTTGAGCCACCCCTTTTTACTTCTCTTTTTTAGTTTCTTAGTTCCTTAGAGCTGGTTCCTTCTACCAGATAGCCAGGGTAATGTAACTAAATACTTCTTTCAGTTCCTTCATGATTAGGCAAGGATCAGTTTGAAGTTTTTTGAACTGTACAGTTGGGATATCTCTTTTTTCATGTAGGGTCAATGTTTTTTCTTTTCCGGGTGCTGGAGATTGAAACCAGGGCCTTATGCATATAGACAAGTGCTCTGCCCCTGAGCTATATATACAGCCCTCATAATTGTATTCTTAAAATAAGGGGATTAATCTAATCATAATAATGTATGGTAGGGTCCATGTAATAGTAATACTTTTACTAGTTAGCTGTCTAACTACAGCTTTGTCAGAAAATTAAGAAATTAGCTGGGTGTGGTGGCATACATCTGTAATCCCAGCACTCTGGAAGGCTGAAACAGGAGGATCACAAGTTCAAGCTTAGCCTGGGCAAGTTTGTGAGATGCCGTCTCAAAATAAAAAAATAAGTGAAGAGGTGGGCATGTAGCTCAGCACAAAGGCCCTGAGTCCAATCCCCAGTAAAACACACACACACACACACACACACACACACACACACACACACAATCATATCTATCATTGTCTATGTAAATCAGCTAATTGCTATTGTTAGTACTATGACTATTTTTCTCCAAATGAGATAATGTAAAATATTATGTTGAAATATAAAAATTTCGTGTGGTTTATCCTAACAGCAAGAATATTATGAGGTAGTTCTTTCCTCCTGCTGCATTGATAGAAGTGCTTAGAGATAGTTCACGTGGCAACTGCTCCTGACTCTTCAACTTCTCAGTTTTCTTTTCCTATCCTGGCTGTTCCTCTATCCAACAATCTCTGTGAGATTCTTGGTAGGCTTCAGATTCCTCCAAATTTCCATCCTAGCTTCTATTAGCTTCCACCAGTTGGGAGCCTTCCAGGGAATCATAGAAAGTTAGAGATAGAAGATCAGAGGCAGTTTGTTCAGTCTCCTTATACATCAGATGAGGAAACGGAGGCTTAGACAGAAAGACCTGCAGAGCAGCACCAAGCTGGTGTCTTGAAGGTGTGGCGTGAATGAAGTATTGTGACTCCCAAAACTGGCTGTTCTACCTCAGCACCTTTACATTTGCACCTTACATTTTGTGCAGCTCAATTATGTGGACTTGTGTCTGTCACTACCTCTCTCTTTCTCTCTCTCTTCCTCCCTTCTCTTTCTGTCTTTTTCTTAGTGCTCAGTTTTTATCAGTCACTGGGGTCTTTCTTATTTCCCGTTTGTTTCTCCATTCAAGAGCAGCCTTAGTTTGTGTATTCTTTCTCTTTCCATCTTTGCCACTGTTGAAAAGTGAAGAAATAATTGTATTTTTTGATTTTTACTTCCTGGGGTGATATTATGGGGGAGTAGGTGGGATACTTTTATTTTAAAAATAACTAGGAGAGGGCTGAGACTATGGAGCTGAGTGGTGGAGCACTTGCCTAGCTTGCAGAAGGCCCTGGTTTCAAAACCCAGCATTATAACAAAAAAGCAAACGCACACCAGGGGCTAGGGTATAGCCCAACAGCAGAGTGAATGCTTAGCACACTCAAGGCCCTGGGTTCAGCACCAAAAATAATAATAACCAGACACCTTTGCATATTTTTTACATTTTTTTACCTTTGCATATTTGCATACTTATTGTGCGTTATCTTATACTTACTGAATATTTTAAAAATAAGAAAAAGGGGTTGATAATATCTTTCTCCACAATTAAAGTTTTCGTGGCTCAAGGGAAACAACTAAAATGAATCAGATAGGGCCGGTGAGATGGCTCAGCGGCATAAGCGCCTGCCTGGCAGGCGTGAGGTCCTGAGTTCGACTCCCAGTACCCACATATGAAAAAAGGGCCGGTGATATCGCTAAGCAGCATGGACGCCTGCTGGCGCTCGAGGTCCTGAGTTCGACCCCCAGTACCCACAAAAAAAAATTAAAAAAATAAATAAATAAAATGAATCAGATAACTATGTATTTTTTAATGTATGTGTTTTTTTTTTTTTTTTTCCAGTACTGGGATTAAACCAAGGGAGCACTGACATCCTCAGGATAAAAGAAATTAGTGTGAATAAAGTGAATAATTTCAGAATAATGAAAAAATTTTGCTAAAAATGTTGTAACAATTTTTAAAGGGAAGGCCAGAAGCAATTGATTTCTTTTCTTTTCTTTTTTGAAACAGGATCTCGCTGTGTAGTTCAGGCTAGCTTTGAACTCACTATGTAGTCCAAGCTGGCCTTGAACTCAGCAATCTTCTTGCCTCAGCCTCCTGAGTGCTGGGATTACAGGCATGTGCCACCACACCTGGCTGGCAACTGATTTCTTATATTTAATATATTTTCAGAATAGTTTGGCTATGATTCATCCACTAAGTAGTGAAACGTGGGGGTGGATGTTTGGTGCTTTGAGGGCTATCTTAGGTTTCTTCTACATATAAAGACTTAGTTGTTGATAAGAAATTCCCTGTAAACACTTAGTTTTGTCAGAATTACGTCTTTCAAATGGCCTTCTCCTGTTCAGTTTGTTGTGTCTGGGATGTGTCCTCCTGGAGTTTAAATAAGAATTGACAGGGTTAGGGTGTAGCTCAGTGGTAAAGGGCTTGTGCAGCATGTGTGCGAGGCCTCCATTTGATCCCTAGCACTGAAAAAAGAATAAAAGAACCCACACACAATGAATGATGGACTAAGAAGTGAATGATAGCTTTACTGTTAAAGAGAAAGGTTAATGTTTTTATTTTGTTCCTTCTCTGAATAATCTTTGTGCACATGTGTATAATACTGAGGATGGAACCTGTGGCTTTCACACTGAACTACATCCCCTGTCTCTTTTCTTTTCTTTTCTTTTTTTTCTTTCTTCCTTCCTTTCTTTTGTTGTTGTTGTTGTTGTTGTTATTGTTTGTTTGTTTGTTTGTTTGTTTTCTTTTGAGACAGTGTTACACTGTGCAGTTCAGGTTGGCCTTGAACTCACTATGTAGTCCAGGCTGGTCTCAAACTCACAGCGATCCTCCTGCCTCAGCCTCTCTTCATTTATTGAGACAGGGTCTCACTAAATCACTAAGTTGCCCAGGCTGGGCTCCCATTGCAGTCCTCCTGCCTCAGCCTCCCAGAGTGCTGGAATTACAGACATCCACTCAGCTTTTTTTTTACTAGTCTTTTTACTCTCACTATATTACTATATGTTAACTAAGGCTTTGTTAAAAGCAATTTATGACAAAAAAATTATGTAATTGTCTCTGGGGAGTAAAAGATGGGTGTGTATGTGAATATCTCTGGTCTCTTTTCCTTTACAAGCTTGAATCACCCTTTTATTCATAGACCTAATATGGAATAGAGGAGAAAAACAGCACCGGAGTAAATGGAACTACCATCAACAATTGTAAATGGGTTTTACAGACTTAACGCTTCTGTCATAATAAAATGACAATGGTTAATTCTCTAATTTTGTCACCTACAAACTTGCAGAGTTCTCTCCAACTATCACTTGTTCCTGTTAGATAGCTACTGCTAGAAAGATCTAGTGTTTATTTTGGGGCACATTCATAACATACAGTGATATTGAGATGTAACAAATACATTATTAGGTGCCTTATCAAATGTAAAGAAATCAGTTGCTCATAGCTCATGTCTCTGTTTTGCAGGTGTTCTCTATAAATACAGTGGGCATTACATTTTTTTTTAAATTTCACTTTAGTGTATCTTATTAGTAGTTATTATTTTATTTGTTGAATTTGCTCTAGGAGTCCAAAAAAAGAGCCTTACTAACAAACTGAAAAATTATTGACTGTTAATGACTACACTTTCATACCACTTGGGTGAAGAGTTTAGCTGATAAATTTGACTTAGTCAAGAAATTGTCTAGAATGTGCAATTAGATATGGATACTAATTGTATTTTTTTTCTTGAGGTAGGGTCTTGCTGTATATTCCAGGCTGGGCTTGAACGCACCATGTAACCCTGCCTGGCCTTGAACTTGGGGCGATTCTCCTGCCTCTATGTCCCAGAGTGCTGGGATTACAGCTGGGATTATAGGCGTGCACTACTGTGTCTGACTACTAATTGTATTTTGTTTGTTTGTTTGTTTTTTATTTTTGGCTTTTTTGTTTTTTTTGAGACAGGATCTCGCTGTATAGTTCAGGCTGCTCTCAAACTCACTCTGTAGCCGAGGCTGGCCTCGAATTCAAGGCAATGCTCCTCAACCTCCTGAGTGCTAGGATTACATGCATGGGCCACCAAGCCCGGCTTGTATTTTTTAAGTATTTTTCACAACAACGACAGAAGCTACCCAGACCTATTACACCTATTCAATCTGTAAAGATTGCTTTGGCAGGCATGGTGCCATGTGTCTGTGCTCCCAGATACTTGGAAGCTTGAGTCCAAGAGTTCCAGGCCAGCCTGGGCTACATAGTGACACAGTGAGATCCCATCTCAAAAACAGAAGTTTCAAATGCCCTCATCGTCATAAAAACTTCCTAATAATACGGCCAGGATGATATTGTTCTTTTTAAATCATGCATCAGCAATATACCTACTAGTGTTTCTATGCCAACTGGATTCCTTAAGATATTTCTAGGTAGTCAAAGTAAAGTAAATTTAATAAACACTGTATATTATATTCTTCCCTTGGATATACTCATAATTCACATTAGTATACTAGAGGCTCTCAGAAGGTCTGCAGTAAAAGAAATCTGCTTAAGTTTGTTTAGCCCACTGTACTTAGTCAATACTTTCTAAATGGAAGGTTGTAATTCAAATGTCACTTTCCACATGAAGCCTTTCATAAATCCCTCAGGCAGAATCCGATATGTCTACCACTGAATTCGTGTAGCTCAGAGTTGCATTATGAATACTATAAAAATGTTTCTGTTAATATTGCAATGTAATAGTTTGATTGCAAGCAACAGAACACTCATTTCAAACTGTTTTAAGCAATTAAGGGAATTCAGTCACCAACTGAAAATTCAGACTACATATTGTCCTCAAATGGTGTTAACAAAAACCTGATTTCTTTTCTCCTTCTAAAATATTTGACATTTTTAAGTCCATTCCTTCAGTATGGCTACAGCCACTTTGAGGAGGCCTATCTTTGGCTCTAGTAGGAAAGAACATTTCTGTAGAAAACTACTTCAGAATAAAAGGAAGCATTTTTCTCAGAAACTCCAGTAAGTCCTGTCGTATCTCATGGGTCTGAATTAAGGTCACATGTTCATCACTGATCTAATCAATGTCTATGAAGATAGACGTGTTGAGTTTAAGCCATATTGGGTCTACCCCTGGAGAGAGGGTTAGAGTCAGTTTCCTTGGAAGCTTAGTTCTGGAGGTCAGAAGTCCAAAATCAAGTCAGGAGTGGTCACGCACGCCTGTAATTCTAGCACTCCAGCAGGCAGAGGCAGGAGAATTGCCTCAAGTTCAAGGCCAGCCTGGGCTACATAATGAGTTCAAGGGCAGCCTGAATTACATAGTGAGACCCTATCTCAAAAAAAAAAAAAAAAAAAAAAAAAATCCAAAATCAAGGTGTCAGCCTCCCTCTGGAGGCTCTAGGCAAGAATCAGTTCTTCACCGCTTCTGGGTTTTGAGGTTATTTGCATTCTTTGACTTGTGGCCGCATCACTCTGGTCTCTGCTTTTATAATCACACTGCTTTCTCCTTTCTGCCATCTCTGAGCCTCTTATTAGGATACTTGTCACTGGAATTAGGATCATCTAGAATATCCTATATAATGTCTTCATCTCAAGATCCTAATTACATCTACTAAGACTCCTTTCCAAATAACATTCACAGGTCCTGGAGATTAGGACATGAACACATCTTTTGCAGAGACACATTCAGCCCAGTTAATACACCTACATAACCATGATACAATTGTCATCCTTAAGACACATAACATCAACATAATTTTATTACTTAATATATGATCAAATGGTCCCAAACATTCTCTTTCAACTTTTTTTTTTTTTTTTTTTTTTGGTAGTAGGAATGGAACTCAGGACCTCGCGCTTGCCAGGCAGGTGCCGTGCTGCTGAGCTATATCCCTGGCCCCCAAACAGTCTCATAATGAAGTCTATAGTTTTTGTGTGTGTGTGTGTGATGGCACAAACCTGTAATCCCAGCACTCTGGAGGCTGAGGCAGGAGGATAAGCAAGAGTTTGAGAGAATCATGGGCCACATAGTGGATTTAACACCAGTCTGAACTACATAGTGAGACCCTATCTTAAAAAACCAAAAACCTGGACGTTCTCCAAAATAGACCACATACTAGCTCATAAAACCTGCTTAAGTAAATGCAAAGGAATTGAAATTATCCCATGCATATTATCAGACCATAGTGCAATGAAATTGGAAATCAATGGCAAAAGAAATCACAAAAACTCCCTAAACACATGGAAATTAAATAGCACCCTCCTGAACAACCAATGGGTCACAGATGAAATTAAGGAAGAAATTAGACAATTTCTACAACTGAATGATAATGACAGTACAACATACCGGAACTTATGGGATACAATGAAAGCAGTCCTAAGAGGAAAATTTATAGCATTAAATACTTATATTAGGAAAATAGAGCAGGCGCAAATAAACAACTTAATGGCGAACCTCGAACTTCTAGAAAAAGAAGAGCAGGTTAAGCCAAAAGCCCGTACAAGGGAGGAAATTATAAAGATCAGAGCAGAAATTAATGTATTGGACTCTAAAAAAACAATACAAAGAATCAATGAAGCAAAAAGTTGGTTCTTTGAAAGAATAAATAAGATTGACAAACCCTTATCCAACCTTATTAAAAAAAGAAAAGAAAAGACTCAAATCCATGCAATTGAAAATGAAAAGGGTGATATCACGACGGACCCTACAGAAATCCAGAAGATCATCTATACCTGTTTTAAAAATCTATATCCTACTAAGATGGAAAATGCAGAAGAAATGGACAGATTCCTAGATTTGTATGAATTACCAAAGCTGAATCAAGAAGATTTAAAAATCCTAAATAAACCAATATCAACCAATGAAATTGAAGATGTAATTAAAAACCTCCCAACAAAGAAAAGCCCAGGCCCTGATGGATTCACTGCCGAATTCTACAAGAAATTTAGAGAAGACCTAACGCCACTACTTCTCAAACTTTTTAATGAAATTGAAAGGGAAGCAATACTCCCAAATTCATTCCTGGAAGCAAGCATTACCCTGATACCAAAACCAGAGAAGGACCCAATTAAGAAAGAGAACTACAGGCCAATCTCCCTAATGAACATAGATGCAAAAATCCTTAATAAGATACTGGCAAACAGAATCCAACAAATCATCAAGAAGATTAGACACCATGACCAAGTTGGATTCATCCCTGGGATGCAGGGATGGTTCAACATACGTAAATCAATAAATGTAATACACCATATTAACAGAACCAAAGACAAAAATCACATGATCATCTCAATAGATGCAGAAAAAGCTTTTGACAAAGTCCAGCACCTTTTCACGATAAAAACCCTACAGAAAATTGGAATAGAGGGTCTTTATCTCAACCTGGTAAAAGCTATCTATGACAAACCAACAGCCAATATTATACTAAATGGCCAAAAACTGAAAGCCTTCCCTCTAAAATCAGGAACAAGACAAGGATGTCCACAGTCCCCACTCTTATTCAACATAGTTCTGGAAACTTTAGCCAGAGCAATTAGACAAGAGAAAGAAATAAAGGGAATAATGATTGGAAAGGAAGAAGTTAAATTATCATTATTTGCAGATGACATGATACTCTACACAGAAGACCCCAAAAACTCCACTAAAAAACTGCTAGATTTAATAAGCAAATTCAGTAGTGTAGCTGGATACAAAGTCAATACTCAAAAGTCAATAGCCTTCCTGTACACAAATAACAAACTTACTGAAAGAGAAATTAGGGAAACAATACCTTTCACAATAACATCCAAAAAAATGAAATACCTAGGACTCAACCTCACAAAGGATGTAAAAGACCTCTACACTGAAAACTACAGTACTCTGAAAAAGGAGATTGAAGAGGATATCAGAAAATGGAAAGATATCCCTTGCTCCTGGATAGGAAGAACCAATATAGTGAAAATGGCCATACTTCCAAAATTGTTATACAGATTTAATGCAATTCCAATCAAAATTCCAACAGCATATCTCGGGCCGGTGAGATGGCTCAGCGGCTTAAGCGCCTGCCCGGCAAGCGCGAGGGCCCGAGTTCGACTCCCGGATCCCACATACGAAAAAGGGGCCGGTGATATCGCTGAGCGGCACGGGTCCCTGTTGGCGCGTGAGGTCCTGAGGTCGACCCCCGGTACCCACAAAAAAAAAAAACAAAAAACCAACAGCATATCTCACAGAATTAGAGAAAACAATCCTAAAATTCATTTGGAATCAGAAGAGAACTAGACTAGCAAAGGCAATTCTGGACAACAAAGGCAAGGCAGGGGGCATCACAATCCCCGACTTGAAATTATACTATAAAGCTACTGTGATAAAAACAGTGTGGTACTGGCAAAAAAACAGACCTGAAGATCAATGGAACAGATTAGAAGATGCTGAAACAACCCCAGACATACTAAGCCACCTTATCTTTGACAAAGGTGCCAAACACATTCGCTGGAAGAAAGATAGCCTCTTTAATAAATGGTGCTGGAAAAACTGGCTCTACACATGCCGAAGATTAAAACTAGACCCATATCTTTCACCATGCACTAAACTAAATTCAAAATGGATCAGAGATCTAAATATTAAAACAGAAACATTAAATCTGCTGGAAGGTAGGATAGGTAAAACCCTTGGAGACATTGGTGTAGGCAAAGACTTTATGAATAAAAACTCAACCGCATGGGAACTATCCCAAAGAATCAATAACTGGGATCTCATCTTATTAAAAAGCTTTTGCACAGCAAGAGAAACCACCAACAGAGTGAAAAGACAACCTACAACGTGGGAAAAAATGTTTGCCAGCTGTTCCTCAGACAAAGGATTACTATCGAGAACATATAAAGAACTCAAAAAAATCAGACCTCCCAAATTTAAAGACCCACTCCAAAAATGGGCATCTGAGATGAATACACATTTCTCAGATGAAGAAATACTAATGGCAAATAAATATACAAAAAAATGTGCAACATCACTAGTCATTCGAGAGATGCAAATTAAAACAACACTGAGATACCATCTCACCCCAGAAAGAATGGCTACTATAAAGAAATCAACTAATAACAAATGCTGGAGGGGCTGTGGGGAAAAAGGAACACTTCTTCACTGTTGGTGGGAGTGTCGACTGGTACAGCCACTGTGGAAGTCAGTGTGGAGATTCCTCAAAAAGCTAGGGTTGGAGGTCCCATTTGACCCAGCTAATCCCCTTCTGGGCATCTTCCCAGAAGAATTAAAAACATCATACCACAGCGATATATGTGCACCCATGTTTATAGCAGCACAATTTGTAATAGCCAGATCTTGGAAACAACCCAAATGCCCATCAACTGAGGAATGGATAAGAAAGATGTGGTATTTTTATACAATGGAGTACTATTCAGCCATTAAGAAGGATAAAGTGGAGACTTTTATAGGTAAATGGATGCAACTCGAGAAAATACTCATAAGTGAAATAAACCAGAAGCACATGTGTAAGCATCGTATTGTCTCTCTAGTATGAGAAACTGAAAGAGTAAATAAGATCCAAAATGTACAATAGACATGGTGAATCAAAAAGAAACTGGTCAAAAGGAAAGAGAGACTGGAATAGGGAAAAGAAAGAAAGGAAAGGGAAAAAAAATTGTATATATATATATATAAGATGGTTAAGATAGATACACTACGATTTTTACTTAGTTCATTGAAGAGTAAGGTTTGTGCCAATAATGTTTGCATAATTGAATGCTAATGTCTGGTGTCCTGAATAACTAACTTAAAGATAGTAATACGCAATGTATTAACCATTGTTACCCTCCTATTATGTTGTTTTGAAAATTTGTTCTTCTTTTGATTTGTTTTGTTTTTTCTTCTCTTTAAAATAAAATAAAAAAAAAAAAAAAAAAAAAAAAAAACTAGGGTTGGGGGCCGGTGAGATGGCTCAGTGGCATAAGCGCCTGCCTTGCAAGGGCGAGGGCCCGAGTTCGACTCCCGGATCCCACATACGAAAAAGGGGCCGGTGATATCACTCAGCGGCAC
This sequence comes from Erethizon dorsatum, assembly GCA_028451465.1. Taxonomy (NCBI): domain Eukaryota; kingdom Metazoa; phylum Chordata; class Mammalia; order Rodentia; family Erethizontidae; genus Erethizon; species Erethizon dorsatum. The sequence continues at coordinate 115,218,619 of CM051827.1, read as the reverse complement.
GGGTGCCTGTTGGCGCGCGAGGTCCTGAGGTCGACCCCCTGGTACCCACAAAAAAAAAAAAAAAAAAAAACAAACTAGGGTTGGAGGTCCCATTTGACCCAGCTATTCCCCTTCTGGGCATCTTCCCAGAAGAATTAAAAACATCGTACCACAGTGATATATGTGCACCCATGTTTATAGCAGCACAATTTGTAATAGCCAGATCTTGGAAACAACCCAAATGCCCATCAACTGAGGAATGGATAAGAAAGATGTGGTATTTTTATACAATGGAGTACTATTCAGCCATAAAGAAGGATAAACTGGAGACTTTTATAGGTAAATGGATGCAACTCGAGAAAATACTCATAAGTGAAATAAACCGGACGCACATGTGTAAGCATCGTATTGTCTCTCTAGTATGAGAAACTGAAAGAGTAAATAAGATCCAAAATGTACAATAGACATGGTGAATCAAAAAGAAACTGGTCAATAGGAAAGAGAGACTGGAATAGGGAAAAGAAAGAAGGGAAAGGGAAAAAAAATTGTGTATATATATAAGATGGTTAAGATAGATACACTACCAATTTTACTTAGTTCATTGAAGAGTAAGGTTTGAGCCAATAATGTTTGGACAATTGAATGCTAATGTCTGGTATCCTGAATAACTAACTTAAAGATAACAATACGTAATGCATTGACCATTGTTACCCTCATATTATGTTGTTTTGAAAATTTGTTCTTTTTTTGATTTGTTTTGTTTTTTCTTCTCTTTAAAAAAAAAAACCTAAACAAACAAAATATTCAGGTTTGCATTTATTCCTCAAGTCTCTACAGTTTCCTTTATTCTAGAACTATTCCCCCACTTTTAATTGGACTAATCTGATTATTTCTTTATAATTACATTCAACTATTTTTTGGCAAAATAGTACATAATTGGCTGGTTTTCTTGAAGAAAAAGCATGCTGGGAGAGGGCAAGAAAAAGGAGAGGAAAAAGGGCAGTAGAAGGATAGGCAGATATGATAGATGCATGTATGGAAATGCCACAGTAAATCCTACTAATCTGTACAATTAGTATGTATTAATAGTTAGGCACAGTGGCCAATGCCTATAATCCTAGCTACTCAGAAGGCTGAGGCAGGAGGACAAGTTCAAGGCCAGCCTGGGAAACTCAGCAAGACTATCTCTCTCACAATAAAAATAAACAGGGCTGAGACTAGCTCAGTGGTAGAGTGCTTGCTTGACATGCACAAGGCCTGGGTTCAATCCAAAGTACCTCCAAAAAGGGGTGGTGGTGGTGGTGTTTGATAATTATAATAAAAGAAGTAATGAAAGAGCATGTTAAAGAGGTGATCATCCACTTACTCTATTCCTGATATCCCTAATTTTTCTCTGCTACCCACTTGTTCATCCATAAAACATTTCTAATAGAGGACTTAAAAACATATTAGTTATGGGTTAAGGGTATAGGATAGTGGTAGAGCACTTACCTAGCATGCATGAGACTCTAGGTTCAAACTCTAGCTCTGCAAAAACAAAGAAACAACACACAAAAATAAGGTATTTTTTGGAGTTGGAATTCTATATAATCATAGAATGTAAGATGTGAGGAAATAGAAATTGTCTGGTACAACTAGTGTTCTTTTATTCATTCATTTATTCAACAAATATTTGTTGAATGTGCACAGAAAAAGTCACATACATGAGAGAATAACTCGTATCCTAAAGAACAAAGTAACTGCTATGAGAAGATGTAAGCAAGTTACAAAGGGCATACAGGTGAAGAGGTACCTGGATTTTGGTTTTGTTCATTTGTTTTTGCAATGAGGTAGCAGTACTGGAGCTAAGTCATGAAAAAGAAATAGTCTACCTGGTGAACATGACAGGAAGAAATTCTGGCTGAGAGGATTGCATATGAAAAAGCACAGGAAATATGGTATAGGATACTTTTAGAGACTACAAGTAATTTGGTATATTGGAGATGCCAGTTATTTCTCTTATACTAACATCCCCTTCTTAGAAACCTTTGTCCCTGCCCACAAGACAAGAAATGAGCCCTTTACTCTGAGATTTTAGTCTTCCAGGGTCAAAGCAAAGGGAATGGACTTTTGTTGGTAATGGTAAATGATGCAATTCAAGTCAGCCCTCCCACAGATTAGAGTTAAGGAAGCCGGATCTAACATTAAAAATAAAATTATCGGGGGCCAATGAGATGGCTCAGCGGCATAAGCGCCTGCCTGGCAAACGCGAGGTCCTGAGTTCAACTCCTGGTACCCACATACAAAAAAAGTGCCGGTGATGTCGCTCAGAGGCACGGGCGCCTGCTGGCGCGCGAGGTCCTGAGGTCAACCCCCGGTACCCACAAAAAAAAAAAAAAAAAAAAAATCATCCTCTCAAAGCATCTAGTAAGTAACAAGAGAGTGAGGAATTAAGTAGGCCCAGATTTTTGTTTTCTCCCTGATACTAAGGATGTAAACCCAGGGCTTCACTCATGTTAGGCAAGCACTCAACCACTGAGCTACATCCCAACCCCAGGATTTTTGATAGTTAAAGGATTCAGAGTGATGAGCACAGCATTCCTGCTACTTTTGCCTGAGGCAGAAGTAATTGGGAAGCTGCGATGTACTCAAGAACCCATGGGGGGCCGGTGAGATGGCTCAGCGGCATAAGTGCCTGCCTGGCAAGCGCGAAGTCCTGAGTGCGACTCCCGGTACCCGCATACAAAAAAAGGGCCAGTGATATTGCTCAGCGGCACGGGCGCCTACTGGCGCACGAGGTCCTGAGGTCGACCCCCGGTACCTACAAAAAAAAAAAAAAAAAAAAAGAGAACCCATGGGAACAAAGATGGAATCCAGAACCCATAAAGGGTAGTGTCCCTGGTATATCACCTTCTGCTTTGGCCCAGGGCTTTTGAATGTTGCACCGTAGGTATTAAATTTGTCCTAAATGCTAATGGCAAGGACAATTAAAAATCATGCAAGCAAGAGCCAGATATGGTGACACACACCTGTAATCCCAGCTACTCAAGAGTCTGAGGCAGGAAGATTGGAAGTTTGAGCCCAACCTAGGCAATTTAAGGAGATAGTGTCTCAAAATAAAAAGGACTGAAGATGTAGTTTAGTGATAGAGTTCCCCTGGGTTCAATCCCTAGTACTGCACAAAAAAATAAAAACAAATGCCAAAACCCATGTAAGTAGAAAATAATGTCACTTTCTTTCTTTCTTCTTCCTCTCTCTCCCCCTCTTCCTCTTCTTCTTAATTGAGGATTAAACCCAGTGCCTTTTCAATAAGCTACATCCCCGGCCCTTTTTTTATTTTGAGATAGGGTCTCAAATGTGTGATATTCCTGCCTTAGCTAGCCAGAGTTCTGGGATTACAGGCATGTGCTGCTGTGCCCAGCTGGCCTCAAATTATTTCTGTAATCTTTTTCCCCAAATACAATGCCCAGTACAAAAATAACCACATGCATGAGGTGACAAGACACCATGAATAAGTAAGAGAAATAACAGATAATAGAAATAGATCCGCAGGAACTCTATATTCTATGACGACTGGACACAAACAAGTCTGCGTACTATGTTCTAGGAGATCAAAGCCTAATTTGAAAAAATTGGCAGGAACTAGAAATTATAAAAAGTGGCATGAAAAAGTGACATAAAAGGAACATAGTAGATTTGTAAGTGAGCAAAATAAAAAGCCTAGAGTTTAGGGCAGAATATTAGTTATCAAGGACTTGAATTAACAGAAATGTGAAGTTATTTTTTAATGCATACAGAGTTTCAGTTTGAGATGACTAAAAAGTTCTGAAGGTGAATAGTGGTGGTATCTGGACAACGATGTGAAAGTATTCAGAGCCATGGACCTCTGTACTTAAACATAATTAAACCAAGTATAGTAACCTCAGTTCCTCTGGAGGCTGAGGCAGGAGAGTCACAAGTTCAAAACCAGCCTGTGCAACATAGTGAGATGCCCTCTAAGCAAAACAAAACAAACAAACAAAGGTTAAAATGATGTATTTTGGAATAGGGATATAGCTCAGTGCTTGCCTGGTATAAGCAGGGACCTAGGTTCGATCCCCAGAGCCACATACAAAAAAAGAATAAGTTTCATGTTACAAGTATTTTACCAAAATTAAAATAAATCTATGTTATATTTCCTTGACTATTAGCAAAGTTTGTCTGATTTTTGTTTATTTTATCTTTTATAAACTGTCTGCTCGTATCCTTTGCACATTTTTCCTGCTGAAATTTTTATCATTTTATAAAAATGATAAATTATAATGTTAATTTGTAGTAGGGTTTTTTGTTTGTTCACTTTTTTTTTTTTTTTGTGGTACTAATGATCGAACCCAGGGCTTTTACACTGAGCCACACTCTTAGTCCTTTTTTTATTTTTTATTTTAGTATATGTGCTGCCGAAGTGAGCACTTTATTTTTATTTTGAGACAGGGTCTCACTAAATTGCTAAATTGTCCATACTGGATTTCAACTTGTGATATTTCTGCCTCAGCCTCCCAGAGTGCTGGGATTACACGGGTGTGCCATCACACTGGTTTAAAATAGTTATTTTTTCTGTTAATAGTATTAGCCCTTTGTCTACAAATATTTTCTTCCATTTAGTTTATTTTATCATTTTTGGTACTGCAGATTAAACCCAGGGATACTCTACCACTGAGCTAGATACGCTGTCCTTTGTTTTTTTAATTTTGAGACAGGGTTTTGCTAAACTGCCCGGGGTGGGCTTGAATCTGTGAGCCTGTTGCTTCAGCCTCCAGAGTATCTGAGATTACAGGAATTCTGAGATTGCCATCATGCCTGGAAGTGTATCTTTTTTTTTTTTTTTTTTGTGGGTACCGGGGGTCGACCTCAGGACTTCGCGTGCCTACCAGCAGACACCCATGCCACTGAGCGATATCACTGACGTATGTGGGTACCAGGAGTCCAACTCAGGACCTCACGCTTGCCAGGCAGGTGCTTATGCCGCTGAGCTATCTCACCGGCTATGGAAGCATATCTTTTAGCAAGATCTTAAATCTTATTTTGCCAAGAGTGAGGGGAAATTAAGGTTCTTAATATTTTCTCTCCTGATTTCAGGGTCTCACCAAATTGCTAAATTCCCCAAACTGGGGTTGAATTTGCAATCTTCCTGCCTCAGCCTCCAGAGTGCTGGGGTTACAATATCTGTATCACCATGTTCAGCCATATATTGTCTGCTGATATAAAAATTTCTCAGAAAAGCTTAGTATGGTGGTGCACACCTGTAATTCCAGCATTCAGGAGGCTGAGGCAGGAGGATTGCAGTGAGTTCTAGGCCAGCCTGGGCTACAGTGAGTTCAAGGCCAGCTTGAACTACAGTTTTTCATTGCCAAAGTCTTACTGCCATTGGGTCAGTCTACTGTGGTGGAAAATGGGGAAGGTAGTTCTCAGAAAGTAGGATGTTGGACAGAAAACTTCATGACTGCCTACTATGCAATTTTTTTTGTGTGTGTGTGTGGGTACCAGGGGTTGACCTCAGGGCCTCACGCGCCAGCAGGCGCCCGTGCCGCTGAGCAATATCACCGGCCCCTTTTCTCGTATGTGGGTTCTGGGAGTTGAATTCGGGCCCTCGCGCTTGCCAGGCAGGCCCTTATGCTGCTGAGCCATCTCACCGGCCCCTACTATGCAATTTTGTAAAGATGTTGCCTTTACAGCAAAGAATTTCAAGGAATGTCAGGAGACACTGGATATGGTTGCTATTAGCTACCTGAGTCATAGTGTACTTGCCACCATCTACTCATTCTTTCTCTTTCAATTGCTTATTTATTCAAGGAACAAATATTCTTTTTCTTTTCTTTGCAGCACTAGGAATGGGGTAAGTGCTCTACCATTAAACTACACAACCAGCCCCTTTCAACAAATATTTTTTCACTTTTATTTTATTTATTATTATTTTGGTTTTCTGAGACAGGGTCTCACTATGCATTTCAGCCTGGCCTTGAACACTATATATGCTGGCCTCAAACTCACAGTGATCTTCCTGCCTCAGCCTCTCAGGTTCTGGGATTACAGGCATACATAACAGCGCCTGACTCAACAAATATTTCTTAAACTCATAACTGTAACATAGCAAGCACTGTACTATAACAGAACATAACATTTGCTAAGATGTGGGTTTTGCTTTTGAGAAGTTTGGTATACTTAGGTAAATTACCAATAACAACAAAAAGATGAGTACCATACTAGGAAGATGATGGTGCTTCAGGTCAGAGTGTTATAGACATAAGATTTTGCCTTAGTTTTATAGGAAAATTGAAACTGATGATTGGGTATAGGTATCAAAGAAAGAGGAATTAAAATGTGATCCTAGGTTTTGGACTTGACCAACTGTGATTGTCTGGAAAAACCTTTTATTGAGCTGGAGAAGTCTAAGGTTGACAGAAGTTTGAGCAATAAAAATCAAGAGTTTTAGCAAAGTGTGATAGCACACACCTATATTCCCAACACTCAGGAGGCTGAGACAGGAGAATCGTAAGTTTAAGGCCAGCTTGGACTATATAATGAGTCCCAGTTCAGCATGGATTACAGAGCAAGACCCAAGCTGGTTTTGAACTTGAGACCCTCTGTGTCAGCCTCTTAAGTAGCTGGATGACAGACAAGCACCAACAAGCCCAGCTCTATTGGTCATTCTTTTTCTTTTTTTTTTTTTTGAGACAGGGTCTTTCTATGTAGTTCAGGTTGGCTTTGAACTCACTATGTAGCCCAGGCTGGCTTTGAACTCACAGAAATCCTCCTGCCTCAGCTTCCCTAGTGCTGGGATTACAGGCGTGGGCCACCATGCCCAGCTTCCACCCTAATTTAAATGTCTGTAACCTCATATGTATCATTCTGGAAATATCCTCCATATATACAAGCAATACTGGGTGTGTATGTATTCTTCCATTTTCCCTCCTTTTAAACAAATATACAATTGGTAGCTCACTGCGCACTGTTTCTGCTCCTGTCCCTTGTTTTTCTATTTATCAGCCTATCTTGATTGTTTTTGCATATATGTATACAAAAAGTTCTCCGGCTTTATTCATGGCTGCATTGTGCTGTTATACCATTACATACCATAATTTATTTGTTCAATCCCCTAGTGATCCCTACTGATGAATGTTTAGGTGGTTCCCAGGCTTTTGCTATTACAAAGGAAGCTGTAAAGAATAATTTTATATGTAGGCATACATGTAGCAATATAGCTGTCAGACAAAGTTACTTAGAAGAGTTGCTGAATGGAAGGATAAGTATACTTGTGAGTTTGCTAGATATTGTACCAAAATGTTTTTATCAGGTATGATAAAAATATGGTGAATATTTAAATTTTTGAAAATGTATTAGAATAAAAGACACATAGCCGTTTACCCCCCCAAAAACACTCCACCTCACTTTGAACACATCCCATTATTCTTGCCACTATTTTGTTTTGAGACAGAGTCTCATTGTGTAGTTCAGCCTGGCCTGTATCTCACTACATAGCCCAGGCTGGCCTTGAATTTATAGTGATTCTCATGCCTCAGCCTCCCAAATGTTGGGATTACATGCGTGTGCCACCATGCTTGGCTCTTGCTACTCTCTGAAGCAGTTCTGGAAGTTCTCTTTCATGAGTGTCTTTTTTCTTTTTTTTTTTTTAATTTTTGAGACAGGGTCTTATTGTGTAGATAAGGCTGGCCTTGAACTCACTATGTAGCACATGTTGGCCTCAAACTCTCAGTAATCTTCCTGACTCAGCCTCCTTAGTGCTGGGATTACAGGCGAGCATCACCACGCCCAGCTGTATTTCTTTTTCATTGAATTATCTCTTCCTACTCTTTATTCATTTTCCTAATATTTCTTATTGGTTTGTAGGAGTTCTTAATCTATCAGGCACATTATCTCTCTGTGAAGAGTTGCAAATATGTCTTTAACTTTATTAATGGTAATTTTATTTTCTTGAAGAAATTTTTCTCCTTGTGTGTACCTGGAGATTAAACCCAGGCTGTGCACATGCTAGGAAGTTGTCTGTACCACTGAGCTACATCTTCAGGGAAAACTTTCTTTTTATGTAGTTGAATTTATCTGAGCTGTGTGTCATACTTTTTAAAAAAATCTCCTCTTCAAAGTATTTTTTTAAATTTCCCAGAACACCTCTTTTTTATGTATAGGGAAGGAGAAAGAAACTAGAACACCCTTGTATGTTTTCAAAGCCAAAAATTGGTGATGCAGGAGAGATCCAGTAAATTTTCAGGAGCAAAGTCTATGACTAGGCTCGAGGGGTGGGTGTAGAACCCGGATGGATGACTGGTGTTGAATAGGGGCAGGGTCACTTCTCCCTTTATCGCACCACAGAACACAGAATATGAGTGCTGAAGAGATGGGTTGGCCAACTTGGCAGTTAGAGGGTGAGAATGTTCCTATCCGATTACTTGTATTTTCTCAGCGATATAAAAGGCAAATTCATTAGCTGAGAGTGCAGAGGAAAAGCTGTTTAAGGTTTGAGGAAAGATGAAAATTTAGGAAGTTTAGAGGCCTTGTTGGATTAGGTATTACAACTTCTCTCCACCCCCTCCAACATAGTTTATTTGAAGTTTTTATTGGTATAATGACTCAATCTTACGGGATGACTTGGTTTTTCTTTGAAAACTTCTTTTTCCTTGGAGAATGCTTCATAAGATTATATTTTCCTAATAGTATCTATCTATGACTTGGCTTTAAGGTCCTATGGGTTTCTCGTGAGGTGGGCTTGTTTTTGTTTTGTTTTGTTTTTTTGGACCGGGAATCAAACTCAGGATCTTGCACTTGCCAGACAGGCACTGTGCTGCTAGGTGGGCTTGTTTTTCAGAGGTGTCTGAGTTCACTCTTAGGAAAGAGTCTCCATAAAAAACTTATTACACAACTGCTAAAAGCTTGACAACTTGAGCTTGAGTGACTTCCCTTCTCCTTGTTCATCTGGTATTTATATATCCTTAAAGAGAGAATTTGATTGCATCGATTTTCCATTATTCATTGAGTACTTTTTTTGAACCTTAAACTACTGTCACTGTCTGAAAGGACAGTTTTGATCACTTTACCCAGATAAGGGCCAAGTAACTAAAGGTCCAGATGGCTGCATGGACTTCAGACCTTCTAATAAGTTGTTTAAGAACCTACATATCAGGCCAGTGAGATAGCTCAGCGGCATAAGCACCTGCCTGGCAAGTGCAAGGTCCTGAGTTCAACTCCTGGTACCCACATAAAGGAAAAAAAAAGGGCCGGTGATATCACTCAGTGGCACAAGCACCTGCTGGCAAGCGCAAGGTCCTGAGTTCGACTCCTGGTACCCACATTAAAAAAAAAAAAAAGAACCCACATACTTTGGAATGAGACGGACTTCAAATTTAATCTCAAATGGTGGGGCCGGTGAGATGGCTCAGTGGTGTAAGTGCCTGGCAAGCGTGAGGGCCCGAGTTCGACTCCTGGAACCCACATACGAAAAAAGGGCCGGTGATATCGCTCAGCGGCACGGGCGCCTGCTGGCACGTGAGGTCCTGAGGTCGACCCCCCCGGTACCCACACAAAAAAAAAAAAAAATCTCAAATGGTGATGTTGAGTGAATATATTCTAGCATTTAATTTCTCTGCTTCTCATGTCACCTCTGTGCAATTTTTTTTTTTTTTTGTGGGTACCGGGGGGTCGACCTCAGGACCTCGCGCGCCAGTGCCGCTAAGCGATATCACCGGCCCCTTTTTTGTATGTGGGTTCCGGGAGTCGAACTCGGGCCCTCGCGCTTGCCGGGCAGGCGCTTAAGCCGCTGAGCCATCTCATTGGCCCTTTTTTTTTCTTTTTTAAGACAGGATCTTGCTATGTAGTCCAGGCTGGTCACAGCAATACTCCTGCCTCAGCCTCCTGAGTGCTGTGATTATAGGCATGCACCACCATGTCTGGTGAATGTTTTGCTTTTAAAAAAAAACATTTTCATTTGCCATGCATACTGGTACAACCTGTAATCACAGCACTCAGGAGGCGGAGGCAGGGGGCTCACCACAAGTTTGAGGCCAGCCTGGGCCACATAATGACTTCAAGACCAGCCTGGACTGCACAGAGAAACTCTGTCAAAAAAAAAAAAAAAAAAACCAAACCAAACCAAACAAACAAAAAGCTGTGGGAGAGAAATCCCAAGCCACTTATAGAGGAAAACCCATCAGAATAACTGCAGACTTCTCTGCAGAAACTCTAAGGTTCAAAGGGCATAGAACAATGTATTTCAAGCTCTGAAAAGAAAAAAACAAATGCCAATCTAGATTACTGTATCCAGCAAAGGTATCCTTCAAAGTTGAAGGAAAAATAAAGACCTTTCAAGATTAGTATAAGCCAGTTGGGCATGGTGGCACACACCTGTAAACCCAGCACTTGGCAGGCCGAGGCAAAAGGATCACTGTGAGTTTAAAGCCAGCCTGGGCTATGTAGTGAGTTCAAGACTAGCCTCAAAAAACAAAAAACACACTGGGTGTGGTGGTACACGCCTGTAATCCCAGCACTTAGGAGGCTGAGGCAGGAGGATCACTAGAAGTTTGAGGCTGGTCTGGGCTACAAAGTGATTTCAAGGCCAGCCTGAACTGCATAGTAAAACCCTGTTTCAAAATGACAAAAAAAAAGAAAAGAAAAGAAAAAGAAAAGAAAAGGTAAGCAATATACCAAGGAAATTCATGACCACTGAGTCAGCACTACAGAAAATACCTTTTTGCAGGGAGGTGGATGAGACAGGGTCTCTCTATACAGTTCAAACTGGCCTCAAACTGACAGCAATCCTCCCACCTCAGCCTTTGGATTACTTGGACTACAGGAATGCACCACCACACCCAGTGTGCAAAAGACACTTAAAGGAATCCTACACACAGAAGAGGAAGAGTAGAGTGGATGAGCTATTGAGAATTAGGAAAGAATTAAACATTAACAAACAAGGTGTGGTGCAAACCTATAATCCTAGCATTCTGGAGGCTGAGGTAGGAGGATCACTGTGAGTTCAAGACCTGCCTGGGCTACATAGTGAGTTCAAGGCCAGCCTGAACTGCACAGTGAGACTTTGTCTCAAAAAATAAAAACAATTGAAAAACAACAAACTGAAAGGAATTAGTACACACCTTTCTTTTTTATTTTTTATATTTTTAGTATATACCTTTCTATAATAACTCTGAACTCTGAATGTAAATGGTCTTAATTTCTAATTAAAAGATACAGACTGGCAAATTAGATTAAAATAAAAACAAGACCCAATTCTATGCCACACATAAGAAACACACCTCAGTAGCAAACACATACACAAGATAAAAATGAAGTGATAGCGAACAGTACTGTATGCAAATAGAACCTAAAAGTAGCTATACTCATATCTGACAAAACAAACCTTAAGACAAAATTAGTCAGATAAAACAAAGAAGACCACTACATATTGGTAAAGGGAACAATTCACCAAGAAGACATAACACTTGCAAATATGTATGCACTAAATAGCTAGGTTCCTAATTTCATAAAATAAACACTATTTGACAGAAAGGGACACATAGGTCCCAACATGACAGTAGTGGGTGACTTCAGTGTTCCAGTCTCACCAGAAGACAGGTCATCCAGACCAAAATAGGAAAAAAAGAAAAGAAAAGAAGAAATATCAGAGTTAAAGTACACCAGAGATCAAATGAATTTAACAGATGTTTAAAGAACATTTTATCCAACAACTACAAAATACACATTCTTGTCAGCAGCTCATGGGGCATTCTCCAAAATAGATCATACTTTAGACCATAAGGCAAACCTTAATGAATGAAAAAAAGAAATAATTTCTTGCATCTTACCAGATCATAATAGAATGAAACTAGAAATCAACCACAAAAGAAACTATACAAACACATGGCAATTAAACAACTCACTTTTTTTTTTTTTTTTGTGGGTACCGGGGGGTCGACCTCAGGACCTCGCGCTCCAGCAGGCGCCCGTGCCGCTGAGCGATATCACCGGCCCCTTTTTTGTATGTGGGTTCCGGGAGTCGAACTCAGGCCCTCGCGCTTGCCGGGCAGGCGCTTAAGCCGCTGAGCCATCTCACCGGCCCAACAATTCACTTTTGAATGAAGAATGGGTCATTGAAAAATTCAGGGAGGAAAATTTAAAATTCCTAGAATAAAATGAAAATGGTAACACAATATAATAGAATCTCTGGGATACAGCAAATGCAGTTCTAATAGGGAAGTTTATAGTTATGAATGCCTATATCAAAAAATCAGAGCAATCCCAAATAAATAACCTAATGATACGTCTCACACTCTAAGGAAAAAAAAAAAAAAAACAACCACCAAAAGTAAACCCAGCATAAAGAAATAAATAATAAAGATTGGATCCGAAATTAATGAGATAGGAACTGTCTTGGTTACTTTTCTCTCGTTGCTGAGACAAAATACCCAACGCCCAAAATCAAAGAGGGAAAGGTTTATTTAGCTCACAGTTTGTGGAGGTTTCAGTCCATACTCGACTGGCTCCAAGGCAGAGTAGCACGTGGCAGAGGGCAACAGTTTATGGCAGTGGAAAACAGCAAAAGCAACAAGAGCAAAAAGGGAGGAGCAAGACAGCAAGCCTCTTTCCCTCCCTTCTATTGTATAAAGGCTACCTGCCCTAAGGCGAGTGTATCATTCACACCCATAATCCCAGCATTGGACCATGAATCAATCACAAACTCTAGAACCCTGCCCCCATGACTACATGACGCTTTGGGGGGACATCTAGACACAAACCATAACAGGAACTAAAAGAACAGTACCTAGGATCATGAAACAAAGAGTTATTTCTTTGGAAAGACAAACAAAATTGATAAGCCCTTAGCCAAAGTAACCAAAATAAAGAGAAGACCCAAATCAATCCAATTAGAGACAAAACAAACAAACAAACAAAGAGACAGACAGACAGACATCACTGCAATCTAGAGGATCATTAGGGACTATTTTGAAAATCTATATTCTAAAAAGTTAGAGAATCCAGAAGCAATGGATAAATTTCTAGACAATATGACCTACCAAAACGGAACCAAGAGGATATAAAAAACCTAAACAGTGGCACATGCCTATAATCCCAGCACTTGGGAGACTGGAGGCAGGAGGATTACAGTGAGTTTGAGGCCAGCCTGTGCTACATAGTGAGACACTGTCTCAACAAACAAACAAACAAACACAACAACAAAACCTAAACAGATGAATAACAAAAACTAGACTGAAGCAGTAATAAAATGTCTCCCAACAAAGAAAAGCCCAGGAACAGATGTGTTCATTGCTGAATTTTATCAGACCTTTAATGAAAAACTAATACTAGTGCTCTGCAAACTATCCCACGAAATAGAGAAGAGACACTCCTGAACTCATTCTATGAGGCCAACATCACCCTGATAGCAAAACCAGACAAGGATGCAACAAAAAAGAAAACTATAGGCCAGTATCCTTGATGAACATAGATGCAAAAATCCTTAATAAAGTGCTCATAAACTAAATTTGGCAACACATTAAAAGGATCATACAGGGCTAGTGATATGGCTCAGCGGCATAAGAACCTGCCTGGCAAGTGCGAGGTCCTGAGTTCAACTCCCGGTACCACATTAAAAAAAAAAAAAAAAGATCATACGCTATGGTCAAATTTGTTTCATTCCAGAGATGCAAGGATGTTTCAACATATGCAAATCAATAAACATGACATACCATAAAAAAAGACTAAGAGTAAAAATCACATGATCATCTCAATTCACACAGAAAAAGCCTTTGATAAAAGCCTGCAACATCCCTTCATGATTAAACACCTGAGAAACTAGGTATTGAAGGGTCAAACCTCATAGTAAAGGCCATATATGACAAACCCATAGCCAACATCATTCTGAATGGGGAAAAATTGAAAGCATTCCTTCTAAAACTATCATATTTATTTTCTTTCTCCCTTCCTTCTTTTACTTTTTGCGGTACTGGGGATTGAACCCAAGGCCTCACACATGCTATGTAAGCACTCTGCCTCCAAGCCCCATCACCAGCCCTGATACTTGAAGTTTTAGATAGAGCAATTCAATTGGCAAGAGAAAGAAATAAAAGGGATACAAATAAGAAAGTTCAAATTATTCTTATTTAGCTGGGTGTGGTGGTGCATGCCTGTAATACCAGCACTCAGGAGGCTGAGGCGGGAGGATTGCTGGGAGTTCAAGGCCAACCTGGGCTACATAGTGAGTTTAAGGCCAGCTTGAACTACAAAGAGAGATCTGGTATCAAACAAAACAAACAAGCAAAAAAAGTACTTGTTTGCAGATGATTTGCTCCTATGCTTATAAGACCATACCTGAAGACTTTTTGAGCTAATAAACAAATTTAGCAAAGTAGCAGTAGTAATAAAGTAATGTTAAAATCAACATTAAAAAATTAATAGCTTTTTTTATATACCAGTAATAGATTAGCTTAGAGTTAAATTCAGGAAAACAATTTCATTTACAGTATGTTCAAACAATAAAACAAAAACAAAAAATCTTAGGGATCAGTCTAACCAAGCAGATAAAGACCTCTATGATGAAATTTTCAGAACACTAAAGAAAGAAATTGAAGAAGGCACTAGAAGATGAAAGGCCTCGGGCCGGTGAGACGGCTCAGCGGCTTAAGCGCCTGCCTTGCAAGCGCGAAGGCCCGAGTTCGACTCCCGGAACCCACATACGAAAAAGGGGCCGGTGATATCGCTCAGTGGCACGGGCGCCTGCTGGCGCGTGAGGTCCTGAGGTCGTCCCCCCGGTACCCACAAAAAAAAAAAAAAAAAAAAAAGATGAAAGGCCTCCATGGGGCCAGTGAGATGGCTCAGTGGCGTAAGCGCCTGCCTGGCAAGCACTAGGGCCCGAGTTTGACTCCTGGAACCCACATACGAAAAAAGGGCCAGTGATATCGCTCAGCGGCACGGGTGCCTGCTGGCGCACGAGGTCCTGAGGTCGATCCCTGGTACCCACAAAAAAAAAAAAAAAAGAAGGCCCCCATGTTCATGATTGGCAGAATTAATATTGTTAAAATGGCCATGTTGGCAAAGCAATTTAGTGCAACATTCTTCACAAAACTAGAACAAACCAAATCTAAAATTCATATGGAAACATAAAAGACCCAAAATAGGCAAAGCATGCTAAGCAAAAAGAGTAAGGCTAGAAGCCTCACAATACCGGACTTCAAATTATACTACAAAACCATAGAAACAAAAACAACATGGCACTGTCACAAAAATAGACACACAGACCAATAGGACAGAATAGACAACAGAGAAACGAACCCACACAACTACAGCCACCTGATTCGGGACAAAGGAGATATATGAAAAGACAGCCTCTTTAACAAATGGTGCTGGGAAAATTGACTATCCACTTGTAGAAGATTGAAACTGGATATCTATCTCTCACTCTGTACAAAAATCATTTCAAGATGAATCAAAGACCTAGATATAAGACCTGAAATTTGAAACTGCTCGAAAAAAAACACAAGGGAAACTCTTGAAGCTCTATAGGCATAGGCAAAGACTTCCTGGGTAGGACTTCAATAGCACAGAAAATAATAGCAAGACTCAATAAATGGGACCACATCAAATTAAAAAGTTTCTGCACAGCAAGAGAAACAATTAACAGAATAAAGAGACAGCCCACAGAATGGGAGAAATTCTGTGCCATCTACTTTTCCCAAAAGAGGATTAAAATATAGGATATATAAAGAACTAAAAAATTAACACCAAATGATCAAATAACCCAGTCAACAAATGGGCAGAAGAATTCAACAGACACTTCTTAAAAGAAGTACAAAGGCATATATATATATATATATATATATATATATATATATATATATATTTGAAAACTATATATATATATGAAAAATGGTCAACATCATCAGCCATTAGGGAAATGCAAATCAAAACTAGATTTTATCTCACTCCAGTCAGAAAGGTTATCATCAAGGATAAAAAACAAGTTGGGTGTGGTGTGCACACCTGTAATCCCAGCATTTGGGAGGCTGAGGCAGGAGGATCACTGTAAGTTTGAGACCAGTTTAGACTACATAGTGAGTTCAAGGCCAGCCTGAACTACATAGTGGGATCTTGTCTCAAAAAGCAAAAACAAGACAAAACAAAACAAACAATAAATGCTAGTGAGCATGTGGGGGAAAGGAAATTTTCTATACTGCTAGTAGGACTATCAATTAGTACAGCCACTATGGAAATCAGTATGGAGATTCCTGAAAAAAACTAAAAATACTGTCATAATTTGATCCATCTATACCATTCACTTGTATATACCCAAAGGAATTAAAGTTAACATACTGTAGGGATAGCTGTGGCACATCTGTGTCACATTTCATGACAGCCAAGATATGGAACTAGTCCAAGTGCCCATCAACAGGTGAATGGATTAAGAAAATGTGGTATATACGCACAGTGGAGTATTATACAACCATGAAGAAGAATGGAATTTGGTCAAGAATAAATGGATCTGGAAATTGTCATATGAGTGAAATAAGCCAGACTCAGAAAGACAACTATTGCATGTTCTCCCTAAAATGTGGAATCTAAAAAGGATGACATGAAAATAAAAAGACTACTATCAGATAAGAGGAAGGGAATAAGGGGGAAGGAGGGAAGGGTATAAGGGAGGGGAATGGGGAATGGATATGAGTAAAATATATTATGCACATTGAAACCCAATGTTTTGTAAAATTAATAGGCACTAAAAATAAAAGGGATAAAACCTGAGATACTAAGAGGTAGATATTGAATGAATTGATGCTAATTACCTGTGGTGAACCACTCAACACTGTACACATCTCTTATATGATGCAATATTTTATGAGATTCTGACTTTTAGGAGATTCCTATAAAAATCTTCAGTGGGAAATAATTCACATGCCGTGAATTTCACTTATTTAAATTATACAATTTAATGATTTCAGCGTAGTCACAGAATTGTACAATTGTACAACCATCATCACAATTATAGGACATTTTCATCCCCAAAAAATAAATCTCCCTGCCCATTAGTCACTCTCACCCTGTAGAACCCTACATAATGGGTTCTAGAACATTATAGAACATTACAGAACCCTACACGAATTTTTTTGTCTCTGTGAGATTTGCCGATTCTATAATGGAATCACACGATATGTGCTCTTCCGTCACTAGATCCTTTTGTTTAACATAATGTGCTTTCAGATTCATCCATGTTGTACCATGTATTAGTACTTGATTCTTTTTTATTGCTAAGTAATGCTCCAATAAGTGGATATAATGCTTCCATTTATCCATTCAATAATTGATGAACATTTTGATTGTTTATAAATAATGCTGCTGTGACAACTTTGTGAAAACATACACATTTTTGTGTGACACATGTTTTTATTTCTCTTGCGAATATACCTAGAAGTGGAATTTCTGGGTCATAAGGTAGCTCTATTTTTACTCAGGAGGATGGGGCAAGAGGATCACCACTCATTGAAAGCCAGCCTGTCTCAAAAACAAAATAAACAAATAAATGAAGGTAACTCTGTTTTTAGCTTTTTGAGGAACTGCCAAACTCTATTCCAAAACACTGTACCATTTTACATCCCCACCAGCAACGTGAAGAATCCCACTGTCTCCATATCCTCCCCAATGCTTGTTATATCTTTTTGACAACAGGTATATGAATGGGTGTGAAGCGGTACCTCGCCTCATTGTGGTTTTGATTTGCCTTTCACAATTGGCTAGTGAGGTGGAACAGTTTTCATGTGTTTACTGGCTATTTACATATATGTTTACATATTTTGTTTGAAGAAATAGCTATTCAAATCCTTTGCCCATTTAAAAAAATAATTGTTTTAGGGCCGGTGAGATGGCTCAGCGGCTTAAGCGCCTGCCCGGCAAGCGCGAGGGCCCGAGTTCGACTCCCGGAACCCACATACGAAAAAGGGGCCGGTGATATCGCTCAGCGGCACGGGCGCCTGCTGGCGCGCGAGGTCCTGAGGTCGACCCCCCGGTACCCACCAAAAAAAAAAAAAAAAATAATTGTTTTGACCGGGCAGGTGGTGCATGCTTATAATTCTAGCTCGGGTAGGTGGTGCATGTTTATAATTCTAGCTCTTTGGGAGGCTGAGGTAGGAAGATCACAGGTTCGAGCCTGGACAACTTAGGCTCAAGTGATCCTCATGCCTCAGCCTCCTGAATATCTGGGACTACATACCCGGGCCACCATGCCTGGCTGCTCCAGTTCACTTTCTTGATGGTATCATTTGCAACACAAAGTTTTAAATTTTGATATGGTCAGGCTCATCTATTTTTTTCTTTTGTTGCTTGTCTACTCAATGTTTGAAATTGTTCTCTATCTCTCTATAACCTACCCATCAGGTTTTACCTTAACCACTCCACTGAAACTGCTCTGGTCACCAGTGACCTTCATGTTGTTAAGCCAATGGGCAAGATTCAGCCTTAATCTTTTTTTTTTTTTTTTTTTTTTTTGGGTACTGGAAACCAAACTCAGGACCTTGCGCTTGCCAGGCAGCGCTTGTGCCACTGAGCTACGTTCCCGGCCCCCTTAATCTTTTTGTTTGTTTGTTTGTTTGTTTACGTGGGTACTGGGGGTCGAACTCAGGACCTCACGCTTGCCAGCAGGCGCTTGTGCCGCCGAGCAATATCACCGGCCCTTTTTTCCTTTTTATGTGGGTACAGGGAGTCGAACTCAGGACCTCGTGATTTCCAGGCAGGCGCTTATGCCGCTGAGCCATCTCACCGGCCCCCCTTAATCTTTTTTTAACATTGCTCTTGTTCCCTCCTTCTTGAAATACTGTATGAAGCTTTTGGGATACTTCATTTTCATTTTTCTCTCTACTCCACTGCTGGCTGCTCCTTCTCAGTGTTCTTGCTTCATTTTCCTCATCTGTCTGACTTCTAAATATTGGTGTGTACCAGAATGTGACTGGTTGATTGACTGATTGATTTTGAGACAGGGTCTCCCTTTGTGATTCAGGCTGGCCTTGAACTCGCTATGTAGCCCAGACTGGCCTCAAACTCATGGCAATCCTCCTGCCTCAGCCTCCTGAATGCTGGGATTACAGCACCACGACACCTAGCTTGGTGTGTACCAGAATTTGGACCTTAGATTTGTTTCCTACTTTATTCACTATATTGGCAATTTCATCCAGTGTTATGGCTTTAAATATTATCTGCACACTGACAACTTCCTAATTTATATCTCTGGTCCTAACTCTCTATCTAAAACATTCATCTCTCATTTAGCTGTGTTAGTACTTACTCCCTTCTATGGACTGAACTGTATCCCCTTGCCCCAAATTCACACAGTGAAGCTCTAAGTCCCAGTGTCATCTCCTATTTGGAGATAGCGACTTTTTGGAGATATGTAAGATCAGATGCAGTCATGAGGGTGGGATTCTGATCCAAAAGCATTCATGTCCATACAAGAAAAGATACCAAGAGCAGGGGATGTGGCACATACCTGTAATTCCAGACTCCGGGTGGTTGAGGTAGGATTACAAACTTCAGCCCAGACTGGGCAATTTAGTGACTTAGTGAGACCTGTCTCAAAATAAAAAATAAAGGGCTGTAGCTCAGTACTATGGCCCTGTGTTCAATCCCCTGTATCACAAAAGAAAAAACAAAAACAAACAAACAAACAAACAAACAAAACACTAAGGTTGGGCATGGTTGGGCAAATTGGAGGCCAGTCTGAGACAATTAGTGAGACCCTGTCTCACAATAAAATTTTCAAAGGGCTGGGGAAGTATCTCAGCATTAGAGCACTTGCCTGGTGTGTGTGAAACCCTGACTTTGATTTTTTTTTTTTTTAAGTAGATATTCCTGTCTTCTTTGTTCACCACTGTGAAGACCTAGAACAGTACCAGGCAAATCGTAGGACTTCAAGAAATGCATGTTGAATCAATGATTGCCATTGTAGAACTGGGTGTAGTAATCCCAGCACTCAGGAGGCTGAGGCAGGAGGATTGCTAGCCTGGGCTACATAGTGAGTTCAAGGCCATCCTGAACTACATAGCAAGACCCTGTCTCAAAAACAAACAAACAAACCAACATTGCCATTGTAACTTGAGATACATAAAGAAATTGAATGTTAATTTGTATATAATGAAATTGGCTATCTCTGTTAAAGTTAGAACTCAGGGCTTCATGATTTCTTCTTAGGAGGTGTTAACAGCTCTCCTTTATCAGCTAATAAGCCCTTTCCCTTATGACCATCACAATGAAAGACTTGGTGAGCAAGTCACAATTTGGAGCTGAGCCTCTCTCTCTCTCTCTCTCTCTCACTCTCTCCCTCTCTTGCTCTCCTCTCTGTCTGTCTCTCTCTGTCTCTTTTTCTTTTTCTCTTTCTCTCTAAGGAGGAAGTTTAATTTGGTTCACTGAGATGTCCTTAATATCAAAATTATAAACAGAGTCCAGCCCTAGAGTACCAAATGAGAATGCTCCATTCAAACTTCATGGGCGTATTGTGGCTCCTGCAACTGTTAGGAAGCCCTCTTCAGACCTATGTGGTCCAAAGCTGCCATAACTGTGCTTTTCCTTTTGGGCCATATATGACCTAATGAAAAGTGAACACGGGAGCTCCCAAAGATAGCTTAAATTTTGCCTTTGCCTCCTTACCAGGATCTGTGTTCCATGCTTGTCATTACATTTTGTCAATTTAAGATAGATTCGTATTTGGTATTGCTTTATCGTAATTCTTTCTACAAGTCATGAGAAGGTCACCAACTAGGCAGAAAGAGGACCAGTGTAGGGTGTGGTCTCCTTATTTTACGGGAGTTGTATATGAATACATTAGTATGAATTCTAATAGCTGCTGTAATAGAAACTAGAAGCAACAGGAGAAAGTCAATTGATTCAACTTTAATCATTCCTAACTCAACTGATAAGCTTGCCAGTTTTATTTATTTATTTATTTTTTTTTTTTGGGTACCGGGGGGTCGACCTCAGGACCTCGTGTGCCAGCAGGCGCCCGTGCCGCTGAGCGATATCACCGGCCCCTTTTTCGTATGTGGGTTCCGGGAGTCGAACTCGGGCCCTCGGGCTTGCCAGGCAGGCGCTTAAGCCGCTGAGCCATCTCACCGGCCCAGCTTGCCAGTTTTAATTGTTACGTATACTTATTATATAATTTGTATAAGCAGCTTTGGCTGCAGTCAGGACAGATCATGTTTTGATATGTTTTAATGTAACCTATTGTTTCAATGTATTTTCCCCCCAAGAATGACTTAGTTTTCTTGTAAATTTGCAGAGTAACATAAAGTAAAACTTAATTGCAAAAAAGTATAGGCTGACTTGTTGACACAATAATAATGGTATTTGCACTCATAGCCCTTTATGAATATTTCTATAAATACTATACAATCCTGAGGCATTTTGCTCTCCACTTAGTAATCCACATATCATGAATCATACCAATCACATGTTGTCACTTGGGCTTTCTATGTATTTTGAATGGCGTTCTCGGTCAAGGGAGCCCTTCTAACGCGCAGAATCTGCCCCTGATATCTTTGCATTCGCTTATTCAGTGAGAACTGGGATTGGTTATCTCTGGATCTGTGTGTCTGATGGAATGTGTACTTCTATGTTCTCTATGTGCCAAATTGGAATCACAGTTGGATTACAGGTGCTACTTTCCTTCTTTGCCTCTCTTAATTTATCACTTGATAGGCATATGAAACGTTAGTGGTGGACACTTGCAAATGCTGGAAATACAAAAGTCTTGCCCTGAAGGAACTCACAGACTGTTTATTATTACTATTACTATTACTATCACTATCATTACTACTGCCACTACCACTATTATTACTATTATTATTATTATTTGGTGCAATAAATACTAAAGTGGAGCCATATAAATGTCTTAATTCTATATGAAGGGTAATTTAAAGAAAGACACCATTACATGTTTTAGGGATACAAAATATTTCATTGTTTGTTTTGCTTTTTGAGACAGGGTCTCGCTCTGTAGTGCAGGCTGGGCTTGAACTCACTATGTAGCCTAAGCTGGCCTTGAACTTGAGGCAATCCTCCTGCCTCAGCCTCCCGAGTGCTGGGATTACAGGTGTGCACCACCATGCCCGGCCTAGGGATACAAAATATTGGTAGCAAATCACTGTTGGGTTTAGGATTTTTTGTTTATTACTAGGTATTTACTAAAAAGTATTTGAGTCTCTCTTGAATGCTGGGAGTTGTACATGATGAAAAACTACGTGTAGTTTCTGCCTCGGTGGAGATGGACAGACATTAAAAGATATAGGATTAGTTTTTTGTTTGCTTTTGTTGTTCTGTTCTTTGTAGTTCTGGGTCTCACACATGCCAAGAAAGCACTCTACTGATGAGCTATATACCCAGTCTAGAATTAGATCTTTTTTTTTTTTTTTTTTTTTTGTGGATACCAGGGGTCGAACTCAGGACCTCACGCGCCAGCAGGCGCCCGTGCTGCTGAGCGATATCACCAGCCCTTTTTTCGTATGTGGGTACCAGGAGTCAAACTCAGGACCTCGCGCTTGCCAGGCAGGCGCTTATGCCGCTGAGCTATCTCACCGGCCCTAGAATTAGATCTTTTGCATGTTAAGAGAAAAACAAAGTTTACTGAAAGACAACAGGGAACTTGGATGTAGAAAAACCACTTCACATAATATTTTTGGTTTTTGTTTGTTTGCGGTACTCGAGCTTGAACCCAGGGCTTTTGCACTGAGCTACATCATTAGCTCTTTTTATTTTTATTTTTAGACAGGTTCTCACTAAGTTGCTAAGTTTCCCAGGCTGAAGTTGAACTTGTAATTCTCCTGTCTATGCATCCCAGAGTGCTGGCGTTATCTGCAAGCACTGTCACACCCAACATAATATATTATACTCTACATGACAAAATTTCCCCAAAATTTAACAGCTTAAGACAACAATAAACATTTATTATCTCACATAGCTTCTATGGGTCAGGGGTATCTAAGTAATGCAGCTCAGAGTCCTCACAAATTTACACTCAAACCTTGGTGGACCAACATCATCTTAGGGCCTAGATCCAATTCCAAGATGACTTATTCACAGCGTTGTAGCAGGAGGCCTCATTTGTTTGCCTTATGGACCTCTCCACAGGTTTTTTTTGCCATAGGTTTTTAAAACAGCATCTAATTCCCCCAGAGACAATGTGGTCCAACAGAGAGAAAAGTAAAAACTTCAATGTCTTTAATTACTTACCTCCCCTTTCATACACCTTTATTTTCATAATGTCCTATAACTTATATGTCATCCCTATTCAAGAGGTGATATTTGAGATAATATGTGCGGAGCCATAGGATCACTCAGATAGAGGGAGCAGCCTGAGAAGAGGTACGAAGGGTACAGACATATTGTCAGTAATGTCCTGGAGAAGTCACTGAAGCAAAAAAACTCCACCAGGTTAACCCCACTGAGAGTGGGGTGTCAACTTCGGCAACTGAAACAAGACGCTGACACTATACACATCAAGATGGCCCCACAGCTCACTCCCACATCCCCACGCTCCCCTCCATCTCACACAAACACCCAAAGTGCAAACCTTTGAGTGGTGGATGGGGGCCCCTTGTACACTTTTAGTTAACTTTGCTTTGACTACAACAGAACTTCCGTGATGACTCTGAGGAGGTGGAGGGTGTGAAGGAAAGTGACCCTCTCAAATCCTAATCCTGTTTACCACAGCAAGATGAGCTGATTCATATTAACAAGGTTGTAGGGTACAGAAGGCCAAGTAACAGACAACACTGAAACTTTGAAAGTCTGAGACAAAGAAAAAGAAGTCATGGCAAAAAAACAAAAACAGAACAGAATGGAGTTGGCTAGAAAATCATGGACTAGTATAGCTAGCCAGGAAGAAGCAGTTTGGGCAGTAGCTGCAGAGATACAATATACGCAGTCAGAGCATGAAACTAACCTAAGGCAAAACCAGAAAATGGAAGAAAGAATATGATCAGAGTCGGTGTTCATTACAATAAAGGGAAACTTCTTCTCCTTCCCTTCCCCTTCCCCTCCTAAACCTCCCCTCTACCGCCCTCCCTCCTCTGCTCCTTCTCCTCTTTCCTTTTTTTTTTTTTTTTTCCTTTTCTTTTTTTGGTACTGGGAATAGAACTCATGACCTCGCACGTGCCAGGCAGGCGCTGTGCCACAGAGCTATATCCCTGGCCCTCTTTTTCATACCGGAATTGAACCCAGGGCTTCACACTGACCTACATCCTCAGCGCTTTATAATTTTTTTTTTTTTTTTTTTAAAGACAGACTCTTGCTAAGTTGCCCAAATTGGGCTGGAACTTGTGATCCTCCTGCCTCAGAGGGTTGGGATTACAAGTGTGTGCCACCATGCCCTGCTTATTTTATGGTGCTGGGGATTTAACCAAGTGCCTCCTGCATGCTAAGCGCCCTCTGCTATTTAGCTATACCCCTTACCCCAGATACTCAATTTTATTTTATTTAATTAATTTATTTATTTATTTTGGCATTGGGAATCGAACTCAAGACCTTGAGATTGCCAGGCAGACGCTGTGCCACTGAGCTATATCCCCAGCCCATATACTCAATTTTATTTTTATTTTTTATATTTTTATTTTTTTATTTTTTGTGGGTACTGGGGGTCAAACTCAGGACCTCGCGCACCAGCAGGCACCCGTGCCACTGAGCGACATCACTGGCCCTTTTTTCGTATGTGGGTACTGGGAGTCAAACTCAGGACCTTGCGCTTATGAGGCAGGCGCTTATGCTGCTGAGCTATCTCACCAGCCCCATATACTCAATTTTAAATTGTAGCTGTTGCATATTAAAAATTGAGTGCATTGGTCTTAACTTAAAACTTCAACTTGGACCTTTTTCTCATCTGGAAAACAAAAACAAACAAATAAAAAACATTGCATTTGGAAGCCTCCCTGTAACCTGTAAGAAAATCTCTTTTTTTTTTTTTATGAGGCACCCATCTCACTATGTAGTTTAGGCTGGCTTTGAACACACTATGGAGCCCAGGCTGGCCTCAGCCTCCTGAGTGCTGGGATTACAGGCATGCACCACCGACCCGGTGAGAAAATCTTTAAATGTCACCAGGTTTCTAGGCTACTCAGATTTTTGGGTGTTTTGTTGGTTGGTTGGTTTTGCAGTACTGGTGATTAACAGGGCCTTCACACTGAGTTATATTTCTGGCCCTTTTTTATTTTGAGACAGGTCTTATTAAGTCACTAAATTGCCCACAAAGTCACTAAACTGCCCAGGCTGGGCTCAAATTTGTGATCCTCCTGGCTCAGCTTCTTAGAGTGCTGGGATTACAGGTGTGTGCCACCATGCCCAGCTTTAGGTTTTCTGTATGTTTTATTGGAAGCACTATTGGTTTGAAATCAGAAATCAGGAGGAACTAAAATGAATATTTCAGAAACAAAGGAGAAATTTGGATAAAATATATATGTATCTGGCTGAGTTGTATTAGTAAAAAAGACTGAGAAAAATACCTCAGTTTTCTACAGAAGGTAATTTATCTGTCACTTTGGTCATCAGCACTGGAATTGAGAATCATAGAGCAAGGGAAGCAGACTATCGAATTGTCTTTGAAAAGCTGGTACTATTCACTGCTAGGAAAGACCCTCAGACTCAAAACCTGTTTGATCTTCCTTTATATACAATGTTAATACTTTGGTTATCTGACTTCCTACTATTCAGATTGGAAAACAACTGCTAAAACCAGCACTGAGGAAGTAGTAAGAGGTATTGTCTAATAGCTTAATAACGAAAGAGCAAAAACAGAAATAAATTTATTAGAAGGACATAAAAGAGCTCAAAGCCACAACATTCTTGGATCATTTTGGGTAGAGCAGAAGGTTTAGCATATATTAATATTTCCCAAAGATGTATTGCTTTGTAATCATTTCTTATTTATTTATTTTTTTTTGTGGGTACCGGGGGGTCGACCTCAGGACCTCGTGCGCCAACAAGGCACCCGTGCCGCTGAGCGATATCACCGGCCCCTTTTTCGTATGTGGGATCCGGGAGTCGAACTCGGGCCCTCGCGCTTGCAAGGCAGGCGCTTATGCCGCTGAGCCATCTCACCGGCCCAATAATCATTTCTGAATGTAAATAATGACCAGGAATGTAAGAAGAGGTTAAATTGTGTTTGCTATACATTTCAGGAGGACAGGGATCTATTGTATTTAAAGTAATATTTCAGGGCCAGTGATTTAGCTCAGTGGTGCAGTGCCTGCCTGGCAAGTGTGAGGTCCTGAGTTTGATTCCCGGTACCAAAATAAATATATAAATGAAATGAAATGAAATGGAATGAAATAAACTAATATTTCATTAAAGGCAGATTTTAAAAGCACTTTGTACCTAAAGTGATGTTTCAGTCATTTACGAAATGAATTCAGGCTTTTCACATTCTCCAAAGGTGTCAGATAAATGAAGCTTTACTAAGTTTTAATAGCGAAGTCAATAGTAAATACACACCTGTTTACAATGACAGGTCTTCTAAATGTATCTTTACTGGTTGTTTTGACCCCCAAGCAAGAGAGAACAAATAATGCATTCTTTTAGGAGGTGACCATCAGTAAAAGTTCAACAAACCCCTATTGGTATGCTGCCCAGACCTGTGAAGACAAAAAGAGTAGAAAATATGAATAGATTGCATAACTTTGTTCTGAATTTCCAGGGATTGATTAAGGAATGATCATTACAAAAAAAACCACAGGGCCGGTGAGATGGCTCAGCGGCGTAAGCACCTGCCTTGCAAGCGCGAGGGCCTGAGTTCGACTTCCGGAACCCACATACGAAAAAGGGGCCGGTGATATCGCTCAGTGGCACAGGTGCCTGTTGGCGCGCGAGGTCCTGAGGTCGACCCCCCGGTACCCACAAAAAAAAAAACACCCACAGTGTAAATTATTCATACTGCTAGATAAGATAAAAATATATAAATTAACAAAAATTATATATAAAACTATTTCTAAGCAATGTGTAATATAAATAATTTAAGAATTCAGTAACATCAAGTAGTCCATTAATGCTATGGTTCTCAGCCTTTGTAATCATATTTCTGTAGCTCTCAGGAACTTATTCAATGGTCAGAGTAAGATGAAGGCAGAAGCTTCTGCAAGGCTGTCAGCCAGGATCACTGAATCTACTTTTCTCCCTTAATGTCCCAGAGAGCAAGGTTTTTTGTTTTTGTTTTTTTCTTTGAGACAGGGTCTCGCTATGTAGTTCAGGCTCGCCTCAAACTTGTGGTGATCCTGCTGCCTCATCCTCCTGAGTGCTGGGATGACAGCTGTGCGCCACCACACCCAGTGACAACAAGATCTTTCTTAACTGTTTCACTCAGGGATAATGGGATTCATCGAGACACACTGAGGGAGTCAGCCGAGCACAGGACAAGTCTGGAAGGCAGTCTACCGGTATACTCTCTGCCCAGAAGCTAAACTTGAACCTTGGGAACTTGAACCTTTTCCGTAGAGGACCGGAATGCAGTAAGTAGTATTCAGAGGTTTTTGGAAGGAATGTGACAGAGTGACAATGAGAGTTTGGGTAGAATAGCTCTCTGAAGCTTTCACTTGGAAAGCCCTGCGCAGGAATAAGGGCATGATGTAGAGATACATGGGCTGCTCAGGGAGCTCAGGATAGTGAATAATAATCCACGGTGGAACGAGGTGCTCCAGGTGAACACAGAAAAGATCAAATACAGGAATGAGCATTTAGGAAAAGTGTTTTTGTTACTATGCTAGCTTTTCTCTGCCTCTGATAATTCAAGTTTATTTTATAACAGAAGTTTGGTTTTGGGTAGATTCCTTTATTAAGGAAAAAATCTTAATTTTGGAGAACAGAAAACCTTTTCTTTATTTTGCAGTCCAGTACAGCAGAAGGTTGAGGCTGACTTCCGTTGATGTTGTTTTTAATAGAAGTAACCGAAGCATACCTAGGGTTCAAATAAACACCTGCCCCCCCCCCGGCCTGGACGTGGCAAGATAAGACAATCCAGGTAGAAATGAAAAGGGGAGATGTTTAGGTTCCCTGTTCTATGAAGCATACCATAGGGAAAAGAGAGTGAATGGAAGAGAGGACGAGAAATGAGAGTTGAAAAAACAGCCAAGAGAATCAAGAAGAGAGCGTGAGAGCTTGCTCGCCTTTGGCCCCATGCACATTTACACCTGCCTCTTTCTCTGCCTCTTGGTTGTGTGCAGGTACAGGACATGAGTTCCCACACAGCACACCCTCAACCTCTCCTGGTCGCACTCTGTCATGAGTCACAACCTTGACTGCTGCAAAAGCAACAAAGAGCAGGGCTCTCTGGGAGGAAGACAGTGCCTGACCCAGTGTCCACTACTTCAAGAAATGGGCATAAGGTGGCAGCACTGGCAGTGCCTGCAGGTGTCTTGGAGAGCAAGCTTGGCCAAGGGCCAGCTGTACTTGAGCTGCTAAGTCCCAGAGAGAAGATGGAAAAAGAGAACTCTGCTAAAGGCCTCCTTATTCGGGTAGTTAGTGATGGGAGGAGAAACACTTCTCCAGGAAAGCAGTGGCACTCAAGAGCCTCAGCAGGAGGAGCGGGTGGTGGGGTTACATTTTTTGTAAGAATCTTTTTTTTTTTGTTTTTGGAGACAGTCTCTAGTTATGTACTTCAGGCTGGTCTTGAGCTCACCATGGAGCCCAGGTTGGCCTCAAACTCTCAGCGATCCTCCTGCCTCAGCCTCCTGAGTGGTAGGATTACAGGTGTGTGCCACAATGCCTGTTGGGATTATCTTGCTGTCTGGCACCTACATCTATTGAAAGAATGTTACCATTTGTGAGGACAGATTAAGACTGATGAACACAATGAATGAAACTTGAAAACATTATGCTAAGTGAAAGCCAATCACAAAAAACACACATATTATTTGTGTAAATATTCACATTTGTATGAAGCATCCAGAATAGGCAAACCTATGGAGACAGAAAGTATATTAATGGTCATCAAAGGCTCACAACCAGTTAGAATGAGGCTGACTGTTAAAGGCTCTGTAGGGTTTCTTTTCAGGATGATGAGATGTTCTAAAATTGATTGTGGTGGTTGCACTACTATAAATATGCTAAAAAAAGTCACTGAATTTTACACTTTAATGGGTGAATTATAATTATATCTCGAAGCTGTTATTTCAAAAAATTACTATGAACAGTTAAAAACTAGAGAAAAAAGAAAGGAAAAAAAAAAAAACCCTAGAGAAAAAGCTCAACATGGTGGGTTTATTTTATTGTTTGTTTGTTGGTTTGTTTAGACTTTTTTGAGACAGGGTTTCACTATGCAGTTTGGGCTGGCCTTGAACTCACTTTGTAGCCCAGGCTGGCCTCAAACTCACAGCAATCCTCCTGCCTCAGCCTCCTGAGTGCTGGGATTGCAGGCGTGCACCACCCCGCTCAGCCTGAACATGATGGGAGACACCTGTAATCCCAGCTATTTAGGTGGTTGAGGCTATCTCCAGGTATACCACCCTGAACCCACCCAAGCTCCTATGATCTAAGAGGTTGAGGCAGCAGGATCAAAAAGTTGAGGCCAACCTGGGCAATTTAGTGAGATCCTCTTTGTTTTATTTTAAGAAAAGACAGGTGTGGTGGTGCATGCCTATAATACCAGCACTTGGAAGCTGAGGCAGAAGGATCACAAATTCAAACCCAGCTGGGGGAATTTAGCAAGATTCTGTCTCAAAAAAACTGAAAAAGAGCTGGGAATGTAGCTCAGTGCCAACACCCTGGGTTTAATCCCCAATACTTGAAACAAAGAAACAAACAAACACACAAATAAATATGCTGGGCATGGTGGCACATACCTATAATCCCAGCATTTAGGAGGCTGAGGCAGGAGAATCAAAACACACTTGAGCTCAGGCTGGGCTACATAGTGAGTTCAAGTCCAGCCTGAACTACATAAGAAGACCCTGTCTCAAAAATACAAAAACCAAAACAAAAACCAAAAACAAAAAAGAGCTTGGGATGTAGTTCAGTGTGAAGACCCTGTGTTCCATCCCCAGTGCTGCCAAAAATAAATTAAAAATTAAAAATAAAAAAACAGGGGCCTGTGAAATGGCTCAGCGGTGTAAACACCTGTCTGGCAAGTGCAAGGGCCCGAGTTTGACTCCCGGAACCCACATACGAAAAAAGGGCCGGTGATATTGCTCAGCGGCACGGGTGCCCCCTGGCGCGCGAGGTCCCCGGTACCCACAAAAAACACCCAAAAAACAAAAAACAAAAAAAGAGGAAGGGTGGGCAATGTCGCTTATTGATGGAGCACTTGCTTAGTATGCATGAGGCCCTGGATTCAGTTGTCAATACCACACACATTCATACACACAACGTAATAGAACACAACATAACAAGACAACAACAAAACCCAAAACCCAGAGAGAAAAGTTTACAAAATGATTGCATTCTTACCATCCTTTTCTTCTCTGGTCCTATGAATGTGGGTGAGAGGCAGCCCTCTTCCTAAAATCACCCATCCCTAACACAGTGTCTCAAATTTTAATTTGCATGCAGATCACCTGGGATCTTTTCAAAATGCAGACTCTGGTTTGTTTGTTTGTTTGTTTGTTTGTGACAGGTGATCTTCCTGCCTCAGCCTCCTGAGTGTTGGGATTACAAGTGTGTGCCACCATGCCTGTCATGCAGACTCTGTTTTGGAAGGTCAGAATGGAGCCTGAGATTGTGCATTTACAAGAACCTCCAAGGTTATGTGAATACTGGGATCACACTTTAAAATGAGAGGCTCTAAGAGACACATAGAAATTACATTCTTAGTACTATGTCAGCCCTGTAATGAAGTTAAAAGATCAATTAGATATTTTCATTTTGACTTTTCCATGCTTACTAGTGGCATTATAAACACAGAGACACACAACAAATAAATATACATGTATATGTGATACTTCTATAACAGCCAATACTGGTATCTTGAAAAAGTGCATCACTAATATTGTGGGGTTTATTGTCCATTTTTGTTGAAAACCTCAGGATTTAGGGTTTCTGACAGAGCTAAATTTGAATCCTGACTCTATCATTTACTACGGTTGTGCCTTTGGATTAAACTATGTGAGCCTTGGATTTTTCGCTTGTAGAATGGGGAACATAATACCTATCTTAATGTTAATGGGTTTTTGTGAATGTTAGAAATCATAATGGCACACACATGATAGTTATTTGTGAGATAGCTACTGTTATTGTTGTCAAATTCGTGTGAGATAGGGGATACACTTTCCTTTTTTTTTTTTTTTTTTTGGTACCAGGAATCGAACACAGGACCTTGCGTTTGCCAGGCTATATTCCCAGCCCACTTTCCTTTTCATGTGTCCCTCACTCCATATTTTCTTCTCGATTTTCTAAATCTCCAACTGGAACTTTTGGTAGTGTAAGAGATGCTTCCCTAAAAGTCATTTTGGGTTTTTTGTGCTGGTTAATGTGTGTGTGTGTGTCCTGATGGTAAAGTGTTCACCTGGCATGGGTTAAATCCTCAGCACTAAGAAAAAGTTTTCTTTTCCCCTTGATCCATTTGAAGAAGGCATTGTTGTTTGGAACATTCGTAAAATCCATATAGAATATAATTTTTAATGTATAGTTGTGAGCTTCATTTTTTTTGGATCATTTCTGATATTGAGGGAGTCAAAATAAAGTTCAAGATATTCAGAAGGGCACAGCGGTACATGCCTATAGTCCCAGCAATCAGGAGGCTGAGACAGGAGGATCACAGTGAGTTCAAGGCCAGCCTGGGCTATATAGTAAGACCCTGTCTCAAAACAATAAGTTCAGAATAGTCAGTGAAGAGTTTTGGTCTTCCTGGATGTTAAGTGTGAAGCTGAAATAATTCAAAAGTGATTTTTCCCTTTAGTATTGGGGACTGAACACAGGGGCACTTTATCACTGAGCTATATCCCATCCCGCTCCCCATTTTTTTGTTTGTTTGTTTTGTTTTTTGAGACATGGTCTTTCCATGCAGTTCAGGCTGGTTTTGAACATACTATGTAGCGCAGTCTGGCCTTGAACATGCTTCAATCCTCCTGCCTCAGTCTCCTAAGTGCTGGGACTAGAGGTGTGTGCCACCCTCCCCTCCCCCACAAACTGCCTTTAAGACAGGGTCTTGCTAAGTTACCCAGGCTGGCCTGGAACTTGGGATCCTCCTGCCTCAGCCTCCCACTTCTCTGGGATTACAGGTACTACACCAAGTCTGCCTTTTTTTTTTTTTTTTTTTTTTTTGGTGGGTACCGGGGGGACGACCTCAGGACCTCGCGTGCCAACAGGCACCCGTGCCACTGAGCGATATCACCGGCCCCTTTTTTTTTTTCGTATGTGGGATCCGGGAGTCGAACTCGGGCCTTCGCGCTTGCAAGGCAGGCGCTTAAGCCGCTGAGCCGTCTCACCGGCCCTTTTTTTTTTTTTTTTTTTGAGACAGGGTCTCACTGTGTAGTTCAGGCTGGCCTTGAAGTCACTGTGTAGCCCAGGCTGGCCTCCAACTCCCAGCAATCCTCCTGCCTCAGCCTCCCGAGTGCTGGGATTACAGGCATGTGCTACCATGCCCAACTCAAGCCTGCCATTTTTTTTTTTAAATTCTTTCACACAGAGTTCCTTCATGGTTTTAGGACCTTTGTCATTTCCCTTTTTCTTTACAGGTACTGCAGGCAAGTTCCCCTAATGCCTGGCTCTCAGGGAAGCCTACAGAGTGAGGCAATTTGGAAAACACTGTTTTGGAGCTGAGTTTACTCATGGCTTCCCACAGAAAATATTCCTTGCTCCGCACCACCTCAAACAGCCTGGATCACAGGCTCACAGTGTGGCCAGAGTGATGACTGCCGCCTCCTTCCTGAGGCACCGGGACCTGGCAGGTACAGGGACTGCAGTGCTAGGTGAGCAGCACTCAGGTGTCTTGTTCTTCCTAAGTACCTGAGCTCTTCTAGAGGGACAGACACAGATCAAGAGGCTGCCCAAGTTGCTTTCATATTCTTTGGACTTTTAGGCTAATTTTATCTTTTTGGTTTTCCTGGTCTCTTGGAAGAAAATGTGGCAAATACTAATTTTCACAGGCAAGTTTCTGGCATGCAGCGTTAGGTGAAATTTGTTTTTCTTTTTTAAATCTTTTTTTTTTACACTTTTATATATTTAACCTTTTCCCGACACCTTTCTATCACTTTGTACTCAGCATTACCCTAAGCACTGTGGAGATTTAAGAGTTTGTTTTGTATTTTTAATTATAGCTGAGTCTAACGCTGTCAACTGGTAAATGTTTAGAGTTTAGGGTAAATATCACTCCGACTTTTCTAAATGCTATAGTAGGAAACCAGCTTTGGAGATACCATTTTTTTAAAAAAGAATAAAATCTTTAATAGAAAATTCTGTTGAACATATTTTCAAATTTGAAAAAGAAAACAAGGGATCTTCATATTCATTGTGGCTTTGAATATTTAGGATTTCTTTGGTTAACTGGTCTGCTTTGTGTAGCTGCTAGCTGAGTTGCTCAAAAAAGCTGAACCAAGGAACCAAACGCCTCTGAGGGACAGCCACACTTTCATGGAGTGAGGAAGTGCTGGCTGCCTGACTGGGACTTCCCAGGTCACTAATTTTGAAACCCACCCAACACTGACCTAAAGACCAAATTCTAATTTTTCAATAGCAACGATCAAAAGGTTGGAAGAGTACATTCTATATCTTCCTTTAGCACCAGGATTCTGCCAGAGGTCTGCAATCGAATAGACTCCAAGTTGGGCTTGCTCTTTCCTTCCTCATCTGTCCAATTAAGGACATTATTTGATTTTGTGCATCTTGTCCATTCATTCTGGTGGACAGTTGTTTGTCTGGTTACAAAGACCATTCTAAACCCAGAGTCAGCCAAATAGGTAGTACAAATGTCTCCTAATTCCACAGAGCGGCTCTGGGAGCACTAGGTTTCAAGTCACGCGGGAATCCCTGGCATGAGCACTGTTAGGCAGAGGAAGGAACCTGATCTTTGAAAGCATACAGGATGGCATGAATTGTACATTTTGGGTATTTTTGTACCATTTACTCTGTCTTAGTTACTTTTTGGGTTTCTAAGATAAAATACCCAATACCCGAGGTTAAGGGAAGAAAGGTTTACTTTGGCTCACAGTTTGTAGAGGTTTCAGTCCATGATGAGCTGGCTCCAAGACAGGGTGGCAGAGGGGCATTGCAGAGAAGAAACAGTTCATAGTGTGGCAGGGCAGGAAGAAGGCAGCAAGAACAGCAGCAGCAGCAAGCTTTCTTTCTGTCCTTATATTCCATCCAGGTTACCCATCCTTCGGGCAAGTAGCACTCACACTGAGGGTGGGGCACCCATAATCCCAGCATTGCACCCTTAATTCCAGCATCACACACCCTCAATCCAGCCACCTCTGAAAAGCCCCACCTATGACCATATGAAGCTTTGGGGGGATATCTAGATACAAGTCATAACATAGTCTAAGTACAATCATGCAGTGTGAGAGTTCAAGTGACCCTGAGGAAGGAAAAAAAAAAAAGAAAAGAGGAAAGGAGTTGAAGTAGCCTTAATTCTCTTCTCTAGGGGAAGGGAGAAACTGAACTATAAACCTAATTGTAAGAGCAATAATAACATTAATAATAATACCTTTGATAATTATGCTAGTTATCTCAAAATACTATTCTTGTACTAACTAAAATCTCTTTAGGGCCAGTGAGATAGCTCAGCGGCATAAGTGCCTGCCTGGCAAGCATGAGGTCTTGAGTTTGACCCCCGGTACCCACGCACACAAAAAAATAATAATAAAATAAAATAAAATCTCTTTAAATTCCTATAGAATGGGAATTTCTACATCTTCAATTTTTCCTTATCTCTTTGTTCATCAGTTCTCCTGGAAAATGAGGGATCTTGATCTAAGTGCTAGGGACTTATAAATAATCTTTTTTTTTTTTTTCTTTTTTTAAGTGCTGGGGATTCAACCAGGGTGTTGAGCATGCTAGGTAAGTGCCCCTCCACTGAGTTTACACCCCCAGCCCTATAGACAAATTTTGAATGAAAAAGACCTACACTGTTCAGGAGGTACATTTTTCCTTTTAAGCAGACATCCCTTTTGCAGTAAACTGAATGAGAAAAGTGACATCTTGAATCAAAAAGTGGAAAATCTCATACTGGTTTCAAAATATCACAGTGAAGAGATGGTCATTTGATGCAAACGGAACCTCTGCTCTGACGTTTCTGAGCGTACATAGTCCATGTAATTAGATTTTGTGAATCTATCTGAAATCTCTGTCATTGTGGTTTACAAATGGATGTAACCATTTGAAAACCTTAGAGTGAAAGTCTACACATTTTTCTCAAATGTTGAGCTAGCTCAAACATAGGCTTTGAATATTAGGAAGGCAAAACTCCTTCAACTCTTGTCTCCCCTGTCCCATCTCTTCTAATATAAATATATTCATGGAATTTTCCTATCTTTGTGCTACTCCATTCCCAAAAGTTCCCTCTCCGTGTTTTTGCTCTGGTTCATTTAGTTTTGGAAAATGGCAGTGTAGAATATGTTTGGTATAACCTTAATCCTGGCCAGCATTTGTAATCCTTTTTTTCAAAAAAGTGTATAAACGTGTGTGTGTGTGGTGTACACAAGTGTATTCTGGAGTTAAAAGTATAGAAGTAAACTCTTCAATAAAATAGAAATGTTCCTTGTTATCCAGATTCTGTCTATTTTTAGTTGTTTAGAAAATGTTTCTCCTGTTGTTCCTGTTAAATTTTTCTCATATTTTGGCATCAAGCACCAAAATACAACGTCAGAGGTATGTGTGTAGGGGTACACATATGTGTGGTAGAGGTAAGAGGGAGACTTAGTGTAGTGTGTGTAATGGTGAAGTACTTACCAAATTAATTAATCTTCAATTAGCCGATCACTGAGGATAGGAATCACTCACAGGCAGTCAAAAGATGATGTTAGTGAATGGTTGTGGCTCAGCATGACTGCTCCTGTTTGCCACTGCATTTAGTCCTAGCACTGTTGTTATTGCAGGGCTCTCCTGTGAATTTTATTGTGGAGCTTTAGACATTTCTACTGCCAAGAAATAGCAATAAATGCAATTTTTACAGCATTTATAAGTAATCTAATTCTAGGAGATCATTAATGCAAGAAACAAGGTCCTTAACGAAGTTTATAAATACGGCTTTGGTATGATCTTATTATTAGCAGTAGTTATCTTAATTTCTAGTGAAAGAATAACATGCTCACAAGATTTCTAAGCCTCAGCAGAAGACCAATTTTGGTGGAAATTGGGTCAGTGCACCACATGCAACTCAAAGATTGCTGAAGATGAGCAGGTGTGTGGGGAAAAGTTGCTGCATCACAAAAGGGAGTGTGTTTGGGGTAGAGGATGCATGCCTTTGGTCTACAGTACTCGGTTATGCTTATAAAGTGATTTCTGTCTAATGTCTTTATAATCACTGGCAAACTGCTAAGGATGTATTACTAAAAATTCTCAGTTGCCAATCAGGTTGTAATTTCCTTATCTCTAAACTTCTTCTTAGAGAGTATCTCATGGGGTACCTCAACTTCCTTGTGATTCCATCTTGGAAACACTGACTGCTACTTCATAAAAAACCAGAGGGTAAGCGTGGAGTCAAAGATCTTCTCTTTCCTAGAACACTTGGAACTTCTAACTTCAGCTAGGCTAAAGGTGCAAAAACACCAGCCACGAATTCTAGTCTTTGCTAGACAGAAGGTAGCTGTGATTGGCTGAGTGGGGGGAAATACCTAAATGAGCTGTTGGACTTTTTCTTGTTGTTCTTGTTGTTGTTTTTTGAGACAGGGTCTTGCTATGCAGCCCAGGCTGGCCTTGAACTCACTATGTAGCCCAGGCTGGCCTCAAACTTGTGGCGATCTTCCTGCCTCAACCTCCCAAGTGCTGGGATTACAGGAGTACACCACCACACCCAGCTTGGACTTTGTTTTGAGGTCAAAAGGGACCTTTAAAAAGTGTTTGCTCTTGGGCCAGTGATATAGCTCAGCGGCATAAGTGCCTGCCTGACAAGCGCGAGGTCCTGAGTTCGACTCCTGGTACCTACATATAAAAAAAAAAAGAAAAGAAAAATATTTGATCTCTGTAATCCTGGCACTTAAGAGGCTGAGGCAGGAGGATTGCCATGAGTCTGAGGCCAGCCTGGGCTACATAAGAGAGTTCAAAGCCAGCCTGTACTACATGGTGAGAGCCTGTCTCAAAAAAAAAAAAAAAAAAAAAAAGCAGAATACCCCTCCCCCCAAATGTTCAATCTATGTCTTGTTCTTGGAGTTTGAGGCAAAAAATAGTACCTAATATTGGATGGCCTTGTGTACTGTAGTGTTTGAGAGTGTAGTATGAGCCAGGTAAGACGGTGTGAGCCTTAGGTTCCAGCTACTTATGAAGCTGACTTGGAAGGAGTATGAGTTCAAGGCCATCTTGGACAACATGGGGAGAACCCATCTTCAAGAAAAAAGAAAG
Source organism: Erethizon dorsatum (assembly GCA_028451465.1). NCBI lineage: Eukaryota > Metazoa > Chordata > Mammalia > Rodentia > Erethizontidae > Erethizon > Erethizon dorsatum. The sequence continues at coordinate 115,181,185 of CM051827.1, read as the reverse complement.
AGCGTAATTTTAATTAGTCGATGGCTCTGTTGTAAAAGCATATTGTGATAGCGTGTGTATACATACCTAAGAATTGTTGTTATTATTGTTGTGTGCTTATGGTACTGGGGCCTTCGCACTGAGTTATATATCTGGCCCATTTCTTATTCTTTATTTTGAGACAAGATCGCAAAATAAAATAAATTTAAATTGCTGTGATTGTTAATTGGCATGTCAACTTGACTGGATTAAGAAATGCCTTGCAGGGGCTGGGGATGTAGCTCAGCAGCATAGTGCCTGCCTGGCAAGTGCGAGGCCCTAAGTTCGAGGTCTGGTATAAAAAAAAAAAAAAAAAAAAAATCATCTTGTCCAAGAAATGCCCTGCAGATTAGTACAGCACACTTTTGGGTTTGTCTGGGTGGGTCAGTCAGGAAGGTGTGATCTTGGATACTATATAGGGTCTCTGGCTTCTTTCTTCTCTGGCACTGTTCCCTTGCTCTGCTTCCTGCCACTATGAACTAAGCAGCTTTGTTCCACCAGGGCCTTTCCCCATGATGTTTCTACCTTGGAAACCATGGACTAAATCCCCTGAAACTGTGAGCCAACTTAAACTTGTCCTCCTTTAAGTTGTGGGTGTTGGGTATTGTGTCCCAGCGATGGGAAAGCTGACTAATACAATTGCTAAGTTGCCTGGGCTGGGTTTGGAACTTTCTATCTTCCTGCCTCAGCCTCCCTAGAGCTGGGTTATAGGTATGACCCACCACACCAGGCTTCAGTGCTATTTTTAAACAGTCTGTTGGATAGGCTCGATGAAGTGAATTGGGTTATTTTCTCCTTTACTTCCTGTTCTCTTTCTCCCACAGCAAGCCTGGAAGGGCAACAACACACCTCTACAGAGACCTCTAGTAGTCTTTTCAGAAAGGAGGCCAATAAGGACCAAGTTGGTACTCCCTACACTTCTCTGGTAGCTTCAGTGTTATTAAGTTTCAGAAAAGAAGTGTGGGAGAGGGCCCAAACTGTAATGCCCTGGTAGCTTTCCCTTGCTGTCTCTGGTAAATTGTTCATTTCCCTGGAGTGGAGTGCTACACCACGCCCATCACTACTACTACTGCAGTGATCAGTCATGAGACTGGCTTTTTTGTTTGACCCATTTTTTTCTTTGGAAACAGTCATTTTCTGTAGGGAGAGATGGGCTTACACCCTTTTAAGGCTAGTCAGAATGCTTTCCTTTAGGAACCATTCACTACCCCTTCCTTATGTCTAATAAATTCCTTTGGATTTTGATTCTTTTTTTTTTTTTTGTGGGTACTGGGGGGTCGACCTCAGGACCTCGCGCGCCAGCAGGCGCCTGTGCCACTGAGCGATATCACCGGCCCCTTTTTCGTATGTGGGTTCCGGGAGTCGAACTCGGGCCCTCGCGGTTGCCGGGCAGGCGCTTAAGCCGCTGAGCCATCTCACCGGCCCTGGATTTTGATTCCTGCACAGAAAGCCTAGGATGGTCATGCTGGAGGATTCTCTTGAGGTGGCTGTGCTGCAGAGAAGGAGCAGCATATTTGCTTTTCTAGCCACTTATCCTGTTTCACAGGATTGCATGCCCACCTCCCTCCACTTTGTCTGTGACCAAACTATGTTCTTTCCAAGCCTCTTCTACAGAATTTGTGATGGAGCAAAAGACTCCATTCCAGATCCACTCCAGAGTTGCTGTGAGAAACTTCCCCACTCAGACTCTTTCCCATCTCAGTAAAATGGCAGTGTTAAGAAAGCTTTATGCAAGCAAGGTCTAAAAGAAAGACCCACCTAGAATATTTGACTCTCCTTCTGACTTCCTTCTCCATACTTAACTTTTGAAAATTTCCCTTACAATTCTCTTATATGTGTGAAATTCTTATAGGTTGATTTTAAAGGCCAAAACAAAAGCAACCTATGTTGGTTTAATATGGGATGTCGAAGACAACAGAATATCTGTTCCTGGGCAATAGCCTTCTACATTAAGATTGGTGATTGTTTGTTAATATTGTTGGCATTTAGCCCCTCTAAATCTAAAGGCAGCTTAGTGTTATAAGTTGCAAGTACAAAATGCGGTGCTAGGGAGCAAAACCAGGGAGTTGTGTGCTAAACATGCACTTTACCACTGAGCTTCACGTCTAGTCCAAGCTTTTCTTGTTTATTTATTTATTTATTTATTGTACAGAGAACTAAACCCAGAGCCTTTGCACACTGAACTACATCGCTGGCCCTTTTTGTTTTACATTTTGAGAACAGGGTTTTGCCAATTCACTAAGTTGCCCAGGCAGCCTCCTGAGTAGCTGGGATTACAGGCATGTGCCAGTGCACCCAATCCAAGTTTTTCTTTTGATGGAGTGTAGTGGTTATCAAGCTCTAAAAGAATGTAGGTTTTCTTTTTCTTTTTTTTTTTTTTTTGGATGGGTGCACTGAGGACTGAACCCAGTGTCTCACATTCTAGGTAAGTGCTCTGCCACTGAGATACATCCCCAGCCTCCAAGTAAGTTTTTTATATACTTTTTTTTTTTTTTTTTTTTTTGTGGGTACCGGGGGTCGACCTCAGGACCTCGCGCGCCAGCAGGCGCCCGTGCCACTGAGCGATATCACCGGCCGCTTTTTCGTATGTGGGTTCCGGGAGTCGAACTCGGGCCCTCGCGCTTGCCGGGCAGGCGCTTAAGCCACTGAGCCATCTCACCGGCCCTATATACTATTTTTGTACCACTTGGTGAACAAAAATTTTCAGTGAGACTCATGAGAAATGAGAAATCCAAAAATCTTGATTCGTCTAGTGGTTTTAGAAAGCTCCAGTCCCATATTTGTTTTCTGTTTTTATTTTATTTTATTTATTTATTGTCTTTTTGAGACAGGATTTCGCTATGCAGTTCAGGCTGGTGTTGAATTCACTTAGTAGCCCAGGCTGGCCTTGAACTCATGGCAATCCTCCTGCCTCAGCCTCCAGAGTGCTGGGATTACAGGCATGTTCCACCAAGCCCAGCAAGTTTTCTGTTTTTTAAATGTTAGTAGTTTTATTCAACTTCTTAAAAAAAAAAAAAAAAAAAAAAAGGCTCAGCAATGAAATGAGTGAATGCAGAGAACGTATTTATAGTATTAAGAGTAGGAGTGAGAGAGAGGCAGGTGAGATGGCTCAGCAGTGTAAATACCTGCCTGGCAAGCGCGAGTGCCTGAGTTCAACTCCCAGAACCCACATATGAAAAAAGGGCCGGTGATATTACTCAGTGGCATGGGTGCCTGCTGGTGCAGGGTCTTTTTCCTCTTGTTAGATTGACTCTGGGTGTTATGCTTTATTTAAAACCTGCCACAAATCAGACAATGCTGGGCCTTTATTTTACTTTTGCAGTGCTGGGAATCAAGCCCAGGGACTCGTGAATGTTAAGGGAGAGCTCTACCACTTAACCTTATTTTATTTTAGTTTTGGGGGAGGTGTAATTCTTATTATATATCGGTACAAGATTAGCTAGTTGACTTATGCCTATGGCTATTTTTTTACAGTGCCCTTCTTGTGAAAAAAGTCTCAGAAATTAACATTTCTCCAAATGGGTTCCTTTATTATTATTTTAAAATGTACATTCCCGGGGCCGGTGAGATGGCTCAGTGGCATAAGCGCCTGCCTTGCAAGCGCGAGGGCCCGAGTTCGACTCCCGGAACCCACATACGAAAAAGGGGCCGGTGATATCGCTCAGTGGCACGGGTGCCTGTTGGCGCTAGAGGTCCTGAGGTCGACCCCCGGTACCCACACACACACACACAAAAAAATGTACATTCTCTCAATTTGTTTATTAAGACTTTCTGGTGAGTGGAAAACGGATCTAGAAAAGCCGCTGTTGTGCGCCCACAAAGCTTGAGATCTCCTGATTCTCTCCTTTGGGATGCCAGGTCCTTGCCAGGCACAATTTTACCGCGAAGAGCTGGTGAGAGCCATTCGGACTCCATTCCATTTTTCTCCGTGTGAATCCAGTTCGTGTCTTACTGCTCCTGCCTGGGAGCCGGGAAGAAAATGCATTGCCTTGACTCTCGCTTCAATCCACTTTCCTCGCTTAATATGCAGCCCAAAGTTTTGCAGCTCGCTGTCAGATGGTAGTGCTAGACTTTCACACTGATCCCAAAGCCTCCGCTGGGGCTGTTTCTTAACACGGAGTTCAAACTTTAAGAAACAGCTCCAGACGGAAATCCACGCCAGGCTTTGAACTCTGCTTCTGGCTTCCGTCAACTGACACAGTTGCCCTTTTGCTCAAACTCGCAGCTCCGGTTCGCACCCGGGAGCGCTCGCTCGGCTGGGCGCCTGCCTGTGGGCCGCGGCGGGAGCCTGCGAGGACCACAGCCCCGCGCCGCGCTGACGCCCACCTCAGCCGAAGCCCCGCGCGGCCTGCTTGGGGGTCCCTGGGCTTAAGGCGGAGTGGAGGATCCGGGGAGGCGAGCCCCAGCTTTTGTTTGTTCGAGGAGTTTCGTTATTTCAGACGTTGAGGGAAAACAAACGGTGTGAGAGGAAGGACCGTCTTCCCTCCGAACGTTCCTCTCTCCTAGCAAAGCCTCCAGGCCCCGCTTCCACATTTCGCACTTCACTAGGTGGGATTTTCATAGGTCATTGCCTTAGGCTTCGGCCCGATCCATAGAACGCTGTGCAGCCCGATAAAATGAGAGCACATCCTCTGCCATTTTCAGCCGCCGGGTCCCGGCAGCCCTGCCCCCTTCCTTAGTGGCAGCAGCAGCCCCTAGAGTTCCTGCGCCCCGAAACTCCACCTGATCCGCGTGGCCGGAGATCCAGTCCGCGTTTGCCGAATGCCGTGCGATCGGGCTCGGTGATAAGAACTCTCCTGTGAGGAGGAGCGCACGAGACTTTAGTCCGGTTTCCATGTCAACGATTCAGTCCATATTTGCCATCAGGCTGTTGGTGGCAGAGGCGCTTTCGCGAGGGGAGCCGCTGTCTTAGTCCTAGTTCTCCAATCTGCGTCGGGATTCCTGAGCTGCCTGGGTGTGGGGTTAAAAGGCAGGGGCCTTGGGGGAGAAAACTCCACCGAGGGGAGGACCCACGGCCCCGAGCCGGGGTCTCGCTGCTCGGGCCAGCCACGTGCCCGGCTCCTCCCCTCCCCCTCCCGCGTCTCCGGTGCCCCTAGGAAAAGCGGATGGGTCAGTTTCTAAGAAAGTTCCTCAGCCCAGCGGTCCTAGGTTAAAGGTGTGGGTCTCTAAAGATAGCGGGAGAATACCTAAGGTATTTGACCTCTTAAAAAAAAAAGTGGGAAAGAAATCCCACAACATCTCCGACCCAGGTGGGTAGATTTCTGTGCACTTTTCCTTATTGCTAGATTAAAATGATGACTTTTCCTTCTTCAAAATACCATGCCCACGTGTAGGTAAAGGGAGTTTGGCGCTTTCCATACTTCACGTCCATCGAAGGAAAGCGATGAGGGCATTCTTTGCACAAACCCATTCTGGTTTCCAGATTTCACTGGGTTGCACGTTTCCCATTACATCCCAGCTCTCAGGAAAATGGCAGGGTAATTGCATGTAAAAAATTCCTCATTTGTGTGCAGGACTCAGGACTGTTTGCCAGCTCTGAGGCAGTTGATTAAATAGCCAAGCTCCATTTATGAGGCAGCCTATAATTTGCTTTTCTAGGACCTAATGCACCAGGAGAGTTGTTGCCCCTGAGGGCTGTGAGTAAAAGGAGGGCACTGGCCCATACCAGTCTGTCGGATCTCCTGGGAAGGCTGGTTTGGCTCTGGGCTGGGGGAAGCTCACTGCTCTACATTGACAGAAAGGCCTTGACTTTGTAGAATAGGATGTTCTTAATTTTCTCGGGGGTAGAAATTCAGGAGTTTGGAATTATTCATGTTGATCAGAGAAACAGAACTCCAAGGGATCAGATAATCTGGAATTTCTAAGATAATGGTCTGTGGCCATGAAATCTAGGTTTATAAAAACTGAGGGCACACCTATAATCCCCTGGGGATTCTCTGGGGGCTGAAGCATGAGGATAGCAAGTTTGAAGCTGGCCTGGGCAATTTAGGGTGATCCTGTCTCAAAACAAAAAATGGATAGGGATGTAGCTCAGTGGTAGTGCATGACTCTGGCTTAGACCCCCCCCCCCAAAAAAAAACCCCAAAAAACCCCAAAAGCTGAGGAGAAAGAGACTCTGGGGCTTTGGAGTCTACTGAGGCTAGTCTGGGCCTTTCCTATGGCCTGGCGAGAAGCTGAAATCCCCTCTGGCTTCCCTAGACTGTCAAGTCAGAGCGTTCCAAGTCAGCCTGAGAATGGAAAGCCTGCTGCTGGGATTTGGCGGGGCCTGCAGAACTGGACAACGCTGGGGTTTTCTATGAATGCCTTGATCTTTTTGGATAAACTTGGCCTTAGGGTCTCTTAGAAAGTAATGGTAAACTTTAAAGAATCTTTACACTGCAGGATAGAAAACAAATCTGAATAGCCTGAGTGGTCTCCGTTTTCTGTGTGACCTGTTAGACTGTACCTTTTTTTATTCCCTCTTCTGCAAGTGGTTTGTTGAAACACTCAGGTTCCATCAGTCCGTGGAGCCTCTTCTCTGGGCTGTTTACACTCTTCAGGGTCCTGTCTTTGGAGATGGGCCACTGGTCATTGCGGGCTAAGTTCCCTTAGGAAGTGATAATGGGGTTTGGGCTCTGCTTGAAGCTGTCCCTAAAGCAGCTTCAGAGGCTACCATTTTAAGTCAGTGGTGAGATGACCAGCTTCGATTTCAAACCTTTTCTGTGCTCACTATTGGATTTGCTCACGACTGGAGTGCTTTTCTTCTTCTTTTTTTTTTTTTTTTTTTTTTTTTTTAAGGCTAAGTAGACGGAGGCAGTTTTGGAGACTTCACTTCTTATAGCCACTCTCCTCTGCCCTCTGACTTTAAGAGACCTGGGCAGTCACCTCCCCTTTGTCTTTCAATTGTGTAAAATTGGGATAATCTGGACCTCTTGCCCCCAGGGCCTTGTCCGGACCGGCTAACGAGGGCAGGGCAGTGGGAAAACCGATAGTCTGAACAAAGATCAGTCCTTCCCTTCGGGCTTGCCAAAGGGGGTGAAAAGCAGGGTCTTTAGAGCAAGCCTGCAAAAGGCTTAGAAGAAAAGTGCCGTAGAGGTGCTAAGTAGTAGCCAAGAGACCAGGCCCGCTGCCAGGGGGTCAGGCTTGGGCCGAAGCGGCCGCGGTCTCGGGCTCCGGCCAATTTTGCAGGCGCGGGTAAAGTTCACGCTGCCGCTCCTCTCGGTGCGGCCGGGAGGGGACAGGCCAGGATAGGAACGCCGCGAAGGCGGCGGCGCGGGCTCCGGAAAGGCAAGAGCTCCGGGCCAGGTTTTCCCCGAAGCCTTCAGCGGCGGCGCTGCCGAGCGAGAGCGGCTGAGGGCCTGCCGCCGCCGCGGCTCGTTCTCTCCCCTCCTCCTTTGTGAGGGGAAGGGAGCGAGTCCGTTCCACAGCCTGCGCCCGCTCCGCGCTCCACTCCGGGCTTTCCAGGCGGCCGCGACGGCGCTGGGTAAAATGGCAGTGCTGAGCCTCGTGTCGGAGTGAGGGGGACTCGGAGGAGAGTGGGGCGCTCTAGCCGTTCAGTCCGGCCGCCCGCCCGCTCGCCCGCCCGCGGCCGCGCAGCAGCCTCGGCCCGAGCCGCGGCCGGGGAAGGGAGGCAGGGCGCCGCGCCCGCCCGGCCGGACTCTGCCTCCCGGCGCCGGGGCTGCCGCCGCGCGCCCTCCAGCCCGCCCGTCCCGGCCCCCTCCCCCGCTCCCTCCCTCTCGCCCGCCCCCTCCCCCTGCTCCCTCCCTCCTCCCTCCTCCTTTCTCCGGCAGCAGAAAGCGGAGAGTCACAGCGGGGCCAGGCCCTGGGGAGCGGAGCCTCCACCGCCCCCCTCATTCCCAGGCAAGGGCTTGGGGGGGAATGAGCCGGGAGAGCCGGGTCCCGAGCCGCCAGAGCCGGGAGCAGCTGAGTCGCCGGCGCCTCGGCCGCCGCCGCCTCCTCCTCCTCCTCCGCCGCCGCCAGCCCGGAGCCTGAGCCGGCGGGGCGGGGGGGAGAGGAGCGAGCGAGCGCAGCAGCGGCGGCGGAGCCCCGCGAGGCCCGTCCGGGCGGGTGGGGAGGGGCGGCCCGGGGGACTCGGCCCCGGGGCGGGGTGGGAGGGGGGGAGAAGACGAAGACAGGGCCGGGTCTCTCCGCGGACGAGACAGCGGGGATCATGGCCGCGCAGGTCGCCCCCGCCGCCGCCAGCAGCCTGGGCAACCCGCCGCCGCCGCCCTCGGAGCTGAAGAAAGCCGAGCAGCAGCAGCAGCGGGAGGAGGCGGGGGGCGAGGCAGCGGCGGCGGCAGCGGCCGAGCGCGGGGAAATGAAGGCAGCCGCCGGGCAGGAGAGCGAGGGCCCTGCTGTGGGGCCGCCGCAGCCGCTGGGAAAGGAGCTGCAGGACGGGGCCGAGAGCAATGGGGGTGGCGGAGCCGGCGGCAGTGGCGGCGGGCCGGGCGCGGAGCCGGACCTGAAGAACTCGAACGGGAACGCGGGCCCTAGGCCCGCCCTGAACAATAACCTCGCGGAGCCGCCCGGCGGCGGCGGCGGCGGCGGCAGTAGCGACGGGGTGGGGGCGCCTCCTCACTCGGCCGCGGCCGCCTTGCCGCCCCCCGCCTACGGCTTCGGGCAGCCCTACGGCCGGAGCCCGTCCGCCGTGGCCGCCGCCGCGGCCGCCGTCTTCCACCAACAACATGGCGGACAACAAAGCCCTGGCCTGGCAGCGCTGCAGAGCGGCGGCGGCGGGGGCCTGGAACCATACGCGGGGCCCCAGCAGAACTCGCACGACCACGGCTTCCCCAACCACCAGTACAACTCCTACTACCCCAACCGCAGCGCTTACCCCCCGCCCCCCCAGGCCTACGCGCTGAGCTCCCCGAGAGGTGGCACTCCGGGTTCCGGCGCGGCGGCGGCCGCCGGCTCCAAGCCGCCTCCCTCCTCCAGCGCCTCCGCCTCCTCGTCGTCGTCGTCCTTCGCTCAGCAGCGCTTCGGGGCCATGGGGGGAGGTGGCCCCTCCGCGGCCGGCGGGGGCACCCCCCAACCCACCGCCACCCCCACTCTCAACCAACTGCTCACGTCGCCCAGCTCGGCCCGGGGCTACCAGGGCTACGCGGCGGGCGACTACGGCGGCGGGCCCCAGGACGGGGGCGCGGGCAAGGGCCCGGCGGACATGGCCTCGCAGTGCTGGGGGGCCGCGGCGGCTGCGGCTGCGGCTGCGGCCGCCGCCTCGGGAGGGGCCCAACAAAGGAGCCACCACGCGCCCATGAGCCCCGGCAGCAGCGGCGGCGGGGGGCAGCCGCTCGCCCGGACCCCGCAGGTACCGAGCCGGGTGGGGAGGGCGCCGGGCTGGGGCGGGGGGCGGCTTCGGGGAGTGGGCCGCGGCCTTGGGCTTCCCTCGGTCCCGGGCCCCCACTGCCGGGGAGCTGCCATTGTCTGGCTCTTCTCTCTTAAAATGGCTGCCCGTCTGCCTTCCTCTCCTTCCCTGCTTCAGCCTTTGTGTGGGGCTTCTTCGGAGGTGTCTGCTGTGCTTCTGCTTCTCCCCCAGTTCCTTCGAACTCCGGGGTTCTTCAGGGGGCTGCGGGGCCGAGTGTGCCCGGAAGGGCCTGGCCTGGGAGAGGGGGTGCTGGGGGCTCGGGTTAGGGGTGTAGGCAGTGTTAGGAGCCCGGGAGTTGGACGAACGTTTCCTTGCTCACTCGCCTCTTCTCTCTGTCCCCCCTCCTTCCTTGAGCGGCCCCCCCGTGTGTATTTCAAAGAGGGGCCCCTCGGGCTCGAGGGAGGCTGGGGGCCTGCTTGGGGGCAGCTAGAGGCCGGCAGGGGTTCACCCAGGGCGTCCGTGCCATCTCCTGCCTTAGTCTCTGCCGGCCCAGTGGCCTGGGCTTCTGTCTGGAAGTGCTGGTAAACAGCTGAGTGATTGGAGTAGTAAGTGCAGATTGCTTTGGTTTGGGATTTGAATTATGGAGGTAAAATCCTTCTGTCAAAGCCAGGAGACAGTTGGTCTTAGGTTGACATCCTATCTGTGATCTGATTGGCTCCCCATCTCCTGCTCTTGGCCATTTATAATTGCCTCTGATGTAATGGTACAACAATCCTGATGAGCTCATAAACTTTTACACTCTGCTTTTCTGCCAGTGATAACCCAAACCATCGCTGCCACTATCTGCCTTTTTATTTCAGAGCTGAAATTGGCTGTGACCTTGAGGAGGGAGGTTTATGCAGCAATACTGTATCAGCAGGAGCAGAGCCCCAGACAGGCTGCCCTTGTTACATTGTGCCCGAAACAAAAGAGGAGGCAATGGCGTTTTGCTTGTACCTTGGATTTATTTTGCTTGTTATGTTTTATGCAGCCTGAAATAGATTCTGTGTTGTCAGAACAGTAGCTGAGTTTTTCTCTACAATGGGTTTGCTGTTTGTTTTGGTTTTGTGACTTTCCTGATGGTATAAATGACTTCTTTGATGGCCCTGAAGATGCGTTTGTCTTGAGTAATTTTGACACTGTTCACTTTGCAGAGCTGAAATCATTTTACTGGGCTTTTTATTGAGTGGCAAATGTGGAATCTGTATGGGGGGAGAAAACCTTTTTTGTTATATTTGTTTAGAGCTGGGGAGCTTTCTGAGAGAATTTCACATTAGGTTCAAGTGTTCCGTTGTGAGCAGGGCTGGCCTCATTCTTTGTTTACGTGTTGAATCTTGTTAACTCTTTTGTTAATTGAACTTTGGGAGAGTAGCTCGATCCTTCTAAAGGCTTGGTTTGTTGAAATCGGTGGTTTGTTCCTGGAATATCGAAAAGACTAATTTTCTGATGTGTCATGAGTCATTTTAGAGCTTCGAAATAGATTGGCCAATTTTTCGATTTCCATTTTAAGTTATGTTTCATTTTTTTCCTGTCTTGCAAGATGTAAAGACCTGATTTACAATGACACTTATGATTGGCTTAGAAATTACAGTTTTTAGGTAACTTATATTCTATTTTATTTGTGTTTAGCTTTTTTTTTTTTTTCCTCATCAATGCTTTAGTCAGGAATATTGAGTATTCCATAGAGCCATGTATCTTTTCAAAGAGGGGAAATCCTCCCTTATGCCCCCATTCTCAGCAGTTGTACCATTTATGACAAAGGCATTAAATAGCTGTATTTTCTTCCCATCCTAGAACTACTTTTCTATTGTTCTAGTGAGTTGGGAATTTTGAAAATAGCTGTGTTAGGTACTGTAATGGGCATACAGCTCTGTCTTGACTCCATATCTTCTTTGATGTTCTTCATCTGAATGAAAAATAGAGAAATGCTAAAATGTTTTTCTGCTTCCTGGAGGGTAAGATTGGTCTTGGAAGACAAACTATCTTCATGTCTCTAGGTCATTCTACAGTCTACACCTGTTTCCCCGTCTTTCTGTTTTGCTGAAAAATTTTACTTTAAAAATTAGAGGAAATAATTTGGATAAGTTAAGAATCATTTTTAAAGCAAAATTGATACGAATTCTGTTGGTTTGGGGATATTTAGGCAGAGTTGTTTTGTTTTAATCCAATTTTTGCTTTATAGTGGTTGTTTTTTAGTGTGCTTAGGTACTATTTTCTGTTCTGTCCTAGGTAAATAATAGGAAAATAGATACTCTCCTTGTTGAGAAGCCTGTCAGTGCTGCCGTTGGATAATTTCCTGATTCTGCTTTAATATCACCAGCTCCAGCACTCTATACAAAGTAGATTCCTATTCAATTTTAGTTCAGTTACCTACTCCCCTGAAACCCAGGAAATGGGCTGGTGAGCATTCACTTGTGGAAAGAGTGCAGCTTTAGTTTTGTGAGCTTCTTCAGATGTGTGGCAGTAGTCTAGATGAGAGTTGTAGGGGTGTAGACTTTGCTTTGGGGTCTTTGCTACTTGAGGATAAATTTCTTGTCTCACCATGATGTCCTGCTTTTAGCAGTTCTTCTATAATACAGTCTTGATCTGCTCCCGTCCTCCCCTAGCTCAGTCTTAGGTTAAGTATATTTTCCCAGTGCAGCTATGGTAGCACACACCTGTAATCCCAGCACTCTGGGAGGCTGAAGGAGGAAGATTGAAAGTTCAGTCCCAGTTTGGACAGTTGAGCCATTTAATAAGACCCTGTCTCAAAACAAAACAAACAACCCCTAAAAACAAAAAGGGCTGGAGATATAGCTCAGGGCAAAGGCCCTGGGTTCAGTCCTCAGTACTGCCAAAAAAAAATTTTTTTTCCTCAATACATTATTGATATAGCTAAGGTGTTCTAATTTGACTGCCTTGATGAAATAAAAATTAGTTAAGTGTGTATTTTTCATAGGAGCTAGGAGAGTCTCAGCAGACAAATTTCCTTTATCCTTTTCATAAGTAGTATTGTGTCTCAAGGGGTCTAATCCTGGTACTCATGACATAGTGAATTTAATGTGAGTCTTTTTACTTGCAGTACTTTTAGCAGCAATACCTTCATAGTAGTACCTGTTTATCATAGTGAAAAATGGTATACAATATATAGTTTAGGATCAAGTTGGATTTGACTGTAGATGTTTGGCTGTTAGTTTCTGCTGTGGACATATCAAATGATTATTTCTAACTCCTGGGAAACAGATACAGAAATTAGGATTTATTGTGGGAATGCCTACTGGCAGAAATTCTGGGCTGGCTGAAATACAGGACTCTTGGAGCACTCTCAAGTAGGAGGGACCAGGAAAACCACACTGAGACGGCACTTTCATTGTAGGGGCTTTCTGTTTCTCTGCTGTTCGTGAGAGAAGTGGAGGTGATGGGAGTTGGGGTTGGTGGTGTGGGAAGTTGAGAGCAAGCAGCCAGGTTGGTGTCTTATGTATTGATCCCTGTGAGGATGTTTTTTTAGGTTCCTTCCTTTGTGTGACACAAAGTAACCATGACAAGCAGCACCTGTTGTAACAAGATGTCTTGGATTGCATTAAACATTCATATGTTGGATTGGCTCCTGTAGGGTGTGATACCCATAACAGTAGATCTTTCACAAAGAAGTTAGTGGGATTATTATTATTTTTTAACATGGGAATAGGCTAACATGTTGAACTGAGCCTTCTATTCCCATCCCCCTAAAGGTTATATTGATAGGCCTCAAATCTCAAAATTCTAGAAGCAACTGAAGCATGTAAACATGGTTAAAATCTGGTATTAAAAGATAGATTGGTGGTGAATAGTTCTTTCTTGCCAGTGTGCTGTGATACCTGGGGGTCTGGAATGGAGTCCAGATTTCTCTAGCTTCTTTTTATTTTTTTTGGAAACCGGGAATCGAACTCAGGACCTTGTACTTGCCAGGTAGGCGCCGTGTCGCTGAGCTATATCCCTGGGCCCCTCCTCTAGCTTCTATCTCTGGATTTTTTGTTTAGATTGGTCGTTGTCATACTGATACAAATTGAGTTGTGTATTGCATAGTGGTGTGGGTCTAAAAATACAGGACTCAGAAGAGGAGAGGAGGCTTGCCTTTCACGTGAAGCTCCACATTAAGCTGTGTGACATGGGGCAAGTCATTTGCCATCTGTTTATTTTCTCACCAGTAAAATGAAGTTGGTGGGAGTACATGACCTTCTTACTATGTGACACTACACATCTGCCTGTGCTTCCATAACTGGCTTGTTAGAAGAGCATCTTCTTCCTGTACTTCAGTAGGGGTCTTGAACCATCTTTCTTCCCCTGGGTGTAAGGAAAATATGTCCATAACAGAAACTAAGGTTGTTTTCTCCTGAGGATTCACAGGAACAAACTCTGAACAGTTGGGTGCTACAGTGATCTCTGGACCTTTACCAAAAAAAAAAAAAAAAAGAGACCAAAAAAAAGAAAAGAAAAAAGGCCTACCAGACTTTTGCTTCAAAACTGTTAATTTGTTTGTCATTAGTCATTCCACCTGGCTGGTGGTTTTAAAACACCAAATATTAGTTGAAAAACTAGGCAAACTTCATTGAAACAAGACTTGAAAAATAGTTGCTTCAACTTCCCCAGGAGGCTTTACCCTTGGGAGTGGGAGGGGGAGTGGATATTCATAAATATAATTTTAACACTTCTTGTTTGGGGTTAGGGAGGTGGGGGAGGTAACATTTAGCTCTTAAGACTTTTTTGGTGTTTGGGCAGGTCTAGGTCTGGTTTGGGCAGTTGGTTGTAATATGAGTGCCTGGACTTGCCCTGTAAGTATTGCTGAGGGAGGAGTAAAAGATCCAGAGCCTAGAACAGGAAAAGCTGAGTGTTTCAGGGTCAATTTCATAGGTGTATCTGTCTCTCCTCATACCGATTTAAAAAACTACATGGTGTGTTTTGCATGTGGTCCTAGAAGTGCTATTCTTTCTTTTCTCCAGCACACCTGAATTTAGATTTTCTCCTCTTGGCTTTTAGTAGTTCAGGAATGTAATTTAGGCATATTAAGAGTTATGCTAGAAGGAAGCCTCTCTTCATAAAGGAGGAAAAAGGTAGAAGGAAAAATATTTGACAATGCTCTGCTTGACACAGCAGCTTCTTCTCTAAAGGAACCAAGTGTTTCAGAGCTTTGTGTAAATACTTGCTGAGCTGTCAATATGTACCCAGGAGGTTTCTGTAGTAAGATGTAAATGGCTCTATAGAATGTTTGACAGGCAAATTAATAAACAGTTTTCAAGCAAAGATAATGCTAGTCCTCTCATGTGGTAGAATAAAATAACATTGGTGAATAACACTTGGGGATAAGGAAGAGGGTAGTGCTGGGTGAGGAGACAGGGAGTATAAAGAAAGATAAAGTGGTGATCTAAAAGAGACTTAAAGTAGAAAGATGCTGGCTTCAATGTGAAACTTTTGTGGCCTTGGCTTCATGCTAAGTCCAGGGCTTATGGGGCCGGTGAGATGGCTCAGCGGCTTAAGCGCCTGCCCGGCAAGCGCGAGGGCCCGAGTTCGACTCCCGGAACCCACATACGAAAAAGGGGCCGGTGATATCGCTCAGCGGCATGGGCGCCTCCTGGCGCACGAGGTCCTGAGGTCGACCCCCCGGTACCCACAAAAAAAAAAAAAAATCAGTTGTAATTACATAGTGAAAATAAACAGAAGGGGCTGGAGATATAGCTCAGTGGCACAGTGCCTGCCTTGCAAGTGCGAGGTCCTGAGTTCGATTCTCAGTACCAAAAATAAATAAATAGAAATTTGGAAAGAAGGTCCTAAGTTTTAATACTAAGGAAAATGTGCTCTAAAAGTTTGGTTTATGAAACTAAGTTTTAAAACCTTGTTTCTGAAGTTGGACTTGGTGGCACATGCTTGTAATCTCAGTACTGGAGAGGCTGAGGCAGGAGGATCTCTAGTTTGAGGCCAGCTTGGACTACATATCGAGTTTAAGGTCAGCCTGGACTATATAGTGAGACCCTGTCTCAGACCAAAAAATAATAAAATTCAAAACTTGTCCTTTCAGAGAGGTTTTATAGTTTGGTGGTGCTTTTTTGGATTGGGTTTATATTTTTGGAATACAGTATTTGATTTGATTTTTTTTTTTTTTTTTTTATGAGACAGCAGCTTGCTATGCAGTTCAGGCTGTCCTTGAACTTACTGTGTAGCCCAGGCTGCCCTCCTGCCTCAGCCTCCTGAGTTCTGGGATTATAGGCCAGCACCACCACACTTGGCCCTGGAATACTTGAAAGGAGAAAAATGTAATGCAATTTCAGTGTCATCCTTACCCCTTAATTCTGCTGAGGATTATAAACACACTACCTGCTGTGCATGGTGGTATACATCTGTGATCCCAGCATTTTTATGAGGCTGAGGCAGGAGGACTGCATGTTTTATTCCAACCTGGGGAGTTTAGCAACTTAGTGAGACCCTGTCTCAAAATTTTAAAAAGTAAAAAGGGCTTGGGAATATAGGCCCTGGGTTCATTTTCCAGTACCACTCCCTGAAAAAGAGAAAAAGAAAACAAAACATTACCCACATCCCAAGGATTGGTCTTAGTTTACTTATATAATGTTTAATGGACTTCTCTGCATCACTTATATATGTTAAAATTATTGCCTCCCCGGTTCCTGTGTCCAAATGTTGGAGATTCTCTAGATCCTATTTGAAGAATTTTGTGAGTAGATTTGAGTTTATTTTTGAAATTGCTATTTTTTTTTTTTTTTTTTGTGGGTACCAGGGGGTCGACCTCAGGACCTCGCGCGCCAGTAGGCGCCCGTGCCGCTGAGCGATATCACCGGCCCCTTTTTCATATGTGGGATCCGGGAGTTGAACTCGGGCCCTCGCGCTTTCCAGGCAGGCGCTTAAGCCGCTGAGCCATCTCACCGGCCCTGAAATTGCTATTTTAGAATTAAAAATATTTCTGGGTCTCTTCAATGACACACTTTCTATGGAGAAAGAAGAATAATCTGTGAACATTGTACTGTCTGGCATTCTGTTTTGTTAGCTTTATGAGGTGACCAGATTTACCTTCTGGGTCACTTTTAAAACTAAATCCACTGACCCTGATACCAGTTTTCTTCACAAAAAGTATCTTTTTTGGGGCTGGTGAGATAGCTCAGCGGCATAAACGCCCGCCTGGCAAGTGCGAGGTCCTGAGTTTGACTCCCAGTACCCACATACGAGAAAAGGGCTGGTGATATCGCTCAGCAGCATGGGCGCCTGCTGGCACGCGAGGTCCTGAGTTCAACCCCCGGAACCCACCAAAAAAAAAAAAAAAAAGGTTCAGCTAGTTTACTGAAGAATAATAGTTTATTTTAAATAAAACACAACCCCAGAACTTGGGAGGCTGAGGCAGGAGAATTGCTTTGTGTTCAAGGCTGGCCTGAAGTACATAGCAAGACTTTGTCTCAAAAAAACAAAATCCAGAGAAACTTGGGTCAGCGTTACATAGGTTCCCCAGTAGTGCCAAGGCCTTTCCCAGTAAGCTGATGTTAGTAAGGGTATTGGAACTTTAGAGTTACTGCTGAGAGCATTATTTCTAGGACAGGGAGCTCTGGAGATTCCATTGAGGGTGGGAAATAGTCCTATATAATGATACTGATTTAGATACTGGAAGGAATTGAAAAGGTAGAGGCAATACCTGCTTCAGAGGAATTTAGTCTTGCTTATGTGCAGGCATCTGGAAAACTTTGCAAAGCCCTAAATACATGGGTTGCAGGGATTCAAGAATAAGGAGCAATCACAGGGTTAACCTGGGACAGCTCTTTAGATGTAGTATTTGTGAAACTAAAATATTCAACAAGGAGAAAGTTAAACTATTAATTTGTCCTTTATAGTGCTACTCTTAAGTTCCATGTTTTTATTATTTAATTATATTTAGGGATTGAACCCAGGTAGTGCTCTAAGCTATGTCCTCAGCTTGCTCGCTTGTTTGTTTATTTATTTAGGGTTTTTTTTTTTTTTTTTTTTTGGTGGGTACGGGGGGGGGGGTCGACCTCAGGACCTCGCGCGCCAGCAGGCGCCCCTGCCGCTGAGCGATATCACCGGCCCCTTTTTCGTATGTGGGTTCCGGGAGTCGAACTCGGGCCCTTGCGCTTGCCGGGCATATTTAGGTTTTTTGAGACAGGGTCTCACTACATAGTTCAGGCTGGCCTTGAACTCACTGTAATCCAGGGTGGCCTCGAACTCATGGTGATCCCCCTGCCTCAGCTTCCCAAGTGCTGAGATTACAGGCATGTGCCACCATTCCTGACTCTTTTTATTCTTTATTTTTTGAGTCAGGGTCTTGCTAAGTTGCTTAAGCTGGCCTCAAGTTTGTGATCTTGTCTCAGCCTCTCAATTAGCTGGAATTACAGGCATGCACCACCCACAGCTTTTGCATTGAGCTACATCCCCAGCTCTTTTTAAATTTTTTATTTTGAGACAGGGTGTGCCACCACACCTGGCTTTCATGAGTTTTATAGAATTCAAATGGCCCAGCTAGCCCTTGACCTGTAGTGGTCTCAGTGTTTCAGTGACTTTGAGAATTGAGACTTTTAACCATAAATTTCTCTGATAAAGAGTAGTTCCAGGGTCTTAGTGGTTCCCGTGGCTATGTAGAGACTCTGTGCAACCTGCTAAGTTTTTGGCCAGTTCAGGGACTCCTTTGTATTAATTCTGAGTTGGGAGGTCATGTCCCCTTCAGAGTTGTGTGTTCTGGACTGCTCTGCAGTGACAGTGGTTCAACTTTGGTTACCGAGACTGGATTTTATTTCTTGGCAGAGTTATTTGACCTTTCTTAAACAAAACAAGTCATGAAGTACCTGTTGGGACTCTTACACTGCTGTTGTTTCTGAAGAGCAGGGAGTTGTGCTCAAACTGAGTTGCTTGGATTAGACCTTACATTGAGGGTTGATGGGTTGGATGAACCTACACCGTAGTTTGCCCATCTGTTTGCAGAAATGGCCTTTAATATTGTTTTTATTACATTGGCTATGGCCAAGAAGCTCATAAATGCTGCAAACACATGCTTATTCCTTATAGAACCTCTGAAATATAGTGATTTGGGTTTCTCTTTACCTGTTGGTCTGTGTGGTTGTGCCTGGCACTTGTCAAGGGCCATCCGTGGATGCTTAACACAATACGTGAGGTGTTCAGTGCCAGCTAATTTCAGTGCTTCCTCCTGAAAGAGAAGGATGGGTCATGCTGTACCACTGTAAATATGGAACCTTGAATGGAGTCTAGTGTAGAAATATCTCTTTAAACTTCTTTTTTTTAGTTCCAACTTCTTTATTTACCTTGTCATTTTGCAAAAGCAGGCCTTTACTAACTAGAATCGGGAATGGTCGTTCATCTGCTGTACACAGTAGATGTACAGTGCCTTGCAATGAGCTCCTTAGTCCTGGGCTTTTAGAGGAATCCAGGTTAGGGTGAACATTGACTTAACTGAATTTGATTGTTCTTTCCTGAAATTGTTGCTCTCCCATTTAAGTGGATGAAATTAGTTTTTTTATTGAATGTGAAGAGACATCTGAGTGAGTTTGTTTCTGTTAGTCATTTGTGCATAACTAGAAGATTGTCTTGGGACAGGTCAAGTTTTTATTTCCCAGTGGCTTCTGTATTTCTAAGGGTAGACTGAAATGGGAAAAATAATGCCAAGAATGCATTCCAGCATGCTGCACAGTAGGAAATTTGATCCCTAAAATGTTGACTTAGTGTTAGTTATGGTACATATTAGAAATCACTCAGTAATCCAGGACAGATTTTTGTCGCCCTCTAAGACGTTGTGTTGATATTAAATACTAAGGAGCTTTGGATACTGTAGTGGGCTGTGTGCTGTGCAGGCCCCAGAGCACTGCTTGACTTGCCACCCGTAAGAAGAGGAAATGTGCCATGTGCCTTTTTTTCCTCTCATTTGCATTTGGGCTTCCTTATGGCTTTGTTGCTTCTATGTTCCCAAGCCTGCAATGCTAGATATTAGACTTCCTCCTCCCTTGGCACTGGCACATTCATGATTTTCTGTGGCTCATCACTAGCAGCCAAGATTTTTGTATGCTTTTTTACTCTTAAATTTGTTAGCTTTCAGCTTGCTTGTTTATAGGCATCTCTGTTAAAAGGAATCCTCCCTCTCCCCCAAGATCTACCACCATTATGGTAGCAGGGGGGAGTTTTGGGGTCGGTGTGGTATCAATCATTAAAGAAACCCATTTACTATGTGTGCTTAGTGTTTTTATTTTGCCTCCTATTTTCCTTGAGCTCACAGCTTGCTTATCGTGCCTGAGAGCATTTGGGCCCAGCTGTTTGCTCTCGACTGACTCCAACCTGATGTACTTTAGAAATAGAGTGTGAATTTGGCCACGTAGTAGAGGATTACAGTCTACATTGTGCTGAGTGGATACTTTTTGGAGAAAATAGACATGCCTTTGGGCTCTTCTTGCCCAGTGATTTCCCCTTTCTCCTGAGTAGACATTACTTACAACTTTCTGTTGTCCTTAGAGAACAAGTCACCTGGGCAGAAATGCTGGGAATTAGTTACTGTTTATTACCCTGTCTTCTCTGGCAACCGCAGATGGCTTGCTGTCTTACCCTTTGGACAACATTCTGTTCTAATCCTGAGGAATTCGTAGGTTGGTTGGTCCAGCATTAGTTCGGGAGTCTGAAAGTTTGTAATTCAAGTTTGAATAGCTTGCTTTTCATCTCCAAATTTTTAACTTTTTATCGATTTAGGAACCTGGATTGCCAAAGCAAACTATATTCCAGTGGATTTGGGGAGAGGTTCTGTAGGTGATTGTCTTGGGCCAGGGATTCTCATTGAGATTCTGACTCTGAAATGACAGTATACTGGAGTTGAGTATTCATGATTTTTTTTGGGGGGGGTATTGGGAATCAAACTCAGGACCTCATGCTTGCCAGGCAGGTGCTGAGCCACAAGTATTCATGATTGCTACCATGTGTTTGAGTGTGTGCTTTGCACTAAGTACTATTCTGTTCCTCTTACCACTTTCCTCATTTAAACTTTAAAATTATAGAAGAGGTGGATTCTATTATTTATAAGAAATATGCTCTGAGGAAAATAGCTAGTTTAGGATCAGAGTTGAACTTTGGTGTGTTTTTGTTTGTTTTTTTGAGACAGGGTCTCACTTTGTAGTTTAGGCTGGCCTTGAACTAGTAGTAGGTAGCCCAGGCTATCCTGGAACTTGTTGGGATCCTCCTGCCTCAGCCTCTGGAGTGCTAGAATTACAGGTGTGCACCACCACACCTAGCAAGAGTTGAAATTTGTTTGAGTTAAAGTTAATCTGATTCTCCAAAGCTATGACACTATAAAATACTACCCTACCTTATGGTGCTGGCACTCAAACCTAGAGCCTCATTCATGGTAGACAAATGCTCTACCACTGAACTGTACCACCAGCCTAAAATACTAATTTTGCTTCTCCAAAATAAATTATTCAAGAACCAAGACTGATTGGGAAGTTATTTTTGCAACTGTATGGATCTCTTAAATGAGGTCAAAGACTGAAAATCCTTTAGTTGCAATTTAACATCACATTTAGATGTCAGTCTTGTCCATCCTCTCCATTTAGGGTTTTATTATTGTAGGCTTCTGACGAGTGTCATGACACTTCATTTATAACTGTCTTGTGATTCCAGTGGTGAGAACTAGCAGCATTTGGTCTCCAGTTCCTCACCTTGAGAGAGATCTTTGAGGGTAGGGGTGGGATTCGGACTCTAAGATAGTCCCTTTGGTCTGAGTGACCTGTATTATGAAAATGTTTGCAGAGTAATTTTACTTTCCAGAAACTTGGAGCACTTGCTGGAGAAGAAGGTGGCGTTGTCTTAATCTGCCACTTGGGGAAAGTGAACACATAATGTTGAGTGCCACATATAAAGTTTCATAAGAGAGCCAACTCTACAGCCTACATTTAAATTTCCCTTAGGCTGTGTGACTTTAGACAAGTCACTTCTCAATCTGTATTCACAACTGTGTAATCAGGAAAAATACATTATGGGCTGCAGTAAATATCAAATAAGATATATGAAAGCACTGTTAATCAAATATAATTCTGACATGATCCCTGGCTGATAGAGACCTACTTGAGAGAATTGAATGGTTAAAGACAATGTGGGACTGGGTGTGGTGGTGCATGCCTGTAATCCCAGCCCTCAGGAGGCCCAGGCAAGAGGATTGCTGTGAATTTGAGGCCAGCCTGGGCTACATAGTGGGTTCAAGACAAGCCTGGACTACATAGCAAGACCCTGTCTCAAAAAACCAAAAACAAAAAGACAATGTTGGTTTTACTGAATTATAAACTATTCCATTGTTGTTAGCTATGTTTGCATTTTATAAGTTTTTTTTTTTTTTTGTGGGTACCGGGGGGTCGACCTCAGGACCTCGCACGCCAACAGGAGCCTGTGCCGCTGAGCGATATCACCGGCCCCTTTTTCGTATGTGGGATCTGGGAGTCGAACTCGGGCCCTCGCGCTTGCAAGGCAGGCACTTATGCCGCTGAGCCATCTCACCGGCCCTCTTTTTTTTTTTTTTTTTTAAACTCCAGGGATTGAGGGTTCAGCTCAATGGTAGAGGGCTGTCCTAGCACGTGGGAGGTTGAGAGATGGTTGGTGCAGTGGTTCTTGGATTACCTTGGCTCTGTTCAGAAATGGAAATTCTCAGCCCAGACATTCCAAATTCAGAACTCTCCTTCAAGCTGTTCTGATGCATACTCAAGTTTGAAAACTACTGGATTTATGTATTTACACTCAGGTGGGCTGCAAGCTGTGTCTGAATTACCTGAGGGGCTTCTAATTTCACTATAGACTGGTGTTTCCGAAAAGTCCCCCTTCTATGATGAAAGTGTTAACTGGGTGGAGAAAAGACTAAAAGCGTTTGAGGTGGGGATTGTATTAGCCTGCTTGGGCTACCATAAATACTGTAGACTTGGAGGCTTACACTGTAGACATTTTTCATAATTGTGGAGGGTTGGAAGAGTAAGATTAAGGTGTCCGTGGATTTGATTCTTGGTGAGGGTCCTCTTTTTATGAGCACTAATCTCATCATGGGTCCACCCACATTATTTTATCTAAACCTAATTATGTCCCAAAGGCCCCACCTCCAAATATTATCACATTTGGGGTTAGGAATTCAATATTGGAATTTTAAGGATGCAACATTCAGCCCATAGTAGAGGAGAGATAGTACTTTTCAGATGGACTACTGTGCAATGATGATAAACGCTAGTGACAAAACATCTGCTTATTTGTGGGACTTGGAGTCTCTCTGCTCTCCATTTTTCTTTCTCTAGGTACTTTGGTGAGATGACATGAGGGTGACATGTTAATAAACGTTAACAGACGAAGAGTAATTTGGATCTGTGGTTCTGGGAGTTTGATGAAGGTGGGAAACATTATTTTAAGATAGTGACTCTGGTGGTGTCCCAAGTGACCGATTCAGTAAACTTTGCCTAAGAAACTGATTTCTGAAAATGCCACTTAAAAGCTGGTGTTGGAGTGCTAACTAAATGCCGTGATGCTCCTTTCTGTGCTGGCCACCTGACCTGAGAACAGGGCCTTTGGTGATCTGGTGATCTCTCTATGTCCTCTGTCTGTCATTCCAATTCCCCTTGTTTGCCTTGTTATAAAGTTGTACCAGATTTACCCTCTAAGTAGAATGCTAGCAAGTCACCTCGTCTGTGAAGTAGAAAAGACCTCTCTAAGGAGTGGAAACTAGAGCCAAGACCCATCTTCAGTTGTATGACTTAATGAGTAAAGGTCTGTGCTTGGCACAAAATGGAAGTTAGGAAAATTGTCAGGTGTAACAAACATGAACAAACCAAGTGGAGAAACCAGTGTTCTTGTTTACTTGAATTTTCTGAAAATCTAATGTAGTTTCTATGTTCTTCCCATTAAAGCCAAATATCCTACCTATTACCAGATCTTTTTTGCCTTTCTGCCTGAGGAACATAGCTGTGGTCACTGGGACCTGGCTGTGATGAAGGTGTAGTGGTTTCCAAGAGGCAGTATACTGGCAGTTTGATCTGTGAATTGATCTTTGTATGTATAGATGAATACTTCATTTATTTAGTTTTTGGGACAGGGTCTCACCGTGTAGTTCAGGTTGGCCTCACACTTACTATGTAACCCATTCTCGTGGTGATCCTTTTGCTTTGGCTTCCCGAGTGCTGGGATTGCATGCATGTGGTACCACTTCCAGCTTATATAGATGAATGCTTTAGTGAGGGAGTCATATATCTATTGTGTTATGAATGTGTTTTAAACTCTATCACCCTTCTACTTTTTAGCTTTATGTTCTCTGTCATTTTTTTTTTCCTTTCCTTTTTCATCCTCTCAGTTGGTGTCTACCTCTGTTACTAGAATGCAAAGCATATGGAAGCCCCAGTTAGTAACTTTACCACCAAGAGCAGGCAGAAGGCCTGGGATACCATTTATAGCACTTTCAGAACAATATTATTTCAGTGGAGATTCCTAGTATGTGCTTACCTCCAACTCTGTTGGAAAGGCCAGTTAGGTAGAGGCAGGAAGTACTTTTGTCTAATTAATAATAAACAGAAGTTCCTGAATGATTTCTATCTCTTCTTGTTTCTCACTTCATTATCTTTGGTCTGGAAACTGATTCTTAGCTCTCCTTAATGTGTTTTTGGGGTTCTGTTGGCCCAGTCAGATTTATAACATTCTTGTTTTTCTTTCCAAATTGTCATTTGAACCCTCTGCTTTCCCAGTACAGCTCTGAATTAGTTTCTTTAAAACCCCAGCATAAAACCTCAAGTGACCAATAGTGGTTTCATTATGGTATTTTGGGTTAAAATAAAATCAGATTGAGATAGTTGAATTCACCCACCCAGATACATATTCCAAAGGGAAATTCTTTGTGACTTGAATAAGGTAATTTCAAAAGAGTGTAGGAAACCTGGTTTGTAATTCCAGCATTCTGGGAGGCTGAGGTAAAAAGATTACAAATTTGAGCCCAGCTCAGGCAATATAGCTGATTTAGCAAAATCCTGTCTCAAAAAACTGGGGATGAGGTGGATAGTGGACTGGGGAATCGTAGCTCAATGCAGTGGCCCTGGGTTCAATCCCCAGTACTTCACCCACCAAAAAAAAAAAAAAAGGGTGTGAGCCAAAGTAGACGGGGGCGGGTAGTAGGAGAGGGAAGAAGGTTAGGTGTTGGCTAGATTTCCATAGTTTAGTATGCCAAGTATCCATCCCAATGTAATTATACTGGCCAGAGTACAAATAAAGAAGAGAGACAGTAAGCTTCTGAAAAGACAGCTGGTAACTTTGGTCTGGTCTCATCTATTTCTGGTGTAAATTATGAAGCCAGGGTCTCCTGGATGCATTTGGCCGGACAATAGTGTAGAGGAAATTTATACCACAATACTTTTCAAGAATTTTCAGGACTCTGAAAGTCCATGCACCAAATTGCCAACATTAAATCCTGAGGATTTGGAGGTACCTATAATCTTAGAAAGGTTGGCTTATTAAGGCCGGGCCATTACTTACGTACTTGTGCCTGTTATAGTTCAGAGTGATTTAGTTGGTCCTAGTGAGAGACTGGCATTTGGGGAAGTGGTCCAAGGCAGCTCTAAGAATTATTGGAAAAAAAAAAAAAAAAAAGAATTAATGAAATAAAGCGGCCGTGCTGCTGCTTGTTGATGTCATTATCAGAACACAGTACTTGGGCCGGTGAGCTAGCTCAGCGGCATAAGCGCCTGTCTGGCAAGTGCGAGGTCCTGAGTTTGACTCCCCGAACCCACATACGAAAAAAGGGCCGGTGATATCGTTCAGCGGCACGGGCGCCCACTGGTGCACAAGGTCCTGAGTTCGACCCCCGGTATCCACAAAAAAAAAAAAAAAAAAAAGAATACAGTACTTGATTGGATTGATGTAGAAGCATGATGACAAAAGAATCTGCATGTAAATTAAGTTCCTGCATCTCAGTGATGTATCACAGATACCTTTTTTAATACAGAAGGAGAACATTAGCAGAAGGTAAAACTGTGTTAGGTGATCCTTGCCTCTCCATATATTCCTTAAGTGTGCCATGTCATTTAATGATAAATAATGACAACTAAGTAGGGCAGAAGACATCAGAACTGCCACACGTGGTCAGGCTTGTGGTCCATAGACACCAAGCTTCTTTCCCTAATAGAAGCACTGGAGGATGGTTTGTGGGAGGAAATGTCTTTTGTTGATGTCAACCTATATCCCCTCATGTGGATAATAAGGGTTTGTTTTATTTTGTTTTTGAGATAGGGTCTTACTATGTAGTCTAGGCTGATCTTGAATTTACTGTGTAGCCCAAGCCCAGGCTGGCCTAGAACTCACTGCAGTTTCCCTGCCTCAGCCTTCTGAGTGCTGGAATTGCAGGTGTTGGGATTACAGCCATGTCTGGCTGAATTTTTAAATTTTGAGCATGTGCTAAGATGCAGCGTACCAACCTGTTTTTGTTTTTTGTTTTTTGTTTTCCCCGGAGGTACCATCAAGATTTCCCAGACTTTGCTCATATCCCCTATTTCTCAAGAATTCTCTGGATAGAGCTGGGTGTGATGGCACACGTCTGTAATCCTAGCACTAGGGAAGCTGAGGCAGGAGGATTGCTGCGAGTTTGAGGCCAGCCTAAGCTACAAAATGAGTTCAGGGCCAGCCTGACTGCATAGCAAGACCCTGCCTCAAAAATACAAAAAAAAAAAAAAAAGAAGAAGAATTCTCTGGATAAACACTTTTTAAATGCTTATTTACTTATTGTCTAGTGTGCTGAAATTGTCTAATTTAAAGCATAAAATAATTGGGGACTTGCCAGTATAAGAAGTCGTATGACAAAATTTTTTTTGAATAATTTGTGAGTACCTATCATATACTAGTTGCTTACATTAATGCAACAAGTAGTTATAGAACTTCTGCAATGCTATCAAGAAGTGTTTTGGGACCATAGGTTTTATAATTCCTATCTCCACAGAGTACCCTCTAGTTGTAAAGAAATATGTAAGCAAGTTGTAACAAATAACTGTATAGTTAAAATTATACTAAATGCACTAAAGGAAAAGTATCTCTTTCAGTAAGTTATCTTACAGCTGCTGTTTAAAACAAAAATTTTTTTCTGCTCACCTTAGCTAGTGTGGCTTTTATGCTATTGGGTCCTGATCAGTTCTGACTCCTAGCCTCTTCTGAGTTAAGTGTTACAGGAAATTATCTATCTGAGGTGTAATGGGCGAGAGAGTTCATTGTTCTCAGCAAGGCTATTCTTTGTGTGGAACTGCATCGCAGGACGTTTGGCATCCTGCTCCCCAGGTAATAAATGCCAGTAGCACTACAGCCACTGTGACACCCAAAAAAGGCATTTTCATACATTTATTTCCAAACACTGCTTGGTGGCTGGTATTGACTTGGATAAAAACCATTGGCCTGAACTGTCAGAATTCTTGGAAGGAGTTACCGAACAAATCCTCTAGGATAGACTGAAAGTAGGAGGTGCTTGAGACTTGGTCTGACACAGCATTTTTGGTGTCTGAGTTGTGTTTTTGTATTCTTTAAGTAGGTATTTTGTAACTGCTCTCAACCCTATTCTGCTTTTTCTTTTAGGGCAGAGAGGGAAGTAATGTCTGTTGTGTACTTTATGGAGTGGGATCATAATTGGCATTTTATACAATGTACTTGTCATCTGAACTGTCTCATATCTTTGCTAAAGATAAGTTTTTTTTTTTTTTTTTTTTTTTCCACAGTACTAGGGATTGGACCCAGACAAGCACTTTAACAGTGAGCAGCATCTCCAGTCCCCTTTTAATTCTGTTTTTGAAATAGTCTCACTAAGTTGCCTTGGCTGGCCTCAAACTTGCTATCCTTGTGCCCCAACCCCTTGAGTACCTGGGTTTATAGATGTGTGTCCAGCAAACAAATCTCTTTTATTTTTATTTGTTTGTTTTTTGAGACAGGGTGTTGTTCTGTAATTCAGGCTGCCCTTGAACTCACTATGTAGACCAGGCTGGCCTCAAGCTCATGGTGAATCTCATGCCTGAGCCTCCTGAGTGTTGAAATTACAGTTGTGAGCCACCACACCTAGCAGCAAACAAGTTTTTAATCTTTGTTTTACAGCTGGTTCTAATGCCATGGGATGAAGTGACTTGCACAAAGTTGTGTCAAACCCTATACTTTATTTTCTTTTTAAAAAGTGTAACCTGTCGAGTGTGGCGATACACTTTTATAATCCCAGCACTAGGGAACTGAAGCAGAAGGATCACAAGTTTGAGGCCAGCCTGAGCTACATAGTGAGACCTTGTATCAAAAAACAAACAAAAGCCAGGTGAGGTGGCACACATCTGTAATACCCACACTTGGGAGGCTGAGGCAGGAGGATCACTGCCAGTTCGAGGCTACCTTGGGCTACATAGTGAGTTCAAGGCCAGCCTGAACTACATAGCAAGACCCTGTCTCAACAAACAAAAGAAATGTACAACCTTAGCTTGGTAGCTCAGATGTAGCTCAGTGGTATAGTGCTTGCCTAAAATGCACCAAGGCCCTGGGTTCAATCCTTCATACTGTGGGGGGCTGGAGAGGGTAACCTTCATTTATGTGATTGTCAGCTAGCCTCTAGTTGACTACTTTTTGCTTTTGGTCTTGAGTGTATGAGAGTGGGTATTAATTGTTCTAGTTTCTAAACTTTACCGCTAGAATTTGGGATGTGTGGAGTGGTGATAGCTAATGGTGCTATAGGACACAGCAGAACAGCAGTGAATTAAACACAAGCACTCTCTTAGAGTTTATATTCTAATCTATGATACAGACATTAAACAAGGTAAGCAAGAAAACCATGTGTTTAGGACCAAAGATATGCAGGCACCAAGTATAGAAGTGCACAGGATTAAAATTCTAGATGAGCTGGGCGTGGTGGTGCACGCTTGTAATCCCAGCACTTGGGAAGCTGAGGCAGGAGGATCTCTGTGAGCTCGAGGCCAGCTTGAACTACATACCGAGACCCTGTCTCAGAAACCAACAACAGCAACAAAAAATTATAGATGAGTTCACCAGGGATGGCCACACTGAAGTGATAATTGATAGGAAAGATTGAACTGTACTAATCTGGGGGAAGAAAGAATATTTCAGGTGTAGGTGTCAGTGAATCCAAATTCTCTGAGCCTGGCGCATGTCCAGCTAGATTGAGGAAAAGTACTTTTTCTTATAAACTCATTCCATTCACCCCTGAGGGTGCTATTATAGTACCCCCCCCATCTGTGATTTCACTTTCCCCAGTTTCAGTTAACTGCAGTCAACTGTCTGAAAATATTAGGTGGATAGAAACGCTGTATTTTGAGAGAGACACATTCACATAACTTTTTTTTTTTTTTTTTTTTTTTTTTTTTTTTTTGTGGGTACCGGGGTGTCGACCTCAGGACCTCGCGCGCCAACAGGCGCCCGTGCCGCTGAGCGATATCACCGGCCCCTTTTTCGTATGTGGGATCCGGGAGTCGAACTCGGGCCCTCGCGCTTGCAAGGCAGGCGCTTATGCCGCTGAGCCATCTCACCGGCCCCACATAACTTTTTATTACAGTATATTGTAATTTTTGTATTTTATTATTATTGTTAATCTTTTAATGTACCTACCGTATAAATTGAAATGTATTTCAGGTATGTATGAATAGGAAAAAACAGGGTTTGATACTGTCTGTGGTTTCAGATAAGAAAGCTTAGTGTATTATTGCTTGTATTTTCTTGATGAGAAAACTTAAAGAAGTGGAAGGCACTGCTTAGGAGAGTGTTTAAACCACCCCCTGGGACTGGCCATGTGCATCCCCATAGTATTTCCTTTTAGCATGAATGGGGATGAAGAATTATAAGGCCTGTAAAGTTTCATTCTCTATGATAATTCTCTCCTTTTTTTTTTTTTTTTTTTTTTTTTTTGGTAGTTTCACTGTGTAGCCCAGGTTGGCTTTAATGCTCAATCCTTCTGCTTCAGCTTCCGGATTGCTGGATTACAGGCATGGATCACCATGCCCAGCTTTTTCTCTCTTCCACTTTTAAAGTGGAAAAGTTTCTTTTGCATACATAGGTCTGTCTTCCTGGAATTTATATTTGTATTCTAGTCAAGGATACAGATAGTAAACAAGAAATAAAGTACATACTATGTTAGTGATGCGTGGTCAGGTGAACACATCAGGAACCTGCTACACAAGAGTTTGGAAAATCTTGGCTTTGACAGAAAATGCTGCTCAATTGGAGATCTGGGAATCTGAGGCACATTGCTGATTTCTCTCTGTTGGCCAGCCATTGCCCTCCTCAGACCACTGCTTGGCTAAGAAAAATGAACATGCCTCCGAGTTCTAGAGTCACTCTGTGCTGCAGATAGAAGGAGGTTTAGAGAGAGGCCCTGTAGCCCAAATGTTCCTAGACTGCACACGAGTATCTTCTGAGATTCAAGGTAAAGCTTCCTGGCCCCATCCTGAAACTGTTGATTCATACATAATTTGGAGGGTTGTACTGGATTATGGTAGCTGAGGAGGTTGAGTTACAGTGAGGTTCACTGCTTTGCTTGCCTTTCTGGGACATTGGTCTGAGAATTAGTATTGGAATTCAAGTGTTCTACCTCTCGGATTAATACTCTTCCCAGATTAGTACTTTACCTCACTTTTTCTTTTTTTTTTTTTTTCCTCAAAGAGACAGTGTTTTACTATGCAGTTCAGGCTGGCCTTGAACTCACTTTGTAGCCCAGGCTACAAAGTAGCCTCATGTAACTCATGGTGATCCTCCAGCCTCAGCCTCCCGAGTGCTGGGATTACAGATGAGCGCCACCACACCTGGCTGCCTAACTCTTGAGAGTTAAGAAGGGGATTTTCATTTTATCAGATGGCCTCCTGTTTAATGTCTTCTTGGGCCTTATTATTTTTATAGCTCTAGGTTTTAGGCAATACCTGAAGAGATCTTTTTCTCTCCAAAAGTTGTTTGGTTTCCTTAGAGGCTTTTATAACTCTTTGGAAATAGGGAGAAATTGATTAGCTAAATGTGGTTTTAGAAAACAAATGATCTTCATCTGTAAAGGTGGCTAATGAAAATGTTGTGGATGAAAAGAAAGATTTTTATTTGTTGAGAAATTCATTAGTTCGGTGATCTAGCTGCTTTATTTGAAGGGCTGTTTCTGGTGCTAAACAAGAATAAAGCAGTACCAGCCACCTGGTTGTGGTTTTTCTGGCATGCCACTTTGGGGTGGACAGCTGCGAGGTGGTTATTACAGTTGGCTCTCATAGTCTGAGTTTTGCTAGATGATTTCAGTGTTTCTTTGCCTTTTAGTCTCTTTTTTTTTTTTCCTTACCTTCATGAGTTTCCTGATCTTCTGGTCTGGAAGGATAGAGCACAAGAGCTTATCTCTTGAGCCAGGAAGTGAATGAGGTCTTTCTGTAGCACTTTTGTTACAGTGTTGGGAGGTCTGAGGCTGAGGTCTGGTTGCAGCCCCTTTTGGGAATTTCCTCCAGTTGAGGTGATATCTTAGAGATGGGCTCTCCTTACTCACTTTGGAAATAGTTTTTTTTGAAAAGTCATTTTGGGGTGGTAGTAGTTGCAAACTAGTTGTTAGTGATTTTTTTCACCAGAGGGTGACTCATTCAGAATTTGAATGAAGTAGAACTAGAATGAAGGAATTGTTTTCTGTCTCTTGTGAAGTAGAAAATTGGGATGTGGTTCCTAGGTTATGAGTGATGAGAATCATAGGCTGAGTAAATTTGGTTTGCTGGGTCAGTTGTTGGTATATCTGATGAAATTTTCATTTTCCTTTCATCAGCTTAGCTTCAGGAAGTCTTTAGCTGGGCCCAGTGGTACATGCCTATAATCCCAGCTGCGCAGAAGGTGGAGGCAGGAGGATCACATGCTGGAGGCCAGCCTGGGCAATTTAGTGAGATCCTGCCTCAGAATAAGAAATAAAAAGGTCTGGGATCTATCTAGCTCATTGGTAGGGTACTTGCCAAGCATGTGCAAGCCCCTGGATTTCATCCCCAGTACAGGAAAAAAAAATTATTTAATGTTGTCTCTGATGAGGCCAGATAAGAGGCTGGGGATCTCTTATTGTCTCAGGTCACATAAACAGTCATGTTTAACCACTGTTAAAAAAAAAAAAAAGTAGACTGCTTATTTTAGGAGACAGTAGGGAGTGGGGATAGAACTAAAACAGGCAAGTTTCTGGAGTGTTTCTTTTCAATTGAGAAAGGGGTCTTTTGAATAGTCTTCAAAGCTGGAGGAACAGAAGTAAAAGGATAAGGGAGCATTAGATACCAATGTTTGTGGTTGGGAGAGAGAAGGAACAGTGGAAATGATTTATGCTGGTCAACTCATGTGTACCAGGGTACAAAGAGTGTTCTTTTTTGTAGACATCTACTCTGTCCTAAGATCTAAGTGAGCCCTGTGGAGCTGGCAGGAAAGTGAAAGCTTGTTGGTTGGAGAGGCCTTAACTTTTTTATTTGTCCCTTTCTGGAATGCCCCTTAACAGGGGAGGGTCCCCTAAGGGAACTGAATCAACAGCTGCCGCCTGTCTCTGGAATCACAGGAAGCAGAGGCCGGGTGCCTTTGTATAGGAGATCCACAGCCAGACAATAGTTTGTGCTGGCGGGGCCATGTGGCGAGTCATGTGACATGGGGCTGTTTTCTGCTGGGGTCCTTACCCATCTGTTCTCTCAGCTCTTTCTGGGTTATCAGGCGCCAGTCCAAGTCCTCCCAGGCAGCCAGCTTCATGGCCAGAGATTACAAGCACTAACCTTCCTGGCAGGGGCGGTGTGGCTTCGAGTTTATGCAGATTAGCCATGTGTTTCTCACTTCAAGGCGTTCCACAGGAAAAGGCTTTTCCTGTGTTTGGCTCTCAGTGGGCAGTTCCCAGCTTACTGTACTGGGACTCAGCAAGCAGCAGGCATGCACGAGAGGGATGGCAGTACACTGGCCCCCCTCTCCCATTCCACCTCCAATACTACGTCACCACAGCACAACCACTTGCGCTCTCATACTGTTGGTGTCATTCATTCCGTGCCAAGATTGCTTTAAAAAATTCCCTTGGCCCCAGTTCAAACAGGAGTACAGCTGGGATGTGTTAGATTTTAGGCAGTCTGCCCTCAATTTGAGATGAGTTATAAATAGCAGTGCCGACTTCCTTAACTACCGCTCTCTGAGGTAAAATGCAGGTTAATTACTGTGGGAATCAATTAGGGGGTTCTTTCGGTTAAAGAGCCAGGGATGCATTTTTTTTAATTGTTATTATTAAAAGTCATACAACAAATCTGGCCAGGGATAAATTGAAAGTACAAGGAGTAAGAAATAATTTTTAAATGTCCAAACTCCAAGGTTATGCCTCTAGGTTTATGCTGGCCCCAGCTAGTTGGCATTTAGGGTAACAGAACAAATATGTAAGTTGTGGTTAAGACCTCTCTGTTCTGAAGGATACCTTTCTGGCAGCCCCTGGCTCATCCCTCTCTTAACTCCTAGTTGTTGGCATTGTTAGATACTAAATCTGCCCCCTTCAAGTTGCTGCCTGACCACTTCCTTTCTGTGTCTTTGGAATAGGGCTAAGGCTTTCCTCTCTTGGACTGTTATTGGACTGTTTGTCTTTCCTGGTGCCACTACACAATATAGTTACTTTGGTGAAAGGTAACACACTTGAGCTTGGAAGTTTTCATGCTTGGCTGTTTTCCCTGCTTTCTCCTCAGTCATTCATGGTCAAATGGAGGATTTGCAGCTGTACATAATCTATTAGTGTCCAGAAACTGATCACTTTTGGTTATATGACACACTGGATCCACCTTAAAGTTTTGTCTGTTCCATCTCAGCAGCCTCTAAAGGTTATTGTGGCTTTCCTTGGCACAATAAGTTGTAAGGGGTTCCAGTAGCTAACTGGTTGGGAGAGGCTTGTAATTCTGTTTGCTTGGAGCAGGGGAATTCTCTATGCAAGTGCTTAGTCCGCAAGCTATTTTGTTCTGAATATATTCAGAAGGACAAGCCTGTTAGACATCCTTACTTTAATGCCCTTAAACTACATCTTTTGATGCATTTCATTTGGCAGGCATTTTATAACATGGCCAGTGATCTGGAAGGAGATAAATGATAGATAGAGATGAGGAATTTTCTTTTCCTCTTTTTTATTTTTATTTTTTTTATGAATGCAGGAGAGTATGTAGCAGGGAGCCTGACTTCACTGATCTAGGGGCAGCATTTTCCTCTCAATTATGTGTCTCTGTGGCAGAGCCTTTGCTTTTGAAGTGTAATCACAGTAATCTACTCCTGTGGTTTCCCATTGAAAGGATTTCCTCTCTGTCTTTCCCAGAGTGAAATCTTTGGCTTTTTGCAGCTACTGTTTGGTGTTCCCCGTCCTCTGCCTTGTGCCTGCAGAATGCTGATACTGGCTTTTCTATCTTGTATGTAGTAGGGATTTTTCTATTCTAAAATAGCTACTTTCCAATAAAAGTGATTAGTGAAGATTTAAGGTCCTTCTCTGTTATGAGAAATTGCATGGTAGCATTTCATCTATGGCTGTAAATTACAAATTTTCCACAGTGGTTTTAAGTGTCGGAAGTGTAAGTTAGGTCCCTGCCCTCCTTCTCTTCTGATATGAGCAGATATTTAACTTTGACATGAGACCAGGTTAATATGATTGTTTGAACTGATTATATTTTAATTTGCTAAGTAAGCCATGTATTCTCTTGATTATAAGCCTTTGGTGCGGGGATGAAATCAGAAATCTGATGACCAGAAAAAGGAAGTGTCTTTATTTTTAGAAAAAGAATTTCTTTGGCTGACATTTATTTTTGGGCTGCAAAGATTTCCTAAAGTTGAGACTGGAGATTTCTTCAATCTTTTATAGACCTCAAGTAAGTAGCTGTATTCATTTGGGCCAATAGCCTGATGTGAGAGAAAAAGATGCCTTGCTTTCAGCCTTTTGGTTTTAAGCAGTGTTTGGGGGATGCCTGTGCAATTTTGAAATCCCCCGTAGTATAGGATGGCTATTCTTAAAATGTACTTGTTCTCCCATGAATGTTGCAATCTCCCCTTCTTCTGTGTCAGTCGAGTGCAGATTTTCTTTGTGTATGTGTTAATGAGATTAAATCCAGGGATTGCTGAGCTACATCCTCAGCACCCCCACCCTTTTTGAGACAGAATTTCGCTTAGTTGTCTAGGCTGGCTTCAAACGGTTTCCTCCTGCCTCAGCCTCCTGGGTAGCTGCACTATAAACATGTGCCACCATACCTAGCTGTAATGTTTTTCTGTCCTTGGAAATTATAACTTATTTTAGAGTTAGGTTTAGGGTGTGCTTCTGGCCTTGTGGCTGGATGTTTTGATGGGCTTTCTTCCCATACTATCTCTTACCCACTTTTTATAATTTTTGATCTATAGTTCTGCATTTGGGTATTTAGGAGGACTTTGAAGATAAAGTATCTGGACTCTGGCTTCCCAGAACTTAGTCTTAGCCAGGCACATTGGCATATACTTACTGTTCCAGCTACCCTGGGGCCAAGGCAGGAGGATCATTTTAACCCAGGAATTCAAGGCCAGTCTGGGCAACATATGTAGCAAGAACCCATCTCCCCCTACCCTCCAAAAAAGGATTTAGTTTTAAGGAATGCAACTTGTTGGACTAGCCAGCTACAGTTGTTAAGCCTATGATGTTGACTGCGTTTATAATAGGACATTTAGAAATGTGAGATTGGGTGGGCATGGTATCACACACCTGTAATTCCAGCACTTTGTGAGGCTGAGGCAGGAGGATTGCAAGTTTGAGCCCAACCCAGGCAATTTAGTGAGACATTGTCTCAAAATATAAAAAGAGCCAGGGATGTAGCTCAGTTTGAAGGCCCTGGGTTCAGTCCCCAGTGGGGTGGGGGTAGGGTGGGGTGGGGGTGGGATGTGAGAGAGCGAAGTGTGCTGAAAATATGAGAAGTAGCTTCATATTGAAAGATTGAGTTTCTGCTGCAATTACCTGCAAGAGGGTAGGCCAAGGTACCATTGCATGCACCTGGGCATTTACAATATTTAGGGATGGTGAAATGACACCAAAATAGTATAGAACTGGACCACACTGTAGAGTCAGGTAGAAACAAAATTTGTTGTTATTATTATTAATAGCCACCATTTATTGGGTATTTAAATACCAAGCAGTATACAAAGTTTGTGGGGTTTTTTGTTGTTTTTGTTTTTGAGATAGGGTCTTGGTATATACAGTAGTCCAGGCTGGCCTCAAACTCAGCTGTGATCCTTATGCCTCAGCCTCCCTAGTGCTGGGATCACAGGTCTGTGCCACCACGCTCAACTGTTAAGTGCATTTTAGTTGAAGAACTGATGTATTCAAGGTCAGTGAAAGAGGATTTGAACCAAAGTCTTAGCAAAATTACTATGCTCTTTGTTCTTTCTTTGTGATGATACTATACAGGGTTTAATAGGCAGGAAGTTTGAAGCTATTATTGAGTAGTGAATGATGAAAGTGACTTAGAAACATTGTTCTAGAACTGCATTGTCAAATATGATAGCCACTAGCCACTGCGAATTTAGTTAAAGGTAAATAAAAATGATCCAGTACCTCAGTCATATTTTATATTTAAAGTACTTAATATTCACACATCACAGAAAAATTTATTGAACAGTGCTTCTCTAGATCACTGGTTATCAGATAATAGTATTCAACAGAATCACTCAAGGTTTTTAAGGGAAGAACTAGGGAGAAGCCCAAGAGCTCCCAGACCCACTAAATTGGAATCTCTAGGGAGAGGCCCAGGCATTTGTGAAGCTTCACAGAATATTCTGATCCGTAGCCCCAGCTAATAAATACTGCTCTAGAAGCTCCATAGTAACCATGGTAATGAGTGCTCCTCATGTTGTGAGGAGGGCTAGACAGAGATACTCCAAGCAGGTTGGTCTGTCTGTTCAGCAAATGTCTCTTCACCTGGGTACCACATAGATAGAAGCTGCAGTATGAGATGAGGATCTTGGTGTGATATGGCCATGGAAGCGCTCAACTCTTTACAGAGCTGCATTGCCAAGTGTATCGGGGAACACAGCATACATTTTTGGTGGCTCTGGTATGGATGCAGGACTTGGTTAAAAATTGTTAGTGTTATTGGAAACAGCCCTTAATAATAGTAACTTGGGACAGTTTATGATTCTCTACAGTTGGGGAGGGGAGTACTCTCATCGTTATTATCGTTTTAGTTGAGATTTTAGTTGTAGTTGAAGGGAAAACTCCCCTTATCCCTTTTCCTATTAATATTTGGAAAAACAGCCCTTGTGGAGTATCATCTTAGTCATTTTCTTTTATAACATTTCTACTTTATGTGTTATAAAACTTAGTAGGGTTTTTTTGAGGAGGAGGGGGCAGTACTGGAAATTGAACCCCAGGGCCTTTGTACTGAGCTACATCTCCAGGGCCCCAGTCCCCATGCCCCCCCCCTCTTTTTAAATTTGAGACAAGGTCTTAGTAAGTTGCCTCAGGCTGGGCTTGAACTTGGGGGTACTCCTGCCTCAGCGTCCCAGAGTGATGGAATTACAGCCTGCTTGGTCTTAGTAGCACTCTTTGAGGAGGGGGCAGATTGTGGTGCAGATTGTGGTGCTGGGGATTGAATCCAGGACCTTGTACATGCTAAGCAAGAAAAAGTATTGTTTGGATGCCCCCTCTTTTATTTTTACTTAGGTTTTTTTTGTTGTTGTTGTTGGTTTTTTTGAGACAGGGTCTTGCTTTGTAGTCCAGGCTGACTCTGAACTGTGTAGTCCAGGCTGGCCTCAAACTCAGGGCAATCCTCCTCCCTCAGCCTCCTGAACACTGGGATTACAGGTGTGCGCCACCACACCCGGCCCCTCTCCTTTATTTTGGAAGTTTTGTTGTTCCTTAAGGTCTTGTGCACTTAAAAAAAAGATCTTATGGGCCAGTGAGATGGCTCAGCGGCGTAAGCGCCTGCCTGGCAAGCGCGAGGGCCTGAGTTCAACTCCCGGAACCCACGTATGAGAAAAGGGCTGGTGATATCGCTCAGTGGCGTGGGTGCCTGTTGGTGTGCGAGATCCTGAGGTCGATCCCCGATACCCACAAAAAAAAAAAGATCGTATACACTTAAATTGTAGAATAATTTATTAATTATAGAATAACAAAGGACTCAGGATAATCTAGATCAGTAGTTCTTGAAGTATGGTCCCTGGACCAGGTGTATCAGCATTACTTGGGAACTTGTTACAGGTGAGTTAGGCCTCATGCTGAACCTACTGAGCCAGAAACTCTGGGAGTGTTCCTAGAGCTGTTTAACAAGCCCTCCAGATGATTTTGATGAGTACTAAAATTTGAGAACCACTGAATTTCACTTGAGAGTTAATGATATTGTGGAATACAGTACTAATACTGTGTCTGTCTTCCATCCCTAATTTAAGATCAGTTTCAACCAGGCATGTTGGTGCATGCCCATAATCCCAACACTTGTGAGTCTGAGGCAGGAGGATTGCAAGTTCAACTCCCACCTAACTTAGTGAGACCTGTCTCAAAATAAAGGGCTGGGAATATAGCTCAGTGGTAGAACATCTGTGGGTTTGATCACTAGTCCCAATAAATAAATAAGTAATCAACTCCATTTCAAATAAATAAAAGATTATTTTAAGTTTTATATCAGGCCCAACCCTACACTCTGACTGGGTACATCTAAGAGGTGTTTAGGGAAGTCTTCCCTTCCCTTCCACGTCACCAGTAGGTAAAGGCATCTCTGGCGGAAGAAAGAGTGCTGTGGCTTTGAAGCTTTGTCCTGTGCAGCTATAAAGGCATATCCAAAAGTGATGAGTTGATTGAATTATTGTTCCATTAAAAAGCTGAGAATAAAGCTGTGTTTATAGACAAAATACCAGTGATTTGAACTTGGAACTTTTATTGGTAGTGCTGTACTGTTTTTGTTTTGTTTTGTTTTTGTACCAGGGGGAACCCAGTGTCTCTGACATGCCAGGAAAACATTCTGCCACTGAGTTATGTCCCCAGCCAGGCTGTTTTGTTTTGTGTTTTTTGAGACAGGGTCTTGCTATGTAGTTCAGGCTGGCCTTGAACTCACTCTGTAGCCCAAGCTGGCCTCGAACTTGAAGCAATCCTCCTGCCTCAGCCTCCCTAGTGCTGGGATTACAGGTGTGCACCACCATGCTCCGCTCCTTTTTATTTTGTATTTTGAAACAGAGTCTTGTTAAGTTGCCCAGGCTGGCCTCACATTTTTTTTTTTGTTTGTTTGTTTTGTTTTGTTTTGTTTTTGGCGGGTACCGGGGGGTCGACCTCAGAGCCTCGCGCGCCAGGAGGCGCCCGTGCCGCTGAGCGATATCACCGGCCCCTTTTTCGTATGTGGGTTCCGGGAGTCAAACTCGGGCCCTCACGC
This sequence comes from Erethizon dorsatum, assembly GCA_028451465.1. Taxonomy (NCBI): domain Eukaryota; kingdom Metazoa; phylum Chordata; class Mammalia; order Rodentia; family Erethizontidae; genus Erethizon; species Erethizon dorsatum. Next base: position 115,142,509 of record CM051827.1, on the reverse strand, counting down.
TTGCCAGGCAGGCGCTTAAGCCGCTGAGCCATCTCACCGGCCCTTTTGTTCTTTAAAGAAACAAATGTTCTATATTCCTTGTATCCTCAAACCCTAGCATATTAAAGGAAATGAACTTTCCACCTAAGATGAACTAGGCTCTGAATTCAGAGTTTTTATTCTCTCAGTGACTGTTACTTAGCCTGCTGCTTACTGAAGAAAGCATAACTGTTTACACCATAGTGCACACAGGCCACAAATGTACAAAGAGAAAGCAAATTCCACTGTTGGAAGACTAGAAATATCTGGCTGCTGTGTATCTGAAGTCCCAGCCATAGTATTGAAGCATCAGTTCTGATGTTGAACAAGGTCATAGCAGTGCATAGCAGCCACATCCTCTCCAACAGAAGGGCCTTTGTTCTGATTTCTGTGCCATAGAGGACATATATTAATTGCTGTACACCTGGCCGATCCCTTGAACTCCAGTAGTTACCACATTTACAAAGTAGTTTTTAGTTCATGAGATACTTGCACAAACAGGTGGTATTTTTATTTTACATGTGATAAGTGAGGAGGGTTAAGTGACTTATTCAGTGGCCGCATAGGTATATCCCATTATTTTTTCATAGTAACTCATTTCCTATGTGGCATACAGACTTGAAAAGACTTCAGTACTTAGGTTGTATGTTTATGTTGTCCAGAGGTGGTGGTCAAAGCTTCAGGTTAATGAAATGCTCTTTATTTTGTAGCCATCCAGTCCAATGGATCAGATGGGCAAGATGAGACCTCAGCCATATGGCGGGACTAACCCATACTCACAACAGGGACCTCCGTCAGGACCACAGCAAGGGCATGGGTATCCAGGACAGCCATATGGGTCCCAGACTCCACAGCGGTACCCAATGACCATGCAGAGCCGGGCGCAGAGTGCCATGGGCGGCCTCTCTTATGCACAGCAGGTAGATGGTGACCTTGATTACTTTGACCCTTGTTTCTGTTCAGGATCTGGTCTGTTGAGTGTTAGAATCAGAATATATCCTTGGCTTCCAAACTTCTTAATAGAAGCACAGGCCAGCTGGTTCAGCTAGTTACAGAGTGTTACTAATAAGGGCCAAGGTTGTGGGAGCACCAGCCTGTGTATGGTCCAAAGAAGAGTGCTCCCTGGCCACAGCAGGCTGTGTGTGTCAGAGTGAGAGAGAGAGTGTGTGTGTGTGTGTCCCTTTTTTTTTTTTTTTTTTTTTGAGACAGGGTCTCACTGTGTAGTTTAGGCTGGCCTTGAACTCACTATGTAGACCAGGCTGGCCTCAAACTCAAGGAGATCCTCCTGCCTCAGCCTCCCAAGTGCTGGGCTTACAGGTGTGCGCCACCACACCCTGTGAGTGTGTCCCCTTTTTTTGAGTAAGTCCTGGGGATCAAACCCAGTGCCTTCCACATGTTGAGCACATGCTCTACCACTCCACACACTCATCCCATCTTTTTTCTTGACCTGACTGGGCTGCTTGTACCCACTGAGTGGTGCTCTCTGAAGGAGGCAGGAGGAAAGAATAGGCAATGGCTGAGCACCTGTCTACTGCTAGTACAAAGAAAACCATTCATGCCATGTGCCCTGGGGACAGAAGAGGCCCTTCATGTTTTTCAAGGCCTTCAATATGTCAGCTGTCTAGGTTAAAATGAACATTTTAGGAAGGACTGGGAGTGGAAGAAAAAGGGAAGATTGAACAATAAAGATGTTGACAGTGCTGTTAGAGATTTTAAGATTTCCTCTCATCTACTTTTGTCTGATTATCCACAGCAGTATCTTTTTTTTTTTTTTTTTTAATGATGCTGGAGATCAAATCCAGGGTGTCATGCTTGCTTAGGCAAGTGCTCTACCAGCACCCTCACCCCTGCATTGTTATCTTTTTATTGGATTTTTTATGTTACAGAATTCTCTACCATTTGTCTCTACGATACTCATACTGAAAATGGTGAAACATAAGACTATAAAACCTAAAACTACTTCTAAGACTAAAGCAAAGCATGCCCTTAAATATAGAAAATGAGATACTGTCACTGTTTTGTTTTTGTTTTATGCTGCTGGGGATAGAACCCAAGGCCTAGCATACGCAGTCAAGCACTCTACCACTGAGCTACACCCCAAACTTACTTGCCTCCTCCCCTCCTTTCCCCCTCTTTTCCCCTCTTCCTCCTTCCCTTACCCTCCCTTCCCCTCCCTTCTCCTCTCTTCTTTTCTTCTCTTCTTTTTTCTTCTCTCTTCTCCCTTCTCTTTTTCCAGTGAGAAAATAGAGACAGGTTGGAATTTTTGAGTTGGAGAGCGTGGAACTACTTACCAGACATATCCACCACAGTGCCTAAAATAGTGCCTGGGATAAGTAAGCAAGTAGGGCCTCAAATATTTTTAAAACAAAGACTAAATGAAGAGAGAACCAAAGTAGCTTAATGATTTGCTTGGTCTGAGTTAGTAAACCCTAACTTTTCAGATGGCTGAGCCAGGCTGCTGTTGAGTCTTTGTTGTGGCTGGGATATTAATTCCTAACACTTATCAAGACTGTAAGCCATGAGAAAAGAATAAGCTCATTGATTAAAAATAGCTATTCTTGAACTCATGTAAGTTGCCCAAATATTACATAGTATAAATTTTCAGTGGAGGAATGCAGTCCATATGTAAACAAACCAACAGTCAAGTTCTGCCATTGTTCCTGGGCCTTTTTAGGATGGGGCTTGGCTTGCCTGATTTCTGTATCAGTCTTCAGTGCATAGCTTTGACTGAATACATCACCTGTGTTTTTCTAAGAGAGTGTCAGTGCTAAGATTATCTTTTTCTTTCCTATAGATTCCTCCTTATGGACAACAAGGCCCCAGCGGGTATGGTCAGCAGGGCCAGACTCCGTATTACAACCAGCAAAGTCCTCACCCCCAGCAACAGCAGCCACCCTACTCCCAGCAACCACCATCCCAGACTCCTCACGCCCAGTCTTCATATCAGCAGCAGCCGCAGTCTCAGCCACCACAGCTGCAGGCCTCTCAGCCTCCATATTCCCAGCAGCCATCCCAGCCTCCTCATCAGCAGTCCCCAACTCCATACCCTTCTCAGCAGTCCACGCCACAGCAGCACCCCCAGAGCCAGCCTCCCTACTCACAGCCACAGGCACAGTCTCCCTACCAGCAGCAGCAACCTCAGCAGCCAGCATCCTCGACGCTCTCCCAGCAGGCTGCATATCCTCAGCCCCAGTCTCAGCAGCCCCAGCAAACTGCCTACTCCCAGCAGCGCTTCCCTCCACCACAGGTAAGGTGTTCCTGCCTCTTGCCCTTCTCTGTGTGTGACCACAGACAGCTTGGAGGTTGGTGTCGTGAGAACTTTGCCATATAAATTGCTTCTCTGATGTGTACTTAAAAACCAATTAAACTCTGGGTAAACATGCTAACTGGATTGATTGAACTAATAAAGGCATAACCTTCTTAACTGCTTAAAGACTTAAAGCTCTCCTTACTGATGAAGAAATAGGGCAATGGAAAATTACATAGATGAGAAATTAAAGGTAATAGGACTTACATGCCCTTTTTCTTCCTTCTTTTTTTTTTTTTTTTCCTTTAAAGCCCTCATATCAGAACCTGAGCATGAAGTGACTTTGATGTTTTTTCAGAATAGTCCCTTTGGGAGTCTGTATGTACTGTAATTCATTCTTTTTTTTTTTTTTTTTTTTTTTTTTGTGGGTACCAGGGGTGGACCTTAGGACCTCGTGCACCAGCAGGCGCCCGTGCCACTGAGCGATATCACTGGCCCTTTTTTCGTATGTGGGTTCTGGGAGTCGAACTCAGGACCTCACACTTGTCAGGCAGGCACTTACGCCACTGAGCTATCTCACCGGCCCTGTAATTCATTCTGACAGCTATTCCATTCTGTTGCTCAAAATATTTTGTGCCCCTTCATTTGAAATTGGCATTAGAGCTAATATCTTGGTATTCTCAGTGGTAGCAACTCTTATTTTTTGAGAGTGGATTTGATTTTGGGAAATAATAAAAAGTCATTTGGAGAAAGGTCTGGTGAACAAAGCGTAGATAATGAAGCCTAAAAATAGCAATTTGGACTTTATAGAGCCAAAAGAGAAGAAATGACAATGATGACAGGTCCACTAAAGATTTTATGCATTGGTGGTGTTGTAGGAGAAGTAAATCTCTTGTCCCAAGGTCGTGTTTTTGAAGGAAGAAATATTCATTTAATGCAGAGGCTCTAGCATGAGGTTTTTTTTAATTAATTGGTTTCAGAGTTAAAGACCTCTTATTACAATGATACATGCATACCCTTGTTTTTAGCAGCATAATTCATAATAACTAAATTTTGGAAGCAGCCTGTGTGTCTGTCAACAAATGAGTAGATAAAGAAAATGTGGTTATTTATATATGATGGAGTACTACTCTGCTGTAAAGAAAGATGAATTTGAGTCACTTGTAGGAGAATAGATGCACCATGAGACCATAACGTTAAGTGAAATAAATCAGACACACAAGCTTAAATATTGCATGGTTTCTCTTCTGTGAGAAACTTCAAAATATAAATAAGTTAAAGAGCAAAATAAAAGATAAATAATAGGAAACAGGAGCTAGACCTTTCTTAAATGGGAAGGGCATCAAGAGAGGGAGCAGGCGTGGTGGTGCACGCCTGTAATCCCAGCACTCCGGAGGCTGAGACAGGAGGATTGCTGTGAGTTTGAGGCCAGCCTGGATTACATTGTGAGTTCAGGACCAGCCTGGACTACACAATGAGACCCTGACTCAAAAACAAAAAAGAGACGGAAGGAGGAACGAGAGGGGAACATAGAAAGAATTAAGATGTGTTACGTCCATGTACCAACTCCCCACAATGAATGTAATCATAGTGTACTGCATGAAACATGTACTAATAAAAATGAAAAAAAAAATTGGTCTTACTCCTTGATAGGTACAGCATGTAGCTAGCCAGACTTTAGCATTTAATCCCAGGAAAAGGCACCCTGTGGGTAGAAATAAGTCGGCAACAGTTCCATCAGAAAGAGTCTACTATTGGCCGGGCGTGGTGGCACATGCCTGTAATCCCAGCACTAGGGAGTCTGAGGCAGGAGGATCGCAGTGAGTTCAAGGCCAGCCTGAACTATGTAATGAGACCCTGTCTCAAAAAGAAAAAAAAGGGCTGGTGAGATGGCTCAGCGGCATAAGCGCCTGCCTTGCAAGCGCGAGGGCCCGAGTTCGACTCCCAGATCCCACATACGAAAAAGGGGCCGGTGATATCGCTCAGCGGCACGGGTGCCTGTTGGCGCGCGAGGTCCTGAGGTCGACCCCCCGGTACCCACAAAAAAAAAAAAGAAAGAAAAAAAAGTCTACTCTTGCCATTCTTAAGAGCCACAGCTTGGATTTTTCTGTCTTCAGATAATATTCACAATTGTGTTTTCTTTAGCACCCAGTTCACCTGTGTGTGAGAGTCCTGTAGCCCTTTCATCCAGAAGTAAGCTTGTCTGGTTTATCACTACCAGACCCTCCAGACCTTCATGGCTTTTGTCTTTCTCTTTTTAGGAGCTTTCTCAAGATTCATTCGGGTCTCAGGCATCATCAGCCCCCTCTATGACCTCCAGTAAGGGAGGACAAGAAGATATGAACCTGAGCCTTCAGTCAAGACCCTCCAGCTTGCCTGTAAGTATTTCTGCCACCCTCAAAAGGTGAAGGGGCAGAGAGGATACTAACAAAAACCAGTTTCTGGTTAGGTGTTTTGGTGATATCGATCTAAACAAAAAATAAAGTAGTCCTTGAATTCAGGTTCAGAATTATAACAGGAATTCATATACTGACCTTAGAGAATGTCTGTTCTGCCTACCCGCCAGGAAATAGGTTTGTGATCTGTTCAGTGTTTTGGGTTTTTTGTTTGGTTGGGTTTTTGTTTGTTTTTGTTTTGCTTTTTAAAAATCTTGGGCCGGTGAGATGGCTCAGCGGCGTAAGCGCCTGCCTTGCAAGCGCGAAGGCCCGAGTTCGACTCCCAGAACCCACATACGAAAAAGGGGCCGGTGATATCGCTCAGCGGCACGGGTGCCTGTTGGCGCGCGAGGTCCTGAGGTCGTCCCCTCGGTACCCACAAAAAAAAAAAAAAAAAAATCTTGGCGTTGGCATTGCTGGGCATGCTGGTGCACACCTGTAATCCTAGCACTTGGGAAGCTGGGGCAAGATAATTGCTGTGAGTTCGAGGTTAGCCTGGGCTATATATATAATGAGACCCTGTCTCAGAAACAAAAAAAAAAAAAGAAAATACAATAAAATTAAAATCTTGGCCTCTTAGACATAGACCTACATGAAGGGCAAAGAAGATGGAGATGTTAGAGGTACTGCCTGCTCTCTATCAAAGTTGAGGAAAGTCTCCATTTTTTTTTTTTTTTTTTTTGTGGGTACCGGGGGGTCGACCTCAGGACCTCGCGCGCCAACAGGCACCCGTGCCGCTGAGCGATATCACCGGCCCCTTTTTCGTATGTGGGATCCGGGAGTCGAACTCGGGCCCTCGCGCTTGCAAGGCAGGCGCTTATGCCGCTGAGCCATCTCACCGGCCCTGTTTTTTTTTTTTTTTTTTTTTTTTTTTTGTGGGTACCGGGGGGTCGACCTCAGGACCTCGGGTGCCTGCGCGCCCGTGCCGCTGAGCGATATCACCGGCCCCTTTTTCGTATGTGGGGTTCCGGGAGTCGAACTCGGGCCCTCGCGCTTGCCGCGCAGGCGCTTAAGCCGCTGAGCCATCTCACCGGCCCTGTTTTTTTTTAAACCATGCTCTTGCAGGCTTAATTTTTAGGTTTTCGGCTTAGAGTTTAGGAGGTAGGATTCTTGGGTACATTGAAACATGCATTGTCACGTTGAGCATGGGTAGAGTAAAAGTGGTTTTTCTGATTGTGGTTTTGTGTGAATGGGTGCTTTTGCATAGTAGTGGGCCAGGTGTCTTATGGAATCAAGTGCTTTTTTTTTTTTTTTTTTTTTTTTTAATTAATTAATTTATTTATTTTTCAAGTGCTTATTTATGGAACGGACTGACCATATCCTGAGAATGACAACATAGTCTGATGAATGAGTCAGAGTTCTTGGGTCTGGATCTTGATTCTGCCACTGACTCTATAGCCTGGAGCAAGTCATTTAACCTCTCTGAGCCTTAGTTTTCATTATCTGTAAAATGAACCTAAATGTACCCACTTCATGGGGTAGTGATTAACATTCAGTAGGTTAATGGACAGGTGAAAGCTTGGTGTATGGTAAGTGCTTTCATGCCAGCCATTATAATCATCTCTCAGGGCACAAGGTCTGCTCAATAACTGAAAGACAGTTAATACCAAGTATTTAATATTACGCTGATTGTACAAATGTTAATTCTTAGCTTTAGTTCTGCCACTACATGTGGGTAAAGTGTCAGCCTCTGAAAGTTAGTCTGTTGGGAACAGCAATAAAATAGGCTACTCTGAAAGCTGTTCAGTTGGTAGGTAGGAAATCTTCCATTATAAATCCTGCTTTGGTCAGGAAATGGAAGTTTTGCCATACCAGCCAGGTTGGAGTCTTTGTTTGTTTGTTTGTTTGTTTGTTTGAGACAGGGTCTCACTCTGTAGTTCAGGCTGGCCTTGAACTCACTTTGTAGTCCAGGCTGGCCTCGCACTTGCAGCTATCCTCCTGCCTCAGCCTCCTGAGTGCTGGGATTACAGGTGTGCACCACCACACCTGGCTGGTTGGAGTCTTTTTGAATTTTGACTCTACTTGAATTTGCAACCTGGCTTTTTAGTTATTCTGACTTGGAAGGAAATGTTTTCTGGGTCTTTAAGGTATACATAGAAGATGAGGGGCCAGTGAGATAGCTCAGTGGCATAAGCGCCTGCCTGGCAAGCGCGAGGTCCTGAGTTCGACTCCTGGTACACACATAAAGGAAAAAACGAGCTGGTAATATCGCTCAGCGGAAGTGCTTGCTGGCAAGCGTGAGGTCCTGAGGTCGACTCCTGGTACCCACATTAAAAAAAAAAAAAAAAAAAAAAAAGATGGGAACTTCCTTCATGATGAAACTTCCTGTGGTTTCCCCTGAAGACCTCGGGACATAATCTTAGTTGGGCAGGGTCTGCAGAGACCCTGGCTCAGTACTGGCTTCCGAAGCCAGGATGAGAACCACTGTCAGGATGAGACTTCTGTAACTATTGATCTTCTCAGCTGAATTGGGGGTAAGAATTATGAATAAAGCAAACACTCTTTGTTCTCTTCTCATTAGCACCTGTTGCAATCTTTTTCTGCATCTTTAAATTCACTGGAGTGTACTCTTTAACCTGATTCAGTCAGAAATGTGTAGCCACCCCCTCATCATCTATGGTCTGTGGCTAAATCTGGGTGGTATGCTACTTTGGCAAGAAACCCAAATCTGAATTTTTGTTAGTGCTATAAGTTGCTCCTGGTCAAAAGTTTCTTTTTCTTTTTTTTTTAAATTGGGGTTGAACTCGGGACATTTGCACTGAACTAGATCCCCATCTCTTTTTTAAAAATTTTTATTTTGAGATAGGGTTTTAACTGTTCAGTTATTCAGTTGTCCAAGCTGGGCTTGAATTTGTTATCCTCCTGCCTCGGTCTCCCAGAATGCTGGGATCACAGTGATGCATCACTATGCTCAGCTTCTGATAACCAGCATTTTTATAGAAATGTATTTGGTATTTTCAATCCTGAGAAGGCTTATGTACAAGCACTCCATGTGTTTTCTGAGAGTTGGTAATCTTAAGAGCTAATTTGACCTACTGAAGTGACAGCCTTTTAGGCCCAGGAGAGGATTGTTCTTGGGAAACCCAAGAACAGGGAGCATTCCCAAATTTAGGCTTCTGCAATAGATTCTTCCAAAAGCATCATTTGCTCTGTGGTAGAAGCTCTATGTGGTTGATAAGCTGGCTGGGTAATAAGCGTCTTCTTTTTGAATTGCTTTTTATTTTCCTGCTACTTGGACCAAGAAATAAAAGGTGGTTATTCTTTGAAATTTTGGTTTGATGCTAGATTTGCCTAACCAGGCTAAGAAACGGTACTATCTGAAGAAATGAGAAATAGGATTTGCCCACAAGGACCCTTTACCTTTCTTAGCAAGTTGTGTTAAAGGATCCCCCGGTTTCCCAATGCATTCCTTCACTAAACAAGGATTAATGACAGGGCACAGTGGCAAACCCTTATCATGAGGCAGGAGGGTTGAGAGTTTGAGGCCATCCTGGACTACATAGCGAGACCCTGTTTCAACAAACAATCCAAAACCAAACCAAACCAAAAATCCCCAAGGACTTACAAGGCATCCTGAGTGTAGCGCCAGAGCAGATACAAGGCTGCCTGGGACAATAGCCCTTCTAGTTTCTTTTTCTTTTTCTTTTTCTTTTTCTTTTTCTTTCTCTTTCTCTTTCTCTTTCTCTTTTTCTTACTTTTTTTTTTTTTTTTTTTTTTTTTTTTGGTCTTTTTTGAGGCAGGGTCTCACTATGCAGTTCAGGCTCGCCTTGAGCTCAGCTATCCTCATGCCTCAGCCTCCTGAGTGCTTGGGATTAAGATGTGTGCCACCACACCCTTTCTAGTTTCATGTCTCCTTTTTCGCTCATTCACTTCACTTTGGTTCTATAGGCATATTCTGAGAAGCTTTTGCTTAGTTATTAATGCCAAACCATTTAACTGCTATTGTCCTGATCATGTTATCCTAGTATTTAAAACCTGAATTATTTTTCATTAGCCTTAGAATAAAATCTAACTGGGTGTGGTGGTGCATGTCTGTAATCCTAGTACTCAGGAGGCTGAGGCAGGAGAACTCACTACAGGTTCAAGGCCAGCTTGGGCCACATAGTGAGTTCAAGGCCAACCTGGAATACATAGTGAGACCCTGTCTCAAAAAAAACAAAACAGGGCCAGTGAGATAGCTCAGTGGCATAAACGCCTGCCTGGCATGTGCGAGGTCCTGATTTCCACTCCCAGTACCCACATTAAAAAAATAAAAGAAAAAACCCCCCTGAAAATCCTTAAGTGTCTATATATCTGATACCTAGGCATCAAAAACACAGATTACATTTTTCTGATTCAATAGGTCTGGAATTGGGCCTAAAATATACAATTTATCAAGTTTGTTTATGATTCTGATGCTCTGAGACTAAGGATGGCACTTAGATCATTTCCTCAGAAAACTTTATTGTAGTCAAGTTTCAAAACTTTATTTCTAGTCAAGGCCCAGCTTAAACAATTTACCGAGGGGCATTCCACCACTGAAATACATCCCTAGTCCTTTTTATTTATTTATTTATTTATTTATTTATTTATTTTTATTTATTTTTTTTTGGTGGGTACCGGGGGGTCGACCTCAGGACCTCACGCGCCAGCAGGCGCCCGTGCCACTGAGCGATATCACCGGCCCCTTTTTCGTATGTGGGTTCCGGGAGTCGAACTCGGGCCCTCGCGCTTGCCGGGCAGGCGCTTAAGCTGCTGAGCCATCTCACCGGCCCCTTTTTATTTATTTTGAGACAGAGTTTTGCTATGTTCCCTAGGCTGGCCTTGAATTTGGGATTCTCCTGCTTCAGCCTACTGAATAGCTGGAATTATAGGTGTGTACTACCATGCCTAGCAAAGGCAGTTTCTATTTTACCTAAAAAAGCCCTGCAATATTTTAAGACATGCAAATAGCTACAAGGAATAATTTAGTGTCTGAGTATTCATCTTTAGAAACCAAACCACACTTAATGTAAAAGCCCTAGGATCACTATTCCTTCCATGTACGCACAGAGGTACTATCTTGTATTTGAATTTTTTTGCTTCAGGTTGACTGCATTTTGCTGATAAACCCCTTCTTACTCAAATGGTAAGCTCCTGGAGGGCAGGCACTGTGTAACTGACTTCTCTGTGTGCCCCCCTCCCCCCACTTAACCACGTGACCAGTGGTTGTTTCCCATGGCTGCATGCTAGAACTACCTGGGGGAATAGATCACCTTAAAAACCAATGCCTAGGGCCGGTGAGATGGCTCAACGGCATAAGCGCCTGCCCAGCAAGCACGAGGTCCTGAGTTCAACTCCCGGAACCCACATTAAAAAAAAAAAAAAAAACACCAATGCCTAGTGTTCTCAAGAGTTCTGATTGTGGTCTTGGGGTAGGCATTGGTATGCTTAGACGTGGTCCCAAGCAATTCTGGTTTGCAGCCCAAGTGTAGCAATCCACTACTCCAGATTTTGTTGGGTTCCTTTGGTCTAATAGATTCTTGGCATCTATCCTTGTCAGTGCTTAGTTCAAGTGTAATTTAGTAACCTCAGTGAGGGCTGATGTGCTGTGTCTTGTATATTGCCTTCACAGTGCCTGGCATTGTTGTAGGCTCCCACTCATTGAACAGATGAACCTGAGCAGTGTCCATAACGGTGCTCACGCAGGAAATGTATGTCTGATTGGGACAACATAACCATATTACCAACTTGTTTACACTGTTAGGGCAAGGTGAGCATCACAGACTGTTATGGAAAGGCCCAAACTGCATTTTAGAGGATGGATTAATTTATTTTTGCCTACTGACAGTGACCTTATGAGGTGAGATTGGAGTTTGTCATCCATCTTGTAAAATTTCAATATTTCGACCTTATGTTAAGAATGTTCTTTCCAGGCACAGTGGTGTGCATGCCTGTAATCCCAGCTACTTGGGAGGCTGAAGCAGGAGTAGTACAAGTTGGAGGCCAGACTGGGCCAGTCTAGTGAGACCCTGTTTCAAAATAAAAAAACAAAAGGACTGGGGATATAACTCAGTGTTAGAGCATCCCTGGGTTCAATCCAAGTCCTAGTCTGCCTCAAAAAATGGCTTTTGAATCTGATTTCCCCTGTGAGACTGTCTCAAAAAAATAAAATAAAAATAAAAAATTTTTTAAATAATAAAAGTCTTTAATTATTCATCAAAGTATAAGTGGTTTCCTTAGAATATTGCATGCTTCCCTAGTTTTTCTTAGTGAGACACATCTGTAAGTTGACATTTGGTTTTAAATGGTATCTGGGGGGTGTCTGTCTGTCTATCTATCTATCTATCTATCTATCTATCTATCTATCTATCTGTTTTGCAGTACTTGGGAATCAAACCCATGGCCTTGCATATACTAGGGAAGTACTGTACTATGGATATAGTGATGGAAAATGGAATACGGGATTTAAAACCTGGATCTGGAGAAGTTAGCTAGTGCTTCTTAGATTTTAGCATGCATTAAGAATTACCTGGATATTAATTAAAACACTAAATTCTACATGAGAGATTCTGGTTCAGTGTCAGGTGTGACCCAAGAATTTGTGTTTCTTAGCTAGTACTGAAGCTGCCAGTTCATAAGACCACAATTAGAATAACACTGAGCTAGGTAGTCTCTCTCTCTCTCTCTCTCTTTTTTTTTTTTTTTTTTGAGACAGGGTCTTGCTATGCTGTTCAGGCTGGCCTTGTACTCACTACATAGTCCAGGCTAACCTCGAACTTACAGCTATCCTCCTACCTCAGGTTCCTGAGTGCTGGTAGTATGAGCGTGCACTAGCATATCCAGCTTTTTTTTGAGCTGTGTAGTCTTGAAAGAGAAGGAGAAAAACATATTTTACTAGACTAAGAGGACACACAGTGGTAACTGAAATGAAAAATAGTGACTTATGTACTATCTGCGTACTCTTAGTGATCTGGAAGGTAGGCTGTGGGTTGAAAAGGGACTTGGAAGAGGTGATACTGCCTTGGAGTTGTGGTCGTGGAGTATTTCTGGGTTAAGGCAGCTATTGTGCTGTCAGCACTATACTGGGAGCTTGCCACCTCTACTCTGTGGTGCTCATCATTGGATCCTTTCCATTAGTGGAGCCATACTCAGTTGGTCCTAATCTGCCTCAAAAATGGCTTTTGAATCTGATTTCCACTGTGTTTCCCCACTGCCTTTTTTTCCTGGGTCCCTGTTATCTCTTACCTGGTGTTTTGCCACGGGCTTTGGACAGTTCTTTCTTTTCCTCCCCTTTTACTTCCAAGTCTATCCTCAACATAATTACTAGAAAACAGTCCTCATGAAGTTACATGATTGCTTTAAAATCCCAGGCTGTCAGTTGTTTTTTTGTTTTTGTTTTTGTTTTTTAAGATTTAAGCTCAGGCATGACAATATGTAATTTCCTTTGTGATCTGGAAGATGGAGATACTTAAAATGTAGGTAAGTTTCCTACCCCTGGAGTAAAACCTAGAACACTATTTGCTATGGGTGTAACAAAAAGGAAAAAAGACATTAGATAAACATTTGACTTAGGTCGCTATGACATGGTTGCTGTCTTCAAGGATCCTCCTGTTTCATTAGCAAAATAGACATGCAACAGAAGAAGATGTGCCTGAATGTTCTAATATGTGCTGTCAAAGTTTGGTGAACTCAGTGATTCATTTATGTCTAAATTGTTGAGGGAAGTCATCATGGAAGAAGTTGAGTACGGGGTAGACATGAATATATTTGAGTAGTTGGAAAGAAAAAGTCCAGTTTGAGCAGAAACCAGGCGGGGATGGGGAATGGAATGTCAATATTTAGGGGCTGGCCAGGCTTCCTTGGTGGGGAATAGCAAGAAGAAAAGCTACATCACAGGGATGTTCACACCCTCGTAAGCTAAGTGAGCCCATTTGGTTCTGGCCTCATAAGCCTACAGATGATATATATTTGTAAATGATCTATTGGTGTATAGTATGGTTTGAAAAGAGTATGAATGCAAGAGAATAGTTTAAACTACTGAACTAATTCTAGCAAAAGATGTGCAGTTGTACCCCTTCTATCTTATTTGCATAGTTATTTAGTCCCACATGTAAGACATGTGAGAAAGAATCTGTAGAACTGAGAATAAGTGAATTCTACTGGGTGAATGATTTAAAGTTTTTTTGTTTGCTTATTGGTTGTTGGTGGTTTTTGTTTTTTGTTTTTAACACTTGCAGTACTAGGGATTGAACCCAGAGCCTTCCCATCCCCAGCTACAACTCCCAGTCCTTTTTTATTTTTTGTTTTGAGACAGGGCTGCCCAGGTTAGGCTTAAACTTCCAGTGTTCCTGCCTCATCCTCCCAGAGTGCTGGAATTACAGATATGGGCCATCATGCCCAGTTTAAAGGTCTCAATTGACTGCTTTAGGGTGGAGGGAGAGAAAGAAAAAAAATCTCATTTTCAGAAATAGGTTAATAGAGAAAACTTATTTTTGAGTAGAAGTTCCATTTTTATGATGTAAAATATGATATAACCACTAGAGATGAAAAACTAAAACTTGGGTAGGAGTTGAGTCTGGATAGAGTTGGAGAGTTGTCTATGTGGTAGGTAATAGTTAAACCATGGACTGAACTAGACTTCAGAGGCTGTGATTGGAAAATGGAGAGAGGAGCCAGATGGAGCCCTGAACAATGCCTGCAGTCACCAGAGGGAAGCAGCCAACGGAGTTGGAGAAATCCGCGGAGGACCAGGATTGTGTGATATTTTTGGAAGCAAAGGGAAGAGGGAAGATAGTCCACATCAAATTTATATTTCAAGGAAAATGGACAATGGATTTATCATAAAACATTTTTATGGGGATTCTTTTTACAAAGGGAAAGGGCCTGATTTCTAGTTTTTGTGGTGCTGGGGATCAAACCCAGGGGTGCTCTACCACTGAGCTATATTCCCAGCCCTTTTTGTTTTTATTTTGAGACAGGGTCTCGCTAAGTTGTCCAGGCGGGACTCGGAACTTGTGATCCTCCTCCCTCAGCCTCCCTCCATGCTGAGATTACAGGTGTGCACCACTGCACCTGGCTACTGAAGGCTAAGGGAAAGGTAAAGAGCATTCTTTTTTTTTTTTTTTTTTAAGGGTGGGTGTGTGTGGTACTGGGTTTTAACCCAGAGCCTTTACACTGAGCTACATCCCCAGCCCATTTTTTATTTTGAGTTAGGGTCTTGCTAAGTTGCTCAGGCTGGTTTTGATCTTGCAGTCCTCCTGCCTCAACCTCCTAGAGTAGTTGGATTATAGGGATGGGCCCCCATGCCCAGCAAAGAGCACTCTTGAAAGGAGAGATGGTTGAATCAGTTGAAATTCCTCAGCTTCATCTCAAGGCTGTTGTTACCTGTATAAGGCAGATAGAAGAGGGAAGGATGAAGATGCTGGCAGGATATTCAGAGAGTATAAACAGGCACATCTTTCTGGAGTGACAAGAAGGAATCAAAGGCACCTGTGCAATTATCTTATAATGGGCATTATCCCTTTTACTGAATAAAGATAGTCTTCAACTGATTGACCATCTGGATCACGCTTTTTTCCTGAGACAGTCGCACTGAGTAGTCCAAACTGGCCTGGAACTTACAATCTTGCCTCAGCCCTCAGAGTGCTGGAATTACAGGAGTGTGCCACCATGCCTGGCTAATGTTTTGTTTTGTTGAGACAGGGATTTGCTCTTTAGCCCAGACTGGCCTCAAACTTACAATCTTCCTGCATCAGTCTCTTGAGTGCAGGAATTACAGGCATGTACCACCATGCTTGGTAAAGTGGACATTACTGACTTTGGGAATGAAATGGAGAACGGTGTTAGGATTTTTAATGTCTATTAAATTAACCGTAGCTGGTTTTTTTTGTGTGTGTGTGGGTACTGGGGGTCGACCTCAGGACCTTACGCGCCAGCAGGCACCCATGCCGCTGAGCGATATTACCGGCCCTTTTTTTTTTGTATGTGGGTTCCGGGAGTCGAACGCAGGATCTCGCGCTTGCCAGGGAGGCACTTTTGCTGCTGAGCCATCTCACTGGCCCCATAGCTGTTCTTTTATCTCTTAGATTTCCAAGCCATTCTAGGATTTCACTTAAAAACATAGTAGCTGTTAGCACTTGTTTTACTTCTGTGATGTTCTGAGGCCCTGAGAGCTTAGATTGCATTGGTCTGCACAGAGGAAATAGGCAGGGGGTGAGTTATGCTGTTCCTGTAGAATCTGAATCTTAGTGGTCAGGAGTAAGGCTATGGAATGAACTACAATCAACTCTGGTGGTCCTGGGAGGACAGGAATTGAAATGCTCTGAGCACCCACTCCTGTTTTACATGTGAAGAAAACAAGGATCAGAATCAGGATTTGATGCCAGCTTGGTGGCACATGCCTGTAAGCCCAGCACTTGGAAGGCTGAGGCAGGAGGATCGCCATGAGTTCAAAGCCAGCCTGGGCTATATAAGCGAGTTCAAGGCCAGCCTGCACTATATAGCGAGCCTGTCTCAAAAAAACAAAGAAAAAATCAGGATTTGAATCTAGCCCTGATGTTTCAGGTGGAATATTTCCCTTACATGCCATGCAGTCGAGAAAAGGCTTTGACAGTCTGATCCTCTGTTCATTTTTAGACAAAAGCCTCAACTCCTTGCCATGTAACATTTACTAGATTTATCCTAAAAGGAAGAAATATAAATGGATTTGCATTTCACTTTTCTTTTTCCAGGTCCCCCTGTATTAGAGGCAGAGATGAGATGTGAAAGAGGGCCTTGGGGGGAGAGGAAGCTGGCCAGGCCTGTAGAATCTGCTTGGAGGAACCAACCAACTAGGGGATGGCCTCAAACAGTGGAATGTTGTCTTGAGTTTGGTTCTTTCATTGCCCTGTGTTGGATAGGAGCAAGCCCTGTTCTGTAGGCCCTTCTTGGAACACAATGTCCTGGTTATGCTATCTTTAATCAGCTCCTTGCTACTCAGCTTAGGTCCATCATCACAGCACTGACATCACCCTGGCACTTGCTAGAATGCAGTTCTCAGCCCCTCATAACTCTTAATAAGACCCTTGAGTGATGTGTATGTCTAATGGCTGAGGGGCATGGAGATAGAGTCTGAAAGCTGAGAGTACGATTTTCAAAGAAAATACCAAACTGAGTACTTTGGAATGCAGTACATTTTACTCACTGTGTCTAGTAAAATTCAAACAATCTCTTAATGTCGGAGACCATCACTAGCCTTTTTGTGGGTGCTGTGTTAGGATCCTGGCTTCCTATGCCTATGGTTCAGAGTCCACGGTGGAACCATCCACAGCTCACAGGATACCTCTGCAGTTTCAGCCCCTTTGCTGTCCCTCTTTTGCTTGATGATTGTATCTCTGGCTCTCTCTCTGTTTTTAACATACGCAAAGTTCTACTTTGGCTTCAAAACCCTGCTGATAGTTCTTCTCTGGGGATCCTTCACCATTTTCTTCATATTGGAATAGCATTCTGCTGATATCTCTACTTGAACACTCAGAACTTTGTCTGACTCTGTACTGTGCCTGGCACGGCACTCATCAAACCTTTGTTATTGCTTGGCCCCTAGATTTTTGCAACCTGGCTGAGCTTGGGGGCCAGCTTTTTGCATCTAGGTTTATTGAGAGGAGTGGCAGAAGAACTCTGAATGCTTAGAAAATTGGAATGTTTGATTCTAATCTTACATGGTTTTTGTTTCCTTCTGTCTGTTTTCAGTAAGAGAGATGGCCAACAGTTCTTTTTTTTTTTTTTTTTTTTTTTTTTTTGGTGGGTACCGGTGGGTCGACCTCAGGACCTTGCGCGCCAGGAGGCGCCCGTGCCGCTGAGCGATATCACCGGCCCCTTTTTCGTATGTGGGTTCCGGGAGTCGAACTCGGGCCCTCGCGCTTGCCGGGCAGGCGCTTAAGCCGCTGAGCCATCTCACCGGCCCTGGCCAACAGTTCTTACCTAGGGTTTTTTTTTTTTTTTTAATGTGGGTACTGGGAGTCGACCTCAGGACCTTGCGCTTGCCAGCAAGTTACCTAGGATTTTGATGGTTTATTATTTTCTAAGAGGTAACATAAATAAATGCCACTGGCAGTTTGGTAAGCAGAGGAGCTAGGTGTTCTAAAGTTGGTGACCTGTTTTCTTCACATCTGGCTGTGTGTCCGTGCTTGCTTCCCTTGAATTATAGTGCAGGTGGTGTCGCAGTCTCAGGAAGGAAGTCCCCACCCCCTCTGTCACATCTGCACACACTGCTCAGAGCAGCACGTACCCTGTGCACACGGCTATCCTTTCTCTAGAAAGCTTGTTCTCTAGCAGGGCTGACCAATCCGCTTCTCCATCTCAGTCACGCTGCTCCAGCCCTGATACTGCCTGGTGCCTGCTGGAGCCTGTGCTGCTTGCAGCAGATTATTGTATGCTTGTTCCTGGGCCTGTTTCCTGTTTCTATTCTAGTCACTGGTAGCTCAGCTCTGCTTCCTGCCTGTGTGTCTCACACAGATTCCTCTTGCTGGAACCTTTTGTTTTCTTTAGAACAACCTTAGTCTGAAAAGCAGCAGAGCCTTACCTCTAGTATGAGGGCTCCCGGAGTCGATCAGTCCTGTGGAGGGCTCTTCACCAAGCACACACACTGCATGAATTTGACCTTGTTTTTCAGTTTGTCCTGAGCCTGCTACAGGAAGTTGTAGATAAGAAATTGGTTTAAAAAGATAAGTTGGGTCAAACTTACCCTCACTTATTTGCCACACAGGGTTGTTCGAACTGGTGTGCCCTGATTCTTTTGACCTGGAGCTTATAAACATCTCCTATTGGTGAGAAAGACACTTGCTGTCCTATCTAGCCCAAGCTTCCCTGAAGCCCAGATGATACTTATTTTGGGCTGGGCTGGTAATGCCATCTTCTTCAGAATAACAGCTTGCAGAGAACATGGAAAAGAAAGCATGTGCTGACTCAACCTTCTATCCTGTGTGAGCGATTCAGCCCCTGCGTGCCCCTCACCCTCACCCCACCCCCAGCTTACAGTGGGAGGTAGAAAGTGCAGGAAGGTTGTAAAAAGGGAAGAAATACAGGAGGCTGTGCTGGACAAATGTATTTAAAAGTGTAAATTTCCTCCTTGCCTATTTCCCCCAAGAAAAGCCTTCACCTAGCAGACAAAATGCTTTGTGAAACAATCTGTTCTTTTCTCTTCACAACTACCCTTTTGGTATTGTCTGGTAGTACTAAATCAGAAAATATTTTTGTACTAAACCTTAAGCTTATGTAGGGTTAATAGAGAAGATTTTAATATAGGGAACTTGGGCTTTACAAAGACAGTACAGAGGGAGCATGCTCTAGGTTTGGCCTCCAGGAACGGAACCTAGATTTGACCCACACTCTCTGAGACACTATCTGATTACTTTCAAGTCATATCCCTACATCTACCATCCAGGGATCAGTAAGCTAGAAATAAGAAGTAAGCTTCCAGAACCAGTACCCAGTTAAGTGGAGGATGAAACCAAAATGTTCCTGTAGAAGCAAATGAGAGTGACAGAAGTATGGTCTTTTCCACAATTTGATATTTATCTCATGCGTCTTCTAATTAGCAGAACCTAAATTGTATCTAAAACCGATCTGCACGGGTTTATTGGAAATGTAGTTTTTTGCTTTTTTCTTCACTCCCCAGTATCCTGTGGTGGTACTGGGGAGTAATCTTGGTGCTAACTGAGCTGTATACCCAGCCCTCTTTAATTTTTGAGATAGGGTCTCGCTAAATTCCCCAAATGTGGGACTTGGCATTGTTCCTGCCTCCACCTCGCAGAGTCCTGAGATCATAGGTATACACCATCATATCTGGCCAGTTTATAGCATTTTAACTTTTACAATTACAGAAAGAATAGAGTGGAGACAGCATGAGCCAGTCTAACAAATTATTTACTACAGTAACCACCACTGCCCCCTCTCCCCATCCGCCTTCCACTTTACATATGAGGCACTTAAGGCCCAGAAAGGGTAAGGGACTTGACCAGGGTAATTCAGTAAATGAAAACTGGGTTCCTTGACTTCCAATTAGGGTCCTTCCCATTAGGATCAACTCTTACAAAGGATGAGAAGAAAGGGGCCAGAGGTTACGTCAGTGGGAGAGCATGTAAAAAGTTTTGTATGTAGCAGATCCTAGGTGTGATCCCTAGCACCCAGAGGGGGGAAAGCTCATATATTTAGAAAATAATTTGCTTTCTATATTCTCTTTTTGGAGAAAAAGAAGAAGGAAATGTTGAAGGATGTAAGATTGTGATTTCTAGACAAAGTTAGTGGTACTGTAGCTTCTGGATTTATGTGTACTCTCCAGAAGGATTTAGAAGTATTTGTTCTTAGCTGGGCATGGTGGTGCACACCTGAAATCCCAGCATTCAGGAGGCTAAGGCAGGAAGCTGAGGCAGGAGGATCATCAGGAGTTTGAGGCCAACCTGGGTTACATAGTGATTTCAAAGTCAGCCTGCACTACAAAGCAAGACCTTGTCTCAGAAAACCAAAAAGAAAAAGAAGCATTTACTTTTTTTTTTTTTTTTTTTGTGGGTACCAGGGGTCGACCTCAGGACCTCGCGCGCCAGCAGGCGCCCGTGCCGCTGAGCAGTATCACCGGCCCTTTTTTCGTATGTGGGTTCCGGGAGTCGAACTTGGGCCCTCGCGCTTGCCAGGCAGGCACTTGTGCCGCTGAGCCATCTCACCAGCCCCAGCATTTACTTTTGAAAGAAAAATTCTCCAAAACTAAAATCTTCTGAAATTCCTGAGTTAGTGAATATGTGGATGGACTCAGTTGCCTTAGTGACAATGGTTTACCTCCACTCATTTCCCCCTTCCGTGTTCTTTCCTCTTGGTGCTTTTACGGTTTTTGTTGTTGTGTTTTTTTTGGTTTTGGGTTTTTTTTGAGGAGGGGTTGAGACAAGGTCTTACTGTGTAGTGTAGGCTGGCCTTGAACTCACTATGTAGCCCATTCTGGCCTCAAACACAGCAATCCTCCTGCCTCAGCCTCCTGAGTATGGGGATTACAGGTATATGCCACCATGCTGGGCATCCTGTTAGTGCTTTTATAACCTTCTGCAGAGTTGTCTGAGAGATTGTCCCATTGAAGCACATGCCCTGGCTTCTGCTATTGTCCTTCTGCAGAAAAGAGCAGCCAAAATCAGAAAAAGAAGCCTCAGGTGTATAGTTGCCAAGCTGGTTTTTGTTCATGCTTAGGGGACTTGGATCTTTGGAACAAGAAATAAGCGCAGTCCACCTAGCAGTGCTGCCTTTGCAAAAATCACTACAGCCCCCTAAGCCAGGCTGAGAATCTGTTCCATCAAATTGGTCCAGGGATATGGTCCAAATATATATGTATGGAACTGTGTTAACAAAACTGATAAATCAAGTATGGAAAAGAATTAGCTCTGTTTTCTTTTTCTCATGTTTCTAAGATATTTGGTGTCCTACCTCAAAGCATGATGAAGTTGATATGTGTTCAGTGCTATTAATATTGGGGATCCCATGCTTGGTCAGTCTTCATCCATCCATTTCTGGGACCTGAACCTGTTCCATCTTCCCCACCTGGTGTCAGCATGGAATTGGCTAGCATTATGACATGATCTGTGATCACCATGCAACGGAGCCTGCCTCCAAGCTGCTAGTTTCCTTTCCATTTCATATTCCCCAACGAAGCTAAGAAATTGCCTTGCAGAAAGTGGGAAGTGAGAATAGAAGTCTCAAGCTTGAGAACCAGCAAACCTGTCCCATAAGGCCAGCTTCAATATGAGAGGAATACTGAATATTGTTTGCTGAGATGATTGAAGGTACTTTCCTGACCTTTTGGGGAAGGTAAAAAGAGAACCCAAGTTTCAAATAAAAGAGATCAGTGTTCAGAGTAAGCATTATCAAGAATGTTTGAATCCCCTCTCCCATGTCTTATGGCTCAGGCTAGTCTTGAACTCACAATCCTGCCTTAGTCTCCTGAGTGTTGGGATTATAGGCACGCACCACCACACCTAGATCAATACAGTGGTACCTTGGTTTATGAACTTAATTTGTCTTAAGATTTTGGGAAAGATGGCTGCAGTTGTATTTGTGTGGGGAAGATGTCTGTGTTCATGTTTGTTACCTGATGTGGAGTTTGCAAACAGAGGGCTGCCAGGTTTGCCATAGAGAGGAAAGCCAGATGACAGGGAAGCCTAAGGCAACATCCCCTCCCAGTTACACTTGTAACATCCAGAGCTCTGCTTGCTTTTCTCTGATATTTACTCTTGCTCCCCCTTTTCCTGCCCACCTTGCTCAAGGTCTAGGATTATAGCTGATGATCTTTATCATGGAACAGGCTCTGTGTTGGCCTAACAGGGGATGTTTGACTTTGAGAAAGTAGGGGTTCCTAACTTCCTTGCCTTCTCTTAGCTTTATAATGCTCTTATCTCCTGCTGATATTAGAACAGCCCTATTCCATAAATATACACTGCTCTGACCCAGATTCTTTTTTTTTTTTTCCTATTTGACTCTGTTAACTAGTGACCCTCAAAATACTCAGTACTGCGTGTGATGGGGGGATCAAACCCAGGGCCTTAGGCATGCTAGGCAAGTGCTTTACCACTAACTACACTCCTAGCCCTTCTGTGTACATTTTTGGCCAAGAGGTGGTTACTGGTTGGATTAAACATTCTCTTCTGGCCCAACTGAAAAGACCATGGGAGGCCAGGCTCATGTATGGGGTAGAGGGTGCTGGTCAGGTAATTGGTGTACAGGCCTCATGGAAGACTGATAAGGAGTATCAATTAGTGCCCCATGGGAGTTCCAGGATCATCACCTTTGTTGTTGTGTTTTGAGACAGGGTCTCACTATGTAGTTCAAGTTGGCCTTGAACTCACTATGTAGTCCAGGCTGGCTTCCAGGGTCGATCCTCCTATCTCAGCCTCCCATATGCTGGGATTGTAGGTGTGCACCACTATGCCCAGCCATTTTTTTTTTTTTTTTTTTTTTAAAGAACTTGGAAGCCTGAGTTTTTTATGTAAAATCTTCCCAATGTTTACATTGGCCTGTATGGAGATATGTTGGGCAGTGAATTAGATTCTCTGTGATTCTGTTGTTGCAGCTTCTTGTGGACTGCACTATGTAGCTTTGGCTCCTTTTCTGTATTTACTCCATGCAAGCTGGTGCCTAAAATTTCTCTGAGGGTAGGGACAGCTGTGGGGAGCACCATCTCATCTCCTTTGCCAACTCTTATTGCGTTTGGTGTTTGTTTTATTGGTTAGGAAGGCACAGAGGGGAGATGTTGAGCAGAAACACTCGATGTGATTAAACCTCCAACTGAGCAGATCTGTGGG
Organism: Erethizon dorsatum; assembly: GCA_028451465.1. NCBI lineage: Eukaryota > Metazoa > Chordata > Mammalia > Rodentia > Erethizontidae > Erethizon > Erethizon dorsatum. Next base: position 115,119,536 of record CM051827.1, on the reverse strand, counting down.
AGCAGAATATCGACCCCTGAAAAATCAATGGCTGCTGCAGTGGCCAAGCTGCTGTATGTAGGGCTCCCACTGCAGGAATGTAAGCAGCCCGGAGTCTCTTCTTCTCTTCCTTTCTCACTTCAGGAACACCCTCAGCCTCCACCCAGAGAGTCAGACTTACCTCAAGAGATTTCGCTGAGGAGATTAGAACAGCAGGTTCTTGGGTTTTTTGTTTTGTTTTGTTTTGTTTTTTCAATTAGATTGAAATTTCTTCATTGACACAGAGCCCCACCTCCCAACAACCTTTTTTTCCAAACATTCCTTCCCTGTACTACTGCAGTTCTAGCAACAGCCAGGTTGCCAAGGCTCATTCAGGGTTGTACTTCCCGTTTTTAGGTGGGAGAGTCAGTTCTCTTAATGGCAGCAGCCAGGAGCCCCTCCTCTCCCTGTGTGGAAATCTAGAGTTCAGGTACCAAGGAAGGATGGGAATGGAAATGAAAGAGAAGACTGATAGAGATTGGATTTAGTTTTTTTTTTTTTTTTTTTTGTGGGTACCGTGGGGGGTCGACCTCAGGACCTCGCGCGCCAGCAGGCGCCCGTGCCACTGAGCGATATCACCGGCCCCTTTTTCGTATGTGGGTTCCGGGAGTCGAACTCGGGCCCTCGCGCTTGCCGGGCAGGCGCTTAAGCCGCTGAGCCATCTCACCGGCCCCTAGAGATTGGATTTAAAAGAGGATGCTTTTGAGATTATTCATTAAGCAACATTTATTTATTTATCATATTGTCTTTAAAAAAAAAAAAATAGGGCCAGTGAGATGGCTCAGCAGCTTAAGCGCCTGCCCGGCAAGCACGAGGGCCCGAGTTCGACTCCTGGAACCCACATACGAAAAAGGGGCCGGTGATATCGCTCAGTGGCACGGGCGCCTGCTGGCGCACGAGGTCCTGAGGTCGACCCCCCGGTACCCAAAAAAAAAAAAAAAAAAAAAAAATACTGGGGATTGAACCACTGGGCTTCTCACATGCTAGTGAACTTCCAGGGTTACATCCCCAGCCCCCTTCCTTTTTCTCCCCAGTACTGAGGATCCAGAGCCTTTGCACTAAGCCACAGTCCCATCCCTTTTTTTTTTTGAGGCAAGGTTTTAAGTTGCCCAAGCTGGACTTAAAACTTGAGATCCTTCAATCTCATTCTTCCAGAGTGCTGTGATTACAGGCTGTGCCGCTGTGCCTAGCTGCCTGCCTTTTAAAAAATTTTATTTTGAGACAGTATCTCACTAAGTAGCCTTCAACTTTCAATCTTCCTGCCTTAGAAGCTTCCAGGAAGCTTCTAAGAAGCTGAGTTATGGGCATGTGCTATTGTACCCAGCAAGCATCTTGTCTTTTGTGTAACTGGCATTTTTTTTGGTCACTAATAGTCTGATCCTGCTCTGGGCCTGTAGGCTGCTGGCAGAAAGGGCAAATAGAGCACAAGGCCATCAGTCCTGTAACAGAGTGTACAACCTTGGAGGAACTCTGGACCCTACCTCTGGAGTAAGGGTGTGGGAGGGGCAGGTAATTTATCCTGTGGGTTTGGTTTAAAGTAGAGCTTTAACAGAATGGCTAGTAGATTTCTGCTAAGAGTGTGGAGATTTCTGATTTCTCCACTGCCCCCCCCCAGCTGTTCTCATCTGCATGTGTGCGTGTATGCGTGCGTGTGTTTTGAGACAAGGTCTCACTATGTTGTGCAGGCTGGCTTCAGACTCCTGGTCTCAAGCAATCCTCCTGCCTCAGCCTCCCCAATGTTACTTTACCTAGCTTTGTTCTCATATTTGAAGTTCCCACAGCTAAAAAAAATACTTTATTTATAGTTGTACCTATAGCCATCGGTGCCACCCAGTTCTGTTCTTGGTGGCTAGGAAATCAGCCAACCTGAAGTGTGTTAAAGGAGAGCTGTTGACCTGTTCTTGGAGCATGTCTGTGGCTTGGGGATTGAAGGTTGCTTGGCTTCTACCTCCAGAAAGGAGCCTTCCCATTTTGTACCTTGTAGAATGGGGTCCTTAAGGCCCAATTGTCCTGAAGTTTAGAAGCATCTTTGCATTGCTAGATAAGGAAGAAAGTGTGAGGGTTTGAAATTGCCTGAGATGAGGCCGTCTAGAACCCAGAAATATCTTCAGCCACGCCCTTGTGCTTGATAATAGGATTGGAACATACTCAGTTTGAGTCCCCAGCAGAGACCAGACTCTTACCTTCATAGCAATTAACTTTGTTTGTTTCCCTAGATTCCAAGTCATCCTCTCCTTACATTAAGTGCCATTTTGAAAATCCAGGGCATCTGGGGTTATACCTCAGTGGTAGGGTGCTTACCTACCATTGTGCAAGGCACTGCTGGATTTGATCCCCAGCAACACATACACACACAGGCATAGGGGCACACCTGTAATCCCAGGGCTCTGGGATGGTGAGGCAGGAGGATTTCCCAACCTGGGCAATTTGGCAACTTAGTGAGACTTTTATTTCAAAATGAAAAATTAAAAAAAAAGGGGGGGGGTGGGGAGGATGGTTAGGGATATAGCTCACTGTGACAGCCCTGGGTTTGATCCCGAGTTCTGCAAAACAAAACCCAACAAACAAACCCCAAAAAGTTCTTTAGCATAGATAAAGTTAAGTTTAAGTTGAAAGGATGATGGGTGAAAGGATTTCTTAAATAAACCATGAAAGTTAAAAGAATGGTTAGGAAAGAGGGAAACACAGTATTGCAGAGTAGTAGTTGGGTTATTTAGTTTTAGTCTTTCCTTCAATAAAGGAGCAAAGAGAGACCTAGTAAGGTTAGCCTGTTCAAAGGCACATGGCTGATTACCCAGCATGTCTTGAGACGGGTTGCTGCTTACTTCAGTTGAAGCATGGAGCCCAGCCTTTGACAATGTCAAACTTCTACCTTATGGAAAGAGTACAGGGTAATATACATTTGAACTCTAGTTCTTATGTTTAGTAGCTCTCTGTCTTTGGGCAAGTCATTTAACTTCTGAACCTGCTTCTTTGTTAAAATGGGGGAGGGGGTGATAGCTACTTCAGAAGATAATTGTGAAAATTAAATGTGAGTCAAGCCCTTACCTTACAGTTAAACACATGATAGTCACATATTCATGTCAGTTCTACTTCCTTACAAAAAGGCGATATAAAAGAACTCATTTTATTAGCTTCTTTCCAGCCTCCTTTGAATTTGGAGACCTGGTCTCCCAGAGGTTTCTTTATGAATTCTGACATATATAGGGGATTTCCTCTTGGAGATGGGTCCCTGAAAATCATTCTGGAAACAAAAAGTGTCTGACCCTTCTCTGCTGTGCATTCCCCACCAGGCAGCCAGAAGGTACCAGGAAGAATGAACCATTATCCCCAGAACAATAGCCCATTGTAGAAAAAGAGAAGAGGGAGTTTGGTGGGGGGTCTCATCCTATGTGGTGGTTTCTAGGATACAAACCAAATTTTTGGAAATGTGGTGGGACCAGTAGCAAATAGAGTTCTCTGAGCCTTTGCTGGAACAGTCTGTGCTCTTCCAAACAGTGTGTGTTGGCCGGGCAGGAGATGGTCCTTGGTCCTAAATTAAAAGAATGGTGCCAATCTTGCTGTCTTTTTTTCCCCCTTCCTTACCATCTGCTTATCCCCTGACCTGCAATACCACCAGAGTAAGAGGTAGCCTGTTCTATGTTTTGATTCATTCTTGGCATTTCAGCCAGCACCAGCTAGCCTGCTCTCTAGGCATAGATGGCAGTTAATCTTTTGGATGGAGACCACTCCTTGCAACAGCATTGCAGGGGATTTGTAACTCTAGGTCCCTACCAGTATGGAGTGGTGTCCCAAAAACCAACTTGCCTTAAGTAATTGTCTTGATCATTTTTCCTTGGAGTTTGTTGAAGCTATTGTTTCTGTTATTGTTCTCTGTTTTCAAGGGTTGTGGTTCCCTGGCTCTTTTGTATTCTCCAGGATTTCCTCCCAATCTCCAGCATGGCATCCTCTTTACATGTCTCAGGATCTGTGCGATTGGGCTGAGGTAGGGGAGACCTGGCTTGCTTTTTTTTTGGAACCGGGAATTGAACTCAGGACCTCGTGCTTGCCAGGTGGGTGCCGTGCTGCTGATCTATATCCCCGGCCAGACCTGGCATATTGATAGCATAGATTTGGTCATTTCAGGTTATGCATTTGATTTTTCATTTAAAGATTTTCATTTAAACAGGTATGGCTGAGTTGCAATGTTAGTACCACACATGCTTACTGTAAATATGTGTGGGATTTACCTGGTTCTCTTGATGAGTGGTTTACTTGCCAGTAATCAACACAACTAGGGAAAAGCTCTTCAAAACTAAGTGGATACAAGAACTCCATTGAGTTCTTCAAGGAATCAGCCAAATTTATGGGAAAACTATAAATAGGAGCTTACCATGACCCTGGTCTTTAGACTTATCTATTAACAGTATTTAATCTGCTCATCAAAATGAACTGTCATCCTCTGTGGCTTTTATTGGGAGATCATTTAAACCCCTTCATCTAACCCTGATCTGGTATTCTTCTGCTTTAAAATGTGCTTCACCACGGGCCGGTGAGATGGCTCAGTGGCGTAAGCACCTGCCTGGCAAGCGCAAGAGCCCGAGTTCGACTCCCGGAACCCACATACGAGAAAAAGGGCTGGTGATATAGCTCAGCGGCACGGGCGCCTGCTGGCGCGCGAGGTCCTGAGGGTCGACCCCTGGTACCCACAAAAAAAAAAAAAAAAAAGTGCTTCACCAGCCAGCTAGTTCATGTTAGAGCTTGTGATTCTCTGACAGCACCAGCATACACCCTCCCCCAACTCCAAATGAAGTATGGACTGTGTGATTTCAGGCACGGTTTTGTTGTGGTGTGAAGAGAAGGTGTTAGCTGCTGAGTTCTGTTTGTCAGCAAAGCCTGACAAACCCATGCTGGCACTCACTGGGCTCGGCAACCAATCACAGCTGGAACAGTTATCGTCATGGAGTCCCTATGGGCTTCTTCTATCAGGTCACATCCCAAAATAACATTGGGCAGTATTTCAAGTGAAGAAATGAAGGCTTTCGGGGCTGTAGCCAGCCTGGAGTGTGAGATTCTGTGAAATAGTTGGACCTGCTCCAGTACTTTTGATCTGCATGGTAGATGAGCAATAAAATGCATGAAACACGTTGGAAACACGTGAGGAAATTCTCCTGGCCCTGCTGCTGCCTTGGAACTGGCAGGGCACTGAGTGGGCTGATCCCCACTTCTCATCTCTCTGCAGGATTATACTTGGAGGAGAACAGGATTGTACTAGGAGTGCTTTTTGCCCAGGAAAAGAGGGCTTTCCACTAAAGGGACATTGCTGTGATTCTTCTGGCAATGACCCCAGAAGATGCCTGTTAGGTGGGCCTTTTGGAGAAAGCTGAGAACTTTAAAGTTCTGAAATGCCAAAAGCATCCCCTACCAGGGAGAATAGGAACTTGGACTGACTGACCTTGTTCTTTATAACTGTGTTGTAGAAAACCGAACTTGTTAGGCACATTGAGGTCTGACTCAACAACCAGACATCCGGCTTTTTGTGGAACAAAAGACCAGAAAAACTGGCTTTTTTAGGGTAGAAAACAGAGGTGTGTCTGTGCAATAAAAGGACATGGAGTTCAGAGGAATATCTGTTTGTGTAGTGTGGGGGGGTGTCTTTTGGAGCCTTCTACCCTTACCACTCCCTCTCATTCTCCAATAAAAATATTTACTATGATTAGCACCCAAAACTGATAGGAATGCCTTATTTCTTCTACCACTTGTATGTCACATCTCTTACTCCAAAGTATTGTAGCTGGCCATTTGGCCCTAGCCATATGGTGCCAGTAGGTTTGATGCACATGCCCCAAGGATGTCACAGACTTAAGATTTGTATAGCCATCTCATTGTGTGAGAAAACCAAAGCCGCACTTGTTGCCAACTTACCCAAAGTCACAACTAAGTACTATATAAAAAACTGGGCCTTGTAATCCCAGTATTTAGGAGGTTCTGAGGTAGGAAGATCTCCATGAATTTGAGGCCAGCCTGGGCTACACAGTGAGTTCAAGCCCAGCCTGAACTACATAGTGAGACCCTGTCTCAAAAAAAAAAAACAAAAACTAGGTCTTGGTCTCCTAACTCAAGGATATGGTGCTTTTCCCCTCAATTCATAGTATCAAAGAGAGTATAACAGAGGCAGAAAGAATGAGTGAACAAACCTAGGCTTTGGGATCCAGCGGGCTTGGGTTCAGCTGCCTCTTACTTCTGGATTGCTTGGGCACGTAACTCAGTCTTCTCTGAGCATCAGCTTCTTCATCGTCAAGATGGTGGTGGTAGTAATACCTACAACCAAGAATTGTAGAAAATTAAATAACTTCACAAAGTGCTTTGGCACATGGTAGTTGCTCAAACTGTAGCTATTGTTAATAGTGTGATTTACCTTTTCCTGTGCTAACATTCTGGTTCTTAAATTATTTCAGACTAGTTGCCGTCTGATAAAATATAACAGTTTGAGAGACTGGCCTTAAACCAATCAAATCAAGAACGATAAGATTAATGCTGCTCCCTTCCCTAATATTATTCTGTGCCTAGGCATCCCAGCCCAATTGGGGCGGTTGTTGATTGTATATTTAGCACTGTTTCTTCAAGGACCTCAGGGCACTTTACCAAAAACCGACAGCTCTCTTCAGAGGGCCTCTGTGAAGAAAGACACCTCTTTGACAGTCACAGGTTCTTTAAGAGTCCTGAGACCTCAGCCCCATTAACTGCAAGGTGGTTTTGTGTGTGTGTGTGTGTGTGTGTGTGTGTGTGTGTGTGTGTGTTTTGGCTCCTGTGCTCCCTCACCTGTACTAGTGGCATTTGGTTTATACATCTGTGGTGATCCCTGCTTTTCCCATCCCTTGGTACTGAGGATTGAACCCAGGAGTACCCTACCACTGAGCTATATCCTCAGCCCTTTTTATCTTTTATTTTGAAATAGGGTAATAGGGTTTCACTTAGTCACTTAGGTTGGCCTCAACCTTGATAATCCTCCTACCTTAGCCTCTCAAGTACTTGGGGTTATAGGTGTGTGCCACTATGCCCGGCAAAATGGCTTTTTTTAAAGCCATGCTCAGGATCAAACTCAGGGCCTCACACATGCAAGGGAAGCACTCCTGCACCGAGCTACATCCAGAGCCATAATCCCCACTTCAAGAAGTATAGTTAAAGCAGTCTCCTCAGTTCTTGCTCAGACTCTAAGCAGTGGTTGGTGGGTTTTGGTGTTCTGTTTTTGTTTTTAATCTGTGTGCTTTCTCAGTTCCTCAGTAGGTCTCTGAAGATATATACCAAATTAAAAACGGACTCCTCTATTGAGGGCAGCAAAATAAAGGAATTTTGGCTTTGCTTAAATTACCTAAAATGCTGTTTGTTTGTTTTTTTCTAAAAATGTTTTTACTGAGAGTGTTTATATTTTGCTTTATAAAGACAAATATTCAAAACAAAACAATTTTTCAGTACCACAAGGTAGAGCCAGGTTCTTGTCTTATGGATGCACCCTTGACTCTTATTCTATTCCAGAATACACTGATTTCTTTTTCCTGTAAGAAATGGAGGGAGGGAGAGGAGAGAGTGAGTAGAAGCTAGACACAGTGTTGCACATCTGTAATCCCAGCACACTGGGAAGCTGAGGCAAGATGTACACAAGTTCAACCCCAGCCTGGGAAACTTAGTGACTCAGTAAAACCCCATCTCAAAAAATTAAAAAGGCTTGGGGATATAGCTCAGTGTGAAGGCCCTGGGTTCAATCCTCAGTACAAGGGAGAGGAGAATGAAAATACAGAATCCCTCTCCATTGGAATGAACCCAGAGCTCTTTTTAATTCCATGTGCTTTAGTCCTTTGAGAGTGAAGAGGTCTTTGCTGTTACCTGCAGGTTGGCCTCTTGCATTTGTCTCTGCATTAGAAGTTACCCTAATTGCAATTTTTTTTTTTTTTTTTTTTGGTGGGTACCGGGGGTTGACCTCAGGACCTCGCGCACCAGCAGGCGCCCATGCCGCTGAGCGATATCACCAGCCCTTTTTTCGTATGTGGGTACCGGGAGTCAAACTCAGGACCTCGTGCTTACCAGGCAGGCGCTTATGCCGCTGAGCTATCTCACCGGCCCCCTAATTGCAATTTTAAAGTATGTTGTGGTATACCAGTTCTACTACTTAGTGGCAAGAAAGCTAGCATTTTCTGACTTGTCAGCTAACATGGAGAACTGAACATAGATACAAATGTACCTGCCTCCTACCTTGCCTCAAAAGCAAGCTTTGTTCCCATAGGACTCAACAGAAATGTTCCCACCCACGTTAAGTAGCCAAGTGGTTCGTGGAAAATCTGACCACCTTGGAAACTTGAAGGAGAGACTGTCTTTAGGGGTCCTCTAACATCCGGTGTTATTGTTGCACTCACTTTCAGCTGATCTTTTTTTAGGTGAGCTCATTTTAGGTGAGTAGGAAGAGACTCAAATCAGGCCAGCTTGGATCTCCTTTGGAAAGGAGATCCTTTGGATCTCTCTTTAGCTATTTACATATCAAGGTGTTCATACATTCTTCAGTGTATAGCTAGTTTCCAGCCTGAACTGGTTTTGCTAGAGAATGAACATGTGATGGAATTTGGAGTATAGTTCCTAGGATGAATATTTTTCATATTGAGTTTTTTTTGGGGGGGTGAGTACCGAGAATCAAACTCAAGGGCCGGTGAGATGGCTCAGCGGCTTAAGCGCCTGCCCGGCAAGCGCAAGGGCCCGAGTTCGACTCCCGGATCCCACATACGAAAAAGGGGCCGGTGATATCGCTCAGCGGCACGGGCGCCTGCTGGCGCGCGAGGTCCTGAGGTCGACCCCCCGGTACCCACAAAAAAAAAAAAAAAAAAAAAAGAATCAAACTCAAGACCTCACGCTTGCCAGGCAGGCACCGCACCACTGAGCTAAATCCCCGGCCCCATATTGAGCTCTTGATTGCTAATCTTGGAGTTTATTGACCCAAAGTGAACTCTTTACTGATTAATTCAAGATAAGCAAAGCTCTCAAAGATCAGCTTCTCATTGAAAAATTGAAAGCTGGGGGAAATCTGAATTTGTTCAGTTGGCAAACATTTGTTCATCTCTCATACACCAGGTGTTAAGGAATATAGTCCCAAACCTTCTTGGCAGTTAGGAAATTCTTTCCCATGCAGTTGTATCCCTTTCTCACCTTCTACTCCTTACATTGCAAAGTACTGTATAGTAATTTGAAGAGATGGAGTCCTTGATGCGTGAGAGTATATTAATCTGAGGGAGCAGCAACCTGTAAATGTTGCCCAACGTTAACTTGCTTTTCTTTCTCTCCTTTACTTCCTTTTTCTTCCCTCCCTCCCTTCCCTCTCTTTCCTTCATTTCTCTCTCTCCCCCCTCTCTCTCTCTCTCCCTCTCTCCCTCTTTCTTTTTTTTTTTCCTCAAAACAGTGTTTTGCTAAGTAGCCTCACACTCACTATGTAGTCCAGGCTAGCTATGTTCTTTCTGGTCCTGCCTCAGCCTCCCGACTGCTGGCATTACACACATGCACCACCATGCCTGGTTTGTTAACATTCTCTTGTAGCTGTTGGTGCCATCCTGGAAATACTTTGTAGTTTCTCCATTGGAAAAGAACTAATGTTCGCTGAAATAGCTGCTCTCTTAAGACTGTGGAATTTAGAAGTGGGAAATAACTGAAAGTACTAAATCTGAGGGAGGTGGAACAGGGGTCAACAATTATAATTTGTGGTTCAGCAATCTACTATTTTTATTTGTAAACTTTTATTGGAACACTCATTTTCAGTGTTTATTTGTAGTTACTTTTATAATACAGTGGCAGAATTGAATAGTTTTGACAAAGACTGTACAGCTGACAAAGTCTAAAATATTTACCAGGCATGGTGGTGCACACCTGTAATGCCAACACTCAGGAGGCTGAGGCAGGAGGGTCACCACGAGTTTGAGGCCAGCCAGGACTACATAGCGAGACACTTTCTCAAAAAAAAAAAAAAAAAAAATTTTATACATGGTGCTTAACAAAATTTGCTATATATAAAGTATAATATCGTGACTAATGACGACATACATGGTGTATTTGCCCTTGGTCATTTAAGGAAAATTCTAAACATGTAGTAAGTAGGGTTGTTAAACAAAGAGTCTTGAGGCAGACTTGATAGCACATGTATAGCCCCTGTATGTGGGAGGCTGAGGCAGGAAGATTGCTGCAAGTTCAAAGCCAACCTGAACTACATAGTAAGACCCTGTCTCAAAAGAGCAAAAACAAAACAAAACAAAAGGTCTTTCTGCCATATATTACTAATCTTTGTTCTTGTGTGTTATTTTCAGGATCTGTCTGGTTCGATAGACGATCTCCCCATGGGGACAGAAGGAGCTCTGAGTCCTGGAGTGAGCACATCAGGGATTTCCAGCAGCCAAGGAGAGCAGAGTAATCCAGCTCAGTCTCCTTTCTCTCCTCATACTTCCCCTCACCTGCCGGGCATCCGAGGCCCCTCCCCGTCCCCTGTTGGCTCTCCTGCCAGTGTTGCTCAATCTCGCTCAGGACCACTTTCGCCTGCTGCAGTGCCAGGTACCCACCAGTGTTGGTCTTTGGGAAGAGGGAAGGTGACTGGTCCCAGAGATAGGGAGCCCTTGTTCATGTCTGTATAGTTTCCCTTTAGCATTTGGAGAAGATATCCCTTGACTGGATACCACTCTATATATGGTACTGGGAGGTATGTGGTCTCTCCAGGACCCATTTTCAGCTTTAAGTCACCTCCTAGCTGGAATTCTAAGGCTTAGCCATGGTTTGCTTACCTCTTTCTCTTTCTGGAGCAGGCAACCAGATGCCACCTCGGCCACCCAGTGGCCAGTCAGACAGCATCATGCACCCTTCCATGAACCAATCAAGCATTGCTCAAGATCGAGGTAAGAGCCTGGGCTTTAGGGTAGGTGCACAGGGCTACAGCAGACACTGGAGTACCTTATGTAATAGCTTTTGGGTAACTGTGAGCATGAAGCTGAGGATAGTCTCAGCAGCAAATTATGAAGTTAGAGTGGTCTTGATTATGTTGACAGCTCTAGAACTGCATTCCCCAATAGTTGCTCATTTCTCAATGTCCATCTGTGTTTTGATAGGTCTTCCCCTACATAGTGCCTAATTTCGTCAGCAGTTGGTAAAGATTCAGCATTGAGTCTTCATTAAATTATTGGCCATTTTGTTTTTGTCATTGCTCTTTGTTTTTTCAAATGTCCATTTAGTGTCAACAACTGGCATGTCTTCTGTTAGCAGTGTCACTTTTGAGTTGCCTAAAAGGGCCAAATCAGGTTGAGACTCCATACAAATCGCTACTAAAGAAAATATAAATGATCTCCCAAGATAGAGGGGAAAGCTTTGTTTCCATTGTGCTGAACAAATAACTATATGGAATCTACTCACAACTAGGTTATATGCAGAGGAACCCCCAGATGCCCCAGTACAGTTCCCCCCAGCCCGGCTCGGCCTTATCTCCACGTCAGCCTTCTGGAGGACAGATGCACACAAGCATGGGTTCTTACCAGCAGAATTCCATGGGGAGCTATGGTCCCCAGGGGGGTCAGTATGGCCCACAAGGTAAGTATACTACCCAGTTAGGAATAGATAGATGTAAGAACAGAAAATAGTTCCTTGTCTGATATGCTGACCTGTGGGTTATGAGAGTAGGACTGTCCTTTCCCTTAAATCTACCTAGTCCAGGCCTTGAAGTAGGGCAAGGCAGGGTCCCAGCTTGTCTTCACTAAACTGTGTCACCATGGGAAAGTTTTTGAATGTCTCTGAGCCTCTTTCATTGTTAAAATGGCGATAAGGTGTTTAGTTTACAACTGAACAACAGACATTTAATAAATGGTAGCTATTAGCCAGGTATAATGGCAAACACTTGGAATCCAAGCACTCTGGGAGGCAGATGCAGAAGCACAAGTTGGAGGCTAGTTTGAACAACTTAGTGAAATAGACACTGTCTCAAAATAAAAATAAAATAAAATGGGCTGGGCTGATGAGATGGCTCAGCAGCTTAAGCGCCTGCCTGGCAAGCGTGAGGGCCCGAGTTCGACTCCCGGAACCCACATACAAAAAAGGGGCCGGTGATATCGCTCAGCGGCACGGGTGCCTGCTGGCGCGCGAGGTCCTGAGGTTGACCCCCCGGTACCCACAAAAAAATAAAAAATAAAATAAAATAAAATAAAATAAAATAAAATAAAATGGGCTGAGGATGTAGTTGAGTGTGGTAGTTCTGGGTTCAATTCCCAGTACCACAGAAAAGGGTAAGTCACCTCCTAGCTAGAATTCTAAGGCTTAGCCATGGTTTGCTTACTTCTTTCTCTTTCTGGAGCAGGCAAATTGATTATTATAACTTTTTTTAAGTTACTATGTCCTAATAAAATAGCTCTTTCCTTAAAATCAACTCTAATTGGATTGAAAGCTGAATATCTTATACAGAACATGGGATAGAAAGCAAGATGAATGTTCAGCAAAGAAAGATTTCATGTGTGAATTGAAGGGCCTAGATATTAGCAAAGCCAGCCTTGAACTGTGCTGTCTCTATAATGAGGGGACAAGCTAGGGGAGTGTGTCAGAAGTAGAGCATTTGTCTAGCATGCACAAAGCCAGGAGTTCGATCTCCAGCACCACCAAAAAGATGACTGGCAGGAGCATCACAAGTTCAAGGCCAGCCTGGACTACGGAGCAACACTTTGCTTGGGCGGGGGCAAGGAAGGATAGGTAGGCAGGCAGGCAGATGTGTGCATGCGCACACACATGGGAGATGGATGAATGGGTGGGAGGGTGGATGAATGAATGAACATACATGCTCCCAGCTTTCTCTTTTTTTTTTCCATGAGGGTAAAGGCTACCATAAAGTTGATCTCTTTAATGAAAATTTTGAATGATTCTCACTGTGCGGTTTTTAGAATTGAGAAGTATTGAGTTGCTAACAAGTCAGTAACCAAGTCTTATGTCTTCTCTTCCTTCCCTGCCAGGAGGCTACCCCAGGCAGCCAAACTATAATGCCTTGCCCAATGCCAATTATCCCAGTGCAGGCATGGCTGGAAGCATGAACCCTATGGGTGCTGGAGGTCAAATGCATGGGCAGCCTGGCATCCCACCTTATGGCACACTCCCTCCAGGGAGAATGAGTCATGCCTCCATGGGCAACAGGCCTTATGGCCCTAATATGGCCAATATGCCACCTCAGGTTGGGTCAGGGATGTGTCCCCCACCAGGGGGAATGAATCGGAAAACTCAAGAATCTGCTGTCGCCATGCATGTTGCTGCCAACTCTATCCAAAACAGGTAAGGTGTGGGACATGAAGAGGGTGTCAGTGCAAGATTTGTTCGTATGTATGTTTTTATATATGTATGACTAGTAAATATATTTTTATCGAGAGTTCTTTTAGAAAACTTTTGCAACGTAAAGATAAACACAGCAAATCAATACTTTTAGGTTGGTGTCAAATTTCAAATGACTAAGTGTCATATGTAAAGAACTATAAAAACCAGGTATGGTGGCACGTGCCTATAGCACCAGCAGCTTGGAAAGCTAAAGCAGGAGGATCACTTGACTTGTGTGTTTGAGACCTGTCTGGGCAACATAGACCCCCATCTCAGAAAAGAAAGAATGCAAAGCCACCTCCAGGTGCTATGCTGAGGAGTCCAGACTGGATGGGGTTTAGTATAACAGAGGGGTACACTTGAGCTTTTCATCTAGGCCTTTTTCCATAGAGAGATTCCTTAAATAGAAATATGCCTTGACTTTGGAGGTGGCTTGAAGGAAGACCAGGCTTAGGAGATATAGTAGGACTCTATTCTTCAAGGAATAGTCCCCTTAAAATTGAATTAGTGTTTGCTCAAAACCCTTTAGATCTCTGTGGGAAGTAAAAGTAAAAATATCTAGATGTTGCATAGTTCTGATTTGAGGGGCCCATGAACTTTTTCCTTTTAAGCCTAACTAGACAGTTACACAACTTTATGTAGCTCAAGTCCAGATCTGAAAGCCTAGTGTCTTTAACTCTTGTTTCTTACTTTCTTCTTCCTCAGGCCACCAGGCTACCCCAATATGAATCAAGGGGGCATGATGGGAACTGGACCTCCCTATGGACAAGGGATTAATAGTATGGCTGGCATGATCAACCCGCAGGGACCCCCATATCCCATGGGTGGAACCATGGCCAACAATTCAGCAGGTAAATCCTAGTCATTGCCCACCCTAGGGATGTCAAGAGCAATCTAGGCCATAATCCCATACTCTGAGAGGCTGAGGCAGGAAAGGTATCTCAGGGGGCCGGCGAGATGGCTCAGTGGCTTAAGCGCCTGCCCAGCAAGCGCGAGGGCCCGAGTTCGACTCTCAGAACCCACATACGAAAAAAGGGCTGGTGATATCGCTCAGCGGCACGGGCGCCTGCTGGCGTGCGAGGTCCTGAGGTCGACCCCCCGGTACCACCAAAAAAAAAAAAAAAAGGAAAGGTATCTCAGAATTTAAAAGGGAGGGGGCAAGAGATACAGTTCAATATGAACCCCAACAGTTACCTCCCCCAAAAAAAAGTGCTCTTCAAGTCACAACTAGACCTGTTGGACTTGAGAATTTGTTTTTCTCACTTACAGGCATGGCAGCCAGCCCAGAGATGATGGGCCTTGGTGACGTCAAGTTAACTCCAGCCACCAAAATGAATAACAAGGCAGATGGGACACCTAAGACAGAATCCAAATCCAAGGTAATAGTTTTTGTCCATATTCCTTTCAACTTTGTGTCCCATCCTTTTCAGTGATAGGAAGGGAAAAGAAAATAAGATTTTAGCCTTTTATGACACTGACTAGTCTGAAAAAGCATCTGTTGCCTCTTTTTATCATGAAGGATCCCAGAATAATAGCTCATTGAATTAGGTTTTAGTGAGCCTAGGGGATCCCAATGTAAATAATAAGTAACATCACTGTCTCAGAGCTGTAGTAGTAATGCCTGTCCCTATAGCATAGAATCCTCTGTATAGTTTGGCTGGTACCTCTATGAAACTGTATGTCCTCCACTCAGGCGCTGATCCATAATACATGCAGTGAGCAACTAGTTGACTTTTTCTTCCTGGACCTTACAGCAACGGGAATGGTTGGTAGCCTGTGTTGTGTAAAGAGGGAAATGAGGTAGATGGGGATTATCTTTAGGCTGTCTGTGGGTTGGTCCTGGGTGTGTTCTTCGTTAGGCCATGTGACAGCCCTGGGACCTGCTCAGCATTTGGGCCATATTAAACATTTCTGGCCTTGATAATACCTCACTTTCCCTATCAATATAAGTAGGGGAAATAAGAATCAAATCTTCCCCTCTCCTACATTTCACTTCTGGCTCCCAACCCTTTTGGGCACACTCCTGTCTTAGGCAGGGTAGTATGTAAGCCTATCAAGAAGGTAGGAGACTCATTCCTTCTTGAGAGGAGGAAATGTTTCTTCTCATTTTAGTCTAATCCGTTGTCTCAAGAAGTTTCGAGTTTCTTGAACAATGTAAGTGTATCCAGGCTCCTGAAAAGTAGTGTGAGAGTTGTAGTAGCTTTGGTGTCAGATGGGCAAGAGTTTAAATTCATCCCTGCCACTAAAAGCTATGAGATCTTAGGAATCTGATTCTTTGTCTTTAAAAATAGGGATAAGGCCAGGCATGGTGGTGCACACCTGTAATCCCAGCATTTGTGAGGCTGAGACAAGAGGATCACTTTGGGTTCAAGGCCAGCCTGAGCTACATAGTGAGTTCAAGGACAGTCTGGAATATATGGAGAGAGCCTGTCTCAAAAATAAATAAATAGCCTAGCTTTTCTGGATGCTGAGGCAGGATGATTGCAAGATTGAAGCCAGCCTGTGTACTATAGCAAGACTCTGTCTTAAGATTTAATATATAGGGCCGGTGAGATGGCTCAGCGGCATAAGCACCTGCCTTGCAAGCGCAAGGGCCCGAGTTCGACTCCCGGATCCCACATATGAAAAAGGGGCCGGTGATATCGCTCAGCGGCACGGGTGCCTGTTGGCGCACGAGGTCCTGAGGTCGACCCCCCGGTACCCACAAAAAAAAAAAAAAAAAAAAAAAAAGATTTAATATATAACATATAGTCAGTATGAGTTTCCTTCCTTTCCAGTAAGGAACTCTGGCTCCTTGTAAAGGCAGAGCAGGTGTTAGCGACCATCCTAGACCAAGAAGCTTTGCTACTGCCCTTACCTAGAGACTTTTGAGACCCTTAGCATTGACTTTGGATTTGATGTATTCTATGAATTTTGACCTATCCCTTCCAGAAATCCAGTTCCTCTACTACAACCAATGAGAAGATCACCAAATTATATGAGTTGGGTGGAGAGCCTGAGAGAAAGATGTGGGTGGACCGTTACCTGGCCTTCACAGAGGAGAAGGCCATGGGCATGACAAACCTGCCTGCGGTGGGTAGGAAACCTCTAGACCTCTATCGCCTGTATGTGTCTGTGAAGGAGATCGGTGGATTGACTCAGGTGAGTGCCTGATAGTTGACTTCCTTTGTGGTTTCCATTCTTCTCATTACTCACTGGCTCCTCATGGTTCTGTGCATCCCAAGGGACAGCACTCTCCTGTTCTCTGGGTAACATACTACTGACAAACCAGGAGCACAGGGCTTCCAGAGAGAAGACAAAAGCAAGACACTGCAGTGTTCCTGCTAATATAAGCAAATTATTGCCTTGTAACTGGGGTCCCATTAGGGTATAGAGATAAGAAAGTCTGTGAGCATTCCATGGAGATAATTTGGCATAGTAGCAAGTGTAGAGTTTAGAGAGAGATGGGCCTAGTTTTGAAGCCTTTCTTGGCCACTTACAACATAGTGACCTTAATCAAGCTCTATACATTACGCTGGACCTTAATTTTCTTATTGGCAAAATAGGGATAGTGTGTGCCCTTTTAGACTGTCAAAACTTACAAATAATAAACATGAAGCTGGGCCGGTGAGATGGCTCAGCGGTGTAAGTGCCTGCCTGGCAAGCGTGAGGTCCTGAGTTCGACTCCCGGTACCCACATTAAAAAAAATTTAAAAAAATAAACATGAAGCTTTCACCAAGGTTGGTTGGTTTGTCTCCTTCCTTCTTTCTGCCCCCCCACTTCTCTCTTTCTCTTTCTCTCTCTCACCCTCTTTCTCTTTTCCCCTTCCTTCCTTCCTTCTTTCCTTCCTTCCTTCCTTCCTTTCCTTTCTTTTGTCTGTACAGCCCAGGCTAGCCTCAAACTTGCAGTGATTCTCCTGCCTCACCCTCCCAAGTGCTGGGATTACAGGTGTACACCACCACACCTGGCTGTTAACCAATGTTTCTGGCATACAGATTGATCTGCGAGAAGGTACAGAGCCAGTGGAGTAGTTGTTGACTCTCTTAATCCAGAAAGCTTCCCAGTGGAGAAGGGATTTCAGGAGTTGCTTAATAGAAATAGTTTCTGGCTGGGCGTGGTGGCAGACACCTGTAATCCTACCACTCAAGAGGCTGAGGCAGTAGGATCACTGTGAGTTCAAGGCCAGCCTGGGCTTTGTAGTGGGTTCAAGGCTAGCCTGAACTGCATAGCGAGACCCTGTCTCAAAAAAAAGAGTCTCTGAAGAAAGGCAGTGGTAAGAAATGGAAATTACATGTCTGGTTACTCTAAGTGGGAGATTTAAATGAGTGGATCAATCCTTACTGAAAACCTCTGAACTAGATGCCACCCAGAGTCTTGTCCCTTCTCTGATACCTTACAGTTTTGTTGTAGACTCAGTTCAGGAGGCAAACAAGTGAGGCCACGCTGCCAGACACACAGCACGTTGCCTTGCACACTTTGCTTGTGATGTGTTTTGTAGTCTCCATACCAGAACCTGCTCTTAGATCAGAGTTTGTAGCCAGTATCTGAGGGAGGTGTGGCAGGGAAAGACTTATTCCAAACCTTCTAAATCAAAAGAGGAAAACAGTGGTCACCAGCAGAAAAGAAAGTGATTGGAATGAAGCCAACCAACAGTCAGTTATGAATTCCTTCTCCCTTCAGGCCTTATTCCCTTCCCCCACAAGGAAAACAAAACAAGACACGTGCATGCAGCCACATAACTGGCGTGGGAAGCAAAGCCACAGAAGGCTTCCGAGGTGACCCTGGCTGTATTTCATGCTTCTTTTCTGATACTGACTTCTCATAGTCAGGCCTCTCCTGCCTTTAGTGAAAGAGGGCATTGGGTTAAGTTTGGCTTTCTTCTGATTGGTGGGCTTTTGGATTCACTGAATCTAAGATGAAGTACGGAGAGAATCCCCAAGTGTAGGCCTGAATTCCAGTTTGCAAAAGGATGGAAACCTTTTTAGACGCTGTGATATAATTAAATTCTAAAGACACTGAGAATTCAAAGGAAAGAGTGCTATTATGTGAGGGTTCCAGGAAGGCAAAAGATGAGTCTTGAGCTTTTCTGAAGGAATAGTAGAATTTACATGGAGTGGTTGGGCCAGATGGCATAGAGTTCATAGAGGATCTGGAATGTCATCCTCCAGGGCCATCTACAACTTTAAGGCAACTCAGGTGTTCATCCTCACTCTTACAGAAAGTATTCTTGGTCCCCTGTCTTCTGTCTAGGTTGTCCCTATGTGTGCTTCCGTAATCTCTGTTCCCTGATATCACAGGTACCAGACCAAAAAGCCTCCTAATCTGTTGAACTTCCCTGTGGACTGGGACTGGGACTGGAACCGGTGGGAGACAGGCTTACTGTTTGGTGAATGAATAAAAATACATGAAGAAGGAGACCTGCCTGGCTAGTGCAGAAAGACTAATTAATTGTAGGGAGCTTTTGGGGAGTGGTTTTGGTCACTGTGCCCTGAGGCTAGAGAAAAGAGACAGAACTACAGCCTGGCTGCTGGGGAGGTACAAAAGAAGACACGAGGGCCGGTGAGATGGCTCAGCGGCATAAGCGCCTGCCTTGCAAGCGCGAGGGCCCGAGTTCGACTCCCGGATCCCACATACGAAAAAGGGGCCAGTGATATCGCTCAGCGTCTCGGGTGCCTGTTGGCGTGCGAGGTCCTGAGGTCGACCCCCCGGTACCCACAAAAAAAAAAAAAAAAAAGAAGACACGAGGTGTTGAACATTAGAAAATCAAGACAGTGGTGAGGGAAAAGGGCTTGTATTTATATATTCCTATGATGTAGAGGATCAGCATAAAAATGTTAAATTTACAAGGAGATAACCCCTCCTTCTCCATGGACAAAAAAAAAAAAGTTAGATGTAAAAACACCCCAGTGTGACAAAGTAAGATATTACCATTTTATAAGTTGTGGGTTTTGGGGGTTTGTTTGTTTGTTTGTTTGTTTTCGAGACAGGGTCTCGCTATGTAGTTCAGGCTGGCCTTAAACTCACTATGTAGCCCAGGCTGGCCTCAAACTCAGGGCAATCCTCCTGCCTCACCCTCCCAAGTGCTGGCATTACAGTCATGCACCGCCACCGCTAGCTATAAAATGTTTTTACTGTGCACTTAAAATAGGATTTGGGCTGGGTGTGGTACTGCGCACCTGTGATCCCAGTGCTCAAGAGGCTGAGGCAGGAGGATTGCCAGAAGTTCGAGGCCTACTTGAGCTACGTAATGAGTTCAAGGCCAGCCTGAACTACATAGCAAGAACCTGTGACCAAAAATAAATAAATGAATAAAATAGGATTTGGCCCCAAGTGTGGTGGCAGCCACGTGTAATCCTAGCTCCTTGGGTGGTTGAGATAGGAGAATTGCAAGTTCGAGCTCAGCCCGAGCAATTTAGCAACTTCAGGGAGACCCTGTCTCAAAGGCTGTAGGTTCAATCCCCAGTACCACGAAAAAGAAAGGATTAGGGGCTGGGGCTATAGCTCAGTTGTAAAATATTTAACGTGCATGAGGCCCTGGATTCAATCCCCAGTGCTACAAAATAAATAGATTTTAGAAGTAGGATTTGGATCTGAAGGTGATTTGTATACCATTTCAGCAGTACACTTGCTTAAAGCAAAGACTGGCTCTGATTTCTGTTCTAATAGTGATGTGAAGTTTGGTGTTTTGAGTAAGCACTGTCTGATACTTGCAGTATAGCATGCTGTGAAGCCAACTGCAGATTTAACATTGCTTGGGGACTATCCACCAAGCTGTAAGATTAACTTTTTCAGTTACCTAAGAACTGATACCACAAAAAATGAGTACCGTGTAGCATTCTATGAAGGTTTGGAGCTTGTGGGCAGGAAGACCAAGTGGGAGATGTTCCCCAACTTCTTTTGGTTATTGTATAGGTCAACAAGAACAAAAAATGGCGGGAACTTGCGACCAACCTCAATGTGGGCACATCAAGCAGTGCTGCCAGCTCCTTAAAAAAGCAGTATATCCAGTGTCTCTATGCCTTTGAGTGCAAGATTGAACGGGGAGAAGACCCTCCCCCAGACATCTTTGCAGCTGCTGATTCCAAGAAGTCTCAGCCCAAGATCCAGCCTCCATCTCCTGGTAAGGATGGGGTGAGCAGCCCCACGAAGGGCAGGGCCTGTTGCCCTTGACTCCTCATTCAGTAGTACCCTGCCTGCCTCCAGGATAGCAGAGCAGATGCCAGGGACGTGTGCTCTACCCTGCCCTACCACAGTGCTTAACAAGTTGGCAAACTAAAGAGCGGGCAGTGGCGACTCCCTTAGGAGATACTCTGTACAGGCTCTTAAGTTTTTTTTTTTTTTTTTTGTGGGTACCGGGGGGTCGACCTCAGGACCTCGCGTGCCAACAGGCACCTGTGCCACTGAGCGATATCACCGGCCCCTTTTTGGTATGTGGGATCCGGGAGTCGAACTCGGGCCCTCGCGCTTGCCGGGCAGGCGCTTAAGCCGCTGAGCCATCTCACCGGCCCTCTTAAGTTTTAATTTTCGTTGTGTACCTGGCATCTTGCCAGATGTTTGTAAACTAGTGAGTGGGAGGGACACCAGAGGAGAAAACTGACAAATAACAGTGAAGCAAGGCCATCTGGGAGCTTTGACCCACTGATGTCAGTGCCTTAGAATGCAGCTCAGACAAGAGCCCTGAATTCCCCAAGGAACTGAGAGGGTAATGAATGGGAAGGAGGGGCTAGGTGGGGATATGAATGGAACTTTCTGATGGGAGTGCCTGTGCCCACCCTCCTTTCTCAGAGGACGCCCTAGGCAAGCATGGGGAGAAGGAGGCCAGGGCACTGAAGGTGGGTATAAACACATGTGCCCTGGTGTTGACCTCTGAGGGTGTAATGAGTGCCTGAGATGGTGACTCATCAGCTGGGGAGGCCTCAGCAGTGGGATATCTGCTGCTGGGAATGGTGGCTAATGGAAACATTAATTACTGGTAGTTCTGTATTCATCAGTTTAGTGGGGAACATTTCAACCTGAGGATGACATTATGCTGGGTGCATGAGAACAGAAGTATCTAAGATGCTAAAATGTACCATAGGTTGGGAGCAAGATGAACCCTTTCCACACCAGATGTGGGAGGCACTGACTGGGAGTATGCGTATCAGCATTACAGTGTTTAATAGGTTCCTTTGGAGCGGTAAAGACAGATTATCAGGGAAGCTGGCAGTGGCTCAAGAAATTACCAGGGTGATGACACCATGACTGTATCACTTTAAATGTTAACAAAAGCAAGAGTGACAAAACC
Source organism: Erethizon dorsatum (assembly GCA_028451465.1). Taxonomy (NCBI): domain Eukaryota; kingdom Metazoa; phylum Chordata; class Mammalia; order Rodentia; family Erethizontidae; genus Erethizon; species Erethizon dorsatum. The sequence continues at coordinate 115,097,919 of CM051827.1, read as the reverse complement.
TATTCCCCTCTTTATAACCTGGCCTTGCAGATGACCTGCTATGGAAAAGGTTAGCAGGTTACTAAAATCATTTACAAAGAGATCCTGAGACATTTGTGTGTTTCTGTAAGAGCCAAACACTTTCCTCAAGCAAGCTGCTCATCTTTCATCTCTGTCCACAGCGGGATCAGGGTCTATGCAGGGGCCCCAGACTCCTCAGTCAACCAGCAGTTCCATGGCAGAAGGAGGAGACCTAAAGCCACCAACTCCAGCATCCACACCACACAGCCAGATTCCCCCCTTGCCAGGCATGAGGTAAGGCTAGGAAAAGGGACAGGAGGTTTGAGAGACCTTAGAGACAAGTGCATGGCAACTTCTGTTCAGCCCAAGGGTGATCCTATCACTGCCTATCCAGCCAGTCTCCTGTGTGTCTTGCCTTTTAGCAGAGGAATTACTGTTTGGAGTTTAATTGCTTTTCCTCACTCTGGAGCAGGAGCAATTCAGTCGGGATCCAGGATACCTTCCCTGATGGAAGTGACCCCACATTCCAAAAGCGGAATTCCATGACTCCAAATCCTGGGTACCAGCCCAGTATGAATACCTCTGACATGATGGGGCGCATGTCCTACGAGCCAAATAAGGATCCTTATGGCAGCATGAGGAAAGGTGACCAGTTGCTATTAACCTTGTGCTCATGAAGATAGGACCAGAGAAATGGGAGGGGCTTGGAGGGGTATCTTCAGTAGCTTAGAGTTCTTGTCAAGCCAACATGTCTAGATGTAACCATCTGACTTAACCACCCTCTTCGTCCCTACTTCTTTTTTTATCTGCTGCCCTTACCTTGTCATCTTTTAACAAGTCAGCACCTTTTATTGGTTGGGGCCTTGTAGATCTCTGCTTTAAACCTATCAGGAAAACACTGAGAACAAACCTAAGCTCTAAAGAGAACCTGGGGCTTTGGGGTAGGCAAGGTATAGATTGCTGAGCCTACCATCCTATCAGTGTGTTCACTGCCTGCCTTTTTGCACCCAGCTCCAGGGAGTGATCCCTTCATGTCCTCAGGGCAGGGCCCCAACGGCAGCGGGATGGGTGACCCCTATAGTCGTGCTGCCGGCCCTGGGCTCGGAAATGTGGCTATGGGACCACGACAGCACTATCCCTATGGAGGTCCTTATGACAGAGTGAGGTAAGAAAGCATGTCTTCTACTCTGCTGTCAGCCCTGGCACCCTGCAGCTATAGTAAACTCAATTTACTTCTCTAAATCTGTTCCAGGACGGAGCCTGGAATAGGACCTGAGGGAAACATGGGCACTGGGGCCCCCCAGTCGAATCTCATGCCTTCCACCCCAGACTCGGGGATGTATTCTCCTAGCCGCTACCCCCCGCAGCAGCAGCAGCAGCAGCAGCAGCAGCAGCAGCAGCAACGGTGAGTAAAGCCTGGTCCCAGTGTCACTGTGGCTCAGGCTTTGCCATTCCCCACCCTTATCCTCTATTTCTCCTCCTATGTAGACATGATTCCTATGGCAATCAGTTCTCCACACAAGGCACCCCTTCTGGCAGTCCCTTCCCCAGCCAGCAGACCACAATGTATCAGCAGCAGCAGCAGGTAAGGAGGGTATCTGGGAATGAGCTGACCTGCAGGATCCCTGTGAAAAGCAGTGAGTGACCTAATCTAATCTGTGGCAGTCTTAAGAATCTCACTTTAGGAGCTATGTTGTTCTTTCTGACCTGGCTAGCCAATTCTGCCTGATGACCCACATCCTTAATCTCTTTTCTGGAGTGCAGTCCAGTCTCCTTAGTTCTCTGAAAGGGATAGAACCAGTCCTTATTTTGATTTTTGTTTTGCTTTTTTTCCTTTGAGACAGGGTCTCATTATGTAGTTCATGCTGGTCTGGAACTCACTATATAGCCATGTAGCCCAAGGTGGCCTCGAACTTACAGTGATCCTTCTGCCTCAGCCTTTTGACACATTTTTCTACTTGGAGCAAGGGGGAGGACAAAGGTGGCATGGTGGTCCACACCTTTTAATTCCAGTACTCGGAAGCTGAGGCACGAGCATCACAAGTTGAAACCAGCCTGGACAACTTAGCAAGACCCTGTCTCAAATTAAAAATAAGAAAGAACTGGGAATATACCTCAGTGCAGAGGCCACAGGTTCAATCCCCAGTACCACAGGTGGGGTGGGGAGTAGAAAACAGTAGCTGCCCTCTGAAACAACCTCAAAAGATAATTTGTAAGTGTGATTTGTTTTCTTGGCGTTTATGTCCTCTCTTCCAGAGGGACAGAAGTATAACAAGCGTCTGTTGCCATCTTGGTATTTGTGGGGCTGTGTTGTATCCCTAATTTCATTTCCCCTCTCCTTATCTCTGTTTTAGAATTATAAACGGCCAATGGATGGCACATATGGCCCTCCTGCCAAGCGGCATGAAGGGGAAATGTACAGCGTGCCATATAGCACTGGGCAGGGGCAGCCTCAGCAGCAGTTACCCCCAGCCCAGTCTCAGTCTGCCGGCCAACAACAAGCTGCCCAGCCTTCCCCTCAGCAAGATGTGTACAACCAGTACGGCAATGCCTATCCTGCTACTGCCACTGCTGCTACTGAGCGCCGACCAGCAGGTGGTCCCCAGAACCAATTTCCATTCCAGTTTGGCCGAGACCGTGTCTCTGCACCCCCTGGCTCCAATGCCCAGCAGAACATGCCGCCACAGATGATGGGCGGCCCCATACAGGCATCAGCTGAGGTTGCTCAGCAAGGCACCATGTGGCAGGGGCGTAATGACATGACCTATAATTACGCCAACAGGCAGAGCACGGGCTCTGCCCCGCAGGGTCCCGCGTATCATGGTGTGAACCGAACAGATGAAATGCTGCACACAGATCAGAGGGCCAACCATGAAGGCCCATGGCCTTCTCATGGCACGCGTCAGCCTCCATATGGTCCCTCTGCCCCTGTACCCCCCATGACAAGGCCCCCTCCAACTAACTACCAGCCCCCACCAAGCATGCAGAATCACATTCCTCAGGTATCCAGCCCCGCTCCCCTGCCCCGGCCAATGGAGAATCGCACCTCTCCTAGCAAGTCTCCATTCCTGCACTCCGGGATGAAAATGCAGAAAGCAGGTCCGCCAGTGCCTGCCTCGCACATAGCACCCACCCCTGTGCAGCCCCCAGTGATCCGGCGGGATATCACCTTCCCCCCTGGCTCTGTTGAAGCCACACAGCCTGTGTTGAAGCAGAGAAGGCGGCTCACAATGAAAGACATTGGTAAGGAGACCTCCTTGATTGGGTTTCTTAATCTACCGCTTTTTTTCACCTTGCACCTTGCTCCCTCGATCCTGATCTGAATGAGGTTAAATCTGGTCCAGCATTGTCTAAAATAGAGCTGACGAACTTTGGGGAAAGAAGAAATAAACTGATTTCAGATTTTCCTTTAAGACACTGCCACTCAGTGATGTCCTAGAGAGCTTAGAAGCTATGAGGGGCAGGTATGTGTTATGTCCCAGATAAGAACTGTGCCTTCTGCCTTCCAACTTGCATTATCTTCAGAGTAGCCTTACTGATGGGGAGGCCTAGGTGTGCCTCCAGCCAGCCTGGGCTTGGTGGATGGACAACATGGAGGTTTATTTCAGGAACCCCGGAAGCATGGCGGGTAATGATGTCCCTCAAGTCTGGGCTCCTGGCAGAGAGCACGTGGGCGTTAGACACCATTAACATCCTACTATATGATGACAACAGCATCATGACCTTCAATCTCAGTCAGGTGAGTACAGGTTCCTGGGAAAGATTGGGAGGACCTGGGATTATCTTAACATAGACAGTACTAAGTGACACAGGGAATGAAGTCATCCTCAACCAACGTAGTATTTTCTTTCTTGGATATCTTCCATGCCAGTACTTGGCTTCTTTTGCCACTGGGCTTGACCCAGAATATTGAGAGCAGTAATAACTTATGTAAGTTTTCATGTTGGTGCCTTAGTACAGAATTAACTTTAAAGGGAATTCTATTTGGGAGAAATTTTTTGGTATTGGTAAGAAATACAGCCAGGTGCAGTGGCACACGCCTGTGATCCTAACTACAGTACTTGGGAGCCAGAGGTAGGAGGATCATGAGTTCAAAGCCTGGAACTAGACCCCCTACCTACATATGATAGGCTGGAGATTTTTCTTCCTCTGGCTCCCAAGTACTGTAGTTAGGATTACAGGCAATTTAGTGAGACCCTGTCTCAAAAAAATAAGATAGGCGTGGTGGTTCATACTTGTAATCCCAGCATTTGAGAGGCTAAGGCAGGATGATCTCGAGTTGGAGGCCAGCCTGTCATATGTAGGTAGAGGGTGGGTGGGGGGATGGATTAGGGGTGGGGATGTAGTTTAGTGGTAGAACACTTGCTCAGGATGCATGAAGCCCTGGGTTCAATCCCCACTACTGCCAAAAAGAAAGGAAGAAAGAAAATATAGTTCTGTTGGTGTTAGTGACTACCAGTAGACTACCAAGAACTCGTGATCTTTCTATCAGCAATTTATTTTTCCCTTTCTTAGTACTTCCTTTTTTTTGTGTGGGTACCGGGGGTCGACCTCAGTACCTTGCGCGCCAGCAGGTGCCCATGCCGCTGAGCAATATCAGCAGCCCTTTTTTTGTATGTGGGTTCCGGGAGTCGAACTAGGGCCCTTGTGCTTGCCAGGCAAGCGCTTACGCGGCTGAGCCATCTCACCGGCCCAGTACTTCTAATTTGAGTGGTGCTTTGTCGCTCCCAGTTTCTTTGAGTATAGAAGGAATGGGAATTTTGGTTGTCTTTTTTATTGTTTTCTTATAAACCTGATTCTCCAGCCCCACCCTCCACAGGATGTGTGTCTTGAGTTTTCCCAATAGCTGGGTAGAATTTGTGCTCCACTGTCCTACTTTGTTTTGATCATCCTTTGGACCCAAAAGGACCACAACACCAACAGGAATTGTAGCCATTTAGAGATGAGTAAATAATCTCAGAGTTTAGTCCCTGCCCAAGTTCACACAGCTGTCAGTACCACCTTTCTTTTTGTGTGTGTGGGTACCGGGGGTCGACCTCAGGACCTCGCACACCAGCAGGCGCCCGTGCCGCTGAGCGATATCACCGGCCCTTTTTTCGTATGTGGGTTCCGGGAGTCGAACTCGGGCCCTCGCGCTTGCCAGGCAGGTGCTTACGCTGCTGAGCCATCTCACCGGCCCCCACCTTTCTAGTTCTAAAACCTGACTATTTCCATTGTATAATGTTGCCTCACATGAGAAAGTAAAGGAACAAATTTTGATTGAGCAGTTTCCATGTGCTAGACATCTGATGTATTCTATTCAGACCTCAGAATAGTCCTGTTAAAGTTGGCAAATTTTTATCATTTCATACAGCTAGGTCCTAAAAAAGCCAGAATTCAAGCCTAGATCTTTTAGAGTCTGTTACAGTGGTACCTCAGTTGACAAACTCAATTCTTTCCATGATTCTGATTGAAAACAGAGTTGGTTGAAAAACAAATCAAATTCAATGGTTAGGTGTCAGGCATGGTGGTGCATGCCTATAATTCCAGCAGTAAGGAGGCTGAGACAGAGGAGGCTTGCTGTGAGTTCGAGGCCAGCCTCAACTGCATAATGAGCTCGAAGTAAGCCAGAACTACATAGCAAACTACATAGTCTGAATTTGTAGAGAACTACAAATTCAGTGGTTAGGCTCAGTGTTGACATTATGGGAAATTTGATGGTTCTCATCCACTTCATTTTGTGACCAGAATTATGGAGAGAATTAAGTTCATGAACTGAGGTAGCACTATAATTCTTTTTTTCTTTTTTTTTTTTTCTTTTCTTTTCCTTTTCTTTACTTTTTCCTTTCCTTTCCCTTTTCCTTCCCTCCTCCCCCTCCCTTTCCCCTCCCTCTTCCCTTTTCCTTTCCTTTCCTGCTATACTGTTCAGCCAAAGGTTAGTCTGGAGATAAGTACAATATTTTGTTCTAGAAATATATAGCCTATAGAAGAGCCAAGCTGGGTTGGGTCTTCTGATCCTTTTGCTTGGATCATTGTTTGGATAGCGAAAGCTTTGTCCCACTCATGCTGAAAGATTCATGGCGGTCCAGCCTCCTGGAATGTTGGGGGAGCTTCTAAAAGAGAGCAAATGAAAATCTGTCCACGCTCCATTCCCTTCCCTTTGCTCGTGTTGGAAGGGGCCATGCCACCAGGCTTAATAGACTTGGGCTCCACTTAGTAATGGGATACAGAATGACCTAGAGGGATAGTGGCAGTGACCAGCGGGTAGGAAACTGGCCTGGTGAAGAAAAAATCAGGAGATTGGTTGAGAAAGAGAAGGCTGAAAGATGGGTGGCACTTGTGGGTGAGGTAAGCTCACATTTCCTGCTAAGGGCAGGCTTATGGGGAGGTTGTTCTGGCAGAAGGAAGAACTTTGCATAGGCATAGGAGAGATGAAGATGAGCAGTTTGCTCTGCAGAAGCTTTGGGAAGTGAGTGGCTTCCTCGGCCAAGTTGATACTGAGTGTGTGACTAAAGGAAAAGGGAGATTAGATAGACATGGGTAGCTCAGTCATAGAGCAGTTGCCTAGCCTTCACAAGACCCTGTGCTTGGAGGGAAGATGGATAGAACTTGGGAGGTCTCTCAAATCAAGGATTCTTTTCTTTGCAACTTTTCTCCCTTAATTTACTTGCTTTGCTTTCTCTTTCAGCTCCCAGGGTTGCTAGAGCTCCTCGTAGAATACTTCCGACGATGCCTGATTGAGATCTTTGGCATTTTAAAAGAATATGAGGTCGGTGACCCAGGACAGAGAACACTTTTGGACCCTGGGAGATTCAGCAAGGTGTCTAGTCCAGTCCCAACAGAGGGTGAGGAAGAAGAAGAACTTCTAAGTCCTAAGCTAAAGGAGGAAGAAGAGGAAGAAGTAATTGAAAATGATGAGGAGATGGCCTTTTTGGGTAAGGACAAGCCAGCATCAGAGAATAGTGAGGAGAAGCTAATCAGTAAGTTTGACAAGCTTCCAGTAAAGATTGTACAGAAGAATGATCCATTCGTGGTGGACTGTTCAGAAAAGCTTGGGCGCGTGCAGGAGTTTGATAGTGGCCTGCTGCACTGGCGGATTGGTGGGGGGGATACCACTGAGCATATCCAGACCCACTTTGAAAGCAAGACAGAGCTGCTGCCTTCCCGTTCTCATGTGCCCTGCTCAACAGCCCCCCGGAAACATGTCATAACAGTACAGGGTACGCCAGGGACGACAGAACAGGAGGGACCCCCACCTGATGGCCTTCCAGAAAAACGGATCACAGCCACTATGGACGACATGTTGTCTACTCGGTCTAGCACATTGACTGAGGAGGGAGCTAAAAGTGCAGAGGCCACTAAGGAAAGCAGCAAGTTTCCATTTGGCATTAGCCCAGCACAGAGCCACCGGAACATCAAGATCCTAGAAGATGAACCCCACAGTAAGGATGAGACCCCATTGTGTACCCTTCTGGACTGGCAGGATTCACTTGCCAAGCGCTGCATCTGTGTCTCCAATACCATCCGAAGCCTATCATTCGTGCCAGGCAACGACTTTGAGATGTCTAAACATCCAGGGCTGCTGCTCATCCTGGGCAAGCTGATCCTGCTGCACCACAAGCATCCAGAACGGAAGCAGGCACCACTGACTTATGAGAAGGAGGAGGAACAGGACCAAGGGGTGAGCTGTAACAAAGTGGAGTGGTGGTGGGACTGCTTGGAGATGCTTCGGGAAAACACCTTGGTCACACTTGCCAACATCTCAGGGCAGTTAGACCTCTCCCCATACCCTGAGAGCATTTGCCTACCTGTTCTGGATGGACTCCTACACTGGGCAGTTTGCCCTTCAGCTGAAGCCCAGGACCCTTTCTCCACCCTGGGCCCCAATGCCGTCCTCTCCCCTCAGAGACTGGTCTTGGAAACCCTCAGCAAACTCAGTATCCAGGACAACAACGTGGACCTGATCCTGGCCACACCCCCCTTCAGCCGCCTGGAGAAGTTGTATAGCACCATGGTGCGCTTCCTCAGTGACCGAAAGAACCCGGTATGCCGGGAGATGGCGGTGGTACTGCTGGCCAACCTGGCACAGGGGGACAGCCTGGCAGCCCGTGCCATTGCAGTGCAGAAGGGCAGCATTGGCAACCTCCTGGGCTTCCTCGAGGACAGCCTTGCTGCCACACAGTTCCAGCAGAGTCAGGCCAGCCTCCTCCACATGCAGAACCCACCCTTTGAGCCAACTAGTGTGGACATGATGCGGCGGGCTGCCCGTGCTCTGCTTGCCCTGGCCAAGGTGGATGAGAACCACTCAGAGTTCACTCTGTACGAGTCACGGCTGTTGGACATCTCGGTGTCACCGTTGATGAACTCATTGGTTTCACAAGTCATTTGTGATGTACTGTTTTTAATTGGCCAGTCATGACAGCCGTGGGACATCTCCCCCCTGTGTGTGCGTGCGTGTGTGGAGAACTTAGAAACTGACTGTTGCCCTTTATTTATGCAAAACCACCTCAGAATCCAGTTTACCCTGTGCTGTCCAGCTTCTCCCTTGGGGAAAAAAGTCTCTCCTGTTTCTCTTTCCTCCTCCTCCCCCTCCCCCTCACACCTTTCTGTTCCTGTCCTCACCTTACTTCCCTCAGGACCCCACTCTATTTGAAAAGACAAAGCTCTGCCTAAATAGAAGACTTTTTTTTATTTTAACCAAAGTTACTGTTGTTTACAGTGAGTTTGGGGAAATAATAAAAATAAAAATGGCTTTCCCGATCCTTGCATCAATGGGATGCCACATTTCATAACTGTTTTTAATGGTTAAAAAAAAAAAAGGAAAAAAAATACAAAAAAAAACCCTGAAGGACAAAAAGGTGACTGCTGAACTGTGTGGTTTATCGTTGTACATTCACAATTTTGCAGGAGCCAAGAAGTTCGCAGTTGTGAGCAGACCCTGTTCACTGGAGAGGCCTGTGCAGTAGAGTGTAGACCCTTTCATGTACTGTACTGTACACCTGATACTGTAAACATACTGTAATAATAATGTCTCACCTGGAAACGAGAGAAGACGCTGGGTCAGCAGCAAGCTGTAGTTTTTAAAATGTTTTTAGTTAAACGTTGAGGAGAAAAAAAAAAAAAAAGGCTTTTCCCCCAAAGTATCATGTGTGAACCTACAACACCCTGACCTCTTTCTCTCCTCCTTGATTGTATGAATAACCCTGAGATCACCTCTTAGAACTGGTTTTAACCTTTAGCTGCAGCGGCTGCGCTGCCATGTGTGTATATATATGACGTTGTACATTGCACATACCCTTGGATCCCCACAGTTTGGTCCCCTTCCCAGCTACCCCTTTATAGTATGACGAGTTAACAAGTTGGTGACCTGCACAAAGCGAGACACAGCTATTTAATCTCTTGCCAGACATCGCCCCTCTTGGTGTGATGCTGTACAGGTCTCTGTAAAAAGTCCTTGCTGTCTCAGCAGCCAATCAACTTATAGTTTATTTTTTTTCTGGGTTTTTGTTTTGTTTTATTTTCTTTCTAATCGAGGTGTGAAAAAGTTCTAGGTTCAGTTGAAGTTCCTGATGAAGAAACACAATTAAAATTTTTTCAGTGATAAAATCTGCATATTTGTATTTCAACAATGTAGCTAAAACTTGATGTAAATTCCTTTTTTTTTTCCTTTTTTGGCTTAATGAATATCATTTATTCAGTATGAAATCTTTATACTATATGTTCCACGTGTTAAGAATAAATGTACATTAAATCTTGGTAAGACTTGTGAGACTTTCATTGTTTTCAAACTGCAATAAAGATTGACCTTTTGCTGGGGATATAGCTCAGTGGCACAGAGCCTACCTGGCAAGCGTGAGGTCGTGAGTTTGATTCCTGGTACCAAAAAAAAAGATTGACCTGTTGCGTGTTACTTTTCCTTTTCTCACAAACAGCCCTTAGTGTGCCCTCTCCATTAAGTGGTGGCCTCCTGCACCCTGCCATGTCTTTTCCATATTCCACTTGAAACCTCCACAGTGTAAGTCCAAGTTTAAGGAAACTGATGAGGCAGGAGGCTGCAAGTTCAAGATGAGCCTGGGCAACTTAGTGAGATCCTGCCACAAAAAAAATTAAGGGCTGAAGATGTAAGTCAGTGCAAAGGCCCTGGGTTCCATCCCCAGTACTGAAAAAAAAAGATGAATGCTTGAGATGATTGAGTCTGCACGAGGAAATTCCGGCATGAAGAGCATGCTACCGCCTTGAAATAAAGTGGATTTAACAAGAGTTGATGGTAGTCTAGGAGGAGAAAAAACTGGAAATAGATGGCAAAGAGAGGATCTCTATTTGCTTAGTTTTTTGTTTTTGTTTTCTCGTTTGTGTTTAAGACAGGGTCTCTAGTTCAGTTCTGCCTTGAACTCTTAAATTCTCCAGGCTGGGTTCAAATTTGATAATCGTACCTCAGCCTCCCAACTAGCTGAAATGACTGGGATTACAGGCATGTACCACTAACCATCCCCAGCTTTTCTTAGAAATTTCTAACACTAAGACAAGCTATTTACCTGAAGGCAGACTCCATCTTAATGACTTCTATCTCTAGACTATTTCTTCTGACTCCAGACTAGAGTCTGCTCTGACATCTCTGCTAGAAATTTTATTGCAATATGTGAAGGCTGAGGGCCGGTGAGATGGCTCAGCAGCTTAAGCGCCTGCCCGGCAAGCGCGAGGGCCCGAGTTCGACTCCCAGAACCCACATACGAAAAAAGGGCCGGTGATATCGCTCAGCGGCACGGGCGCCTGCTGGCGTGCGAGGTCCTGAGGTCGACCCCCCGGTACCCACCAAAAAAAAAAAATATATATATATATATATATATGTGAAGGCTGAAATGCCCGTTGTCCCCCAGGAAGCTTGCTTCTACAATTTTCTCAGCAAGTGGCAAGCTGGACTTCCATCATTTCAGAAAAAAAAAAATCCTTGATACCTTTTATTTCCACATCCAGTCCGTTAGCCCTCAGAAAATAATCCTCAGCTGGGTGTGGTGGCTGGTGCATGCGTGTGTTCCCAGCACTTGGGAGGCTGAGGCAGGAGGATTGCCATGATTTCAAGGTCAGCCTGAACTGCACAATGAGACCCTGACTCAAAAAAAATCCTCAACCCAGCCATTATGATTCAAGGCACTATCGTATCCTTCCTTTTTTTTTTTTTGTGGGTACCGGGGGTCAAACTCAGGACCTCGTGCTTGCCAGGCAGGTACTTACACCGCTGAGCTATCTCACCAACCCATTCCTGCATTTTTTTTTTTTTTTTTTTGTGGGTATGGGGGGGGTCGAACTCAGGACCTCACGTGCCAGCAGGCGCCTGTGCCGCTGAGCGATATCACTGGCCCTTTTTTCGTATGTGGGTACCGGGAGTCAAACTCAGGACCTCGCGCTTGCCAGGCAGGCACTTATGCTGCTGAGCCATCTCACCGGCCCACTGCATATTTTTTAAGACAGGGTCTTCACTGTGTAGTTCCGGCTGGCCTTGACCTCACTGTAGCCCAGGATGGGCCCAAACTCTGTGTTCTTCCTGCCTCAACATCCTGAGTGCTGGGGTTACAGGCATGCACACCACACCTGGCTTCTTCCTATGTTCTACAATACTGTCCACACTGGTTTTCCACTTGCACTTTGCCCAGTTGAACCTCTTCTCAATACAGCAACCAAAATAACCCCTTGAAAGTCAGAGCAAACTCCAGTGCTTCTCTAAGTAAAAGTCCAAATGCTTACAACTTGAATATGAGGTCCCCATTTATCTATCTGCTACTTTTCCAACACCATCATCTCTTGTCCCCATTGCTCACTCCACAGGACTGATTCCACTTTGGGAATTTTTGTAGTACTTGCTCCCAGTGCATGGAATTCTCTTTAACCAGGTAGCTGTATGGCTGGAGCCCTCATCTCCCTCAGGTCTTTGTTCAGATATTATAAGGGCTGTAGGTGTAGCTCAGTGAAGAGCATGTATTTAGCATGCACAAGGCTTTGGGTTGAGTCGCCAGCACTCCTTCCCCCACCCCTCAAATAAACAGCAATTTCTGCCTTGTTTCACTTCTCTGCCTTACTTTTCTTACAGCACTTGTTATATCTGATCTATTGTACATTGTACTTACCTACACTCTCCTGGAACATAAAATCTGTGAAGGCAAGGAGGTTTAATTCCCCGCTATATCCCTGTCCTAACATACCTTGGCACGTGGTACCTATTTAAGAAGTAGTTGAAAAAAAACAAAAAAGAAGTAGTTGAGTGACATTGTAGGAGTTGGCTAGATGCAGTTGCTTTTTATGAGGTTAATGTCACAAGATACAACTTTCCCATTCATCCTCTTAGGGAATCAAGGGAGAAAGTTCAAGTTCAGGTTTGAGGAGAAATCAGGCAGTAGCAGAAAATGATTGTGAACACTTTGAAGTGAGACTTGAGATGGTTTCCTCCCGAGTACTCGTTTGAATTCTGGACATAGTACATCACAATCGACAGTAGCCTTTGCCTGTGAGCTCAGTGTTCTGGCTCCCATGTTACAGTTGGGAGAAAAGGCCAAGGATGCTAAGCAAGGCCCACCTGACCAAGACCCATGCTCTTCCCAACATACCGCACGGTGATACTTCCTCTCTAGATGGGGGGACAAGTAGATATAACTGAATCTAGTCGTGCGCAGCAAGTAAGATTTGTTTTTATTGGATCTGGCATGAGGTAAAATTGTCCCAAGAATTTCAATCAAGTGTGCATCAAACTAAGTGTGGCTGTTAATATTTGGGTCAGGGACCAGAATGAATAATATTTCTCTATTGAGAGAAAAATCTTTTGTCAACCAAGATCCCTTCCTAGGACTTGTCTGGAAAAAAACTAAATGGGAGGTTTTTCACATCTATATTTTGGTAAGCAATATTGCTAATGGCTATTTTTTGCTCTTGGCCTCTTGAGCTCCATTTTCTAATCTAGAAAGTGCATTTCTGGGCTATACAAGGAGCATTCATTACCTAGGAGTTCAGTTTCCTGGGTTCCTTTCATCTGCTCCCCTGCAATGCGGTGGGGCCTTGCCTGGTCTCCAGTTTCTGATTAGACCTACTACAGCCAACAGAACTGCTAATCACTGAGCTGTAAATAATTTGCTTTTGAGAAGTAAATAGAACCTTGCCAGTAGAGAACTTAGGGGTGTGGCCAGTAGTTCTTTTCCCAGGCTCCTCCCTTCCCACCCCCCAAATGACCTTAACCTTCTTCCATAGCTGGACAGCAGCCAAGTCCAGCCTGAACAATACTCTCAACTTAATTGGCTCTTTTTGCCTTGCAACCACTGCCACCCACAAATGGCTAAGGCCTTCCCACCAGGCTTCTCAGTGGAATCAAGGTTTTCTATTAAAAAGCAAACACTGAAGGAAGGGTGAGAAGTGTTCACCGGCTTTGAAGCATCAGTGTTGGCTCCTACAATTAGTGGCATGGCATGGTCTTTGACCTGGAGTGGATGGACATATATTCAAGTGATCCAGCCGAGGTCAAAAATGTAAATGTACAAGACTGATTAGTGTGACCCCAGGTGTCAGGATGAATATGTCACCCAGACACAATGTGGAAACTGCCAATGAATGTCCTTTTACCTATAATAGAAGTAGCATAAAGTTCTGGTGAAGCAGCGCTGCTTGTTATCAAGTGCACTAGCCCTGCCTGCTAACACTTGATAGTGATGGGATTTGGGCCAGTGTGGTCACTTTTCTCCCACAGTGGGAGCCAGCATCCCAGATCAGGGTAAACAACGCCAGTCCATGGACAAGGGTTGTGGGAAGCTTAGTGTCGGGAAACTCAGCTACTGAGGGTCAATATATACACTGGGCTGTCCCTCTATCCACTGTGGCCATGCCATCTCCAAACGTGGAGTCAGGAGCAAGGCAAGGCAGCTAGAGAGAGGGATGAGTTGTCAGATTGCTCTAGAGAGGGGAGTGTTCCATGAGAACTCCCTAACTGCTTCCTCTACTCCTTCAGCAGAAACATTGCTCACTTTCTTAGTCGGAATTGTAACAGCCCATCCTTTTTTTTGTATCAGGAATCGAACTCAGGACCTTGCGCTTGCCAGGCAGGTGCTTGTGCCGCTGGGCTATATCCCCGGCCCCAGCCCATCTTTATTGAGCACTTTTTTGTTTTTTGAGACACAGTCTTACTGTGTAGTGCAGGCTGGCCTTGAACTCACTATGTAGCCCAGGCTGGCCTCAAACTCATGGCGATCCTCCTGCCTCAGTGCTGAGATTACAGGCGTGCACCACCACCCCTGGCCTTATTGAGCACTTTTTGACAAACACTATAAATCCTGTGAGATACATATCTTCATGAAGGCAAGGACCGTGTCTGTCTTCCTCAGTGGTATATCCTCACCCCTTGTCACATGGTAGATACGCCTAAGTGTTGAATAAATCAAGTAGGTTATATAGGAATTTGCTGGAGCAAAGAGTAAGGAGGAGGAAACAATAGTAGTTGGTAAGACTTGGTGTACCCCATAGAGGATTCTTAGCATAGGATTCTTGGTAGACACTTTAGCTCTGTGGGATAAAAGAAAGAGAGGGAAAGGAGTAAACCTGGAAAATTTAAAATAATGTGGAGTGACAGAACAAGCCCAGGAGAGCTGGGTGTGGTACACACCCCTGTAATCCCAGCACTCAGGAGGCCAAGCCTGGGCTACATAGCAAGTTCAAGGCCAGTCTGAACTACATAGTGAGACCCTCTCAAATCCAAAAGAAAAAAAAAAAAAAAACCCAAAAAACAAACCCATCCCAGGAGGCTCAAAATCTGAATTCAAGTCCCATCTCTGCCACTCACTTTATGATTTTTTGTCATTTTCGCTTTGTAAACTTTAGTTCTCTCATCCATTAAAAAATAGGTATCAAGTTAAACAAATCAGTTTATTCACTAGATCTGTGCTGAAGAGACACAATCTTCAAGGCACGGTACTAAGCACTGGGAATATATTGCTAAGCAAGAGTCCTGCTCTTCCGTTACATTCAGAAACTTACATTCCAGAAGAGGGAAAGAGACAGTGAACAAGTAAAATTCACGGACAGGATAAGCAAATGGTGTTCAGTGCTTTGAAGAAAATAGAGTGATGGGATAACACAGGGAGGTATTTGTGGCTGGGTGGTCAGAGAACCCCCCCCCCAGCAGGTGACATGTCCACCAAAACTTAAATATAGTGGGCTGGCCTGGTGGTAGAATGTTTCAAACGGGGTAATAGCAAGAGCAGAGCCAGGCAAATTCAGGGAACAGAACTGATGTAACCCTCTTGAATTCTAGAAACAGCGGTGCATTGCTTTGTTTAGAGATTTGTATTATGAGACTCTTTCTTGGTGGTGTGGGATATCTGGTTCTTAATGGAAATGGCTGGGAGGTGTAGAGTCTGGAGCTCTGGGATATGGCTGTTTCGCTTACTTTCCACGGATCTGGTAGCTCAGCTGGCTCCTTGTGTTGCTGCAGCCTCCATTTTATCTGCAGACTCTAAAAGCAGACTGAGGAGAGCTGCCCCTTTCACCTCTCACTCATAACTTCAGAGCCCCAGACCCCTTCCAATCCCACTTAGCCACCTTTGAACCTGAAAAGCCACGGAGCAAGGGCTTTGAGAACACAAAATTCAGCCTCCTTGTTTTCCTGTCAGAGCAGGAGCCAGAAAATGAAACAGGAAACAGAGCGGAAGAGGCGGGGGTTGGGTAGCAAAGACGGAAAGGAAAGAGAAATTGCAGGAAAGTGGAGCTGAAGATCGGGACAAAGTCCTACCTCTAAAAGGGTGACAGTTGAGCTTTTAGAAAACATTCTGACTTGTCACAAAAGACCTCTGCCTTTTCACAAACAGATTTTTGAGGGAATCTGGTGTGGACAGAACCCTGAGAATACATGGCTTTTTTCCTTTGTGAATTCACAGTGCAAGGACAGTCCATTTCTCAATTTTATCTTTGCAAATAGAGTGCTGCTTGGAGCCTTATAAGCTGCTAGAGATTCAAGTCACAACCTTGGGTCCCAGTCACAAGAGTGCCCTGAGACTTTGCCATTTTACTTACAGGCCTCTGGAGCTGAAAAAAAAAATGCATGCCACTGAAAAACCCGAGAGGAGAGGACTTCTAAACTTCATTTTTTCCCTTTCTCCACCACACAACCACTGAAACGTGCCTTGTACTTTATCCACCTTACACACAACAAACATCTGGGGGCAGTTTAGTTCTCAGGACCTGAAATGCGTTATAAAGAATCCAAAGATACAGTCCTCCCCACCCCCCAAGTGGGTCAGTTTTCTTTCCTTGGAGAGATAGCAGCCATCTCTTTGTTCCCACCCACATTAGTGGCTGTTAGAGAAGATAAACCCCTCCCTCAGGCAGGTCTGTGGCCAAAGGGTAACCCAGACCCTAGCTTCGTTTTGGAAGGCAGATAACTGAAACCACAGAAGGCTTTGGAATCCTGAGAAACGCGAAATCCACCAACGGAGAAGGATTTATTATCTGTTTCCTTTAAGAAGAGTGCAAAGTTGTTCTAACAGTTTCCGTTACAGGGGCACCAACTGGCCGCTCCTCCCTAACAGACGGTTTTGTTGAGTTAGCTTCCTTTTATTTGGTCCTATTTCCTATGAGAGAAACTGCTTTAGTGAGGGGAGAAAGGAGTCCCAGGGGTGTCTCTGAGGTTTCCTTTCCGATCCTCATGAGCCACCTGAGGTGGGTCTGAGGACTGCAGCGAGATAAGGTTCCTGGTAGCCAGGAGGGGAAAGTCAAGGGGATCCCCCACTTTCTTCACACCCAGGATGCAGGGTGCCACTGGTGGCCACAGAAACCCCAAAAAGGCTTTTGACTATTCAGAAAAAACCTATTGTGTTAGGCCCTGTGCTGAGCTGTTGTTGCCTGACAGAAGGAAATGCGCGACTCTGGCTTCTGTGAAGAGGCAGCGGGGCAGCCCTCAACTACAAGAGCCTCGGCCCACATCGGGAGCTCAGTGAACTCAGTGAATGGAACTGGGGCAAGAGCACTGACTCTGAGACTACAGCCCCAGCAGTTTGAAGGCGAGGGAGGGGGCTGGGGGGAAGGCGAAGTGCGAGAAAAAATTCCTCAGGTGACACCAAGGCGAGAAGATGCTCGGCGGAGCTGTGCGGAGCCGGGGTCCCCGCCCAGCTCGCCCGGAGTCAACATGGCCGACACCGAAGGAGGTGGGACAACCCAGAGTCCGGGCAGGAGCGGGGCGGAGCCGCCGTCGGCGGAGCCAGCGCGCAGGCGCGGGCAGCTCCGTCCCCGGATGGAGGTACTGGGCTTCGGTCCCCGCCAGAGCAGTTGGGATGGACAGGCACAGGAGAGCAGGGCAGCAGTTCTGGAGCCTTGGAGTTCTGGGAGGGAAGAAAACTGTCAAACGGAGGCTTAAAGAAATGAGACGGAGGCTGCGGAGAAGAGTGGAGCCCCGCCTCTCCGCCATAACGTCCTCGGGCACCGCCTCTTCCTTTACGGCCTCCCGCCCTCGCCTGCTTCCGGCCCTGTTTTCAGTCAGGACTCCGCCGACTCCCTCGGGAGTGTCCAGTGGGCCATGCCTCCTTTGGGATGAGGATCGGGGCTATGTCCCCGGTGGGGACTGTCCAAAAGGAGCAGGCTAGCACGGGGTCCAGACGCGGCCGGGCTGGCCGGAGGCGACTTCTGGCTCGAGTCGGCCCGCGAGGCCTTTGGCCCCGAGGACGCTGGGTCAGAGCGCTGTCGCCCCACCGAAGATGTCAGTCTTACTCAGAGGGTCTAAGGTTCTAGTTAATAGGCTTTTCCAAATTCTCGAGGCATACTGTAAGCATACAGCAAGAGCATGCTCTATCATTGGAGGAAGTACTGCGTTAGGCCTTGGACCTGGGTTCTAATCCTATCTGGGAAGGAAATACCCTTAGGCTGTGGGTGATGTTTCAGAGGCAGGGAATATGAGGGTCAAGTGGTCTTGGGTGTGTCACTTGGCCCCAGTGAGCCTCAGTTTCCACATCCATAAAACGGCGATGGTAATTATACTGTCCTCAGTCTCTAATGAGATCTCTGGATCCTGTTTATCTCATGGGAAAATAAGAGTGAAACTAGTTGATCCGTAAATGCCTTCCCATTAAGAGAGTTTGATTTGGCAAGGGGCTTGATGGAAAGTGAGGCTGGCAAATTGCTGGAAGAGAGAACTGACTGGCTTTCTTTTGCTTTTACTTGGTTTACGTTAAACTAAGTGTGGGATACAAGTGATCGCTGAGGCCAGAGTTTGACTCTGCAAAGGAAGAATGCAAGTCTGGTCACGAGGCAGAGGTGGGTTAAGCACTTTTCTGTTCCCAACTTCTCTTGTGCATGTGGGTGGAAGCCAAGGAAGGGAAAATAGTGAATTCATCCTAAGAACAGCGTGTCAGGTCGGGTGTGCCTGTTTCTGTTATTTCTCTCGATTCCGCGAGTCAGATATTGGAGATAATTGGGTAGAATAACAAAATACCGCTGCCCTCTGGAGTTTTGACTTTAAACTGAATTTTCATGAGCAAAACCAGTATGGAGTTAGGACCTCTCCCTTCCTCCTGACCTCGTGGTGGTTGAGTAAGCAGCAGGCGCCCCCTTGTGCCGCAGAAAGAATATGGTTGCTATTGGCCAACTTTGCTTCCTTTCTGGAAAAACTTATTTTCTTGGAGCTTGTTACTTTGTCATTTTGCTCTTTACATGAGATATGATGGGAGGAATACTTGGAGCATTGATTTTATGTTTAGTCAGCGAACTGGTGGTGTTGTATCTTGTGTCTACCACTTCTGCTTTAGGTGCTTGTTTGAAGCTGGGCATGGTGGCACACACCTGTAATCCCACCTGCTGGGGAGGTTGAGGCAGGAGGATTGCAAGTTCAAGCCCAGCCTGGGCAACTTATCAAGAACCTGTCACAGGGCCGGTGAGATGGCTCAGCGGCATAAGCGCCTGCCTTGCAAGCGCGAGGGCCCGAGTTCGACTCCCGGATCCCACATACGAAAAAGGGGCCGGTGATATCGCTCAGAGGCACGGGCTCCTGCTGGTGCGCGAGGTCCTGAGGTCGACCCCCCGGTACCCACAAAAAAAAAAAAAAAAAAAAAAAAAAAAAAAAGAACCTGTCACAAATTTTTTTTTTTTTTTTTTTGTGGGTACCGGGGGTCGACCTCAGGACCTCGCGCACCAGCAGGCGCTGGTGCCGCTGAGCGACATCACTGGCCCTTTTTCGTATGTGGGTTCCGGGAGTCGAACTCGGGCCCTCGCGCTTGCCAGGCAGGCGCTTATGCCTCTGAGCCATCTCACCGGCCCTGTCACAAATTTTTGAAAGGGCTGGAATATAGCTCAGTGGTAGAGTGCTTCAGTCCCCAAGCTCACAAACGCACACACACAAAATCCTGTTTTTAATATTACTCTCCAGGAATACTGTTATGATATGAAGCCCCTGTCTCACAAGCAACCTAAAGAAGCCAGGAGCGATGGCACCCACCTGTGATCCCAGCACTCTTGGAGGCTGATAAAGGAAGATTAAAAGTTTGAGCCCAGCCTGGGTGCCTTAGCAAGACCCTGTCTCAAAACAAAAAATAGAAAAAAGGGCTGGGGATTTAGTTCAGTGCAAAGGCCCTGGGTTCAATCCCAGGTACCACAAAATAAGTTTTAAAGAGGCACAGGGCAGTGAGGGCATAGCACATTATCTACAGAGAATAAGAGAATTCCTGAAACAACTGACACCTAAAGATTTGGTAGGTATTGGCCAGATAAAAGGAGAAGGAAGACCCCTTTAACCTCTTCATTTAATTTTTTATTTATTTATTTTTTTTGTGGGTACCGGGGGGTCGACCTCAGGACCTTGCACGCCAGCAGGCGCCCGTGCCGCTGAGCGATATCACCGGCCCTTTTTTCATATGTGGGTTCTGGGAGTCGAACTCGGGCCCTCGTGCTTGCCAGGCAGGCGCTTACGCTGCTGAGCCATCTAACCTGCTCAATTTTTTTAATTTTTAAATTTTATTTTTATTTAGTTTTTGGAGACATGGTCTCACTATGTAGTCCAGCTTGGTCTCAAACTTGCAGTTATCCTTCTGCCTCCGCTGCCCAGGTGCTGGGATTACATGTATGTGCCACCATGCCCTGCTTAATATTTTTTCTTTTAGGCATAGTTCTTCAGTCCACATCACTGAGCTACTTCTGATGCTCTTGTCTTATTTTCTAGTTTCCCAGACTGGTATCTGAAAGTTCTGTAGGAACCATTGCTACTGTTAGCCCCAAGAATTGCAAAAAATGCCTTAAAGTGCTTTCCTAGCCTCAGAGTGGCTTTCAGTTGTTTATACGTTGCTGCCACTTGAACAAAGAAATGGGAAATAAGTTTTTCTTCATCCCTAGTAGTAGACTCTCTTCACCCTAAGTTTGTTTTAGCAGTGGGAGCTGGCTGAAGTCCTGCTGAGTGGTGGTTTTCTTTTCCTTCTCCACTTAGTTTTACAGACCAGCTGAACACACATCAGAGAACTAAGCTGGCATGTGTAGTCATTATGGTCTTCCAGTATGGTTCTGTGCCCCACTTTTGGGACTATAGTTTGGGAGCTAGTGTATTATTCTGGGCAAGAGGAAAAGGGCACACACCAAATAATAGCAACCACAACATAGATTTGTATAGTACTTCACATGTTAGGCTATTTCACCATCATGACAATTTGGTGAGAGAGGAAAAAGAAAGATTCTAATTTCATTTTATCAGAACTGAGGCTCAGAGAGACTAAAAAAAAATTTTTTTTTAATATATGGGTACCGGGAGTCAAACTCAGGACCTCGCGCTTGCCAGGCAGACGCTTATGCCGCTGAGCTATATCACCGGCCCGCAAGACTAAAAATTTTTGAGTGACAGAGTCAGAATTTGAACCCCGGTCTTTGGTTCCTGCGTAGGAGTACTCAACAGGCTTTTAAAGGTTTTCTGTGAACTTAGTTTTCTAGCTCCAGACTTTTCTGTATGGAACTTGTCCAACATGATGAATACAGTGCTTCCAAGTGCCACTCAGTGGTCCCATCTGCCCTCAAGATGCTCTTCCCTTTGGGAAGTTAGGTGGTTAAGCTTGCCATAGTAATGTTGAAGGGGGTAGTGCTTCCTGTGAAGAATGTTTTCAACCATTTACTTTTAGCCTATGTGTGATATTTTCCTCCTTGGGTTTTGGAGTTTAGAGGTACAAGGAAGATCTGGTAGCAGAACACCTGAATTCCTGGTGGTGAGAGGATGTGGCCCCTGGACCCCTCCCGGAAAGAGGTGCTGAGGTTTGCAATCAGCTGCCGTGGCCTGACTCTGATGCTACAGGTCAGCCTTAGATCTTTTATCTTGAACATGATTTTGCTACATGACTGGGCCAGGCACAAAGATTAGTTCCTACCTCCTTTTTACCTCCCAGGTGTTCTCCTCCATGTGGGGAATTATAAAGATACAGACTTTATAGTCAAAAAGTGGACAGGAATCTTAGAAACAGTATTAATCCTGTTTTACACATGAAGGAGCAAAGGCTCAGAAAGGTCAAACAACTTCTCAAAGCTATACAGCAAGCTAGAGAAGGGCCAAAGTTAGACCCCAGGTTTCTTACTTCACAAGGTAATCATCTTTCCAACAGACCTTAATGATTTGATGGTCTTTCCAACAGACAGTGATGCTTTTAAGGTGTGACAGCTCAAAGTATTTCCTGGGTGCCCTCACCAGGACGCAGAGCATTGTGTCAGTCAGGTGAGGGAAAAAGGTGACACTATGCAAGTTCTGAGACCACCTATGTATATTCATTTATCAGTAATGACTTCTCCTCTTTGCCCAAGTGTCTCCCCTTGTTGCCTCACCCACAGACCCTCAGTTTATCTGCCCCTTTACAACTCCTTTTCCCTGGTGACTGCCCCTGATACATATTTTAATCAAATTTCAAATATATATATATGAATTATTTGGTGCCTAGCACAGTGCCCAGTGCTTAGCGGTCCTCAACATATGCTCATAAGTGAGTGAATATTGTTGAATGTATGCCAATACCCTAGAGATGTTATATTAACATAAATATGTGTGCTTTTATATCACCACTACCATTCACTGAGGCTCCTGGCTGGTTCCTTGGTAGAAAGTTCCTTTCCTCTCCTCCCCCAGGCTCTGCTGGGTTCCAGGTTTAATTAAAATGTTTTCAACTTGCAGGTTAGGGCTGTTATCTGTGACTATCACTCCTGTCCCATTTGTTTTCAGTATTTGAGGTGGCCTGATTAAAAAAACTCAGATCAAAAAGAGAAAGAGCCTTAAAAATAGGGTTATGCTTCTGTTGCCAGGGTGAGGAGACTATGACTCAGTGGCTCTGGACCAGCATCAGCTGAGTTTTTGGCAGAACCAAAAGAGTAATACTGCAAGTCAGCATCTAGAATAAGGAAGAGGACAGCTGGATTCTAATTCAGTTGGAGATTTTGGAAACAGTAAATTCCTCAATTCCTGAAGTTCATTCAGCCACTAAAATTTTATTAGGTACCTATTGTATTCTAAGAACTGCTAGGTGGTAAGTGCAAAAAGTCATTTCTTTGCAGGGAATAGTGGCACATCCTTGTAATCCCAGCACTGAAGGAGGATGAGTCAAGAAGATTGCAAGTTTGGGTTCTGCCTGGGCAACTTAGACCCGGTCTCAAAATAAAAAGTAAAATGGGATAGGGTTATAGCTCAATGGTAGAGCACCCCTGTGTTCAGTTCCCAGTACTGAAAAAACAAGCAAAAAACCAGTTGTCTCTTTTCTCTTAAGTAGTTGACGATCTAATGGGGAAAATGACATTTAACAATAAAAGTGGGCCAGGCATGGTGGTGCACACCTGTAATCCCAGCACTCTGGAGGCTGAGGCAGGAGGATTCCTGCGAGTTTGAGGCCAGAGTAAACTACCTAGCAAGACCCTGTCTCAAAAAAAAAAAAAAAAAAAAAAAAAACATTTTGTTATCTCCTCCCTCTCCCCTCACCATTTCTAGCTTTAAAGCACATTCCATCAGATAGAATATCCCTAGTTACCCTTCATAGTTGCTGTCATCTCTGTCAATGATAGTTATTCCTTGAAGGTATAGCTCGTGGCTCACTGTCACTCTCTCCAGCACCGGTTCTGTCAATATCTTTGTTTTGATATTTTGATATTAATGATGTTGATACATCCAGTGTCCTGGTCTCACTTCCCTTGTCCTGTTCCCTTCTAATGATCTTGTCCTCACCACCCTCATTCTAACACCCTGTACTCCCAAGCCTTGCCAAATAATCTGTTTTAAACATCGCATTCTGTGACCACTGTCTCCTACCTCTCCAGCTGACTCCTATTACCCTAGTTCTAACGATTCTTCCACCCTTTCAGTATTTATAATCCATTGATCTCCCACTGTTTCCCTATCCCTCACCCATATAATAGGCTCAGGTCCCTTTTTTACCCAGATAAGATTGAGTGGTCTCTCATAATCATTCCTATGCATACCTGTTGAACTCTCTTGGTCCCTTCTCTCTATGCTTTATTCATAAGACAAAAGTCCAACCTTGGTTAGATCCAACTTTCTTCCTCCTCCTCTGTGTCTCCATTTACCCAGAGAAAACACGTAATTGTACTAATGAGTCATTGTTTTATACAAAATCACTAACCCAAGTGAGACGTTAGTGCCACCTGGCAATCTTGGTGTATTTTCGTTACCCATCCTCTCTCCCGTTCATTAAAAAATTTCTGCATATCAGAATCACCTGAGTGACTTAAAAAGAAAAATCCATGGGGCCAGTGAGATGGCTCAGCGGCATAAGCGCCTGCCTTGCAAGCGCGAGGGCCCGAGTTCGACTCCCGGATCCCACATACGAAAAAGGGGCCGGTGATATCGCTCAGCAGCACGGGTGCCTGTTGGCGTGCGAGGTCCTGAGGTAGACCCCCCGGTACCCACAAAAAAAAAAAAAAAAAAAAAAGAAAAATCCATTTGCCAGGCTGTACCCCATGGCATTTAAATCATGAAATCTCTGGGAGGACTCCAGGGATCGGTATTGTTTTAAACTTTCTTGGTGATTTGAGGGCACAGACTATTTTGAAATTGAGGGTTATAGGTAACTTTTTTTTTTGTCTTTTTTTTTTTTTTTTTTTTTGTGTGGGTACCGGGGGGTCGACCTCAGGACCTCGTGTGCCAACAGGCACCCGTGCCGCTGAGCGATATCACCGGCCCCTTTTTCGTATGTGGGATCCGGGAGTTGAACTCGGGCCCTCGCGCTTGCAAGGCAGGCGCTTATGCCGCTGAGCCATCTCACCGGCCCTTTTTTTGTCTTTTTGAGACAGGGTTTCACTATGCAGTTCAGGCTGGCCTTGAACTCACTTTGTAGCCCAGCCTAGCCTTGAACTCCCAGTGATCCTCCTGCCTCAGCCTCCCGAGTGCTGGGATTACAGGCGTGCGCCACCACACCCGGCTTTTTTTTTTTTTTTTTTTTTTTTTGAGACAGAGTCTCACTATTCACTATGTAGTTCAGGCTGGCCTTTAACTCACTTTGTAATGTAGGCTGGCTTTGAACTTGTGGTGATCCTCCTGCCTCAGCCTCCCAAATGCTGGGATTACAGGCATGAGCACCATGCCTGGTCAATAGGTAATTTATTTTACATTTTCCTCTTTTCTCAAATTTCTAACAAATTTTTCCCAATACTTTCAGTTGATAATTTGTTTTCTTGAGTGAAAACTCAAAAACAATCAAAGGCATTGGAAGAGATCTTTTACATGCTCCCACCATATCCATCACCTTACCTACATCTGCACCTGTGTGCCTTCATTAATGAAGGCTGGATGAACCTCTCTAAGGCTGCCTTCTCCACTTGTCTAACAGATTCCATCCCTTATTACCTGTCCAACCATTTTTACTCTTCTTTTCTTTTTTCTTTTTTTTTTTGAGACAGTGTTTTAGTATTAGTTCAGGCTGGCCTTGAGCTCACTTTGTAGCCCAGACTGGCATCAGACTTGTGGTGCTCCTTCTGCCTCAGCCTTCCGAGTGCAGGGATTACAGGCGTGTGTTACTATGCCCAGCTTCCCCTCTCTTTGCATATTCAGTGATTTCCTTTTCATTGGATTATCCCCAGTGCCATCCTACTTTAAAAAAATTTTTTTTCAGCTATCATAATTTTCTGTGATAGCCTGTGCTGTGTTTCCCAGATGCAGCATGTACTTTTATCTTTGCTCTTTCCCTCTTTTTCTATTTTTTTTTTTTTTTTTTTTTTGTGGGTACCGGGGGGTCGACCTCAGGACCTCGCGCGCCAACAGGCACCCGTGCCGCTGAGCGATATCACTGGCCCCTTTTTTTGTATGTGGGTTCCGGGAGTCGAACTTGGGCCCTTGCGCTTGCAAGGCAGGCGCTTACGCCGCTGAGCCATCTCACCGGCCCTTTCCCTCTTTTTCTATTTACTCTGTCCAAGCTCTCTCTTCAGAGCCAATTTCTCTCTCTTCATTTTTGCTTTCTTTTTTTTTTTTTTTTTTTTTTTTTATTAAGTTTATTGGTACAATTTATTTATTTATTTATTTATTTATTTATTTAATATATGCAGGTACCAGGAGTCGAACTCAGGACCTTGTGCTTGCCGGGCAGGCGCTTATGCTGCTGAGCTATCTCACCGGCCCGCATTTTTGCTTTCTTGAATAAATTTTGCCACTGCTAAAAAAAAAATTTTTTTTTTCTCTTGATCCCACATTGTCATACACCTGCTACCCTGTTTCTCTGCTCCCCTTTACAGCAAAACTCTTGAAATCAGTTCTCTTTCACTCATTTTCTATTGAACCTATTCTAGAGAGGCTTCTTTTTCCTCCACTCCTTTGAAATAGCTCTAGTTAAACTTACCAGGGACTTCACATTACTGAGTTCAATCCCCATCATACCTGACCTATCAGCAGCATTCAAAAGAGTTGCTCCCTCCTGTTCTTCACTTGGTTCTAAGATAGCATGCTCTCCTGGGTTTCCCCCCACCTCACTGTTCCTTCCTTATCTTCATGCTGGACCCTCACCTGCTTTCAAACCTCTTAATTTGACATGTCTAGGGCTTCACTGTCAGATCTGTTCTCTTTCTGCAGTGGAGGAATCTCCTTCAGTCTTATACCTGTAAATACCATCTGTGTATCCATACACTTCCATCTCCAATTTGTATCTCTAGCCCCAATTTTTATTCACAGACTCGAACATCTTGTTTGACTTTTTTCTTTTTTTTTTCAAGACAGGATCTTACTGTATAGTTCAGGCTGGTCTTTTTTTTTTTTTTAAAGAAAAAAATAGAACAAAATTTCAAAACAGCATAATAGGAGGGTAACAATGGTTAATACATTATGTATTGTTATCTTTAAATTAGTTACTCAGGGTACAATATATCAGCATTCAGTTGTCCAAACAATATTAGCACAAACCTTTCTTTTCAATGAACTAAGCAAAATTAGTAGTGTATCTATCTTAACTATCTTATATATATATATATAATTTTTTTCTTTTCCCTTCTTTCTTTTCTCCATTCCCCCATCCCAGTTTCTCTTTCCTTTTGAACAGTTTCTTCCTGTTTTACCATATCTATTGTACATTTTGGATCTTATTTACTCTTTCAGTTTCTCACACTAGGGAGACAATACGATGTTTACACATGTGTGTCAGGTTTATTTCACTTATGAGTATTTTCTCAAGTTGCATCCATTTACCTATAAAAGTCTCCAGTTTATCTTTATGGCTGAGTAGTACTCCATTATATAAACAGACCACATCTTTTTTATCCATTCCTCGGTTGATGGGCATTTGGGTTGTTTCCAAGATCTGGCTATTACAAATTGTGCTGCTATAAACATGGGTGCACATATATCGCTGTGGTACGATGTTTTAATTCTTCTGGGAAGATACCCAGAAGGGGAATAGCTGGGTCAAATAGGACTTCCAATTCTAGTTTTTTGAGGAATCTCCACACTGATTTCCACAGTGGCTGCACCAGTCGACACTCCCATCAACAGTGTAAAAGTGTTCCTTTTTCCCCACAGCTGCTCCAGCACTTGTTTCAGGCTGGTCTTGAACTCACTGTGTGGCCCAGGCTGGCCACAAACTCGTTAAGATCCTCCTTCCTCAGCCTCCCAAGTGCTGGCGTTACAGGCATCACCACCACGCTTGGCTGACTTTTGTACTACAGCCTCCAATTTAGAATTAACTAACCCGAGCTGGGCGTGGTGGCTCACAACTGTAAACCCAGCACTCAGGAGGCTGAGGCAGGAGGATCCCTGTGAGTTCAAAGCCAGCCTGGCCTACAGAGTGAGTTGGAGGCCAGTCTAAACTGCATAGTGAAACACTGCCTCAAAAAGACGACCAAAAAAAAAAAAGATAGAATTAAGTAATCCAAAACTGAGCTGCTGATTTCCTCTAAGTCTCTTCCTCATTGTATTTGCTTTTGCAATGCTGGGGATCAAACCCAGGGACACATGCATGTAAGGCAAGCATTCTACCACTGAGCTGCATTGCCAGCCCTGTTCTTCCTCATTTTATTAAGTGGTAATTCTTTTCTTTCAAGTATTCAACTAAAATCCTGATTCTCGTTCACCCCACAGGCCTTCTTCAATGCCATCATCCCAGATCATCATGCAGAAGCCTTTTCTCCTCCCCGTCTGGCTTCCTCAGGCTGTGTGGATCAGCTTGTGGAAGGTCTTCTGGGTGGTCTCTCTCGCTGGGATGCCGAACACTTCCTGTTCATTGCAGAGCATGGCTACCTCTACGAGCACAACTTTGCCTTCTTCCCTGGCTTCCCCTTGGCCCTGCTGGTAGGGATGGAACTGTTGAGACCCTTGCGGGGACTACTAAGCCATCGGAGTTGCCTACTGATATCAGTGGCATCACTCAACTCCTTGTTCTCCGTGCTGGCCGCAGTAGCACTTCATGACCTGGGTTGTCTAGTTTTGCATTGTCCCCGCCAGGCCTTTTATGCAGCACTGCTCTTCTGCCTCAGCCCTGCAAATGTTTTCCTGGCAGCTGGTTACTCAGAAGCTTTGTTCGCTTTCCTGACGTTCAGTGCTATGGGGCAGCTAGAGAGAGGCCGAGGCTGGATTAGTGGGCTCCTCTTTGCCCTTGCCACTGGGGTGCGCTCAAATGGACTGGTCAGTGTTGGCTTCCTCCTGCATTCTCAGTGCCGAGGCTTTTTCTCTTCTCTTGTGGTGTTGAACCCCCTGAGACAGTTCTTTAAGCTGGTAGCCTCTGTGTGCCTGTCAGTGCTCACACTCAGCTTTCCCTTTGCCCTCTTTCAGTATTATGCATATACCCAGTTCTGTCTGCCAGGCCCTGCCCGCTCCATTCCTGAGCCCTTGGTGCAGTTAGCTGTGGACAAGGGCTATCGGATTGCAGAGGGGAATGAGCCACCATGGTGCTCCTGGGATCTTCCTCTAATATACAGCTATATCCAGGATGTCTACTGGAATGTTGGCTTTCTGAGATACTATGAGCTCAAGCAGGTGCCCAATTTTCTGCTGGCTGCACCGGTGGCTATATTGGTTTCCTGGGCAACTTGGACCTATGTGACCACGCACCCTTGGCTCTGCCTTACACTTGGGCTTCGAAGGAACAAGAACAGTAAGACCCTAGAGAAGTCCAATCCCGGCTTCCTCAGTCCACAGGTATTTGTTTACCTGGTCCATGCTATATTTCTGCTGCTGTTTGGAGGCCTGTGCATGCATGTTCAGGTGAGGTATATTCCTGCTTGGGGTAAAAATGTGAATATAGGCAAAACTCCCAGAACAGAGAAGAAAGACAAACTTCTCCCATTTGAGTGACTGGTACCTAATCTATACGTTCAGCAACCATTTGGGAATTTTCTTTGTGCCAGACTGAGTCAGACCTCAGGATAGAACACAAGTAAAATAAAATTGCTGCCTGAGTGAGTTTTGTGGTATAAACAGGGAGACAGACATTGAACAGTTAAAATTATAGTATAGTGAGATGGAATAGGACTTGCTGTTTTGAGATACAAAATAAATTTATTTATTTATTTTTTTTTTGTGGGTACTGGGGGGTCGACCTCAGGACCTCGCGTGCCAACAGGCACCCGTGCCGCTGAGCGATATCACCGGCCCCTTTTTCATATGTGGGATCCGGGAGTCGAACTCGGGCCCTCGCGCTTGCAAGGCAGGCGCTTACGCCGCTGAGCCATCTCACCGGCCCAATAAATATTTTTTTAAAACCTCAGATGGAATATTGAGGAAAAGAAGTAGCAGCTAACTCACTGAAGGAGTTGAGGAAGGCATCATCATATTGAAGATGCGTCCTGAAGAATAGGGAGGAATTTTCCATAAAAAACAAAGGAGAAACACCCTAGGCAATGGGAGGGCATGTACAGAGATGTGAAGATTGTGAAAGGACCTGATTCAACTGAGATATAGGAATAAACATGGAGGATGTCTTAGGAACCTTCCCCCAAGTATACCCATGTTAGTTTCTGGAAATAAGTCTGAGCTCAGGCAGGTGCTGTTTTCAGAGGATATATCTTATCTGTTGTGGGGTGGTGGTGACAATACAGAAGGATTAGGCGAGGGTTGATTTTATGTCTGATTTTTGTTCTTGGCTGTGGCCCTAGTTTCAGCATCCCCTGGGAAGTCTTGTCTCCAGGATGGCCTCTCCCTTAGCAGTGTCTACCTCTTGGAGGCATGCATTGGCTATTTGCGAGGTTCTCTGAGCTGTGTAGATAGGAGAGACAGGAAATAGAAAGTGGTATTATGTGTTTGTGACTGGATTGGCTGGTAGAGTGAGTGCCAGCCAAGCTCAGTTTCCAGGGTGGGTGGGGGAGGCAACTTGAAGACTTGGCTCTGAAATCCTGGAAGAGGGGGAAAGTTGAACCACAGGATCTCCAGCCCCTTTCCCTGTGCTTTGCCATTCCTGTGAGATAAGGAAGCCTTCCTAGGTTCCCAAGTGTTAGGTCACAGCCCAGAGTTTAGAGTTCAGATCTTGGGTTAAAATTTGATCACATAGAATTTTTAGCATTGATTGTCCCATTATTGTAAATAGTCTGATGCTGTGTTTTTTTGTAACAAGGAGGTTGCCTAGCAGGTATCGCATGCATATTTATAAGGCACATCCTCAACTTCACTGAATTGCTTTTTCAGTGCAATGTAATTCTAGTCATTGGGCCATTAGTTTACCCAGAAGCGGAGAACCCTGGGCTGATCCATCTTGCATCAGTGACCTTCCCATAAATGTGTGGGTTTTCCCTCTCTTATGATTTCTAGGTTCTCACCAGGTTTTTGGGCTCCTCCACTCCTGTTGTGTACTGGTTTCCAGCTTACTTACTTGAGGATCAAGAGCCACTGTTGAGATCCCTAGAGACAGTGCCTTGGAAGCCTCTTGTGGAAGAC
This sequence comes from Erethizon dorsatum, assembly GCA_028451465.1. Classification (NCBI taxonomy): domain Eukaryota; kingdom Metazoa; phylum Chordata; class Mammalia; order Rodentia; family Erethizontidae; genus Erethizon; species Erethizon dorsatum. The sequence goes on along the minus strand of CM051827.1, from coordinate 115,067,621 downwards.
TTCCCATCAGGACAAAAGGTTCCCAGAAATTCTATCATGGGACTTTTGTACAACTGGAAAACCTGTTCTCCAGTCACACGATACATTCTAGGCTACTTCCTGACTTACTGGCTCCTGGGACTACTCCTGCATTGCAACTTCCTTCCTTGGACATGACCTGGAGTCTCAAGGGACAGGCTGGAACCTGGAAGCTGACTTAACCCAGGATCTGAAAGTTAAAAGACACACTGGTGCTGCCTGTGCTGTACTGGGATCATTGCTCTGTCCATTAGAACCCTTTCAAATAACCATCATTTTTTTTGAGACAGAGTCTCGATATGTAGCTCAGGCTGGCCTTGAATTTACTATGTAGTCCAGGCTGGCCTCAAACTCATGGCAATCCTCCTGCCTCAGCCTCCTGAGTTCTGGGATTACAGGTGTGCACCACCATGCCCATCCTCACCCTCGTCTTTGGATGGTGGTTTGGAATGGGAGAAGCATAAGCCACTAGAAAGACCCTTCTGGGGCAAGTTTTAGAGTAATAACTATTTTCACTGTGAGTGAAGATAATCTTATTCCAAGTCTAAAATACCCCTGGAGGGCTGGTGAGATGGCTCAGCGGCGTAAGCACCTGCCTGGCAAGTGCAAGGGCCCGAGTTCAACTCCCAGAACCCACATATGAAAAAAAGGGCCAGTGATATCGCTCAGCGGCACGGGCGCCTGCTGGTGTGCGAGGTCCTGAGGTCGATCCCCGGTACCCACAAAAATAAAATAAAATAAAATAAAAATAAATAAAATAGCCCTGGATCTGTCTAGTTAGTCAGCATAGCAGAGACAGTCTTAAACTTGCCACTGACTCATACACATTTAAATGTAAATTATTTAAATGTATGCTTGATCAAAGGCTCTAGCAAACAGACTTGTGATAGTCCACACAAGATAGTGCAGACCTAGACAGTGTGGTGCCAGTAGGAAAATGGGACTATCTTCTTAAAGTGGCATATTTCTGAAGATTTTTTTCTTGTGATTTGTGCATTTGTTTATATAAAAAAAATCTTTACAAAGATATACTAATTAAACAACTTTTATCTTTTTACAAATAATAGAGGTTTGGGGTATAGCTCTTTTATAAAATTTGTGAGACCCTGGGTTGATCCCCAGCATCAAATAGTAATATAAATCACTTGGAAGAAATATCAGGGTAAGACTGGCAGGAAGCCGGGCATGGTGGTGCATGCCTGTAATCCTAGCACTCATAGGCCGAGGCAGGAAGATCACTGTGAGTTCAAGGCCAGCCTGAACTACATAGTGAAACCTTGTCTCAAACAAACAAACAAACAAATAATAAAAAGAATGTGGCAAGGGGCCGGTGAGATGGCTCAGCGGCATAAGCGCCTGCCTTGCAAGCACGAGGGCCCGAGTTCGACTCCCGGAACCCACATACGAAAAAGGGGCCGGTGATATCGCTCAGCAGCACGGGTGCCTGTTGGCGCACAAGGTCCTGAGGTCGACCCCCCGGTACCCACACACAAAAAAAGAATGTGGCAGGAAGCTAGACATAATGGCACATGCCTATAATCCTAGTATTGTGGGAGGCTGAGGCAAGAGGATCACAAATTTGAACTCAACCGGGCAATTTAGCAAGATTCTGTCTTTTTTTTCTTTTTTTTTTCCCCTGACAGGGTCTCACTATGTAGTTCAGGTTGTGTGTGTGTGTGTGTGTGTGTGTGTGTGTATGTGTGTGTGTGTGGAATCGAAATCAGGACCTTGTGCTTGCCAGGCAGGCACTGTACCACTGAGCTATATCCTGGCCCCTAGTTCAGGCTGTTCTTGAACTCACTATGTAGCCCAGGCTGGCCTTGAACTCATAACAATCTTCCTGCTTCGGCCTCCTTATGTATTGGGATTACAGGCGTGTGCCACCATGCCTGCCTTCAAAAAATTTATTATTTTTTATTTTTAAAATTTTACTGGTACATTTTAGATACACATAATGGTAACATTCATCATAGGGAATTTGTACCTGTACATGATATGTCTTGCTGCTTTTTTTTTTTTTTTTTCCTGTTCTCCCCTCCCTTCAACCCCTCTTCCCTTCTTTATTTACAAAAGCTTTGTTTCCATTTTTTCCTTTCTGGGGTTAGATGGAATCTCAGGGTTGTTTTAATTTTCATTTCTCTAGTAGGGGCCAGCGATACTGAGCATTTTTGTGTGTATTACTGGCCATTTGTAGGGCCTGCACTTTAGCTGGACATACAGCTCAGCGAACCCCAGACCCCTTGTAGAAGGGCTTGGCTTTACAGACCCACAGGGGCTCCAGCTTGTTCGAAAGAAATATACCTGTCCTGCACCCAGGGATCCGATTTGCTGGGGATGTAGCTTAGTGCAAAGGCCCCAGATTTAATCCTTAGTAGTATAAGACACAAACAAAAACAAAATAACTGTGGCAAGAGCCCTGGATTCTAGTCCCCTCAATACAGCCCCAGCTCTGTGACCTTGGGTAAGTTTCAGAACATTTGTTACAGCTTCTGAAACTAGGGGAGATACTATGCTGTCATTCCTAGGGAAGGAGGGGGTTGTTAAGCTCTAAGACCTTGAGAGGTGCCTTAAACAACAGAATCACCCCAGTCTAACTGCTTATGTGGACACTCAAATGTATCTTTAGAAGACAGTATCTCCATTTCTCCTGTTTTCAGCCTTTAGAAGAAACTTTTCCACCCCTGGGTGCAACTCTGAGAAGTAACTGCAGTGATCTTTTCTTTGAACAAGGGAGAACAGTGACACCTGCCAAATAAGGCTGCTTGTGCTACATAAAGTACTAGCAGTGTCTAGTTTTCCTGCCATTCTCAAGTGCCTGTGCTTGCTTCTTGGTAGACTTGGGTCAGAGGAGCCATACAGCAGCCTGGAAGAGTAAATTGTGGGTAAGTCCAAGTTTGAAATGGCATCTCCCCTGCTTTTAGTTACGTGCCTATCATTAATGGTAGTAAAATCACTGACCCTGCAGAGCAGTTTTTGCCCATTCCTTGAGCCAGGTAAGAGTTTGGCTCTGTATCATCATCCTTCTTATTGCCCATTTGAGCCAAAAATTCCAATAAGCAAAAATTCTTCAAAACAGATGGGTAATCATCAGCAGCTTCTGGAGAGCCCCGAGTTGGAATTTGGACACACTCCCTCCGACTGTGACAGAAAGCTAAACTTGCCAGCTGAAGGGAAGCTCCTGGCTGAGGCCCAGCACCCTCTGTGGGAGCCTCTGGCCAGCTCGGCCAATAAGCATTTCCACCCATTGCCACAGCACTAACACAGCCGAGTGTTTGGTCTGGAGTCAAATGCTTCTGAAAATGTACACACAAATCAGGGCAGCCCTCTACCTTCTGCCAAGACACAGAATGCCCTCCTTGGCAAAAGATGATCACCTCTGCCCTAGTGTCCTTCCAGCTGGCAGAAACTTCTCACCAGCAGCTGCAAATCCAGCCACTTCCACCCTGTGTGCAGGAGTTGGGGTCCTGTTTCAACTCTTTATTGCCCATCTCAGAGCACTAGAGTCAGAGTCCTTTACTGTTGACTTTTCTTGTTTGCTTGCTTTTGGGGGATAATCAGGATTGGTTGTTCCCCTTCTAGAAGATGTGGCTCCAACTCCAGCAGTTTCAGGGTAACTATCACACTGGATCTTATCACTCCCAGAAACCATATGCCTGAAGACCCTGGGTAGGTAGACACACTTGGTACAGCCTGGAGAAGAACAGGGTTTTCTGTCTGACCTTGGAGAGAGGTCTAGTTGCTATTCTGTAAGGATCTAAGGAATGGGCTAATTTTATGGCCAGCAGCTGTCCTTTTACCATCCTATTAACAGTCTTTAATAGTCTGGAAGAGGGACATGAAGAACCCAAGACAGGAAGCTTCTTGTTTACCCTGAGAACTAACAATACCACAGCTGGGTTGGGCATCTACAGTTTCAGAGAAAAGTCATTTCCTTCTGAGATCCTGCTAAAACAGAAACCAGACAGGCTTCGTGTACCTAGAAGTAGATGCTTTTTTGTTCTTTAATGAAGATGGGAGGAGATGGGGAGTATTTGACATGTCTTTACCAGTCCCCCTGAGGGGAAAGAGGTCATTCCTTTTTTTTTTAACAAACCCTCTCACCTTCATCTAAAAATAACATAGACAGGCTTAAGAAATTGGAATTGAATAATTCTTACAGCTTTTTCTTTTCTTTCTTTCATTTATCTATTTTATTTATTTATTTATTTTTCATCCTAGGGATTGAACCCAGAGCCTTGCACATGTTAGGCAAGTACTCTACCACAGGATTATACCTCCAGCCCTCTTTTTGCAATTGTCCAGGCTAGCCTCAAACTTGTGAGTTTCTTGCCTCTTAAATAGCTGGGATTATAGGTATATGCCACACATCCAGCAATTTGAACTCTGTGTGTGTGTGTGTGTGTGTGTGTGCATACACGCATGCCTTCACAGTGAGCTATATTCCTATCCCCAGCCTGTTTTTCTATTCATTCATTCATTCTTTTTTTTTTTTTTTAATCAGTGTCTCATTATGTGTTCAGGCTGGCCTTGAACTCACTTTATAGCCCAGAGTGCCTTGAACTTACAGCAGTCCTCCTGCCTTAGCCTCCCAAATCTAGGATTACAGGTGTGTGCCACCACGCCTGGCTTATTTTTTTATTCTGAGACAGAGTCTCAGTCATTAAGTTGTCCAAACTGTGCTGAAATTTGTGATCTTCCTGCCTCAGCCTCCTGAGTGCTTGGATTACAGTTGTGCACCACTATGCCTGGCCTTAAACTTTTTATGATGAAAATGAATTAAAATTTTAATTATACACTTAGGAAAAGGAGAGAGCAAGTACTCTGTGAATTCATACAAAATAGATTCCTTCCCACTTGGAATACCTGAGAAGACTTAGTGGAGAAATGGTAGTTGAGCTGGGCTTTGAAGGATGGGTAGGATTTGAAAGTTAAGGGTAGAGAATGAGTATAGAAGGCAGGAAATGGAACAGGAACCAAGAGCTCAGTTTGAGTGGATTTGAGGTATTGTTATTGAGATCTAGGCTTTGAAATCAGCCCCAACTCCAGCTATATTGTGTACTAGATATGTAAACTTGAGCCAGGTACTGAATCTCAGCCTTACTCATCTGTGACAAATAAATAACCTATGTGGCCTTCCATATCCACAAATTCCACATCTGTGAATTCAACTTTGATTTGAAAATATTTGAGGGCCGGGGATATAGCTCAGTGGCACAGTACCTGCCTGGCAAGCGTGAGGTCGTGAGTTCGATTCCCAGTACCAAAAAAAAAAAAAAAAAAAGGAAAATGTTTGAAAAAAATAATTGTAGTGTACTTCTTTTCATGACATTATCCCCTAAACAGTATTCACTATAACAGCTATTTACGTGGCATTTACATCATATTAGGTATTACGGGTAATCTAAAGATGATTTAAAGTATATGGGATGAAGTACATAGATTATATGCAAAAACTATACTATTTTATATAAGAGACGTGAGTATCCATGGATTTTTGGTTACTTCAAGGGTCCTGGAACCAATCCTCTGTGGATATCTAGGGACAACTGTACTATTCATCCCATAGATGTAAATAACATTATCTCAGAGGGTCATTGTAGGAATTAAGTCTTCCTGCATTAAAAGTGTTTAGCTACTTGGGAGATTGAGGCAGGAGAATCACAAGTTTGCAGCCAGTCTGGACAACTTAGTGAGACCCTGTCTCAAAATAAAAAGGGTTGGTGATGTAGATCATTATTCCCTGGGTTCAATAACCAGTACCACCAAAAAAAGAAAAAGTTTTGGAACAGTGATAACAAAGGAATAGATGCATTTTGGACATTCTGAGTTTACCATGAGCACATTTATATGACAGGAAAAGTGGAATTGGACACAAGAAGAGGGGTCAGGGAGCTATCCACACACATGATAATTCCAGCAGCCATGCCATTGGATGGGATTACCAAAAGAAAGGTTGTAGAGTAGAAAGGAAGGGGTTGTAAGACTGGGCAAGTTGCAGGGCATGCTGGTGCATGCCTGTGATCCCAGCACTCTGAAGGCTGAGGGAGGAGGATTGCCACAAGTTTGAGGCCAGCCTAGGCTGCATAGTGAGTTCAAGGCCAGCCTGGACTACATAGGGAGAGACTGTCTCAAAAAAAAAAAAAAAAATGCTGTTGAGGATCTGGGGATGTAGCTCAGTGTAGAGCACATGCTTAGCATGCACAAGGCCATGGATTCAACCCCCAGCAGTAGGGGGAAAAAAAAACCCTAAGAATTTAGGGATGTATTTCAAGGTAGGTTGACTGCTATAATAAACACCTCCCAAAACTCAGTGGCTTAATCAGAAGAGTTCTTCTATAGGTTTGGGAAGGAAGCCCGATTCTATCCAGTCACTGGGGACCTAGTCTGCATTTTGTGACTTTCCAGAGGGGCACGAAGAGGCCAGCCTACTCCCATTTGCATTCCACCGGCTAGAACTCAAGTCAGGTGGCCACATCTACTCAAAGGGAGGAGAGAGTAGGGTTCCCACAAATAATTTTTCAGTATAATTCTGTTCCAGATATTTTATATGTCATGCTAAGAAATTCTTCATTTATATGAAATTCAAATGGTACTGGGGATCCTTATTTTTATTTATTAAATTTGACGACCCTACTGGGAAGTGAAGTCGTGTTGTGGGTTCAGGAAGACAAGAACACAGATATTTGTATATCACAGTATGACTTCAGGAGCCACATACCTGTCTCTCTTCTTAGAAACACTTGTCCATTCCCAAGGAAAATAACACCAGATCTCATCTAGTCATTGTATTCAGCGTGAAGTCTCTCAATCGCCTTCAGATATGGTTTCTTATGGTGATATATGCTTTAAGAAAATGAAGGGGCTGGTGAGATGGCTCAGCGGCATAAGCGCCTGCCTGGCAAGTGCGAGGACCCGAGTTTGACTCCTGGAACCCACATACGAAAAAAGGGCCAGTGATATCACTCAGCGGCACAGGCGCCTGCTGGCGCACGAGGTCCTGAGGTCGACCCCTGGTACCCACAAAAAAAAGAAAAAAAAGAAAATGAAGTATCTGCACTTCACAAATGCACTCAATAGACCAAAAAAAGAATAACCTCAGTTCAGACTCACATTTGGAAAAGGAATGGGGAAGAGGTACAGCAGTCTGGTCTGAAGCCCTGGATTCCAACTGCTCAGGCATGGCCAACCTATTCTGTGGGACTGGGGGAAGTTCCTTGATGACCTGGCTTTTGTTACAGGAAAGACTTCTTAGTCCTTTGTTCTCCAAGGCTCCTGGTGCCTTCTGGGAAGTTCTTCCTTGTTGATTTTCCTTCATCGCCCCACTGGAGATGGACTTTGGAGATTGTGGCCTCCTGGGAGAATGTTCAGCTTTCACCATGGAAGCATGGGCCTACCATGATTTAAGTTTCAGTCAGTCTAAGGTTTTGTGTGTTAAAATACACATAACATAAAATTAATCATTTTAACCATTCTGTAGTTCTGTGTAGTTCTGTGGCATTAAGTACATTCACATTTTTGGGCAGCCATCACCACTATTCATCTCCCAAACTTTTCATCTTCACAGACTGAAACTCCATACTCATTAAACAATAGCTTCTCATTCTCCTCTCCTAACCTCTGGCAAGCATCGTTCCACTTCATGAATTTGTCTAGTCTAGGTATCTCATATAAGTGGCGTCATAGAATATTTGTTCTTTTCTGTCCGGCTTATTTCACTTAGCATGATGTCTGCAAGTTTCATCCATATTGAGTTTTTTTTCCCTCTCTCTGCCCAGTGTGACCCAGCATTTCTTTTTTTTTTTTTTTTTTTTTTTTTTTTTTTTTGTGGGTACCGGGGGGTCGACCTCAGGACCTCGTGCGCCAGCAGGCGCCCGTGCCACTGAGCGATATCACCGGCCCCTTTTTCGTATGTGGGTTCCGGGAGTCGAACTCGGGCCCTCGCGCTTGCCGGGCAGGCTCTTAAGCCGCTGAGCCATCTCACCGGCCCCAACCCAGCATTTCTTTTTTCTTTTTTTTTTTTTTTTCTTCAGAATTTCTTTTTAAGGGTGAATAAAATTCCACTGTATCATATTTTGCTTACCTGTTCTGTCTGTAAGTGAACATTTTGGTAGCTTCCACTTTATGACTGTTATGAGTAATGGTGTTATAAACATAGCAATACAAATAACAGTAAGTCCCTGACTTATGAACATTCCTTGAGTTGCGAACTTTCACAGATTGGAACGGACTTTACATTACGAACATTCATAGATGCAAACAGATCACGGGAGTAGCTCGCGTGTCTGCCGGACATTGTCACAGTTGTGCTGCTGTGTGCTTACTGTACAGTGCTCAGAGCCCAGGATGTCCGGAAGCAAGAGAGAGCAGTGGCGATGTGGAGGGGGACTGTTAGGAAGTGCAAAGCAATATACACTGTGTATTTGGGTCAAAGGTGTTTAAGACTCACTTTGTCAGACTTATGAACGTTCTTCCAGAATGGAACTCATTTGTAAGACAGGGACTTACTGTATCTGTTTGAGTCCCTGTTTTCAGTTTTTTGGGGTATATGTATATCCAGAAGTAGAATTTCTGGATCATAGGGTAATTCTAATTATTTTGAGGAATTGCCATACTATTTTCCACAACATCTTTTTATTTATTTTTATTTTTTTTCACAACACCTTTTTATATTCCCACCAGCAGCACACATGGGTTCTGATTTATATCCTTGCCAGCACTTGCTATTTTCTAGGTTTTTTTGGTTTGGTTTGGTTTGGCTTGGCTTGTTTTGTTTTTTTGAAACAAGGTCTTGCTATGTAGCTCAGGCTGGCCTTGAACTCACTATGTAGCTCAGGCTGGACTCGAACTCATGGCGATCCTCCTGCCTCTGCCTCTCTGATGCTGGCATTACAGGTGTGCCCCACCACACCTGGCTCTTGTTTTGTTTCTTCATAGTCATTCTAGTGAGTCTGAAGTGGTTTCACATTTTGGTATGTATGGTGTTTTTGTTTGTCTTGTGGTACTGAGGATTGAACCCAGGGGGTCACATGGAGCTGCATCTGTAGCCCCTTTTGTTTTTATTTTTGAGGCAGTATCTTGCTAAGTTACTAAGTCACAAAGTCCTGCCTCAGCCTCCTAGAGTACTGGGATTAAAGGCTTGTGCCACCATGTCCAGCTATAAACAAAAAAATTGTTTTTCAAATTTTGAGACGAGGTTTCCCTAAGTTTCCCAGGCCGACCTTGAATTTGCAATCCTCCTGTCTCACCCTCTGAGTAGATGCTAGTTTTGGTTGTGATTTGTATTTCCCAGATGATTAGTTGTGTTGAGCATCTTTTCATGGGCTTATCAGTCATTTGCATATTGTTAGAGAAATGTCAGTTTAGTGCTCATTTTTTGGAGTTACTTTTTTGTTGAGTTGTTGGTATTCTTTATATACTTTGGATATTAATCCCTCATACATTACTTGCAAATATTTTCTCCCATTCTTTCTGAAGAATGGCAGATTGAACCTATAGCCTGTGCATGCTAGGCAAGTGCATTACCACTGAGCCACATCTCCACACCTATTTTCTCCCGTTCTGTGGGTTGCCTTTTCACTCTGGTTATAGTGTCCTTGTTTTCAGTTCTATTTTTTTCTTTTTTTTTTGTGGTACTGAGAATGGAACTGGGGTCACACTGATACTGGGATCAGTGTGCCTTACCATTGAGCTCCATCCCCAGCCCTTTCTATTTTTTATGTTGAGACAGGATCTCACTAAGTTGCCAAGGCCAGTGTTATGGTTTATATCTAGATGTTCCTCCAAAGCCTCATACACTCGTAGGTGGATCTTTGGGTGGATGTAATAATCATCAATTGGGGGATGTGATAATCATCAGCTGATTAGTTGACTACTGAATTTATAGCTGACTTGCTGTTATGATGTTCGATATTGTGTCCCAGTGATGAGAAATTGCCTTAAGACAGCCAGCTTTTTCAATTTTAATTTTTTATGTATTTGTTCTGTCCGTGTGTGATATTGGGGATTGAACCCAGGCCTTGCACATGCTAGGCAAGTATTCTGCCACTAAGCTACATCATTGGCCTAAGTTTCTAGTTTGTTTGTTTTTTAGACAGAGCCTCACTATGCAGCCCAGGCTGGCCTTGAATTCACTGTATAGCCGAGGCTGGCCTTGAACTCATGGCAGTCATCTTGTCTCATCCTCCTGAGTGCTGGGATTACAAGCATGTGTCACCTTGCCCAGCTTCTAGTTTTGATAAAGTGCAGTTTACCTACTTTTCTTTTGTTGTATACTTTTTGGTGTCATATTCAAGAATCATTGCCAAATCCAATGTCATGAAGTTTTTCTCCTAGGTTTTCTTCTACGATTTTTATAATTTTATTGTTTGTTTGTTTTGGCTTTGTGAGACAGGGTCTCACTATGTAGTTCAGGCTGGCCTTGAACTCAGTTATTTTTTGTTTGTTTTTGAGACAGGGTCTCTCGCTGTGTAGCTCAGGCTAGCTTTGAACTCACTATGTAGCCAAGGCTGGCCTTCAACTTGCGGCAGTCCTCCTGCCTCAGCCTACCATGTGCTGGGATTACTGGTGTGCGCCACCACACCTGGCTTTGAACTCAGTTATGTAACCCAGGCTGGATTTGAACTCCTGGTGATCCTTCTGCTTCAGCCTCCCAAGGCTGGTATCAGGCATGTGCCAAAGATTTTTATAATTTTAGCTCTTAAATTTAGGTCTTTCATCCATTTTGTATATGGTATAAAGGGTCCAGTTTCATCCTTTTACTGGTAGATACCCAGTTTTCCTAGCTCTGTTATTCTATTGGTCTATATGTCTGTCCTTTTAAAAATATTTTTTAAGGGCTGGTGAGATGGCTCAGCGGCATAAGCGCCTGCCTGGCAAGCGCGAGGGCCCGAGTTCGACTCCCGGAACCCACATACGAAAAAAGGGCTGGTGATATCGCTCAGCGGCACGGGCGCCTGCTGGCGCGCGAGGTCCTGAGGTCGACCCCCGCTACCCACAAAAAAAAATATATATATTTTTTAAACATTACATAAAAACAAAATAGTGGGCCGTTGAGATGGCTCAGAGGCGTAAGCGCCTGCCTGGCAAGCGCGAGGGCCCGAGTTCGACTCCTGGAACCCACATACGATAAAAGGGCCGGTGATATCGCGCAGCGGCACGGGTGCCTGCTGGCGCGCGAAGTCCTGAGGTCGACCCCCGGTACCCACACACACACACACAAAAATAGTGTTCATTGTTAGAGCACTTGCCTAGTATGCTCAAGGCCCTGAGTTCAATCCCCAGTAGCATCAAAAACATATAAATAGCCAAGTGTGGTGTTGCACTCCAGTAATCCTAGCACTCTAGGAGGCTGAGGTAGGAGAATCACCATTTCAAGCCCACCCTGGGCAACTTAGTAACTTAGTAACTTGAGACCTTTTCTAAAAATAATAATAATTTAATAAAAGGTCAGTGTGTAGGCACTGGGTTCAATCCCCAGAGCTGCTAAATAAATAAATAGTCTGTGTGCCAGTATCACAGTTTTTTTGTTTTTGTTTTGTTTTGTTTTGGGGATTAAATTGAGGGCTTTCACACTGAGCTACATCTCCAGCCCTTTGTTTATATTTTATTTTCATTTTGAGATAGGGGCTCCTAAGTTGCTGAATTGCCCAGGCTGACCTCAAACTTCTAATCCTCCTGCACCACCATGCCTGCCTATCACACCATTTTGATTAATGTAGCTTTGTATTAAGTTTTGAAATCAGAAAGAGAGAGATCTCTAACTTCATTCTTTTTGTTTAAAATTGTTTTTACTGTTTTGGAGTCCCTCGAGGTTCCATATTTAAAAAAAGAAATGAAAAACATAAATATGGAGAGAGCGATTTTAAGGAACCGGCTCACATGATTAGGCTGACAAAGTCAAAATCTATAGGAAAGGCGGCAGCTAGAGACCTATGGAGGAGTTCATGTTGGAGTTAAAGGCCCTCTGCTGGCAGAATTCCCTTCTTTTTTAGGAAAAGTTGGTCATTTTTCTATTATCTGCTGATTTAAATGTTTATCATTGTCTAAAAAATATGTTCACGGGCTGGGGTGTTGCTCAGTGGTAGAGTGCAGTTAGGATACACAAGGCCCAAGCGCTGTCCACTAGACAGCACTCCAAAATTAATCTTTCTTTCTTTCTTTCTTGTTGGAAACAGGTTATCACTGTAGTTCAGGATAGGCCCTTCCTTCCTTTTCTTTCTTTTCAGGTTTTTTTTTGTTTGTTTTTTGTTTTTTTTTTTTTTTTTTTTTTTTGGATAAAGTCTTGCTGTGTGGTCCAAGCTGGACTTGAACTCACAGTGATGCTCCTACCTCAGCCTCCTCTGAGTGCTGGGATTCCAGGCTTGCACCACCACACCTGGCTCAACTCATATTTTTCTAGACCTTTTCAATCTTACCTTATACTATTTACTGTCTACTAGAAGCAGTCAGCTTTTCCAACCCTGAAAGACTCATGATCTCTGGTATTTCTTTATCCCGCTGCCATCTCTGCTTGAAAGCCAGCTAATTTTCACCTAAGCGTACCTCTTCCTTGGAATACTTTATAAAGATACCTTTGCTAATTATTATGTTTTTCTCTCTGAGCTCCAAACCCACCCATCCTGGAGCTGGGACTCTGCAAATCTTATTTCTGCTCTCAAACGGCTTTGTGTTTGGCATTGTGAGTCAGGGCCACTAGAGGGAGGTAGTGTGGCCAGAGGAAGAAGAGACTTCAGTTCGCTTCTGTTCCTGTGAGGGCCACCTTAGTAACACTCCTGCATTCTGCAGGTCCTGCTTGTAGCTGCAGCAGAAACCAGCTGCTGCTGGTTTAAAGTTTATTTTCCAATTGCAGAACCAGGTCCATCGCTCTCCAGGAGCTGGGTAGTATCTGCTCCTCAGATGTCTGGTTCCTCCAAGCTCAGAGACACTAGACACCAGCCCCAGACTCAGGTTTGAGTGTCAGCTCTGCAGAATCCCCCTAGGTTTTCTAGTTTTACTAATTCCAAACCCTTCCTGTCATTCTCCTAGGCCAAGGAATTACAAATGCTTCCTGCTGTCTGCTACCTCCAGAATATTCAGAAATTTTTACCCTTATAATTATCTGTTATTGTTAACAACTTTGCACTTAACCAGCCTCCCACCACCTTTGGTACTGGGGACTGAACCCAGGGGCTGTACCACTAAGCTATATACCCCAGCCCTTCTTATTTCGTATTTTGCAACAGGGTCTCAGTAGGTTGCCTAGGCTGGCCTCAACTTTCAGTCCTCCTGCCTCAGCCTCCTAAGTAGCTGGGATTATAGGTGTGGGTCATGACATCCACCTAATTAACCATTATTGGTGGGGGGGCCCACTGGGGTTGAACCTAGGCCTTCATATTGAACTACATCCCCAGTACTTTTTTATTTTTTATTTTGAGACAGAGTCTCCATAGATTGCTGAACTACCCAAGATGGTCTCAAATTTGCAATCCTTTTCCCTCAGGCTCCTTGAGTATTGGGATTACAAGTGTGCATCATCACACTCAGTTTAACCATTCTTTATATTAAATTATCTCTCTCAATAGTTGGTATGGTTTCTGTCACATTGACTAGAGCCTGACCAATACAGAAGTTGGTATTAGGAATGGTGAGAAGAAATAGACTCCAAAAGATGAGATTAGGAAATTGGCTTGATTGTATCACTGGGTTTGAATGTGCTGAGCTCCTTGCCAATGAGAGATGTGATGCTGTCAATTCATGGCATGCTGTGGCATCACAAGTAATCAGATCATCACCTGTGGTTATTTGTGACGAAGTGCCAACTAAAGCAAATGCCTTGGAGGCCCAAGTGGTTGTTGTGCTTGACTGTTATGGCAGTGACAGTGACTGTAAGGGCTACGGTGTGGGGTAGATTCTTCTGATTACATCAGAGTCCTTGCAGAAAGAAAATGACAAGCTCAGATCTTTAAATTCTCAGCTCAAGTCATGGTCAGAGAACTCTAGAGCTTCCATGCTAGCCATAAAAAAAACCAACTTTTAATTTCTTGTAGCCACCAAACTGCTTGCTATGAATAAAACACAAAAATTGTGCATATTGCAGAACTACAGCAGTTGAATCCAGTCTTTCTGATGATTGTATAGGAGTAGGACCCTGAAACTTGAAGTAGAGACACCTGATTTGTCTCAAAGATGAAAAGCTTTGACTCCATCTGAGCTTCCCTTGGCAGAGGAAGCATCTTGTCCTCTGTGTCTGAGGAGATCAGCTTGCTCTTGCTTGGAAAACATGTAATACTCTCCCATGAGACAGAAGATACGTCATGCAAAGATATGCCATTCTGGGCCGGTGAGATGGCTCAGCGGCTTAAGCGCCTGCCCGGCAAGCGCGAGGGCCCGAGTTCGACTCCCGGATCCCACATACGAAAAAGGGGCCGGTGATATCGCTCAGTGGCACGGGCGCCTACTGGCACGCGAGGTCCTGCGGTCGACCCCCCGGTACCCACAAAAAAAAAAAAAAAAAAAAAAAAAAAGATATGCCATTCTCCTTTCACCCAGATCATCCTTTGCTGCCACTGGACCATCACTAGGGTCAAATCTCAGCATTCTCCAAGAGTGCAGGTACAAAATCTGACTTGTAAGGAAATAACTTATACACTAACTGATTGCAAGATTTTCCTGACATACAGACTGTTATGGTTTAGAGGAATTTCCCCCCCAAAAAATCTCATGTGTTCACAGGTGGGGTTTTTGAAAGGTGATTGGATCCTAAGGGCACTATAGTCGTCGTAGCTGAATGTGCTCTCAGGGGCTGGAGCCTGGGCAGAAGAGATGGGTCACTGGGGTTATGACCTGGAAGGGTATACTCCCTCCCTGGCTCCTCCTTTCTCACGGCCACCCTGAGTTGAGCACCTTTTCCTCCACCATGTCCCTCTGCCACACTGTTTCTGCCTTGGAACTAGCTGACCATGGGCTGAAACTATGAGCCAAAATAAAACTCCTCCTTTATGTTGTGGTTGTCAGGTATTGTGTCTCAGTGATAGGGAAGTGACTAAGACATAGAAATCTGGGGAACTTAGGTGTGATGGCACTCACTTGTAAACCCAGCACTTGGGAGGCTGAGGCAAGAGGGTTGCCATGAGTTCAAGGCCAGCCTGGGCTACATAGTGAGACCCTATCTCAAAAAAAAGAAAATACTGTTCACAGATAACAACTTCCCTACATCAGCTATTCCTTTTAGAGATAAGAAAGCTGTATTGCCCCATAAGGAGCAAGTGTTTTTCATAATAAGAATTAGCTGACTGGGCCGGTGAGATAGCTCAGCGGCATAAGCGCCTGCCTGGCAAGCATGAGGCCCTGAGTTTGACTCCCAGTACCCCCATACGAAAAAAAGGGCCAGTGATAACACTCAGCAGCACAGGCACCTGCTGGCACACGAGGTCCTGAGTTCGACCCCCAGTACCCACAAAAAAAAAAAAAAAAAAAAAAGAATTAGCTGACTGAGCCCTTCTTTGCTTTGCCACCAAGGAGTGCAAAGCCAAAATTTTAGTTCAATCATTCAGGTAGGCCCTTAGTCTTGATGTTCTATTCTAATTTACATTTGTCATATTCTGTTTTTGTATTTCTTATTATACTTTACACCTTTTCTCAAAGTTTTTTATTTTTAATTCTTTTTTATTTATTTTTTAAAGACAACAAGTAAACATTCCCATGTATTAACAAACTCAAACTCAAGCATTAGAGAATGTACAAATACCTTTTGGAGAAAAATATTACTCAGTATAAGATTAAGCCATGTAAAAGCCAGGTAAAAATAGAAGACTAAGGAATGGAATAGTCACAGTGAAAGTGCATTTTCGTACTAGGGAGACAATATGATGTTTACAAATGTGCGTCCAGTTTATTTCACTTGTGAGTATTTTCTCGAGTTGCATCCATTTACCTATAAAAGTTTCCAGTTTATCTTTCTTTATGGCTGAGTAGTACTCCATTGTACAGAAATACCACATCTTTTTTATCCATTCCTCGGTTAACGGGCATTTGGGTTGTTTCCACGATCTAGCTATTACAAATTGTGTTGCTATAAACATGGGTGCACATATATCACTGTGGTATGATGTTTTTAATTCTTCTGGGAAGATACCCAGAAGGGGAATAGCTGGGTCAAATGAGAACTCCAATCCTAGTTTTTTGAGGAGTCTCCACACTGATTTCCACAGTGGCTGCACCAGTCGACACTCCCACCAACAGTGAAGAAGGGTTCCTTTTTCCCCACAGCCCCTCCAGCATTTGTTATTAGTTGACTTCTTGATAACAGCCATTCTTTCTGGGGTAAGATGGAATCTCAGTGTTGTTTTTATTTGCATCTCTCAAATGACTAGTGATGTTGAACATTTTTTCATATATTTATTTGCCATTTGTATTTCTTCATCTGAGAAGTGTTTATTCATCTCAGATGCCCATTTTTGGATTGGGTCTTTAAATTTGGGAGGTCTGATTTTTTTGAGTTCTTTATATGTTCTCGATAGTAATCCTTTGTCTGAGGAACAGCTGGCAAACATTTTTTCCCACGTCGTGGGTTGTCTCTTCACTCTGTTGGTGGTTTCTCTTGCTGTGCAAAAGCTTTTTAATAAGATGAGATCCCAGTTGTTGATTCTTTGTGATACTTCCTGTGCGATGGGGGTTTTATTCATAAAGTCTTTGCCTACACCAATGTCTTCAAGAGTTTTACCTATTCTATTTTCCAGGAGATTTAATGTTTCTGTTTTAATATTTACTTCTTTGATCCATTTTGAATTTAGTTTAGTGCATGGTGAAAGATATGGGTCTAATTTTAATCTTCGGCATGTGTAGAGCCAATTTTTCCAGCACCATTTATTAAAGAGCCTATCTTTCTTCCAGTGAATGTGTTTGGCACCTTTGTCAAAGATAAGGTGGCTTAGTATGTCTGGAGTTGTTTCTGCATCTTCTAATCTGTTCCATTGATCTTCGGGTCTGTTTTTTTGCCAATATCACACTGCTTTTTATCACAGTAGCTTTGTAGTATAAGTTCAAATCAGGGATTGTGATGCCCCCTGCCTTGCTTTTGTTGCCCAGAATTGCCTTTGCTATTCTAGGTCTCTTCTGGTTCCAGATGAATTTTAGAGGATTGTTTTCTGTAATTCTGTGAGATATGTTGTTGGGATTTTGATCGGAATTGCATTAAATCTGTATAACAATTTTGGAAGTATGGCCATTTTCACTATGTTGGTTCTTCCGACCCAAGAGCAAGGGATATCTTTCCATTTTCTGATATCCTCTTCAATCTCCTTTTTCAGAGTACTGTAGTTTTCAGTGTAGAGGTCTTTTACCTCCTTTGTGAGATTGATTCCTAGGTATTTCATTTTTTTAGATGTGATTGTGAAAGGTGTTGTTACCCTAATTTCTCTCTCAGTGAGTTTGTTATTGGTGTACAGGAAGGCTATTGATTTTTGAGTGTTGACTTTTTATCTAGCTACACTACTGAATTTGCTTATTAAATCTAGCAATTTTTTTTGTCTACAATAAAATTTTATTTTAATATAATCTAAACACATACCATTTAGAAAATACCAAGAAAAATTTATGTACAAGAGTTGATGCTATTGCATTTGGATAAAGCTGGCAAGTTCTTGCTACTAGCATAGCCCAGGAAACACCACTGAGGAAACCTAATATATTGGAATAGATGTTGTGGCATTTGGCCCACAGTTTGATAGCTCTCAGAGTTAACCTGAAGTTGTCAATGTTTGGTACTAGATGTAAAATTTCATCGGTTACCCTGCAACCATTAAGACTTCTTATGCATCTTATATCTAAATTTTTAAGCAGACTGTCATCTCGTAGGTCCAAATCTTCTGGAATAGTCTGCAGTGCTAATCTTGCAAACAAAATATCAATCTCTATCCCATCAAAACAGAGTTTGATGACTGGTACAAATGCCTCTTCAACAGCTCTTAAATCTTTTACTTCTTCCTGTAATTTCAATTTATCATAGAATGAGGTGAAAAAGTCACTTCGATCAACATGTCTCGGTGCAACACATAATGCATCAATATCGGCACCTTTTGTATGTACTCCTAATCTGTAAGATCCAAATGTAAAAATTTTTCCTCCAACATTTTCAATTACAGATTGTGGAAGATTCTTGCTTTCACTGATTTCTCGTATCCACTCTTTCACCAGGTTATTTAATTTTCCCAAAATTAAAATCCTGCGCTGCAGTTCTTCTTCCTCTTCAAAAACCCCAAAGGGCTTCAGAGTCTCAATGAGTTTCTGTGTCAGCACCCAGTCGGTCTACTTGGGGGCTGCTAAGCTGATAGGCGAGGTGATGCCATAGTGCTTCTGTGGCGGCTGCGTCTGTTGTGATCCCTGTGTTGTAACTGGAAAAGGCATCATCTCCTGCGCTGGCACCGCCTAATCACTTCCCCCCCACAACCGCTGCCGCCGCCGCTGCCGCCCTGGGCATGATCCACTGAGGCGGGAGGGAGGGGGAGCCTGCCTCAGCCCTGGGTCCAACCCCACTCCTGCACCCGCTCCCGCTGCTTTAAGGGCTTCTTCTCCTTCCCCTTCGTCCTAGCGTGGCGCCCGTGCGCTACCACAGCAACGTTCTCAAATCTAGCAATTTTTTAGTGGAGTTTTTGGGGTCTTGTGTGTAGAGTATCAGGTCGTCTGCAAATAATGATAATTTAACTTCTTCCTTTCCAATCATTATTCCTTTTATTTCTTGCTCTTGTCTAATTGCTCTGGCTAAAGTTTCTAGGACTATGTTGAATAAGAGTGGGGACAGTGGACATCCCTGTCTTGTTCCTGATTTTAGAGAGAAGGCTTTCAGTTTTTGTCCATTTAGTATGATATTGGCTGTTGGTTTGTCATAGATAGCTTTTATCAGATTGAGATAAAGACCATCTATTCCAATTTTCTGTAGGTTTTTTATCATGACTGGGTGCTGGACTTTGTCAAAAGCTTTTTCTGCATCTATTGAGATGATCATATGATTTTTGTCCTTGGTTCTGTTAATATGGTATATTACATTTATTGATTTACGTATATTGAACCATCCTTGCATCCCTGGGATGAATCCAACTTGGTCATGGTGTATAATCTTCTTGATGATTTGCTGCATTCTGTTTGCCAGTATCTTATTGAGGATTTTTGCATCTATGTTCATTAGGGAGATTGGTCTGTAGTTCTCTTTCTTAGTTGGGTCCTTCTCTGGTTTTGGTATCAGGGTAATGCTTGCTTCCAGGAATGAATTTAGGAGTATTGCTTCCCTTTCAATTTCATTAAAGAGTTTGAGAAGTAGTGGTGTTAGGTCTTCTCTAAATTTCTTGTAGAATTCAGCGGTGAATCCTTCAGGGCCTGGGCTTTTCTTTGTTGGGAGGTTTTTAATAACATCTTTGATTTCATTGATTGTTATTGGTTTATTTAGAATTTTTATATCTTCTTGATTGAGCTTTGGTAATTCATATGTATCTAGGAATCTGTCCATTTCTTCTGCATTTTCCATCTTATTAGAATACAAGTTTTCGGGCCGGTGAGATGGCTCAGCGGCTTAAGCGCCTGCCTTGCAAGCGCGAGGGCCCGAGTTCGACTCCCGGATCCCACATACGAAAAAGGGGCCGGTGATATCGCTCAGCGGCCTGGGCGCCTGCTGGCGCGCGAGGTCCTGAGGTCGAACCCCTGGTACCCACAAAAAAAAAAAAAAAAAAAAAAAAAAAAGAATACAAGTTTTCAAAGTAGGTGTAGATGATCTTCTGGATTTCTGCAGGGTCCGTTGTGATATCACCCTTTTCATTCTTTTTTTTTTGTGGGTACCGGGGGGTTGACCTCAGGACCTAATGCGCCAGCAGGCGCCCGTGCCACTGAGCGATATCACCGGCCCCTTTTTCGTATGTGGGTTCCCGGAGTCAAACTCGGGCCCTCGCGCTTGCCTGGCAGGTGCTTAAACCGCTGAGCCATCTCACCGGCCCACCCTTTTCATTCTTAACTGCGTGGATTTGAGTACTTTCTTTCCTTTTTGTAATAAGGTTGGATAAGGGTTTGTCGATTTTATTTAATCTTTCCAAGAACCAACTCTTTTTTTTTTTTTTTTTTGTGGGTACTGGGGGGTCGACCTCAGGACCTCGCGCGCCAACAGGCACCCGTGCCGCTGAGCGATATCACCGGCCCCTTTTTCGTATGTGGGTTCCGGGAGTCGAACTCGGGCCCTCGCGCTTGCAAGGCAGGCGCTTACGCCGCTGAGCCATCTCACCGGCCCCAAGAACCAACTCTTGGATTCACTGATTCTTTGTATTGTTTTTTTAGTCTCCAATACGTTAATTTCTGCTCTGATCTTTATAATTTCCTCCCTTGTACAAGCTTTTGGCTTAGCCTGCTCTTCTTTTTCTAGAAGTTTGAGGTTCACCATTAGGTTGTTTATTTGTGCTTGCTCTGTTTTCCTGATATAGGAATTTAATGCTATAAATTTCCCTCTTAGGACTGCTTTCATTGTATCCCATAAGTTCCGGTATGTTGTACTGTCGTTATCATTCAGTTGCAGAAACTAATTTCTTCCTTAATTTCATCTGTGACCCATTGGTTGTTCAGTAGGGTGCTATTTAATTTCCATGTGTTTAGGAAGTTCTTGTGGTTTCTTTTGCCATTGATTTCCAATTTCATTGCACTATGGTCTGATAATATACATGGGATAATTTCAATTCCTTTGCATTTACTTAAGCAGGTTCTATGAGCTAGTATGTGGTCTATTTTGGAGAACGTCCCATGTGCAGCTGAGAAGAATGTTTATTCTAATGTTGTGGGGTGGAACACTCTGTAGACATCTACTAAGTCCAATTGTTTCAAAGTTTGGTTCAGTTGTAATATTTCATTGTTGATTTTTTGTCTAGTTGATCTGTCTTTTTTGTGTCAGTGGAGTATTGAGATCCCCCAATACAATTGTATTAGTGCTTATTTGATTTTTCATGTCCTTTAATATTTGTTTTATATGGTTGGGTGCACTGGTGTTTGTTGCATATATATTTATGATTGTTATCTCTTCCTCTTGGATTGTTCCCTTTACAAGGATGTAGTGACCTTCTTTATCTCTCTGAGTCATTCTTGGCTTGAAATTCACTTTGTCTGCCAAAAGAATAGCTACCCCTGCTTTTTTCTGGGTTCTTGTCACATGGAGTATTGTTTTCCATCCTTTGGCTTTCAGTCTATGAATTTCTTTTTGAATTAAATGTGTTTCTTGTATACAGCATATTGTTGGATCTTGCTTTTTGATCCAATTTGCAAGTCTGTGCCTTTTGATTGGTGAATTGAGACCCATTAACATTGATGGTTAAAACTGATATGTATTGACTTACCCTTGTCATGTTATTTTCTTGTTGTTGGCTCCCCCTCTTTTTTTTTTTTTCCCTCCCTCTCTTTAATTGTTTGCCCTGCCTGGTGGACTCCTTCTGTTGGGGTTCCTGGAGTTGTAGTTCTTGTTATCCCCTTCTAGAATGTCCTTCAAAACAGTTTGGAGTGCTGGTTTGGTGGTTATAAATTTTCTCAGATGTTCTTTGTCATGGAAGTATTTTATTTCTCTGTCAGTTTTGAAAGATAGTTTTGCAGGGTACATCAATCTGGGTTGAAGGTTATTTTCCTTTAGAACTTGAAATACATCATTCCAAGCTCTTCTTTATTTATTTATTTATTTTATTTTATTTTTTTTGTGGGTACCGGGGGGACGACCTCAGGACCTCGCGCGCCAGTAGGCACCCGTGCCGCTGAGCGATATCACCGGCCCCTTTTTTCGTATGTGGGTTCCGGGAGTCGAACTCGGGCCTTCGCGCTTGCAAGGCAGGCGCTTAAGCCGCTGAGCCGTCTCACCGGCCCTCCAAGCTCTTCTTGATGTGAGAGTTTATGCTGAAAAGTCCGCTGTGATTCTGATGGGCTTTCCTTTATAGGTGATTTGTTTCTTTTCTCTAACAGCTTTTAAGATTCTACTCTTACGTTGAATTTCTGGAATCTTGACTGTGATATGCCTGGCTGAAGATTTTTTTTTTTAATCATGGCTAATTGGAGTTCTATAAGCCTCACTTATCTGAACGTCAAATTCTTTTTCTCTACCAGGGAAATTTTCTGTTTTAATGTCCGTGAACAGTGTTCTGATGTCATTTATGCTATCTCCTGCTTTTTCATTGACTCCAATCAATCTTAAGTTATTCTTCTTTGCATCATCTAGCAGCTGCTGGATTGATTTTTCATTGTCCCTTGCTGTTTTTAAGAATTCTTTCTTTTCATGATCACTAATTGCAAGCCTGTCTTCTATATCTGAGATCCTGTCCTCACATTGGCTTAATCTGCTACAAATACTTTCAATGGAATTTTTGTTGTCCTGGATATCTGCTTGAATCTGCTTTATGGATTCCATTTCTTTCCTATGCTGAGCATTCATGGCTTCCATCATTTTCTTAAGCTCGTCTATTTTTTTGTCTGTGTCTGCTTTAGCATCCTTATGCATGGTCTTCATTGTGGACATTATCTTTGCAGTTACCTGAGAAATTACTTCTGATTTAAATTTTTCCAGAGCCTCATTCAACTGCTTTGTTGTTACCACTTCAGAGATGTCAGGTGGGTGGCTTTCGGTGTGTCCCACCTCATTGCCCCCTGGGTTTGCCTTTGGTGAACTGGATGTGTGGGGTTGCATCTCATTTAAGTGTCGTCTCATTTTCTTTTCTTTCTTTAGTTTAATTCCTGGGTTGCTGTTTGTAAATTGCCTATGGTTGGTTGCTTTGTTCCTAGTATTTCAAACTCTTAGGAGATGGCTACTTCTCTGAGGTATCTTCCAGGTGTAGCTTATTTTTGGATTTTGAGCCTGCTGCAATATCCTACCTCTTCAATTTGTTGGAGATAAGAAGTTGCTGCCTGTTTGGCCTGGTCCTTGGTTCTTTGGTACTGTGCCACAGTATTTTCTGTGATCCTTAGACAATCTCAGTCTTGGAATACCAGGAAGAAAAGCGCCAGTCAGTGTGTCCTTCATGGCCGCTGCTTCTCTGCACTGCTGCTTCTCTCATTCCTCCGTGGAGGCCCCCGGGGGCGCCGGCAGTCACCGCGTGCTGGCAGATTTGAACCATTTCTGCCGCGTCAGGATTCCCAACACAGGGAAAAGGTGCCAGTGGCCACCTCCTTCTTCTTTGTTGGAGTTTCTCTCTTCACTTTCTCCGTGGGCCCTGAAGTACACTTCATATCTTTCCTGGGTCCAGGGGAGCCACTTCCCTCTTTCTTGTCCTCCTCCAGTCACTATATTCCAGTGTCTGGATGGCAACTTTTGGAGAGGTTCACTGCCTGCTTCTTACAGATCCGCCATCTTTTTCCGGAAGGTCTGAGATGAGTTTTTATTTTTATTTTTATTTTTTGTTATGCTAATTCCAAACCTTGGGCCTCACATATGCTAGGCAAGTGCTGTAGAGCACTGAGCCACATCCCTGCGCTGCAGTAGCTAATGAAGCCAGGCATTGTGGCACATGCCTGTAATCCCGGCACTTGGGAGATAGAGGCAGGAGGATTGCTGCAAGTTCAAGGCCAACCTGGACTGCATAGCAAGACCCTGTCTCAAAAAACAAAAACAAACAAACAAACCAAACAAAAACCACGCTAAAAAAAAAAAAAAAAAAAAAGCCAATGAAGCTAATGAAGGTTTTGGAACTCTAGATAAGCTTTTCATAGAGGAAAATTACTTGCCAGAGCAAATCTTCAGTAGGGGTGATACCTCCCTATTCTGGAAACAGATGTCTATAAAGGACTTTTATCCATAAGGAGGCCAAGTCAGTGGCAGGTTTCAAGGATTTTTAAGGACAGGATAAGAGTCTTGCTTGTGGTAATGCAGCAGACTAGGAATTGAAAACTTTTATGGCACAGTGAGAATGCCAAGACCCTCAAGCGCACACTGCCAGGAGCAATAAGAAGTCATAGATGGGCTGGGGAAATAGTTTGGTGCTAAAGTGCTTGCCTAGCATGCTCAAGGTTCTGGGTTCAGTCACCAGTACCACACATAGACAGAGACACAAGTCATGAATGACCCAGATCCTCTTCCAAAGTGCCTTCCTGAATTGCTAGGCCAGGGCCGGGTGTGGTGGCCCATACCTATAATCCCAGCACTCGGGAGGCTGAGGCAGGAGGATTGCTGCAAGTTCAAGGATAGCCTGGGTGAGACAGTGTCTCAAAAAAAAAAAAAAAAAAAAAAAAAAAGGGCCGGTGAGATGGCTCAGCGGCGTAAGCGCCTGCCTGGCAAGCGCGAGGGCCCGAGTTCGATTCCCGGAACCCACATATGAAGAAAGGGCCGGTGATATCGCTCAGCGGCACGGGCGCCTGCTGGCGTGCGAGGTCCTGAGGTCGACCCCTGGTACCCACCAAAAAAATAAAATAAAATAAAATATATATTAAAAAAAAATTCTAACTGAATTGCTAGGCCAGCGAAATGGAGAAGTACTCTTTGGAGAACAACATACCTTACACATTTTTACTTTTTTATTTTTATTTTTTTTAGTAGCGGGAATTGAACCAGGACCTTGCATATGCTAAGGAAGCACTCTACCATTGTGCTATGTCCCCAGTCCAACATCTACTTCTTGTTGATAATACTTCTGTACATCCTCCTTTTACTGGTGATCTTCATCCCAATATCAAAACGATGTTTCTTCCTATGTCTCCGATCCACCCAATGAATCAAGGAGTTATAGCAGCTTTTACAGCCTATTACCCAAAGAGGACCTTTGTCCAGGCTGTTGCTACAACTGAGGGAGATACTGAAAAGACACTAATGGAATTCTGGAAGGAGTATAACATGTGCAGTTGTAAGCAATCTTGCCTGGGTTTGGGGTGATGTTACCAAGGACATCTGGGAAAACACACTCCAGGGGTTCATCCAGGACTTCAGAGTTTTGCCAAGGATAAGAAGTTTACAAAAATCAAGACTGTGTTTGAGATGGCAAACAACTTTAACTTAGGTGCGGATGAAGTCGTGATCTCCTAGAGCTGATTCATGAAGAATTGATTAATGAGGTGTTGTAATTGAACAGGAATGTACCCCTGAAGAGGCAAAAGAAAGGAAACTTCAGAAGATGAAGAAGAGCCCCACTCCAAAAATTCAGTGAAAGAGTTAGTAGAAACTTTTGTAGACCTCAACAAGTCCCTTATAAAGTTTTAAAACATGGACACCTATACTGAAATGTTTTCATTAGTAGAAAAGTATTCATGGTGCATTATCTGCTGACATGAAATCTATTATGACAAAAAAAAAAAAAAAAAACATCAAGCAAACCACCATGGACGTATTTATGAGAAGAACGACAAGAAGAGCCTCAGACAGATCCCTTGGGGAGAGTCCAGAAGAAGGTACTGTCATCATAGGTGACAGCTCCCCCCTGGAGACTTCCCAATGGGACAAGATATGGAAATGGAAGACAGTCATATTAATTATCCTGACCCTGTATAGGCTAGGCTAGTGTGTGTGTGTATGTTGTGTCTTAGTTTTGTGTGTGTATATGTGTGTCTTAGTTTTTAATTAAAAATTTTCAAAAGTAGAAAAATTAAAACTTGAAAAAATTATAGAATAAGGATATATTTTATATTTTTTATTTATTTAAATTTCTTTGAGACAGGGTCTCACTATATAATTCAGCCTGACCTTGAATTCACTGTGTGAGATCGTCCACTGTGTGGAGATCCTCCTGCCTCCGCCTTCAAATGCTGGGATCATAGGCATGCGCCACCATGCCCAGCCTAGCATAAGGATATAAAGACAATATTTTTGTGCAGCTGCACCATGTGTTTCCTTTAAGCTATGTTAATATAAAAGAACCAAAAAGTTTTAAATGATTAAAAAGTTTATAAAGTACAAAAGCTATGGTTAATTTATTATTGAATAAAGAAAAATATTTTCATATATTTAGTGTGGTCTAAATGTACTGTGTATATACATTTCTCAGTAGTGAATAGTAATGTCCTTGCCCTTCACCTTCACTAATTGACTCACAAAGAGCAACTTCCGGTTCTGCAAGCTTCAGATATACTAAGTGTCCTGGACAGATGCACTTTAAAAAAAAAAATTTTTTTTTAAAGTGGGATTGAAGCCAAGGCCTTTGTACTTGAGATACACATCCAGACTTTTAAATTTTTTTTCAGCATCAAAAATAAAAACAAAACAAAAATGAAGCTTTTTAATTTGAATTGATCCCATTTGTTGATTCTTGGTATTATTTTTTGTGCAATCAGGTTTCTGTTCAGAAAGTCTTTGACTACACCTGTATCTTCAGAAGTTTTATGTATTTTGTCTTTCAGCAGATTAGGTGTTTCTGTTTTAATATTTAGATCTTTGATCCATTTTGATTTTTGTTTAGTGCCTGGTGAGACGTAGGTCTAGGTTCAGTCTTGGACATGTGAATACTCAGTTTTCCCGGCACCATTTGTTGAAGAGTCTGGCTTCCTCCAGTGAAAGTATTTGATCCATTGGTCAGAGATAAGGTAGCTGAGTGTGCTTGGAGTTGTTTCTGCATCCTCTATTCTGTTCCATTGATCCACAAGTCCGTTTGTTTATCTTTGGGTTTTTTTTGTTTGTTTGTTTGTTTTGCCAATACCAAGCTGTGGT
Source organism: Erethizon dorsatum (assembly GCA_028451465.1). Taxonomy (NCBI): domain Eukaryota; kingdom Metazoa; phylum Chordata; class Mammalia; order Rodentia; family Erethizontidae; genus Erethizon; species Erethizon dorsatum. Next base: position 115,041,001 of record CM051827.1, on the reverse strand, counting down.
TTTTTTGTTTTTGTTTTTGTTTTTTTGAGACAGGATGTTGCTATGTAGTGTAGGCTGGCCTTGAACTTGCTTATGTATCCCAGGCTGGCCTTAAACTCACAGCAGTCCTCCTGCCTCAGCCTCCCAGGTGCTGGGATTATAGGCGTGCACCACCATGCCCAGCCCATGCTGTTTTTATCACTGTAGCTTTGTAGTGTAACTTGAAGTCCAGGATTGTGATGTCCCCTGCTTTGCCCTTCTTGCCCAGAATTGCTTTTGCTATTCTAGGTCTCTTCTGGTTCCCTATGAATGTTAGGATTGCTTTCTCTAATTCTGTAAAGACTGCTATTGGTATTTTGATTGGGATTATGTTAAATCTGTATAACAGTTTTGGAAGTATGGCCATTTTGACTATATTGGTTCTGCCTATCCATGAAGAGGGGTTATCTTTCTATTTTCTGATGTCCTCTTCGTTCTTTTTCAGAGTACTGTAGTCTTCATTGTAGAGGTCTTTCACATCCTTGATTGGGTTAATTCCTAAGTATTTCATTTTTCTTGATCCTATTGTGAAAGGAATTGTTTCCCTAATTTCTCTCTTGGTGGGTTTATTAGTGTACAGGAACACTATTGATTGTTTAGTGTTAACTTTGTATCCTGCTACACTACTGAATTTGGTTGTTAACTATAGGAGTCCTTTGGTGGAGTTTTTGGGGTTTTCTATGTAGAGGATCATGTCATCTGCAAATAATGATAATTTAACTTCTTTCTTTCCTATCTATATCCCTTTTATTTCTTTCTCCTGCCTAATTGTTTCAGCTAGTGTTTCAAGAACTAGAACAGAGGTGGTGATGACAGACATTCTCATCTTATTCCTGATTTTAGAAGGAAAGCCTTCAGCATCTCTGCATTTAATATGATGTTGGCCATTGGTTGTCATAGATGACTTATATCCTACTGAGATAAGGACCTTCTATACCTATTTTTCTCATGGATGTTGGATTTTGTCAAATGCTTTTTCTGCATCTATTGAGATGATCATGTGACATTTGTCTTTGGTTCTGTTTATGTGTTATATTACATTTATTGATTTGCCTATGTGGAACCATCCCTGCATCCCTGGAATGAATCCTACTTGGTCATGATGTATGATCTTTTTGATGATTTGCTGCATTTGTTTGCTGGTGTCCTATTGAGGATTTTTGCATCTATATTCATTAAAAAGATCAGCCTGCAGTTCTTTTGTATGGTTGAGTCCTTTTCTGGTTTTGGAATCAGGGTAATGCTTGCTTCCAGAAATAACTTCAGGAGTACTGCTTTTCTTTTAATTTCATTAAAGAGTTTGAGGAGTGTTGATGTTAGCTCTTCTCTAAAGTTCTTATAGTGCTGGGGATATAGCTGAATGGCACAAGCACCTGCCTGGCAAGCACAAGGTCCTGAGTTCGATTCCTCATACATACATACATACATACATACATAAATAAAGTTATTATAGAATTCGGCAGTGAATCTGGGACCTAGACTTTTCTTAGTTGGTAGGGTTTTTTTTTCCTAATTACTTCTTCAATTTCATTGGCTGATGTTGGATTATTCAGGATTTTTATATATTCTTGGTTCAGCTTTGGTAGGAATCTATCCATTTTTTTTGAATTTTCCATTTGATTAGAGTACAGGTTCTCAAAGCAGTTACCAGTGATTTTCTGGGTTCGGCAGAATCCATTGTGATTTTGCCTTTTTCATTTCTAATTGCATGGATTTAGGTCTTTTCTTTCTTTATTTTGATAAGATTAGCTAAAGGTTTGTCTATTTTGCTTATTTTTTCAAAGAACCAATTCTTTGATTTATTGATTCTTTGTATAATTTTTTGTTTTAATTTCATTAATTTCTGCTCGATCTTTATAATTTCCTTCCTCATACTAGCTTTGAATTTGGATGGTTTTTGTTTTTCTGGGACCTTAAGGTGCATCATTATGTTCTTTATTTGAATTTGCTCTGTTTTTCTGCTTTCATTATGTCCCATAGGTCCCAGTATGTTGTACTGGTATTATCATTTGATTGTAGGAGCTGTCTAATTTCTTCATTAATTTGATGTGACCCATTGATTATTCAAGAGGGTATTGTTTAATTTTCATATGTTTGCATAATTTCTGTAGTTTCTCTAGTTTCATTTCACTATGATCTGATAATATGCATGGAATAATTTTAATTCTTTTGCATTTACTTAAGCATGCTTTATGGGCTAGTATGAGGTCTATTTTGGAGAAAATCCCATGTGCTACTGAGAAGAATGTATTTGTTTGTTGTTGGATGAACACTCTATAGGTATCTATTAAGTCCATTTGGTTTAAGGTTTGGTTTGACTCTGATATTTCTTTGTTGATTTTTTTGTCTAGTTGCTGTCTGTTTGTTACAGTGGGGTATTGAGGTCCTCCATTACAATTGTATTGATGTTTATCTGATTTTTCACATCCATTTGTGTTTGTTTTATGAAGTTAAACATGCCAGTATTTGGTGCATACACATTTATAATTGTTATCTCTTCCTGTTGAATCATTCCCTTAACCAATATGTAATGATCTACTTTGTCTTTGCTGATCAGTTTTGGCTTGACATTCACTTTGTCTGAAATTAGGATAGCTACTCCTGCTTTTTTCTTTTTTTTTTGGTGGGTACCGGGGGTCGACCTCAGGACCTCGCGCGCCAGCAGGTGCCCGTGCCGCTGAGCGATATCACCAGCCCCTTTTTCGTATGTGGGTTCCGGGAGTCGAACTCGGGCCCTCGTGCTTGCCGGGCAGGCGCTTAAGCCGCTGAGCCATCTCACCAGCCCTGCTTTTTTCCAGATTTCTTTTGCATGGAATATTATTTTCCATCCTTTGATTTTTAATCTGTGAATTTCTTCTTGAATTGAATGTTTTTTTATATAGCATATTATTGAGTTTCGTCTCTTGATTCATTCGCCACTCTTTTTTTTTTTTTTAATGTGGGTACCGGGAGTCGAACTCAGGACCTCGTGCTTGCCAGCAGGCGCTTGTGCCACTGAGCGATATCACTGGCCCTTTTTTTCCCTTTATATGAGTACCAAGAGTGGAACTCAGGACCTTGTGCCTGCCAGGCAGGTGCTTACGCCGCTGAGCCATCTCGCTGGCCCCAATCTCTATCTTTTGATTGAGCAATCTAGACCATTCCCATTGAGAGTTATTACTGAAATGTATTGACTTATTTCTGTCATTGTATTATTTTCCTGTTGCTAATTTCCCCTTTTTTCTTTTCTTTTTGTTTTTTGAGACAGGGTCTTGCTATGTAGTTCAGGCTGGCCTTGAGTTCACTATGTAGCCCAGGCTGGCCTCGAACTCACAGCGATCCTCCTGCCTCAGCTTCCAGAGTGCTGGGATTACAGGTGTGCACCACCTCACCTGGCCTTTTTTTTTTTTTTTTTTTTTTCCTTTTTTAGACAGGGTCTCACTATGTAGTCCAGGCTGGCCTTGAACTCACTATGTAACCTAGGCTGCCCTTGAACTCTTGGTGATCTTCCTTGCTCTTGAATTCTTGGTGAGCCTCCTGAGTACTGGGATTACAGGCATGAGCCACCATGCCTGGCTAGTTTTTTTCCTTTGGTTTAGCTGCTAATCCTGCCAGATGTATTCATCCTTTTTGATTTATTGGCAGTGTTGGCTTCATTGCCTCTTTCTAGGGTATTCTTGATAATTTTTTGTAATACTGGCTTGGTGGTCATGAATTTCTTGAGGTGCTCCTTGTTATGGGAATATCTTATTTCTCCATTAGTTTTGAAGGAAAGTTTTGCAGGATACTTAAGTCGGGGTTGGAAGTTAGGACTTGAAACACTTCACTCCAAGCACTCCTAGCCTTTGAGGTTTGTGCTGAGAAGTCTGCTGTAATTCTAATCGGTGTACCTTTACATGTGATTCATTGCCTTTGTCTGATGGTTTTTAAGATTTTGTCCCTTTGATGGACTTCTGGTACCTTGAGAATAACGTGGTGTGGAGAGGTTCTCTTTGGTTGTGGCTATTTGGGGTCCTATATACCTCACATATCTGTTTATTTATTTCCCTATGTTTGGGAAGTTTTCTGCCCATTATTTCTGTGAACAGGTTTTTTTTGTTTTTGTTTTTGTTTTTTCTTGTTTGAGACAGGGTCTTGCTATGTAGTTCAGGCTGGCCTGGACTCACCATGTAGTCCAGGCTGGCCTCAAACTCACAGCAATCCTCCTGCCTCAGCCTGTTGAGTGCTGGGATTACAGGTGAGCACCACCACACTTGGTTTGTGAGCAGGTTTTTAATGCCATTTGTGTTGCCTTCTGATTTTTTTTTTTTTTTTGTCTTCTGATTTTTCACTTATTTCAGTTACTTTTATTAGTGTCATCTGAAAGCTCCTGGATCATTTTGGCAATTACCTCCATTATCTGTTTAGTTATATCTTCTGTGACCTGCTGAGTAACTCTTTGATCTGTTTTCTAACCTCCTTCGTTAGCTTCTCAAGTAATTTGGGTATGTGGCTTATGCTATTCTCCCCTTCAAAGCCCCCTGTATTGGCTTCAGGGGAGTTGGAGTTTTGGGAGACATTTTGTCACCTTGTCTTCTTGTGTTTCTATTGTTTTTTAAAATTTGTTTTGTGCTGAGGTTTGTGGGCACTTACAGTGTAAAGATTTTGTTGCTAGTAGAGAGATCTCTTTTGGTAGTCATTTTTCAGTGATGTACTTTGGGCATAGCTAACTAAATTCTCAAGAATACCCTAGAAAGAGGCAATGAAGCCAACACTGCCAATAAATCAAAAAGGATGAATACATCTGGCAGGATTAGCAGCTAAACCAAAGGAAAAAATCTAGCCAGGCATGGTGGCTCGTGCCTGTAATCCCAGTACTCAGGAGGCTCACCAAGAGTTCAAAAGCAAGGAAGATCACCAAGAGTTCGAGGGTAGCCTAGGCTACATAATGAATTCAAGGCCACTAGTGGTGGCAAACCTATGGCATGCATGCCACAGAAGGCTATTTGTTATCATTGAAAGCTCTAAAAAGTTCACAATCACTGCTGTAGTCCTTTGCCTCAGCCCCAAGATCCAACCACCTCAGTTAATTTGGGAGGTGTCTTTTCTCATTGCTGAGACAAAATATCCAACAACCAATGTTAGAGGAGGAAAGGTTTATTGTAGCTCACAGTTTTAGAGGTTTCAGTCCATAATCAGCTGGCTCCAAGGCAGGGTGGCATGACAGAAGGGCATTGCAGAGAAGAAACAACAGTTCATGGTGTGGAAGGCAGGAGTAGCAAAAGCAGCAGGCAGCAGCAGTCTTCTTTCTGTCCCTTATATTCCATCAAGGTTACCACTCTTTGGGCAGGTAGCACACACCCAGGTTGGGGCACCCTTAATCCCAGCATCACACCTTAATCCCAGCATCTAAAACCCTAGATCCACCCACCTCTGAAAAGTCCCACCTATAACCACATGAGGCTTCTGGGGAGAGATCTAGATACAAGCCATAACAGGAGGGGAGGATGCAGTGTAATTGGCCCAATACCAAATTTTCTGGGAGTGTATGCTAGTATTGATAATGTCACAAAGGTAATCTGCATGTTGGCTTACAGAAAAAAACCCATTAATAGCAACAATTATGCAACCTTGATAATAGCAAGCAAATTAGCTACAATAGTATCATCACAGACAAATTGGATATTAACATACCATAGGAAAAGATTATGTACCACCCTTGGCCCTAGAGAAGAAATCCACAATTATGATGTAAACATTAAGACAACATTGATTTATAGCTAATATGTACTAAATGCAACAACCTTATTTCTGCGAGTGGTGGAAAAGAATTCAACCATAATTTTATAGAATTATCTAAAGATTAATAAAGCTTTATTGTTATACTATTAAAGATACAGGGGATTGGAAATTAGGGAATGCAAGTAGAAAAATTTGAAACCTTAAACTATATGGGGCCAGTGAGATAGCTCAGCTGCATAAGCACCTGCCTGGCAAGCGCAAGGTCCTGAGTTCAACTCCCGGTATGCACACACAAAAAGGAAAAAAGGGCCGGTGATATCGATCAGTATCACAAGCGCCTGCTGGCAAGCATGAGGTCCTGAGTTTGACCCCTGGTACCCACATAAAAAAAACCAAAAAATCAAAAAAACTATATGATATGGGAAGGAGGAAAGAGAAGTGGGACAAAGGATTCTATTCAGGTGTGGAAAGATGTTTACAGGATTAGGTAAAGGTAACAGAAAAAACTGACAAGAAATAGAAGATAAAAAGAGGAAGAAAAAAATTATATAAGGAGTAAAAATAAGGGAGAAAAAAGGAAGAAAAAAGGGAGAAGAGGAAAAAATAAGAAAAAAAATGTGATAAGCAAGGAAAAAGGGCAAAAGAAAATTTATTCACCCCAATAAACTGGTGAAGAAGAAAGAGGAAAGGCAAAAAGAAAAAAACAGAAAACAAAAACAAAAAAATGACTTCCACATTCACACACACAAAAATAAAGAAATTTCTCTGTGATTTTGAATGTGTGGTATTCTTCTGGGATCTACAACTTTAGGTCCAATTCAAGATGTGTCTCTGCTCATGCTGGTAGATAAAGAAGGCAGTCAGACCCCAGGTCCAAGTGGGATGCAGGTACCAGCAGGCAGTAGGAGTAGGGTGGTGCCAGTGCTGCAACTTTCAAATCCAGAGCAACTCATGCTGGGCCTGGCCTCTGGTCAGGGGGCAGAGCCTGTGTTCTGGAGTTCAAACCCCTCAGGGGGTCTCTTTCCAGCCCACTTCCTGATCTCAGCTGTCTCCCATGGCTGTCTCTCACCCAGTCACTGTGGGAACATAACACTGGGAGCCCTGAGGCGAAGCTGTTGTGAGGCTGTTCTGAGTCCCAGATTCAAACAACCCAGGAATGGCATCCGACCAAGCACTCTCTCCAGGAATGTGCTGGGTGGAGTCACTCACCAGCTGTTACCTATTAAAGGAGTCACGTGGGAGTAGAATCCCACATCCTCCCTGCAGATCACAGTGCCCACTGGTCATTCTGCCTCTGCATTTCTCCTTGAAGTCGCCTGGAGTCCCCAGCTTTCACTTTGTCTCTGTAGGTTTAGTCTCCCTTTATGTGCCACAAGCTGGGAGTGGGGAAAATGTGCAGACTGTCTCCTCCCTTCTCTGCTTTGTGTCATATATATAATTTGTTTGTTTGAGACAATGTCTCACTATGTAGCCCAGGCTGGCCTTGAACTTGTTGCAATCCTCCTGCCTCAGTTTCCTGTGTGCTGTGATTATAGGCACGTGCCACCACACTGGGCTATTTATATTTATTTTGCAATTCTGAGGACTGAACCTAGGGCTACATCCTTAGCCCTTTATTATTATTTATTTATGAAGACACAGATAGGCTTATTAGGCAGAGTTAGACAATAAGGGAGAATAGGAAAAGACTCCAGCTAGAGTAGCTGGAGGGGACACACTCTGTTATGAGGATTCACACAGGTCTCATGCAAAAGCATGAGACCAGCTGTTAAGGATTAGCTGAGATGGGCCAGGCTCCAGTGACCCATTATCTTAGTCCTGGTTTTGTAGGTTCAGAGGAATCCTTATCATTTAAGGGGCAATTCACTTCTCATGAGATGATTGTTTATGCTTGGGAGGAGGCTGCTTTGGTTCCCATTGTGGCATCATGGAGTAACTGCTTCTGCTTGGGGTGAGTTTGTTTTTTTTTTTTTTTTTTTTTCAGACAGGGTCTCACTAAATTGCTAAGTTGCCCAGGATGGGATCAAACTTGCCATCCTCCTGCCTCAGCCTCCCAGGATGCTGGGATTACAGGTATATGCTTCTACACTGGCTCATTTTTAATTTTTAGACTATTTTTACAGTTCTCTGTTTAGCTGTATAAATACTTACCATTGTGTTACATTTGCTTATAGCATTCAGTCCAGTAACAAACTGTACAGATTTGCGGCTTAAGAGCGACAGGCTGTACCACATGGCCTAGGTTGATGTCAGGTTATTTCATTTAGGTTTCTGTATGTACACTCTGTGAGGTTCATATAATGGCAAAACTACCCAATGACAAATTTCTCAGAATTTTTCCCTATCATTAAGAAACACACGACTGGGGGCCGGTGAGATGGCTCAGTGGTGTAAGCGCCTGCCTTGCAAGCGCAACGGCCCGAGTTCGACTCCCGGAACCCACATACGAAAAAGGGGCTGGTGATATTGCTCAGCGGCAAGGGTGCCTGTTGGCGCACGAGATCCTGAGGTCGACCCCCCGGTACCCACAAAAAAAAAAAAAAAAAAAGAAACACACGACTATATTTAGCAACTAAATATGGGTTGCTTACCTCTCTGACCCACAGAATAAACACCACTATGGTAAGAAGGGCCAAGTATATACCCCTGGAACTTCCTCTCTATGAGTATAGCAAACCAGAAACAAACTGTATACCCTATGTTATGGACTGAATTGTGACCTTCCCACAAATTCATATGTTAAAGCCCAAACCCTTCAATCTGTATTTGAAGATAGGGCCCTAAAGGAGGTAGTTAAGGTTAAAGAGGGTAGGGTGCGGTGGTGCCATCTCTAATCCCAGCACTCTGGGAGGCTGAGGCAAGAGGATCACAAATTCAAACCCAATCTTAACAATTTAGTGAGCAATTTAATGACTTAGTGAGACTGTTTCAAAATGAAAAAAAAAAAAAAAAAAAGCTGCGAATATGGTTCAATGTGAAGGCCGTGGATGCACTCGCCAGTATGGAAAGAGAGAGAGAAGAAGGAAAAATTAAATGAGGTCATAAGGATGGCACTCCCATCCAATAGCGTCAGCAGGTAGCTCCTTCTGAAAGTGGCTTGCCAAATAAATGTTTCTGAGTTTTGGATTGCTCGCTTCTCCTTCTGGAGTTGGATTCCAGGTTCTTCTCATCTCAAACAAAGAATCGAAAGAAATGAGCAAAAAGCAGTGGCAGAGTTTATTTGAAAAAGTAAAAGTGAAGAGTGAGAGACAAACTGACTCTGCAGAGCAAGCTTGGGCCAAGTAAAAGAGGAAAAAGTAAGATAAAAAAGTACACCCTGGTCCTGAGAGGTGGTGCTGGGATCCCACGCCTCAGGCTGACATCAGGTCTAGGTCATCCCATTGAAAACCTGCTTGAGTTCTCAGCGAGAAGTCCACATGCAGGGCTTTGGGAACTGCTCTAGGCATGTGTCCTGGGATTTTGTAATTAACAGGTAATGCCCACTTACCTGGCCAGTTTTACCACACCGAATCTATGTCAATACGACTGAGATCCTTTCAAGAAGAGGAAGAAACACCAGGATTGTATGTGCACTGGAGAGAAGGCCATGTGAGGACACAGTGAGAAGGCTACCATCAGCAAGCCAGAGAGAGGCCTTGCCAGAAACCAACCCTGAGGGCACTTGATCTTATACTTCTGGCTTCCAGGATTGTGGGAAAATAAAAGGCTGTTGTTCCATGACATCCAGTCTAGTGTTCTGTTATGGCAGCCCTAGCTGATTCATATGGTAGGGGAGTTACAGATATTAATGTCACCATCAAGGATTTTTTTTTTTTTTTTTTTTTTTTTTTGAGACAGAGTCTCACTATTCAGTTCAGGCTGACCTTGAACTCACTATGTAGCCCAGGTTGAACTCATGACAATCCTCCTGCCTCAGCCTCTGGAGTGCTAGGATTACAGGCATGTGCCACCACGCCCGGCAAGGACTTCTTGATTATTTTTTTATTTTTTTTTGGTGGTGGTGACGGTACTGGATATTGTTACTGTGTGAACCAAGCTCGTGGTCTCACGACACCAAGGAATGAAGTCTTAAATCAAAAGAAGGAAGCTAGAGTTTTTATTGGAAATAAGAAGGAGAATAGTTCCTGGATTTCCAGGAGGGGTCCAGAGTGGGTGGGTATATTCCTGGGTTCTTGGATGCTGGGGACTCCTTCTAGAGGTGCTTCCTAGGGTTTGGGTTAGGAATCTATCTGTTGGATCCACCACACGGTAACAATCTTGACCTTGAATATAACAACATCACTACATTGATATTTTGTTAATTGGGTCTGGCATACTGGAAGTAGCAAGTACTTTAGACACCTTATTAAAAACTGAAAAATACAGTGGATATGGTGGCACACACCAGCACTTAGGAGGCTGAGGTAGGAAGATTGCCATGAATTTGAGGTCAACCTAGTCTATATAGTGAGTTCAAGGCCAGTCTAGACTGCACAGTGAGACCCTGTCTAAACAAACAAACAAAAAACAAAACAAAAACCCTCAAAATTCTCTAAGTCCAGGCTGTAGTACCAGCTGTTCTTCAAGTGAACCTTACGAACCAGCAGATCCAATGAAAATATTTGTGTCAAATAAGGATGTTGTATGGAGTCTCTATCAAGCACCAATAGTTGGATCAGCACTGACTTCTAGGATTTGAGAATAAATCCACACCCTTTTCTGTAGGTAACTGCTCTCATTTCACTTGCTTTTGGTAGATGTTGAAAGCCTACCCATAGGATACTGAATAACCGTCTGACATGAGCTTCCCATTTTGAGTTAGTTCATTTATCTCCCCTACCAAGCAATGAGTCTGGGTATCACAGCAGCAATCTATCCTCAGGTAGAAATGGTATCTAAGAAATGCAGGTCGAGCATGTCTGGAAGATGAGAACATGAGTAAGTTGCACGAGTGGGTAATTTTCCTTTGACCCCAGCTCCTGCTGCACTGCCTCTTCATGGGGAGTTCCTTATGACTACAGCCTGGCTCACAGATGGCTCTGCACCATATGCTGGCACCACATGAAATAGGATGGCTGACGCATTACAGCTCCACTCAGGTGGCCCTGAAGGACAGCGGTGTGCTGAAGATTCATTGAAGATTCAAGTCCTTCAGAAAAGATTTGGATCACCTACCAGGTAAAGAACACTAAACAGCTGAGATCCTGGCAGAGGGCAAAGGGAATATGGAATGAATAGTAGAAAACTAAAGCTATAAATATATATATATATATATATATATATATATATATTTTTTTTTTTTTTTTTTTTTTTTTTTTTTTGTGGATACTGGGGTCGACCTCAGGACCTCGTGCGCCAGCAGGCGCCCATGCCGCTGAGCGATATCACCGGCCCTTTTTTCATATGTGGGTTCCGGGAGTCAAACTCAGGCCCTTGCGCTTGCCAGGCAGGCGCTTATGCTGCTGAGCCATCTCACTGGCCCCTAAAGCTATAAATATTAACCATGGCTTGGGACCAGTTACAGAAATGAGAACTGTTAAAGCAATGTGTATTTTCTTCCACTTGTCATACACATGTCTGTAATTATACTTTATAAATACTATGATAATTATAATTATACACACATAAATACATAAATAAAAACATATATAGATAATTTTCTGTCTTTTCCTTCTTGTATTTTATGCAAATTGAAAACTTACAATTCAGTTTTCTGGTAATAGAATTTAAGATAGGAATGCGATTGGTTTTGAGAATTATTAACATAGCCCGGAGATAGACATAATGACTGTTAGGATTTTCCATGTCTTTATTTTGGGGAATGGATGAGAATGTATTTGTACTAAAGGTGTTGCACCTTGTAGGTCACGTGGAAGTTCAAAAATGTAGGGGCTGGCTGCAGCAAGCGCGGATTGCTGTGCCCAGCTCCCTCCAAGGGAGCTGTGTATCAACATTGCTTGCTACGGTGAGCTGCCTCAAAGGTTTTCTGCCACCAGGGCTGGCTGAGGGGCTCTCACATCAGCCAGATATCAAGGCTGTGCTGGAAGGGAAGGGCCTCAACACAGGCACTCTACATCGCTGAGAGCCACCTGTCTTGGTTAGTTGGTTTTGGATTAGGATTCTCACTGGAATAACCCACCATTAGCTTACATGTTACGTCCAGGGACCCAAATGTGGGGAGTGGCTGAAGCTGGAGATGGGTCACACATGTAGGGCTGGAGCAAGGCTTGTCCAGAGAATAAACAGCGCGCGAACCAAGTGAACAAGCTGCTCCAGTCCAGAGAACACCAAGCCCTTAGGCTACCATGCGGTCAGGTTGCTAGGCAGAGAGGTGTCACGTGACATCAACCTGCTGAATGTATAAATAAACGTGCTGCAGTGGTTGAGCAGTTCCTTCTCCTCCCATCAGGAGAGAGGACTCCACCTGATCTCAGCTTTTTGTATTTTGACTCTTATCTTTATTTCTCCATCTTCCCACCATTCTTCCCTACCCTGGGAACTTCAAGAGCTGCACTGGACACAGCACCTAGATGCCTAAGAAGAAACCAAAAGAATCTCTCACTGATGATGATGAGGAAAATAGTCATGATGATGTTGAACCTACTACTGAATTTATTTATTTATTTATTTATTTATTTTATTTTTTTTGTGTGTGTGGGTACCGGGGGTCGACCTCAGGGCCTGGCGTGCCAGTCAGCGCCCGTGCTGCTGAGCGATATCACCAGCCCCTTTTTTCGTATGTGGGATCTGGGAGTCGAACTTGGGCCCTCGCGCTTGCCAGGCAGGCGCGTAGGCCGCTGAGCCATCTCACCGGCCCCCTGAATTTAGATTTGTGCCTAGTGATAAGTCAGTATCGGAGGCTATGTTCAGCCTTGCGTGCAGATCCTAAGGATGAAGACTTGGATGATTACAATGCAGAAGAGTATGATGTGGAAGCACATGAACAAGGACAGGCAGATAGCCCCACATTTTATTCCTATGAAGAAGGATTATCCCATTGAACAGCAGAAGGGCAAGCTACATTGGCACTACAATAAAAGGAATGTTTTCTTAGTCTTTGAGCAGCCAGTATAACATGGCTGAGGTCTGGACAGAAGATTCAAAAAGAGATTATGAAGATGGCCTGGAGGTAGATACCACACCAACAGTTGCTGGGCAGTTTGAGGATGCAGCTGTTGATTGCTGAAAATGATTTATACTGCTTTCAAATCCTGTTCATAACTATAGGAGAGAACCTGGTGCCTCTTCCCTCTGGAGTACAGCTGTCTTTTTCCTTCTCCAAAACTCACTTATACCAGTTTTCCCTCAAGACAAACTATGCTGAGATAGCAAGTCGTCGCTAGCAAAAGAAACTATGACCTTTATTAACAAAGGTGAATTCACTTAACCAAGGGATAGTTTCTTATTTATCCTAAAACTTTCTGTGTCTAGGTACCCTCTGAGTAGGCCTATGATTCCTGTATTTGCTGTATATGTCATCTATACGATAGCACGCTGCTGTGGTGAAAATACACGGGAGCTGGGTGTGAAATAGGGAGGCTAAAGTTAAGATGCCTCTTTGGGGCCTAGAGATACCCTTACCACTAGAATAAAGGGTAGAAGTCTCAGAAGAATCAGCCCCTGTCATTCTCCACAGGACCAAGAGCATTTTATTAATTTGGGGCTCAGATTAATTAATTCAGACCTCTGTAGGTAGTTTCTTGGGAAACATGCCAGCTGTAGATCCCACCACTGACACAAGTACTTCTGGATAGCTTCTGCTTTTCCTTCCCTATTTTTCCAGTCTGCCTTTTTACAGCCTTTTAGGTTATGGCCTTTAATTCCTACCTCTTAGGTAAGTTTTCTTTAACAGAACAAGTGAACTGGTACAAGTCCTCAAAGTACTCCTGATGGTAATTGGTTTGCCATTATAATAGCTTAACAAATGCCAGCTGTAGTGGTTCACAATGCCTGTAATGCCAGCACTCGGGAGTCTGAGACAGGAGAATCGCCAGGAGTTCAAGGCCAGTCTAAACTACATAGTGAGACCCTGTCTCAAAAAAAAAAAAAAAAAAAAAAGCACAGTAATTTAGAAAATCTAGATTTGTTAGGCTCTTTATCACTTTTTTTTTTTTTTTTTGAGACAGGGTCTTACTACGTAGCCTAGGCTGGCCTTGAACTCATGGTGATCCTCCTGCCTCAGCCTCCCAAATGCTGGCATTACAGGTGTGTGCCACCATGCCTGGCTGTGATCTCATTCTTTTTTTTTTTTGTACCAAGAATCGAACTCAGGACCTCGTGCTTGTCAGGCAGGTGCTGTGCCGCTGTGCTATACTGCTGACCCGATTTTAATTAGTTTTTTCTTTTTTTTTTTTTTTGTGGGTACCGGGGATCGACCTCAGGACCTCACGCACCAGCAGGCGCCTGCACCGCTGAGCGATATCACCAGCCCTTTTTTCGTATGTGAGTTCCGGGAGTCGAACTCAGGCCCTCACGCTTGCCAGGCAGGTGCTTATGCCACAGAGCCATCTCACCGGCCCTAGTTTTTTTTTTGTACAGGGACTCAAACTCAGGACTTTGTGCTTGCCAGGCAGGCGCTTGTGCCACTGTGTGCTCTCATTCTTGGCTAAAACCATTAGTGAGAAAAGAAATTTTTTTTTTTTATGCAGGTACCGTGAGTTGAACTCAGGACCTCGTGCTTGCCAGGCAGGTGCTTATGCCGCTGAGCTATATCACTGGCCCGAGAAATTTTTTAAAAAGCAATAGTGGCAAAAACACTATTTTGGTTTTGTCTGTTTGTTTGTTTCAGTTTTTTGAGACAGGGTCTTGCTATGTAGCTCAGGCTGGCACTGAACTCACTATGTAGCCCAGGCTGGCCTCAAACTCATGGCAATCCTCCTGCCTCATCCTCCTGAGTGCTGGGATTACAGGCATGTGCCACCATGCCCCACCCCCCAGCTTTTTAATAAGACCCTAATGAGGGTGGAGATGGTAAACCTAACTAGAATAAGGAGGTAAACCATCATGGAAAGCGCTGTTTTTTGTTTGTTTGTTTGTTTGTTTTGTTTTGTTTTGTTTTGGAAACTGGGAATCAAACTCAGGACCTTGCACTTGCCAGGCAGGCACTGTGCCACTGAGCTATATCCCTGGCTCCAGTGCTGTTATTTTTTTAGGTTTTTTGTTTTGATGCTGGAGATTGAACCTAGGACCTCACATGTGTTATCCACATGCTCTGAGTGTGTGCACCCCCAGCTCCTATTTTTTATAGGTTTTTTGGTTGTTGTTTCTTTTTTGTGTGTTTTTGTTTTTGTTTTGATTTAGGGTCTCACGTTGTTGTCCAGGCTGGCCTTGAACTCATGGATTTAAAGGATCCTTCTGCCTCAGCCTCCCTAATTCTGAGACTACAGGCACCAGCCATTGTGCCCGTTATTTTGTTTTTTTATCTCAGTTTTTATTTTTTATTAGTACATGTTTGCAGTACATAATGATTACATTCCTCATAGGGGGTTGTCAGAGATACATAATGCATCTTAATTCTTTTCTTATCCTCTTCCCTTCTTCTCACTCCATTTCTTGATCCCCTTTCCATTTGCAAAAGATCTATCTACCAATTTCCTATTATCTATCTTTTATTTTGTTCTTTATATTTTGGGTTTCTCATGGAAGAGAAACCATGCCGTATTTAAGCTTGTGTGTCTGATGTATTTCACTTAACATTATGGTCTCAAGGTTCCTGCATTTTCCTCCATATTTTGTATTTATTAATTGACAGATAAACAGACAACTGAGCATGCATTTATAGTCTCAAAAATGAAGAGAGATAGGACAAGTTGAGAGACAGGAAGGTTAGACATGGGCAAAAGGAGACCCATATCTTTTTCCCCCAGTGCTGGGCATTGCACTCAGGGCCTTATGCATGCTAAGCAAACACTTTACCCCTGTGCTACTTCCCAGCCCCATATGTTTTTATTTTTTTATTTATTTATTTATTTTTTTTTTTGAGACAGGGTTTCACAATGCAGTTCAGGCTGGCCTTGAACTCACTTTGTAGCCCGGGCTGGCCTCAAACTTGCTGTGATCCTCCTGCTTCAGCCTCCCCAGTGCTGGGATTACAGGTGTGCAACACCACATCCGGCCCCATGTATTTTTGAGATGAAAGGACAGACACAAATAAAGAGAGATGAGATACGAAGAAAACTGAAAATCAAGTAGGATTGCTTTGGTTTCTGTAAAGTTTCAAGAAATAAAAGATTTAGGGTTACAAAAGGACCCATTTGATGTGGGATGACAGGAATTTGTGCCGGAACCAGCATGTCTAATTTGTGCCTTTGTTTCACAGCTGAGAAACAAAAGAGGAAGTTCACCACAGGGTTCACTCCATGGTAGGGCTCATCAGATACAGAGCCTTGGGCACCAAGGGTGTGACTGGGCAGCCTTGGGCACGTAGCAATTAGTGATCCTTGAGGTTACTGTTGTTGACTTCCTACCGCTCCCCATTGTGGATGTTGACTTCCTTTCTTAGTCTGTGCTATGCTATTCTCCAGCTCTCTTCCTACACTCTCTCTTAGGTTTTACTGTAACCCCAGTGTGATGGACAAACCCTAACAGATGGTCCCAAATAATTCCTGTCCCCCTGATGTTCACACTTGTATGTGAACTATTCCTCTTGAGTGCAAGAAGCACCTGTAACTTGCTTCTAACCATAGTATAGGGCAAAGGTGACAACACAGTATTTCCGTCACACGTGTAATACATTATACAAAGCTTTGTCAGGTGTGGTGGCACACACCTGTAATCCCGGCACTCGGGAGGATGAGGCAGGAGGATCTCCATGAGTTTGAGGCCAGCCTGGACTACATAAGCAAGTTCAAGGCCAGCCTTCATAGTGAGACCCTGTTTCAAAACAAAACAAAACAAACAAAACACTCTGTTTTAGGTTTGGGGGTGTAGCTCAGTGGTGGAGCACTTGCCTAGTATGCAATGCCCTGGGTTTGATCCCTAGCACCACAAAACAAAACTTTGTCTTAGCAGACTGGAGCTGGAGACCCTCCTTCTCAGCTTCATGAAGTAACCAACCATGTTGGAGAAGCCCACATGGCAAAGAAGTGTAGTAATCTCTAGAACTGCAGGTGGAATTTGAGGGAAGCCTCATTCTGGCTGCCAGCAAAAATGCAGGCCGTCGGTCATCCGTTCTCAAGAAACAAATCCTGCCAGCAATGGACTTGAATGGACTTGAAGTAGAGTCTTCCCCCACGGGAGTCTCCAGATGAGAGTACAGCCTGAGTAACACCTTGATTGTAGCTTTGTGAGAGTCCAAGCAAAGGTTTTAGCTAACCCGTTTCTGGACTCCTGACCTGGGACCTATGAGATAATAGATGCATTGTTTTAAGCCTCAAATTTGTGGTAATTTGTTCCACAACAGAAGACTAATACATGCAGAATTCCTGGAAAAACACCGAGGTTCTCAGGCATGACCCCTGCGTTAGGTGATATGTAGGAAGCCCTGTCTGGGAGCAGGCACAGGACACAGCTGGGTGGAGCAGGCCAGAGGGTGGGCCACACACATCCACTGGACACTGAGTTTCAAAGTAAATTGCTCCCCCACCCCTCGTGCCCTCCAATCAGTCCCCAGAGCCAGGTGAAGCCTGGCCCTGGAATTACAGATTGGGCCACCACCTGAATCTCGGCGCTTGGCACGGTGCCTGGCACTCAGCGGCCTCCTAACCGATGGTTTGATTGCATAAGAAGAGAGAGTCCTGCAGCGCGCGCCGGCGGGGCGCTCCCGGCGCGGAGGGGCTCGCCGGGACCCCGCGCGGGCCAGGCCCGTCCTCACGAGCGCCATCCCGGGCCCCGGCGGTGGGGGCGCTGCGGCGGGAGGCCGCGCGGGCCGGGGGCGGGGCGGGGCGGGACCCAGCGAGCCCGCGAGCGAGCGCTGCGCGCCGCCGCCACCTCCGCTGCTCGGCCAGG
This sequence comes from Erethizon dorsatum, assembly GCA_028451465.1. Lineage (NCBI taxonomy): Eukaryota > Metazoa > Chordata > Mammalia > Rodentia > Erethizontidae > Erethizon > Erethizon dorsatum. The sequence goes on along the minus strand of CM051827.1, from coordinate 115,023,358 downwards.
TCCCGGAGCGGCCCGGCCCGCCCGCGGGGCGCGGAGCCGAGGCCCGCGGCCGGCCGCATGAAGGACTGCGAGTACCAGCAGATCAGCCCCGGGGCCGCCCCTCCGCTCGCCTCCCCCGGGGCACGCCGCCCCGACCCCGGCCCGGGCCCCGGCTCCGGCTCCGGCTCCGCCGCGCCCCTCGCCTCGGGCCCCGGGCCCGCGCCCTCCGCGCCGCGCTGGAGCGGCAGCGGCAGCGGCAGCGGGAGCCTGGGCCGCCGCCCGCGGCGCAAGTGGGAGGTGTTCCCGGGCCGCAACCGCTTCTACTGCGGCGGCCGCCTTATGCTGGCCGGTCACGGCGGCGTCTTCGCGCTCACGCTGCTGCTCATCCTCAGCACCACCATCCTCTTCTTCGTCTTCGAGTGAGTTCGCGGCCGCCGCGCGCCCCGTATCCCGCTGCCCCGGGCTCCCCACCGTCCCGGCCCGCTGTCTCCTTGCCCATCTCTTGTCTGCTCGCCTTGGTTCCCTCCACCCCTCCCAGCAACCCCGTCCTGGCCCGTCCTGCCCTCGACCCCTGCCTTCCTCTCCCTGCCAGGCACAGCAGGGACACTGCTCTCTCGTGCCCCGCACGACCCCTACTCTCCCAGAACCTGTCCCCCAAACCACCCGCGTCCCACGGTTCTTAGAACCCTTCTGCTCTCCCCTCTGGACCATCCCCCCCCAGCTCTTTCTGACCCCTCAAGGCATCTTCGCTCTTATCCCTTCCAGACAGCTTCTAAATCTCTGGCTTCGCACACCCCGCCATGAATTCCTGGGCGTCTCTTTGCCTTTTCCAGGTTTCCCCAGGATCCCATCTCCTTTCAGGACCTCCACCCTTTCCCTCAGTCACGCTCACCCGAGGCCCCAAGTCATCCTCCCTCAAGCATCTTTGGGCCTCAGGCCTCTTCTTCCTTCTCCAGCACCTTCTTTAGTTTCTCCCGAGTTTCCTGCCCTTCCCTTAGCCCCCCGCCCCGCCCCTCGGCTTCCTGCCTTTCTTTCCCTTCTCAACGTTCAGGAGCACCCCTCTAGCCCGTTGTACATCACAAACAGCTGCAGTGCCTTGTGATTTTTCAGGAAACTGTACAGTGCTTTTGTAATGACAGGTCCTATTTGCCCCCATGGATTTTTGACCTCTTCATTTTCCCAGTGACCAGGGATGGTAGATGCTTATCAATTTGCTTATCAGGACCACAGAGATGCATTGGAAGTTTCCAACCCCCCTCAACTGGAGCCACCTGCGGCTGATTCCTTGGTACACATTCCCATCCATGAATGCACACCCACCCGTGGGCCCCACCTTCCCCTCCTCGCTCTCCCCATCCCTTGTGGTCACCTTCCTCTATTATGCAGTGCAGTCGAGAGTTCCATCTCTAGAGGCAGCAGACCAGCTCCACCACCCACTAATTGTGTGACCTCCGGGCAGTCACTTTACTTCTCAGGGCCCCAGTTTCTTCATCTGTAAACCGAAGCCTTTAGTAATTCTCACCCACTGCGGTCATCATGAGGTTAGTATGAGGCCACACATGCACACTTTAGCCCAGTAACAGGTACTTGATGTTTGCTGCTCTACTTGTTGTCTTCACCAAAAAGCACTTCCCAAGGGCATGTGTCCATGGTGAGAATGCCACAGAGACACCAGCTCCCAGTTGCCAGATCATGCGTCTGTAACCTTGGATTTCCCCTTGAAGCAAGGTGAAGACTTCCTATAAATTGGCTTCTCCTTTTCACCCTTGTACTACTCTTCTCTTCTCTTTCTGAGTCAGGGTGTATAAAAAGTTCAGGGATGATTTGCAAGCAGAAGCTCTGGTGCCTGCAGCCCATAGCATGACCCCTGGGCTGAGTTTCAGATCTACCTGGCCCAGCCAGCCGAGGGGGTCATGTTGTGGAAGCACTTTTCCGAGCCCAGCCACCTCGGGCTGTGGCTGAGGCAGGAGGAAGCAGTGCTTGCTGTGGTTGGCCTTGTGACCCTGCAGTGTGAGATTTGGTCAGTTCGGAAGCTGGATCTTCTCTGGCTTTACCAGTGATTGATTTGTCCCCATCCAGGGAGGAAGTAAGGTGAGAGCTTGTGAATCCTTTTGCCTTTTGTTTCTGCTTGTCCTCACCCGGGTGGTGGATTTTGCAGTAGGGTTTGATTGGGGTCCAGACTGATAGAAAAGCCCAGTGAGGACCTGGAGTGGTGGAAATGCCCTTACTAGGAACCAGGGAGATGAAGATGGTGCAAGTGGCTCTCTCAGACCTTCCCTGCTTCCTTGTTAGTTTGGTAGATTGCTGTACAGGCCTCCCAGCAGGGCCCTGAGCATCTGTCCTACTTCCCATCCCAACACAGCAGCCAGCATATCCCTTTAATTCTAAGTCAGATCTCAGTCCTCCCCACTCTCCAGATAAAGAGCTAGACTCTGAAAGTGGGCTTCCTCTGGCCCTGGTCCCTGTCTGTCTGCCCCAACTCCACTGCTGCACATTCCCCTCTAGGTTTATCAGGCTGCCAAACACTCCTACCACAGGGCCTTTGCACCATTTTGAATATTCTTCCTTCCGGTAGCCTCATGCCCCACTCTTCCTGTTCGTCTGCACCATGTGTATACTGTTTGATAGTTTCTTGCCTGTCTTTGTGCATGACAGCAGGGAATTCTCACTGTTGTACCCTTAGTGCCTAGAACCAGTGCCTGGCATGCAGTAGGTGCTCAGTACAGCAAATACTGGTTGAATGAATGGACAGATCATTTGCTGGGAGCTCAGAGACCCTGGTCTGTCATTGTCTGGCGTGGGCGCAGGAGTCTCCCGGGAAAATCAGGAAGCTAAGGCTTGGTGTTTCCTGGAAGTCCTTTTAGGTCTCAGATTTCAAGTCTTCTCCATCCCCAAAAGAAGTCTGGTTGCTTTTGTTTGTTTGTGTTGTTTTTTGTTGTTTTGAAATAGAGTCTCGAGCTATAGTCCAGGCCAGCTGTGAACTTGCTAGGTGGCTCAGGCTGTAATCGAACTCATTATCCTCATGTCTCAGTCGCTGAGTGCTTGTAATGCACGCCTGGCTAAGAAGTCTGGCTGTACATGAACTGGATGAGTTGGCCTGTGGGTCATACTGCCAGGCTGCTTCTGTTCGAGGGTCAGACCTAGGAGCAGTGAGAAGTATGGAGTGGAGTACGGCCCACTGGGCGGCGTGGGCCTTGGCTGTTCCTGCTTCTCAGGGAAAAAGCCTCCCTGGAGACCAGAGCATCTGAAGATGGAGGTTTTGGGTTTGCTGCCTGCTTCTGTGCTGGCTCCTGGAACCTTGGCTGTCCCAGTCCACCCAGCAGCGAGTCATCTCTCAAACAGCAGCTCCCAACCCATCAGGTCTGCTGTGGCTCCAGGAGGGAGGGTAGCAAAGGACAGTAGTTAAAATAAAGTATGGGGGGGGAATATATATGATAATGGGCCTCAAAATCAGACCTAGCTTGAGTCCCACTTCAGCACTCCTGCACCGTTTGACCCTGGGCAGGTCACTTAAGCCCTCTGAGCTTTCGTTTCCTCATCTGTAAATTGAGGAGCATAGCTTCAGAGGGTCAGGGTAAAGAGAAGATGAGAATGTGAGTGTGACTTGCTTAGCGTAAAACCTGGCACATGGTAACTGTTGGTAGTTCAGATATTGTTAATAATAACTTAGGGATGACAGCAATGTCTGGTACGTAGTAAGCCTTTAAAGGATGGTAGCTATGTTCTGCGCTCTGGCAGGAGTGAAACAGTTCATTTGTTTTTCAGTTATTTACTGGGTACCTTCTTGGTCCAGGTGCTCACTTGCTGTGTGTTGGGAATGTCAGGCGAACGAGGAGGTACAGTGTGTACACTCAGAGGAACTCGTGTCCTGGTAGGGAAAAGGCACCCAACACAATTAATGCTTTAATAAATGCCATGCAGGAAATAAAGAGTATTAGGGAGGTCTGCTGTGTATAGAGTTGTCAGAGAAGGTTCTTCTGGGGAAGGATGAATATTCCAGAGAAAAGGAACAGCAAGTGCAAAGGCCCTGAGGTGCAAAAGAGTCAGGTTTGCTTTGGGACCTGTCTCGAAGCTACTGTGAAGGGAGTAGAGAGGGTGGGGAGAGTTTCATGGACTGATACTAGAGAAACCTTCAGTAGGGTCCAGATCATGCCTGGCCTAGAAGGCTGTGGTATGGAGTTTGAGTTTTATTCAAAATTTAATGAGGCTGAGCTTAGTAGTGCATTCCTGTGATCCCAGCAACTTGGGAGGCTGAGGCAGGAGGATGGCAAGTTTGATGCCAGCCTTGACAACTTATTGAGATCCTGTTTCAAAATAAAATAAAAAGGACCAGAAATGGATCGTGGCAGCACATACCTGTAATCCCAGCCCTCTGAGAAGCTGAGGCAGGAGGATTGCAAGTGCTAGCCCACTCTGGGAAATGTAGTGATTTAGGGAGACTGCGTCTAAAAATGAAAAATAAAAAAGGGCTCAGGATGTAGCTCAGTGCAAAGACCCTGGGTTCAATCTCCTGCGCCACTAAGCAAACAAACAGACAAGTAAGTAAGAAAATAAGTAAATAGGGTTGGAGGTATAGCTCAGTAGTAGAGCACCCTTACATCAATCCCCAGTACTGCAAAACAAAACTCCCCAAACCCACCATATATATAAAATGGGAAACTTTTTAAGAGTATCAAGCAAGGATCTGATTTACATTTCCAAAATGTGCCTCTGGCCTCTGGGTGGACAGTGGAGTGACAACAGAGAAGACTGGCCTTAGAGGGCCCTGGTGGCTTTATTCCGTCTTTAAGCCATGCTCCCACCATGTCCAGAACTTGTAGAATGTTCCAGCCTTGAGATGGAGGAGAGGGCTTGAAAAGGATGTGGAACCCTGTGCCAGGCAGCCTGCCTGGAGGAGAGGAGACCTGGGTACCCAGCGGGCATAGGTTGTTCCCTGAACCAACTCGGGCCAAGGGCCCCAACAGACCCCCTTAAGGTTACATCCCCCGGGTGACAGTGGTAGTGGCTGAACTCACCCCTCTGCTTATTCTTCTGCATTATCTCCTCCAAGAAACCTTTCCTGTCCTGTCTTCCCCTCCCCCGGGAGAGCACACATCACCCCGTGTGGTAGTTCCCTGTTTACAGGTCTCTCTTCCCCACTAGACCATAAGTCACATGGGGAGGGACTCTTATCTTATTCATGGCCATTATTCCTGCCACTTATTGAAAGTGTTGCCTGGCACAAAAGAGAACCCAGTAAATATTTGTGGAGTGAATGACTAAATGAGTGAGTTAGTCAGCGTTGCCTTGTATGGTTCATCTCAAGTGATGGTCCACTTCATTGCCAGTGGCTGCCTGGAGCTCTGGGTTTAGAGGGGTTTGGAGGCTGCAGCTAAGCAATGAGTTTAAGCATGCTGGGGTCAAATCTGGTGCAGGCGTGCAACTATAGACCCGGCTGTTCAGGAGACTGAGGTGGGAGGATTGCTTGAACCTAGGAGTTTGGGGCCAGTCTGGGCAACATAGCAAAATAAAACCCTGAAATTGTCTCTTAAAAAGCGTGCTGGTGTCAGGCATGGTGGTGCAGGCCTGTAATCCCAGCACTTGGGAGGCTGAGGCAGGCCAGCCTGGACTACATAGTGAGACCCTGTCTCAAAAAAAAAAAAAAAAGAAAAAGTAAAAGGGGCCAGTGAAATGGCTCAGCGGTGTAAGCGCCTGCCTGGCAAGTGCGAGGGCCCAAGTTCGACTCCCGGAACCCACATACGAATAAAGGGCCGGTGATATTGCTCAGCGGCATGGGCGCCTGCTGGCGCATGAGGTCCTGAGGTCGACCCCCGGTACCCACAAAAAAAAAAAAAAAAAAAAAAAAAAAAAGGGCCAGGGATATAGCTCAGTGGCACAAGTGCCTGCCTGGCAAGTGCAAGGTCCTGAGTTCGATTCCTGGTACAAAAAAAAAAAAGAAAGAGTGCTGGGATCTGTTGGTCATGTCTGCCCTGGGCTGGGGGATGTGTGTACAAGGATCGATTAGTGATGTCTGACCCAGGCACTTATTGGGGGTGGCTGCCCTCACCAGGAAGCAGCTTGGCTATGTGGGGAGAGGCCTGGGAGCCTTTGGGATATCTGCAAATTGCTCTTTCTCCATCTCTCCTTCTAGCTGTCCCTACCTGGCCAACAAGCTGACCCTCGCCATCCCCATCATTGCTGCCATCCTCTTCTTCTTCGTCATGAGCTGCCTGCTGCAGACGAGTTTCACCGACCCTGGGATCCTGCCCCGGGCCACAGTCTGTGAAGCAGCTGCCCTGGAGAAACAGATCGGTGAGGCTTCCATTCCCAGTGAAGCTGTCTCCACAGCTCCCCACTTCCAGACTAGGGAGAAGGCCTGATTTCCTCTTCCTACACTTTGCTAGGGACTGGGGATAGAGTAGTGAACGAGGCAGGCTGGAGCTGACACTGGAGTAGAGAGAGGCAGATGGTAAACAAATGACCGTATAAATATGCAAGAAATGCTAGCAGTGAAGGCTGTGCTGGCAGCCAGCATAGAACTGAGTGCTTCCTGGGAGCCAGGCAGTGTTTCAAGCTCTTTATATCTTGATCTTATTGAATCCCTCACCAATCCTATGAGGTAGGTACTGCTGTTATCCCCTTTTACTGATCGATTTAATTGGGGCACAGAGACTTAAGTAAATGGTCCAAGATCACACAGTAAGTGGAAGAGTTGGGATGAAGCCCCAGGCAGTCTGGCTAGAACCCCTGCTCTTAAACATTCATATACCCTCATTCGTTCATTCATTCATCAAACATTTACTGTGTACTAGGCACTTTTCTAGATGCTGGTGATATGGCAGTGAATAAAACTGACAATAATCCCTGTCTTCATGGAGGCGACCTTCTAGGGGAGGAGAGAGACTGTAAACAAATCATTAGATATCTAGGTTGTCAGACAGAAGAAGAGAACAGGGAGAGAAGAAAGCTAGAGGAGAGTGGTTGGCCTCCAGGGTGGCCAAGGAAGTCCTATGATGGAGGTAACCTCTGAGCAAAGAGGGCCAGGCCTACAGCCTCAATGGCCCAGGCTAGGGTCTGAGAGAAGAGAAGGGTGCAGTAGGTATGGGGTGGGGCTTGTTTAGACTGGGTGGTCAGGGCAGGGCAGGCTGTGTGTCCCAAATGTTGTGGTAAGAAAAAAGGGATCTGCACAACAGAAAAGGAAAAAGCCCAGAGTGGTGAACAGGTTAGTGGGACCTGAGGGACAGCAGAAAGGTTTGTGCGGCTGCCTCGCAGGCACCCCAGGTGACCCTTGATTCCTCCTAGACTGCAGTGTGGGTTCCCTTGGGCCACTGGGCCCCAGGGCTGGGTTGAGGCCTTAATCTCAGTTTGCCCCACCCACCCCAGCTCCTTCCTGCTGAGAAGTGACTGCTATGGGGTATTTTCACACCTCCTGGGTTTCCGGTCTGTGGTTGGCTCCTTCCCCTAACAGGGTGGTGTTTACATAGGCTTTTAAATGCCCAGCTGGCCCTAAAGAGATCTTGTGGCCTGTAAATGTCAGAGCCCTGGTGCATCCATCACTGGAAATCATTTCACTCATTCTCTGGAGCAGCCTGGAAGGGGGCCAGCAGGGAGAGGATGTTCTCTGGAACTTGGGCTGTTCTTTGTCGCCTTCCTGTGCCCAGCTGTCCACAGCCACACCCACAGCTACTGCCTTCATCTCCATCTTGCCTCCTTGTAACTTCCTTCTCTCCCACACCCGGGACCACATGGCCCCAGGATTCAGCTCCTCAGCATCCTTCCATCGGACCTGGTCTGATCTACCTGGCAGCTGCGATGACTCAGCACCCGTCGGTTTCTCCTCCCCTTCAGGACAGGGCTAATTGTGAGGCAGGATTATTATTGTCCAGCTTAGCCAGACTCAGGGCTTGGGGCAGCCTGGAATCCTCTGGCCTCCTGTGAGCTGCGCAGTAATGATGACAGCAGTAATCCCTGTGTTTGGAGAGAGCTTGACCGAGCGCTCCCTGCTTCCCACCTGCTATCCCTCCAATCCTTTGGCGTAGACAGCCCTCTTATCCCGGTGTGTGATGCAGGCTCTGAGCTGGTCGGTACAGGGAAGGGAGTGGAGGAGCAGCGTGGATCATGTACCCTCCCTCCCAGGCGCCTTGCTTTGCCTTTGGAGAGGGCAGCAGAGACTCATCCCCTTCGTCCTTCTGTCTCCACATTGGTGTCCCGCACCCTGAGCCCCATGGAGCCAGCTCCTCTGTCACGCAGTCCCACTGCCTTCCTTTTCTGTCCCTGTGCTGCACTGTCAGTAATGCATCATGCTTTCCCCTGCAGTGTGGGACCCAAGTGTGTTACTCACCTTGTCATTGTGTAGAAGGCTCAGAGATTTTGGCTGAAAGGGTGGATGAATGACTGAAGAACATGAGCCTCCGTGGAGCCCTCCATGCTGCCCCCAGGGGACAGGTTGAAAGGCTATCAGGGTGTCTCTTGGTGAGGCTCACTGTGAGTGATTCTCTATGCTGTCCTTACACAGAGGGACGAGGGCTGGTGTGTGCCCTGCCCTCTGTAGCTTTCCAGCCTAGGGCAGTGCAGGGTGGAAGGCTTGACTGGCCACCATGGGTGAGGCCAGGCTTTGGAAGATGATTGGAGGGGTCAGGAGTATCCACCACCTGGAGGACCTGGAAAGGTGACAGTTGAGCCAGCATCGAAGTTCGGGTGGGATTGATGTACAGAACAAAGAGAAGGCAGAAGTGGCAATAGGAAGGACAGATATGGGGCCCTGAGCAAGCCATGTTGGCTGAACGTGGAGTATTGTGAGATTAGGGAGATTTCCCTCAGAAGGGTGGAGTCAGTCTTATAGGGGCCAGAATGTCAGGACCTAAGACTTTCCTTTGAAAACAGTTGCCAGGTCTTTTTTTTTTTTTTTGTGGATACCGGGGGGGTCGACCTCAGGACCTCGCGCGCCAGCCGGTACCCGTGCCGCTGAGCGATATCACCGGCCCCTTTTTCGTATGTGGGTTCCGGGAGTTGAACTCGGGCCCTCGCGCTTGCCAAGCAGGCGCTTAAGCTGCTGAGCCATCTCACCGGCCCCTTTTTTTTTTTTTTTTTTTTTAAAGACAAGGTCTTAGTGTGTAGTGGCCTTGAATTCACTATGTAACCCAAGCTGCCCTGGAACTCAAGGCGATCCTCCTGCCTCAGCTTTCCAAGTGCTGGGATCACAGGTGTATTTACTACACCCAGCTAAACAACTCACTTTCTTTTTTTTTTTTTTTTTTTTTTTTTTTTGTGGGTACCGGGGGTCGACCTCAGGACCTCAGGGCGCACCAGCAGGCGCCCGTGCCTCTGAGCGATATCACCGGCCCCTTTTTCGTATGTGGGATCCGGGAGTTGAACTCGGGCCCTCGCGCTTGCAAGGCAGGCGCTTAGGCCGCTGAGCCATCTCACCGGCCCTTCTTTTTTTTTTTAATGTGGGTACCGGGAGTCAAACTCAGGACCTTGTGCTTCCCCGCAGGTGCTTGTGCTGCTAAGCGATATCACTGGCCCTTTTTTTCCTTTATGTGGATACCGGGAGTTGAACTAAGGACCTCGCGCTTGCCAGGCAGGCACTTATGCCTCTGAGCTATCTCACCAGCCCACAACTCACTTTTAAATACAAACTCCTACCCATAACAATATTTCAGTCAATGGTGGACCTCAGGTATGACTGTAGTCTCATAAGATTATATTGTTTTGATGGTGTCATGGCCCTTAGTTTGTACAAGCATATGCTGTGATGTTCTCATAAGGAGGAAATCACTAGTGACATGATGCATTTTTCAGAATGTATCCCTATCCTTGGGCGGTGAGTAACTATATTTTAAAAAGAAAACTTGTATCACTTCTGTAAGTGGAAAACCACTTTGCTCTGGTAGAAGATACTCAGATACAGAAAAACAACGTTACAGCTCTCCTGCTGTTTACATTGCCTGTGGAAAGGGTCCCTTTGAGGCTTGTGAGGTTCACAGCATTAGGCAGTAAAAGTTGAGACTTTCCTTTGATGGAGTCAAAGGCTTGACAGAGAGTTGGGAAGGGAATAATTTTCTCATCACAGAAGTCAGCGTTGCTTAGTGTAGTGGCAGGAAACAAATCATCTTCCATCCTCCTGAACACGCCCCCTGCTGGACAGACCGGCTGTAGCCCGCGGCCCCTTGTTTCCTGCGCAACGCCCCCCCCCATCCAGCACTCCAGCCCTGCTGTGCAGGGGAGTCTATGTCTTTGCCTGGCTCATGCTGTTCCTCTATCATACTGCCCTCCTCCCCGGGTGAGCCTGCTGCCTCATTCTTTCTGGTACAGGGGCACTGTCAATTCTTTCCCTTCCTTGCCTGCCTCCTCCTGCTTGACCCTGCTTTTCCCCTCTGCACTCCCAAGGCATTGTGTATAGATACCGGCGTCATAATTGACTAGCTCTGGGTTAGACCCTGATACTATGTCATCTCCTAAAGTCTGATACAGTTGTTTTTCTTATTACCCATTTTAGAGGTGAGGAAACTGAGGCTCCAAGAGAGGCTAAGCAGCTTCCTCAAAGTCACAGGCTGACAAGCGGCCACATCAGGTTTCAAAATGAGATCAGGCTGCTACAGAGTCATCCCACAGTGGCGCTGACTCACTGTCCCTCCCACCTGACCTTGCGGTTGCATGCTCCTCCATCTGACTCTGTCCTCAGGCCGAGCTTTTCCTGTATCCTCGGCACTAGCCCTAAGCCTGATGGGGGTAAGGGCTCCGTAAACCTCTGGGAAGAATTGAAGTGGTGACCCATCTTGAGGCCTGGGATCTCTGGCTGGGCCTGGCAGCTGGGACATCATAGCCCTGCAGCTCTTTCCTCCACAGGGGACAGGCACTGGGGCAGCAGACTCAAGGGGCTGGGAGTGTAGCTCAGTGGTAGAGCACTTGCTCAGTGTGTTAGTTACTTTTCTCATTACTGAGACAAAGTACCCGACACCCAAAGTTAAAGGAGGAAAGGTTTATTTGGCTCACAGTTTGTAGAGGTTTCAATCCATAGTTGGCTGACTCCAAGGTGGTGTGGCACAGCAGACAGGCACTGCAGAGGAGAAACAGTCCATGGTGGGCAGAAGGCAGCAAAGCAAGCAAGGGACTTTAGCAAGTTCTTTCTGCCCCTTTTATACTCTATCTAGGCTACCAGGATTAGGGTGGCACCAAACCATTCAGTGGACTGATTTAGTAATCACATACCTTTAATCCTAGCATCACATACTCTAGATCCAGACACCTCTGAAAAAGCCCCACCTATGACTGCATGAGGCTTTGAGGGACATCTAGACCTAAGCCATAACACTGAGCATGCTTGAGGCCCTGGGTTCAGCCCCAGCCTCTTCAGTGGCCCAGGGCCAGCCCTGGGGGGCTTCAGTGTCGGCCTTAGCCATTCAAGCTGTCTTGGAGTGAACAGACCCCAGGATGCTGCTTGACCAGGCAGAGGATGTAGACAAATTCATTTGTTTCCCACAGCCATTCAAAGAGGATGAACCCTCCTGTCCGACTGAATCCTCAGAGGCTTTGGCTTCCCATCCGGAAAGGCAGTAGGAGGGCCTCAGTAGTGTGAGGGCATCTTTGTTCTTCTTGGGAAAGAGCAGGACATAGCAGAAACAGTCCTGATCTTAAGATTCCTAAAGGCAGGGAGCATATCTTATAATCACTCTGTCCTTCCTTCAACAAGTTGTTTGATTTTTCTGGGTGTTTTTGTTGTTGTTTTTTCCATACTGGGGATTGAACCCAGGGGCTTCCCACTGAGATACATGTTCAGTTATTATTGTACATGCATTATTATTATTATTATTTAATGCCTTGCAGTCGTGTTTGAAAGAAGGAGCACACAAATGCCATGGGAGACACGGGTTCTAATTTCAGCCCCACTTGATGCTGTTGGAGGGAACTTGGTTGCCTCTCTCTAAACATGGGCACACATCCACTTGCCCAGCCCAGAGTGCTCCCTGTGATCCAGTGAGACAGGCAGTGTCAGCACCGTGACAATCGTGTGCAGCTGAAACCATGAGCCTTTCGGCTGGGAATGGCCAGCGGACTTGCTCTGGGCCCTGATAAGTTGCCAGTGGTGGTAGCTATAGGGAGGAGCAGGGCAGAGGTGTCGAGGCTGAGTCTGGGGCGGCGTCTGCTCAGCAGTGTTTGGTCTGGAAATAAGCAGAGGGATGGCTGCCCTGTGAAGCCTCCTTGGACCCAGCTCCAGTGACTGCCAATCCACCTGGGCGGTTCCCTTGCTCTCCTGCACCTCTCTCCACCTCCCTGGCTCTTGGCAGTCATGGGTGCAGAGCTTCACTTCCTCTTTCTGGAGTCGAGGGGAAGAGGCCTTGCTGCCTGAGGTCAGAGCATGTTTGTAGGCTGTGCCCTCTCTGCCATGGGGGAGAGGGGGCTGGGCTCCTCTCTGCCCTGGGAAAGGCCACTGGGAACCCAGTAAGGATTTCAGAAACTTCTCTCAGGCTCAGGAGGGTCTGTGGCTGTCCTCATTCACAGAAGGGCTGTGTTCTGAAGGTTTCTTTGTAATTCAGTTCTGTGGGATGTAGTGTTTCATAGCCCGGTGATGAGAGTAGTGTGTGTGCATACTGGGGATTGAACCCAGGGCTTACACACTGAGCTACATCACCAGCTCTTTTTAATTCTTTTAAAATTTTGAGTCGGGTTCTTACTAAGTCACTAAATTGCCCAGTGTGAGCTCAAACTTGTGATCTTCCTGTCTCAGCCTCTCAGAGTGCTAGATTAGAGGCATGTACCACCATGTCTGGCTAATATTTATAGGCTGGGCATCCCTAATCTGCAAATCTAAAATCCAAAACACTCCAAAGCCCAAAACTTTTTGAAGCCAATATGAAACCACAAGTGGAAAATTACACATCTGACTTCATATGACAGTTTGCAGTCAGAACACAGGCACACTAAAAATACTGTATAAAATTACTTTCAGGTTACGTGTATCAGGTGAATATGAATCATAATGAATTTCATGTTTAGACTTGGGCTCCATCCCTAAAGTATCACATACATATGCAAATATTCCAAAATCTGAAAAAGTTTGAAATTCAAAACACTTCTGATCCCAAGTGGGTGAGGTCCCAAGTTTGGATAAGGGACATTCAACCTGTAATAAGTGCTCGTTAGTTGCTAGACTCTTTGCTAAACCAAACTTGGTGAATTCTAACCTGATCCTCCTAACATGCCTCTGAGGTAGATTTCATTATATTTTATTTTATTTTTGGCAGATGAAGGTACAGAGAAGTTAAGTGACCCACTTTGCTTAGCCAGTAAATGGTGGGGTGGAGACCTATACCAGTGTGCCTGTCTGGCTCCCAAGCTTGTGTCCAAGACTAGGAGACAGCAGTGGGCACATGGCCAGGAGCTGGGACCCTGGGACATGGAGCAGCATTCAGGCTTGAGTTTGCAGTAGCATTAACAGCCTCGAAAGATGGTAATTCTCTCTGGTGTGTTCAGGACCAAGGTCAGTGGCCCCTGTGCCACCAGCACTGCCCAGGGCTGCCGTTAGAGTAGCTCACTCAGCCCTTACCACAACCCTGTGAGCTTGAGACTGTCTCATCTCTGTTTTATGGATAAAGAAACTGAGGCTCAGAGAGATGAAAGGACTTCCTTGAGTGGCAAGTGGGTAGAGTTCCAAACAGTGTTCAGATTCCAGAGGCCGTGCCCTGCTCTGTCAGGCACACAGTGCCAGTAAGAGCTTACCCTGTGCCAGTGCCATTGTGTGTGCTATTTCCAATCCTTGCCACCCTCCAGGTAGGTGTCATTCACTCCTGTCCATCTGCACATGCCAGTAGCCACACAGTGGTGAAGGAACTTTCCCACACATTTGCTCATACATGGGAGGGTCAGGATTTGAACCCAGGCCGGCCTCATCCCAAAGCATGTTTCTCTCCTCCTGTCACCTGCCTCATAGTTTATAGACTCAGGCCTGCCCGTTATTACACTCCCTGCTCTGAGGCCCTATAGTCTGCTTAGAGAGACAGGGTATGCACATGAGTCCCGCCACAGCATCCAGCAGTGACAGGTGAGCTTGGTGCTGTGTGTGAGGCTGGCGTGGACTGAGAAAACAGGAAGGGCTGAGAGCCCTGGTGAGCAGGAGAGACGAGGGGCTGCTTGGCTGGAGTGGGGATGGGAAGACTGAGGCACAGGGACTCAGGAAGGGAGGTTGGGTCCCAGTGAGAAGTTTGTCCTTGAGCTTCTGATTCAGGGGAGGCCAGTGAGGGGGTTTGAGCTAGGAAGTGACTTGGAAGGGGTTTTTAGAGGAATTCGGCAGTGTGTGCAAGCAGGGACGAAAGCCTGAGGTGTTGGGGGCAAGGATTCTTCAGGGAGGCTGTACAGTGATCACAGTCTGGCTTTGTTGGGATGATGGGAGTGGAGGGTGAAGGATTATGAAGGAAGGCATAGACCAGACTTGGCAACTGGTCAGGCAGGCATGAGACAAAAGAAGCCATCTGCAAAGAAGACTCAGGACTGAGACTCTCCACTGTGTGACCTTGGTGAAATCCCCTAACCTCTCTGGGCCTCTGTTTTCTCTAGAACAGAGGAAGTCAGCAAATGGGGCATTTTTCAAGAATTTACCTGGGCCGGTGAGATGGCTCAGTGGCATAAGTGCCTGACTGGCAAGTGCGAAGTCCTGAGTTCGACTCCCGGAACCCACATAAAGGAAAAAAAGGGCCAGTGATATCGCTCAGCAGCCCAAGCGCTTGCTGGCAAGCGCGAGGTCCTGAGGTCGACTCCCGGTACCCACATAAAAAAAAAAAAGAGAGAATTTACCATGTACCAGGGTCTATTTTAAATGTTCCCTGAGGTTCCTTTCAGCGCTTGGGTTATGGCATCAGCAAAAATAAGCCAGGCAGGAGTAAACAGCACCTACTATGACACTAAAATTTACTGAAAGACCTTAGGCCCAAGGTTTGTAATCTTGGGCTCACATCCTTGTTCTGTTATGTACTAGCTGTATGGCCTTGGGCAAGTCATGACTGATTTATGGATTATGGTACTGTGGCTCAACCCAGAGCCTCACACGTGTGTGGCTGACACTGTCCCACCGAGCTACACCCCCAGCTCAGGGCAAGTCATCTAGATGACAAGTATAATCTTGCCTGGAGGGGCAGGATTCCTTCCTCGGTAGTTCTGTGAGCTAGTGATAGCATTTCATGCTTCTGTTAATTCATTTACTCTTCCAAACAACACAGTGAGGCGGGTACTATTATTATCTCTTTCAGTGATTAGGGAAACTGGGGCATGGGGTAGTTCAGTGATTTTCCCAGTCACACTTGTAGCAAATCATATCATCAGAGAAACCCAGCTAATAAGAAGTGGATGGGCCGGTGAGATGGTTCAGCAGGCGTAAGCGCCTGCCTGGCAAGCACGAGGGCCCGAGTTCGACTTCCGGAACCCATATACGAAAAAAGGGCCGGTGATATCGCTCAGCGGCACGGGCGCCTACTGGTGCACGAGGTCCTGAGGGCAACCCCTGGTACCCACCAAAAAAAAAAAAAAAAAAAAGAAGTGGAGCCAGGATTTACTCACTGTTCTACCTGGTCCTGCTGTCTTCCAGGTGAGAAGAGGCTTAGAGAAGTTCACTTGACCCAGACTCACATGCGCCAGCCAGTGACAAAGCCAGGTCTCAGAGTGTCCAGTGGCCTCAGAGCCCCCTGCCCTTTACCATGCTGCCAGGTTTTTGGTTGTGTGTGTGTGTGTGTGCGTGCGCATGCGCGCCCAGGCTGCTTGAATCGGTCCTCCCACCTCAGCCAGCCGAGTAGCTGGGACTACAGCTGTGCGCCCCCACACCCAGCTCAAGCTGCCAGTTCTAAGGAGGAAATGCTCAGATGCTTTGTTGCATTTTGAACATGTTAGGGTCAAGATGATTGTGAAACAGCCTGGCGGAGATCTCTTTGTCAGTTGGAAATGTGAGGCTGGAGTCTGCGCTTCACCAGTACATGCCAATCACCTACGGTAGTACCTGGCACATTGCTAGGCACTCAGTGAATAATCACTGGTGGCAAGTGGCCAAACTGGAGACGTCATCCAGTAGGAGCCACACTGAGAGTGCCACTGGGGGCCCAGGACCTCGGGCTGCCCCATGTGACTCTCAGCTTGCCTGGGATGGACCCACTCCTTCGGAGACTTTGGTCCTCTGTGGCTGGGCTTCCCCAAGGCTCACTGGGTGGGATTTTGGGCTTTGCATATGGCAGACCTGGGTTCAGATTCTATTCTGCTAGCATACCAGCTGCAGGTCCTTCAATAAGTTACTACAGCCTTTCTTTCTCTCTTTTTCTTTCTTTCTTCCTTTCCTTTCCTTTCCTTTCCTTTCCTTTCCTTTCCTTTCCTTTCTCCCTCCCTCCCTCCCTCCCTCCCTCCCTCCCTCCCTCCCTCTCTCTCTCTTTCTCTTTCTCTTAATGGAAACATAAGGGACTCACCCAAAGTCTGCCCATTGTCAGGGTTCTGTTGTGTGAATGTTCACAAGCTGACCACACGGGATCAGCACCTGGACTTCAGGAGTTTATGACCAGCACCCCGGGAATGACCCCGTCCACTCACTGTTCCCCTTCAGAGATTACTGTGATCCTTATTTCTAATCAGTCATCCTGTTGGGTTTTGCATGTTTTGAACATTATTGTTTTTAGGTATCTGGTTTCTTCATTTTACACAATCTTTTGAGATTTATTCATATTGTTGTGTGTAATGGAAGATTGTTGGTTCTCATTGCTGTATAGACTATCTATCTATCTATCTATTTAATTTTTGAGGCAGGGTCTCACTATGTAGTTCAAGCTGGCCTTGAACTCACTATGTAGCCCAGGCTGGCCTCAAACTCACAGCGATCCTCCTGCCTCAGCCTCCCAATTGCTGGGATTACAGGCATGCGCCACCACGCCTGGCTTTGCTGTATAGAATTCTATGGTGTGAATATGTACATATTTCTAATCTGTTCTACTTCTGGAGTGTTTGGGAGGTCTCAGAGATTGGCTGTGCAGGTTCCTGTGCATGTCTTTGGGTGTGTGTCTTCTCACACACACAGCTCTCTCAGGCAGGTGCTGGGACCAGGATGCTGGGTGTACAGATGCTGTGCGTGGGTAGCTGTTGCCAAGCAGTTGTCCACATGGTCATATGGGATTTCTAGTTGCTTTACTTTTTTGCCAACACTTCATATTTTAAATCTTTTTTATTTTGGCCATTCTGGTGCATGTGTAGTAGTAGCATATTGTGGTTTTAATTTGCATTTCCTTGCTGACTAATGAATACAAGCACGTTTTGTTGTTGTTATTGTTGTTTGTATCATTATGTAGCCTAGGTTGGCCTTGAACTCGTGGCAATCCTTCTGCCTCAGCCTCTGGACTGCTGGGATTATAGATGTGCACCACCACATCCAGCTCAAGCACTTTTTCTTGTGTGTATTGACCATTTGGACAGTTCTGTCTCTCTCTCTTTTTTTTTTTTTCCTGTACTGGGGTTGAACCCAGGGCCTTCACACTGAGCTACATCCCCAGGCATTTTTATTTTTTATTTTGAGACAGAGTCTTGCTAAGTCACTACGTTGATGGTGCGATTGAGCTTGTGATCCCTTTGCCTTACCCTCCCAGAGTGCTGGGGTTACTGGTGTGCACCACCAAGTCTGGCTTGATACCTTCTTTTATGAAATGCATGCTTTTTTTTTTTTTGTCTTCCGTATTTGAGATTTTATTGGTTGTGTTGAGGATCAGTACAGACATTTCACTTTGTACACAATTCTTCACACACGTACCAAAAATCTAAAAAGCCATGTATTGTTTCTTTTTCAGTTATTCCAGTGACTTTCCAGCTTCAAATTTGGAGGCAAATTTTCTGTAAGAGGATCAAGTACCAGTATCTTCAAATGCTGATAAAATGTTACTGAAGTCCCACTGGTTCACAATTTCGTATCATATACACATTACATACTCAAATTTTCGATCTTTCACAGCACATTAACAAAATTAGGCAAACTGGACTACCACGACCAAAGATGTCACAGAGTGCACACAATTCCGACAGGGCAACAATCAGGAAGTAGTTTTCTTTAGGAAACAATTCTACTAAAAAACAACACGGGAATAGAAGTCATTTAAAATATCCACGACATATTAAATGCATGACTGTGATTCCAAATTGCCATTTAGTATGCTTTGTATTGAGGATATAAAACTAACCCCCACCTATGGAATGTTAAGCGGACACCCAAGACAGTCAAAGCCTGCCAAAATTCAATATCCCACTATTTTCTGGTTGTACTAAAAAATAAACAACCAGCAAATGATTTCACCTCTAAAAAAATCATTTACAATTAAAAAATGCGATGAGGTGGGATCCCCTCCTTTTTAAAAATGTTTCTAGAGCTACTAAAAAAACTTGCATTTATAAAATAGTTGATAAAAATATTCCTCTGGATTGTACAAGAAGGGAGACAGGGAGCACTGATAAGACATGTGTGATTAATCAGACTTGGCTTCTTTCTCTTCTGCTTCGTCAGAGGCTGCACTCTCCTTGTTTTTAGTTTCTCCATTTTCCGCAGGTAAATCTTCCTTGGTTTCCTGATTAGCCACTTCGGCCTGTTTTCCCTTTGCTCCCCTCTTCCCTTTTGCTTGCACTTTTTTGTCCAAAGATTTATCCTTTCCCGCTGCCTTTTTTGGCTTCGTTTCCACTTTTGCAGGAGCTGGTTTAGCCGACAACCTCGCCGATCTCCTGTTGGGCTTCTCCTTCGCCGCCCCTTCAGCCGAGCTGACCTTCCTCTTGGGTATCTTGGCGGCGCGGGGGGGCACGTGTGGAAGCTGCGGCCGAGGCGCACGGGAGCCTCGCGGAGCTACGCTGCTGCTCCTCCCGCCGCCAGAGCTGATGAAATGCATTCTTATATTTGTATTCAATTGTCTGACTTCTTCTTACTGACTTATAGAAATACTTTATGTATCTTAGTTATAAATCCCTTGTCGGATAAATATATTGCAAATATTTTTTCTGCTCTGAAGTTACCTTTTCATTCTTGTAATTTTTTTTTTTGTGGGTACTGGGGGTCGACCTTAGGACCTTGCACTTGCCAGGCAGGCGCTTACGCCGCTGAGCATTATCACCGGCCCTTTTTTCGTATGTGGGTTCTGGGAGTTGAACTCAGGACCTCGCGCTTGCCAGGCAGGCACTTATACCGCTGAGCCATCTCACCGGCTCCCTCTTGTAATATCTTTGCCTGAAGAAAACTTTCTAATTTTTTTCTTTCTTTTCTTTTCTTTTTTTTTTTTTTTAAGACATAGTTTCCCTGTGTAGTTCAGGGTGGCCTTGAATTCACCATGTAGCCCAGCCTAGCCTTGAACTCGAGGTGATCCTCCTGCCTCAGCCTCTTGAATGCTGGGATTATAGGCACGAGCCACCATGACCAGCCAAAACTTCGTAATTTTGATGTAATGTAGTTCAACAAGTTACTCTTTTATGTTTAGCCTTTTGTTTGTTTTTGAGACAAGATGTTGCCGTGTAGTTCAGGCTGGCCTTAAACTCAAGGCAATCCTCCTGCCCAGCCTTTAGAGTGGGAGGATTATAGACATGCACCACCATGCCCAGCTCCCTTGTGTCTTATTTAAGAAAATTTTGGCTGTTCCAGTGTCATGAAAATGTGTGTGTGTGTATAATTTTTTTTACCCAAAACTTTGCCATTTAGAGTGATAGTCCATCTGGATTTGAAGTTCGTGTTTGGTGGGAGGAAGGGGTGTACGTAACCCACCCCCTTTTTATTTATAGCACCATTTTCCCTTACTGCACCACTCTAGCTTTTGTCATAAACCACATGATCATACACATGTTGGGGCTGTTCCTGGATTCTCTTTGTTCTGTTCGTCAGCATTTCTTTTTTTTTTTTTTTTTTTTTGTGGGTACCGGCGGTCGACCTCGGGACCTCGCACTTGCCAGGCAGGCGCTTATGCCGCTGAGTGATATCACCGGCCCCTTTTTCGTATGTGGGTTCCAGGAGTCGAACTCGGGCTCTCGCGCTTGCCGGGCAGGCGCTTAAGCCGCTGAGCCATCTCACCGGCCCCTGTTTGTTTGTTTTGAGACAGAGTGTCTTAGTTACTGTTCTGGTTGCTGAGACAAAATACCCAACACCCACAAGTTAAGGGAAGAAAGGTTTATTTGGCTCACAGTTTGCAGAGGTTTCGGTCCACACTTGGCTAGGTCCAAGGCAAGGTAGCATGGCAGAAGGGCATCACAGAGGAGAAACAGTTCATGGCAAGCAGAAGACAGCAAAAGCAAGCAAGGGACAAGACAAGCCTCTTTCCGTCCCTTATATTGTATCCAGGCTACCAGGATTAGGGCAGTACCAGCCAATCAGTGGGGTAATTTAGTAATCACCCACCCTTAATCCTAGCACCCTTAATCCTAGCATTGCACCATGAATCAGTCACACACTCTAGATCAGCCACCTCTGGAAAAGCCCCACCTATGACTGCATGAGGCATTGGGGGGACATCTAGACACAAACCATAACACAGGGTCTCACTAGGTAGACCAGGCTGGCCTTGAACTTGCAGTGATCCTCCTGTCTCAGCTTTCCAATGATACGGAGGAAATGCTAGATGTCAGATACACCAAATTCATGTTCCCTGAAGTCGAAGAATGCATTCTAAGGAAACATGGAGTTTAAGAGTAGGAAAATTTATTGGAGAAAAGGAATGGGGAATAGGAATAGCTCTTGAGAGACAGGAGGGGTCCCGAATGGGTTGCCAACAAGCCCATTTCTCAAAGGAAGTTTCATAGAGCAATATCATGAGGCAGGTACAACGCGGGTCAAAATTATGATTAATCAATCAGATTGCACATGTAGTCGCTTAGGTAATATCCCATGGTAGCAAGGGTACTTGGGTGACATCATTAATCTTGGTTGATAATCTGTAGTCTTAGTCTTGTCTTTAGTCTTAGTCTTAGTCTTAGTAGATGGGAGGGGATGACCCACTCCTAATAAGATAATGGGAAATCTCAAAAGGGTGATACCAATAATCTCAAGCTTCTGTTTGTCCCTTATGGAAGTATGTAAATCTAGCCATTGTGACTTTAATCTTCAGATGCCCCTCCAGCCACAGACCTGATACATTCTCATCTTCTGCACTGACTCCCTTGAGGGCCCAGCCCTGTCTGATTACCTAATATATTTCTAACTACCTTAGCTGTCTGTAATATTCTCCCCTCTGAAGAGGTATCCCTAACTGTGATTAGGGGAAAAGGAGTGTAGTTTCCATCTAGCTGCTTTGAGCTGAGAAGGGTTGGTATAGGGGAAACCGTAGTCAGGGACCTCCTACAGAGAGTTAATCTAATGGGCCTTGGCCAGAAGTCATGTTGCAGCTTAGCAGTTATGAATTCCCTTTACGAGGTCAGTCTAGTGGGTCACGGTAAAAGGAGTCTGGCACCTTTGTCATTGTTTCCATCTGCATGATCACTTGGAGTTTGGCAGCCTCTAGGCAAGAATAAACAAATTTTCCAAGAAGTTAAAGCATGTATAATCAAAGCATGAGCACTAGAATGGAAAGGAAGGTTGGGGAAAGAGCCACGTCCAGAAACTGCTGTTAAGGGATTGGAATAGTGATTGTAACCAGTTGGCTCATAGACCCCTCTACTAACGGAGGTTATCTATTTGTCTGATACTTCTTGTCATAAGTCCCTCTAGTTTTAGCTGTAAGAAGATGGAGAGTTCAGTGGTTTTGAAGGACAATTTTAGCTAAGGAATTTATAGACTCTTGCTGAGCTGTAGTTTTTCCTTAATGTACCATAACAGTGGTCAGCTACCAGTATAGCGGGAAACTCTCAGGATGGGTCAGGGTCTTGCTTGACCATGTTGTTGCCTGTGAAAGCATGGCATTTTTCCCTCTTTGATGACCCTCTTTTGGCACCCTGTACATTTGTTGATTCCTTTCCTCTGGGGTCCCCCAGTCTCCCTGCTCAGGAGGTTGGGTGACTCGCCAAAATTGTAGGATCCTTTAGAAAAGGTTCCCTCATGTCCTGGGTCCTTGCTGAACTTGGAGGGCCAGGGCCAAAATATTGGCTGCCTTCTTAGCTCAGTTACCTTTCTAGTTTTAGTCTCTAAACTTCAGTTGTTGAACACCCAGAAGAGAAGATCAATTACATCAGTATTGCAGAGGGAAACGTGAGCTTAACTATTATAATCTCATCTGAATATCAAGCACTTTGAAATGTAAAGTATAGCCAGAGGACCATTATTCCTTACCAACCATGGTTGTTTTAGTAGTTGAATCCCTGCAGAATGTTAACAGACAAGAGTTATATAGTTTTACAGAGAAAATTTGAGATCAAAAGCCACATATAGTATTTCAGTGTGACAATCATGATGACATTATCTCTCAACACACTTAAATGTCCATCTTAGGATAGAATAGCATTTGTCGTCAGACATCTCCATCTGATCTCAAGACATTAAATGACACAAAGAAACTCTCACCTAATTTGTTATCCTTCAATCAGATGCCATCCAAGAAGAATGCACCTGTCTATAAATGTACCTTAGAAGTTTATAATGTCTAGCCTTTAATTTTTAGTTTGTGACATTGTTTGGACTGCTTGGTGCCTGAGCGTCTCTAAGTGTAGTGAGACATGTATAACATACACATCACATAAGTTCTAAAAAACTATCATTTGACGGTGGTCTCATGTCGCTTTGACATATACCTCTTATCACAAGTAGCTGGAGCACAAGAGAAAGGCAGATATCTAAGTCTAAAAAAAAGTTAGCACCATAAACAATCCTAGTTTTACATCTTAGAAGACATCTACACCCAGAAGGAATGAATACATTTAGTACACCATGAGATTAGCAATAATGAATGTCATAGCTATCTGGAAACCTTTGTCTCTTAATATAGTTTTGTGCCAAGAGCATCTTTTAATAAAACTTTATTGTTTTATCCACAGAAAATTTAACCTTTTGATGATAACCATTGTGAACATATTACAATAATATGTTTAGCAATGTTTATTGGGGTGTGTCTCCCATAAGGCTATGGAAATCATTGGGGTCCCATTAGTGAACAAAGACTGAAATAAAAATGTTTCTAGGCAGATGCTCCTTTATTCATCAAGGGGAGTCCTGTCCAGTGGTTTCCTTAAGCCTAATGGGTCCCTATTTAATTATCTTAACAAATTTTTCAGATGACTTATGAGAACCAGATCATAACAATTAACATATTATTCTTGATTAATGAAAGACTCTCAAGTTTTTTTTTTTTTTTTTTTTTTTAATGTGGGTTCCAGGAGTCGAACTCAGGACACAATTTTAACAGACAGGCACACATAAAACAATTTGTTAATAGACCAGAGCACACTCCAATGTGTTTGGCCAAGTTGAATTACAATAACCCTTTTACAGTTTTTAAGTTTGTAACTATAAATAGACTAGTCAGAACTTTTTGTAGGTCAATTAACAGAGATCTTTTGTAGTAAGAATCAGAAGGAATAAAAATGTTCTACACCTGTGAAAGCAAGGACAGTTTGTTTTGTGGTTTTTTTTTTTTTTTTTTTTTTTTTGGTACTGGGAATCAAACTCAGGACCTTGCGCTTGCCAGGCTGGTGCTGTACTGAGCTATATCCCCAGCCGCAAGGACAGTTTTAAGACAGGTCCTAGGCGGATGGTTTATCTGATTGGAATACCCAGTTATTCAGGCTTCTCATTGTTGCTTTGATAGCCATAGTTGTTTGGTAGTCACAGCTGATGGCCAAAACTGCTGTTTTGATAGCCACATGTATTAAACTCATAAGGTTCCCTCAGCGAATTTATCTGTGCTATAAAAATCAGTCTGTCCTGTGCTATAAAAACCAGTCAGCCGGGTATGGTGACACATGCCCATAATCCCAGCACTTGGGAGGCTGAGGCAGGAGGATTGCTGTGAGTTCAAGGCCAGCCTGAACTGCATAGTGAAACCCTGTCCCACCCAGAAAAGACAAAAAATAAAACAATAAAAACCAGTCAGCATCATTGAAGGGAGAGGGAAGAGGAGTTAATCTCCAGTTCTGCCTAAAAACTGAAAGGCAGATAAACTTGGACTAAAACTTTACATTTATTCTTAGAGTTTCAGGATTAAATCTAGACCACTTTTTTTTAAAATATGACCCAGAGATAAGTGAAACTCAGCATCACCCTGGAAGGGTCCCAGGGAGGGAAACTCACCATTCTGGAAACTTGGTCCTGAAATTCAGCACCCACAGAGGAAAGAATTGTCTTGGACCAAACACTGTTGCAAACTGCATTATTTCTCAGGGGCAGGGCAGTGGAGAAGGGACAGAAGAGTGACTCTATGGCACAAGAACTAAGTCCTAATCATCTCAGGTATAGAAAGACAGTGAAGATCAGGAGCTTTCCCAGGGTGGGTCCTTAGCAAAACATGCCTCCACAGATAAAAGCTATGATTAATTCCAGCTGCATTGCCAAGCAGAAAATTAAATCAATAATCAAATAACCTGAATGGCTGCTTTTTAACCTTTTGAAAGAGAGTGAGGGAGAAAATGAAAGTGTTCCAACTATATCATTTAGGGCTTACTTTCTAAAAAATGATTCTGAATCAAAAAGTTCTAAAATCCCAGCCTGCAAAAGAGATCTATCACCTCCAGGGACAGATAATAGTCCAGAAGAAATCTCGGCCCTAGGACGAAGAGGTCTTTGTGACATTTGGGTTCTCTATCTAGTCACCTAGGTAGTTTCTCGCTGTAGCAGTGCTAGCAAGGCTGTATTTAAACCCACTCTGAAAATATGTGTCCCTGGGTATTTGTAATACACTTAAGAAAATTTGAGTCTGTACCCATTGTCTCTCAATAGAAGTCAGTTTGATTTTTTTTTTTTAAGACAACAAGTTAAAGTGTAACATTTCATCTTTCCAGTCTAGTTCATAGGCCTGAGTAGGTCCTTTAAAGACCCCAATGTACTTATCAGGATCATCTGATAACTTTCTTAGATCTTGCTTGATCTGTTTTAGGTCACAGAAAAAAGGACATATGAACACAGGTAGTTTCAAATCCCCATTTACTTCCTGTAAGGAACATTGTCCTTGAGCTTAAACAAAATCAGCTAAGAATGGATATATTTTCATGGAGATTTTAATTATGGCTGGCCTAGAAGCTCCACCCTCAGGACCTGAAGGGCAAGCAGGGGAAGCCTCAGACTCAGTGGGTGAGGCTTTGATTAAAGTTGTCTTGAAAACGTCACCCTCAGGTTCCAAAGGTTGAGGAAGAGCAGCCTCAGGCTCAGTGATAGTGGATGTCTTAATGGTTTTCCAGTGCCTCACATTTACATTTTGAACCCAAGGATTTTTTAATGCAAAGAAAGTCTGAACATAAGGCAATTCTGACCATTTTTCCTCTCTTACAGTATGAATCTAGTTGTGAAATAGCATCATAATCAATACTTCCTTCTGCATTCCACTTTAGCTCTAGAGATAGGCAGGCCGTGTGCAGGCACAGAAAAATATTAACCTGCTCTTTCTCAATATGTGAGGGTTGAACATTCTCCAGTGCTTAAGAATACATTGCGAAGGAGTAAGAGATTTTGACATTGAATTTCTCATCAATGCGAGAGAAAAAAAAATTGGCATCCCTTTTAATTTCTACTTGATTTCTATATCCCCAAGGTGTCGCCTGAGGTGACCCACTCCAGAGCAGGTGGCAGCTCTCTGGAGAGGAACCAGAAGAAGACAGGCCAGGTCAGACTAGTCAGACTGCCTTTTACCGGCTCGTGACCCTATCTTCCCCAGAAACTCATGCTCCTAATCTTAACATATGTTTCTAAAACTGCAAGCTACAGTTGATTCCAGCTGTAACAGTCATGTTTAAAGAAGGAAGCATTGCTAGCAAAACCAATGATCAAGAGATCTACACCACTGTTTTCTAATTCTTTGAGAGTGAGACAAATATATCAAATGGCAGCACTTTTCATCCTGTGAAAGAGGTCACCTCTAGAGATAGAATTAGGTAAAAATGGCTCAGAGGAAAATCCTTCCCTAGGGCAAAGAAGTCTCCAAGACATTCCTGTTATCTACCTAATCACCTAGCTGACCTTCCTTAGCAGTAACACAAGGCTACACTTTTTTTTTTTTTTTTTTTTTTTTTGGTAGTGGGTATCAAACTCAGGACCTTGTGCTTGCCAGGCAGGCGCTTGTGCCACTGAGCTATATCTTCGGCCCCCAAGGCTACACTTTTTAAAGTTCAAAAATTTCTGTCTCTGAAGCTTGCAGGTTAAACTTATACCCATCACCTACTAACCACAATTCACATGTTAGTAAAAGCACATCTATCAGTCTTCTACATGCACATGAAAGAAGAGAAAGGCTGACTAAAATCTCTTTCTTACTCTTAGCATATCCAAGGCACAAATATAAATCATTCCTCTGATAGCTATTTTTCTCCATGAAAGGCAAATAGTTGTTGCAAGCTGCCTCAGCCTGATTTCTGGAGGGAGGAGCAGTCTAATGACAAGATGGTTCTAAAGTTAACTTCCAGCTAGTTGGAGAAAAACTTTTTTTTTTTTTTTTTTTTTTTGGTGCTGGTAATCAAACTCATGACCTTGTGCTTGCCAGGCAGGCACTGTGCTGCTGAGCTATTATCCTCAGCCCTGGGGTTTCTAACTTACTAGCAGAGAGAGAAGTCCATACCTATAGCTCAACTCTCAACAGAGGCTTTAGGAAAGGGCTCTAACAGCATTTTCTCTGGTCACTCTGGGACAGAGGATACCAGAAGATCACTGAAAGAGTTACCTCTCACCTCACTGAGGAGTGCAGGTGGGGATGATAGGTAAGTAGAGATTTTTTTCTGCTGGTTACCCCGTCGGGCTGTCAGGACTCAGCTTCCACTGAGGAACCTTTGGGTATCCACCAGAGAGTAGCCCTGGCCATGACCCCTCAGTTGTCTTCTCAGTTTCCATTGGTCCACACAACCAGAGATCAGTCTCCGAAAAGGAATCCAGCTGCCTGTCTGTTCAACATTCCATTGGCCATTGGCTTCAATGGGGATTCACCAAAAGCTGCTGGGTTAACCTGTCCTGTGCTTTAAGAGTGGCAGCTGCTCTAAGAGCATTTAAGTAGCTGGCAGAGTGACCATAGTTTGTTAAAGTTCTATAAGGGGTAGATAGAAGCCTGAGCTAAACATATACTAGATTTCATAAAAAGACCCATTTTACAGCATTTCACATCAAAGCCCACCAGGGGTTACTCTAACACTACTTTTCCCTAGGGCCATTGTCTACAAAGTTAAAGAAACCAGTAAATTCAGCATATAGTCCAAATGCAGCATATACAAAACAGGAATAAAATGTCCCATTAAAGCATCATAACCTTCCCATGTTCTCAATTTAAATTTATCATCATTTTAACAAAAGACAATGCATAAAAGAGACAAGGCCTTTTAGTATTTTGAGGCAGGGTCTTGCTATGTAGTTCAGGCTTGAACTCCTATGTAGCTCAGACTGGCTTCAAACTCACAGCAATCCTCCTGCCTCAGCTTACCAAGTACTGAGATTATAGGCATGCACCATCACACCCAGCAGGCCTAAGCAATTGACAGAGACAAGGAATAAAATTCAAGATGACAATTTTGATTACCTAAGCAAGTCACCACCCAGAATCCAGTCGAAATATTTTAGGGGTGCCATGAAACAAAAGCAAACTTTTACTTCCTTCCAAGTGTCTCAGTGGGACCTCGAAGGTGATATAGGGGAAATGCTAAATACAGCCAGTTTGAATTCTCTGAAGTTGAAGAATGAATTCTAAGGAACAACAGAGGTTAAGAGTAGGAAAATTTATTGGAGAAAAGGATTGGGGAATAGGAATGGGGCATAGGAATATCTTCTGAGAGACAAGAGGGGTCCCAAATGGGTTGCCAACAAGCCCACTTCTCAAAGGAAGTTTTATAGAGCAAAATCATGAGGCAGTTACAATGTGGGTCAAAATTACGATTAATCAGATTGCAAGTATAGTCACTTAGGTAATATTGATCCAGTGGTAACAAGGGCATATGGGTGACATCATTAACCTTGGTTGATAATCTGTAGTCTTAGTCTTGTCTTTAGTCTTAGTAGGTAGGAGAGGATGACCCACCCCTAATGAGATAATGGGAAATTGCAAAAGGGTGATTCTCAAGCTTCTGTTTGTTCCTTAGAGAAGCATGTAAATCTAGCCATTGTGACTTTAATCTTCTTCAGATGCGCCTCCAGCCACAGTCCTGATACATTCTCATCTTCTGCACTGACTCCTTCGAGGGACCAGCCCTGTCTCTCTGCCTACTTATTTCTACCTAATTTAGCTGCCTATAATACCAAGTGCTGGGATTACAGGCATGTGCCACCATGTCCAATTTTTTAATTTATTTTTTTGAGACAGGGTCTTGCCAAATTGCACAGGCGGGCCTTGAATTTGTGGATGTGGTATCACACATTTGCTAAGGCAGGAGGATCACAAGTTCAAGCCTAGCCTGGCAACTTAGCAAAACTGTTTCAAAAAAGAAAAGGGGCTGATAATGTAGCTCAGCACCAAGGCAAAAGCTTCAATTCCCAGTATCTCTCTTTCTTTCTCTTTCTGTCTCACACACATATGCAAATTCAGACATACAGAAAGAATACAACAAATGCCTGTACATTCACCCATATTCCCTAATTGTTAATGGTGTATTTTATTTATGTCTTATATATTTTTATTCATATTAAACCATTTCACAAGCTGGGCGTGGTGGCGCATGCCTGTAATCCCAGCACTGGGGAGGCTGAGGCAAGAGGATCGCCATGAGTTTGAGGCCAGCCTGGGCTCCATAGCGAGTCCAGGCCAGCAGCCTGAACTAGATAGTGAGACCCTGTCTCAAAAAAAAAAAAAAAAAAAAAAAAAAATCAAACCATTTCATAGTACATTACAGACATCAGAGATACTTTGCTCATAAATATTTTAATGTGTAGCCTCAAAATCAAAGGACAGTCTCCTACATAATCCATTATTATATCTAGGAAAATTAATAGTTCCCTAATTTTTAATTCACATGGTTCCCCAGTTGTCCTCCAAATATCTTTTGTTGCTGGGTTTTCTTTGTTTGTTTTGGGGTTTTTTGTTTTGAAAACAAATACACTCAAGGATCATGTATTGCATTTGTTTTTATCTTCTAAATCTTCTAAATCTGAGTTGGGAGTGGCAGTGCACATCTGTAATCCCAGCACTCGTGAGGCTGAGGCAGGAGGATCACTATGAATTTGAGGCCAACCTGGACTACATAGAGAGTTCAGAGCTATCCTGAACTACAAAGTGAGACCCTGTCTCAAAAAAACAAAAAATAAATCTTCTAAGTCTAATGGTTAATTTAGAACCATTTCACTGGGTATGGGGGTGTGTACCTGTTATTCCAGCACTCTGGAAGGCTGAGGCAGGATGGTGGCAAATTCAAGCCCAGCCTGAGCAATTTGGCATCCTATTAAGACCTGTTTCAAAATGAAAAAGGACTGAGGATAGCAAGGTGTGGTGGTGCACGCCTGTATTCCCAGCACCCACAAGGCTGAAGGAGGAAGATTATATTGATATCAAGGTCAGCCTGGGGTACATAGTGAGTTCAAGATCAACCTGCAGCCAGGTGTGGTGGTGCACACCTGTAATCCCAGCACTCGGGAGGCTGAGGCAGGAGGATGGGCATGAGTTCAAAGCCAGCCTGAACTGCATAGTGAGACCCTGTCTCAAAAAAAAAGAGGACTGAGGATATAGCTCAATGTGAAGTCCCTGGATTCTATCCCCAGTGAAGTAGGGAGGTGTACCATCTTTCCTTTGTGTGTGTGTGTGTCTGTGTGTGTCTGTCTGTGGTGCTGAGGATTGAACCCAGGGCCGAGTGCATGAACAAGGCTTTACATCTAAGTTACATTCCCCAGCCCTTATTTTTTGACACAAACTCATAAATTGCTCAGGTTGGTCTTGAACTTGTAATCCTCCTGCTGAGCCTTCTGAGTAGCTGGGATTACAGGTTTGTGCCACCACAACTGGCTCCTGTCTTTTTTTATAAGTAACATTGACTTTGAATAGAAGGAAGGCCGGCGGCGTGGTAGGTGCCTTGTGTTCTAGGTCTGATTGTTTCCTCATGGGGCTGTTTACTTTGCTCCTTCATGTCCTGAACCTTCTGTGAACTAGAGCCTAGGTGTAGGCTTGGCTAGCTGTGTATCCGCCTCACTAACCCTTCCCGGCCTCTGTCTCCGATGGCCCTTCTCAGAGTTGAGGAAGGCCAGCAGATGTGTGAGCAGTGTAAACTTGTATCACGGTGCCTGACACGTAGGAAACTTCAGTTCCTGGTAGCTCTTAAGATTCATCCCTACCTTAGTCCAAGGACAGTGACTCCTGTGCTTATTCCTTCGCACTGCTTTTTCTTCTTTCTTTCCTTTTTGTGTGTGTGTGGGGGGGTGGTCAGGGTTGAGACAGTCTCACTATGTAGTTCAGGCTGCCCTTGAACTTGCAACAATCCTCCTGCCTCAGCCTCCTGAGGGCTGGGATTACAGATGTGTGTTGCCACACCCGGCTACCTTTGTACCCCTTCCCCTGAGTCTTCTTCTAGCTGGGGCTCCTGCACTGGGCTGCCTTGGGCTCCCCCCACCTTTCTCTCTTCCTGCCCTCAGACAACACAGGCAGTTCCACATACCGGCCGCCCCCTAGGACACGGGAGGTGATGATCAACGGGCAGATGGTGAAGTTAAAGTACTGCTTCACCTGCAAGATGTTTCGGCCGCCCCGGACCTCACACTGCAGCGTCTGTGACAACTGTGTGGGTGAGTAGGAGGCCAGCAGGGATCCCTGAGAGAGACTGAGTCCTGGGGACAGGAGGTCATTTGTAGGTCAGTGTCTGAAATATCCAGGGCTGGGCAGCAGGTCTGGTTCACCCAGATTTGCCCTGCCTGGGGAAGGGCCCTGAGTGTGAACAGTGACGTCTTGGCTTTAGCCCAGAATTGGCTGATTCCTTCCCCCCAGCTCTGAAGTGCACGGTGGACACAGAGAAGCCTCAGATGCTCCTCTCACGTTAGCCTGGACCTCAGTAGGTCCAAGTCCCCAGGAGAAACTGGAGCGGTAGCATCCCAGATGTGTTTGGGCCTGAGAGAATGGTTTACCGCCCAGCACTGCACTTTGATCTGGTTCCCAGGGTTGGGGAGGAACCAGAATCCGGAGCTGGTGAGGTGGAGAGGATGTAACTGGGACTGGAAGCTGGCTCCTGACCCACACTGCAGTGCTCTCCAGAGGCCACCCAGCTCTGATGGGGACCCAGGGTGGCTCCTCTGGGAGGGTATCATAAGGCAGGTGCTGTGTGAAGACCCAGGGGAGCTGAGCCATGGTGACAGTGCACAGTTCCCAGGGCAGTGACCTCATCTTGCCAGCTCAGCATGCCCCAAGCAAGAGGGTAGTGGGGAGCCACCCATGACAGCAGGCAGTGATGAAGTGGGTGACTCAGTGGGTGTCATTCATCCCTGAGCGTCTGCCCCACCCGCCTCTTGCAAGGGTGCTAGCCTTGGCATGAGGCTCGCATCAGGCTTGTGACCCATATTCCCACGGGGACTTTCTACCCCTGGGGACATACAGCTGGCGTGAGCTCAGCCCTCTGCCTTGGCCTCTGAGGCTCGCTCTCTGCGGTTACCTAGTGGCCTGGCCCCACCCTGGGCCTCTAGTCCTAGTCTTAGAGCAAGGAACAGGTCATTGGCTGTCGACATGTGGCTGGAGTAGTAGGTCAGACAGGTACTTTTAAAATTTTTTTGCACTTTTTTTTTTTTTGGTACTGGGAATCAAACTCAGGACCTTGCGCTTACCAGGCAGGCGCTTGTGCCACTGAGCTATATCCCTGGCCCCAGACAGGTACTTTTTATTGGTCTTTGTACAGGGTGCTGGGGAGTCAAGACAGTGTGAGGTCCCCACAGCCCCTCTCATGGAGCTTATGATCCAGTGGAGCAGTTGGCCACTCTAATATTTATAAGTCCGAAAACCTCCATGGGCGATGCACTGCAAAAAAGGAGTGACAGGGCAGATCAGGAGATTGTCATCTTGTCTGGGCCAGAGGGGACTTTTTAAGGAAGTGGCTTTGTAGCTGAGACATGAAGGAGAAGTTACTGTTCCCCAGCAAGAGAAAGAGAAGAATGTGTCAGGTGGGAGGGAATGGGGCACAAGGGACCAGAAGCAGGGCGTGGCCAGGGGCCTGGCATCGGCTGGGTGGAGAGAATGTGAGGGTAGGTGAGCCCCAGCTGTGGGGTGAAGCCTCTGAACCCCTATGTTGCAGGCCAGACCTCACTAACTTGTCGCCCCTTACCCTTTCCAGAACGCTTTGACCATCACTGTCCCTGGGTGGGCAACTGTGTGGGGAGACGGAACTACCGCTTCTTCTATGCGTTCATTCTCTCCCTCTCCTTCCTTACGGCCTTCATCTTTGCCTGCGTGGTCACCCACCTGACACTGCGTGAGTTGGGACAGTAGAGGGAAGCAGGAGGGACCAGCCAGCGGGCTGGGCCAGGTCAAAGGGCTGTGGTCACCACCCCTCTGACCTGCGTTCTCTGTTGTGTCTTCCTCCCCAGGCTCTCAGGGAAGCACCTTCCTCTCTACTCTAAAGGAGACACCAGCGAGATATCCTTTGCCAGCTAGGGACACCCCTGTGGGAACCAGGGCCTCTTCCCTGCGTGGGTCCCTCAGGGGAATGCTAGAGTCCGTATCTGACCTCTGGAATCCATTGTACCAGCTGCTTCTGTTTGCGCCCAGGCTGGAGCCTATCCTAAATGGAGCCTTGTGGACCTGGGCTGTCTGAGAACTCTTAGAAGGCACCGTCCTTGTCTTGAGGGTCCTGGAAGAGAGCATGTCCCTTAAGATGCCACGCTTCCTGGACCATGTCATGCTCCAAGCCCCGTGTTTGGAATCCTTGGTTCCCTCTATCACCCCTCATCCCAATTTCGTCTTGCTCTTTAGGGGACTCTTAACCCCTCCTGGGGTCTCAGGGGGTAATCCTGTTGAGAAGTGATGACTGGGGCATAGGAAGGTCCCAGAATATGTCCCCTTCTTGGGAAGTAGCCCCAGGGAAGGCTGGATGAGAAAGGCTGAGCTTAGTGAGCTCCGAGGCCTGCACCTCCACGTGTGTCCTTGACTGGCCCACTGTGCTGGAGTTGGTGATCTGCTTCTTCTCCATCTGGTCCATCCTGGGCCTCTCAGGGTTTCACACTTACCTCGTCGCCTCCAACCTGACAACTAATGAAGACGTGAGTATGGCTGGAGCCGGGCTGCGGGAGCCTGGGGTGGCCAGGTGCAGTCCTGCCTGGAGTTCTGAGGGAAGCTGGCTGGAGGCACAGCGCAGCCAGGCATCTCCCAATGTCCAGGGCCCAGCCCAGGAAGACCTATTGCATGCTGTGAGGTCCTTGCATGCTTCATCCCCTCAGTGCAGGCTCCCAAGGCCCCAGCTTGCTTTCCTTACAACCCCATAGGGCAGCACTTATGCCATAGCACTTGGGTCTGGCCAGTACATTTACTGCTTATGGACTTCTTCTAGTTCCTGTCATCTCCTTGGGGCCTTTTACCAAGACTGAGGCAGAGGAATAGGGAAGCTTTTTCTCCACTGGATGACTCAGAGATGTGCCTCAGTGTCATATAGTTGAGAAGGGGCAGAGCCAGGGTTGGCACCCAGAAATCATGGCTGTGCTCTTTCTGCTCCACCATGCTGCACCTTGAGGCAACAGAGCTGTGACTGGGGCTCCCTAGGCATCCTTATTGAGAGGCACAGCCAGGACGGCACAGTGGGGCTCCATCGAGCTTCCCTACTTATTCCCCTGCAGACCACCACCACCAAATGTTTGAGTACCCACTGTGCCCAGTCCTGAGCCAGACTTGACCCCTGCCACCCTCCAAACAATAAAAAGCAAACAGGAGCATACGTTCCGCGGCCTGCCATCTGATGATGATCAGAGGGATCCATCGTCCATCAGAAAATACATCCCATGATCTCAGCCCTTCAAATAGAAACAAAACTCAGCATGCACAACAGGATAGCAAGTGCTGGGTGTTTGGTGAGAGCAGAAAAGACAACAGCTAGCATCTCCCAGAGAGATTTCCTGGGTGCCAATTCTGTTATATTACAGAGCTTGAGCAAAAAGGGGCATCATGGCCCAATAAGTAGAGAAACCTCTGGGTAGTAGTCACGTGGGTCTTCTTTGCTGCTAAACCCCCTCAGTACCTTCAGTAGCTGACTTCACAGAGCTAGAGAGGGGCAAGCTATCACCTAATTCTCCAACAGTGCTCTCTGAGAACTAGTATTATTGTCCTTATTTTTCAGAAGAGGACAGACTAGATGATCTGTCCAGGGGGACGGAGCTAGTGTGCCAGGGCCAGCGTTCCCAGCCAAGTCAGCCTCAGCCTTGTGACCCCAGTACCACCCTCTCTCTGTTGTGGCTAGCCAGAGGAGGGAGGGGTCATCAACAAACTTTCCTTAGGAAACTTCTCTTTGGTTTCACTGTCTTCTCTCCTGGTTGGGGCCTCCTAATCACTGTTAGGGACCCCCTTCCACCCAGCAATCCTCCATATCGTTGAATGGCCTGGGTTAAAGACATATCCCTTCCATATTCTAACTAGAACTGGTTTCAGAATTGGCCAGCTTTCTGCATCTTTCTCCTTCCTAGAAAATAAAGCAGAAGGAAGTAGCTGGGCTAGGGGTGCTGCTCAGTGGTGGAGCACGTGCCCAGCATGCATGAGGCCCTGGGTTTAATCGCCAGCACCCTGTTTAAAAAAAAAATGGTGGCTGATCCAGGTCTCCTTCCTGCTTGCAGATCAAAGGCTCATGGTCCAGCAAGAGGGGCGGCGAGGCCTCTGTCAACCCCTACAGCCATAAGAGTATTATCACCAACTGCTGTGCTGTGCTCTGTGGCCCCTTACCTCCCAGGTAAGCCGGTGGGGATGGTGCTCAGGGGAGGGTCGCAGCGAGAGGTGGCCCTGTGAGTCAGCTCCCTTCAAGGAGGTTTCGGGCCTCAGCAGACCTTTCCCTGTGCCGCGGACACCCCCTTTCCACCATCACCTGTTGAATGCACTTAGTGTTTGTCAAGTAAAGGCACTGGTTGGCAGCTTGTCATTTTTAGTCATGGGTGCTCATTGTAGGAAAAAATTAAGTATAGGGCAGGTGTGGTTCACCACCATGTCTGTAAACCCAGCTCTCTGGGAGGCCGAGGCAAGAAGTTTGTGAGTTCAAGCACAGCCTGGGCAATCTAGCAACCTATCGAGAACCTGTCTCAAAATAAGAAAAGAGCTAGAAATGTAGCTCAGCTCAAAGGCACTGGGTTCAATCCCTAGTACCAAAAAGAAAGAAAAATTATGTACAGGTATTAAGGTGCATTAGATATCACATATGGTCCTACTTCCCAGGGATAACCATAGTGACTCTCGTGGTCACAGTTGAGCCACACGGCTCCTGCTGGCACTGGGTGAGGCGGCGGGAACCTGTGGCTCAGCCTTACCGGGAAGCAGCCTCCATCCTAACACCAGGGGGTGCCAGAGCTCCAGAATGGGAGTTACGGTGCTATGGGCACTTTGGGATAGGACCTCCCCGCATGGTTGTGTCACCCCCATCCCTGGCCCCACCTAGAATTCCAGCTACCTGTCCTGCCTGAAGGGGTGCCGTAGGAATCTCACTATTGTGCCTGTTCAACCTTGCTCTTCCTATCACCTGCATCCTGGCTTCTTGGCAGATAGACAGATAGCCAGGTCACTGAAAAAATTCTGTGACGAAAGCCAGGTGCCCAGAGGGCAGACAGAGCCCTTACAGAAAGGAGGGCCTTGAGCCCACAGGTGGAGAGCAGTTCCCCTCTCCTCAGCCTTTCTGGGACTGGGTCTTTCCCTGGCCAGGAACTGGATACTGCCATCCAGCCCCTGGCCTGGAGCTTTGACACTGGCCACATCCCTCATGTGTCCCTGTCCTTGTGTTTTGGAAGTCTCATTGACCGGAGGGGATTTGTGCAGTCCGACACCGTGTTGCCCTCGCCCATCAGAAGTGATGAGCCAGCCTGTGGAGCCAAGCCAGACGCCAGCCTGGTAGGAGGCCACCCCTGAATGCGGCTCAGCACTTACCACCTGCTGGCCTGTCTGCCCCTCTGAACTCACCTGCTGTCCTCCACACCTGCTGGGACCCTCCCCAACTCCATCCGAGGGAGGCAAGGCTGCCAAAGACTCAAGTCTTTTCATATTTATTTCCCACCCTGCGTGGCTTTCCCTGAATGGTTCCATGGCTGTACCCTCTGCTCCCCACACCCAGATTCCCACAGCCTTGGGTCCCAGGTCCCCCTGGGCCCTAATCAATGGCAGAAGTGACAGGACAGCCAGAGCCTCTGGAGGCCACCAAGGGGACCATGCCAAGTGTCTGCCTGTGCCAGGGTGAGCCCTGTGTGTGAGGGTGTGACCTGAGTGCCAGGCCTCCAGCTGGGGCATTGTCTGGGCCTTGCTGACCCAGGGGCGTCGGTGAGACAGAACTGCTCGACCAGCTCTGGACTACAGGCCTGGGAGAGAAGCCTCGGGCTGCTTCAGCTTGAGGGCTTCTGCTTTCTCTTTGTAATGATCATTGTTCTTTCTTCTGTTGGGTTTTTTAGGTGGGTTTGAGAGTTTTGTA
The DNA here is from genome assembly GCA_028451465.1 of Erethizon dorsatum. Classification (NCBI taxonomy): domain Eukaryota; kingdom Metazoa; phylum Chordata; class Mammalia; order Rodentia; family Erethizontidae; genus Erethizon; species Erethizon dorsatum. The sequence goes on along the minus strand of CM051827.1, from coordinate 114,986,779 downwards.
TGGAGTTGGCCAGTAGGACAGAGCTGGGTTGGGGGGTGCAGCCTGTGTCTGAGGAAGGCAAACCGGCCAGCCAGGCGTCTAGAACCTCCGCTCCCAGAGTCCCGGGCAGCATAGCGGGAAGGGGGCCTAGCCCACCCCTGCCCACGGAGGCTCTGTAAAAGATCCCGGCCTGTCCCATCTCTCTCCCAAGTCAGCTGAGGACGGGCAGGTTATGCTCATGCTGGCAATACTTGAAACGGGTTTATTCATGCTGGGTATTTTGCACAATTTTATAGACCTCTTTTTTACATAGCCTTTTTAAAAGGAACAAGAAGTCAGCCATGCTGCTATGTGTGTAGCGCCAGGTGAAGGGTTATCAGATTGGATTTAGCTGGATTTAGTAAGTTTATTACAAGAGACCTGGCTGTGAGTGTATGGTGTGTATGCGTTCACGTGTGTCCCTGTGTGAATGTGGCTGGCTCCCACATCCCCGGGGCTGCCCCCTTCCGCCGTCCCTGTTGGGTTCAGGAGCAGCCTGAGCCATGCGGACAGGGAACATGTGTATTAGTCACAGGAGACCCTTGGGCTCCACCGGGGCTCAGTCCCCCATCCACTTCCCTTCCTCCATGGACTTCAGATAACCAGTAGCCGGGGACTCTGCCACCCCACCCCCTGCCACCCAGCCCCCAGGTTAGGCTTCCAGCTGGGACCTGCCTAGACGGGCGGAGGCTAGGAGTGGTGGGTGGGGTGATGGCACTGGGGAGAGGCTGCCATCCTACAAGCCACACCCCCTCCTCTGAGCTCTGAGTATGGGACCCAGTGCCAGGGTCTAAAGGACAGAATGTTTCTGCCAACTGAGGGGTTTCACCAAAAGCAAAGGAAGGAAGCAGCAGGACAGGCCAAGAGGCAAGTGAAGGTTGGCCTACATCTGGGCAAGAAGCTGGGAGCTGTACTTTCTTATCTAAATGGAGACTTATCCCTCTAACCCTCTCCTTGGAACTTCAAGTGGGCTGAAGTCCTTGGAAAGGGACATAGGACATCACCGAGTCTCACCCTTTCTTGCTCCAGAGGCCATTGGGTCCCCTGCGAGAAAGGGCTCTGCCCCGCCTCAGAGCCCTGAGCCATCATCCTACAGTGGCCCTGGGAGCTGGGGAGGAAGCTGACTGGGGGGCTCCCACCTGCCTTTTATTTAAGCCAGTATTCTTTGTTCCTGCTTGTAATAAAACTTCTGTTTTTAAGAGTTGCTTTGCTTTGGTTTGGTTTTTGTTTGCTTTTTCTTTGCTGAGACCCCATTTGACAGCCCCTGGTTCTTTGAGACAAAGGAGTGTTTCCTCAGGAGACAGAAGACAGGCAGCTCGGCCATCTGGCTGGAGTCCCTCTCGCCTGCCTGGAGCTGTCTCCTGGAGGGAGAGAGCAGAGGTCACCTGGTGGAGCCATCCTGTCCCCTCTTCGTCCCCTCCACCTTCCCCTGCCTCAGGGGCTTGGGCCCCCTGAGTTTTTCCTGGCTGCCTTTCCCCCCTGATCCCCAGTGAGTGCTCAGCTAAGGAGTGTCTGAGACGTAGATTCCAGTGTGACAGCCAGAGCCTCCCTGACCACCACCCGCCCCCACTTGGGCAGCGGGGCCCTGCCAGACAACTCAACATGGGCCCACCTCTCTGGTATCTCCCCCAGGAGGACACCTGTCAGGATTTTGCCATCTCCTGCACAGCCTGAGGGGAGCTAACAGGCCTCTTTGCAGAGGGTTAGCTGGTAAGACTGTACTCTCCTGTCGGCCAGCACTGCCGCTGCCCTCACACACCATCTCATCATGATCGCATGCCTCGCCCACCCCATGGAGCCCCTCCATCTGTCTGGTGTGTGGTGCGGTGTGTGTGCTGGTGGTGGTAGGTCCCCAGGGCTCCCCCAGGCGGGGCTGGACTGAGGAAATGGCTTCTCACAGAGCGGCTGTCCCCCTGGAAGAGAAGGTGAAGGGCGAGGCCGCTCTGAGGTGCCTGGGCCGGTTCTGGTGGTGTCCTGGTGTGCAGGAGCCCTTGGTCACTAACACTCCTGTGTCCCGGCTTTCTGTCCCCGCTAAGCTTTCTCTCACCTGCCTGTTTTCTGTCCTGCCTCGTTGCCTGATGCCCTTCCTTGGGGGAGAGGCAGGTGCTGTGGCATCCTCTGTCCCCACCCCATGCCCCTGCAGACTGCCTCTCCCCGCATCCCACTAACCCTCTCTCTTCTCCTCCTTCGCTGTCCTGCCGGGGATCTCCAGTGTGTGCGAGGGCTTAAGGACCTCCTGAGGACCGCTGCTCTCTGCCTCTCCAGGAGTGGCCTGGGGGGAGCCAGGCACCCGGCACCTCCACCTGCCTAACCTGTGGCTCATCTGCCACCATCTGTGCCTACAGGGTCTGCCCCCCAGCCTGCCCTACACGTGTGCTCTCTAGGCCCCCCATGGGGGAGGGGCTGGCCTTGTTGCCCTCACCTCCGCTCCCTGCTGGCCAGAGTGCAGAAAGCCATAGCCAGCGCTGGCGCAATGTTGTAACACTATGCTGAAACTCCTCCTCCTCCCCTCACTTCCCCTTCCCCAGATGAGTGAGGAGACTCTGAATCTCCTCTTAGAACGCCCCCATCATCATCAAAATCTGGCACAGCCATAGTCAAGCAGAGCAGGTTTCTTCTGGAGCCGGCTGGGGTGTTGATGACGCTGCTGAACAAGTTTGGTGACTGTTCAGAGCACAACCAGCTTGACATCATTCTCACGGCCCTCTCCTCCCCTCTCCCCAGTAGGTAGGATGCAAGGGGGAGCCCGTATCCTCTGCTCCAGGCACCATGTTCCTCAGAGGATCCAATGGAAACCCAGCCAGACCCCAGAAAATCAGCTAAGCCCAGGGCTGGGGGCTGCTTGTCTGCTGTCCTATACCTTTTATAACCAAAATAAAGATTCCCTTCTTCGTGCCAAACCCTTGACTGGTGCCGCTTTGACTTGGGGTCTGAGGGTGGGTCTGCAGTGGGTGTGCTGATCATGGCTTACCTCGATTCCAGCTTTCTTCCTGCTGGTCAGCATTGCTCTGGAGTTTAAAGGAGACAACGAAGCCAGGAAGGACATGACGGCAGCGGCAGCAGTCTGGCTCTATCCCTTCGGAACACCCGTCTCCATTCCAGACCCTTCAAGCCTTAGCTGACCTGAACTCTGAAAGGCCCCAGCCCCAGGCTGAGACCGACAGGTTAACTCCAGTCTGCAGCTCACACCCTGAACTGTGCCCAGCCCAGGGTCACAGTCTCGTGGCACCTTCTCTCTCACCAGCTGCACCGCACACTGTACTCTGATCTAAGAACTAATCACCGCTGCCGCTGGGCAAGGGCTTGCCAGGTGCCAGTGCGTTTTCTCACCTTAACCCAAGAGGAAAGTGATGTCAGCCCTTTTACAGATGAGGGAACTGAGGCTTGGGGAAGATTCAGGAGCTGGCCAGGGCCACTCAGCCAGCGGAGCAGCAAATCCAGGACTGGAACCTGATTTCTGCCCCTCCTGCTCTGCTGGGGAGTGAGTGCAGCGTGGGAGGACTGGGTTTTGAGAAGCCTTGTATCACATGCAGCAGGGGCTTAGAGAAGAAGGCAGGGGCAGCCTCCCAAATCTGCTGGGGAAGCGGAACCCAGAGGCGGGAAGGGGCCTGCCCAAGGCCTTATAACAGAGCTGGAATGCAGTCCCACACCCTGACCTCATTCCATTCTCTTTGCATAAATTCCCCACTATCTCCTAGACCGGACTGGTTTAGATGTGGGCTGCTCTGCACAGCAGTGCCTTGAGGAGAAAGACTCAGAACAGCTGAATCACTTAAAAGTAATCTAGTAACCCTTCCCAAAGGCAACTAGGAAAGCTCTCAGCTGCATAACTGGCCTCTTACAACTAACAAGGAGAAGGTGCTAGAGCTTCTCGTAGTTTCCTTTTTACTTTGAACTGCAGAGATGGAGGGATTTCTTAGGACGTTCTTTCTGAATCAACTAGAGCCCTGCCCTGTTCTGTTCTCAGTGGGGGTAGATGGCAACTGATTTCTGCACACCATAGCCCTTCAAAGCCTGCTGCTACCAGTTAAGGGAGGATTGCTTGAGTATGGGCCCAGGGCCTGTGAGCCGCTGCTAGGACAGATGCTCCAGAAGAATAAAGACGGGCAGGCAGGATGGGGAAGCCCGCATGGGCTGCAGCCTCAGCCGCTGTCCTGCTGACTCAGGCAGCTGATGTGGAGCTCTGAGCCCTGCCAGGGCCTGCTGCCTCCTGCCTGGGTGCTCCTGGACTTGAGAAATAGAGGCCTGGAGGCAAAGGGAGGTAACAGACAGGAACTGAGTCAGGATCAACAGGCCAGAGCCAGCAGAAGGGGGTCGGGCAGCCTGGCTTCCAGATTCAACCTTGAGCTTCAGCAGAGAATGAAAGGGCAAAGGGGCTCAAGGTGTGCAGAGGACCTAGAACCTGTGCTGTGAAACACTCACTACCAGGCCCCCTGGCTGAAGGGGTAGGAAGAAAATGCCCCTTCCTGAATTTAGAAGAAGCTCCAAAATTCCTAGCCCTGCCAGCTTCCTCCAGATTTCCCCCCAGGACTTGGGGAAGCCCAGCCTGGATGACTCCTGCAAAGGAACATCCTTGAGGGCCCAGGGCTTGCGGAGACCAGAGGAATCTCCAGGACAGAGAGGGAGGAGGCAGCACTGCGCCATCTGCCCACGTCTGCAGAGGGCAGACTGCCCTTTCTGTCCCCTGTGGACACCCAGCTGGGCAGGGTCTGGTCTTCGGCTAAGGCCTTCTTTGGGACCTGTCATTTTGTAGAACCCAGCCCTGTGTTAGTATTTCTTTTTTTTTTTTTTTTTTTTTTTTTTTGTGGGTACCGGGGGGTCGACCTCAGGACCTCGCGCGCCGACAGGCACCCATGCCACTGAGCGATATCACCGGCCCCTTTTCCATATGTGGGATCCGGGAGTCGAACTCGGGCCCTTGCGCTTGCAAGGCAGGCGCTTAAGCCGCTGAGCCATCTCACCGGCCCAGTATTTCTTTATATATGTTTATAATAGTAAAGTTGGCTGGTTTTTTCACAGAGTAATCATTACCACCCACTCTACTAAGTGCTTTCTGTTCACTTATTTAATCCTCACAAGCCTCATTTTATAAGTACAGGGACTGAGCCTTGGAAAGGTGATCACTTGGCCGGGGCTACAACAGTTTGTAAGAACTGAACTCAGGCAGTCTGATTCCAAAAATACCAAGCTATTCTGTCTCTCATAGAAAAATAACATACTCACCATTAATAATTTGGAGAGAACAAAAAAGTAAAAAAGAAACTGTCGGTACATGGTGGCCCATGCCATAATTCCAGCACTCTGGAAGCCTGAGGCACAAGGATTGTAAGTTTACACCCAGCCTGGGCAATTTAGCAAGTTATTGAGAACTTGTCTCAAAATTAAAAAAAAAAAAAAAAAAAAAAAAAAAGGGCTGGGGATGCAGCTCAGTGTGAAGGCCTTGGGTTTCATCCCCGGTTCCCCAGTACCATTAAAAAAAAAAAAAAGAAAAAAAATCTTGGAGTCTCTCCACCTAAAGACACCCCTTAGCCAGGCATGGTGGTGCATGCCTGTAATCCCAGCACTCGGGAAGCTAAGGCAGGAGGATCAGCCACAAGTTTGAGGCCAGCCGGGCCTACAGTGAGTTCAAGACCAGCCTGGACTACACAGCAAGACCCTGCCTCAGAAAAATAAAAGAATAAAAAATTTTTTTTAAAATGAAGATACACTTTAGGAGTGGTAATTTAGTATAAGTCCTTTCCATTGTTTCCCATGTCCAAGCTCCTATCTGAGCAAAGCCTCAGGCTGTCAGGCCTAAAATCCCTCTCCTTTCTGGGAAACCCCTTGGCATTAGCCCAGACTCGCTCCTACCTTTCCTGTGGCAAAGAGGCAGTTTTCATCATTACTCCTTTGAGTCCTGGGCCAAGCCCCTCTCCAGGAGGGCCAAGTGGGTGCCCAGACACTTGGGAACCAGGGGAGACTTGGACTCAAGGGTTGGACTGGCTGGAGTCCAGAGGGGCCCCACCCTGAGCCCCATCTGAGCTTTCCTGGGGGGCGGGACTGATAAGCAGGCGCCCACCCTCCAAGGCTTGGCGCCAACACTCTTAGTGATGCTTTTGGTGAAACTTACAGACTGGGCTCCCCCCAGCCCCCCACAAGCAGGGACAGATGGTTGCCAAGAGAGGTGTCCATCTCGGAGGCCTCTGTCAGGAGTCAGAGTTGGGGCCACAGTCAAAGAGAAGGGACAGGGAAACTTCTGGAAGGCAGGCTGGGGGAGACATCATTCAGCTGGAATTGCCACCCCATAAAACAAAATGCTATGTATCACCGCAGCCTCCTTTTCCTCAGTCCTGTGTCTCTCCCCAGGTTGCTAGCATCCCCCCCGGGGGACCAAACTGGACTGAGCACCCAGGTGGCCTGCTTTCCAGCCGGTGACCAAGGGCAGTCTGAGTCAGGCTGGAAAGTGGGACAGCCAAGGAGCTGGGGCCCCACCCTCTGGGAGCCCTGCCGACACTTCGTGGCAGGCAGCTTGGAGGGGGCAGGTGACCTGGTGTGGAGAGTCAGAGGCCACATCTTCAGACAAGTGGCAACAGGCCACTGACTTGAAAGGGAAGATTGTGCTGTGATGGGGAAGGTGTCCAACAAACCTACTGGGTGACTAATTACAAAAGTGGGGCTGGAGCGTCAGAGGCTGCTTGTTAAACACTTCATTAAGTGGCACCTTGAAAGCTGCCGCCTGTGCATTCTGGGGGGTCAGAGGGAGAGAGAGGAGCAAAGGAACTAGTGTCTCTTCGGAGAGACTCAGGAAGAAGACCGAATCCCACCTGCAGATACTGGAGCTCACGGGGCAGAGGCCTTAATGGGAGAAAAGCCAAAGGAAGTAGGGTGCAGGGGAAGAGTTCTAGGGAGCTGGTAGCTGTGTAATTTTGAGCAAATCTCACCTCTCTCTGAGACAGTGTTCCCACCTCTCCAGTCTGTGTAGCTCACAGAGACATCACAGGGATTAAGTGAGATCATGGCTGAGAAAGTGCTTGGGAACTGCAGCCCTACCTACACATGAGTTATCTCACCTGAACCAAAAGGGAAACATACCTGGCAGGATTAAGAACCCCACCCTCCTCCGGCGCTCACTGCGAAGGAGGATCTGGGACAGCTTTCTTAACGCGGGCGCCCGTGCAATGTCGCCCTGAACAGCAGGGGGCAGCCTGGAGCCCGGAAGGTGGGGCCCACACCTAGGTTTCTCCTGCTGACTGTCCCGATGACTCACTCACCTCCACATCCCCGCCCTTTTACCTTTAAGGAAGAGCCGGAAAGGGTGTGGGGAGGACAGAAGGAGGCAGGCCGTGGGCCCCAGTCCCGCCCCTGACTCTCCCCACCCTTCTCCGGGCCAGGCCACCCAGCCAAAAGGCAGGCCGAGAGCAGGAGAGGCACAGAACCCGGCATTGGTCCCCTGGCAGCCAGTTAGCTCGCCGCCCCACCGTCAGTCCCCAGAGCCATGGAAAGAGCCAGTCTGATCCAGAAGGCCAAGTTGGCAGAGCAGGCCGAGCGCTATGAGGACATGGCAGCCTTCATGAAGGGCGCTGTGGAAAAGGGTGAGGATCTCTCCTGCGAAGAGCGAAACCTGCTCTCCGTGGCCTACAAGAACGTGGTGGGCGGCCAGAGGGCTGCGTGGAGGGTCCTGTCCAGCATTGAGCAGAAAAGCAACGAGGAGGGCTCGGAGGAGAAGGGCCCTGAAGTTCGAGAGTACCGGGAGAAGGTGGAGACCGAGCTCCGGGGTGTGTGCGACACCGTGCTGGGCCTCCTGGACTCCCACCTCATCAAGGAGGCTGGGGAGGCCGAGTGCCGGGTCTTCTACCTGAAGATGAAGGGCGACTACTACCGCTACCTGGCCGAGGTGGCCACCGGTGACGACAAGAAGCGCATCATCGACTCTGCCCGGGCAGCCTACCAGGAGGCCATGGACATCAGCAAGAAGGAGATGCCACCCACCAACCCCATCCGCCTGGGCCTAGCCCTGAACTTTTCTGTCTTCCACTACGAGATTGCCAACAGCCCCGAGGAGGCCATCTCGCTGGCCAAGACCACTTTTGACGAGGCCATGGCTGACCTGCACACACTCAGCGAGGACTCCTACAAAGACAGCACCCTCATCATGCAGCTGCTGAGAGACAACCTGTCGCTGTGGACAGCCGACAACGCCGGGGAAGAGGGCGGCGAGGCTCCCGAGGAGCCCCAGAGCTGAGCCTGCCTGCTGCTGCTGCTGCCTGCCCTGCCCTGCCCGCTCCAGTCCCTAGCCGCCGCCCAGAGGACTCGTACGGGGTGGGAGGCCCGGCCCTTCCCAGACCTTTTCGAGTGTTCCGCCCCAGCCCAGAAACGCTCCTCCGGGGTCGCAGCCGCGCTGAGGCCACCGTGGCCAGGATCCACTCGTCACGCACCAGCTGCGGGGCACCCCGCCCACCTCTGCTCCCGGCGCCCCCTTCCTCCCACCCCACCCCACCCCACTCCTGACCCGGGCCACTTTCCCGCCCCCACCCCGTGCCTCCCTCTGGCCCCTGCCGCCGCCGGATCTTAGGAATCGAGGAATGTCCCACCCGTGGCTGAGAACTGGACGGTGTGCAGAGGCTGGAGAAGGATGTGTGCCTGCGCGCGCGTGCGTGTGACTGTGTGAGAGCGAGAGTGAAAGCGTCTGCTGGGTGTGACCATGTTTCCTCTCAATAAAGTTCCGCTGTGACACTCCTGTCTTTTCCAGTTATTGGCCATGGGCTGGCAGTGGGACTGCAGTGATTTAGAGACCCTGACTTAAGACCTCAGAGTTAAGGCTTGTCCTCTGGGGCTGGCCTAGTGGCCCGCAAGCGAGACCTCGGGACACGCTGCAGCGAGTGCCCGGAGGACCCCAGACTTAAGGCGGGGAGTAGTCCCATCCATCCCTCAGACCTGTGCCTTGGGGTGGGGACACAGGGAAACGGGCTGGCGGGGAACAGGCGCAAGGTGGGTGGGAAGGGCCGCGGGGAGCCCGGCCGGCCTAGCCCACAGCCTCGGCTTGGCGGCAGGCAGCAACATGCCGGGACCCGCGGCACTCTCTCACCTTCACAGCCCGGAGCTAGAGGAGGGGCCTGGGGCAGCTGCTGCCCAATCACAGCAGGGAGTTGCCCGGGATACCGCCCCCTGGGCCCGCTTGGCCAATGGGAGAGTAAGTAGAGGCGCGCTCGCAGCGAGGATTCCCACCGCCACCTCCACCGGATAGAAGTCGCGGCTGGCTGCTGGCTGGCTAAGCAGTGTCTCCGCAGGTCGCTGAGCTCCGAGGGGGCGGCGCTCTCCCGGTTTCACTCCAGCAAGTTGTCGCCCGCCCGGCCTGAGAGCTCGGCCCCCTCAGTCCTCGCCCTTTGAGTCATCCGCTCGTTCAGCGGTGCCTGGGCCATGCCGGGGGTGGGGGGGGGCAGGGTCGGCTAGGAAAACGCTACCGAGACGCCGCCGCCACACTCTTAGAGGCAGCCCTGGCCGCATGGCTAGCAGGCTTGGATTGTGTCCCTGGCTGCCTTTGCGACCTTGGAAAAGCCATTGTACCTGAGCCTGTTTCCTCTCTACGTAAAGAGGCTTGAACTCAAGGTTCTCCGACCAATGAGAGTGAAGACTTCGGGTTTGGCGAGAAAGCGCCTGAGTGCGAGCAGCCCCGCCCGAGGCTCTGGGCCCTGCTTGCCTTTGGGGCTCACTCGTGAGGCGGGCTGGGGTGGGGGTTTGAGACGCTACCTCCCTCTTGGAGTTGCTGCGAAGTTTAAGAAACGCCTGTGGTGTAACCGTGGTACATGCCAGATGCATGTTAGCTGTTAGTCCTTTCAGCATCAGGAAGTCTAGGGTTTATCCAGCATTTCTGTGCCCAAAGCTGAATAATCGGCCAGGCCCAGCACCGAGGAGTAGCCTCACTGCCAGAGGTGGAACTCAGTCCAGCCTCATCCGGGCTGACTTTGGCCACATCCATGGGACTCAAACTGATGGGCTCGCGTCACAGCTCCTAATTCTACAGGGAAGACTGCAGGGACCCTCTGATGCTTTCTAGGTCCCCTTTTCTCCCCTCATTTCCTGTCTCTGGGCAGGGCAGGTGACTCCTGACAGCTCTGGACGCGACCTGGTTTCTCTCACCAGACAGGTCTGGTGACTTTCTTTTAATGGCGTAGGTCCTGGGAAAAGAACTTCCTTCTTTTCTCTCAGCCTCTGACTTTAGCCTGTTGGCTCCAGACTATTCCAGGTTGTCCTATATGGAAAGACATGAGCTGCCCTAGGTGGTGTGTTGGTGTTGAAGGATTTCAAAAGCAGATGCTGTGAGCTGAAGATCATCAAATAAGACGTCTATTAGGGCTAGATTTGAGCTGGTTTAGGCACCAGCTTATTACAGTGGTCTCAGACTTTTTTTGTCTGTCACATTAAAAAAACAAAACAAAACAAACAAAAACCAAAAAAAAAAACTCAGGTGTGGTAGTACACACCACCTGTAATCCCAGCATTTGGGAGAGGGTGAGGCAGGAGGATCCCTGTGAATTCGAGACCAGCCTGGACTACATAATGGGATCCTGTCTCAAAAAAAAGAAAAAAAAAAAAAAAAAAGTGAAAAAACTCGCAGTAAACATTTATTGCCATCTTTTCCTGGTCTAGAGATGACATTTCAACATTTTAATTCCATGGCTAATGGGTATAGGGTTTCTTTTGGGATGGTGAAATGTTCTAAATAGTGTGGACAGTTGCACAATTTGGTTAATATGAGCTGAACTGCACACTGTAGAAGTATGTCAATTATACCTCAATTTTAAAAACTGTCTCGGGGCTGGGAGTGTAGTTTAGTGGTAGAGCTCTTGTATAGCACACACCAATCGGTTTGACTCCAGTGCTTGCGCATGCGTGTGCGTGCACATGCACGCACACACACACACCTGTCCCAGAAGGCAAAGCAGGTAAGAATGCCAAGCTTCACAGGAAATTTTATGGTGGCCATTCATTCCTTCCACTTGATCATATTCTTTTAATGTCTTCCAAATTTCAAAAATAGGTCAAAACTTGTTGAGCCACCCTTCCTTTAACACATACACAGAACCTTGGACACACTGGCTTATCCTTGCATTTATGTAAGGTGTGTTTATTCAGTTATGATTTCCTGTCTACCTGATTCTACCTCTGGGTTTGGAGCCATGTCCTGGGTTTATTTCTCTCAGAGAGTTCTCTATAAACGGTCACTTTGTCCCATCATGCCCCCTTTCTTCCTACAGTGATTCCAGCAAGGTTTGTACTGCAAGGTGCTCAGATCTTGGATTTAAAACCATCCTTCCAAATGTCTGGCCACCAGGTTAGAGCCACATCCTTTTTTATGGAAATGGAGAAATGGCTGACTCTGGGGATGAGGAAGAGCTACCCAGACGGAGACCACGTTCACAGAACAGAGATACATGAGACCCAGCCCTGTCCTTTCTACACTGTCAGAGTATCTCCAGGGGTCAGGCCCAGGGCTTGTGAAGATCTTTTCCTCCCAATAATCCCAGTGGTCGTCAGGCAAGGTGGTGCACACCTGTAATGCCAGCACTCTGGGAGGCTGAGGTAGAAAGATGGCAAATTCAATCCCAGCCTGGAAAATGTAGGGAGACTCTTAAAATAAAAAACAGAAAAGGGCTCCACCTAGGGATGTAGTTAAGTGCAAAGGCCCTGGGTCCAATCCCGTGTATGTGTTGGGGGAGGACTGGTATAGGAAAAACTTCCAATCTAAAATTCTTGACAAAAGGTATTCTACTTCCTATTGTCTTATACATAGTTACTGCAGAGGGCAAAGACAAACTGGCTGTGTAGCTCCACGGGCACAGGTGTCAGATGGCAAGACAGCCTTCTGCACCAACCAGGCTCCTTAGGGAGCCAAGGCATTGGAGTCAAGCAGGCCACTGTGACTCCTTCCAGAAAAGCAAGGTGCTCCTTCACGCTGCCACCACACACACGTGTCCAGTATCCCGATCTCCCATGTCTTTCCAGGAAAACCTGATTTCATATGCTTGTACCAAGACTGCTCTTCTCATCAACAGCACCCCGCTCCCCTAGATCAAAGTGGAGCAATAATAGCAGCTGACATGACCAGTATCTGCCAGACAGTTTCATACCTTAACTCTCACAGCAATACAAATTACTGTTTGTTTTGCATATCAGCAGATTAAGGCTCAGGCTGCAAAATAACATCAAAACCAAGGTTATACAATTGTTTATGTGCCAGCTGGGTGTGGTGGCACATGCCTGTAATCCCAGCACTTGGGAGGCTGAGGCAGGATTGCCACAAGTTTGAGGCCAGCCTGGGCTACATAGTGAGTTCAAGGCCAGCCTGGACTGTTTAGCGAGACCCTGTCAAAAGAAAGAATGAAAGAAAGAATGAAAGAACAAAAGAAAGAACAAAAGGAAGGAAGGAAGGAAGGAAAAAAGAAGTTTGAGAAGAACCACAGGGTGCTGTGCTTCCCTACTCCAGTTCTGGACTTTCTAAGACTCAAAAAAGCCTTCCTACAGTACTCTCAATCTAACTCCAGCCAAGGGCCAGAAAGGAAGGAGCTGTCTTAAATGTGAAGTGGGCAGACTTCTGGCTTACCAAACTTAAGTTTCTCTAACCTGGTTCTGTTCTTTGTTCCTTTAAATTCCTCGCCCTGTCCACAAGGACTACCTGTCCCCATTCCTGCTCTGTGTGGGGCAGGGAAGGCGGGTTCTGCAGGGTGGCCCCCTCAGCCCTCCACAGAGTGCCCCCCCCACTGAGTCCGAGCCAGGAATGCCTGTGCGGGCAGCAGACAGGTATGTCAACCTGGGGCATCAGAGGCTGACTCACGTCTCATCTCTGCCCAATCTTCTCCTTACAGCTCTGGGAAACTGAACTCTTTGTCTAGAGATAAGCGGGAAATCCTAGACTCTCCAAAGCAGGACTCTGCAAATCTGTGAGTAGGTATTTGTTGAAGGAAGGATGTAAGAAAGGGAAGGAGAGAGGAGGGAGAAAATCCGATCCATTTTCTCCTCTAGACTAAAGCTAACCTGAAGTCTCCTTATCTGAATATAGAGGGGACAGATTTTTAGCTCAAAAGGTATAATTCACAAATTGGAGGAAATCTTACTCATATCCAGTCTCCCTTCTTGGCTGTTTCTGTGACTCCACAAAGTAATGTGGAGGCTCCAGGATTAAACCATTGGAAGAACTTAGAGATGATGATCCAGGGCAAAGAGAAGCACTTGGGGACATTTCTTTTTCTCTTTTTGATACAAGGTCTCACTATATCCAGGCTGGTTCAAATTTGAGATTCTCCTGCCTCAGCCTCTGAGTACTGGGATTATAGGCATGCGCCACCATGCCCTGCTCCTGTTTTGTTTTGAGACAAGATCTCACTGTGGTGTCCAGGCTAGCCTTGAACTCTTGGGTTCAACTGATCCTCCTGCCTCAACTTCCTGAGTAGCTATGCAGCTGGGACTAGAGGTGTGCGCCACCATACTTGGCTCCATTTGGGATGGTTTTTCAAGAGGCCTCTCATCTACCTCCACATCTGCTTTGGGGCTTTGGAATAAAAAAGAAAAAAAGGCCGGTGAGACGGCTCAGCGGCATAAGCGCCTGCCTTGCAAGCGCGAGGGCCCGAGTTCGACTCCCGGATCCCACATACGAAAAAGGGGCCGGTGATATCGCTCAGAGGCACAGGCGCCTGCTGGTGCGCGAGGTCCTGAGGTCGACCCCCCGGTACCCACAAAAAAAAAATAAATAAATAAAAAAATAAAAAAGAAAAAAAGAAAAATCTTGCTATGTATCCTCAGCCAGAGGTTTTTACCAGCACTCATCTTTTCCCACCTCAGTTGGGTCTCAAATCCTTAGCCCATCCATCAACCCCCTCAATCTTAGTGCACCTGGACACCTGGGCTCCGGAGCTGCCTGGCATTAGCTCCCTGGCTGCAAGTGCAGGCGCCAGAGGACTGGAAGCAGCAGGCCTGATGCCACAGCAGTGTGTGCTAATTTGGGCTTCTCTCTTCTGAACAGGACAGGAAGAGGGGCTGGGCGGCCAGATAAGTGGGGAGGGGCTCAGTAGCCAGTGGTAAGAGAAAGGGAAGGGGGAAGAGGCAGCCAGCATGGATGTTAGTGTTGGTGTGGGTTTGGAGCTGCTCCCTTCCGTCAGCGTTCTTGGGAAAGGACAGAAAAACCCCTCAGATCTACCTTCCCTTTCTTCTTCCCACAGACCCTAATGGGATCAGACTTCCTGTACTTAGCCAGCTGTGGGTGAGCGTTTTGCTAATTCAGGCAGACTGACTTGCCTCAGCTCTGGGGCTTTAGGGCCTCACCCTCCCTCCTAAGCCTCTTTGTCAGGCTGGGAACCTTTGCAATGACCTGCGGGTTCTTTGATTCCATCCTATCTTCCTGCGGCTGGCATCTCATCAGGAAACAGTCTAACGTCGGTTAGCAGGGATGACCAGGAAGGATGACACCATCAGCGAGATGTAAAGGGACACTCTTCTGGAAAGTGCTTCAGCAATGTGAATCGAGAACCTGGACAATGGCAGTCATTTCATTTCTCAAAAAAAGAAAAAAATCAGACTTGGACAAGATTTGGGTACAAAGATGGTAGTCATTATTTGTGATAGTCAAAACTTGCTAATGACATTTAGGCTAACTATGGGAATCTGGATAGATAAGCCATACCACTAAATATTATTATTAAGAATGTTTTTATAGTTAGGCCTGATGGCACATGCTTGTAACCCCAGCTACCTGGAAGGCTGAAGCAGGAGAATCATAAGTTTGAGGCCAGCCTGGGCTACTTAGCAAGATCTTGTCTTGAACAAGGGGGGCGGGTAGAGACGTAGTTTGTGTGAAGTCTAAGGTTTTATCCCCGGTATTGAGAAAATAATTTTAAAAAGGTCTTTAATATTAATGGTTATTTCTGTTATAGGATTGTGGATGACTTAACTTTCTCTTCATTTTCCATGTTTTTTACTTTTCTATTTTTTTTGTGTGTGTGTGTGGGTACCAGGGATTGAACTCAGGACCTCGCGCGCCAGCAGGTGCCCGTGCCACTGAGCGATATCACCGGCCCTTTTTTCCTATGTGGGTACCGGGAGTCGAACTCAGGACCTCGCGCTTGCCAGGAAGGCGCTTATGCTCGCTGAGCCATCTCACCGGCCCTACTTTTCTATTTTAACCCAGGAAAAAAACAATCTAAAGTTGGTTGCTCCACTGGGAGATGGTCTTTCTCTCACCCTGTACCCTTTGCACTAATGAGCCTCATCTGGGGAAGGCGGGGAAGCCACATATCCCCCCTTCCTGCATTGTGTCTCCTCCGTCTTATCTCCTCAATGTATGCAGAGGGGGCAGAAAATCTTTTTGCTATCAGAAACTACATTTATTGCCAGATGTAGTAGTGCACGCCTGTAGTCCCAGCACTCAGGAGGCTAAAGCAGGAGGATCACTGTGAATTCAAGGCCAGCCTGAGCCACATAGTGAGCCCCTGTCTTAAAACAAACCAACCAACCCACTATGATTTTTGAGGAAGAAAACACCCTTGCTGTTACATAAAGACCTGAAAATAAAGTTCTGATTTATTTCCACCCATTTCCAATAAATGCTGAGGGTGCTTGGATATGAGCCTGTAAAGCTAGAAAGGGCGCCGTCTGGCCCTGCCACAGGCTCTTTGGTGACAGCGGCCGTCTGTGACGGGTGACATCACATCCATGACCACAGCTATTGGAACAGCTTGGAAAGCGCAGCACCCACCCACAGGCCCCAATGAAGGATTTGTCCAGCAGCCTGGGCGTCAGGCTTCCTGGGTTCCAGGTCTCACAGGTGACTCACAGCAAGCCCTAGGCTATGCCTCCTGCCTCAGTTTCCCTGGCTTGCTCTGTGAGTACTCCCCACCTACTGGGCAGAGTATTAACAGGGGTGGGGTTCTTTGAACTCCTCAGATGAAAGAGGCCGGGGAGGCAGCACCTGGTTATTATCCCCTCTGCAGACAAGCATGGGAGCTGAGGCCGCCTACTCTCAGACCACTGCAGCCACAGCAGCCTCCTCACAGCCCCTCACTCTTCTGCCTTCAGCTATGGCTGCCAAAACAGGGACACAAGGATCAGTCAGCCCCATTTTCATGCCATTTCAGAATGGATTTGCCTACAAATTCTCCAACTGCCCAAACCACCAGTGACCTATCTTCCCCTTGATTTATGATTCAGTAGTCATAAATCACCTCTTGGTACCTAAATTCTTTCTACAAAATGTGTGGGGGAAACCCGGTGTGGTGGTGCACGCTTGTAATCCCACCACTCAGGAGGCTGAGGCAGAAAGACCGCCATGAGTTCAAGGCCAGCCTGGGCTACATAGTGAGTTTAAGGACAGCCTGAACTATATAGCAAGACCCTGTCTCAAAAAAAATCTTTGGGGAGAAGAAGCATAATTACCCCTTCTTTCTTTGCACCCCCACTTCCTCCCTCCCTGCCTTCTTAGGCAAGCCCTCTATCACTGAGCTACATTCCCAGCCCAAAGACTCTAACTTTTCACCAGTAAGTCCACCAAACAAGGGACACACACAATTCAGTCAGCAAAGGGGGCCTGGGAGGCAGACACTGAAGTCCAGCCGCCTCATCCTTCTATTCCTCCCTGTAAGATGGTAATGGTTTAGCAAAAGTCCCCACCATCTCTAGCTCTACAGGTTGCTGTGGGAACCCCATGAGGATAATACATGGAGGCACTCTGTAAAATACCAAGCCTACTGGGCATGGTGGCACACACCTGTAATTCCAGCTGCTCAGGAAGCTGAGGCAGGAGGAGTGCAAGTTTGAGGACAGCTTGGGCAACTTGGTAAGACCCTGTCTCAAAATGAACAGGTCTGGGGTACAGCTCAGTGGTGGAGAGCTTGCCTAGCATTGCAAGGCCCTGGGTTCAATGCCCAGTGCAGGAAAAAGAAAAAGAAAAGGCAAGCTAATCACCCTATATATGTATTAAGAGTCTACAAATAAGACTCCTGGCAGTAATAACCTCGCCTAGGCTGTCAGTCTCTTCAGGTAACAGCTGTGAAAGTAAGTCTGGGGTGCCGCCTACTGATTGAAAGAATGAACTGCACACCCCATCATGCTACAAGAACGGCAAAAGTTCCGTTTTAACCCATCTTTTCTCACATCCTTATAACAACTCACCTATCATATACTCAATATTTTCCTCTAAACAACTCATTTTGCATAAATTATTTCATTTTTAAGTAAGCTTTTAATCTTTTAAACCTTGACTAGTTAATACTTGCTAGAAATAGGATATAATGAAATAAATACAATAGAAACATTACTAAGCCAGGAAGCGTTACCTGTGAAGACTCAGCTAGAGGCTTCCTGTTAGAACTGAATGTTAACAAAACACCACAGGAGAGTGCGGGATGGATCCTGTGCTCTGGAAACACTGACTGGTACGGAGAAAGAGGACTCTCCAGAGAGACAGTGACATTCCCTTCTTCTGCCCTAACCCCTGGGCCTGGAGGACTGAAGAAAAGTTTGGAAGGCACAAAAAGTAGAAAGTAAACTCTTGTATTATAGCACATCGCAGCACAACCCAAGCGGAGACAGTTCTCAGCTTTCCAGTGGCAGGGCCCAGAGCTGAAGGACACCACCGAGGGTGTGCTGGGTGCTCTGCCCTTTGTCCGGCTTTCTGTCCAGAATCCTTTGCAGAGCGGGATGTGCCCTTGCCAGCCTCCTCGCGCTGCTGGGTGGCCTTGGGCCTGCGGCCTGCTGACTGTTGGCTGCTCACCAGAAGCTTCCATGTTCCCGGTGCTGGTTATGCATCCTGCTCTCTGGGCCCAGGGTGCAGCTACAGCTGCATGGCTTCCTGCTCCACCGACTGTTCGGAGGGTGCCAGGTACTTCTCCTGGACGCCCAGTGTGCTGAGGGTGGGTGCATCAAGGGCAATAGCACAGACAGAGGACTGGCCTGGGCAGGGTCTGGCCTCTACCGACATGCACCCTCCAACCACGTCTGACGGACTCTTCCCATCTCTCACCTTTCCTCCTAACTGTAGCATCAGGGCACAGAGGGGCTCATTGGGTTTGAGAAGCCTCCAAAGCATCTAGCCCCAAATGCTCATGTATTTTCTTCTCTCCCATACTCCTAAGGATCAAAGCACGAGGGAGTGCTAACTCGCTGGCTCTGTGCAATGGCACATATTCTGGAGCCACACAGAGGGGGTTTGAATCCTAATTTTACCACTTCCTTTTTCTCCTCTGTAAAATATCAGAATTTTTATGAGGATCAAATAAGACATTGACCACGAAGTGCCTAGTCACTTCTTTTTCTACCATGGGAAAGAACTTAGGAAGGCTCAAAGAAAATGACAAATTTCTGCTTGGGCCATAAGGTGCCTCCTGTCTCTCTTGGAACAACAGGAAAATGGAGACAGAGGACACAGATCATACTAGCAAAGGGACAGTGACAACACACTGACTGTGGTCACTCCTCATCCTTTCATCAGGGGCCACATGCTTTATTGCCATTATTTCTAACTTGTTTGTTCTTGTGAGCTTTGTTTCCCACATGTAAAAGGGCCCAAAACAGAGGGTAAATGTTGGCTGAAATCATTTTCCTCTATACTCATACTCCCTTGTCCCCAGCATGCTGGGTAGATGCTGAATCTCTGAGATCATCAGCCTGGAGGGCCTGGGCTTCCCTGCCCGACCTTGCACATGGCCCACAAGAGCTGAGTGACATCGCTACTGGTCACTAACCCAGCTGCAAAGATCCAGATGCCTCTTAAGACAGCTGTGGATTGTAATGGGCCCCAAACACAGAAGGTCTGCCACTTCTCATCCTCCAGCTGACTTGCATGGCCCTCTTCCTCCCCTTCTTGCCTCAGGCACTAGGAGAACCACTCATTCTACTGTCTACAGCAGAAACTGGGGGCCTGGATACTGTTCCACTTCCATCTATGCCATAACCGTGCACACGCATACCTGTAATCCCAGCACTCTGGGAGGCTCAGGCAGGAGGATCACAATTTTCAGTCTGGCCTGGGCAATTTAGCAATTTAGTGAGCCTCTGTTTCAAAGAGTAAAAAGGAGCCAGTTGTGGTGGCGCACACCTGTGATCCCAACACTTGGGAGGCTGAAGCAGGAGAACTTCTGTGAGTTTGAGGCCAGCCTGGGCTACATAGTGAGACCTGGGCTCGAAAAACCAGAAAAAGAAAAAAACAAAAAATAAAAAGGGGGCCGGTGAGATAGCTCAGTGGCATAAGCGCCTGCCTAGCAAGCACGAGGTCCTGAGTTCGACTCCCGATACCCACATACGAAAAAAGGGCCGGTGATATCGCTCAGCGGCACGGGTGCCTGCTGGCGTGTGAGGTCCTGAGTTCGACCCCCGGTACCCACAAAAAAATAAAATAAAAAATAAAAAGGGCTGGGGATGTGGCTTAGTGCAAAGGACCTGGGTTCAATCCCCAGTACTTAAAAAATAACCGCTCAGTCACTAATTCTCATAGTCCATCTCCTTAGTTTTCTAATCTAATACATACTCTTCTATTCTCACTAGAAATGTTTTACCCCTTCTCACCTAGCAAGATTGTAAGAAGTGTCTCCTCCTAATTCTATTCCTTAAACGTACTGTCCAGTTAGTGGGGTTTTCCTAAAACGTACACCTGAGTCAGGCAAGGTGCTGAGTGCCTGTAATCCCAGCTACTGGGGAGTATAAGGTAGGAGGACTGCAAGTTTGAGTCCCACCTGGGCAAATTAGCCAGATCCTGTCTCAAAATAAAAAATGGGCAGGGAAGGGAATATAGCTCAGTGCACAGGACATGGGTTGAACCCCCAGTACCACAAAAAAAAAAAAAAAGGAAGGAAGGAAGAAAGGGGCTGAGAGCCGGTGTGGTGGCACATGCCTGTTATTCCAGCACTCGGGAGGCTGAGGCAAAAGGATCATCTTGAGTTTGAGGCCAGTCTGGGCTACGAAAGGGCTGGGGGCTGAGGATATAGCCGAGTGGTAGAGCACTTGCTCAGCGTGTGCAAAGCCCTGGGTTCAATCCTCAGCACCAGGAGAAAAAAATGGACAACCCCCCTCACACATATACACACGCCCCACGTCTGACTGAGCCACGTCCTTTTCAACAGCACTGGCTGAACACTGGCTCCCCTGACCACCCGTGAGCTGAAGCCACGCTCCTTAGAACACTCCAGCCCCTCACCACCCGCCCCTGCCTGCCTCCCTGCACCTCAGCATCTCCCTTTCCTCTCTCCACAGACGACACACCATCAAACCGAAGCCCTTGCCCTTCTCCCTAATGACAAAATGTATTTTCTTTGCTAGGCCTCTAGGCTGGGCTGCTCTTCTGTCAGTATCCTCCCTTGTCCTGAGTACAGCCAACCCTGCAGCCTTCTACAGGATCAGTCTCTGTACATAAAAAAAGGCGATCACCAGTGTGCCCAACTGGTCAATGTGACACCAGTCACCCACAAGGGTGGTGACCGCACCTCCTGTGGCCACTCGCAATCCCGTCTCACCCTCCTGGCTGTGGCCAGGAAGTGAGTGAAGTTAGGGAGCAAGGATACGAGGAGAAATGGAAGTCAGCTCCTACTGCAGCTGACATCATAGCCTCCAGGCTTTGCTGCTCTTGGACCCCAAAACAGTAGCCATTGGCTTTATCCACAGCCTGCAGGACTCGCTGGATGCTGTCTTTGTCCTGAGCAGGGAGGAGAAACAATTCTGTGAGGGAAATAGAACCTGCCCACAATCTCCAAATACACCTGCTTGATCTCATCTCGTGATGCCTCTGTACATGGAGTTTTCTTAGCCTCGTGTAGCTCTAAATGTCCCCAGCAACCTAGCTAAGTCCCATCTTTCCTGACTACCAACCACTCAGATTGGGACAGTGAGCTCTTCTGTACATACCTGGTCCCCTGGGTCTATTCCTATTATAGATGCCATCCTACCAACTTATGAGAGAAAAGTGTGGCATTAGAAAGGGATGACACAAGTTAGCTCAAGTCCACCCACTGCAGAAAGGAACCTAACATGCACCTGTGTCTCCTAAGTTATCTCTGCAGGACAGGGCGAGAGTCACAGAGATAGCTTTACAAAGTAAACACTGTTGCCCACCTGAACGGGCCTAACATATTTGTCCCTGGTCCTGGTCAAGGCCCTTTGTTGATGACTTTCTTGAATCCTCCATTTTCATACTGAGAGGACCCAATGATACAGAAGAGACAGACAAAAGTTTGGTCTACCCTCGTTACTGGAATCCTGCCCACAACAGCCCCAGGGCCAGAAAACAAGGGGGCTTGATGACAGTCACACCCAGGACTAAGACCAGTTAGGCCCTTAAAGCTTCCTGTACGCTTGGCTGGTGAGTCCCAGGCATATCAGTCTAGGGCCAAGGGAAGAGGTCTCTCGGTGCCCAGTACCTGTATGTTCAGAGGGATAAAGGAGACCAGGCTGTAGTCTTCAATGAGCTGTACCAGTTTCTCATTGAGCTGGCGGTAATGGCGAAAGAAAGGGTCAGAAGCCAGGTGGTCAAGCAGATAGGAGAGGTCCAGAACCTCTGTGTAGTAGTCCAGGTTGAAAGCTAAGGAGAGAAAGTAGACTTTAGGAGCAGCTGGCGTCAGACTAAAGACCTGAGGACTGGAGGGGCTCAAGGTGTAGCTCACTGGTAGGGCATGTGCTTGGCACGCACAAGGCCCTGGGTTCAATCCCAGCACCGCAAACAAACAAACAACAAAAAACTCACAGTAACACCTGAGAACTACAGCCATATTTTCCTTTTTTCCTTTACCTTTCTTCATTCAAATATTTGTTGCTGCAGGGACATGAAATTACTAAGAAGAAAATACTTGGTTTTACCTGCTGGCTCTGTTGTGAGGATTAAATGACATAAACTCCAGTGTCTGACACAGAGAAGTGCTTGAGCAATAACAGTAAATAACAATGTCAGAACAGGCTTGAGAACCGTGCTTAGTCCTCGCCTCAGGAAGCTCCCAGTCAGCTCTACCCCCAGGGCCCCGCACACTGTAAGAATCTGTAGGTGCTGGTCAAGTTGAACTGCATTTTAGCAGCAGGGCCTCTTGGGTAAATGACGTTCTTTTTTGGGTCAGTTCCTTCTTACTGACGGGAGTAAGGAGACCAGAATAGGTGTTCTGACATATGTGATTCAGTTCTGTGAATAATTTCCCACTAAAAGAAGGAAAGTAGACTCTCTACTCTGTCCTAAGGTGAGTGGAGGGACTCTGGGCTGAGCCAGTTCCTCCGAAGGACTGATGTCCCTACTGCTGGTCAGCCTCCCTGGACAAAGCCAATGTCATGTCACTTTATCAACAACCCCCCTTCCTGCTCATGTGCTGGCCATCCAGCTGTTATTCTCTAGGTTCCTTCCATTTGGGGAACAGATGCCTCCAGCACAGCAGAACACCAATTCTGCAGGGAAAATGCTGACTACTGGGAGATCAGACAATTCCCCTGCTTTGTACCACCTGCTTCTCCCTCAATTTTCCCCACCTTATGCCTGTCCTGACTCTAGTGTTTCTGCCATATGAGGATACAGCCATCAAGGCAATTGTGTACAAGCCAGGAGCAGGTTATCACCATACCTCAGATCTGCCAATGTCCTCATCCTGGACCTTCCAGCCCAGTTGATAATACTTAGTTATAGCAACCCAAACAAAGACAAAGTCTTGCTGGGCTTGGTGGTGTATGCCTGTAATCCCAGCACTTGCTGAAGCAGGAGGATCCTGAGTTTGAGGCCAGCCTGGGCTACATAGTGAGTTCAAGAGCAGCCTGAACTGCATAGTGAGATCCTGTCCCAAAAAACTAAAAACAAACAAACAAACAAAAAATCACCAAAGCCTTTATCCCTACTGGATCCTCTGCTGGCTCCTCACAACCATTCAGATGCCAGCTTAGATATCACTGTCTCAGATCATTGAGGCATTGTTTACCCCCAGCCACTCACTGTCCTATCATCTTGTTTTATTTCCTTTATAACACATATCACCATCTGTAGCTTTTGTCTCCAAAACCTACAATAGTATTTAGCATGGAATCACACAGAGCAAAAGGAGAGGATTCAGGACTGCTGCAGCTAGTATCACAAGGCCATGCACAGTCCCAAAGGCAGCTTCCTTCAGTGGAGATCTGTGCTTCACTCTAGCTCAGTTGCTGCCCTCCTCCTTGCCTGCTGGAAACAGGAGCTCTTACCTAGCTTCCCATAGTGCTCAATGAGGTCCATCTTAGAAAGGAGGTTGACGTGGGGCAGCTCCACATGCAGCATGGTGGCCAGGGAGGTGCACAGCACTGAAATGAACTTGCCTGGGTCTGTACAGTAGTGAGAATCCACAAGGTGAACAGCGGTCAGCTAGGAGGGGAAGAGAGGGTGAGAGTGACCCGAGAAGGCAGGGGACATCAAGCTCCTCTATCTTTCTCTCATCAGACTGGGGGCTTGAGGACAGAGTGAGTGTAAGCCTTCCGAAATGCTTTCTGCTTCTATTTTGTTCCAACAGCCATCATCATGTCCTCCTCCCAGGAGACATGGGCATTTTATACAGATAAATAGATAGATTTTCTAAAGTTTGTACATGCTTGCAATACATAGGAATACATTCATCCTGGGGAGTTGGGACATATAGGCATTTTTTTCTTTTTTCTTTTTTTGTGGGTACCGGAAGTGGACCTCAGGGCCTCGCGCTTGTCAGCAAGCGCTTGTGCCGCTGAGCGATATCACTGGCCCAGGCATTTTTTTCTTAAAGATGCCTTGCACTGAGCCTACCAGTGGGCAACAGGT
This sequence comes from Erethizon dorsatum, assembly GCA_028451465.1. Taxonomy (NCBI): domain Eukaryota; kingdom Metazoa; phylum Chordata; class Mammalia; order Rodentia; family Erethizontidae; genus Erethizon; species Erethizon dorsatum. The sequence goes on along the minus strand of CM051827.1, from coordinate 114,963,021 downwards.
GCAAGTCCCACTGCATCTACCACTTTCACTTACTTTTGCCTGCCAATTTAACAACAATCGCCCTGCCACTTTCCATATATCCTCTTTCGTTTTTCCAAAACTCCCAAGTTGAGTACTAACACATCCGTTTTACAGACTAGAAAACCGAAGTTCAAAAGAGATGATTTACCTAGACCACACAGCGAGTCAGTGGCAGAGCCAAAATTCGAACTCATAACTGTCTTACTCTAAAGCAACTCAGCCCCTACCTCGCTGTGACATGGGGGCGTGGCATCTGTCTTCCCCCCTGTCTCATTTGCTCCACCAGCAAAATGGGCCTGCCCCACACGAGACGCACCCTGAGGTCCCACTGAACCATCTGAGAGAAGATGCTGCGCAGGGCACCGTGGTGTGTGCAGAGCTCCACCTGGCCGGGGCAATCGAAGAGGAAGTAGTGGCCGCGGAGGGGGTCGAGCTTGGCACGCAGCCAGTCCAGGTTGGCTTCCAGGTATTCCATGCAGTACAGCAAGCCGCCGTTGGGCCCCAGCCGCAGCGCGTCCATCACGTCGCCCAGCCCCACCAGCTCGCTCACGTCCACTGCGCATTCGTATGGCAGCCCCTCGTTGGCCGGGTCCAGGTTCACCACCGCCACGCGCCGGCCCAGCGCACGCAGGAACTCACTCATGCCCAGGCAGTACGTGGTCTTTCCTGAGCCGGGGGGACCGATCACCGCCTGCCCGAAGGCTGTGGCCGGAGCGGCCGCCGCCATGGGCAGAATGCGGGCCGGTGCGGAGCAGGACAGCAAAGTGGGAAAACAGGGCGGGCAACCTCGCCAGGAGACAAGACCGAGGGCGGGGAACCCCTGATTCGCAATTCGATGGGGCTGATGGTGGTGCCAAGGGCCGCCTACGGCGGAACAGCCGGAACACGCGCCAGGTTACAGTGAACAGCCCCGTACTAACGGGACCAGCTCCCGACTTCCGGGCGGCGTCGGAAACGACGGGCCGCGGAAAGGAAGTCCCGCCCCCACGGCGGGGACGTAGCTCGGCAGAGCGTAACCACGCAGCCGCCCTTCTCCTGCGGGAAGACGGGCCTCACGTGGACTCCCAGAGGCCCCAAAGCCCCTGTTGAAATTCCTCCGACCTTCCTCCAGGCCCGGATTACAAGAGACGTCAAAGTCCAGCCATAAATATTTTTACTCTGTCATTACGCTGCAGACCTCGGGTCACCTAAGGCAGCGGCCGGGACCGGCCAGTGAGGGTAGAAGCGGTGGAGGGCCCATCCCGCGATCTTTTTTTTTTTTGTGTGGGTACCGGGAGTCGAACCTCGCGCGCCAGCAGGCACCCCTGCCACTGAGCAATACCACCGGCCCTTTTTTCGTATTTGGGTATTAGGAGTCGAACTCAGGACCTCGTACTTGCCAGGCAGGCGCTTATGCCGCTGAGCCATCTCACTGGCCCCATCCCGCGATCTTAACAGCGCCACACATCCCTCCTCTTCTGATCCTTTCCCCCTCACTCTGGCTTTCACAGCGACGTCCTTCAGACGCCCAAGGAAGATTGCCGTTTGACCCCAGGAAGTCCAGCTTTTCGAGTACAGGGCAAGCCCAAACCGGGACTAAGAAGAGGTCATCAAGCCCTTATACCCAAGGGAAGGGAAGGGGGCCTTTTGTAAAAATGTCCTTGAGGTAGAGAACCGATAGGCAGGCTCAGAACTAAGCACTCTGAACAAACGGCACCGATTGCTGCTCCCAGATTGATTTCTGCTCAGCAATGGGCAAGGCCTGGCCAGAGGCCCACCATTCTGCAGCTGTATGTGATCCTGGCCAGGGAAACCCCGGCCCTCACTCAGGTTCCAAGGGGTGATCTGAGGACCAACTGGAACCTCTCACGAAGGCGGTGTCTGTCCGAAACTTCATGCTGGTGGGTGGTTGGCAGCGGTAGAGTGACTCCCCCTGATCCTGGGGTAGGGGTTCATCATAGATGGTGGAGATGAGCCCCAAGCCAGTTCCGCGGGGCCTCTTCAGTTGCCCAAATGGCTGTAGCTTCTCTCCATGGTACCTGGATAAAAAAGATGTCTCATGAAGAGTGTGGCTCTCTGAAACCCCAGTGAAGGGGCTGGGAAAGGACAGGGAAGTAGCTACTCATACTTCGTTTGTTTCAAAGATTGCTGGGATTTTGTTGTTTGGCAGTGCTGGGGATTGAACCCAGGTCCTTATGGATGCTAGGCAAGCCTCCTACCACTGAGCCACACTCCAAGCCCCAAGATGGAAAGCTTTAAGGCTGAGGCAGGAGGATCACAAGTTCAAGGCTGGCCTGGGCCACACAGTAAGTTCAAGGCCAGCCTGGACTACATAGTGAGACCCTGCATCAAAAAAAAAAACAAAAAACCAAGATGGAAAGCTTTGAATCTCTGATCTATCCTTTGATAGTGTCAGCTACCAGGGACCTCAGACATAACTTTCATTCTGTCAGTACAGACTCCCTAACTATCAAGTCCAAAATCAGACTGGGGGCAATGACTGGGGGATCGATGACCCTGTTAACCCTTAGGGTTTAGGCTAAGACAAATAAAAAAGTGTTAGATCCACTTTTTCCTTCTAACTCTGTTTTGAAGTTCATTCTCTGGGAGTAGCCAGCACCTATCCCAAAGCCAGTGGGAACAGGGAAACCGGGACACAGCTGGAAGGCTGGCTTAGGCTCCTGGGAAGTCCCTCAGCCACACTCACCCCAATCCACGCTTGCATCTGGGGTGCTGGCCATCACCATCCAGGGCCTCAGGCACCCCCAAGCACCTGCTGCCCAGGCCCTGGCCCTCAGCCCAGCCCTGCCGCTCCATCACTTTCCGGCCAATGCCCTGTAAAGGGAAAGGACAACTCAAGAAATGGGACTCCCTCGACAGGCAGGGGGTGGGTGGGAGAAAGGAAAGAAGGCAAAGAAGGAAGAGAGGGCTCAGTGGGCTGGGCACAGTGCTCACTCACCTTAGTGTAGCGCTCAAAGGTGCCCACCTGGCGTTCAATCACAGAGCCATCTTCCTGGCCATCACGGAGCCTCTGTTCCAGACGCATTTGGACCGAGTCTCGGGCATCTTTGTCTCCGCCATCTGGAGAACCAAGGCCCAGTTTGTGGAAGAGTCTCTCTCAGCATAAGGGAGGGGATCAGGTTTCTAGGGTCCTCTCACAAGGTTTATTGATTCATTTTCACAGTGTCCTGTTATATTATCTCTCTCACTGGACTGGAAGTTTACCAAGAGTAGGAGCCATGGCTCTCTCCATCTTACAGATGAGGAAATTATAGTGCAGAAAAGTCACACACCCAACAGATGACAGAGGTCAAATCACTCCAGGTCATTTTTTGGCTCCAGAACTAATCTTTGACCAGATCCCAAGCTCCTGACCATCCCACTCCACCAGGGCCTGCCCATCAGACCCAAGCCCCCTGCAGACCTTCCCCAGGTGTCCTCCCTCCTCACAAAGAAGGGAAAAAGCCTCTGTCCAAGCCAGCAATTAATATACTCAACTAGAGATGGCGAGTATTAGGCCCTATCTATAGGTTGTGCATCTGTGAATTCAACCAAGCACAGACTGCAAGTATCCGGAAAAAGTGCATCTGTACTGAAAGTGCACAGACTTTATTTCCTCATCATTATTCCCCAAACAATACAATAGCTGGGCCTGGTGGCACACACCTAGAATCCCAATACTGTGGAGGCTAAGGCAGGAGGATCACAAGTTCTAGGCTAGCCTGAGACCCTGTCTCAAACAAACAAAAAATATGCAGTATAACAATTATTTACCTATTACATTGTAATAGTTACTGTAAGTAATCTAGAAATGACGTTTTAAGATGATTTGAAATATACAGGAGGACTGTGTAGGTTGTAAGCTAGTACTATGCCATTTTATAGAAGGGACATGAGCACCTGTGGATTTTGGGGTCTGTGGGTCCTGGTACCAATACCATGAGGACACCAAGGGCTGACTGTACAGTGGCTACTTCAAGGGAACTGGTCCTGTCTCAGCCGTTGCTAAGCATGCCTGGTAAAGTCACTTCGGGGCCCGGGCACCAGTTTCACACCTCCGAGTACTACCACCCCTTGCCCAGTACCTCTGTCGTAGTACACACTCATGTCCACGTCCCAGTCATCAGCTGTCTGCTCATCAAAGTCTGCAGGGATATAAAAGCATCCAGGAGAGTGAGTTCTGTGAGAGCTAAAGCTAGAGTTAGACATGTTCCAGAACCTGGGGTTTCTGTTTGTATTTTCAAGTCTCTCTTCTGGGAAGGGTATTCAGAACTGGAGTTGGGGGAGGCATTTTCTATCCATTCTACTGATCCCTCCGGAAAAGCTAGCTGTCTTTCTCTCTCTCTCTCCCTCTCTCTCTGTACTGGGGATGGATGACTGGTCTCTCATACACAATAAAGGTGAACTATTCTCCATCTCCTTCTTCAGGCTCACTGTCAGGAATCCACGAGGTGGAATGGAGAACCCCAAGAAAATGTAACAGGCATCACCTCTGCCCTTGCACGGATGTCCTGCCCATCTGCTATAATATGGATCTTAAACATCCCCCCAAAGCCCATGTGTTAAAGGCAAGGTCCCCAGTTGGGGGCTACTGGGTGATGACAAAAACTTTAAGAGGTGAGAACTAGTGAGAGGTTTTAGGTTATCAGGGGTGTGTCCTTGAAGGGGACTGTGAGACTATGGTCTTTTTCTCCTTTTCTCCTTGTGTCCTGGCTAGGAAGTGAATGGGCTTCCTGCACCATGCACTCCCCCCACAATGTGCTGCCTCACCACAGGCCCAAAAGCAATGGAGCCAATTGACCATGAGCCGAAGAAAATCCCTCTCCTTAGAAGTAGATTTATCTTATGCATTTGTTAGAGTGGCAGCAAGCTGACCCATAGCCTCACCTCCTTCTTCCTCCTGCCAGAACTGGGCATCAGTGTAGAACACCAGGCCAGAACCGCCCTTCTCCCACTTAAGCTCGATCTCCTCCTCGAAGAGCCGCTCAGTGGTCCGTTCCTGCCCTGTCACATCTTCATGCAATGCCTCATGCCGCTCCCACTCCTCACCACGGTCATCATCCTGGGAGAAGGTAGGAGAGGTGATCCGCCTGTCAAATTCCTGACCTCATGCCCAGAAGGAAGGACTTAGGGCAAGGAGGCTAGTAAGACTGGGCCTCAGCTCCATTCCTTCAGGTTTCTCCAGAAACAGCAGAGATTTGGTCCTTGAAGGCCTGAGCAGCCCATCTCTCCACCCCCCTGACATTTCTCCACATAGTTTGCTCCTTCCCACAAGTCCAACTTACTCTTAGCTCTGTGCTTTTGCCTATGTGGTTTCCCTTGCCCAAAATATGTGTCCTCCTCTCCCGTATCCTTCTCCTCTCCCTTTGGTTAAATCTTTCTTGTCCTGCAAATCCTACAGCCTCCATGAAGTCCTCATACCCGGGCCTACAGGTCTCTCGCCAGTCTGAGTTCTCAGTACTAATGAGTACACACTGCTTAGGCCTTTATACATCACAAAGAAAGCAGGGACAAGAACTGACACACTGCTGCACGTGGGCCCTTCTTAAAACTCACCTTCTTTAATCATCGCAATGATCCTGTAAAATAAGTATCACTATTCCCATTCTCCAGAAGAGGGAACGTAGATTCAGACAAGTAAACTGATTTGCCCATGACGGTACACCAAGAAAGTGGCAGAGCAGCATGCGAACAGTTCACTACGCCATGCATCCTCTCCACATACTGCTTCTCTCCCTTCACAGAGATTTTAGGCTCTTTGAGGGCAGGAAATGGGTCTTGGAATGTCTCTGGGATCCTACACTAGCCCTTAGCTTACAAGTGCTCGACTAGACTTGTGGAATGCTAGGATTGCTTCTGGCTTGCAACCCAGGAACCCCATCCTGGCTAAACCCCAGGAGGCCACAGGAATCACTACTGTAGCACAAGTGCTACAGAAAAGACAGGATAGGGCCACACTAAAAATGTGGTAGCATGCTGGGTGTGGTGGCACACAGCTGTAATCCCAGCACTCGGGAGGCTGAGGCAGGAGGATCGATGTGTGTTCGAGGCCAGCCTGGGATACACAGTGAGTTCAAGACTAGCCTGATCTACACAACAAGACCCTGTCTGAAAAAAAAAAAAAAAAAAAAAAGATGTGGTAGCAACACTGGGCTGGTAGCTTTGAAACATGGGAGCATTACTTTTTACCCAGTGTATAAATAAAAACAAACGAAACTGGTTTCCTAACAATTCCCACCTCAGTTGGCTTTATAGATGAATAAACCAAGTCTGGAGAAAGGAGTCCAAGAAATGTCTACTTTGCTGTCAAGGTTAGAGTGGAAGCTGGCGTCCAATCCACTGACTGAAGGTCAGAATGCAGAGTTGATCGCTCAGCCCCGCGACAGAAGCACAGAGGTTAGAGAAACAGTGAGGGGGACCGGGTTCCCATCCCAGCTCTCCCCCAACCTCCTCAGATGGTCTAAGGTAAGTTACTGCACATCTCTTGGTCATTGTTTTCATCTATGAGAAAGAACCCTCCTTACACTCCTTCTGAGGGAATGAAAAGAAGTCCAATTTGAGAATCTCCTGATAAAAACTCTGGACTCTCTCTTTAAAAAAATACAATATAGGGCAACCCATTTGGGACCCCTCCTGTCTCTCAGGAGCTATTCCTACTCTCCAATAAATTTTTCTACTCTTTTTTTTTGTGGGTACCGGGGGGTCGACCTCAGGACCTCGCGCGCCAGCAGGCGCCCGTGCCACTGAGTGATATCACTGGCCCCTTTTTCGTATGTGGGTTCCAGGAGTCGAACTCGGGCCCTTGCGCTTGCCAGGCAGGCGCTTAAGCCGCTGAGCCATCTCACCGGCCCCAATTTTCCTACTCTTAAAAAAAAAAAATACAATATATCCATGTACAAATACAGTTTACATTCAATGTCAGGGAGTTCTCACATGCCTTGGAACCCTCCTGAGAACCCCAGGTTGCAAACTCTTGTACAATACAATGAAGGGAGTCAGGCATGGTGGTTCATGCCCATAATCCCAACACTTGGAAGCTGAGGCAGGAGGATCGCTGCAAGTTCAAGGCCAGCCTGGACTGCATCGTGAGACCCTGTCTCCAAAAAACCACAATGGAAGAGTGGTGTCATTAATGATGAGGCCTCTGAGCTACCACCAAGGACAGGGCAGCACACCGTACTCACATCACTGGAGTGGGACTCTTCCTCCTCCTTTTGCCCTTCTTCCTCGGGCTCTTCGTCCTCAGGTGGATCTACCAGGCAGGTTCCCTGGGGTATTTCCTCGCCCTCTGCTGTGTACACATGCTCCTCCTGCTCCACAGTCTCCGAGTCCTCATACCGGAAGGGCACATTGCCATAGCGCCGAGAGGAACCCGTCTTAGGAAACTGGAGCTGTAGCTGGGTGATGATTCGAGGGGGAAGGCGGCAGGCCCGGATCAAGTCCAAAAAGATCTGCAGGGGAGTCCCCACATTCCCATTGGGCATCAGTACTGGTGGGTTCAGCTCTGGCAGCTGCCTTAGGTCGGCCAGGGTGAAGGCTTCATTCTCAGACTTCCGACTCTGCAGCTCCTTCCGTGTCTTAAAGGGAAAGGAGTCCAAACCTTGGGAAGGAGGGAGAAGAATGGATTTTGTTTGGTTACTGGGGACTGAACCCAGGGCTTTCACACTGAGCTACATCTCCAGCCACCATCCCCTATAAGTTTTTTTTTTTGGTGGGTACCGGGGATCGAACTCAGGACCTCGCATGCCAGCAGGCACCCATGCCACTGAGCGATATCACTGGCCCTTTTTTCGTATGTGGGTACCGGGAGTTGAACTCAGGACCTCGCGCTTGCCAGGCAGGCGCTTATGCCACTGAGCTATCTCACTGGCCCCTGCTTTAAGTTTTTTTGTTTTTTTTTTTTGTGGGTACCGGGGGGTCGACCTCAGGACCTTGCGCGCCAACAGGTGCCCGTGCCGCTGAGCGATATCACCGGCCCCTTTTTTGTATGTGGGTTCCGGGAGTCAAACTCGGGCCCTCGCGTGTGCAAGGCAGGCGCTTACGCCGCTGAACCATCTCACCGGCCCCTGCTTTAAGTTTTTGAGACAGGGTCTCACTACATTGCTAAGTTGCACAAGCTGGGCTTGAACTGCGACCTTCTTGCCTCAGCCTTCCAGAGTGATGGGATAACAGGTGTGTACCACCTTGCTAGCTGAAGAATGCATTTTGAAACCCAAAGCCTCCAGCAACGCTGAGCCAGAAATAAGTCAAGGTATAAATCTATTACCCTAATGCTGTTCCCTTTCAAACTTCTCCAAGTCCCTTCCTCCTTTCCTGACAGATGCACCTAGCAATTTCATGCCACTTCTCATCACTTTGGCTGAGCCTCAATTTTCTTCCAAATTTGGTTCCTGCTGACCTTTCTCTTTTTGTGGGGAGGGCAGTGCTGGGGATTGAGCCCAGGGCTCCCCACACGTTAAGCACATGCTGCGCCACTGAGCCACATCCTCAGCTCCATGCTGACACTCAACTGTCACCAACTCTATCTACTGCAAGCTCTCATACCATGTGTTCCAGTCACATCAAACATTTAACATACCCTATAAGTTTTATAGATTTCTGTTTGTTTACTTCGTTTGTTTTGTAACAAGGTCTCGCTATGTAGTCCAGGCTGACCTGGAACTCAATGCGTTCCTCCTGCCTCAGCCTCCTGAGTGCTGTCATTACAGCTGTGCGCCACCACACCTGGAATTTCATAGATTTTGTCTTTGCAAATGGTATTTACCTTGAACACCATTCTTTCCTACAAACTCTTATTTACCCTTCAATATCCAGATGAAAAGTCACATTTCCCGAGCTCTCTAGAAAGTCAGTCTCTCCCTCCTCCATCATCTGTCAACACAGGCCCTAGTAGGGCACAGTGGCATGTGCTTGTAGCCTCAGCTGATTGAGAGGCTGAGGGAGGAATGTAACTTGGCTTCGGGAGTTTGAGTCACACTTGGGAAACACCTGGTATTCCATCTCCAAAAAAACCCCCAAAACAACAAAAAGCAGGTGAGGTGGCCTACACCTATAATCTCAGCACTTGGGAGGCTGAGGTAGGAAGATTGCCACAAGGCCATCCTGGACTTAATAGTGAGTTCAAGGCCAGCCTGAACTATATAGCAAGACCCTGTCTCAACAAAACAAAACAAAAAACAAAACAGCTCTGGAGTAGAATGGCTAAGTTTGTATAGTGGCTCTGATGCTTACTAGCTCTGTAAATTTGGGCATGTCACATAATCTGAGCATCTCTCAACTTCCTTCCTATAAAATGGGAATAACAATAGCTTTTATCTCGTAGGACTGTTGTGAGGGGTCAGTAACAAAATGATAGGCCAGAGGTGTAACTCAGTGGTAGGACACGTGCTTAGCATGTGTGAGGCCCTGGCTTTGCTCCTCAGCACCACATTAAAGAAAATGCAATAATTTAGGCCAGTTCAGTGGCTGAGAGAGGAGGATTGGCTCAGCCCAGGCAGCACAGCGAGACCTTGTCCTAGAAGAAGTAACTGGCCATGGTGGTACATGCCTGTAATCTCAGCTACTTAGAAGGCTAAGGCAGGGGGATCAAGTTCCAGGCCAACCTGGGCAACTTAGTGAGACAGTGTTTCAAAATTTAAAATGCAGCGCTTGTCATTCAAACCCTAACCACACACACACACACACACACACACACACACAAAGGTAAGAAAATGAAAGGCTAGAACAGCATCTCATCAATACCTAGACCATACTCAGTAGCTCCCACTCTTTATTTATTTATTTAGGTACCAGGACTTGAACTCAGAACCTTGCACATGCCAGGCAGGCGCTTGTGCCACTGAGCTGTATCCCCAGCCCCTCATGCTCAGTAGTTATTAACAATTAGAATGATATCTCTGTGACAATTACCTATTTTCCTAATCTGTTTTTCTCTGTGGATTCTGAGCACAGACTGTGTCCAACTGTCCTCTGCATACCACCTAGCATCACATTAGGTCTAGCAATATAAGCATTTGTTGAATGAAAAACTGGAGGGCTCTGTATTTCCTGTTTGAATAAACTGTACTCCCCGTTTCACCATCAAAATGATTTCCCAAGAAAATAGGTGTTGTCCAAAGAAAAAAGATTGTCTGGGTGGGGAACACAAAGAAAGTGCAAGAGAGAAAGGCATTCAGAGATTTGTGAAAGTTGTCAGAATCAAAATGGAGTCACTTATGCTAAACCTTAACAGAAAAGGCCGGGGAGGGTCCTCATGCATATCTGACTGATAAACTGCCTGTTCAACCCTGACCTGATGCCATCCTTGTTATTTCTGATTCCTGTAGCCAAAAATAATTGTTTCGAAAAAATTTATTTAAGCCTGGCGTGGTGGTGCACCCCTGTAATCCCAGCACTTGGGAGGCTGAGGCAGGAGGATCGCTGTGAGTTCGAGGCCAGCCTGGGCTACGTAAGTGAGTTCACAGCAAGCATGAACTACACAGTGAGACCCTGTCTCAAAAATTTTTTTTAAATTTAATTTTCGTTGTGCCTTTTAAAAACCCATACTTTCCCTAACTTCCCTGGACACACTTATTGCCCCCTATGACTCATGCATATCCCAGACTACACTTCCAATCGTAAATATATTCTGTGGAGAGCTGGTCTCTCTGCTGTTCACTTTAGGTTGAGAGTTAGAAAATCTGATTTCCTTTTTTCCTTCTGTGTCAGTAAAAAAATCAACCTCTCAAGAGAAAAATGTCTCAGAAGGGAAATGGAAGATATCCGAATATACCCTTCTTTCTTTTTTTTAATTCCTGAGTTAGGCAACTAGCGTGCAACGTCAGCCTGAAGCTCTGCCCAGAAATGATCTAAACTCCTAAAGAGCCAGATGCCCGACTTATCTTCACCGTGCCTCAGGAAAAATAAGTAGACCCAGTCCGTTTTCTTTTTTACTCGTACCTGATGTCTCAGTGGGTAGCCTAAGTCTGCGGATGAGACAGCGACCCGGGAGCCAAGTGCCCTGAGAATCCAGCCACCGGCGGCCGGAGTACATGCGAAGAAACTTCTGGGCTTGAGCCAACCCCCGAACCGAGATGACGCAGCAACGGGTGTGGGTCTGGACCCGCACAGAGCTCCGAGTGGAAACGGCGCGGGCATCGGTGGCCGCAGTCTGGGCGAAAACTTCACTCTCAGCGCCCGAGTCGGTCGAAGTTAGAGCGGAGTCGGCACCGGCCTGGGGAGGGACCCGCTCTGGCCGATGCCGGTAGTGGAAACAGAGGAAACCCCCGCTGCGCTGCTCCCGGAACTGGCTAAAGTAGCTTCTCAGCTGAGCAGAGCGCAACTCAGAGGGGATGCCGCTTACCACCAGGTAAACCGCCGCCTCCTCCTCGGCCTCACTGGGCGCCGCCATCTTGGGTTGTCACATGATCTGCTGGAACCAACACTCGCGAGAACACCCCAAAGCCTGGCGCGGGGAATCGGCTGGGAGAGGTTGAAAGGCAGAATTTAATAACTCGTCAGACTCGTCCAGATGTGGAACCTGTCGCCAGGAAAGACCCGAGAAGTTGTCCAGATCTTTCCCACAGAGAGCAGCCAGCGATGACAGAAAAATTCACCTGAAAAATGGGGATCTAGGGCTCTTTCAGAAGGCTCTAGTGAGGCTCAAATACCGTAAGAGGCCTGCAGAAGTCATTTTTAAGATACTTAGTTGTGGGTCTCCCAGATCTTAGTCTTGCCGGGCGTGGTGGCCTACGCCTGTAATCCCAGTACTCAGGAGGCTGAGGCAGAAGGATTGCCACAAATTCGAGGCCAGCCTGGGCTGCATAGTGAGTTCAAGGCCTGCCTGAACTACATGCAAGACCCTGTCTCAAAAAACTAACAAAAACAAAAACATCTCAGTCTTCCTCAGTTCAGAACCTTTTTACCATCCATTTATTCTTCCAAAATGTTGATGAGTTCCCACAAATCTGTACGAAAAGGATAAAACAACCCAATAGAAAAATGGGCCTGAGCTGGGTGTGGTGGTGCACGCCTATAATCCCAGCAATCAGGAGACTGAGGCAGGAGGATCACTGCGAGTTCCAGGCCAGCCTGAACTACATAGCGAGACCCTGTCTCAAAAAAACAACAACAGGGCCGGTGAGATGGCTCAGCGGCGTAAGCGCCTGCCTTGCAAGTGCGAGGGCCCGAGTTCAACTCCTGGATCCCACATACGGAAAAAGGGGCCGGTGATATCGCTCAGCGGCACGGGTGCCTGTTGGCGCGCGAGGTCCTGAGGTCGACCCCCCGGTACCCACACACAAAAAAAACAAACAACAACAACAAAAAAAAACAAAACAACAACAGCAAAAAAGAAAAATGGGCCTGCTGGCCATGGTGCCACACCAGCACTCTGGAAGGCTAAGGCAGAAGGATTTAAAACAAAACAAAACAAGGAAGGAAAGGAGGGAGGGAGAGAGGAAGGGCTGGGCTGAATCCTTGTACTGGGTGTTGGGGGGATACTTTCTAGGAGAGGAAACACCATTTTCCATGGTGAGATGAGATAATCTCAGTAATCAAGGCAAAGCAATGAAACCCACTTTACATCCACCACATTGGCAAAACTTTAAAACCCTCTAGTATCATGTGCAACGGGAACTGTAATCCACTGGAAGTGTAAATTGATAATAACCACTTTGGAAAACAATCTGGTGTCTGGTAAAAGTGAAGCCATGTGTCTTTTGACCCAGCAATTCTATTTGTAGCAGATACCTTAAAGGAATTCTTGTACATGTTTACCAGAAGATGTAATGACAGTGTGGAACTTGACCTGAGCCCTGAGATTCTGCAAAACAGGGAAGGTTAAAGACTCCTTTCCACCCCCACACTTTTGTGTTCCGGAACACCGTTTACTGCAAAGAAACATGCTGCCCCCTACCACTTAGATAAGGCTCATGCATCCCCCTCCCATTTATCTATGACAAAGCCAGACACAGATTCCAAATGCCAATTCTTTGCTTCATAAGATAAACTTCTTGCCCCCACTGATCAATCAAAACAAATGCTTGTTCACTAAACTTTGGTTTAGCTTCTGTCCTTCCCCTGGGTCCCTGAACTTTGGCTCATCCTCAGCTTGAACCAGCACACAACTGCTCCTCAGCAGCCCTCCTGAGAATAGGTGGGCTTCAGGGTAAAACATTCTCTAACAACTGACCCATCACACCTCGGCCATTCCACTTCCTCATGGCCAGTTCTTTCTAACCTTGCTCACTCTGAAAGAACTGCACCCTCCACCCTGACTTAAAAAAAAAAAAACGCAGTCTCAGAGATGAGACCCAGGGGGATACTACCACAGAGCTATAGCCCTACACCATTTTATTTTTTATTTTGAGACAGGGTCTTGCTGAATTGCCCAGGCTGGTCTTGAACTTGCAGTCCTCCTGCCTTAGTCTCCTGAGTAGCTAGGTGTGTGCCTCCATGCCCAACTTCCCAATGCCTTTTTTTTTAACTGGGAGACAGGGGCTTACTATGTAGCCCAGGCTGGCCTCAAACTCTTGGTGATCGTCCTGCCTCAGCCTCTCAGTGCTGAAATCACAGGCGTGCCCAGCAGGCCCAGCTGTCACAGGGCTGGGTCTGAGAGGTTCCCAAAGTTAAAATAAGGAATTTAACCCATTCTTTTGTAGAATAAGTTTGCAGGTTGGTGTCTCCTGTTGTGGAAAAATAATTTTCAGGACACATCAGTAAGAGGCATGGGAAGGATTTATTAGGGAGAGATTTAGGATGCACCTAGGAGTGAAGTACAGGTACTCAGAGAAATGAGACACATTACTTCCTGGAACAGGGAATATTTATGCTTCTCTTGAAGAGGTAGAAACCCTGGGAGAAGGTGGCCACCCCCAGAAGGGGACTAGGCCATTCTATAGGTGTTGGCCCAGTTTTGTTTTTTTTTAATAGGTAATTTAAACATTTTTTGGATTCTCTCAGCCTGGTCCTTTATCTTAGGCTCAGGTTTCTGCTCTTTACTTTCTCAGTTAAGCCAATGTGTGGACTCTCAGTATTCATGAGGAATTTTGGGTGTGATGAACCTGTTAGGGAAGAAGCCTAAATTTAACCAAAGGAACGATGATTGTCTTGAGCAACTTTGGCTGGCTCCTTGAAGTTGCAGATTTCTTAAAATATTTGATTCTGATTTCCTTGTCTCCTTTTCACCTGTCATTTATTTCTTCTATTCTACCTCACTACTCCAGTGCTCTATTTCTTGAACTGGGTGATGGTTAGGGAGATGTATTCATTTTGTGATATTGCAACTTGTATACTTTTCTGTATATTTTACAGAAAGGGTTTAGTTGGAACTAATCTTTTAAAAATCTGGAAATTGAAAAATAAGGTTTTTTTTTTTTTTTTTTTTTTGGTATGTGCTTGCCAAGCAGGCGCTTGTGCCGCTGAGCTATATCCCCGGCCCTAAAAATAAGGACTTTGTAGCAAATGAAGAAAGCCAAAATAGCCGGGTGTGGTAGCACATGACTGTAATCCCAACACAGGGGAGGCTGAGGCAGGAGGATCACCAGACTGGGATGCATAGTAAGTTCAAGGCCAGCCTGAATTACAAAAAGAGACTCTGTCTCAAAATAACCACAACAGCTGGGCGTGCATGCCTGTAATCCTAGCACTGAGGGAGGCTGAGGCAGGTGTATTGCAAGTCTGAGTCTCTACAGGACAATTTAGTGAGACCCTGTCTCAAAAAAAATTTTAAAAGGGCTGGGTATGTAGCTTGGTGATAGAATGCCCCTGGGTTTGACCATCAGTAACACACACACATACATACACAAGTACACACACTTCCTCATTTTTGCTTTTATTACCTTATAATGGTATGAAGAGGAGATTTTCATTGTTATCTATTCTTCAATTGATTATCCCTGACTCTTTGCTCTTCGTTGTTGCTTTGCTCGCTGGGGCTCAGCTAGACAAGTGCTCTACTGTTGATCCCTTTTTTTTTCTTCTGGAATTTCAAGACAGGCTGTAGCTATGTTGTCCAGATTGGCCTCCAACTTTTCATCCTGCTGCCTCAGCTTTCTGAGTAGCTGGGGTTATAGGCATGCACCACTGCACCTGGCTATATCCCTGACTCAAGCATGCCAGACCCTGACCTTTCCTCTGGGCACCAATGTTTCCTTTGTTAACCTTGATTCCCCTGACACCTTAGCCTTGCCTCTTCCACCAGTGTCACTGGAGTTTGCTTTCTGTGCTGTCCTGTTCTGTGATGCACCTCCTGTCCGCCTCTTCAGACCCATTGCTTGCTGCCTTGAGCCCCACATGGGCCAGACCACGCGCGGTGTGCACCCTGTGCTCTCTGACATGCCTGTGCCTTTGCATTTGTCAGTCCCTCTGTCTGGAACGCTGTCCTTTGCAAACCCCTGTTCATTCTCAAAAGAGCCATCACTTGGGCGAAGGCTTTTTCGCGTCTGGGCTAGTTTTAGTCATGTTGCTGCTTCCCATTGTGCAATCGGCCGTGTCTTCTATCCTGGATAGGGTGTTCCATGAGGGCAGCAGCTGTTCTTTTTTTTTTTCCCCTCCTCAATACTGGGCATCTAGCAGAGGATCTGGTAAAAGTAAATGTCAGGGGCAGGGGATATGGCTCAGTGGCACAGCGCCTGCCTGGCAAGTTCAAGGTCCTGAGTTCGATTCCCAGTACCCCACCTCCAAAAAAAAAAAAAAAAAAAAAAAAAAAGTGAATGTCAAGAGATGCTGAGTGATGGAATGAGAAAATGGATAGATAATAAGTGTTAGCTTTTGCCATTGTCATAGGTTTTAGGATATGCAAATGCCCTAAGAGCAGAGCAGGAAAGTGCAGGGATCAGCTCACCACAGCTGCCTGACTTCATAGGCAGCCAGTGATTTGACTACTGAAGACAGAGATAATGATGGCAATAAAATGGTACCTTGGGCTGACCCAGAGCCACGTCCACTCTTTTGCTTTCCACTGAGTCATCCCTGCCTGGGCTGGAGGACAGGGATCATGGCCGAGAAGTAGATGGTCAGGAAACTGGCTAAGCTGGCTCCAGACAGGCTGACCCTGGCCATGACTCACTCAGCCGATGCTAGTGGCAAGCACCTGGCCTCCAAAGTCACACAGGTCTCAGGGTCTGAACTCAACGCCCAGCACACGGTGATCAGCCCAAACCTCAAGCAAGTCACAGACTTCGTCTGGGCCCATTTCCTCCTCTTCCCTCCCTGGAAGTGAAAGATAGGTGCCACCCCAGGATGCCAAGGACAGAGACACCGTCCTCTCCCTTTGGAAAGCCTGAAGTTCCATGGAGAGAGCATTGTTATCCTCGTTACATTGTACCATAATTGTCTCTTTAGTTTTGTCATATTTGTCTTTATGTTCCTAGCACAAGGCTTAGAGGTAGGACACAAGGAATAACTAAATACCAGAGGCTGGGCTCACTGGTGCACACCTGCAATCCGGCACACAGGAGGCTGAGGCGGGAGGATCTCAACTTTGAGGGCACCATAAGCTACATAATGAATTTTAAGGCTAGTTTGGGCTACATATATAAAAAAAAGCTAGATAATCCCAAATCCCAGCATGCTGGAAGACTGGGGAAAGAAGATTGCAAGTTAAAGCCCAGCCTGGGATGTTTAGCAAATTGGTGTGTCAAAATAAAAAATAAAAAGGGATTAGAAACATAGCTCAATGCAAAGACTTTAGTTTCAACCCCACCCCCCAAAAAGGGAAGAAATTTGAAAAGGACAAGATAGAGATAATAAAGGAAGCTATGTGGATGGTGGAAAAATTAAATAAGTTTAAGGGAAAAGCAGGGGTGGGGAACATGGAGGATGTGCTCTTTTTTGTTTGTTTTTGTTTTGTTTTGTTTTTTGTCTTTCAGAGACAAGGTCTCACTATTCGGTTCAGGCTGGCCTTGAACTCACTTTGTAGCCCAGGCTGGCCCTCGAACTTGCAGTGATCTTCCTACCTCTGCCTCCCAAGTGCTGGGATTACAGGTGTGCACCGCCATGTCCAACTGAGGATGTGCTCTTTAATGCTTTGTTGAGGTTGGAGGATGAGAGGGTAAGAGGCAGGAAGACAGCCTGAGGATCCAGCTAATTGAGGCTGTCAGTGAACAGGCATCAAAGACATAAAATGACCCCCCCAAAAAAACACCCCCAAACCTTTGCATTGGCGAGGGTAGAGCAGCTGGTGTGTGCCAGAGAGAGGCCTCATCTGAGGTCAGGGTTAGGGCATCTAGTGGGAAGTGGGGAGCACAGGGCTTGCTCTGGGCTCTAAAGGAGGCTTCTATTTAGGGATTTGATTAGGTCCTGGCTGGAGGGATTGATTGAGAAGCAATTGGATGTTAGGGTCACCATGGAGAAAGGCTGGTTGAGGTAGATGCTAGGCAGAACAGTTTGTCCTGGATTTCTGAGCCCTGGATAGACCCTGGACATGTGTAGACACCAGGTCTGCCTACTAAGAGGGCCACTTTTCTCTTTACCATAACATAGGGAGGGGGTCAGGGATGTAGCTCAGTGGCACAGTGCCTGCCTGGCAAGGGCAAGGTCCTGAGTTCAATTCCCGGTACAAAAAAAAAAAAAATAGGATGAGGTGCATGCCCTGGTGTGAGGATGTCCCTGTGTCGCGTCCCCCACCTTTGCGGGCAGAGCTGTAGTGCGTGGCTTGGGTCTGTTATGTGAGTCTGCGTGAACAGGGATCTGCCGCCTGCGCAGGTGGGTCTGAGTTGTACCTCTGTGTTGCAGGTGTCTGTGTTGTGGCATCTGACGTGTGCGCTTCTGCTCTCTTGGGTGTCGGCTTGTGAGTGGGAAACTGGGTAAGGGATAGGGGTGTCTTTTCTGCTGGCACTGGGTACATGGCCAGTTTAGCATGGTGCTAACCTGGAGGCCTTAGAGAAAAGCCTGCATGATGACTCCTAGACTGTTGTCCTTGAAAGAATGACCTCTCACTGAGCAGTAATTAACCGGGCCCCCTGTGAGAAGAATCCAAACTGGTGGCAAAGGGGCGGGGCCTGGTGAGAGCTGCCCTTACCGCTGGAGAAGGGAGGAGCCGGCAAGCCCTGTAGGTGTGTGTGTTGTTATCATGTCCTCCTGCCCATCCTGAGGTCAGTCACCCTGCAACTGGGTCAGAATGTTTAGCAAGCATGGAGGTGCAGACATGGACCAATCAGAACAGACCAAGCCATTCTCTGAATGGAGCAGTGCTGGCTGGAGGATGGGAATGTCCAGGAGGAGGTTCCAGGACAGGGGCTGGGCAGAGGGGCAGTGGAAGGGGACTCGGCTCGGGCAGTGGCTCTGAACAAACTGTCATGGAAGTGTTTCAGACTTCGACAGCGGGTGTGGCCCTGCCGCTGTGAGCCATCTTGACCTTGGCCTGCTTCAGTCTCCAAGACGCTTCCAGACCAGCCCCGGGCCCCGGTTCCCCTTTCACTGGGAGAATGGTGGACCGTTCTTTGTGTCAGCTGCACAAATGGAGGGAAGTGAATCTTTCTGAACTGCAGAAATCACAGTGACCTTGTCTGTTTCAACTTGGAAATAGGCTGTTTCCTGACTGGCTGTGACCCCGCTTTTCCTGAGGTGGAAGAGACCCTGTGGAAAGCAGGAACCCACGAGTCTGGAAGATCTGGGGACAAGGAGAGAAGACCCTTCTTCTCAAGGATAAAGGCAAGGAGGTGATGACGTTTTGAACCGATACCATCCCTTGGAGTCAGAGCGGGTGTAAGGTCAATTTCACCCCAGAAATGAAATCACCATCCCAGTGTGATGAATCAGTCTTGCAGCTGCCTGAGTCTGGCTCCTGTACTCCTCATGGCTCCTTCCCCTTGGGCCCTGGAGCTGAGCTGGCCCCTTCCATGTGCACAAACTACAGCATCAGGCTCTAAGGGTGTTACACCTTTTATTACAAAAACAATAACTTAATTCAGTTCTGTACAAAGTTAGTAGGAATTCTGACACAATGGGCAGCCTAAACCTCCATCCCCATTCTAGGAGGCTCTAGGAACCATCAAACCTGCTAGGTGGATGGAGCACTGCGCCCACACCCAGGAGGTCCAAGCTGGAGAGGTGGTGAGTGAGGGGCTGCCCCTGGGGCGCCTCCCCCTCAGGTCACCTCAGCAAAAGCATATCCTCAAGAAGTTCAGCGATGTCAACGTCTCCAATGATGGGGCGGAAGAAGAGGTCCCCAAGAAGGCTGGGGGGAATGCTCTTGAGGGTGGAGGCGGTGAGGAGCACACGGGCCAAGCGGCCTTGGCCCACGGGGTACCAGGGCTCCAGGACTTCACACAGTGCCCAGTGAGCTTCCTGCTGCAGGCGTCCAATGTGGGAGGAGGCGTGGAGGCCAGGCACATCTGCAGGCGGAGAGGGGAAGAAGTCTGGTGAGCACCTTACCCAGCCACCAAAGAATGAAGCTGCCCTGGGACCTGAGGCCACTAGCAGATTCCTTTCTGTGACCTCTGTCTCATCGCAATACTAGGGATGGAACTCAGAACATTTCACATGCCAGGCAGGTTGCTCTGCTACTGGACTATACCCTCCAAGCCCCCTGCTACCTTTGCTTGGCCTTCAAGGCCTGCGTTATTTATCATTTTAGTCACCCCTCCCCTTTATAGAGCAACATATAAGAATGGCTGAGAACCAGGCTGCCTGGGTTCAAGTCCCAGTGCTGACCCTTATCAGCTGAATAACCTTGGGAAAGTTACTTAATCTTTGTGCCTCAGTTTCTTCATCTGTAAACTGAGGATAATAATACCTATCTTGTTATGAGGTACAAAACAAAACAAAACAAAACAAAACACCACCCCCTTAGAATGGGCTCTAACATATGGCAAGTGTAACATTGGTATTTGCTGCTATTACAATGGATCACTATGCTTTCCGCCGCTCCCAGGAGAGCCTTGTGGTGGGCGCACGCTCTCCATTGCTCTCCTGGCTGGGCTTCACAAGCACTCCCTCCCTGTCCCCAGAATTTCTTCCATTCCTCTCCTGTGTGTGGTCTTTCAGAACCCCTGAAGGAGTTTAACCTTCAGAATGTCATCACACAATCTGTCCTTGAAGACAAGATGTGGACACAGCTGCCCCTGCCCCTTTTTCCTCCTCCCACACTCCCTAAAGGCTCAGAGCAAATTTCTCAGGCCCAGTGGCAAAGGGCCTTCTCTGGAGTGAACACACCTAAGTTCCCATCCCTTCTCTGTCTCTGCCTGGCTGTGAGACCTTCAGCTAGTTACTAAGCCTCTCTGGGCATTTTCTGTGGGACAGCTCTTTGATGGTAATGAGGACCAAATGAGAGGACAGATGCGCAGCCCATAGAAGGTCTGGTGGTCCCCTGTCCCCTCCCATCATGTTCATGTCTGGGAGCTCACCTGGATTGAAGAGGATGGTTCCTTTCAGGTAGGCATACTCTTTAGGGCCCAGCTCAAGGTTCCAGAAGGACTCCAGGCAGCACTGAAGCCATTGCACAGCAGCCAGTGAGGGCTGGGGCCTGTCAGGAAGCTGGCCACTGCCAGCAGTGCTGCTGGGCTCCTCCAGGAGGATCTTCTTGAGTATGCTGGGCACCGGGGCCTCGGCCACCTCAAAGGTCACAGTGTCTTGGGCCAACCCAAGCAGAAAGAGGGGGCCCCAGCATCCCTGCAGCAGGCGCTGCTGGTCTTGCAGGGGCAGCTGGCAGAAGGACGGCAGGTTCCTGAGGAAGGCCACCATCTTGGCCAGGACATCCAAGGCCTCCCGGCAGGTGCGGTGAGGAGCACACAGGCGGACAGGCCGGTGCTGCCTACACAGGCAGCGGGATGGGGGTGCAGGGGGCCTGGCCCTGAGGCCAGGGCTCAGGAGTGCATGCAGAATGGCCGGACGGCCCACAGCACCCTGGCACGGGCACGCCCCTGGCTGGCTGGAGCTCATGGTTGGAGACCTGCTCTTAGTTCTTCCCAGCTCTCCGGCCCTCTGAGCTGCGGTGTGGGTGCTATTTATATCCCCGATGGGCGGGAAGGGGAATGGCCCAACAACCTTGACTCTAGAAGTCATGTTCATTGAAAAAAAGCAATGCACACACACTGACCCTGGCAGGACTGGTGGGGAAGTGGCGGGGGAGGGGACATTGGAAGCTCCACGTGGCATTGATATCGCCTCAGTCAATGAAGTGGCCACAGGGCTGCCTGCCTGAGGCACGGCTGCCCCTTATCGGATGACTCAAGCGGATAAACAGGGTCATTAACCCAGGCTGTACCAGGGCACCAAGGCCTCAGGTGCACAATCAGCAGGTGGCTGTGACTGATGTTCTATTGATGCCTGCTCTGAATGTGCGCACGAACCTGGGGTTCTTGCTAAGCCATGAAGCCAGCCACAGAGCTGGACAAGCCTTGAACACAAGGCCCAGCCTGGAAGTGCCTTATCACTAATTGTTTGCCTAACCTTGGGGCCCTGCTCCTGTTGACGGTGAGGAACAGGCTGCAGGGAAGGGAGCCAGGACATGGGGGACTGGGAGGACTTTGCCCAAGGTGCAGTTGAGAGGCCCCTTCTTCTGACTCCACTTCTGGGGGCCCTACAGGAATAAGGTCTTTCAGAGCCCCGACCCCAGCCTAGATTTCTGCAGCTCCTGAGAGGCTGTGTTAAGATGATTATGAAACATAGCTGCCATTTATTGAGCACCTACTACGTGTCACGTTCCACTCTACTATCGAGAGCTTCCCTGAAGCATAGATTTTTCCTTTGTGAAGGAAAAAAGGTGAAGTGCTTCGCCCAAGGACAGCCCGACAGGAAGGGACAGAGCTCAGATCTCTCTGACCTCAAAGCCCTTGTCTGTTACTCTGTGTCAGCTGAGCTAATTGTGCAGACAGAGACTGAGTTTCTCAGAGTGTGTGGCTGCTGCCACAGCCCTTACTGCTTCCTGGTCTACAGATGTCGCAAACCCGCACACCTGTGGTCTGGGCTCACAGCGCCTGCCCTAAGTTTCAGGGATGTGGGGGAGGGGAGGGTGGGCGGTCCTCAGGCCACGTCCCTGGACTTTGGCCAGCCCAGCCTGGCAGGCCTTCTGTGGCCCTGGTGCCCTAGATGGGGAGAGAGAGGCTCTGATGCTACCAGCCCTGGCATCTGCTCCTGACTCCATCATGTCCCAGTTGAGTGATTTTGGGATGATCCTCAGTCATCTCTGAGCTTCAGTGCCTCTGGGACAATCAGCCTCCCTGCAGGGCTGCCATGAGGACAGAGTGAGGTCCTGGATGTCAGGTGACAGTGGCCCAGCATAGAGAATGGGAGCTTAGCTTCCTGCTACCCTCTCCTGAAGAACGAAGCACAGAACAGTAAACACGCATCTTTCGTGGATTCTTTCCAGCATTGGAGATTGAACCCAGGACCTCACACCAAGCTGCATCTGCAGCCCTTTTTATTTTTTATTTTGAGGGAGTGTCTCGCTAAGTTGCTAAATTGCCCAGGGTAGCCTCTAACTTATGATCTTCCTGCCTCAGCCTCCCAGACAGGCATGTGCCACCACACCTGACTCTCAATTCTGCTTGATACATCCTATCTGGTGGCAAACATGCCCATCTGTTCCATGTTCACTCTGGTCATTTGCTTAAGGTGATACCTGCCAGGCTCCCCCACTGAGTTACTCTTTTTTCCCTCTTTTCAGCGTTTTGCAAAGAGATATTTTGAAACTATGTAGATACTGCTTCTAACACTGTGAATGTTTGTATGTATGTATGTATTTGTTTGTTTTTATTTATATGAGTATGAACTTGTGGTCTCCTATGGTATTTAGTAGCTTGTAAAGTGTTAGTATTTACATTGATAGTCAGATCATCACAGAGTTGGCCAATGGGAGCTCCTTTAACCTCTCTCTCTCTCTCTCTCTCTCTCTCTCTCTGCCTTTTGTACTGGAGATCAAACTCAGGGGTGTTCTATCACTAAGCCATATCCCCAGCCCTTTTTAATTTATTTTGAGACAAGGTCTCCCTAAGTTACTCAGGCTGGCCTTGAACTTGTGATCCTCCTGACTCTGCCTCCAAGTAGCTAGGATTACATGTGTGCCACTGCACCTGGCTTGGAGTCTATATATTTTCTGCGAACATTCCTTTGTTTTCTCCTATAACAAGATACCAACTGTTTAAGCTCCTGCTGAACCACTACTCCAAACAACTGATTCTGGGTTAAGGATATAACTCAGTTGTAGAGCACCTTCCTGGGATGTGTGAAACCTTGGGGTCAATCCCCAGCATCACACACAAAACCAGAAATTATTCTTGATAGCTGGGATACATAAAACACTTCACATGTAGACATATTTGCCATTTGTAGTACTGTTTATAAATTCGTGGTAGGAATTTTGTTTGTGTTTTTTGTTTTTGTTTCTTTTGGTTTGGGTTTTTTGAGGCAGGGTCTTGCTGTGTACTCCAAGCTGGCCTTGAATTCACTATGTAGCCCAGCCTGGCCTCTAACTCATAGCAATCCTCCTGTCTTATCCTCCTAAGTGCTGTGATTACAGGCATGCACCACCATGCCTGGCTTTTGTAATAGGAATTTTGATAAAATTTACTTGGCGTAATTCCTTTCAAAAGAAAAAAAAGAAAATTAGGGCCGAGGGTGTAGCTCAGTGGTTGAGCACTTGCCCAGCATATGGGAGGCTCGGGGTTTCATCCCCAGCACCCCAAAAATTTAAGATTGTGGCACAGGCCTATAATCCCAGTAATCTGGAAGGCTAAAGAGAAAGAGCACACGTTCAAACCCAAGCTGGGCAACTTAGCAAGATCCTGTCTTAAAATAAAAAGTAAAAAAAAAGTTAAAATAGGGAGGTAGCTCAGCACAAAGGCCTGGGGTTCAAGCCCTAGTACTAAAGAAAAAAGAAAAGAAAAGAAAACTATGCAAAGAACATCTAAGACTAATGATCATATAGATTCCGTATCTTCCTTATGAGACAGAACTTCCCATCTGAGTTAGTGTCACTATGAAGGGACAATTTACACATGTGACGACTGAAAGAATTTCTGGTGTGTTGGGAATCATTCACGTTGGGATGAGACTTCCGGCTCGGTGTGGTCATGGCACACTATGAATGATAGTGTGATTTCTAGATTATTTCAGTCTACACCAGGAGAGCTCGTAAGGACACCAGCCATCTAACTCTATCCCACCAATTCCAAACTAAATGCGTCTCCAGCTCAACTTCCTTTTAGTTGGATCCTCAAGTCCTTGTGGCCTCTTTGACATCACCTGATTCTAGGGAAAGTTGGATAGAGTAGGAAGAAACAGTCATCTTAACTAATCATAGTTCAAAAATTTTACTTTTTCAAGTTAAAAAGAAAAATAAATTATGTATTTGACCTACAAAGACATTCCTGGGGCTTTTCTTAGTGCCTAAGATGGGCCTGTGTGGAAGTGCAGGGCCCTAAATTTGCAGTGCTGAGCATGGAAGCCAGGGCGTCACCCCTGCCGGGCAAGGGCTTCACCACCCCAGCCACAGCCTCTTAGCCTTATGGGAAATCTGCTCTGACAGGGCCTTTCCTTGGTGTCTGTGAAGACACACAGCAAGTGCTCTGTAAAGGAAGACACTTGTCATCGTGGTTGCTGTCACTTCCTCTCTCTGGAAGAGGAAGTTGAAGAGGGAGAGGCCCTCTGCTGGGCTGTCAGCTAGGTCCCTGGGTTCATGTCTTGGGTTTTTGTTTTGCTTTTTTTTGTTTTTTTGAGACAAGGTCTCATTGTGTAGTTCAGATTGGCCTTGAACGCACTGCAGAGCCCAGGCTGGCCCCAAACTCACAGTGATCCTCCTGCCTCAGCCTCCCAAGTGCTGGGATTACAGGCATGCACCTCCATGCCCAGCCATGGCTTGTTTTTGTTTTTGTTTTTGTTTTTTGACCCCATGAGGAACTGTTGTTCTCTGAGCTCTGTGTGTGGCCTAAAGACTGGGGTGGCCGTCTTGGAGTCCCTGAGCATAAGGCAAGGATTTGCTAGGTCTCTAAAGCCCCAAGCCTGATGGGGTCATTTGCTTTTAGAGGTGGGAAGCTTGGATCAGAGAATGATGGACAATCAGTTGCTCTTGGCCCAGGCCCTGACCTCAATCTGAAGTGGGGAGACATAGTCCTAATTTTGGGAACCTGAAATCTGACTGGAGCGACACAGGGCAGCCCTCAGAGACCTTATTCTGATAGAAGAGATGAGTCTTGTTCTTGGGAGCCTTCAGTCTGAAGGGGGAGACATGGGCCAATCCTTGGTTGTCCTCAGTCCAAAGAGGGAGAGTCAGTCCCATGCTCTGTAGTTCCGAGTCTGGTATCAGAGATAGAAGAGAAGCTAACATGGAGTGATGGAGCTTGAATTTGGAAGGCTTTCTGGAGGAAAAGTTCAGGACCTTTCCACTCGTATAGCACTTTATGGTTCACAAAGTAATTTCACAAGACAATTATCTGTAAATCCTCATGTAATGATGGAACAGAGGTGCTATCATCAGGTGAAATCGATCACTATAATTCTTTTTTTTTTTTTTTTTTTTTTTTGTGGGTACCAGGGGGGCGACCTCAGGAACTCGCGTTCCAACAGGCACCCGTGCCACTGAGCGATATCACCGGCCCCTTTTTCGTATGTGGGTTCCGGGAGTCGAACTCGGGCCCTCGCGCTTGCAAGGCAGGCGCTTACGCCGCTGAGCCGTCTCACCGGCCCCGATCACTATAATTCTAATAATTCTATGTGTATCGAGCACATACTCTGTGTCAGTCAGGTAATGGGCTGGGAATTATCTGTAAAATTAAAGTGCACCCCTTAAGACAATGTATGTGCAAGTGCTTACATAATCCCTGTGTGGAGGTACACAGATTTTCTCTTGTGTGCAGAGGCTTCAGACTTCTTTCTGGGACAACTGGGAGGTCATGGCTGCAGAGGGCCTGGGCTAAGAATTGGAGTTGGGAGTTGGAAAGCCTCTACTCAGTGCCCTTTTGGTCCCTGACACATTCCATACCTTCTCTGTACTTCCAAGCATTTGCCTATGGCAGTGGTGGCAAACCTATGGTGCATGTGCCACAGCAGGCTGTTTGTATCATTGAAAACTCTGAAAGGTTCGCCATCACTGCTCTATGCTGCTGCCCTGCCAGGGATGGCTTTCCCTTGTCTTCAGTGCTTACCAAATTCCTGTGCAGTTTACACAGTCCAGATCAAAATGTTATAGCTTTGGCACAGGCTTCACATCTTTTCTTTTCCACCCCTGGGAAGAAGAAAGTGCTCCTTTCTGTGTTTGCAGGGTGCCTGGTCCACACCCCTCATAGAATACTTAGTACAAGGTGTCCCTGCTGTCCCCCTGTTTGTGCTGTTGGTAGTGTTCAATGCCGATGGGGCCAGAGATCACCAGAGGAGATGGTTCACCAAGAGCACTCCTTGGGCAACACAGAGAACCCTCTGTGAACTCACTAGGGTTCAAGATTGGGCCTTGGCCTCTTAGGGAAGAGTCACAGCATACAAGTGCCCTGGGCTGATTTATGAAATGAGGATGCCAGCTCGGGGAGGCAGAACCCTGAGGTGAAGAGGGCAGGGTGTGGACTCTGTAGTCAGCTGTGTGGATTTGAATCCTGACTGCCCTTTCAGCCATGTGACCTTGGGCACATAAATTCATTTCTCTTCATTTCATTCCTAAATGAAAATAAAAAGAGTATTTATATCATAGGAACATGGTAATGTTTCTAAAGTGTTTAGGGTAGTACTGGACATTTCACAGAATGTCAATAAATTTTACTGATGTTATATGTAGTGGGAGTCAATGGTATTAGGCAAAGACCATTTATTCATTCCCCAAATATTTACTGAGGTCCTACAATATTTGAGACTCAGACGAATCAGACAGGTGCTAGTTTCTATGGAATTTATATTCCAGTGAGAAGACATGGATGTGTGAACCAAAAAATTTTAATTATATATTTGTAATTTATTTTAGTAATTAATTACAAAAAATAAGAAGTAATCCCAGTACTCTAGGAGGCTGAGGCAGGAGGACTGTGAGTTCCAGCCCAGCCTGGGCAACATAGAATTTAGTGAGACCCTATTTTTAAATAAAAAATTGAAAAGAGCTGGAGATGTAGCTCAGTGCCAAGACCCTGAGTTCAATTCTCAGTAACACACACACACACACACGCACACATGAACAAGAACACAAAGGCAGAGGGCACTTAGAAAGCAAAAATCATGGAGATGGAGACTTAATCTGTGTCTCAGCTTTAGTAGCAGCCTCGCAGAGGAAGAGGCATTTGGGTTGAGACCTGATGGATAGGAAGGAGTTGGCTGGTTTCACCTAGGAATGAGGGCTGGGGATGTAGCTCAGTGGCACAGTGCCTGCCTGGCAGGTGAGGCCCTGAGTATGATTCCTGGTACCAAAAAGAAAAAAAAAAAAAAAGAAAAAAAAAAGAAAGCAGAGGAATGAGAACAGGGGTTGGAAGAAGTAAAGGAAGGTAGCGAAGAGGGAGCTGGTGAGTGAAGGGAAAGTGTGATGACATGAGGCTGGAGAGGCAGGCAAGGACCTTCCTTGGTGGTGTTGCTCCTTGGGAGCCACAGCTGGGTTGGAATTTATCCTGAATGCAGTGGTGATCCAGTGAGGGCTGATTTTAAGCAAGGGAGTAACAAGATCTGGTTTATACTTTAGAACAGTGGTGGTGAACCTATGGCACATGGGCCACAGCTGGCTGTTTGTTATCACTGAAACTCTAAAAGGTTCGCCATCACTGCTTTAGAAGACTGGATGCTTCCCAGCACTTGGGAGGCTGAGGCAGGAGGATCATCATGAGTTAGAGGCCAGCCTAGGCTACATAATGAAGTTCAAGGCCAGCCTGAACTGCATAGCAAGACCCTCTCTCAAAAAAACCCAAAAAACAAAAAGCATATAAAACAGCAGAAGACTGGCTGCTTGGTGGAGGGTAAAAGAAAAGAGGTGGGGGGGGGAGGGAAGAAAGGAGGTAGGGAGACCAGTCAGGAAACTATAAAAGTAGTTGTCCAAGCAAGAGATGATACTACAGCTGGGCATAGTGGCCTGAGTCCTGTAATCCCAGCACTCAGGAGGCTAAGGCAGGAGGATCAGTGCGAGTTCAAGGCCAGCCTGGGCTACACAGTGAGACACTGTCTCAAAAAAAAAAAATGATGATACTAGCTTAGCCAGGCATGGTGGCCATGTCTTGCATCCTCCTGCCTCAGCCTCCTGGGATGCTGAGATTACAGGTATATGCCACCATGCCTGGCTCATTTTAGCCATTTTTTTTTTTTTTGTGTGTGTGTGTGGGTACCGGGGGGTCGACCTCAGGACCTCGCGCGCCAGCAGGCGCCCGTGCCACTGAGTGATATCACCGGCCCTTTTTTCGTATGTGGGTTCCGGGAGTTGAACTCGGGCCCTCGCGCTTGCCAGGCAGGCACTTATGCCGCTGAGCCATCTCACCGGCCCATAGCCATTTTTTTTATTTTAAAGAGAAGAAAAAACAAAACAAATAAAAAAAAAGAACAAATTTTCAAAACAACATAATATGAGGGTAACAATGGTCAATGCATTACGTATTATTATCTTTAAGTTAGTTATTCAGGATACCAGATGTTAGCATTCAATTGTCCAAACATTATTGGCTCAATGAACTCTTCAATGAACTAAGTAAAACTGGTAGTGTATCTATCTTAACCATCTTATATACATATACAATTTTTTCCCTTTCCCTTCTTTCTTTTCCCCATTCCAGTCTCTCTTTCTTATTGACCAGTTTCTTTTTGATTCACCGTGTCTATTGTACATTTTGGATCTTATTTACTCTTTCAGTTTCTCATACTAGAGAGACAATACGATGCTTACACATGTGCATCCGGTTTATTTCACTTATGAGTATTTTCTCGAGTTGCATCCATTTACCTATAAAAGTCTCCAGTTTATCCTTCTTTATGGCTGAATAGTACTCCATTGTATAAAAATACCACATCTTTCTTATCCATTCCTCAGTTGATGGGCATTTGGGTTGTTTCCAAGATCTGGCTATTACAAATTGTGCTGCTATAAACGTGGGCGCACATATATCACTGTGGTACGATGTTTTCAGTTCTTCTGGGAAGATGCCCAGAAGGGGAATAGCTGGGTCAAATGGGACCTCCAACCCTAGTTTTTTGAGGAATCTCCACACTGACTTCCACAGTGGCTGTACCAGTCAACACTCCCACCAACAGTGAAGAAGGGTTCCTTTTTCCCCACAGCCCCTCCAGCATTTGTTATTAGTTGATTTCTTAATAGTAGCCATTCTTTCTGGGGTGAGATGGTATCTCAGTGTTGTTTTAATTTGCATCTCTCGAATGACTAGTGATGTTGCACATTTTTTTGTATATTTATTTGCCATTAGTATTTCTTCATCTGAGAAATGTGTATTCATCTCAGATGCCCATTTTTGGAGTGGGTCTTTAAATTTGGGAGGTCTGATTTTTTTGAGTTCTTTATATGTTCTCGATAGTAATCTTTTGTCTGAGGAACAGCTGGCAAACATTTTTTCCCACGTTGTGGGTTGTCTTTTCACTCTGTTGGTGGTTTCTCTTGCTGTGCAAAAGCTTTTTAATAAGATGAGATCCCAGTTATTGATTCTTTGGGATAGTTCCCGTGCGGTTGAGTTTTTATTCATAAAGTCTTTGCCTACACCAATGTCTCCAAGAGATTTACCTATCCTACCTTCCAGCAGATTTAATGTTTCTGTTTTAATATTTAGATCTCTGATCCATTTTGAATTTAGTTTAGTGCATGGTGAAAGATATGGGTCTAGTTTTAATCTTCCCCATAGCCATTTTTAAATGTATGGTTCTGTGGTATTAGGTACATTCATGTGTTATGCAGCCATCACCACTGTCTTCTGATCCACCTAGCACTTTTAATCTTCTCAAGGCCATGTGGGTTTCAAGATAACTGTTAGGCACCCAAGTGGAATCATCCAGGAGACAGGCAGATAGATGAGTCTGGAGCTCATAGGAGGTCTGGGTGGGAGATATCATGACATTACCTAAGGAGAAGGTGTACACAGAGAAGAAAGAGGACTGAGCAGAAGGCAGGGGCTCCAGCATTTACAAGTCTGGGCAGCACAGCACACTGAGAAAGAGTACTCATGAGATGAGCATAGAACCAGGTAAGTATGGAACACAAAAACTATACCGGTCTGTTCAGGATACTGTAAGAAAACACCACAGACGAGGAGGCTTAAGCAAATAAACAAATTTATTTTCTCGGTGAGCATGGTGGAGCATGCCTGTAATACCAGCACTTAGGAGGCTGAGGCAAGAGGATCACTTCA
Organism: Erethizon dorsatum; assembly: GCA_028451465.1. Taxonomy (NCBI): domain Eukaryota; kingdom Metazoa; phylum Chordata; class Mammalia; order Rodentia; family Erethizontidae; genus Erethizon; species Erethizon dorsatum. The sequence goes on along the minus strand of CM051827.1, from coordinate 114,932,800 downwards.
AGTTTGAGGCCAGCCTGGGCTACATAGTGAGTTCAAGATCAGCCTGAATACATGGCAAGACCCTGTCTTAAAAAAAAAAATTGTTTTCTTACAGTTCTAGAAGCTGGAAATCTGAGGTCGAGGTGTCAGCTGTTTGGGTTCTCCTGAGGCCTCTTTCCTTGGTTTGTAGATGGCGACTGCCTTCTCACTGTGTCCTTGGCATGGCCTTTCCTTTGTGTGTATCCCTGGTGTCTGTTCGTCTTCCTGTAAGGACACCAATCCTCTTGGATTAGGGCCCCACCTATACAAAATCATTTAACCATAATGATCTCTTTGAAGACCCTTCCTCCAAATACAGTCACATTGGGGTCAGAGCTTCAACATATGAATTTTGGAAGAACACAGTTCAGTGCATAACAGAAACCTCAAGGAAGAAAAGCGTTTCTTTAAGGAAGGGTCACTTGTGTCACATACAGCTAAGAGGTCAGGTAAGATAGTAGTAGTTCATTGGCTTTGGCAATATATAGTGTTGTGACTTTATCCAAGCCCTTTCAGACTAATTTTTTTTTTTTTTGTGGGTACCGGGGGGTCGACCTCAGGACCTCGCACGCCAACAGGCACCCGAGCCGCTGAGCGATATCACCGGCCCCTTTTTTGTATGTGGGATCCGGGAGTCGAACTCGGGCCCTCGCGCTTGCAAGGCAGGCGCTTATGCCGCTGAGCCATCTCACCGGCCCCCTTTCAGACTAATTTGAGTAAATTGAGGAGATGTGGAAGGTGAGGAAATGAAGAAACAAGTGTAGCGCTCTTTAATTTTTTTTTTTTTTTTGAGACAGGAGCTCACTAAATTGCACAGACCAGGCTCAAACTTGCAATCCTCCTGCCTCAGCCTCCTGAGTAACTGGGATTATAAGCATGTGCCATTGATCTTGGCAAATACAGCAATCTTTTCAGGTCTTGTTGTGAGAGGACTGAAAATGTGATGGCAGCAGAAGGAGAAAGTGGGATCATGCAATAGTTTAAAAAAAAGTGACATTGAAACACACATGTAAATTGAAGGGAATAATCCAGAAGAAACAAATATATGATGCAGGGCCTAGAAGAAATATAATGAGTTACAGGGGAGAATCTTCAAAAGAACTAAGATGCTGAGATTTATTGGATAAGTGTAGAGGTTGGCATGAAATTGCTGGGAACCAGCCCCCATATTTAATGAGGCCAGAAATTAGGATGTCAGTGTGATCTTGTCAATCACGGAGATACAGGACACATGCTCAGAAAAACAAGTCCAGCATCTGGGGCCAACCAGAAAGTGCTATCTTCAGTTCTTCTGGTGTGAGATCAAGCAGGTTTTTGATAGGATGGCCTTGATCTGACATCAGCCTGAAGAACAGGGGATACAAAAGAAGGCTACCCCTAACTGCGTGGTCACTGTGTTCTTCTAGTGGTCAGTTGTCACTCTGCAGAGCATCCTTCTTTTACTAACTTTAATTAATTAATTAATTTATTTATTTATTTTTGTCTTTTTGAGATAGGATTTCCCTATGCAGTTCAGGCTGGCCTCGAACTCACAGCAATTCTCCTGCCTCAGCCTCCCAAGTGCTAGGATTACAGGCATGCACTACCATGCCCGGCCTCCTACCTTTAATAAATGTAAAACCTTGTTATCTTTTTCGCTTGTCCAAGTCTTTGTTCAGGACAACAAGAACCTGGAAAGACTCTCTAGAGGGAGCCCACAGCACCCCACAAACCCTGCTAATGTTAACAGGAGTCGTTAACAGCACCTGTTACATAATTTGTGGGGACCAGTGTAAAATGAAATGTGGGTATCTTACTAAGAATTTCAAGGCTACAAGTGAAGAGTGTTAAACTAAGCATAGAGACCTGTATTAGTCAACTTTCCATTGCTATGAAAAAAATTCCTGAGAATAACTTAGAAAGAGGAATGATTTACTCTGGCTCACATTTCAGTCCATGGTCACTTGGCCCTGTCCTGTCCGGGCCTGTGGTGACACAGAGCGTCATGACAGGGAGCACATGGTGGAGCAAAGCTGCTCATCTCATGGCAGCCACGAAGCGAATAGAAAGCTTGCACTGAGTTACATCCCCAGACTTTTATTTATTTACTTTTTTTTTGAGACAGTCTAAATCACTAAGTCAAAATAAATAAATAAATAAATAAATCACTAAGTCACTTCATTAGCGGCTGGGCTCGAACTTGTGATCCCCCTGCCTCAGCCTCCCAGAGTGCCAAATTACAGGTAGGAGCCACCAAACCCAGTTTTTTTGGTTTTCTGAGATAAGGTCTTTATGTAGCCTGGGCTTAGACTATGTGGTACAGCCCGACCTCAAATTTGGAGCAGTCTTCCTTCTCAGCTTCCCTAGTGCTGGGAATCTAAGCAAGCGACACTATGCCCAGCAGAGCTGGCTTTTGTAACAAAGCCCCCCCACAAACCCATTCTCATTGATGAGGTCAGAACCCTCTTGATCAAATCACCACCAAAGGGCCCACCTATGAACACTGCTGCATTGGGCGCAAATCCTTCAATACATGAGCTTTTGGGGGTACGTTGCAGATCCAAACTGTAACACGTCCTAAAGTGCAAATGAAGTTTGTATGCCCATACAGCTGGCCTTTGTGGATATGTGGTGGTAATGAAGGAGGTAGACTGTTTCAAGTGCCTTCTAAGTCTCAATTGCCTCATGTAGGGTTGTTAGAGGTGACTGAAGACACTTGAGGTTCCACTGTTCTACAAGATGGGAGTTCATTAACAAGACGGAGAAGAAAAGCTAGCCCCTTCTCAACTTCCACCCCCCCATTTGAGTCCAGGGCTTTCTAGAAGGCTCCAAAGTATCTGGTGACCATAGCAACTCAAGCCAAACTCCCGGACCTTTGGCTCCGCCCACCGCCCCGTGGACGCGCTTGTTGATTGGCTCAGCATATCGACCAATGGGCTGCGAAGCGGGCTGTTTGCCGCGTGGTAAGTGGTTATGGGCCTGGAGGGAGGCGGGAAGAGAGGGAGAAGGCGGGCCTGGGCAGCGGGACGCGTGCGTGTTTCCGGCTCCGCTGCGGAAGGGGGGCGACCAGAGCGGTTGGGCCTTAAGGCAATCCGAAGGACCCGGCAGGGCGCGGGACGCGAGTGCAGACCACCAAGCGTGGGTCGAGACCGGCGCGATGGGCGGAGAGCAGGAGGAAGAGCGTTTCGACGGCATGTTGCTGGCCATGGCGCAACAGCACGAGGGAGGCGTGCAGGAGGTAACGGCCCTCGCGGCGTCGGCCCACCTGGCTCAGCCGCGCTCGCCCACGCGTGGCCCTAGCTAAGTTTCCTCCATCCGTTTCTTCCTTTGAGGGCCGTGGTCAACCCCCGTTGGCCTCGCGGGCTCCAGGGATTCCCCTACATTCTGACTACACACCAGCTTCCGGTCCGGCCACCCTCCTGGAGGACTCACCCCTCTGCTACCGGTCCCAGCCCTTAGGTGCCCCTCAGTAGTTCCTGTTTTAGCAATTTTGCAGCTCCTGTTCTCTTCTAAAATTCCCCCCGAGCCTTAGGTTTCCCCCGTTCTTTCATTGGTACCACACATGCTTCTGGCCGTGTTTCCCCTAGATCGCTGCGTCGGAGGAGCATCCCTTGAACTATCGCAGACATTGTGATTTGCATCTACCCAGACTTAGCGCTAGCCGATCCATGTGTGCGGGGTGGGGGCTGGAGAGCTGGGTGATGTGAACACGTGGTCTTTTTAGGCCTTTTTTTTTTTTTTTTTTTTTTTTTTTTTGGAGAGAGGGTCTCCGTGCAGGCAGGCCTCGAACTCACTTTGTAGCCCAGGCTGGCCCTCGAACTCGCAGTGATCCTCCTGCCTCAGTCTCCTGAGTACTCTAATTACAGGTGTGCACCACCACGCCCAGCCTTTTAGGCCTTGAATGAGGGAAAAGGAGATCTGGATTTACATTTGGTTTCCACCACATACCAACTTGGGATCCTTCCACCTCTCCAAGCCTCACTTTCTTTGTCTAAAAGATGGAACTACAAATTACTGTTTGGAGTTATAGGAGAGTAGTATGTTGAAGGACTGAGTTCTCAATGAGACTTGTTCATTCAACATGTGTTTGTCATGAGTGATTGATGTATGCTAAACACCCAACCAGCTGGATCCTGGGAATCCTGCCCTTGGTCTCCTGGAGCTGACAAAGAGCATGTTACAAACAATTCATGACCAGTGACCAATAACTCATTGTGTGAGACACAGTAACATGTTTTGTATGAACGACGAGGCCCAACTAGCAGCACAAATTCTGTACTTGGTGTTTTCAAACAGAAACAGAAAGTTAGAAGTAGAAAAGGCTGTTGAGATTAGGTCAGAATCCACATTCTATAAAGCCCCCGAGGGCCAGAGAGTGACAGGGATTTGATTATTACAAAGCTCTTAACCTGGACAGACCAGGCTCCTTAGGCCAGTGTACTTTGCACAATCTACTGCTGATTCTGTGTGACACTGGGGACAGGCTTTCACTGAGTTTCCATTCCCACTCTTTGTCCCTAGTTGCCTATGGTGACCAAGGATTTGTAAACGCTTTGAGATGGTAGGGTGCTACAAATGTGAAAAGGCTCTTAGTTGCCAATCCCCTAAATTATTGACACAAAGTGGATTTGGGAGTGAGTTCATTTTTGAGTGAATTGAAAAAGTGTCTAGAAACAGGAATTGTAGCTGCTAATTCTAGCATCAGATATAGAGTCACTTGGGCAAATAAAAGGGCTTGTTTGTGCCCACCCTATGTTACCACTAGATTGTTATGTTCTGCAAGAATTGCATTGAACATGTACAGATAGGTGCTTTTTGACATTTCATGGGGCTGCATCCTGATAAATCCATTGTAAGTTGGAAATATAATTGAGCAGAAAATGTGTCTTGGGCTGGGGATATAGCTCAGCGGCACAGTGCCTGCCTGGCAAACATGAGGTCCTGAGTTAGATTCCCAGTACAAAACAAAAAAAAGTGTCTGGTTTACTGAACATCATAGCTTAGCAACACAGTGTACTGTAGACCTAGGTTCATTGCCTTCATGATGGAGTAGCTAGTGAGGAGCTGAGGCTCACTGCCTAGCATTGCAAGAGAATAAACACATGTTGCTACCCCAATGAATGATCAAAATTCACAATTTGATTTCTATGCATATGTTGCTTTTATACCATTGTAAAGTCAAAAGATCCTAAGACAAGCCTTAATTTAGCAACTGCCTATATTCTGAGCCGTTATCTGGTGGTCTCACTGTAGTCGAAGAAAAAATAAGCCATGGTTGATGGTTCCTATGTTACGAAGATTTCACCTTCTGCGAGTGAGACTTTTGGTCCACGGCAGACACTGCGAAAGGCTCATCCCCATTACCTCATTTGATCCTCACAAGGTCCTAGAACTAGGTCCTGCAGTGTTAGTTCAGAAGCTTCCCCAAGTCATCTAGCTAATACCTTGGTCCAGTGCTCAAACTCATGCACTTGGTTACGTTGGTCCCCTAGCCAGAGTTAATCCATTTTAACCTTCATGGAAGTGGCTTCCTTTACTCCCTTCTTGGCTTGTCTTAGGATCGTGATAGATGTTTTACTTTCTGGAGATGAAAGTTGGGTTTAGGCATTTTCGGGCCTGGATAAAGAACAGTATTCTGTACTGTCAGGCTGCTTCTAGCACCACAGGGAAAGTAGATCATGTACACAGATACACACAAGAAGTCAGAAATCTGCCTCTTGGGTGATCCAAAGAAGGATAGGGCAGGCTTGCTGGTGGGAGTGACCAAGGGGGCTTGGCTGGGAGGCTCAGTGAAACAGCCCCTCCTGGATTAAGGAAGTTGACTTCTGTGCAGTTGAGGGTACCCAGCATGGCACCCCACAGCTTCAGTTTCCTCCCTCTGTCTTTCAGCTTGTGAACACCTTCTTCAGCTTCCTTCGACGCAAAACAGACTTTTTCATTGGAGGAGAAGAGGGGATGGCAGAGAAGGTGAGTGTTGGAGACTCCTGTCTCTTGGGCAGGTCTCTATTCAGAAGGAAAGTTCATCTGACCTTCCTTTAGCATAATGGGAACCTTTACTAGAGGCTGAATGCCTAGGGTGAGGCTTGGGAGAAGGGAAGCAAGCTGTCATTGAAGCCTCACTCCTTGTGGGGTCCATTGTCCAGCTGTTTCCCATGATTCTTCAGCAGTTTTATGAAAGGAACAGTTTTTAACTATCCCCATTTTAGAGATGAGAAAACTGGCTTAGAGATGCTTTGCACCTTTTGCAAAGTTTTGAGTCCAATTGTAAGAGAACTAGGGTTGAAAACCTGCCTTGTATCCCTGACACCATGACACCGTGCTGCCTTTTTTTTTTTTTTTTTTTTTTTTTCAAGGCAGGTTCATGTGGTATAGTGCAGGCTGGCCTTGAAATCGCAATACTCCTGTCTCAGCCTCCTAAATGCTAGGATTACAGGCGTGTGCCACCATGCCCACTGTCACAAGAACTTCTTGACTCCCTTTTCACTGAAGAGGTTTTAACTAATTACTTGAGAAATGAGAGTGGGCAAATGCTAGATATTGAAGCTCAGAAGAGAGACATTTAGGAAAACTCAAAGTCAGTCAATCCATTGTCTTCCCGGGCATAGTGACCCAAAGTTCAGTGATTTGGGGATTGGGCTTGTGGTACTGGTTCTGAGACCTTGAACTTCCTTCTGATTCCTTAATTTATAATTACGTTTTTGAAGATTGGTAAGTCATGCCAGAGATGGTGGCAACACCCCTGTAATCCCAGCACTTGGGAGGCTGAGGCAGTGGGATCAAGACTTTGAGATGAGCTTGGCCTGCATAGCGAGAACCTGTCTCAGAAGAAGAAAAAAAAATTGGTAAATTATGAGAGGGGAAACTCACTGAACTGTGATTTTTTTTTTAATATACATAATATTTTCACTTAAATTCGAGACAGTAATAGAAAGGAGACATTTTGTGTAAAACTGAGCTGAGATGCTCTAGAAAATGTCTTGATGCTCTGAAGCTACCCTGTAATAAGAGGAGCTTGGCAGTAGGAGTTCCAGGTTCTTGTTCCAGCACACAGTTAACACTGTGCTTGTGTGAGGTCCTATGCCAGACACTTCAGGGTTACAGAAGAGAATATAGTCATGGTCTTCTTTTTTATGGGTCTCACAGTATATCTTTAAAAAAATAGTGAATGCTGGGCGTAGTAGTGCACACCTGTAATCCCCACACCCCGGGAGGCTGAGTCAGGTATATTGCAAGTTTCAGCCCAGTCTGGGCAATTTAGCAACTTAGCAAGACTGTGTCTCAAAACAAAAAGTAAAAAAGGGGTGGGGATGTAGTTCTGTGCCAGGGGCCTGGGTTCAATCTCCAGTATTGGGGGAGAAATAAAGTAGTGTCTCAGAACTGTCCTGGGATGATGATGGCTACCACATAGTAGATGTCTACTGGTCCCTTCTCAGAGCCTGTCATAGCCCTTGGGATCATCTCTTTCCCTGGAAGTCAGTTTCTCAAGACAGGCAGAAACCTAGCTAGCATTCTTGCTGTCTCCAGTTATAGCACAGTAACACTTGTGTTGAGCACCTACTATGTGCAAGGCCACCAGATACATCATTTTTTTTTTTTGTGGGTACCAGGGGTTGACCTCAGGACCTCGTGCACCAGCAGGCGCCCGTGCTGCTGAGCAATATCACTGGCCCTTTTTTCATATGTGGGTTCCGAGAGTCGAACTCGGGCCCTTATGCTTGCCAGGCAGGCGTGTTCACTGCTGAGCCATCTCACCGGCCCAGATACATCTTTTTTTTTTTTTTTTTTTTTTTTTTTTTTTGTGGGTACCGGGGGGTCGACCTCAGGACCTCGCGCGCCAGCAGGCGCCCGTGCCGCTGAGTGATATCACCGGCCACTTTTTCGTATGTGGGATCCGGGAGTCGAACTCGGGACCTTGCGCTTGCCGGGCAGGCGCTTAAGCTGCTGAGCCATCTCACCGGCCCAGATACATCATTTTTAAGTGCAGCTGTTACAAGCTTGAGCTCTTGGGGCTGGGGATATAGTTCAGTAGTAGAGTGCTTGCCTAGCATGTGTGAAGCCCTGAGTTTGATCCCTGGCACCACAAAAAAAAAAAAAAAAAAAAGTACAAGCAAGCAAGCAAGCAAGCATGGGCACTGGAGTTAAACAGACATGGGTTTGGATCCTGGTCTTTCCCCTATTTCCATCCCTTCCACTTTGCAACTGTGTGGCTTTGAGTGATCACTAAATTTCTGAATCGAATCATTCCTACATGTAAAAGGGATGATCTTTACCTCAGAGGGCTGTTTGAAGGATTAAAAAAAGGTAATGTAGATGAAATGGCTGGCGTATGAGAGTACAGCCCACAATCCCTTTTCTGAACCCCATGGAGCCAAATGTATTTTGGGATTTGGAAATTTCTGGATTTTAAGATGGCAATATGTTATGTATACAATGAATTACATACAGTGTGACACACACACACACACAGCAGCAGCAGCATATCAAGTGGAGGAAATTTTTTTTTTTTTTTTTTTTTTTTTGGTGGGGAGACAGGGTTTTGCTGTGTAGTTCAGGCTGGCCTTGAACTCGTGGTGATCCACCTGCCTCAGCCTCCCAAGTGCTGGGATTACAGGTGTGCACCGCCATGCCTGGCTCACAAGTGGGACAAATGAAGACTATAAATATCTTCATGCCACAGACTTAGAAAAAAAATTCAAAGCATTTTTTCAGTTTTTAATAACTTTTGGAGCTAGGAATTACTATTAAGGAATTGTGGACTTTATGATCAAATCAATATACAGTAGTGTTGACATAAGAGAAAAATGGACCAGTGAGGCAAAATAGAGAATCCAGAAATAAAATCTAGAATATATGAGGATTTAATACAGTTGATGTAGTAATTCAGATCAGTAGGCAAAGGATGGTATAATAAATAATGTTGCTATAATTGGATGTTTATTTTATTTATTTATTTATTTATTTTTTGTGGGTACCGAGGTTCGAACTCAGGACCTCACGCGCCAGCAGGCGCCTGTGCCGCTGAGCGATATCACCGGCCCTTTTTTTTTTTCATATGTGGGTACCAGGAGTCAAACTCAGGACCTCACACTTGCCAGGCAGGTGCTTATGCCGCTGAGCGATATCACCGGCCCTGGATGTTTATTTATAAGAAAACAAAATTGTATGGTCTGCTTTGCTTATATAAAAATAGCATATCAAGAAAAACTGGGAGGGTTTAAGATTAGAAAACTGGAAGCTGTGAAAGAGAAGGTAGCTGTTTGCCTCTTTAGACAGTGACAGTGATGATAAAAGAGCCATCTTGACCTATAAAGTGAGTGGAAAAACAAATAGATTAGAAAAAAAAATGTGCAGTTCAGAGGAAAGATAAAATTTAATATGTAGGAACTCATAAATTGACGAAAGGGGGCCCGGTGAGATGGCTCAGCGGCGTAAGCGCCTGCCCGGCAAGCGCGAGGGCCCGAGTTCGACTCCTGGTACCCACGTACGAAAAAGTGCCGGTGATATCACTCAGTGGCACGGGTGCCTGCTAGCGCGCGAGGTCCTGAGGTCGACCCCTGGTACCCACAAAAAAAAAAAAAAAAAAAAAAAAAAGTTGACAAAAGGATAAACAGAAAAAGGCGTGTTTTTTCAGAAGAGCAAATCCAAAGCACAAATGAAAAGATGTTCACCTTTGCTAGTTGGGAAGTATAAATTAAAGAAGCAGTGAGATGCCCTTTTCTTACTGTCAAGTTGACAAAAATAAAAAAGAACATTACTTACAAGGATGTGGAAGGGGCTGGGGATGCAGCTCAGGGGTAGTATATTTACCTAGGCCCTGGGTTTCATCCCTAGGACTGTTTAAAAAAAAAGGAGAAAAGATACTCTTGTACATTTCTGGTAAAAGTGAACTGTAGCTCTTAAACTTACTATGAAAGATGCTCAGCACCAGTAACCATTAGGAAAATGCAAATCAAAACCAAAAGGTACTGCCTCATGCCTATTAGGATATCTTCTGTCAAAAAACAAAAAAAACAGGGCCGGTGAGATGGCTCAGCGGCTTAAGCACCTGCCCGGCAAGCGCGAGGGCCCGAGTTGGACTCCTGGAACCCACACGAAAAAGGGGCCGGTGATATCGCTCAGCGGGACGGGCGCCTGCTGGCGCACGAGGTCCTGAGGTCGACCCCCCGGTACCCACACACACACACAAAAAAAAAAAACAGGAAAAGCTGTGCACAGTGTGCATGCAACTACTTGGGAGGCTGAACCAGGAAGGTTACTTGAGCCCAGGAGTTCAGGCCTATAAACTTTTCACTCACAACCTTTCTTTCGTTTTTTTTATTTATTTATTTATTTTTAATTTTTGGAGACATGGTTTTGATGTGTAGTTCAGGCTGGCCTTGAACTCACTTTGTAGATCAGGTTGGCCTCAAACTCACAGCAGTCCTCCTACCTCAGCCTCCTGAGTGCTGGAATTACAGGTGTGTGCCACCACACCCAGCCCACAACCTTTCTTTCTAACACCAGATATGTGCTACTGACCAACCAACTGACTGACCTTCCTTCCTTCCTTCTGTTTGGGGATCAAACCCAGAGCCTTCACACTGAGATATTTCCGCAGTCCTTTTTTCATTTCTCCAGAAAAGATCTAAGTTGCCTGGGCTGGGCTCGTACTTGGCGATCCTCCTGCCTTGGCCTTTCAGAGTACTAGGATTACAGTGTCTGCCATTGTGCCTGGCTCTTTCTTTTTTGATGGTGGGGATCAAATCTGTGGCCTCAAACATGCTAAGCACATGTCCTACCACTGAGCTACTCCTGGGCTGTAGGGTTTTTTTTTCCTACCCAGCAACCAATTTTCTAGACACATCTGTATAACCTATAATTCATTTCAGTTCTGACGCCAACTACCTAGTGTTAGGACAGACCCCATAGGTGAGGGCTGAGTCCCACAGGATTGCCCCCTTGAAACACCAGTCAGGTCCTGGTGCTTCTGACCATAAACCAGCAGTTCCTACATCAACCTCCTTAGGTTTAGTAATTTGTTAGAGTGACTCAGAATTTGACAAAGAGCTTTATTTACTATTATTATTGTTCTTACTATCACTGGTTTACTATGGAAGATAGAACTCAGGAAGAGCCACATGAATGAGGCAGAGAGCAGGGTTTGGGGGTATGTAGCCCCCCTGCTTCTCTGGCCTTCCTTCCCTCTTGGTACTTTGATGTGTTCTCCTACCCAGGGATTTGCTAAGCTCTGTCATTCAGGAATTTTTATGGAAGTTTCCTCCCTTAGGTATGACGGATTAAATCATTGGCCACTGGTGATCAGCTCAGTCTCCAGGTCCTCTCCCCTCCTGGGAAGTTGGAGATTGGATCTGAAAGATCCAACCCTCTGATCTTGCTGGGTCTTTCTGACCTGCCCCCACTCTGAAGCTATATATTTAGGGTCCTAATGAGTGGCTTTCTTAGAATAAAAGATACTCCTGTCATTCTGGAAATTCCAAAGGATTTAGGAGCTATTTCAGGAACCTGGGACAAAGACCAAATATTGGTGTTTCTGATGGTATCGTAACATTCTCATGGTATTAATACATTTTGGTTTGGTTTGGTTTTAGTGGTACTGAAGATTGAACCCAGGGCTTTTGCATGAAACTACAACCCCAGCCGTCTTATTTTTTATTTTGAGATAGGGTCTCACTAAGTCACTAAATTGCCCAGGCTGGGCTCAAACTTGCAGTCCTCCTGCCATAGACTCCTAGAGTGCTGGGATTACAGGCATGCACCATCATGCCCAGCTAATACAGTTCTTTGTCCTTTGGATTTGCTATATGTCAGTAGTTAGATCACAGGCTTGATTTGCTTAGTTGAGGTTTTTTGTTCCCCAGAACTACTTTAAAGATGGTCTAGTGTACTGCATCAGTAAGCACATAATGTTTGATTGTTTCTCATTTTGTGATATTATCAATTTTTTTTTTTTTTTTTTAGTACCAGGAATCAAACTCAGGACCTTGAGCTTGCCAGACAGGTGCTGTGCCGCTGAGCTATATCCCCCACCGATATTAGCAATTGTCGATCATGCCTAAACCCTGTTGTATTTGTAGAGGTTTGCAAAATGCTGAGCCTCTGTTATTCTTTCTTCCTTTATTAGCTGAAACTTTTCCCTCACTAACCCCTGGTTACCTAGAAAGGATATGCAGGAAAAGCTCCTTACGGCTTTTGGAAGTTATTTGATTCCTTACTGAGTGCCAAAGGTGACCTGCAAGGTGGGCTTCTCCCCACTGTTGCTGTAAACTACTGGACTTGAGATGTGTGTCAGGCTGTTGCAGTTCTTACTGAGTTAAGAGGGAAATCTGTGTCAGAGGACACAGGCCATTATTAATGGCAATGCCAGGCCCTGTGCACACCCTGAGTGAATTACAGTCTTGTCACAGCCCTCTGCATCTGGAGGTTTCTTTGTTATGCCAAATTCCCTCTCCTTACTTTTCAGTAGTCATTTCTGTCTGTCCTTAGCTCTCAGTAGAGGATACCTGATGGCTTTTTTAAAAAAAATTATTTATTTATTTGTTTGTTTCATTCTTTCTTTCTTTCTTTACTCCCCTTCTGTCCATTCCATCTGTCCATCCGTCTTTGTCTTTTTTTCTTGGGACTGGAGATTGAACCCAGGGCCTCACAAGTGTTCTGCCACTGACCTACAGGGCGATCTTTGTGTCATTGATTCTTCTAGATTTCCTGTGTTTACTTTTTGAGAGAGAGTCTGGTTTTTTAGTTCAGGCTGGCCTTGAACTCATTATGTAGCCCATGCTGGCCTCCTGCTTCAGCTTCCTATGTGCTGGGATTACAGATGTGCATGCCTGGCTAAATAAGGTTCCCAGTAGATTAGCATTTAGTAAGAGTCATTTCATAACATTCTTCTGTCTTCAGAAAACATGTTTGAAGTACTTTGGGTGCTAGATAAGTCAGGTACGGATCCTGCTTCTAAGGGCTATAGGGAAAGAGGAAGGTGCAGCCACAGGGTTGAGTACAGATCTGTGGGTGTTTGGGAGGGAGAGAGGGCACTTACTTGATGAGATTCAGGAGAGGTTTTGGGGAAGGTGCAGCACTCGAGTGCCCTGAAAGCCACAGTGAGGTTGGGACAGCGGAGGAGGGCAAAAGAGTGTCCTGGCTGCGTGAGGCAGCATGAACAAGGTTGGAGAGTATGGCACTGTGGTAAGAAAAGAGCTACAGAGTTAGAGCCTGAGTCCACCAGGAGAGGGCCTGGTCACTACCCACACAAACTGGGTCTGATCAAGGGCTGAGGACCTCCTGGAGATCAGGGTCACCATGGCCAGGCACAAGGACTTGGGCACAGTGGGGCTGGAAGGCTGGACTCTGCACTGTGTGTCATGAGGAGCTGTGGGCTGGTCAGCCCAGAGGCCCAGCCCTGGGGGAAAGGGACGGGCTCAGCCTGAGGCAGCCGGGACGGCAGGACACTGTGTTTTGTAACATTGATACCAAGTAGATGGTCACAAGTGACTTCCTTTACTCTGTCCTTTGTTACCTGGGTGGATGTTGCTGCCACTCCTTAAGGTTAGGGCCCTGGCTTGTGGGTGAGGGTAAGGAGACCCTGAGTTGGTTCTGAGGATCGTTACAGTGGCCCTCAGTGATTTATTCTGGTAGTTGCATTGTCCGGGACCTTTGGATCTACGCCTTAGGTGATGGCCTGCCTGCTGTTTGCCAGTCCTCCAGATAACCCCTAGCTGAGACCTTTTGGTCCTTCCTCAGGGGCCCTGTGTCGGGCAGCTAGTGAGTGGTGCAAGAGCAGGGGCCAGACCCACTGCTCCAGCCCAGTGGTCCGTGGTGTTGGGACAGGGGAAGGAGGGCCGTGGTGGGGCTGTGGGACAGGAAAATTGCTCAGCTGGGGAGGAATTCAACAGCCCTCTCACTGAGAATCCCCGGCACGGTCAGCCACTATTGTCTGCTGTTTGAATGTGCCATCGCCCTCGCGTGTGCTGGGATGCTGTGTGCTGGGATGGGTGCTCAGGGTCAGGACCTCATGCCTCCAGGTTCAGTTTAAGTATCTTTGAGCTCTGCCCTGTCAGACAGTTGGGAAGCACTCTATGCCTGTCATCCAGCCTGTTCAGTTAAAGCTTTGTTCACATGTACCCAGCCTACCCCACTGGGCTGTGATTCCTAACGATGTCCAGTGACTGAAGCTTGACTCCATGACAGCCTCTGGTTGGCACCTGTGAGGAGGCTGCGACATGGTCAGGGTGTCCTTCTGAGGGGAGGAGACTAGGAGGGGGATCGGAGGCTGCTGTGATTGGCCTTGAGTCTGCCTATTGGTTCAGCTCTGCCCTCAGGTAACCTCCAGGAGCTAGGAAGGAATAGGACAAATGGGATGTGACATGATTTACTGGGGCTGGGACAGGGGAGGGCCCTGGTCTTGCCTTCCCTTGGCCACTGGTTGGCACATGGCTTGAGTTCAAGGTCCCCCCGGTTGGGGACATGGGACAAGGTCCTTGGTGGAACAGCCCTACTGCGTAATTGTCTCATGGCCTGTTTTTTCTTGACAGCACGGTGGCCTTCAGGTGGATCATTTCTCTCACCTCCCTCTTTTGTTTTTTGATTTTTCTATTTGTTTGTTGAGAAGGGTCTTGTTAGGTACTTCAGGTTGGCCTCCAACTTGCTGCAATTCTCCTGCCTCAGCCTCTCAAGTGTTGAGATTACAGGCGTGCACCACCCTGGCTACCTCCTTCTTCTGTTAACGCATGTGGTTGCGGGGGGTGCTTTTGGTGGCCCTTGCAGAATGGGGGCGTTGGGGCTGAGGGTTGGGAGTTAGAGGAGGAACGGGCAAAGACGAATAGGAAGCCACAGGTATTTCGCAGAATCCTAGGTGTGAGACCCTGTGAGTGACTTCTGTAACCATAAGCCCTTGCAGGCCCCTTCCCTCCAGCTCTGATTCAGATGCTTGGAATGTGGTTTATAGACCAGTGATCACATGGTGGATGCCCTGTGAAGCCTCCCCCGTGTGACTTGTGTGTGCACCATGTGTAGTCTAGCAGAGGTAGAAAAAGACCCTTGAGCTGGTCCTAGAGGGTGACCCGGGAGTAGGGAGAAAGACATTCTAGGCAAAGAACAATTTATGCCAAAGCTGCTTTTAGATAGAGGTGACCACGGGGTCCCGCTGCAGAGTCTCTGCTCAGTAGGTCCGGAGCGGGACCTGAGATTGAGCTTTTCAAATAGGTTCCAGGCGGTGCTGACACTGCAGGTTGGGAGAAGTACACTGGGTTGCCACAGCAGAGTCTGCGCTCCTCCCACCCCTGCCGCTGACGGGCACAGCCCCAGCCAGCCAAGTGGTGTTGGGAAGCCCGCATTTTATACACCACTTCGATGAGCCACGGATCAGACCAGGCTCTTGCTGGGTGCTGTCATACTCAGTCCTGATGGATGAGGAAACTGGGGTTTAGAAAGAGTCAGAGTTGTTCACTTGTCCGAGGACACACACCCAGATGTAACAGGAGCCAGTGGGTTAACGCCTGGGTGGCAGGGAGGCCAACTAGCAGATTGCAGGGTGGAAACATCCTGGGAAGGCTTGTAAGAAAGAAAAGAATCAAAATTACTGGCTTGCTAGCTGGGGAGAGGGAGACCAACCTTTTCTCTCAGGAAAACTGGCGTCCTGCTACTGTGGCCATTTTGGGGTTGCATTTCGTGCTGCCCAGCTGGGACTGCCCTGGAGACAGGATATGTGCAGGTAGGAGAGATGCTGAGGAGCAGGCAGGTATGGCCCCGAGATAGGGCTGTGGCTCGAGTTCTGCTTGGCTCAGCCTCACTTTCTAAAGCAGCCACTATTTATTGAGCCAGGTGCTGTTGAGAAGAATGAATTACAGCTCTATGAGATGGGTTTATTATCCCCATTTTGGGAGTGAGGAAACTGAGGTTCTGCATGCAGTGCTTTGCCTGGCACTCAGCAGATAGAAATGAGACTGGACTCCACCCCTTGGGACACTGTGCCTTGCTCTTGTGCCTCATTGCCTTCTCTGCCTCCCCCAGCTCATCACACAGACCTTTAACCACCACAACCAGCTGGCCCAGAAGGCCCGACGGGAGAAGCGAGCTCGGCAGGAGACTGAGCGGAGAGAGAAGGCAGAGCTGGCAGCCAGGCTGGCCAAAGAAGCCAAGGCAGAGAACTCCGGGCCACAGATCCAGGAACTGACTGATGAAGAGGCAGAGAGGCTCCAGTTGGAGATTGACAAGGTGAGGCTAGGCTTCCTTGCTATACCCCTTATTGGCACTAGGAAGTGTAGTCCTTTTGCCAACTGCTGTGTCCTTTGCTACAGAAAAAGGATGTGGAGAATCATGAGGCCCAGCTTAAGAATGGCAGCCTTGTCCCCCCAGGGAAGCAGGTGAGATGGACTGGAGGCTCTCAGGGCTAGCCAGGGGGTTGGGCACTAGCCTTCCTCTTTCTCTGGAATGTTCTTCCTTCCCTGTCCCTGCCCCCCAGCTTTGGGGATCCTCCCCATATTTCAACATCCCACTCAGTGACATGGGACAAATGGATTTGAGTTCAAAAAACAAACAGAAAACCCACTGGCCTTTATCTTGGACAGGAAAGCCAAGAGCCCCATCAGAGGTGGGTGGAGGTCTTGGGCCCAGCCATGTCCTTTGTCACGTGGTCCTGAGCAGAGATCAGAACCCAGTTTTACCTCTGGCTGGGTCCCTGTCGACCAGGGCTTGGCAGTCTGCGGACCAGGGCTGTTTTGTGTTGCGGCTGTATGCTCCATGCCAGCGCTGGGCCTGGCCCAGTGGGGCTTCAGTCTGTGTCTGTCAAGTAGCTGAGCACCACTGCCTGTGAGCAGGAGGCTGAGGAGGATGAAGAGGAGGAGGACGAGAAGGACAAAGGGAAACTGAAGCCCAACTTAGGAAATGGGGCTGACCTGCCCCACTACCGTTGGACCCAGACCCTGTCGGAGCTGGACGTGAGTGGTGGGGCCAGGGGCAAGGGCTAGGAAGCCCTTGGGGTCTTGGCAGTTCCCGCTGACCCCTTGTGACTGCTTGTGTTCCATGCAGCTGGCAGTGCCCTTCCATGTCAACTTCCGGCTGAAGGGGAAGGACGTGATGGTGGACATCCAGCGACGGCACCTCCGGGTGGGGCTCAAGGGGCAGCCAGCGGTCATTGATGGGGAGCTGTACAACGAGGTGAAGGTAGAGGAGAGCTCCTGGCTCATTGAGGACAGCAAGGTGGTGACTGTGCATTTGGAGAAGGTAGGTGTGGCCTGCCCTCCGAGCCTGGGTGCTGACAGTGGGAGTTGGGGTGGGAGGGCCTGCTGTTCACTTGGGCTGTGTGGAATTATCCTACGTAATCCCCACAGCAAGACCCTTTAAAGTAGTATTCCCTTGTTTTGAAGTAAGGAAAGAGCTGAGATTGCCCCTGCTCCTCCTCTAAGATGGGAGGCAGCAGAGGGTGGGGTGGGGTCAGATGGGGTCGGGACTTAATGGTCTTTAGGCCCAGCCTCATCTTTTCTGTCAGATCTGCACGTGTGGAGTTCAACACATATTGAACACCTACTGTGCGCCAGGCGCTCTTCTAAGAGAATAGTGAGCAAAATGTAGAAAAGCACAATGGCCTCAAAGACTGCTTTCCCAGAGAGGTGGGACAGACACCAATAAATCATAGCCTTCTATAAAGGGCCAAGGGTCTAGAGACAATCTCCCCTGGGAGAGGAGGTCTGTCCCAGCCCACCTGGCTGCCCTTATACTTGCTTTCCTGTTTTCTTTTTGTCCTCTGGTACTTCGTACTGCTTATATTTTAAGGGTTAGCCTCAGTGTCACACTCTAGCTTCTCTCCACACCCTGGATGACCATCTCCCTCTGTACTTTTTCCTGACTGACTTCTAACCACTGGCCTCATGTCTGTCTCCCCCAGCTGCTGGGAAGGCAGAGGTCTGGCTCAGACCCTGGTTTTAGCACATGCCTGTGTGGGTCTCAGGTACAGGATGTGGGTGGGAGATCGTTTGGTTCTGGAAAGGTCGAGAGATGACTTCTGGGGCACAGAGTGAGCCCCTCCTGTCCCCCTGGGTGTCCTCCTCTTCACAGATCAATAAGATGGAGTGGTGGAGTCGCTTGGTGTCCAGTGACCCTGAGATCAATACCAAGAAGATTAATCCTGAGAACTCCAAGGTTAGCCCCAGCTAGTTGGGAGAGCTTCAGCAGGAAAGGGAGGGTCCTAGGTGGTCCCTAAGCATCACCCATCCCATCCCTGCCTACCCCCAGCTGTCAGACCTGGACAGTGAGACACGGAGCATGGTGGAAAAAATGATGTATGAT
The DNA here is from genome assembly GCA_028451465.1 of Erethizon dorsatum. Lineage (NCBI taxonomy): Eukaryota > Metazoa > Chordata > Mammalia > Rodentia > Erethizontidae > Erethizon > Erethizon dorsatum. Next base: position 114,914,527 of record CM051827.1, on the reverse strand, counting down.
CAGAGACAGAAGTCCATGGGGCTGCCCACCTCGGATGAGCAGAAGAAACAGGAGATCCTGAAAAAGTAAGCAACTCAGATGGGGGTGTCAGGGTGGGTGCCTGGGAGGTTAGACCTGGGTGACAGCAGTGAGCAGGTCATTCAGCAGGACTGAGCTTCCCTACCCACTTTCCAGTATGAGCTAGCCAAGGTTTTGGCTTTGTGACCTTGGCTTGCCTGTCCTAATCACTTGCTGAGGTCACCTCGAGGGCAAGGCCAGCTTGGTAGAAAGCAAAGGGTAACAGGCAGTGACTGCCATCTGTGAAAACAGAGCCAGTGTTGGCACCTCTGTTTCCAGCCCCAGGGGCTCAGATGGGCCTCAGACACCCAGGGCCCTGCCTTGCCCAGCACCACATTTCTCAGGGTTCTAAAGAGGTTAGACTTGATTTTGGTGGTTTGGGGAGAAGGGCAGCCTGTTTAACTTTCTACTTCTACTTCCCTAGGTTCATGGATCAGCATCCAGAGATGGACTTCTCCAAGGCCAAATTCAATTAGCTCTGTATTTGCCTCCCTGAACTCTTGGGGCTGAGCCCCCAGCCATCCAACCTCCTTTCCCCCTATTCCCTGGGATTTGGGGAGCCTTGGGGCTGGGGCGGGCATGGGGCTGGACCAGGTACATGGGTTCCAGGACATCATGGGAGAAGGACTGGGGCCTTGGAGGTCTTGTCCTCCCTGGTAGGCCTGCTGTTACACATTAAAGCTATTTACCCGGCTCAACTTGTGTCCTCTCCTCCCTCTGGCCCTTCCTTGGGACCAGCTTCTGTCGCTGGAAGCTAGGGTTTTGACTTCTAGCTCAGATTCTGCTGTGTGACCCAGGACAAGTCCTTGTCTTGCCCTCTCTGCACTTTAGTTTCTTCCCATTACTTAAAGGGAGGATTAGGACAAGGCTTTTAGTCTTCCTGGTACTGGGGAGAGGTGAATTTTTCTGGCTGAAGAGACTAAAACATGTTAGATTTTCAAGGGAGCCTATGACCTAGCAAAGATTAAGACCAACTGGACATGATGATTTGATTTTCTTCTCTAAGCCATCTGCCCCAGCCCTGAATCAAACGTTTTTCAAACTATGGACTGTTTCCCAGGGGCACAAGAGCAACAAGGCCTGGGTGACACTCTGGCTCTGGAGAGGGAGACAGGACCGCCTCAGTTTTTCACATCTGCTCACTGTGGGACAGGGACCTGGCTGGTGGGCAGGGTGAAGTCTAGTGAGGCCCACTGTGGCTCTGACCTGGACCTCTACACATTTTAGGCCTCCTAGGAGAGCTAGGCCACAGAGTTATTCACCTCTGCCCAGATCCAGCCCCTAGAGCTGGCCTGGGCCTGCTCCAGCCAGAGGGTGGAGGTCATTGAGTGCAGGGGCCAAGAGGTTACAGCAGCATCTGGCTTTGTCTGTTTCCCAAGCTTGATCAGTCCCTTTTTTCTGGGAATGCAAATAGTGGTTCACAAGGCTGTTTAGAAAATAGTGTTCTATGGCCAAGGCTGGAGTGGAGGGACTGGTGTCACTCTCCTACTCGGCTCTGGTGCACTGTGGTTATTTCTTTCATGCCTTCATTCATTTAGTGGTGCTGAGGATCAAACCCTCATACATGCAGAGCAAGTGTTCTACTACTGAGCCACACCCCAGCCTAGGCAATTCATTCTTGAGGCCTTGACCTGGATGAGACATTGACCAGTTAGATTGCTGGAACTACAACTGGTTCCTGTGTTTGTGGCCCCAGGGCACCATCCTATGCCACTAGTAGGAAACTGAATAATAAGTACAGTTTGTCTAATGGTTGCCTTCTGAAGCATGCCCCAGGTGGTGATGCAGTAAAAAAGGCCTTGGTCCCTGAGCTACACAGCTGAGTCTGTCTCCAAAACAAAATAAAAACCTGCTGTGGGGTGCCCATCTGTATAATCTCAGCACTCAGGAGATGGAAGCTGAGGCAGAAAGACTTTTGATTTCTAGGGCAGTCTGAGCTATATAGTATGACCTTGTTTCAACACAAAACAAGGATAGGGCTGTAAGTGATGAGGGAGTGGGGGAGAGGGAATTCTAATCATCTTACAGCTTATTTTCAGTTAAGAATGGGCTGACAGGCTCACCCCAGCCTCTCCAAGAAAGGACTAACACACCTGTGTGAGGAGCAGCTAAGAAGGGTCTTTAATGTAGCTGGGGGCTGCCCCAAGGTCAGCTTTGAGGTCTGAAGCCAGTCACCAGCTAAATGATTCACTAACTTTGTGACTTCTCTGAGTCCCAGACTCCCACTCTAAAGTTACTGGAAAGGCCCAGATAACTGAAAACCATGGTGCTCTGTTAACACTAGGGAGAGCAATAGGCTCTAGGCTGGATGGGGCTGACAAATGACCAGGAACTTGGGGACAGTGATGAATGGCCACAGATAGGCCATTGTGCAGGCAGAGGCAGTCCAGACAAGCCTCCCTGGAAGAACCTCCACAGAGACAAAAGTCACTGGCTAACCTTCCTCAGGTATAGGCCCTTCTTGGCCCTTTATCTTCTAGAACTTGCAGTGAACTGTGATAGGCAGTATTGCTCCCACTTTTATCTGCAACACTGAGCCACGTTGGCTGCCTAAGTCCCGTCTCCAGCTCTGGGCAGTAGTTAAGCAAGGCAGATGGGACAGAAAGGACAGAAAGGACTGTTGTAGCCCAGGTGACCAGGCAGGCATCTGTTATCTTTGAACTTGAAAACACTGTCATGTTAACATGTACATTAGTCAAGAACCACAACAAACCACTCAACAGAACGTAATACCAAGTGGGTGCTATCCACAGAACACCATACAGAGGCCCTGCCCACCCCCTACCCAGTTCACTTAAGCTGCTTTTAAAGTTTCCTTGTTTGCCTAGGGTAACACATGGGGATGAAATCAGGATTCAATCCCAGAAGGTAACTTCCCAAGTCCTTACTTCCATGATCAGGCCACAGGAAGGAATAGGCTTGGGCAGGGGTCAAGCCAGCTGGGGATGCAGGGGATGTGGGCACCGTGACCCTGTGAAATGCATGTGGTCCAAGAACCAGTCAGCCAAGGCAGGAGGAGCAGAGTGGGTACTGCTTATGGTCCAGCCTTCCCCAAAGGGATCCTGGTCCCTCTATTCTGTAGGCCATGCTTCTCCCAGGAGGGGTTGGGGCTGCTGGGCCCAGCGGGGGTTAGCAGTACACCTGGAGCAGGGGTGCCCCTGATGAGTCCGTGTCGGTGCCCTGGAAAGATGAGTCGTGGCTGGCTCGGTACCCTGGTGGGGGGAGGAAGCAAAGGCTCAGAGAGGGGAAGGAGCTCATCCAGGGCCCACTGCTAGGAAGAAGCCTGCTGAGAAGGAATAGAGCAGGGCTTGAACGTGGTCAGTCATCCTGCCTGGGAGACCCACTCAGTGTTTTGACCTCTGACCCCCAGCCTCCCTCTCAGTAAAACCCTGCTCTCAGGGTGGTGGTGTGAAGGCACGGAAGAGAGCAGTAGAAACCAAGTACTTTTGCAGCAACAGGCTGGATGGCCTGTACTCCACTTTGCTTCTTAGAGATTGTGGCTGGGTCACTTCTAGCTCATGTATTCTGGACACCTGTCCCTTGCTTCAAGCTAGTTATAGCAGTGAAATGGATCTGTGGCTGCTGAGGCCTCTCTCACCTTTCTGATCCCATTCTCACCCACCCCAAGAAGCAGCTGGGAGGAGCATGTGTGGGGAGCCCTAGAGTAGTCTCCCACCCTCTCTGCATTCCTCATCAGGTCAGGACCACACCTGGGGCTCCATATGGCCTCAGCTTCCTGGCGATGGCATCTGCAGTCGTCTCCTGGGAGATCTGCACTGTCAGTTCTGGGGGAGAGGGGACATGAAAGGGGAGTGGTCATTATCACATCCTTTCAACCCCACCCCTAATTCTGCTTGAGACCCAATGAGGGGAGTGCCACTCACCCTGGGCAGGGCTAGAGAAATAATGCTTAAGGATAAACTGCGGGCGTGTGCTCACTAGTGATTGTGTGCACGTGTGTGCTGCAGGTAGGTAGGTAGGTAGGTGATTTGGTTAGGTCAGTCAAATCAAGTCCAAATTCATAAGGGCCTTGGTCTTATTACTCAGGCTAGGTCTGGAAGCAACTCTGGCAAGTGGTAGTAGGAGAGAAAAGGAACCTAAGGTGAGCTTGAGGACCTGGAGAGAACTTGGTCCTTTCTGGGAATAGCAGCGGCCAGAGAGCCTCCAGGGTCTGCATGCTCCTCTGTCTTGTTCAGACCTCACTGGGAAGGGCCACAGTGGGAGGTAGAGTGAGCACTACACAGGAGTTGAGAGGAAGGAGGGGAAGAGCAGGGACTGGCTAAGGGGAGGACCATAGTGGCCAGAGTCCCCAGTCTAACCCTCCTGTGGCTAGAGCCTCCCCTACTCTGCCCCTCTGGCCCCACCTACCATCTTGGCTGAGACCTGAGCCCACCATGGTCTCATGGCCACTGTCCGGAGCGGCAGCAGTGGGGGCAGCAGCCCGGGCTGAGCGCCCCTCTGAGGTCTGTGGGCGAGTGCGACTCTTTCTGGTACTGATGCGAATGATGCCTCGTACCAGGCGGCCCTCGGCGTCCTGCTCGTCCAAGTGGTAGTCCTGCGTGATGCTATTGATCAGGTCCGAGATCTTACTGGTCTTCTCCAAGAACACAGTGTCTGACGTGCACTTGGCCAGCTCGTCAATCTGGTGGACGCTGAACAGCTCAGTCAGCTTCTTGAAAATGAGCACATCAATCTCCCGGCTTGACATGGAGCCACTGCCTATCTCAGGCAGGTCCAGGTCTGACTCGTGGAAAGAGTAGTATTCCTCGGAGCCACGGGGACTGCTGGGAAGGGTGCTAGGCAGGCTGTGGCGCAGGGGAGGGGGCTCAGCCAGTGGCTCCTTATAGCAGGAGTCCGCATCAAGATTTGGGGAGGTGGGGCTGCGGTAGGGGTATACGGGGATGCCTTTGAGCTTGACATCGGGGTAGCTAAAGCTGCTTCCCATGGCAGACTTGAGCCGCTGGCCATCCCTGGGGGGTGCATGGTCAGGGCTTGGGGGTACCCCATTGTGCTCCTTGGCCCAGTTAGCTTCGCCAGCCCCCTCAATGGAGTCCTCAGCAGACAAGCAGGAGCTACCGCCCCGCACACAGGCCCCACAGCGCTGGAGGCAATCCCAGCAGCGGCGGAAGCAGAAGGCAGCACGGCACCAGTCCCACCCCCAGGGCTGCCAGAGCAGGCAGCAGGCAGGGGGCTCGGTGGCTGGCTCAGCAGAGCCGGAGATGAAGGTAATGCTCTCTGGCCCGTGGTGGCCAGGGTCCTTGGGGTCCAGCCTACGGGTGCGTCGGCCTGGTGGAGGCTGGGGTGGGTCATCATAGGTCTCCAGGCATAGCTCTGTAGGCTGCTCCCAGGGTCCTAAGCGAGCCGGCCCAGATGATGGGCGAGGCTGTCCTGGTCGGGGCATGGCTCACTGCATGGTTTGCTGCAGCCAGGCACCTGCAGGGGAGAAGCCAGGACCACAGGTCAGGGACAAGCTGCTGGGTTGACCCAAAGAGCTTCAGACTTCTGGCTTCTCAGAGGCTTGTGATATGGATGGGCCGAGGATGCCCTTATACCCTCATCTGCTGTGCTCTTCTTTCCCAAAGTGAAACTTCTCTCTGTGGTCTATAATTTAAAAATTTCCTGGAACTTCACACCCACTGAATGGCTGTTATTGAAGAAGGAGAAGGCAAAGGGGAAGAAACTCAGAAAATAACAAGTGTTAATGAGGAAGTAGATAAACTAGAACCCTTGTACATTATTGGTAGGAATATAAAAGGGTGCAGCTACTGTGGAAAACAGTATGGCAATTTCTCAAAAATTTAGCCAGGCGTAGTGGCACATGCCTGTAATCCCAGCACTCTGGGAACCTGAAGCAGGATTGAAAGTTTGAGTTTAGCCTTTACAACTTCGAGAGTCCTGTCTCAAAATAGAAAATAAAGGCTGAGGATGTAGCTCAGTGGTAGACTGCTTGCCCAGCCTTCGTTAGACCCGGGTTTGATCCCCAATACTGTTAGAAAAAAACATTAAGTGTAGAATTATCATATGATTTAGCATTTCTACTTTTGGATGTATACTCAGAAGAACTGAGAAGAGAGATTTGAAGAGGTATTTGTACAATCCTTCACAACATTATAGTAAACACAAAGTGAAAACAACACAAGTATCCAATAACAGATGAATGACTAAACAATGTGTCGTATATCCATACAGTGGAATATTATTCAGCCATAAAAAGGAATGAAGTTCTGATACATGCTACAACATGAACCTTGAAGATATTATGATAAGACAAGAACAAATATATTCTTTTATATCAGCTATCTAGAACAGTCAGATTCATAGGGACAGAAAGTAGAATTGTGGTTCTCAGGGCCTGGGAGAAGAGAGAAATGGTGAATTAGTGTTCAATGGATCCGGAGTTTCTGCTGGGAAAGATAAAAAAAAAATTCTCAGAATGGATGAGGGTGTAATTTTTTTTTTTTTTTTTTAATGTGGGTACTGGGAGTCAAACTCAGGACCTTGCACTTGCCAGGCAGGTGCTTATGCTGCTGAGCCATATCATTGGCCTGGTGTGAATGTTTTTTTTTTTTGTGGGTACCGGGGGGTCGACCTCAGGACCTCGCACACCAGCAGGCGCCCGTGCCGCTGAGCGATATCACCGGCCCCTTTTTTCGTATGTGGGATCCGGGAGTCGAACTCGGGCCGTCGCGCTTGCAAGGCAGGCGCTTATGCCGCTGAGCCATCTCACCGGCCCATGGTGTGAATGTTTTTAATGCCATAGGACTGTACACTTAAAAATGGTTTTACAAAAAGATTAAAATGAGAATTTTCCACTTTAAAAAAAAAATGGTGCTAAGGATCTAATTTTGTGTGTGTGCCAGGTAAGTGCTGTACCACTAAGCTACATCACCCAACCCCTAAAACAGTAGTTTTTTTTTTTCCCAGCAGTAGTGGGGATTGAAACCAGGGGGGCTCTACCACTGAACTACATCCCAGCACTCTATTTTTTTATTTTGCAACAGGATCCCACTTAACTGCAGAGTTGGTTGGGCTTGAACTTGGAATCCTTCTGCCTCAGCCTCCCAAGTAGCTGGGAGCACAGGCATGTACCACTGTGCAAAGCAAAAATGGTACTTTTAATGTATATTTTACCACAAAAAAAAAAATCTAGGATCTCACTTGTGAAAAATGGTTTCCCTGGCTTCTTTCTGCTGTTGGTAAGCTCAGTGCAGAACCTCTGAGGCTATGCAAAAGATCCCTTTCTCTCTGACCTGCTATAGAACTGACCATTACCACTTTCCTTCCTCTATCCTTCAGGTCAGACATGGAATGGTCCTCTTCAGTGTGACCAGATTTGCCCTCCTAGAACATTTAACGTCAAGCAGTTTTGCTCCCTTTGATTAGACAAGAAAACTGAGGCTGTATGTCAATTGCTGTAGAACCAAAGATGAATGAGGTACAGACCCTGTTCTCAATTTACACATGGTTTTATAGGAAAAACAGATATTTAAAATTAAAAGCTTATAGACACTGGGCGTGGTGGTACACGCCTGTAATCTCAGTACTTGGGAGAGTGAGACAAGAGGATCGCTGCAAGTTTGAGGGCAGCTTGGACTACATAGTGAGACCCTGTCTCAACCCCCCATTCCCCCCCAAAAAAGAGAGGCTTATAGAATGGGCTGGCTGTGTTGGTACATGCCTGTAATCCCTGCTCTCTGGAAGATGAAAGAGGAGGACAGCAAGTTCAAGTCCAGCCTGAGTGACTTAGTGAATTAGTGAGATCCTGCCTCAAAAACGAAACATAAAAAAGGGGCTGGGGTTGTAGCTCAGTGTGAAGGCCTTGGGTTCAATCCCTGGTCCTGCAAAAAGAAAGAAAAAAGAAAGTTTATCAGCTGGATCATGTTGGATTGGATATAGCACTTGCCTCGCATGTGTGAAGCCCAGGGTTCCATTCCCAGCAACACTTAAAATAAAAACAAAAAAAGAACATGTAGGATATATGAGACATTAGAGGCATTATGGGATTAATAAGTGCCTGAGGGAGTCAGGGAAGGTTTTGCAGTGGTATATTTAGGAGGGTCCTTAATCAGTAACTGTCCCTAGTTTGTCTTTTCTGAGATACTGATCCCTTGTCCTTTTATCTCTGACTTAATGAGACCAATGTCTTAAAAACTGGCGATGCATGAGGAACAGGGACTGGGCACCAAGTTATCTGCACTCTAGTTCCAGTTCTGGCTTTTAAAAGCTAAGTGCCTTGGGCAAAACAATGCCGCCTTCCTAAACAAGGCCACCATCCTCTCATCCAAATTGCCCGATTCTCCCATTCTGGCCAGCGCCAATCCCTTGTACATGTTGCAGCCAGTGAAAACTTAAAAAAACAGGGGCCGGTGAGATGGCTCAGTGGCATAAGCGCCTGCCTGGCAAGCATGAGGTCCGGAGTTCGACTCCAGGTACCCACGTATGAAAAAAGGGCTGGCGATATCGCTCAGCGGCACGGGCACCTGCTGGCGTGCGAGGTCCTGAGGTCAACCCCTGGTACCCACAAAAAAACAAAAAACAAAAAACAAAACAAAACAAAATACAAAAAAAGCCATAAATCTTCTAGCAGGCACCACTTTAAGCAAAGTTAGTATTACCAAGAATGGGGTGAAAAGACATCAAGTACCTCCTGATGCCATGCACTAAGAAGAATACAACAGCACTTTGAAGTATTCTTGCCAAAAATACATAGCCTGAATGTAATGAGGAAACACCAGACAAGGCCAGGTTGAGACATGACAACTAAATACAGTATTACCTGGGACAGGATCAGGGATTAGGAGGAAAAACTAGAAACTATGTAATGTAAAAAAACTAGAAGCTGGATAATTGGTAAAATTAGAAAATAGACTGTGTATTATATAATAATAATATATCAATGTTAAATTTCCTGAATTTGATTACTATAATTATCTAAGATAATGTTCTTATTCTTAGAAAATACAGACCAAAGCACTGAAAGGTAAAGGAGTATTACATCTGCAACCTAATTTCAAATGTTTCAAACTAACCAACAAATATCTAGAAGCAGCTGGGTGCAGTAGCACATGCCTGTAGCCCCAGCCACTCAGGAGGCTGAGGCAGGAGGATTGCAAGTTTCAGGCCAGCCTGGGCAACTTAGCAAGACACTGTCTCAAAATAAAAAGGACTGGGGATGTAGCTCAGTGCTCCCTTGGTTCAGTCCCCAGTACCACAAAACCAAACAAACAAAACAACAAAAAATCAAACTATGTGCAGGTAGAGAACATGGAACTCTTCAAACCACTCCTCCGACCCCACTTACCACTCCTCCTCCAAGGACTTCAAGAACCCCTAGTCAGATGGCAGCCCTCTCTCCACAGCCTTCTGCTGTGCTCTCTGTGGGCTGGCTTAGCCTTGTACCCAGTGTGCCAGGATAAGCCTGTCTACCTAAGGACCATGGCTGAGGGGCAGGGCCTGTGTTGGCTTCCCTACTGCGTCAGTCTGGAAGAGATGTTTCAGAGGATGGAAGCTTTCTATGTGGCCTCAGGATAAAACCAGGACCACTGGGTAGAAAGAAAAAGGACTTAGGCCCAGCTGACCAGAGTGGAAACCAACAGTCTTGGCGGAGGGGGTATGTGAAATCCCATCTCCAAAGGTGTGCAAACTGAAATTGGAATAAATGACTTTGAAATCCTTCAGAACCTGGAGGGATGTGATTAAAAATCTTTTCCTTGGTTTGAGCAGTTAGGGCTGGGTATGGATTTATTCATTCGCTTACATATTTACTGAGGGGTTGAGTGTCATGGCACATCCCTGTAATCCCAGCACCCTGGAAGGCTGAGGCAGGAGGGTTGCTAGTTTGAGCCCAGCCTCAACAACTTATACCATGTCTCAACAAAAGAAAGTTTACTGAGGGCTTACTTTGTGCCAAACACTGTTCTAAATTCTGTGGTAAATTCTGTAGTAAAACAGACAAAACTTCCTAACTTCAGGATTTTGTACACTAAAGTGATCATTGATGGCTTACATTGTTCTAAGTGCTCTGTCTGTAATAAGCCAATTAATTCTCACCACCCTTTTGTAGGATTATAATCACCATGCAGAAGCACTGAGAGGTTAAATAAATTATATGAAGCCACACTTCTATTTGTACCCAATTGGCTGGCCCCAGATTCTCTTCACTATGCATCCAAGCACTCAAGAGTCTTCTCCCCTACCCAATCCCTTGTGTTACTTGCAAGGAAAGGGGCAGTTAAAGCTGCCAGCTGCATGGAGAATCCTGTGCCCAGGGAGGGCCTGCAGTGAGACCAGAGTCTTTCACAGCTTTGGGTGGGAGCGTCTACACAGTTCAACCACACTGAACTCTGAGGTGCCTGGCTTTGTAAGAGCATCAATAATCACTGATCATGGGCTAGGTCACTGTCTTCTTTCTCATCTCCAAGGCTTTAGGACTCACTGCTGTTTTTTATTTTTTTCATTGCTGTTGATTATATTCATCCAATGTATTTATTGTTGGGCCCCGCACTGTATTTAAATGTTGAGAAAATAGCAGTGAATGGGCCAGAAACAGGCTTGAATCCAAGACTTTTACAATATTTAACCCTCACAATTGCCCAGTGAATAAGTATTACATATCTACTTTACATATCAAGAATCTGGAGCTCTGGATGGACGCAGTGACGCATGCCTGTAATCCCAGCACTCGGGAGGCCGAGGCAGGAGGATTGATGCAAATTTGAGGCCATTCTGGGCTACGCAGTGAGTTCAAGGCAAGCCTGATTTACACAGTGAACCTATGTCTCAAAAATAAATAAATAAATAAAATTTAAAGCACCACAAGGTCTAGTGGCCCCCCCCCCTTACTTTTCACTGATGCTTGCTTTTTCCTCTTACCCGTGTGAACACACGCGCTCATGGGTATGTGTCTGTACAGCCCCCTCCTCCTGAGGTCCCCAGGACAGGCCGGCCACAGTAGCATCTGCCCCACCCCTGTTCCCAGCCAAGTTTTGAACACCCGTCCACCGTCCGGGAGGTGCGGCTCGGCTCCTGGGATGACGGTCGGCTGGGGCGCGCGACGTCCATGCCTCCTTCCCCAGGGGCTCAGCCCGACCCCGTCATCCGCTGGCTGGCACCTAATCCCGGGTACACGGGAGAACCAGAAGCCGGTACGGCCCCCGGGACTAACGCAGCCTCTACGCCAGCACTGCCTTCGGGGCGAGCACCACCCTAAGCAGCGGCAAGGCCCCCGCCCGCTCCTGGGTCCTGACACCGTTCCCCGGGGTGGGCACTGCTCCCCGCCTGGGCGAGCGCGGCTCCCGCCCCCGGCCCCGCAGCCCTAGGGGCGTGCACGGCCCGCTCGCCCCACACTGCCCGCCCAGCTCGGGCGCCCGCCCAGGCCGCTCCCCGGCCGGGCCCGCGCACCCCGGAAGTGGGTGGGTGGCCGTCGTGGAACCGGGCCCGGGACCCTCCCCCGTCCAGACGAAGCCTCGAGGGGCCCCCCACACTGGCGCCGCCCTAGTTCTCGCCCTCTCCGGCCCGCGCGAAGCTTACCTGTCCCGCCAGGTGAGCCGCCTCCGGCTCAGCCCTTCCCCCGCCCCCTTCCCCGCTCACCTGGAGCGCAGGTGCGCGTCTCGCGGGAGCGCTCCACGGGCCGCCGCTGGGGACACACTTCCCGTCTCCGCGAAGCTCCGTCGCCGCGCACCTGGGCTGTGGCCCCGCCTCCGTGCCCTGGGCGGGCACCGCAGCCAGGCGCTCTCGGCCTAGCCTGGGTGATCGAGGCCTGGCAGGGAGGGACAGATGGGCTGCGGTCTCAGGCTCCCCTTCTGTTCCGTGGGCTGATTTCCTAGCCGTCTCTGATCGCCTGCCAGGCCTTCAGCTCAAAGGGCAGGTCTCTTTGGAAGCCTTTCCTGACCCCTCAGCCTGCCTGGTTTTCTGTTACATGGAACAATGCCTTGCATTTCCTTAAAGTACTCAGCAGGCTGTTTTCTTCTCTTCTGTCTCTTCCTCCTCCTCCTCCTCCTCTTCTTTTTTTTTAATGACAAAGTTTATTGGAGAAAGTAAAAGTGAAGAGTGGGGGAGAAACTGGCTTTTCAGAGCGAGGTTAGGCTGAGTAAAAGAGGACAAAGAGATAAAGGAACATCCTGGCGAAAGCAGAGTGGGCTATCATGAGGAGAAGCCACCGTAGTGAGTTTTTCTTGCGGCGCCTCTCCTTTATGATGTACAAATCGCGAAGAGACCCGCGAGAATTTGTCTCCTCTTTTAAGCCTCTTAAACTGAAGATAGAGTCTGGTCTTGTTCCTCTACATTCCTGGTGCCCGGCACAGTGCCTGGCACATAAAGGAACTCCGCAAATAGTTACCACTGAAGGCATGACTGGGCTCTTATTTCTTCCTTTGCTGGGAAGCAGACCTGGGGGCCTGAGTTCTCAGCCTGGTGGTCAGTTCACCTTCTCATCTGTTCTGGGATATCTACAAAGACAAGTACCTCAGCTCTGGGGTTGTGGGGTTGGACAGGGAAGAAGGGTCAGGCTGTGCAGCCCCGAAAACACATCCTGGAGGAGACCAAGATGGGCCGTGATTATCCCAAGGAAATCCCTGCAAGAGGCAACACTACTGGGTGACAAGAAGTGAAGGCTTAGATTACCTTTGATTCCTGCTCCCCAGAATAAAAAGTAACAACAATAGGACCAACAAACAAGTGACTTAGCAAGCAACTTACTTGCATAGTGTTATTTAAGCCTTCCACTACTCTGTGAGGTGAGTCAGGTGTTACTCCCATTTTACTGACGTGGAAACTAAAGCTTCCGGAGGGGAAATCGCTCAGACTGTTGGCACAAATGGTTTGACTTCTGGGCGAGACACTCTCCTTAAATGGTGCTAGGTTCAATCCCTGATACTGAAAACAAAAACAAAGGATGTGGGAAGAGAGCAGAGGTTACTGGGGTGAATTTGGGATAGGTGTACACTTTCCACCAAAGACCCGGTGGCATCCCTTCCCACCATAGCTCATCCGGCTGCGGCAGGTAGCACAGCGCATGCTCCTCTGGAGCGCGGAAAATGAGTCCCATCGCACGCCTGTGCGCACCTGGGTACTCTCAGCCCAGCAAGTCCGTTCCTAGGGCACAGCCACAAGAAGCTCTGCAGTCGTGCGTCAGGAGGGAATGTGTACAGAATATTAGGGGAAACATGGTTCACCATAGCCCTGAACCGGAAACACTCGATTGCCACTGACGGGAGATAAATGTGGGAAATATATGCAAAGGAATAATTATACAACAGTAGAAAATGTGTGAAGAACAAGCTGCTTCTGGTAGTGTATACCTGTAATTCCAGCACTCTGGAAGGCTGAGGCAGGAGGAGCACAAGTTTGAGTCTGGCCTCGGGAACTTAGAGACTGAATGAGACTCTGTCTCAAAATAAAAAATTACAGCCTAATTTACATGTGAGAAAAACAAAGAAAGAGCAAGGGAATGAGGGACACAAAGTTTAGGATAATGATTACTTGGAGACAGGATAGGAGAAGAGGCAGGGACAGCAGAAGAACCCATGGGTAGATTTGATTTTTAGCATCCTTGGGTTAGATGGTAGATTCAGAGGCTTTCATTTTATAATAAATAATAAATTAATAGAAATTTATGCTCTAGGGCCGGTGATATAGCTCAGCGGGATAAGCGCCTGCCTGGCAAGTGCGAGGTCCTGAGTTCGACTCCCGGTACCTGCATATAAAAAAAAAAAAAGAAGAAATTTATGCCCTAGTGCTAAATTATGATTTTGTCACTTTCAAAGTTCTTGAGGTATGCAAAATTGTGAATTCTTGTCTTATTTAAAATTTTCCCTGCTGATTTATACATTCCTTTTTTTTTTTTTTTTTTTTTTTTGGCACTGGGAATTGAACTCAGGACCTTGCACTTGCCAGGTGTGTGCTGTGCCGCTGAGCTATATTTCCTGCCTTCATTTGTTTTCTTTAAAAACTCAAAATATTGCAGGGTGTGGTGACGCATGCCTATAATCCCAGCACATGGGAGGCTGAGGCAGGAGGATCAAAGTAAGTTCGAGGCCAACCTGAGCTATATAGTGAATTCAAAGCCAGCCTGAACTACATAGCAAGATCCTGTCTCAAAAACAAACAAACAAACAAACAAACAAACAAAAAGAATATGACTTAAGCAGCTCAGAGGTACTTACTTAGAAAGAAGAAAAAGGTACCACAGTGAATGTAATCATTATATACTGCAAACATGTACTAATAAAAAAAATTAAAAAAACATTTAAAAGAAGATGAGAAACTTAGGCAGGCAGAAAGGAAGGAAGGAAGAAAAGAAATAAGGAAAAAAGGGGAGAGAGGAGGGAAGAAAATTTGACCTCCAAGCCTGTGGTTACATTTTTTGGTATTGAGAAAAACTTTCTCGAGACCCAGTCCTGCCTTGCACCAGTGATGTGGTCTTGGAGAAGCCATTTTTGTACTCCTTATTAAAATGGGGATGAGCCAGGCGTGGTGGTGGATGCCCGTAATCCCAGGACTCTGGAGGCTGAAGCAGGAGGATCATTGTGAGTTTGATGCCAGCCTGGGCTACATAAGTGAGTTCAAGGCCAGCCTGACCCACATAGGGAGATCCTGTTTCAAAAAAACAAAAACAAAAACAAACAACAACAACAACAAAAAAAAAGATGATATTTTCCATAGAGTGTTGCAAGGAGTGTTTTGCTATAGCCACAAAGTAGCTCTTGTTGTCCTGATCACAGACACAATAAAACTTCCCCTGCCATCTTTCCCCTCTCTCCCACACTCAGACACTGAGCCCCATTCCAAGGGTCATTTCCCCGTCACAGTGCATATTCAAAAATTGTCAAAACCCAGTGACACACCCTTAATCTTGGTAAGCATCTGTGTGCTTCAGTTTGCTTTGGAAGAAAAGGGATGGTACTTTCTTATTTTGTTTGTATTATTAACATGTTAATTTGTCAATTTGTAGATAAATGAATTGATTGTAATGATCTTACAATAAATACTGTAATTTCTAAGTTAAAAAAAAAAACAAAACCAGTGACAACCAGGTGTAGTGTCACATGCCTGCAATCCCAGGACTCAGGAGGCTGAGGCAGGAGGATTGTGAGACCAGTCTGGGCTATATAGAGACCCTACCTCAAAACAAACAACACTTTAGGTACATTCTCAAAAGAACTGAAAGCAGGAATTTAAACAGAGATTTGTATGCCAATTCCAGCACTCTAGGGGGCTGAAACAGTAGGATCACAAGTTTGAGGCCAGCCTAGGCAATTTAGTGAGACACCGCTTCAGAAAATAAAAAGAATTGGTGCTGTAGCTAAGTGGTAGTGAGATAGGGTAGAAGGAAAAAAAAAAAAAGGGTAGAGAAGAGAGAAGGAAATCATAACTAAAAATTGTACTTTTAAGAAGACTGCAAGTTCCTGGGCCCAGTGCAAGTCATCCAAAGTGATCCACATCAGAATTCCCTGGGTTAAATTTGAACTCCTTTCTTTCCAGACCCATCACACCCAAAATCCCTCAGGAATACTGAAAGTCCCTAAATTGGCTTAATTGAGAAAGTAAAGAGCAGGAACCTGACACCTGATCCTAAAATGAAGGAACAGATTGGGAGAATTCAAAAAATGCTTAACTTATCCATTTTAGGAAAACACTGGAGCCAGGCATGGTGGTGCATGCCTGTAATCCCAGCACTCAGAGGCTGAGGCAGGAGGACTGCTGTGAGTTCAAGACCAACCTGGGCTACAAAGTGAGTTCAAGACCAGCCTGAACTGCATAGTGAGACACTGTCTCAAAAAAAAAAAAGACAAAAAAAAAAAAAAAAAAAAAAAAAAAGGCCAAAAAGTAAAAGACAAAAAAACCCCTCAAACAATATATCAACAAACACCAGAAAACTGGGCTCATAGCTGTAATATGGTGTGAGGGGGAGGTGAGCCACCTTTTCCTGGGTTTTCCACAATCTGAAGAGAAACAAATGTTCCCAGTTCCAGGGAATAATCAATCTCTCTCTCTCTCTCCCTCTCCAAGTGTGTACCTTTAAAATTTTCCCAATAAAACCCTTTCCTTCTCTCTTACCAACTATTCCTGAAGAATTCTTTTTCCATACTGCAAACCTATTCTGCTGGTAAAGTGGCTAAGATTCCTTATCTCAGCTTCAGGAACTTCCTAGAATCCTGTCTGGTGACACAAGAGCATTTGCTTAGTATGCTCAAGACTCTGGGTTCCATCTCTACTACCCCACAGAGAAAGACAGCAAGCAAGCAAGAAAGCAAGCAAGCAAGCAAGCAAGCAAGCAAGAAAGAAAGAAAGAAAGAAAGAAAGAAAGAAAGAAAGAAAGAAGAAAGACTTGTGATCCTCCTGCTTCAGCCCCCTAGAGTGCTGAGATTGGCATACAAATCTCTGTTTGAGTTCCTGCTTTCAATTCTTTTGAGAATGTACCTAAAGCGTTGTTTGTTTTGAGGCAAGGTCTCTATATAGCCCAGACTGGTTTCACAATCCTTCTGCCTCAGCCTCCTGAGCCCTGGGATTGCAGGAAGAAAGAAGTTCTGATGTTATACCATAGATAATGTTATGCTAAGTGAAATAAACCAGACACGAAGCTGTGCGTGGTGGTGCACACCTGTAATCCCAGCACTCAAGAAGCTGAGGCAGGAGGATCAATGCTTTGAGGCCAGCCTGGGCTACATAGCAAGACCCTATAAAAAAAAAAAGAGGACAAATATTTAAATGATTCTACTTATATGAAGAATTTGACAACAGTCAAATTCACAGAGACATAAAGATTAGAGGGTGTTTTTGAGGTTATTACTAGAGGCTGGAATTAGGTGGGAATGGGAAGTTATTGCTTAATGGGTACAAAGCTCTTGTTTGGGGTGGTGAAAAAGTTTTTGATAATGGTTGCACAGCATTGTAAATGTAATATCATTGAATTTATACTTTGAAATAGTTTTGTGACTGGACAGGGTCCAAGGAGGTCCCAAAAGCAGAACCTGGACTCACCTTGCCCATGGGGGGCAGGTTGTAGGTTCACCGGCTTTCATCACTTTCAGGATTTGTCAGTAAAAGGCATAAAGGGATTTATTAGGCATAGTTTAAAGGTACGCACTCCGAGAAATAGAGTGCCGGGCCTTAAATGGCAGAGAGGTACACTATAGTCTGGAGCTGGGACTATTTATGAGTATTCGGTGGTGGGAATCAGGAATTTCTGAACTTATAGAGGGTTTGGAAAGCTGAGGCAGGAGGATCACTGAGTGTTAGAGGTAAGCCTGAACTACTTACCTGTAGGAAGACGCTGCCTAAATAAACAAAACAAACTTTATTATATGAGAAAAGTGCCCACTTACAGGTAGAATGATGATGCCCCATTTTTTTCAGGGGAAATGCATGGGCCCAGTGCATTGTATTTTGTTAAAATGAGAGATTTGTTTTTGCCCAAGACATTATTTGAAACCTCTGCATCTGAATCCTCCTGCCTCAGCTTCCCAAGTGCTGGGATTACAGGCATATGCCACCATGCCTGGCAACCTTGAGTAAATTTGATTGTGTCCTGAAGTTGCTGCCTTCCTAAAATCACAATTTTTTTGGTTTTGTTTGTTTGTTTGCTTTTTTTTTTTTTTTTGTGGGTACCGGGGGTCGACCTCAGGACCTCGTGCTTGCCAGGCAGGCGCTTAAGTCGCTGAGCTATCTCACTGGCCCTCTGTTTGTTTGCTTTTTGAGACAGGGCCTTACTATGTAGTTCAGTCTGGTCCTGAACTCCTGGCAATCTTTCTGTCCCAGCTTCCCAAGTGCTGGGGTATAGGCATGTGCCACCACGCTAGGCTAAAAATACAATTTTTAAATTATGATTTTCTTTGTCTCCCTCCTACCTACATTTATTTCTCCTATTCTACCTCAGTTTAAGTTACATTTTTTTTTTTTAATGTGGGTACCGGGCGTCGAACTCAGGATTTTGCTCTTGCCAGCAGGTACTTGTGCCACTGAGCGATATCACCTGCCCTTTTTTTCCTTTATGTGGGTACCGGGAATCGAACTCAGGACCTTGCGCTTGCCAGGCAGGCGCTTATGCTGCTGAGCCATCTCACAGGCCCTTTTTCTTTTCTTTTTTTGAGACAGGGTCTCACTATGTAGTTCAGGCTGGCCTTGAACTCACTATGTAGCCCAGGCTGACCTTGAACTTGCAGTAATCCGCCTGCCTCAGCCTCCCAAGTGCTGGGATTACACATATGCACCCCCATGCCAGCTTGTAAACTGCATATTTAGTTGTATGTAGGTATTTTGCCATAATTAAAAAAAAATTTTAAAAATTGACAATTTTTGGGCCGGTGAGATGGCTCAGAGGCTTAAGCGCCTGCCCGGCAAGCGCAAGGGCCCGAGTTTGACTCCCGGAACCCACATACGAAAAAGGGCCGGTGATATCGCTCAGCGGCACGGGCGCCTGCTGGCGGGCGAGGTCCCGAGGTCGACCCCCTGGTACGCACCAAAAAAAAAAAAAAATATTGACAATTTTTACTTGTCAAAACATACAAAAGAAAACAAAAAGATGACTTACTTTTTTTTCATGGTACTGGAAATTGAACTCAGGGAGTGATAAGCTATGTACCTACATGTCCAACCCTTTTAAATTTTTTATTTTGAGAAACTCAAACTTGTGGCAATCCTCAGCCTCCTGAATGGTAGGATTAGGCTGCACCACCAAGCCATGCTTGATCACTACAATACCCCTATGGGGGGGCTGTCATATCCATTTTACAGATAGGGAAACTGAGACCCTTCAAGGTTAGGCCATTTGCCCAAGGCCATACTGTGAAAGGGTGGCAGAGCTGGGTAGGAAGTCAAGCCCCTGGCTCATTACACAATGCTCCTTTCTCCAAGCCCTTCAAACTGGGTTTGGGCCTCTTTGGAAACAGATTAGGAGCCTGTCTTTCTGTCTTTCTCTTTTGCATTGCTGGGTGCTCCACTGTGGAGCCGCACACCCGGCCTGAGCCTGCCTTGGTAATCCAGGCTGCCTGGCTTCAGTTTGCCCGTTGGCCTTGACCTGGGGCCGTTGTCCGACTCTGCTTTCACCACTGTTGCTCTGCTCAATTTCGATTTTACTTTCCTGGTCACCTTCCTCAGTCCCCATTCAGCCTCCTGGACTGGTGACAGGCTGCCGGAGGCAGGCGGTATCAAAGATGGCTCTAGGTTTTCTGTGATGTGTTATTGGGTGGACGGAGATAGCTGGGAAGGACAGTAGAGGGGTAAGAATGCAAACAGTGTTAAACGTTTGGAGGATTTGTGAGGTAGCTAAGACACTCAAAACTGTACCTAGGATGACATACCGGGCGCTGCTTAGAAGCTGCAGCTCCGGGGCTGGGGAGGAGCCTTGGTCAGTGGCGGCGCTGTGCGGAACCGGCCCCCTGCCTCCCTTCCTCTAGTGTCTGTTGCTCGCCCTTGGTGTGCTTCTCCCATGGGACACCAGGGGGCAGCACGCAGCAGTGGAAAGGCCAGAACCTCAGATCGCAGGACCTGAGCAGGAGTCCTAGATGGGCCCCTGTGCAGCTGCAGCGTGAACATAACTCTCGAACCTCAGCATTTATCATCAAAAATAGGTTTACTTTTTTTTTTTTTTTTTTTTTTTTTGGTCTTTTTGAGACCAAACTTGCAGCGATCCTCCTGCCTCAGTCTCCCAAGTGCTGGGATTACAGGCGTGTGCCACCACACCCGGCAAAGATAGGTTTAATGTGAGGCAGACTAGCACAATGCTTTAAAGAGTGAACTCTCTCTCTCTCTCTTTTTTTCTGTTGTGACAGGGTCTCACTATGTAGTCCAGGCTGGCTTTGAACTCACTATGTAGCCCAGGCTGGACTCAAACTTGTCACGATCCTGCCTCAGCCTCCCGAGTGCTGGGATCACAGGTGTGCACCACCACGCCTGGCTAGAGTGTGATGAGTGTGATTCTGAA
This sequence comes from Erethizon dorsatum, assembly GCA_028451465.1. Lineage (NCBI taxonomy): Eukaryota > Metazoa > Chordata > Mammalia > Rodentia > Erethizontidae > Erethizon > Erethizon dorsatum. Next base: position 114,894,549 of record CM051827.1, on the reverse strand, counting down.
ACTGAGGGCCTGAAACTCTCTTCTACCATTCTCTGGCTCATGAGTTTGGCTAAGCGTCGAAGTTCTCTGTGCTTCAGATACCTGTAAAGTAGGGGGAATGCAGTAGGCTCTCCTTGTTTGCAGTTTTGCTTACCCATCAGTCACAGTCAGAACTTTTTTTTTTTTTTTTTATGTGGGTACCGGGAGTCAACCTCAGGACCTTGCGCTTGCCAGCAGGCACTTGTGCTGCTGAGTGATATCACTGGCCCTTTTTTTTTTCCTTTATGTGGGTACTGGGAGTCGAACTCAGGACATCGCACTTGCGGGGCAGGCGCTTATGCTGCTGAGCTATCTCATCGGCCCACAGTCAGAACATATTAAAGAGAAAATTTCAGAAATAAACATTTCATAAGTTTTAAATTGGGTACTATTCTGAGTAGTATGAAGAAACAGCAGGGTGTCAGGGTGAGACGTGGTCATCCCTTTGTCCTGCATATCCATGCTGGGTATGCTGCCTGCCTGTTAGCCACTTGGTAGCCATCTCGGTTGTAAGGTCCATTGTCCTAGTATCAAAGGACTTGTGGTCAAATAACACTTATTTTACTTAATAGCCCCAAAGGGCACAGGTAGTCATGTTGACAATTTGGATATGCCAAAGATGAGACATAAGTGCTTATTATTGTTATTGTTATTTTGAGACAGGGTCTCACCATGTAGTTCAAGCTGGCCTTGAACTTGCAGTGAACCCTCTGCTTCAGCCTCCTGAGTGCTGGAATTACAGGTTTGTGCCACCACACCTGGTTCATAAGTGCTTCTGTTAAGTGAAAATTCTTGACTTAAGGAGAAGAAAAAAGTCACACACTGAAGTTGCTAAGATCTACAGCATAATAAGATTTTTTTTTTAAAGTACTAGGCACTGAACTCAGGGCCTTGTGCATGCTAGGCAAGTGTTCTACCCCTGATCTAAAGCCTCATTTCTCTCACAGTGAGATATTTTGGGAGACATTTATATAACTTTTACTATTATAGCTAGGGTTTACTATTTGAGGTCTCAGACATCCCTGAGGGTCTTTTTTTTTTTTTTTTTTTGTGGGTACCGAGGGGTCGACCTCAGGACCTCGCGCGCCAACAGGCGCCCGTGCCACTGAGCGATATCACCGGCCCCTTTTCCGTATGTGGGATCCGGGAGTCGAACTCGGGCCCTCGCGCTTGCAAGGCAGGCGCTTACGCCACTGAGCCATCTCACCGGCCCCGGGTCTTTTTTTTTTTGAGACAGTGTCTTGCTATGTAGCCCAGGCTGGCCTTGAACTCACGGTGATCCTCCTGCCTCAGCCTTCCGAGTGCTGGGATTACAGGCATGTGTCACCACAGCTGGCATCCCTGAAGGTTTTGCGGATAAGGGAGGAAGACTAGAATAGTTCCGTGTGGTGACTACAGCAGAGCCAGCACACCACATGGTAAATGCTATAGAGGTGTTAGCGATTTTATATCAGTGCCTTCTTTTTCGCCACCTCAGCTGTTCCCAGGCCAGGACTCTCAAAGGCAAAATCACTGCCTTTCAGAATAAGCAGAACAAATTACTGTTATTGACCATCCCTGCCTGCTATGGGTTAGGCACATGATGTGACTTATTCTCTTTAATCCTTGCAGTAACTCAACGAGCAGATCCCAAACGCCCATTTTATAGCTGAAGAAGCAGAGGCTCTGACACTTAAGCCACTTGTCCAAGTCACACAGCTAAGTGACAGTGTTGCAGAACTGGTACCAAACTGCAAGGAAGACGCCCCACACTGAGCATTTACGCCGGCGGGCTGTTGGGAACCAGTTCCAAATCACCAGCCCAGAGTCAGCTTTGAGTACAGTTTATATGGGTTTGCGAGCACCAAGTAAAAATTCTTGGAAGCATGGTGGGTTTCTATTGGGTCACATTAACTATAGAGTGGTGCCCTGTTGTGGGGCAGAAAGCCCTTGAAATATGTCATAGAAACAGAATATATTTTTGGATGGGAAAGTACAGTCAGTAAAACTGGAGGGGGTCAGACTGACCTGAGTCAGGCCATTCTGAGAAAAGCAGCTGTGTGCGATACAGGGCGGGTCAGGGCTCAAGGCTGTCTGGGTTTTGTGGTCTAGCTACATGATGGACTACATGAGTACATCTCGTCCTAGTATAGTATCAAACTGCTAGTTAGCTTTAAAATTTCTGTCACAACAGAACCCAGAGCTGAGCCTAAGTTCATTCTGGTCCAGAGCCTGAGTGCTCTACAGTGGTTCCCTTGGATACCCCAGAAACTGGGTCCTGGGCTTTGGCCTCAGACCTCAGAAGAATGGAAGGCTCTCCCTGAAGAATTCCCTTCTAGCCAGGAGTGATGGCACATGCCAGGAATCCTAGCCACGCAGGAGGCTGAGGCAGGAGGATTGCAAGTTTGGGCTAGCCTGGATAGTTTAGTGAGACCCAGTCTAATAAATAAATAAATAAATAAATAAATAAGAAGTAAAAAGTGCTTGATGTCTGTAATCCCAGCACTTGGGAGGCTGAGGCAGGAGGATTGCTGTGAGTTTGAGGCCAGCCTGGGCTACATAGTGAGTTCAAGTCCTGGCTGAACTGCATAGTGAGACCCTGTCTCAAAAAAAAAAAAAAAAAAAAAAAAAAAGAAAAAGAAAGAAAAGAAAAGAAAAGAAAAAGGCTTGAGATGTAGCTCAGCATTGCCTGAGTTCAATCTCCAGTAATGCAGAAAAGCAAGCAAAGAAGCAAGCAAGTATTCCCTTTCATAATCAATTCCAATTTTGCCTTCCATACCTCTTTCCTCAGATAGAATTTTCTGGATATAGATAGATAGATAGTTTTTTTTTTTTTTTTTTTTTTTTTTTGTGGGTACCGGGGGTTGACCTCAGGACCTCACATGCCAGTGGGCGCCCGTGCCGCTGAGCGATATCACCGGCCCTTTTCTCGTATGTGGGTTCTGGGAGTCGAACTCGGGCCCTTGCGCTTGCCAGGCAGGCGCTTACGCCGCTGAGCCATCCCACCGGCCCTTTTTTTTTTTTTTTTTTTTTTTTTTTTTTGAGACAGGGTCTCACTATGTAGCCCAGGCTGGCCTTGAACTCACTATGTAGCCCAGGCTGGCCTCAAAGGTATGGTGATCCTCCTGCCTCAGCATTCCCAGTGCTGGGATTACAGCCATGTATCACCTTGCTCGGCTCAATTTCCTGGAATTTTAAATGGAATAAACAGAATGGAACCAACTGAAAGTGAATCCAGCTGGGTGAAGGGAGCCAAACAGTGTAGGATAAGGCAGAATTGACAGGTGTGAGTTGAGGCGTCTCAGCTCCTCTGATTGGTCAGGTTATCTGTACAGTACAGGCAGTGGGTCACTGGCCTCTCAGAGTTGCCTCTCCCCTTTCCTTCATTGGCCAGAAGATGGTGTATCTGGGAGGCTGAAGCAGGGGGGTCTAGGAGTTACCCGGGAGGTTGAGGGCAGGTGAGCTGGGCTCTGGGAGGTGAATGCTGTGGGTAGAGGTGCAGGCAGAATTTGAGGAGCTGGGAGTAGGAGTCTCTGGAACTCTAGGTTGCACTGTTGGATGGGAAGCCACTTGGGTCCACTGGAAACTGGGTACCCCTGGGCTCCCTGGTTTTAGCTTACGATGCACTGAGATGCTGGGCTTGGAGAGAGCCACAGGCAGAGGAATTGTCCTATACCAGGTGGAGGCATGGGCTGCTTCTTTGGTCCTGAATTGTTTTCTGTACCCAATAGAACAATTTCCACAGAGTCCTTGTGCTCAGTTTCATCCAACCCCCTCACCCACTGAGGAGCAAATGAGGCCTGGGAAGTGAATGGACTTAGCTGAGGTCACACAGTGAGCATTGGGTCCCAGTGAAGGTCACTGCACTCTTGGAGCCTCAGTTTCCTCTTCTGTGAATAACATTCCTGATGAGGGGACATTTCAGCTAAGGACACAAAGACCCACACAGAAAGATCATGAGCAAGAGTCTTCCAGGCAGAGTAAGGAGCAGGTGCAAAGGCCCTGTGGTGGGGATAAGCTTGTCGTGTTTGGGATCCAGGAAGGAGGCCAGCGCTGCTGAAGTGCAGTGAGCAAGGTGGGGAAACTGCAGAGGGGGATGAGGGACAAGCAGTAGCCTATCCCACAGGGCTCCGAAGACCCTGAGCCTGTCTTGTAATCCAAGTGAGATGCCGGGCCCGGACATGGTGAGAAGTAGTCAGATCTACAGTGGATCCCGGAAGTGGGTCCCACAGGACTAGATGTGGAAGGCAAGGGAAGAAAGGACTCAGGCTGTCTCTTGTTTCAATTTTCTATTGTGGAGAAATAAACTACCCTCAACATAGTGTCTTAAAACAACCATGATATATTATTTCTGAAAATCTTGTGCTTTGTCTGGGGTCTCTGGTGTGGCCACGTTCTGTGGGTGCTCGGCCAGGGCTGGATTGTCCAAGACGGCTCCCCCTGCTCCATGGCTTCGTCAGAACTCTCGGTGGCCTGTGAGAGCACAGAGCTGGCTCCCAAGAGGGCCAAGGCCCAGGGTGCAAGTGCTCCTTGAGCCACTGCTTGCTTCATGCTTCTGAGGTCCCATCGTCCAAAACAAATCCTCCAGCTAAGCCCAGACCTAACGTAGGACCGGACTGCATAAGGACACAGATACCTGGAGGCCTGGCTCATCGGAGGCCACCGGAGGAAGCATTCAATATAGCACCCTGGGTCTGCAGCCTGAGGAAATGGGTGGAATCCAAGGGTAGAGAAGTGTGGGCATCTGCCCGAGGTGCGTGTCCTGCCCCAGGACCTCCCAGTTAGGCCTGGGGTGGGGTGGGGGGTCCAGGCTGGGGTGAGGTGGGAGTGGGGACAGTGATCAAGGTAGAAAAGCTGAGAAGTCTCATGTGCTCCTCCTCCAGGCCTTGCCCTGGGCAGTTAGAGAGGAAAGGCTTGACATGTGACCAGGGGAGCCCAAGCGACACTGGGTGGCAGGCCACAGCCAGAGTCCCAACATAGTGAGAGGCTTAGTGCTGCTCTGGAAGGTCATCCAGGGCCCTTTGGGGTCCAGAGAGGGACTCTGGAGTGCATCCCAATGGAGGTGACCAGACAGTGGGGCTGGAGCCGAGAGAGCCAGCCACCTCCTAGCCCTGGCAGTGATGGGCTGAGAGCTTCACAATACCTCCTGTGAAGACCGACTGCAGACAGTATTGTTCCCATTGTCTGGATGAGCAAACTAAGGCTCTGAGGAGAAAAGTACTTCAGATTGGACTCCTTGTCTTCTTGGCTTCCTTTCACCCTGTGCAATTCTTGCCAAAATCATAGAGAAGGTGAGGGAGAGGAGGGCTCTCTCCTGAGCCAGGGTGAGAGGAGCTGTGGTTGGGTTTGTGCCACCTCCCCTAAGGAAGCCCCATCTTTGCTCACTGTGGGCAAAGCCCCATGAGGAAACCTAGTAGGAGGTGGTGAAATGGACGGAGGGGAGCAGACCCAAGCTGGTCCTCAAGGAGCCCTAGTCGAGGTTGAGCCCCAGCTTTGCCCTCAGGTCTCCCCTGTGCGATCCCACCCCTGTGAGCACCTGTCTGGGGGCCAGGTCTTATCTGAGGACTCCCGTCAAGGGGGATGGATGATGGAGAGTGTGTTCATCAGTTTTCCATCCCTTAACAAACACTGGAGATAATCAACTTACAAAGAGAAAGGCTTATTTTGGATCATAGTTTAGAGGTTCCTTTGGGCCTGTGGCAGCACATCACGGTGGGAACACATAGTAGAGCAGTCCAGGAAGTGAGGAAGTGAGAGAGAGTCAGGAGCTGAGGTCCCACTTTTCCCTTAAGGGTGCATCCCCAGCGACCTGAGGACCTCGCACTAGGCCCCATCTTTTAGTTTCCAACACCTCCCAACAGAACCAAGCCGGGACACATGGGCCCTCGGAGGATATATATCCAAGTCATAGTGGAGAGGGGAACTGTGGAGGTCAGATGTCATAGGACAGGGCCAGAGAAAATGTGGGGTGTCTCTGGCTAGGTCTGAGCAAGATTCCCTTGCAAGTAGGGAATGGAGGTAGTTGTTAGGTTTAGCCCTGGGAGGGGATAGAAGGGAGGCTGGGGACTTGGAGCCTGGTCCCAGCTTAGCCTCTGGCCAAATGAGCTTGAGCTTATCCATGCTTCTGGGCTGGTCCCAAGGGTGCCCAGGCTCTGCCACGGGAACCGTCTGGCCAGGAGCTCAGTAATATCCTGGCCTCCCAAGGAGAGAAAGGCAGCCCCACATCCGACACTAGCCTGAGCCCTGCAGTTCCTCCCTCAGCTTGTCTGGGGCCAATGGGTGCAGCCACTATGTTGCAGCCTTAGACATGGGAAGAGGGGGATGGAAAGAGAAGGAGAGGCAGGGGAGGTCCTGGCATCTGATGTGCTCCCAGCAAAAGACAGACACAGCCTCTTTCCTTGCATTCAGAGTGCTCTGTAGCTGGGCTTGGAAGTGGCCATGAAAAACAGCAGTGTGTGTGTGTTTGTATGTGTGTGAGAGAGAGAGAGAGAGAGAGAGAAAGACAGACAGACTGACTGGGAGAGAGGCAGACAAAAGGTGGGCACAGAGACCTAGAGGTTCCAAAAGAGACAAAAAGGAGGAGAAAGGCAGAAGCTGATGTAGTGGGTATGGATATTACGGATACTGGTGCACACATTCAGTGGGCAACAAATGGGCTATCTATTTTTTTTTTTTGGTGGGTACAGGGGGGTCGACCTCAGGACCTCGCGCACCAGCAGGCGCCCGTGCCGCTGAGCGATATCACCGGCCCCTTTTTCATATGTGGGTTCCGGGTGTCAAACTCGGGCCCTCGTGCTTGCCGGGCAGGTGCTTAAGCCGCTGAGCCATCTCACCGGCCCTATTCTCATTTTTTTTTTTTTACTTTTCCTTTCTTTCCTTTTCCCCTCCCCTCTCTCTTGTTCCCCTCCCCATTTGGACATCTTCCTCCTATTTCACAATACCTATTATACATTTTGGTCCTTATTTACACTTTTGGTCTCTCACACCAGAGAAACAATGCAGTATTTACACATGTGTCTGATTTGTTTCACTTAAGAGTATGGACTCAAGGTGCATCCATTTTCCTAGAAATGTCTCGAGCATATCCTTCTTTATGGCAGAGTAGTATTCCATTGTATAAAAATACCACATCTTCTTTATCCATTCACCAGTTGATGGGCACTTGGGTTGTTTCCAAAATGTGGCTATTACAAACAGTGCCACTATAAACATAGGTGTGCATATATCACTGTGGTATGATGCTTTAATTCTTTTGGGAAGATACCCAGGAGGGGAATGTCTGGATCAAATATAACCTCTAATCCTAGATTTTTGAGAAATCTGCACACTGATTTCCACAGTGATTGCATCATGCTACACTCCCACCAACAGTGGAGAAGGGTTGCTTTTCCCCACAGCCCCTCCAGCATTTGTTATTCATTGATTTCTTGATAGCCATTCTTTCTGGGGTGAGAGGGAATCTCAGTGTCATTTTAATTTGCATCTCTCGAATGACCAGGGATATTGAACATTTTTTCATATATTTATTTGCTGTTTGCATTTCTTCATCTGTGAAGTGTGTATTCATCTCAGATGCCTGTTTTTGGATTGGGTCTTTAAATTTGGGAGAGTCTTTCTTTTTGAGTTTTTTATATGTCCTTGATATAAATCCATTGTCTGAGGAACAGCTGGCAGACATTTTTTCCCACATTGTGGGTTGTCTCTTCACTCGGTTGGTAGTTTCTCTTGTTGTGCAAAAGCTTTTTAATAAGATGTGATCCCAGTTGTTGATTCTTTGTGATAGTTCCTGTGCAATCATGGTTTTATTCATAAAGTCCTTGCCTACACCAATGTCTTCAAGAGTTTTACCTATTCTATCTTTCAGCAGATTTAATGTTTCTGTTTTAATATTTAGAACTTTGATCCATTTCGAATTTAGTTTAGTGCATCCCCATGATGTTTCTCCCTTAGAAACCATGGACTGTGCTCGCTTCGGCAGCACATATACTAAAATTGGAACGAGAAACCATGGACTGAATCCCCTGAAACTGTGAGCCAACTTAAACCTCTCCTCCTTTAGGTTGTTGGTGTTGGGTATTTTGTTCCAGCAATGGGAAAGCTGACTAATACAATTGCTAAGTTGCCTGCACTGGGCTGGAACTTTCTATCTTCCTGCTTCAGCCTCCCTGGATCTGGGTTACAGGTATGACCCACCACACCAAGCTGCAGTGCTATTTTTTTTTTTTTGTGGGTACCGGGGGGTCGACCTCAGGACCTCGGGCTCCTGCGCGCCCATGCCACTGAGCGATATCACCGGCCCCTTTTTCGTATATGGGTTCCGGGAGTTGAACTCGGGGCCTCGCGCTTGCCGGGCAGGCGCTTAAGCCGCTGAGCCATCTCACCGGCCCTGCAGTGCTATTTTTATTTTTATTTTTTTTGTGGGTACCCCAAATTGCAAGACATCTGATGTGCCAACTTCATGTTCCCCAAAATCAAAGAATGAATTCACAGGAACAATGGAGGTTAAGAGTAGGAAATTTTATTGAGGGAGAGATAGCTCCTGGCTGAGAGGGATAGAGAGGGGGCCTGGAAAGTGGATTGCCCATGAGCCCACTTCTCAAAGGAAGTTTTATAGAGCAAAATCATGAGGTGGGTGCAACGTGGGACAAAACTATGATCAACCAATCAGATTACAAGTATAGTCACTTAGTTCAATGATCCAATGGGGAAGCAAGTCATGTAGCAAGTGTGCATGGAAAGGTTGGGTCAGGAGGTCCTGGTCACCCACCCAGGTGACTGATGCCTATTTAGAATATCAATCATTATAGTTTATCCTTCGGGAAGCCAAGTAGGTATAGTAATTCTTTGTCTTGAGGCCTGGCTTTCAGCAGATGTGCCTCCAGCCACAGTTGTAATGTGTTCTTATCATCTGCACTAGGCCCATCCTTCGAGGGCCTAGTCCTGTCTGACTGCCTATAATATTTCTACCTGAATTAGCTGTCTGTAATACCCACACCTGTAATCCTACCACTCTGGGAGGCTGAGGCAGGAGGATAACAGGTTTGAGCCCCGCATGGGCAAGTTAGTGACTTAGCCAGATCTTGTCTAAAAATGAAAAGTTAAAAAAAAAATTAAAGTGCTGGGGATGTAGCTGAGTGTGAAGGCCCTGGGTCCAATCCTCAGTACTGAAAAAAAACAAAAAAGACACTGCTACAATTTTTTGTTTATTTTTGAGACAAATTCTCACTATGCACTTCAGGCTGGCTTTGAACTCACTATGGAATGCAGGCTGGCCTTGACCTTGATATAGGGGAAATACTAGATGTCAGATACACTGAGTTCATGTTCCCTAAAGTTGAAGAATGAATTCTAAGGAACAATGGAGTTTAACAGTAGGAAAATTTATTGGGGAAAAGGAATGGGAAATAGGAATAGCTCCTGAGAGACAGGAGGGGTCTTGAACAGGTTGCCAATGAGCCTACTTCTGAAAGGAAGTTTTACAGAGCAAAATCATGAGGTGGGTAAAATGTGGGTCAAAATTATAATTAACCAATCAGATTGAAAGTACAGTCACTTAGGTAATATTGGTCCAGTGGTAGCAAGGGCATATGGGTGACATCATTAACCTTGGTCGACAATCTGTAGTCTTAGTCTTGTCTTTAGTCTTAGTCTTAGTCTTAGTCTTAGTCTTAGTCTTAATAGGTGGGAGAGGATGACCCACTCCTAATGAGATAAGGGGAAATCCCAAAAGGGTGATACCAATAATCTCAAGCTTCTGTATATCTCTTAGGGAAGCATGTAAATCTAACCATAGTGACTTTAATCTTCAGATGTGCCTCCAGCCACAGTCCTGATGCATTCTCATCTTCTGCACTGACTTCCTCGAGGGCCCAGCCATCTGACTGCCTACTATATTTCTACCTAACTTAGCTGTCTGTAATATTCCTCCCTCTGAAGAGGTTAGGGGAGAAAGGGTGTAGTTTTCATCTAGCTGCTTTGTGCTGAGAAGGGTCAGTGTAGGGGAAACACAGTCAGTGGCCTCCTCCACAGAGCTAATCTAATGGGCCTTGGCTAGAAGTCATATTGCAGTTTAGCAATTATGAATTCCATTTACAAGGTTGATCTAGTGGATCTGGTAAAAGGAGTCTGGCACCTTTTTTGGTAAAAGGGAAATTCTCAAGATGAACTGGATGCTGCAACAGCTGCTCTTTTGGGTTTAGGTTGTTCCTTCATGGAATCCATGCCTGGAGAAGCCATGAAGTTTGAAGTGCTTGGCTACCTCCAGGTAATCAGCTAAGAGACCTAAGCTTTCCTCAGCTCCCAAGCCCAACTGGTCGAAGGGGGACATCAAGTTTCCCACCAACACCTCACTGCTCAGGAAGCTCATCTCAGCCATGTTGTGGGGCTTTGCTGGAATCGAGAAATGTACTTAATTTGAAGATGTCTTTGTTGATTACAGCAATGCTGCTGCTGGATGCCGTGAAAAGCACCATGGCTTAAGCCACTGGGGGTTGCTGCTGCGGAGCCTGATGCTGCTGCTGCCACTGCAAAGACCAATGCTGCTGCAGGCACTACTGTCTCTAATATGCCATGGTGGTCGAGCAACCTGCGCAAGTAGAGAGGAAAGGAGAGATAGGATCACAGAGAGCACTACATTTATGGCTAGGCAGAACAGAAAATCCACTTGTTGATTCTTGTCCTCTTGGGTCCAGCAATCTCCCTGCTCAGGAGGTCGGGTGACTCACCAAAGCTGTAGGATCTTATAGAAAATGTTCCCTCATGCCCTGGGTCCTCATTGACCAAAATATTGGCTGTGCTCTTAGCCCAGTTACCTTTCTAGTTCTAGTCTCTAAACTTTAGTTGTTGAACACCCAGAGGAGAAGATCAGTGATATTAGTATTGCAGTGGGAGCAGTGAGTTTTATCTGGATATCAAGCACTTCAAAATATAAAGTATAGCTGGAGGACTGTTATTTCTTACCTATCATGGTTGTTTTAATAGTTGAATCCCTGCAGAATGTTAACAAACAGCAGTTATATAATTTTTATAGAGAAAACTTGAGATCAGAAGCCACACATAGTATTTTATTTATTTATTTATTTATTTATTTATTTATAGACAGGGTCTTGCTGTGCAGTCAAGGCTGGCCTTGAACTCACTATGTAGCCCAGGCTGGCCTCAAACTCACTGCAATCCTCCTGGCTCAACCTCCTGAATGCTGGGATTACAGGCATCCACCATCACACCAGGCCACACATAGTATTTTAGCATGTCATCATGATGACATTATCTTTGTAATACACTTAAATGTCCATTTTAGGATAGAATAGCCTTTTTACTCAAACATCTCCATCTGATCACAAGACATTAAATGACGTAAAGAAACTCTCACCTAATTTGTTATCCTTCAGTTGGATGCTGTCCAAGGAGAATGCACTTGTCTATAAATGTACCTTAGAAGTTTATAATGTGTAGCCTTTAATTTTTAGTCTGTGACATTGTTTGTACTGCTCAGTCCCTGAGCATCTCTATGTGTAGTGACACATATACAACATACACATCACATAAGTTCTAAAAAACTATCATTTGACTGGTGATCTCATGCTGGCTTGACATGTACCTCTTATTACACGTAGCTGGAGCACAAGAGAAAGGCAGATATTTGAATCCAGGAAAAGGTTATTACTATAAACAATCTTAGTTTTGCATCTTAGAAGACATCTATACCCAGAAGGCATGAATACAATTAGTCCACCATGAAATTAGCAATAATAAGTGTCACAGCTATATGAAAACCTTTTCTTTTAACTTAGTTTTTTTTTTTTTTTTTTTTGGTGGGTACCGGGGGTCAACCTCAGGACCTCGTGCGCCAGCAGGCGCCCGTGCCGCTGAGCGATATCACCGGCCCCTTTTTTGTATGTGGGTTCCGGGAGTCGAACTCCGGCCCTCGCGCTTGCCAGGCAGGCGCTTAAGCCACTGAGCTATCTCACCGGCCCCTTAACTTAGTTTTGTATCAAGAGCATCTTTTAATAAAACCATATTGTTTTACCCACAGAAAGCTTAACCTTTTGATAATAACCGAAATAAACATATCACAATAATATGTTTAGTAATGTTTATTGGGGTGTGTCTCCCATAAGGTTATGGAAATATTGGGGTCTCCTTAGTGAAAAAAGACTGGAAGAAAGTATTTCCAGGCAGCTTCTCCTTTATTCACCAGGGGGAGTCCTGTCCAGAAGTTTTCCTTAAACATAAGGGGTCCCTATTTAATTATCTTAACAAAATTTTGATGACCTATGAGAACCAGATCATAACAATTAACACATTATTTTTGACCAGTGAAAGATTCCTGAGTAATTGTACACGGACAACAATATTCACTGCATTTTTAAAACTTAGTCTTGACATCATTTTGATCAGCTGGCAACCTGGGAGGAAACATGTCCTTAACTCTCATGACATTGGTGGATAACCCCACTTAAGTTATAGACAAATATTTTAAAAATCCAAAAAAGGCAAAAAGAAGAAAAAATTGTTTTTTTTTTCCTCAAAGTAGAAATGTGTCTTTTATTTTAATTTTAAAATAGCAGGCTGCCTAATCGACCCAGACCACAGGGAAAGCACGAATGAGCAGGAAAGGAGGTGGGAGTACACAGACTGCACTGCCAAGAGGATACCTGGCTTGGCTTCAGGTTCTCTTCATTCTTTTTTTTTTTTTTTTTTGTGGGTACCGGGGGGTCAACCTCAGGACCTCGTGTGCCAGCAGGCGCCCATGCCACGATATCACTGGCCCCTTTTTCGTATGTGGGTTCCGGAGTCGAACTCAGGCCCTTGCGCTTGCTGGGCAGGCGCTTACGCCACTGAGCCATCTCACCGGCCCTCTCTTCAGTCTTAGTACAGGAACAATAGGCAATAAAATGGAAAAACATCACTTATTATGTGTCACTAGCATAGCCTATAAAAATGGAAAGAATTTTAGGGATAACTATACTTCCTCCTCAAGCGACCTAAGGGAAATCATTGTTTAAAGAAATCTTTTAACTGTAATAAGAATACTCCCTTCCAAAACAATAGTCTGAGAAAGAAAAAGCAGGTAGCTATTTTAAGTTTCATGCAGATTAAATATATTTATGTAATAACTTTTCAACTAACTTTTATGTATAGAAAAATGTCTTCCTTCATCCTCCAAAATCTCATGTAGAAGAATGAAAGCTATCATCCGTATTGCAGGTGAAAAACAAAGTAGAAAAAAGATTGAATGATTTATAGAATAGGTTATGCCGTTACCACACTGGGAACAAAGCCTAACCAGCTCCTCCACAAGTATGTCATAGACACATCAATATCAGTGAAGTCATTACATGCTGAACCTGGTCTTATCTTCAAACATAAATTAGAGGAATGGGAGGCACTTGATAAAAAACACTTGAAATCACAGGGCCCAGAAGTCTAACCAAGTGGTAGAGTGCTTGTATACCATGCATGAGGCCCTAGCACCTCTAAAAAGAAAAAGAAAAAAATTCAGAATCCTCATTCTAGAATTCCTTAAATTCTATTTTTCAACATTTAATAGGTATGCTAATTTAAAGTTTCTAGTTAAGAAACCGTTCACTGGGCCGGGGATATAGCTCAGTGGCACAGGCGCCTGCCTGGCAAGCGCAAGGTCCTGTGTTTGATTCCAGGTACAAAAAAAAAAAAAAAAAAAAAAAGACAGAAAAAGAAACTGTTCACCAGTGAGGTGAGAAGCACCATGAGAAAATAATAAAGGGCAAAGACAGAGGCTGGGTCTTTTATAATGTTGTTTAGCCACTATACTGATTCTAGGACCACCTACCTCCAGACTTCCTGTAGCGAGAGATAAGTAAGTGTCCGATTTTTTAAGTGAAAGAAGGAAGGGAGGAAGCAAAAGAGAGGAATAAGTCACAAAGTTTTATGTAGGACTCATAAAAATATCTTTTCTTTTTCTTGGAACACAAATGGTTGAAAACTTGAGCCTTCTAAAGATCCAGGTATGAATACTGAGCTACCAAGATACACAAAGCAGAAGTATCTGGAAACATTTGGCTACCTGTAGTCTTCTGCAAGATCACAAAGTACTAAAAATTCTTTGACCTTTCCAACCAGATGTTCATGCTTGTCTTTAAAGTCTTCATTAACATCCCATATTAAATAGGTACCTCTTGTAGATACTCAAAGTTGGTTTTCAGTGTCCTATGCAGGAGTCAGCTTTCATGCTTAAAGTGCAGCTTCTCTAAATATTCAAGAGGGATGCCTTGCTCTTCAGTTCTTTCTTGTAAACGTATCCTACTCAAGCATTTCTCTGGAGCAGCTCAAAGATAAATGATTCCATCCAATTCAAGACTTTGGCCATGGGCTGGTGAGATGGCTCAGCGGCTTAAGCGCCTGCCTGGCAAGCGCGAGGGCCCGAGTTCGACTCCCGGAACCCACATACAAAAAATGGGCCGATGATATTGCTCAGCGGCACGGGCGCCTACTGGTGCTTGAGGTCCTGAGGTCGACCCCTGGTACCCACAAAAAAAAAAAAAAAGACTTTGGCCAAATTGATTATTCATCCTGTCATTCCAGTCTTGATATATTGTCCACTCTGTCTCATTCATGCAGTCAGATTCATACAAATTAGATGCAAAAATGTACCTGTCACTATACACAGGTCATTCAAAAAATAACACAGGTTTCTCTGCATCTTTGAGCTTGCTACTGACAGAGTGAGCTGAGCACATATTTGACTGAGACGGGCGTACAACTGGAAATTTAAAGACTATCGTTCAGGTTTTTCGTACATCATCTGAAGAACATCCCACCACTTTTCTGAGAGGTTGTCCGTTCCCATGTTCCCTTCGATGGAGACCTTCTTGACGCAGGCGCCCTCAGAGCTGGGCACAGGGGATGGGCAGACTCTCTTGGGTGGGGTGGCCATTCCTATGGTGCTAAGGCCTGGCATGTCTGCTCGGAGGGCGGGAAGGAAGGGTGTGGGTGCCGAGCTCGTGTGCAGAACTGGTCTCCACATGCTGAAAAAATTGTTGAGCTCAAACAAAACAGCTGTAAGAAGGATAGTCACAGCTGATAGCCAAAACTGCTGTTTTGATAGCCACATGTAACCGTTTTCTCTAAAAGGACAGACTGTTAAAGGTAATTTTAACTATTTTCGGTGTGTAGGGGGGTGCGGTGCACAAACCAGATTTAGAAAATTGAACTGATAATCAAAGAACCTGAAGGGGTGCTTTTTAACATTTTGAAAGAGAGTGAGAGAGAATATGAAAGTGTTTCAATTATATTGTTTAGGGCTTACTTTTTATTAAATGACTCTGAATCAAAAGTTCTAAAATCCCAGTCTTCAAGAGAGATCTATCACCTCTGGGGACAGACAGAAACAAGTAATAGTCCAGAAGAAATCTCAGCCCTAGGACAAAGAGGTCTTTGGACATATTGGGTGCTCTATCCAGTCACGTAGGTAACTTCCCTCTATAGCAGTGCTGGCTAGGCTCTATTAAACCCACTCTAAATATGTGTCCCCGAGTATCTGTAATACACTTAAGAACAGAAACAGATTAAACTCTGTTCCCATTGTCTCTCATTAGAAGTCAATGTTTGATTTAAGCATAACATTATATCTTTCCAGTCTAGTTCAGAGGTCCGAATAAGTCCTTTAAAGACCTCAGTGGGGCTGAGGATATAGCTCAGTGGCACAAGCACCTGCCTGGCAAGAGCAAGGTCCTGAGTTCAATGCCTGGTACCAAAAATAATGTACTCCTCACAGTTATTTGAAAACTTTCATAGATCTTGCCTGATCTGTTTTAGGTTACTGAGAGAAAAGACGCATGAATGCGGGTACTCCCCATTTACTTCTGTAAGGGACATTGTCCTTGAGGAGCTTGAGTAAAATCAGCTAAGGATGGATATAACCCTATGAGGCTTCAGTTATGGCTGACCTTGAAGCTCTACCCTAAAGACCCAAAGGGCAAGTAGGGGAAGCCTCAGACTCAGTGATAGTGGGCGAGGCTTTGATTAAAATTGTCTTGGAAACCTCATCCTCAGGTTCCAAAGGTCAAGGAAGGGTAACCTCAGGCTCAGTGATAGTGGATGCCTTAAGGGCTAGAGGTGTCTGGTTTTCCTATGGCTTACATTTACATTCTGAACACAAATAAGGATTACTTTTTAGTGCAAAGAAAGTCTGAACATAAGGCAATTTTGACCATTTTTCCTCTTTCTTACATACAATTCTAGTTGTGAAACAGCATCATAATCAATACTTCCCTCTGTATTCTATGTTGGCTCTAGGAGGTAGGCAGGCCATGCTCAGGTGCAGAAAAATGGTAAACTGTTCTTTTTCAACACGTGAGGGTCAAACCTCCACCAGTGCTTAAGAATACATTTCAGGGCCGGTGAGATGGTTCAGTGGCATAAGCACCTGCCTGGCAAGTGCGAGGGCCTGAGTTCGACTCCCGGAACCCACATACGAAAAAAGGGCCGGTGATATCGCTCAGTGGCATGGGCGCCTGCTGGTGCACGAGGTCCTGAGGTCGACCCCCGGTACCCACACACACACAAAAATAATAATACATTTCAAAGGCATAAAGGATGTTGACATTGAGCTGCCCAACAAAATGCAAAAAGAAATTATCAGTGCCACTTTAATTTCTATTTGATTTCTTATACCCTCAAGGCATCCCTCGAGTAGATTCCACTTCAGGGCAGATGGATACCATCTGGAGAGAAACCAAGATAAAATTTGACCAGCCTATCCACACTTGTACTGGTGTATAATTTTATCTTTCCAGGGAACTCATGTACTTACTCCTATAGGTGTTTTATATAAGCACATTATAATTGGTCTCAGTTGTAATGGCTATGTTTAAAGAAGGAAGCATTGCTTAGCACTAAACCACTGCTGTATAGTTCTTTGAAAGAGAGGGCAAATACCAAAAAGTGAGTTAGAAGTAGTTGGAGCACTTCTCAGCCTGCAAAGGAGATCACCTCTAGAGATAGACAGTCAGGTAAAAATGACTCAGAGAAAAATCCTGCCCTGGGGCTTAGGGTGAAGAAGTCTCTAAGGCATTCCTGCTATCTACCTAATTACCTAGGCAACTTTTTCTAGCAGCAAGACAAGGCTACACTTTTTTAAAAAGTCCATTTAAAAATTTTTACATCTCTGAAGCTCATAGGTTAAACTTATATCCATCACCCAGCAATCACCATTCACATATTAGTAAAGGCACATTTATTAGTCTTGTACACATACATGAAAGAAGAGAAAAGCTGGCTAAAATCTCTTTTTTACTCCTAGTTAGCATATGCAAAGCACAAATGTAAATCATTCCCCATGATAGCTACTTTCCTCCATGAAAGGCAAAAAGTTGTTGCAAGCTGGAGATCTAACAATGAGGTGGTTCTAAAGTTAACTCCCAGCAAGTTGGAGAAAACATAGGGGAAGTTTCTAACTTACTAGCAGAGAGAGAAAAGTACAATAGATAAGTGGAGATTTTTCTGCTGGCTACGCAGTCAGGCTGTCAGGACTCAGCTTCCACTGAGGAAACTTTGGGTTTCTGCCAGAGAGTAGCCCTGGCCATGACCCCTCAGTTGTCCTCTCAGTTTCCATTGGTCCATACAACCAGAGATCTGTCTCTAGAAAGGAATCCAGCTGCCTGTCTGGTCAACATCCCATTGGTCGCTGGCTTCAATGGGGATTCACCAGAAGGTGCTGGGGAAACCTGTCCTCTGCTTTAAGAGTGGCAGCTGCTCTAAGAGCATTTAAGTAGCTGGCAGAGTGACCGCTGTGTGTTAAAGTTCTATCAGGGACAGATAAAAATCCTAGCTGTCTAAAAGCCCAAAAATCATTATATAGCATTTTATAAGTTTACAGTACAACTTTCAAAGTCCACAACTTATTACAAAAGTATTTTCCTCTCCTGCACACATAATGATGAGAACCAGACCTAGGAAGGGAGAGAGGAGGTTGAAGAGTCTTCCTTAGGCTAAATGTGTTTTGGTCCCTTAAGTATTGTGCTTGGGGAAATAGCTCTTCTGGTTTCACTCAGAAGTCAGTTCTTTCCACAGGGTCTCAGGTTCAGTCTCCCAGGGAAGACTGTTGCCTAGAACACTAAGCCAGGACACAACTTTTATGTGTGTTCTCCTGGACGGACAAAATTCCGATGTCTCATCTGACCCAGAGATGGGGTATGCCTCATCTAAAATGACTTCCCTGTCTTTGGCATTAACAAATGCTCATTTTCTATGGACTTAAATGTTCTTAGTTGTTGGGTAGGAGGAAAAGTTTGGAACAGTTTAGAGTTCCTCTCTCTCTAACCTTACATGCCTCCAAGAAAGAAAAGTACAAAGTGGCAGGGAAAGATCAGAAAAGATTGTCTCACCAGCAGAAGATCAGACCAAAAAGGAAATTGAGGCAAAACAAGCTCGAAATTTTCTCTAGAGTGTAGAGAAGGATCAGACCAGTTTGTCCCACTGAAGCCTGTCCCCCAAGTCGTAAGAACAGCTACTCACCTATCATTTTAACTGGTAGAAGGGGTCCCATGATTTATTAATAGTCATGTATATTTTCTAAATATGAACTAGATTTCATAAAAAGACCATTTTACAGCATTTCATGTCAAAGTCCACTAGGGAGCGCTCTAACACTACTTTTTCTTAGCTCTGCTTTAGATAATAAACCACAAGTCTAGTCAAACAAGAAACACTAGCAAATTCAGCAACTAAGTCCAAATGCAACATATACAAAACAGCAATAAATTGTCCCATTAAAGCAGCATCATAAACTTCCCATGTTCTCAATTTAAACTATCATCATTTTAACAAAAGACTATACATAAAAGAGACAAGGCCTAAGCAAGGCATAAAATTCAAGGATGACAATTTTGATTACCTAAGCAAGTCGCAATTCAGAATCCAGTCAAAATATTTTAGGGATGCTATGAAAAAAAAAGCAAGCTCTTACCTCATTCCAAGTATCCTGGTGGAACCTCCAAGATGATATAGGGGAAATGCTAGACGTTAGATATGCTGAGTTTGTGTTCTCCCAAGTCAAAGAATGAATTCTATGGAACAATAGAATTTAAGAGTAGGAAAATTTATTGGGGAAAAGGAATGAGGAAAAGGAAGGGGAATAGGAATAGCTCCTGAGAGATAGGATGGGTCCCAATTGGTTGCCAACAAGCCCACTTCTCAGAGGAAGTTTTACAGAGCAAAATCATAAGGTGGGTACAATGTGGGTCAAAATTATGATTAACCAATCAGATTGCAAGTACAGTCACTTAGGTAATATTGATCCAGTGGTAACAAGGGCATATGGGTGATATCATTAACCTTGGTCGATAATCTGTAGTCTTGGTCTTGTTTTTAGTCTTTTTTTTTTTTAATGTGGGTACTGGGAGTCGCCGTTTTTTTCCTTTATGTGGATTCCAGGAGTTGAACTCAGGACCTCGTGCTTGCCGGACAGGCGCTTATGCCGCTGAGCCATCTCACTGGCCCTGGTTTTTAGTCTTAGTAGTCTTAGTCTTAGTCTTAATCTTAATCTTAGTGGTTTTAGTCTTAGTCTTAGTGGGTGGGAGAGGATGACCCACTCCTAATAAGATAATGGGAAATCTCAAAGGGTGATACCAATAATCTCAAGCTTCTGTTTGTCCCTTAGGGAAGAATGTAAAACTAGCCACTGTGACTTTAATCTTCAGATGCGCCTCCAGCCACAGTCCTGATGCATTGTCATCTTCTGCACGGACTCCCTCGAGGCCCCAGCCCTGTCTGACTGCCTACTATATTTCTACCTAACTTTGCTGCCTATAATAAACTCACAGTGATCCTCCTCCCTCAGCCTCCCAAGTGCTGGGATTACAAGCATGCATCACCACCCCCGGCCTGATACTGTTATCAAAGGTAAGAGAAATAGATGATGGGAAGGTAAGAACCTGGCCACCCACCCCATCCCCCTGGACTTCTATCTAGCATAGGTCCCCTTTGCTGTTCCCTACACCACACTGTTCACTTTGTTCAGAGTGTGGGTGTGGCACAGCCAGAATGATCGTGTTTGTGCTGATTCTTCAATGGTGTCTTCTCCTCCTCTGGCCTGAGAGTGGTGAAAGGCCAGGGATTGTGGCTACCTTCATCACTCACAACAGGACAGTAACTTGCACACAGCGAGTGCTTGCTAAAGGCTTGCGGCAGGAATCAACTTGCTAGAGAGTCAGGTACTCTTGATTTCTTTTTTAAAATAATTTTTATTGTGCATGTCTGCAGTACATAATCGCTACATGCATCGTGAGGAGCTGGTACATGCGCATAATATGTCTTCACTCTTTTTACTTCCCCTCCCGCTCCCTTCTCTCCTGGCTGCATTTTTCCCCACACCCTCCCTCCATCTCTCTTTTTTTTTTTTTTTCTACTATCTATTTTTTATTTTGTTCTTTATTTATATTTTGGGTTTCTTGTATAAGAGAGACCACATGATATTTAAGCTTGTGTGTCTGATTCATTTCACTTAATATTATGGTCTCAAGGGGCATCTGTTTTCCTACAAATGACTTCAGTTTAAGGCAGAGTAGTAGTCTGTCATGTATAAACACCATATTTTCTTTATTCATTCATCTAATTATGAACACATAGACTGCATCCAGGCTTTAGCTATTGTGAATTGTGCTGCTATAAACATGGATATGCATGGATCACTGTGATATGACGACTTTAATTCTTTCAGGAAGATACCTAGACAGGGAACAGCTGGGACAAATGGATTTTCTTGTTTTAGTCTTTTGAGGAATCTCCATAGTGTTTTCCATACCAGTTGTACTAGTTTACATTCCAGTGACACGGAAGAATGGTTCCCTCTTCCCCCTGCAGCCTTACCAGCATTCCTTGATGATTTCTTTTCTTTTTTTTTTCCTTGATGATTTCTTAATGACAGTCATTCTTTCTGGAGTGAGATGGAATCTCAGTGTTGTTTTAATTTGCATTTAATTTACATTTCTCTAATGGTCAAAGATGTTGAACATTTTTTCATGTATTTATTGGCCATGTGTATTTCTTATGAGATGTGTCTCTTACATGTCTTTTCTTTTTTCTTTCTTTCTTTTTTTTTTTTTTTTTGAGACAGCATCTCTCTATGTGGTTCAGGCTGGCCTTGAACTCATTATGTAGCTCAGGTTGACCTTAAATTTGCAGGGATCCTTCTGCCTCAGTCTCCCAAGTGCTCGGATTACATGTACCACCACGCCCAACTCTTGCTTTCTTATGAATCTCTGAACAAGGAAATTAGAGTTATTTAGTACCAGGAACTGGGAAATCTCTGAACAAGGAAACTGAAGTTATTTAGTATGAGACAACAATAGTTCCCTGTGCTGGGTTGATCCCACTGACATACAAAAGTGCTTCTGGTAGTGTTCCCATGCCTCCTTTATGGCCAAACCCTCCTGCCCCAACTGTTTACTTCATCCTAGTCATTATCCTGACCTCTATATATGGTAGTACTGTTGCAGAAAAACCTGGGCTGAAAGAAAAACACTCCGCACCGAGGAGTTTGGGAGGCAACTTGTTTATTAATGCCAGCGGGCTGGGGGATGACTTGAGTCCAACTCACCAGCCCAGAGTCAGCTTAGAGTCTAGTTTAAATACATTTTGCAAGCAGGAAGTACATAGCTGATAACAGGTTATTACATGATTGGTTACATGAATCAAGTCATATGTTGTCAGGCAGATTTGTTTTAAGCAGATTTACTTAAAAGGAATTGTTTTGCATAAAGCAGGAACATCCTGGGAGGGGGGGAAGTTTGAGCAGAGCAGGTAGAGTTAACTGTGTCCTTGACTGGGCCAGTTTGTTCTGGGCATAAAGTCCATGAAGCATGTTGGAAAAACTATAGATATTTTTAGGTAGGAAAAACACAGATATTACAGCTGGATGTGGTAAGGTTGACCTAGCCAGCTATCTGGAAGAAGCAGCTGGATGCAGACAGTCAAAGCTAACTGAGCTTAGCAGTCTAGTTATGTGACAAGTGGCATGAGCATATCCTGTTTCAATATAGCAACAGGCTACTAATTGATTTTTAATTTCTAACATACAACTTCTATAAATTTGCCATTACAGTACCTCTGTGTCTTGTCCCCTTCCCCGTCTACACTTTCTCCTCAGGCAATTCATCCTGTCCTATGACTTTAAGTACTGTCTATACACTGGTGACTCACTGAATTTACTTTTTTTTTTTTGAGGCACAGCCTCACTATGTACCCAAGCTGGTCTTATACTCATGATCCTCCTGCCTCAGCCTCCTGAGTGCTTGGATCATTGGAACTCCCTGAATTTAAATCTCCAGCCCAGGCTCTCCATCAATGACTTCCAGAAGCACCAATAACCTACCTGGTTGGATATCAAAAACAAAATTCTTTTAAAAGGTTTATCTACCCCTGTGTGTAGACCTTTACCAGGAATACATTTTTTATTCTTTGTATTATTTCTTCTGTTGAGTTTGCCTTTCCACATTAGACTGATCCATAAAAAACATGATTTTATAAGACAGACATTCATTTTTCAGCACACAATAATACAAACAATATTATCTGAATGCTCTGTTAATGCCGACCACTCCCAATAATAAGATTTCCACCTTTGAAACTGAAGATCCAGCCTCCCTACCAGGTATCATATTTTTTACTTGAGCTAAAAAAGAGGAAGATGGGGTTGGGGTGTAGTTCAGTGGTAAAGCACGTGTTTAAAGATGCACAAGGTTAGATCCCAGCACTAACAAAACAAAACAAAACAAAACATGTAATAGACTGCCTCTGTAGACCTTATTTTTTTTTTTTTTTTTTTTTTTTTTTTTTTTGTGGGTACCGGGGGGACGACCTCAGGACCTCGTGCGCCAACAGGCACCCGTGCTGCTGAGCGATATCACCGGCCCCTTTTTCGTATGTGGGTTCCGGGAGTCGAACTCGGGCCTTCGCGCTTGCAAGGCAGGCGCTTAAGCCGCTGAGCCGTCTCACCGGCCCTGTAGACCTTATTTATTTATTTATTTTATGTGGGTTCCGGGAGTCGAACTCAGGACCTCGTGCTTGCCAGGCAGGCGCTTATGCTGCTGAGCTATCTCACCGGCCCTGTAGAGCTTATTTTTGAATAAAGTAATTATTACTTACGGAGAAAAATTCCTGACTGTGACTTCTCCATCCAGGGTGTTCCTTGGGCTTCCCCCTCTCAGTCCAGGGCACCCTAATCCATCCTGCTGCATCACTGACAACCCCAGAGGGCTTTCCATACCCCTGTACTAATCCATCCACAAACCCTCTCACTGATCGCCACATAAACCCCACATCTGTCCCCCTCTGGCGCCTCGCCATTATGCGGGCATCGCCCTCGCTCAGATGGATTACTGCAGTAATCTCGTAACTTCTTCCTCTCATTTTCCACTTGTTCCCTTGCAGTCCATTCTCTCCATTTCTACACAGCAAACAGCATAATCTTTTAGAAATAAATCAGATCATGCTGATTCCCAACTAAAGCCTTTCACAGACTCTCCTGCACAAAGAGCAAATTCTGAAATCTTCAGTCCTGTCTTCAGGCCCAGGCTGCATCTCTGAGCTTAATCCTCCCATTTTCCTGCAGGCTCAACCAGGCACTGAACACACTGATCTTGTCTCAGGGCCTTTGCTCCTGCTGTTTTTTCTGTTGGGAAATCTCTTCAATTCTACATGTCCGAGTCCTGCTCATCATTCATGGCTTAGTTTAAAACAGAAGCCCTCCTTTTTCTCTCGCATCACTAGTTTATTCCTGTTGGTGACTTTTCTTTTCTTTTATTCATATTTTGGCTTCTTGAGACAGGGTCTCGCTATGTACCCCACACTGGCCTTGAACTTGTGATCCTCCTGCCTCAGCCTCCCAAATGCTGAGATTACAGGCATGTGCTACCATGTCCAGCTTCCTTATTGCTGACTTTTAGGGAAGCGCTCTGGGGTAGATTCCTGAAGACTGAATCCTGGGCTTAATAGTTGCGTCACTTCTTGACCACAGACCTTAACCACTCACCACTCTGTGCTTCAGTTTCCTTTTGTGTAAAACAGGGTGTGTCATATTTAAATACTGCATTGTTTCCCTGGTGTGAGAAACCAAAAGTGTAAATAAGGACCAAAATGTACAACAGACATTGGGAAATGGGAAGAAAATGTTCAAGTGAGAAGGGAAACAAGGGAGGGGGTGGGGGAAAGGAAGGAAGGGACAAGAAAGAAAAGAGAATAGAAGGAAAAAAATGGAAACAAGGCTTTTGTAAATGAGGAGAGGAGGGGTTGAAGGGAGGGGAGTGGAATGGGAAAAAAAGAAGCAAAATATATTATGTGCAGGTACAAATTCCCTGTGATGAATGTGATCATTATGTATATCTAAAATGTACCAATAAAAAAAGAAGTTAAACTCTCAAAAAAAAAAAAAACTTAGAAAAAAAGCCCCAGGATGTGTAATAATAGTACCTCATAGGATTGGTACCTGGCACAGAGTAAGCACTCATATTACCAGAGTCAAAACAACTTTTTTCCTTCCCCTCCACCCCCAGATATTTTATTATTCTTTCAGGTTACATTTCTTGGGATTTAATTACTTTGACTTCTGAGATGTAAACTTTGTGGAAACAGGGATGAGGCCTCTCTTACTTGTTACTGGCCCCTGACATCTTGCATAGTGGCTGGCACTTAATTGGGTTGTTGAATGAATACACGAACATAGACATAGTCTCAACCCTTTTATCCTAGTATTTACCCTTTAACACCAGCCACTAGCCAGGCATAGTGGTGCCTGTCTGTAATCCCAGAACTGTGGGAGGCTGAGGCAGTAGGACTGAAAGTTCAAGCCTAGCCTTGGTAATTTAGTGACTTAGAAAGACCCTGTTTCAAAATAAAAAATGAAAAAGGGCTGGGGTGTAGCTCAGTGTGAAGGCCCTGGGTTCAATTCCCAGTACTGAAAAACAACAATAAGAAAAACAAACAAACAAACAAAAAACCCAACACCTGGCAATTCTAGAGATGTGAAAACCGAGGCCCTGGCTGGGGGTGTAGCTCAGTGGCAGAGCACTTGCCTAGCATGCATGAGGCCTTGGGTTCAATCTCCAGCACTGCAAAAACAAAACACGACAAATAAAAACAGCCAAAAACATTGAGACCCTAAAGGTGCGGTCATTTGAGCAGTACCTCACGGGGAAAGTATAATTTCCACTGGTCAGGAGCACGAGGCAGCACCTTAAAGCATGTGGCACCTGCTACCTCCAATGTGAACAGAACTCACAGCCTTTTATTCCAGGAATGATAAGTAGGGCAAATTTTTCATCACAGGAAGAAATAAAAACAAAGAAGCCCTGAGCTCTCCGGATGGAGCAGCAGGATGGGCTGTGGTGCCATTGCCTGAGATGACATTGGCACTGCAGAGGTGCCTTCCTCCGTCTCTTGTCCAAATAACACCCCCACTTCATCTTCCCCGTCATTTAGGAGCCCAGAAGCCTCACATTACAAATGCAGGAAAAGAGGTTCAGAGAGGAGAAAAGACTTGCTCAAGCCACACGGTGAATTAAACCCAAATCTACTGACTTCTAGGGCAAGATTCCTTTAAGACCTAATTGATTTCAAAGCTCTTAATATGAGAATGAAGAGAAAGAGCAGGCGAGGAGGGAGAAGGATGGGAGGAGCGAGGCTGGGAAGTGGACAGGCTGGGGAGGAACTGGAGACCTTGGCGGGGGCGGGGTGCCAGGTATCTGCTGGGGGAAAGGGGAGATGGAGGCTGGGGCCTGGCTGGGTTATTTTCAGAGCTGCTATCTTTGTCTGCATCTGCTAAATTATTAAACTGAGATAGCATCCTAGAGGGAGCTAGGCCAGGTTGCCAGGAAGAGACTGAAAGGGAGGGGTTGGATCTCAGCTGAGACCTCGAATCTTCTAGGTTGGGATGGGAGTGGACCCTTCAAGTCTTGACCTCCTGCTCCACTCCACTCTCACCCCAGTGATGGAGGGGATCTGGCTGGGGCCACAGCCACACTCAGCAAGGCTCTGTTGTCTCCACTGGCTGCTCTCTGGGGGGCACTGGGTACAGACCCCACAGCATGCAGAATCTGACCTGGGCTGCCTCTTCTCTTCCAGGTTCTCAGCCGCGGGCCACAGGTTTTGATCAGGTGGTCATAACCAACTTGGGAGGTCTTGGGCAGATCTTTGCATCTGTTGATGTCCTTGTCTATGCTGCAGGCATTAGCAGTTCCATGTCTTGCATGAGGATCGTGAAGTTCAGAGAAGACAAAGGCCTTTCTCAGCGCTACAGAGCCAGAAAAGGACAAACTTCTATCCAAACACAAGTCTCTTGGATACCAGGCCTCTCTTCTCTCTTTATTATTATTATTATTATTTTTTTTTTTTGAGACAGTCTCACTATGCAGTTTAGGCTGACCTTGAACTCACTATGTAGCCCAGAGTGGCCTTGAACTCCAGGTGACCCTCCTGCCTCTGCCTCCCGAATGCTGGGATTACAGGCGTGCACTGCCATGTCAAGCTCTCTCTTTATTCTTTTTTTTCTCTCTCTTTACTCTTTTTAAAGTATTTTTTTTCTCTATTTTCTTTTCTATAAAAGGTATGTATAACTTTTAGAAAGATCAAAAAACATACAACTCATGATAGTTTAAAAACGCAGGGGCCGGTGAGATAGCTCAGCGGCATAAGCGCCTGCCTGGCAAGCATGAGGTCCTGAGTTCAACTCCCGGAACCCACATACAAAGAAAGGGCCGGTGATATCGCTCAGCGGCACGGGCACTCACTGGCGCGCGAGGTCCTGAGTTCAACCCCCGGTAACCACACACACACACAAAAAAGCAAAGCTGCCCGGCGTGGGGGTGCATGCCTGTAATCCCAGCACTCAGGAGGCTGAGGCAGGAGGATCACTGCAAATTGGAGGCCAGCCTGAGCTACATAGTGAGTTCAAGGCCAGCCTGGAATATATAGCGAGATCCTGTCTAAAATAAATAAATAAATAAATAAATAAATAAATAAATAAATAAATAAGCTAGGGATGTAGCTCAGTAGCGGAGTGCTTGCCTACCATGTGCAAAGCCCTGGATTTGATCCTCATTATGTTGTGGGGGGGGTCCTCTCATTCTAAATGCTGTGTTTGCCAGGTTGGATGGTTGGTTGGCTGTGGCTCCTGTCCACTCCTGGGAGTGTGGAGCTCAAGTCAGTTAAGGAAGATGGCAAGAAAGCTGGCAGATACCAATCCTCTCTCACCTCTGGTCATTGGATAGGGTGCTCCCACCTGGAATTCTCCTCCCTCTCCCTTCCCATCTCTGCATCATTTGCTTTGGTTCATCCTTCAGTCTCAGTTTAAATTCCACCACCTGGGGTGGAGGGTTTATTTAGTTCAGTGGTGAGTGCTTGCCCAGCATGCCTCAGACTCTGGGTTCCATCCCCAGCACCACAAAAATGGGGGCACAATGATTAAATACCCTATTCAGCTGGCTTTCACGCTCCTCTGTGCTTCCCCTGTCCCGACAGAAACCTCACTGCACTGCAATCACCTGTCTGAGTGCCCGCTGGACTCACCGAAAGTGGGGCCACCTGGGCTTGCTCTGCTTCCCGCAGCCAGCCCAGCAGAGGTGGTAACAATCAAGTTGCTGAAGGAGTGAAACAAAGCATGAATGAATAAATGAACGGAGAAGGGGGACTCCATTCTTAGCAAGCTCTATCTTTGCATTATTTTTCAATTAAAACAAAAGTTTGTTGGGCTTGGGGCTGTGGTTCAGTGGTAGGGTGTTTGCTCTGCATGTGCAAGGTCCTGGGTTCAATCCTCAGCATTACTTAAAAAAAAAAAAAAGTTTAAGTGCCTTATGGAGCCAGGCACTCTACTTAGCTTTAGAGGATTCTAGTGATGAACAAAACAAAAACAAACACATGTGTGACTATAACTTGTGGGGAATGCCACAGAGGACAAGGACAGGGAATATTGTCAGAGAATAGTGGGGAAGTGAGGTGACTTGGGGGGACTTTGGTTTTTCATCACAAAGAAAAGGCTGCTAATCCTACTCTAAAGGGATGCGAAGAGATATTCACTCAGTAATTCACTCAGTAATTATTTTTTAATGTACTGGGGATTGAACCTAGGGTCTTTAGCATGATAAGTGCACACTTTGCTACTAGTAGAGCTAACCCTGCAGTCCCAGCCCCCTCAGAGAATTTAGTGTCCAAGGTCCCACTCCGAGAAATTAGTGCCCAACTCACCCAGAAGGAGCCTGTTGGTGGCTTTTGAACACAGACCTGACTGGTTTGCTGGCTCTGGTCCATGGTGTGGGTAGAGGTGGGAGTCATTCCTGGTCTTGCTCCCCTCCATTCATCTCCCATGAGCTGGGAGCAGGGATCTACCAGATGCAGGCAGAGAACCTGTCAATCTCCTCACCCTAATGGGAGGGCCTCTGTATAGAGAAAGATGTGAGGTGAACCTTCTCCCCCCACCAGCCTCCTCCAGCACCTGTGCACACATCAGCACCAGCCCCCTCCCTGGGCCATCGCCTGCACTGAAGGCTCTTCTTCACCTCACAGAGCCCTCGCCCCTCCTGGTTCCCTGGCTGGGCCTCCACTACTCCTGGTGCCTGGGCATCTCCCTGCCTCACTCCCTCTGAGTCCTCCTTTCTCTTCACGAGCCCGCCCTCCCTGGCTGCTCTCGGAGGCTTGCCGAGCTGCCTCTCTGGAGCCGAGCTGTCTAGCCCACGACGACGCCCCATCAGTCAGGCAAAGGCACCTGTGAGCACTCAGAGAGAGTGGGGGAGGGGGCTTTCTCTTCATTGCCAAGCGCCCTCAGCAGCCGCCTCTTCTTCGGGCTGGGGCACTACTCATGCTGGCGACACCTTTCTCTGGTCCTCCCGAGCCCAGGGTCTGCTGCAGTCCTTCCCAGTGGTTTTCAGACCTGGTTTCTGGCCTTTCATACCTTGTCCCCTCCCACATAGTCACCTCCCATCTCTGATGGCACCTTCAAGCAGGCGGAAACCCAGGTAGGGCCATAGCGTCTCAGTAATGTCCGTAAAGGGGAACAGCAGGGCCACTACTGCTGCGTGGAAAGTGGACAGGGCTCATGCTTTCATTTTGCCAGGATAACGAAAGTCCCGGATACGGACGGTCCCTTCACGACAGGGAACTTGAGTGTCCGAGCCTCCTGACGCATGAATGGCCGAGCTGGTGCACTTCTGTCCAGATTCAGCCACCAGCGGGCAATGCGACCTTGGGCAAGCACCGCGGCACCTCTGAGTCTCTTTTCCCTTCCACATGAAAGATGTGGAGACACCTGCTGGGAGGAGCACGCAAAGTCAGGGGAAGAACTGCATCCTTGGGGGCCTGAGGCTCCTGTGTGTGGGGAGGGCACCAAGGTTTGCGGGCTCAGCGGCTGCGCTGCGGTGCTTGTGCTGCAAGGAGAGGGCCTGACTGGCGTGGAACCAACTGCCCAAATACACGTCCTCCCTGGACGCCACTCGCCCCTCTTCCTCGACCCCTTCGTAGCCCCTGGGAGAGAGGAGGGGATCCTGGCTAGCCCTGTTGCCCTAGGAGACCAGGCAGAAACCGATTCAGCCAAGGGGAGGCTTGAGGTATGGGAAGGAGCATTGCGTAAGGAGTCGAGGCCCCTGAATTCTAGTGCAGGCTCTCACTGTCTCACGGGGGCTTCAGGTAAAACCCTCCCCCAGGTGCAGACTGGATTCTAGGCCTTCCAAGAGGCAGGCCAGGAAAGATACGGTCTCCTTTCTATTCCCAAGTCTGGGGAGAGGTGGATGGGGACCTGATGCCCTAGTAGGGCTGAGCTGGGCGAAAGACCTGAGACCTGAAGAATTTGGGTAACATCCTGAACTCGCGCGGCCGAGGGAGGAGGGGCGGGTTCAGGGCATGCCGGTCTCTGATTGGCTGTACTGTCCATCGCTCCGCCCCGTGTCCTATAAGACGCCCCCACGGCGGGTGCGGCGCTGGCGTGGGCACTGCGGCCGCCTCTCTCTGCTCTCGTGCTTGGCACTCATCCTTCTCCAGGACCGACAGCCGCAGGCCGCCGGGGGGCGGGGGATGCCGGGCTGCCGCATCAGCGCTTGCGGCCCCGGGGCCCAGGAAGGGACGGCAGAACCGGGGTCTCCCCCGCCGCCGCCCCGGGAGCCCCTGGAGTCCCCTCAACCCTCGCCCCCAACTCCGACCTTGACCCCGACCCCGGCTCATTCCCCGCAGCTGCCCGAGGCGGCCCCGGCGTCTGCGGGCGTGCCCGAGGGTCAGGAGCTGCAGCGCTGGCGCCAGGGCGCTAGTGGGAACGCGGGGGTCCCCGGGCCGGCCGGGGGCGCGGGCGCCGGGGGCCGCGCGCTGGAGCTGGCCGAGGCGCGGCGGCGGCTGCTGGAGGTGGAGGGCCGCCGGCGCCTGGTGTCGGAGCTGGAGAGCCGCGTGCTGCAGCTGCACCGCGTCTTCTTGGCGGCCGAGCTGCGCCTGGCGCACCGCGCGGAGAGCCTGAGCCGCCTGAGCGGCGGCGTGGCGCAGGCCGAGCTCTACCTGGCGGCGCACGGCTCGCGCCTCAAGAAGGGCTCGCGTCGCGGCCGCCGCGCCCGCCCGCCCGCGCTGCTCGCCTCAGCGCTCGGCCTAGGCGGCTGCGTGCCCTGGGGCGCCGGGCGGCTGCGACGCGGTCACGGCCCCGAGCCTGACTCACCCTTCCGCCGCAGCCCGCCCCGCGGCCCCGCCTCCCCGCAGCGCTGACCCCGGCGCGGGACCCCGCCGCCCGGACGGGCCCTCGCCGACCGATGGCGTCGCCTACGCGGATGGATGGAGTGGCCGACGGCGGGAGGAGACAGTCGGGGGGCCAGGGGCCCAGTAAAGGAGGCTGAGGTGCGGTGTCAGCGGCTGGTGCTTTTGAGGGGTGGGCGTGGGGGGGGGATGCGGGGCCCGGGAATCTCCCTCCCTGGGGCTCCTGGCGTCCTTCAATAAAGCTGTCCACTTTCCGTAGCCCCCTTCCCCAGACCATTAGGGGGTGAGGTAGTAGCACCAAGTCTTCACTGTAGAGGTGCGCAAATGGAGGGTGCTCAGCTCCCAAGAAGGATTCGGTGGCAAACTTAGCAGCGGGAGCCTGCTGCGCTGATGCGGCGTCCCCACCCTCACCTCCACATGGCCTCTTCTGGGTCCCTTGGGGCTGTAGGAAATCTTGCCCTCGAGGCTGCTGCTTTCTGGCATCTCATACTTCCATATGTTCGGGAGAGCAGAATAATGAGGTCCCAGGATGGGGACTAGCATAGAGTTGTGTGACTTGAGTTCTCCTCCTCTGAGCCCCTATTTCCCGTCAAGGGAGAGGAATTCCCAGAGAGGTTGAGGATTTGTCCCCATCGTACTTAGGCCTTCTGCTTCTAGGAGACAGCTTAGCTAAGACTACAGCCTGAGAGAGGATAGGGTGTTTAGCACCTGCTCACCTAACCCCCAACCCCCCCATCTGTCTCTTAAGATGGCTCTCTAGGGGTGCAGCTGGGTATCAACCTTTAACAGCCCCAAGAGGGCAGGTGTGGCATCAGATTCCAGAAGCGGAGGCCTTAAAGGGCCAGACTAGAAATATAATATGCTGCTTCCTGTCCCGATGCCCTTCAGTCCCCCATTCTTTCCCCCACTCAGCTGTGAGTGGCCTGGCCACCACTGCTCACAGCTAATTGCAGCCTCACTTAACGGTATGAAGTGAGTATCACCTCTCCCAGAGGGGCTCAGGGGAGTTAACACAGGGCAGAGATATCCTCTTCCACTGTAAATCATGGAGATATTTTACTCCTTTCTCACATCTAGAAATAGTGATTGTTTCTGCTTAGGGAGCCAGAAGTTCATTTAAACTCCTTATTTTACAGAAGAGAGGGGGGATTTATCAAGGTCACATGCCAGGGAGGGACAGAAGCAGGTCTCAGGCCTGTGTGTGGCCTCCCCATGATATCCTAGGCCTGGGCTTGGGAGAGCTGGCTTCTGGACGCCATATACTGTGTGACCTCAAACCACTCTGCCCCCTCTCTGGCCTGCTTTCTTCAGTCTTTCTCCTGTCTTAATATGGCTGCCCCTCCTGTCAGGGCTTGACAGTGGAATGAAAGGGGAGGATGATAATGGCACAGGATTCTGGTCTAATCTTGTGAGCCCAGAAGAGGATGAGGTACATTGTGAGAGGCAGGGGCCCTCAGCTCACCCTCCCCATCAGCCCTTCCTCTCCCCAGGTACCAAACTTTTTGGCGGGTTTCTTTGCTAACACTCAGGTCTTCTTGAGCCCCTCTTGGCTGGAGAAGGGAGGTCCAAGAGGAGGTCTCAGAGCTCCTGAGAAAGCTTGGGTACCAGGGGCACAATAGGGTGGCCCTGGCATTCTCTGGCCAAAGCCACTTAGGTCATTTGGACTATAGGACTTCCTGGAGGTGACAGTGAGGGGGAGCTCAGGCCACAGTGTGGGGCTGCAGCCAGGACTGCTTGGTTTCTGGGTTGCCAGGGAGGGAACACTTGGTCCAGGGAAGCTTTTAGCTAATGGCATGAAGTGCTTTGTGCCATCACAGTTTTGCCTTTCTCTGGGATTTATTGGTAATCTGCTTTGTCCTGATTTGGGGGTTGGTAGGTAGAGAATTAAAGATGACACTTTTATGTGTATGTATGGGTGTACGTGGAGGTCAGTCCTGGTGTCACAGGCAGCTCTGTCCCCTCCTTCCACTTCCAGATGCCCCAGTACTCCCCACCAGGCACCTAGGCCAGGGCACACAGAGCTCAGTGACTTCCCTCCCCCCTTCTTAGTGCACTGTCCTCAGCCAACTAACAGGTCACCTTCCCACTCCTGCCTGGCCTACTCAGGGCCCCCTCTAGAAGGTCCCCAGCCTTGTTCCATATTCTCAATTCATAGATATTAATTATTGACTCAGTCCAGGGTTTTCAGAAAGAGACCTGAATCAGGGTCTGTGCCCCACCCCTTTGGTACTGGGAATTGAACGCAGGGCCTTCACACTGAGCTGAAGTTTTTATTTTTATTTTATTATTTTTTTTTTTTTTGTGGGTACCGGGGGGTCGACCTCAGGACCTTGTGCGCCAACAGGCACCCGTGCCGCTGAGCGATATCACCGGCCCCTTTTTCGTATGTGGGATCCGGGAGTTGAACTCGGGCCCTCGCGCTTGCCGGGCAGGCGCTTACGCTGCTGAGCCATCTCACCGGCCCTGAAGTTTTTATTTTTAGATGGGGTCTTGCTAAGTTCCCCAGGCTGTATGTCTCACCATACCTGGTGGGTCTCTGCTTTTAAGGGTTTATATCATCCAGGCCTCCTCCAGGCAGCCTTCCCTGGCTATCACCACCCCAGGGGACCCTTGGGGCTGGGCAGTCTATTGTTGTAGGGCTATTTTTAGACCTCCACTAATAACTGTAGTCTCTGAGTAGGAGACGGACCCTTCTTTCCCCAACCCCCATGACTTCCTGAACACTTTCTTGATGGCCCCCCAGCCATGGGGACTGGACTGAATACAGGGACCTTGGACCTATGCATTGAGGACATTGATGTCCACCAGTGACAGCTGTGGGCTGTCAGCAAAGGGAAATGGGGGGAACAGGCGCCTTTCTTTAGGTTAGGGGCTGGGAGAACAGCTCAGGGTTCTAGTTTGGAACCTGCCGCTCACCTGGATGAGCTCCTTCCCTCTCTTCGGGGGCCCCAACAGTACGTGAGCAATGCCAGCAGAGGGCAGTGTGGAGCTGCTTCGTGAAACCTGCTGGCGTGGCCTGGAGCGGGCTCGGTCTCCAGTGGCCCCGCCCCTGCTCCGTGGTCCAGAGGCTTCCCAAGCTTTGAGCTGCTCGGCTTGAGGCGGTCTGCGCAGGTGACAGCTTTTTGGTTGGTCCGGGCTGGAAGCCCAACCTGCACCCGGGTATCACTGGTTCCCTGGGGGCCAGAGCCCACTTGGAGAAGGGGCGCTAAGGTGGCCCCCTACCTCAGGGAGAAGGTCCATTAGGAAAGACTTCCTGGAAAGAACGGTTACCACTGTTAAAAGCTCGGTCATTTCGCTATTCGCAGATCTGTTACACTGGTAGTTGATCAGAACACCGGGTCCCGCCATCACGTGGTGGCTGAGATGGCTTCCTAGAGATGAGGTACTGAAAACACAAGTGCTACAAGCCTGTCTGAAGTGGGCAGCATCCCGGGGGGTTCCCTGGCCTGATCACTCTAGCAGCACGCAGGTGCCCAGGAGCCTCACAGCTGAAGAAGAGACTCCCTGCTTTATGGCTTGCGGGGGAGGAAGGATTTGTGAAAGCCTGGAGAGTCCCAGCCTGTTTCTTCCATAAATCCCTGACCGCACCCTGGCCAGGAGTAATGTGAGAAGGGAAGCCTTAGTTCTGGGATAATACGTGAATCGCCTCCTCCCTGCCAGGCATTGTGCTAAGCACTTTATATCCATTATCTGTTTTGTTCTCCCAACCACTTTGCAAAGTCAGGGTTATTATCCGCATTTCAACACAGGAGGAGGCTGGGGTCAGGCAGGGCAGATGACTCACCCAGTGACTTATATCTGTCAGTGAAGCCTTAAACAGTAGACTCTGAGTGCCATTCGCACTGATGAGGGCTCTACTTGGGCGGATCTCTGGGCTGTCACCTTTAAGGCTGTGCATCATGACCCGTGCTCCTTAGTTCTGGAGAAGAATGTGACGAGATGCTGGGGTGGGCGGAATGGCAGAATATGCCCTGTACCCCCTAGGTCTGGGCACAGCTCAGCCTAGTTGCCTGGGCTCCGGGGGGTGAGTCAGACTGAGTCACCACACCTGGCTTGGGCCAAGGATGCTCAGGGCTGCAGGCAGGGCCAGGGCTTGCCTTGGAGGGCTGCCTCCTCTCCTGACAGGTCTGGCCTGGGATATTTGGTGCCAAGGAGAGAAAAGAGCCTGGGACAGCAGGAGAGAAGGGTGGCACACTCCACGGTGAGCAGAAAGGGTTGTACATGTAGGGAAACAGACCTGAGATTTGGTCTTGGCCTAGAACTTAGCTGAGGGACTTTGGGCAATGACTTCCTTTTTCTGAGCCAGTTTCTTCTGTTTGTTTTTGCATTTAGGGGCAGGAGAGCTGGTTGGGGGAGAGCTAACTTCTGAGTACTAAATCAGAAGTCCCACTAAGTGTTCCACAGTGCAGATCTGAGAATGATGGAGTCACTCTGCCTCGGCCAGGACAGGCTGCCAGCACAGCCTCTCACCAGTGGGGTGGTGTGGGCCTGGTTTTGGTAGAGCATTGCCATATCAGGATCCCTGGACTGGTCCCTGCCCACCACGGGCTGTGGGGAACTCCATAAGGGGAGAGGTGGAGGAGGGGCAGGCTCTTCATCCCAAGAACATTCCATTCCATCTGCGCAGACCAGTGGGGATCCCAGCCAAGGACAAAGGCCCAAGGGAACCTCTGCTTCCCCCTAGAGCCCCATTCCATAATGTTATGTCTTGTACAGGCTCCCCACAATGGCCCCTCTTAAAGAGGGAGATGTTGAAGAGTTTGGGTGGGGATGGTGGCCGTGGGAAAGAGGAAATTAAAGCTCTTGGAATTATTCTTTTCAGCACCTCTTAACTCTTCAGAGCCTCCGCTCTATGGATCTGGACTCCTGGATTCTGCTCCTTCCCTGGGCACCTCCTTCAGGAAGTCTCCGAGAATTGGCCCTACTTGGCCTCAGCACCCTCTTTGTGGAAGCACTCACCTCACAGTGACAAGGGGCTGGCTTCTGGGGAACACTATGAATTTTTATGCCACATTTGACTTTGCTTACACTGTACAACTGGAGGTGTTACCACAGGGCTGAGATGCAATCAGATTATTTGAGAGTGAAGGAAACATTTAGAATGTGACAATGGAAAGGATTTCTTTTAAAGAGAGAGTCATCATCCGTAAGCAAGTCTCAGCACAGCTGGAGTCCACATTTTGGTAGATGTCATTGCTTTCTAGTCTAATGGTGCCAGGAGACCTGTTTGAGGGAATACACTAGAAACGCTCAGTTTCCCTCACCTGCTGTCCTTGTTCTCCCCATGCAGGATGTGCCTATGGCCTCGCCACAGACAATCATCTACTGCCGCCTGCAAGGGGGCACATCTCTTTCTCAGGAAGAGGTGGTGGCAACACAAAACTTCCAAGCAAAGTTTTAAATGCAGTATCCTGATAAAGAGGGAAGGGGACGCATTTGCTCACACATAACCCGACACTTGTAGAATTCTGCAAAGTGAATGTATATCGAATCTGTCCCCTGACATATACATTCAGGAAGAATAAATTACAATTATGTAAGATGGAAGTATGTGGTTTTTGAGGTTCACTTTGCACGTGTCCTTGCCTTTCTTTTGTGTTTGTCACAGTTCTTTCAGTTGACAGTTCCTTGAGTAGCTTCTGTTTAGTTTGGCGATCTGGGCCTGTTGATTGGTTTGGAGACTGATTTCTCCCGCGACCTGACTCACAGCTGGTATTCCTAGGAAGTCCCCTGTTACAGGATGTGTAAGGAACCTCGGGGATGGTAACGCACATTTGAGACTATGACCCCAGGAGAGGTTTTTGTCTTTTTTTTTGTACTGGGGTTTGAGGCCAGGGCCTCACCCATGCTAGGCAAGGGCTTTACCACTGAACAACCACCCTAGCCCTAATCATTTGTGCTAAGGTGGCAGCATGGCAGCCTGTGGGGGTTGTGAGTGTACAGACCTGCTCCTCCCCCATGGTCTACGCAGGAGACAGGGAACACACATACTGGGAGTTTCTAACAGGGACTATTTCCAAAGGTGTGGGCTTGGGCTTAAGAAACTAACAAATGGGCTGAGGGGATAGCTCAGTGGTAGAGCACTTGCCTAGCACACAGGAGGCCATGGGGTCCAACCCAGCACTTGGGGCTCCAAAGGTGGGAAAGCTTTTCAGTTCTTGGGCTTGGAGGGCAGAGGGGGAGGCAGCTGTGGAGAGGGCTGCTGCCAGGAACAGACCTTCCTTTGAGGGATGTGGTCAAGCTTCATAACGAGGTGGGTGGGAGTAGGGAGGATAAACACCTCCTCCTCCTTTCAGTTTCATTGCCAAACAGTGGGAAGCCAGGGAGCAAGGGAGCCATTGTTATTGCCATAGATGTCAGTCTCCTCAGGGCACAGCCTGCAGAAGGCTGGAGAGTGGGTCTGCAGGGGCAGCAGACCATGCGGCTGTGCCTTTCCCTGAAGTCCACTGCACTGCTGCTTCCCCTCTGGGGGTGGAAGGGTAGGTGAGGAATTTGAAGGGGGAGGACAGGGCTTTCTTTCCTCAGCTGTCCCCCCATTCACTTTGACTCCCAGTTCCTAATTCCTGCCTGTCTTGGCATCTTAGGTGGCTGCAGGAATTGTCCACAAGAGGAACAAAGTCAGCCACTGAGTCAGTGTTTTTCTCACACCCAAAACACACCACTCCCAGACACACCCTGAGGCATGCAGTTGCCACCACAGGTCCAAGACAGTCACCACAGGCCATGCCTAGTGTCACATATACATAGGGAAAATGTACCTCTTGGTACATTACTATACTTTACTAGTCATATATAAAATGACAAATGTCGCAGTGATGTCAAAAATGTCCTGCCACATTATATGTACAGGACAGGAGGTGTACTGTCACAGTCATCCACAAGAAGTCACAGTGCAGGGGCAGGATGTTATGAATCTCCTTGATGTCTTTGGCCTCAGTTTTCTCAGCTGTAAAGTGGAAATAATGGTCTTTTTTGTGGAGTTTTTGCAATGATGAAATGAGAGAACAATCAGGAAGACCAGAGCATGGTGCCTGGCCAGGAGTAAAGCTTGCCAGATGGTAGCTATGGCTGTGAACGCTCGTCTCACACACCCCTGCTGCCTCACACCCATGCAGTGTGCACAGCAGCACCCGCAAGCACAGCACGTGCACAGGGCCAGCCAGACACCCTCCAGCACGTGTGCCCTCCCTCAGACATGCCTGTCAGGGCACGTGTGCGTTCAGACAAATCCCTCAGCCTGGAACATTCCGCAGATGTCTACATGGCTCCCTTCCACTGCCTTTAAGACTTCGTGCAGTCAGATGGCATCTTTCAGTGAGGTGCATCCTGCCTTTTCAAATTTGCAAACTTCCTATCCCTTTCCTTGCTATATATATTTTTATTCATCGGTGACCTCCTAAGGCCACGATTTATTTTGCGTGCCCCAGTAGAATGTAATCTTCACAAGGGTAGGGCTGTCTTTTGTTTATGTATTCCCAACACCTAGTGTAGGAACTAGCATCCAGTGGGCTGGCTGCTGTGTACACATACACACAGGCACACACACACACAGTATGGGTTTCCAGCTTCCCTGCGCCCTTCAAACAAGCACAGGCAGCTGATCTCCGCCCCACTCCAGTAAGCTGAGCCTGCTGTGTTTACACCGAGTATCCGCCTCACACATATGCTCAAATGGCCAAACCAGGTAGAACAAACATTGTCCCTCCCAGAACCCCAGTTAGGTTGGCACAGTTGGGATGGGGATAGGGGATAGTTTTTAATCACCAAGCAAGAAAAGCCTTTCCAGTAACCCTTCCAGACACTCAGAGCCCAGCAGCAGAAGGGGCTGGGGCACCTAGCAGGGACTCACGGAGCAGGTGAGGTGGCTGGACTCACCCTGATGACCTGAGGCCTCCTCTGTGGCTTTGTCTTTCCCACCCTGGCCAGAACCATCAAAGTCACCACTTCAGAGGCCCCTAATGAGGCCCCTATGTTAAGAGCTTTGCAATCCTTGGATCAAAGAGGCAGGGTAAACAGTGGGCAGCGTCCGTCTGGGATGAGTGGCTGATGCCCCAAGGGAATAGCTCCTGGAGGGCTTGTGGCTGGCATTCCCAGACAGCCTGGCATGGCCCCTGCTGGACTTACAGAGACCCTGCTCCTTAAGGGGACCTGCTTACAGTGAGCCAGAGTGTATGCATCCGCACTTGCAGGTGAAGAGGAAGCCAGAGTATCAGGGAGCCTCTCCCTGGTAGCAAGGCCCTACCTGGGCTCTGGCTCTGGGGGACCCTAGAAGTCGCCCTGTCTCAGTTGCCATTACTGGCCTGGATTCACCCAGCTTGCTCCCCACCTGCTTCCTGGGGCGAGGTGGAGTGGGTAGAGCTGGAATCAAGCAGCCCTGAGCATTGGGAGGGTGAGGCTAGGTCTGGGGTTACTAGCACCTCAGGTAGGAAGCCTGAGGACATGGAAATATTTCCTCTTCAATAAAAGTCCTAGATTTGCTGAGGCAACCTGCAGGTGCAGATCACACTGTAGACACAAGCTCCCAGTTGACAGTTGTCAGGCTGGGATGGTAGGGGGGAAGGAGGAGCTGTCTTGCAGCCACACCCAGACCTCAAGCCCCACCCATGGTCTACTTCCCATTATTAAAGCCAGACTCAGACTGGGGACACAGAGGCAGCCCCACAGCCATGGAGGAGGGTCTTCCAGGAGAAAGCACACTGCTGGGCTCAGTGTAGGGAATCTTTATTGACAGGTGGTGCAAAATAGCAAATCGGGAGCAATGGAAAAGGAGGTGGGGATATGGTTCCCCTCCCCCATGTGAAAGTCCTACAACCAAGCCAGTCAGGCAGGAGTACTGGACTTGGCAGATTTGGACCCAGCACCCTCTGAAGGACACACTCCCAGGCTCCAGAGCTCCTCACGCCTCACGGAAGGGAGCAACACACTGGGAGGGTGTGGGTTGGATCTCACCCTGGCTGCTTGGCTCCTGTCTGCACACCTCCACCCCTCAAGAGGAAAGCTTCCCAGCTTAGGGTATGGGAGAATGGGCTAAACCCATCCCTCCCCAAACTCAGGGAGCTGCCTCATGCCTCAGTTTCCCTCCTCCCAGTGCTTAGTCAGGTTTGACCTCCATACTCTGCCAGTGGTCCAGCCAGACCCAAAGTGAGTAGTCTCCGTCACATTCTATATTTTAGCCAGTGCCTTGGGGGCTGCTAGGATAATTGTGGGCTGATGTAGTCAAAAAGACCCTTTCTAGGCCATGGAAGTCAACTGAAGATGCAGGGCATTGAGGCTACCACCCAGCTTTGGATGGTCTCCTGAAGGCCACTCATCACTCCAGACAAGTAACCCCTGTACCCCACAACCGTGCTGGTCTGAGTGTGGCACAATGACCAAAGGGTCCTCCTGTCAAGAACCTGCGTTGGCCTTAAACCTACAGAAGCCCCACTCAGGGAATTCTGATGTGTTCAGGTGAAGGCCCAACCCTGCAGCAGAGCTGGGCCAGCTGGCACAGGCTGCCTGTCTCTGGTCATATCTTCCACACCCTCCTGGTGACCCCATCCCACAAGGCCTGGTCCCTTCTGGCCAGGGTCTGAGTCAGTTACAGGGCAGCCAAGTGGGATAAGAGTGGGCCCGAGCCAGTAGAGGCTGCACAGGGGTCACGTAGTAACTGACAGTGGCCGGCACAAGCCCGTCAGTGCCTGGGGGGCACCAGGCCAGGGCAGCAGTGGCAGCTGGGCCCTGCTCAGCCAGTGCCTGGAGCGCCAGTGTGGCAATAAGGTCCAGAGTCTGGCGGCGCTCATGGTTCATGAGGCACACGGTGCTCTCATTGACCACCCTGTGCAGCGTCACCAGGCAGGCATACCGGCGGGTGGCATCGCCCTCGCCGAAGTGGGCCTCCAGGTAGCGCTCCAGAGTGCGCTGCTGCTCTGCCAGGTCGGGAAAGTCAATGAAGAAACGGGAGCACATGTACCGCTGCAGGGCGCGCACGTCAGTGCTGGGCCGTGGCCGGAAGCCCCGCACCAGGAGGTGGCAGTACTTGAGGAGGCCACCGCCTCGGATCTCCTCGGGGCTGCGCGTGGCAATGACACGGTGCTGCAGGTGCTCCAAGGCCTCAGCAAAGTCCCCATACAGGCTCTCACCTGTCACCGTTGGGTGGAAGGTCTCGGACATGGGCGTAGATGAGCACTCGCCAAAAAGCAGCAGAGAGTCCAGGATGATCTGGAAGGAGTCGACGCTGAACTCGAACTGGCGCCTCACTGAGGCCACAAACTTGAGCTCCACGTTCTTGCCACTCTTGTTGGACAGTGAGATGAGGCTCCAGCGGTCTGTGTCTGTACACACTTTCACCAGCTTCTGCACATACGCCTCCTTGAGTGTCAATGGCGTGATCTTGGCCCGGCTCACACCAGCTGGCAGGAAGTCCAGCAGGCAGGCGAGCGCCACAGCCTTGGTCAGCTGGAAGCATGCCTCGCTGTGCAGGTCCACCCTGAACACCAGGTCCAGGTCCTTATAGCCCAGCCCACTCTCAGGGTGCAGCACATGGCTGGCAGCTGACCCATGTAGTCGTACACTGTGCACCCGAAGTCCCTGCTCCTCAAGGCTGCTGCGGACTACCTGAGGAGGGAGGGCAGGAAGGAGAGGCGTCAGGAGCCTGGGCTTCTAGGGGTATACTACGGACTTCCAGGTACCCATCAATACAACATCAACCACTGTTGACACTTCCCAACAGTTTTGCCTTTGGAAAGTCATTTTTATTTCTAAGTCTTTTTTTTTTTTTTTCCTTTATGTGGGTACCGGGAACTGAACTCAGGACCTCGTGCTTGCCAGGCAGGCGCTTATGCCACTGAGCTATATCACCAGCCCTATTTCTAAGTCTTGATTTGCTAATCTGGGGAATGGCCCATTTGAAGGAACAATTCAGAAAGAACAATAGTAATAGCAAATACAAGCATAGAATTTACTAAGCACCAGGTTCTCATGGAAGAACTTTACATATTAAGATATAAATTCAGCTGGGGATATAGCTCAGTGGCACAAGCGCTTGCTGGCAAGCGCGAGGTCCTGAGTTCAATTTCCAGTACAAAAAAAAAAAGATATAAATTCAGCCGGGCAGGGTGGTACATGCTTTGTAATTCCAGCATCCTGGGAGGCTGAGGCAGAAGGATCATAAGTTTGAGCCCAGCCAGCTAGGGCAACTTAGTGACTTAGAGAGACCTTGTCTCAAAAATAAAATAAAAAATAAAGTAAAATAAAATAAAATAAAATAAAATGGCTGGTGATATAGCTCAGTGTGGAGGCCATGGATTCAATCCCCAGTACCCTACTCCAAAAATCACAAAAACTCTGTGAAGTAGTACTATTAGTTTTCATAGGTGGGGAAAGAGAAACAGAGAGGCCAAGTAACTGCCAAAAAGTCACACAGATGGTGAATGCAGAGCTGGGAATTAGACTTAAAAACCAGGCTATTCTAGCTTTCCAAAACTGCAAGTAGAATACTTTGTTTTGTGCTTGGCACTGTGTTCACTGCCCAGATAGGCTGGGAGTATAGTTAAGCAAGTTCACATGCATTACCAACCAACTAACTTCATAGTAATCCTATGCCTGAATGTTACTATTCCAGTTGACAGATGGGGGACTGGAGGCACAGACACGTTAAGAAACAGGTCCAAAGCTATAGGCAGGCTGAGACTAGGACCTAGGTTGGTTGGATTCTCAAGTCCATGCATGTTCTTTTGACAATGACACACACATCTTATTCCATCCTTACAAGGACCCAGTGAGGCAAATGCTATAATTTGCAGACAAGGAAACTGAGGCTTAAAGTGATGAAACAGCTAAGGCTCAAAGGAGAAGCACTAAAAAATGGCAGGGCTGGAAGTTAATAAGAAAGATCTGTCCTACTGCTGGGAAAGGGGATGGATCAAGGTCTTAGAAAGACTTGGAAGCCAAGTAAGGAGAGATGGAATCCTGTCTGAGAGGCCTGGGCTGATAATGGCACAGGAACAGGATGGGACTTGCAATTTTTTTTTTTTTTTTTTTTTTTTTTTTTGAGACAGGGTCTCACTATGTAATTCAGGCAGGGATTAAACTCACAGTGATCCTCCTGCCTCAGCCTCCTGAGTGCTGGGATTACAGATATGTACCACCACACCTGTCTCTCTCTCTCTGTCTCTCTCTCTCTGAACCTTGCAAGTCTTTTTTTTTGTGGGTACCGGGGGTTGACCTCAGGACCTTGCACGCCAGCAGGTGCCCGTGCCGCTGAGCAATATCACCGGCCCCTTTTTTCGTATGTGGGATCCGGGAGTCGAACTCAGGCCCTCGCGCTTGCCAGGCAGGCGCTTACGCCGCTAAGCCATCTCACCGGCCCCATAAACTTGCAAGTCTTGAAACTGGTCCTTTAGCTAGAGGCATCTCTCTGGCTTGAGGTACCGGGTGGGGAGAAGAATGAAGCTTGGGGTCAGACATTTGATGTTCTCAGCAACCCAAAGTACTTCACAAGCTGTCCTGAAAGTGACCAGGCAGCATTCCTGCCCCAAGTGACTCTGCAACCCCACCTTGCTGCCAAGTCAGCATGGAGCTCTGGGTCAGGTTGTTCTGTCTCCCAGGGAATTACTGCAAAGAATGCACCTAAGTGCTGAGGAGGCAAACTGCAGTGGGGCAACCTGAGATGGGTGGCTCCCTCCAGGAAATCT
Source organism: Erethizon dorsatum (assembly GCA_028451465.1). Lineage (NCBI taxonomy): Eukaryota > Metazoa > Chordata > Mammalia > Rodentia > Erethizontidae > Erethizon > Erethizon dorsatum. The sequence goes on along the minus strand of CM051827.1, from coordinate 114,851,185 downwards.
TCCAGTAGGAACTGTCCTGGCAAGGGGGGTAAGTAACTGGCCACAAGGAAATGTGGAGGAGGGTCATATAGTGGTTAGGTACCTAGTGAGTGCCAAGCCCTGGACCTCACCAGAATCTATAGGAGCCGGGGGGGTGTAGCTTAGGCGTCCAGCACATGCTTAGCATGTACAAGGCCCTGCATTAATGAAATCTCCGCCAGCACACACACACACACACACACACACACACACACACACACACACACACACAGCATCAACTGGGGACAGACCTCTATGATCTCCATGTTATAGATGGGAAGACTGAGGTTCACAGGAGTGAAGTCACTTGCTCGAGATCACACGGGGGTGCCTTCAAACCCTGGTTTTTTTTTTTTTTTTTTTTTTTTTTTTTTTTGGTGGTGGTGGGGCTCCTGGGGAAGGAATCCAAGGCTCTGCACATGCTAACCACCTGCTCTACCACTGAGCTCCACCATTTGCCCAGCCTACCCTCTTTCTACCACATTCAATCAGAACAAGCAGAGGAGAAACTAGTGTTCTCATCCTCTTTCCCTTTCAAAATGTCAATGTGAGGGAGACCCTCAGATCGCTAGACTTAGACCCAGAGAAGTTGGGGAGCAGGAGGTTAGGGGCCTGGGGTCCTTGGGCAGACAGGGCCAGTTGCTTCAGTCAGCCTGCGGGATTCCACACACACCCTTGCAGCTGTGCCCAGGCTGGCCAATGAGAGATGTGGCCCAAAGATGTTGAGCCAAGGACCCTGACAGACCTTCAGAGCAGACCAGTCCCTTCCCCAGGTCCCATTAGAGCTGACTGGGCCTTACTCAGTGCCAGTCTGGCTTCCAAGCTGGTGCCCACCCCAGGGCATGGCGTCTAGCCTGATGAGTAGGTAGCAGTACCCTCATTAAATCCCTGCGTCAGGGCCATGGGGCCAGCTGTGTCAGCCACGGCTGTTGTCTTTCTCAGGTGTGACTACAGCCAGTTTGGCAGGCAGTTCCCAGATACTACCACACCCAAGGGCTGCAAGACAGCTTGGATCCTCCTGAATCAGACTTTCCAGCCGTGGAGGGGGCAGTGGCTGTGTCTCCTCTTCTCCCGTGCCAAGGCCCTCCCCAGAACTGCTCTGCTCCGGGGATGCTGCTGAGGCCTGCCGGAAGACTAATAGCCGCTGTCAGCCAGCAAGCTTGCAAAACTCATAACCAGGGCTGCCCTAGGCTGGCCCTCTGGCTGCAGCTGGAGAAGTCAGACTGTCTAGATCAACTCTCAGAGAAGGCAAAGGACTTGTCCAAGGTCACACAGCTAATAATTGGCTGAACTTAACTAGAACCAGGTCTCCCAGAGCTTTAGGGGGTGGTGGCAGGGTGGGGATGGGGTGTTCCTAGAAGGGGGTGGGTATCTTTGGCCTAGTATAAGCAAGGACACATCTCTAACTGCTGGGATTACTGTTGTAGGCAAAGCCTTCTGAAGTGCAGAGAAAAATATGTTCCAATTCATTTTGTTTTTTGAGACAGGGTCTCACTCTGTACCCCAGGCTGGCCTCAAACTCCTGGTGATTTTCCTGCCTCAGCCTCCTGAGTGCTGGATTATAGGTGTGCGCCACTATGGCCCAGCTTCAGCTCTGAATTTCTGCACAGAGATAGACTTTCTTTGCTGTGGAAGTGGCTGTAGGGCCAGGTGAATACACCTGTTCCCTTTGAATTGTGGAACCAGGAAGCTTTGTCTGTTTGCTTTGGGTACAGGGCCTTTATACTGAGCTACATTCCCAGCTCCTTTTTTTCTTCCTTTCTGTATTTTTTTTTGTGGGTACCGGGGGTCGAACTCAGGATGTCGTGTGCCAGCAGGCACCCGTGCTGCTGAGCAATATCACCGGCCCTTTTTTCGTATGTGGGTACCGGGAGTTGAACTCAGGACCTCGCGCTTGTCAGGCAGGCACTTATGCCACTGACCGGCCCCTTTTTTTTCTTTAGAGACACAGTCTCACTAAATTGCTCAGACTGGGCTCAAACCGGAGATCCTCCTGTTTTAGCCTCCCTCACTTCAGGGCTGGGATTACAGGCATGTTCCACCACACCCAGCAAAGGCAACTGACAAGAGTCCAGGTGCTGAACATAGATGTCATTCCTCTGCACCCAGATTTGAAGTCTCTACCACCGCCCCTCTACAGCAGACAGCTCCCTGTTCTGTGATGTTTCTGACCCTAGTCTAGGAGGACTTTTGTGAGTTTTTTTGTGTATGTATGAAACAGGGTCTCACTATGTATTCAGGCTGGCCTCAACTCATTATGTAGTCAGGCTGGCTTCAAACTTGCAGTGATCCTCCTGCTTCAGCTTCCCGAGGTGCTGGGATTACAGCTGTGCACCACACGCCTGGCAAGGAGGACTTTGCACTACTACATGGTGAAATCAGCTCCTACCAGCTGCAGTCTCCCCCACATGGCTGGGAGCACCTGAAGGCAAAAAGGCTGGGTCCTAGTCACATCCGTGCTCTGGGGCCTGCCTTCGTGGGGCTTAGGACCAAGCAGGGACCAATAAAGGCAATTTGGGCCACACCGGTCCCTGCAGAGGAAGCCTGCACACTGGATACCACCTTCTTGCCTCTCCCACCCTGGACTGGTCTAGGTCCTGGGGAGAAAAGCCTTAGCTGGTTTCCTAATCACCAAGATGACAGTGGGCAGAGACGAATGCCTGGGCAGTGAGGAATGCCTCAGTGAGTCCCACTGGTGCTGTGGGTGAGTCAGCCCAGGAGAATCTCCTGGTCCTCCCACACTGCCCCGCCCCCTCGGTTCCTAGTTCCTTGGAAGGGAGGGGAGGCTAGCCCCCAGCAGGCATTCCTCCCCCTCGGCTGGAGGAACAGCCTGCGTCACCTAGCTTGTATGGAAAGTCCATGTGCTGGCAGGAACACACAGGAATCGGCACTAGATTTTCTGGTTTCCTTCTTTTTTGTGTGTATGGGTACCGGGGGTGGACCTCAGGACCTCGGGTGCCAGCAGGCGCCTGTGCCACTGAGCGATATCATCGGCCCTTTTTTCGTATGTGGGTAGCGGCAATCGGACTCAGGACCTCGAGCTTGCCAGGCAGACGCTTATGCCCCTGAGCCATCTCACCGGCCCAATTTTCTGGTTTCTATCAGAGGACTCCCCTAAGTCTTAGCCGTTGAGCTTGAGAGCCAGAGAAGGAGTAAAAAAAACCTTGAACCTGCTGCTTTCTGCTCCTGCGAAGGCTCAAGATTCCTTGGGTATTTGTACCTCGTTAGGTAACTTTAGGTAGCTCACTGCCCCTCCTGAGGCCTCCGCTTCCTCAGCTATAACATGGGTGTGATAATTACTATCCTCTGCTATTTCAGAACATGACAGTGCCTGAGTTACCCAGATGAAAGGGCAGCTTTAGAGTCATGGGGGGGGGGGGTCAGGTAAAAGGAAGAGTCTGAAGGAGAGAAGGGCTGCCAGAATTCTCTCCAGTCCCTCAATAGATGGTCTTAGGGTGGAGACCTGGGCTGGCCTTCATTTCCAATCTTTAATTTTTTTTTCAATGGTGAGGATCAAACCTAGGGCCTTGTGCATGGTAGGCAAGTGCTCCACCACTGAACCACATTCCCAGTCCACTTCATTTCCAGTCTTGGGGAGGGCTAGGTGTGTGGTGCACGTCTGTAATCCTAGCACTTGGGAGACTGAGGCAGGAGGATTACCGTGAGTTTGAGGCCAGCCTGTGCTACATAAGCAAATTCAAGGCCAGCCTGCACTACACAGGGAGACCCTGTCTCCAAAAAGAAAAAAAAAAAAAAAAAAAAAAAAAAAAAAAAAAAATCTTGGGGAGGAAGGAGGACACCTCCACTGGATATTTAACATTGGCTTCAGGGATGGGGTCTCAGCTGTCGCTTAATCTCCTACCATGACCCCAGTGAGAGGGAGGGGGTTTCTGCTGAGATTTCTGGGCTTTTTCACCTAGCCAGGAGTTCTTGAGCCAGGGACTGTGGCAGACAAGGACAGAGTGCCCCTACAACCTTGAGACAGGGACAGGGGAGGTGGTCCAGGGATGCTGGGTGGAAGAAAAGCTATTTTGGACCCAAGTATGTACACTACCCATGGGAAGGGTGCCTGACATCTGTTGTCCTTGCAGTTCAGGAGGTGCCCTGCCGAGTCCCTCCACATTCTTCTCTCTCCAGGCCTGGGCCTGGGTGAGTAGCGGTGGTGCGGGAGGCGGAAAGAGGGCTCCCCAGGGCGAGGATGCAAAAGTCAAGTGGGGAAGGTTTATTAGGTGCAGGGGTAAGATGTCTGGTCTAGCGTTAATGTGCTATGCAGTTGTTACAGACCTCGATCCTGTTCCTTAGTTTCCCCAAATGTCCAGCAAACTGAACAGACTCCAGCTGCCTTCCAGACATGCGGGCATCGGGATAGACCCCCTTCCGGCCCCCGCCCACCTCCCCCTCACCTGCACGATCTGCCGGGGCTGTACGCTCAGCGTGGGGAAGTTGCCGCGCCCGTGGATGGGAATAGGCTCGCTCAGGAGCGCGTCCAGCCGCTTCACCTGTGGCCAGCTCAGCCTGCTCAGGTGCTTTTCAGGGGAGGCTGATGAGGCCTCCGGGTCGGGCCCGCCGCCAGCCGTGGCCGCCGTGGCTTCAGCCGTCCCCACCTGCGCAGCCGCCCCGTCCAGTAGCTCAGCCCCGCTCTTCGACGGCATCATTCGCCCGGCCCCGGGGCCCCGACGGCTAAAACCGAGGGGGAGGGTAATTACGGGGAGGAGGGCAAGGAGAGCGGCTGGGCCTAGGCTGGAGGCGGGGATGCAGGAGCAGGGCGGCAGCGGCGGCGAGGAAAGCCCTGGGCACACCTGCAGCGGCGGCGGCGGCGACTATCCGACCCTAGAGCCTGTTTTTGGAGCCCAGCTGACTCTTATAGGCCGCGGGCGACATGCCCATTGGTCCCAGCGGCTGTCACACAGCCGGAGCCGTCCCGCCTCTCGACGTCCATGCTATTGGGCATCAGAGTTTTGCACGTGCGTCACTGTTCTTCAGGAAGATTCCGATTGGCTGGAAGGCACGCCTCTGCCCCGCCCCCTTCCCAGGCTGAATTCCCTCGTTTGGTCTTTTAAGAACTTCTGTTTACTGTGATTGGGCCGCGGTAGCCTGAATTTAAAGAGACGGCGCCGTCCAGGGGCCGGCGAGAGGGAAGGGGTCTGTAGAGTTTTGCAGCGGAGTCAGATTACTCGGGATTTATTTATTTATTTATTTTCAAATATGCGCTAGAAGAAACTGAGAAATCACCTGGTCTTGTCCTGGTCTTCCGCTATTTTCAGGAGCCTAAAGAGACTGAGCCACTAGCTGAACTCCACGTTATACTCTTCCAGAGACTAGGAAAGGTAACTTTGTGTATAATGAGGTAGATGCTTCTGCACTCTCTTGACAGGCCCTTGCAAACTACAACATGGCTGGCGTTCACCTACCAGTTTAGGTAAGGAGAAATCTGCTCAGAGAAGGGCTGACATTTCCCCAGTGTCACAGGCTTTGACCGTGAACCAGGGGAATAGAATTAGTGGCACGTGTTTGGCAGTACGTAATAGTTATATTCGTGATGGGGAGCTGGTACAAGTACACAACACATCTTAATTCTTTTTACATCCCTTTTCTCCCTTCCCTCCCCTATGCTACTTTTGAATTCATCTTTTTCTGATATTAAGTACATGTGCTGTGGCAAAAGTTCAGAAACTGTCTTTCTGACTCAGTACTGTAATATTTTTACTTAGATCATTCACCCGACCTTCTCCCATCGTCCTGTATGGCAATCTGGGAAGGAGAAATAGGCCACATTTACAGAAGGAGAAACCGAGATCTTAGAAACAGTAAACTATATCCCAAGGTCACGAGCTGACCCTGACCTACTTGGGCCCAGCACTCAGGAGGCTGCTTTCCTTTACTGGAGGCGGCCCGGCCCAAGCAAGATGCTGCCCCTGTCCTCCACTCTGATCTCTCATGGATCTAGATCCGAAGCCTCGGGGCTTCCTCTGGTCCTGAGAGAGAGAACCCACTGCTCCAGTCCTGTGACTTTGGGCAAGTCCCTCCCATTGTCTCTAGTGTCTTTGTTTTACCTTCTTTTGAAAGGTAAGAAACAGATAAGAAATCCCCTTTGGCTTCCTCCAGTCTCCAAAACCTAGAGCTACCAAGTCTCCCCCACAAGCTACTGCTGAGACAGCTTCAGATTCACCACAGCCCTGTCTCTCACCCCTACCTCCTTGCCCCAGAAGAGGAGGAGGGGAAAGGAAACTAGAATTTACTGAATGCTTACTACACCCCAGGTAATTTTACACACCTGACCTCTAATTCCTAAAAAATGATACCTCAGGATGTGGGGTCGTTATTCCCAATTTATAGATAGGAAACAGAGGCTTAGAGAGGCCAACTGATATACCCAAAGTCATGCAACCACTAATTGGCACTATGGGACTTGAATTTAAGTCTCCCGATTCCAGAGCCCTATTTTTCAAATGATCTTAGAAGAATTGGCACAGATGTGGGTCATCTTGCCACAGGGTCATGCTTGGCACCACCCATGAGATCCATCTGTTTGTTCGTTCTTTAGTCTGTCTGCCTGCCTGTCTCTATCTATCTATCTATCTATCTATCTATCTATCTATCTATCTCATCTATCTGTGTAGTCTATGAGTGCCTACTATGTCCTGGGTGCTGTCCCCCTGAAGTAGGATAGGCAAGGTCCTTGTCCTTCTACTTGTCCTTCTAGAACTTTTAAATGTAGAAAGACAATAGTGAAGGGAACAAATCAGACATTTCAGATAGTGCTAAGGAGAAAATAAAATAGGATCATGGGACAGAGAGAGAAGAACTGTGTGTGCACACATAGGGGATTGGGGGGATGAGAGAGAGAACAAACTAAGATATCAATGTACATTGTTAGATGCTATGATCATGGAAGGCCTCCCTAAGAAGGTAATCCTTCCTTCCTTCCTTTTTTCCTGGTTCTAGGTATTGGACCCAGGGCCTCAGACATGCTAGTCAAGCACTGTACCACCGAGCTGTATAACATCCCCAGCTTGAGACAGGGTCTTGCTGAGTTCCCCAGGCTGGCTTTGAACTTGTGATCCTCTTACCTCAGCCTCCCAGGTAGCTGTGATTCCAGGCACAGCCCAACTCCTCCTGGCTCCGTTTCTGCCCTGTCTCCTCATGTTTGTCCCCAGACAGCAAAGTCAGCGGAAAAGGTACCTGGATTCACAGTCCTTGAACTCTGAATGGCCCAGATAGAAGAAACTTGGATAGTTATTTTGTTCACCCTCTTCTCAGTTTTTCAATGGAGAAACTGTGGTACCAAGAGCAGGAAGGATTTACCCCAGGGGAACTAGCTAGGGCTGGAAATCATGCAGGGGCAGGGCCTCCTGGGGGCTGGCTAGAGCTCTGCCTGCCCTACGCACTTCACCAAGTTTTCTAAGGAAACTCTGAGGTCTCTTTTCCTCACTCCTTTCTTCTGTCTGGTCTAGAAAGAGCAATTAGCAAATTCGTGCACTGTGAATCACTCCTGTTGACACTTCCATTCCCAAAGCTGGTGAATTCCCATATTTGCCCAGTGCGGATGAGGCTGACTTGGGAATGTAGGAAGCAGAGAGTGAGCAAAGGTGTATCCAGTAGGATCTTGCATTCTCAACAAGCCCAGCTTTTCATTGTCTCCGTGAATGGAGGGGAATCTTGGCTGGGTATATCCTGAGTAAAACTAGCTTCTTGATACACACAAGCCTCTCCCTTGAATTCTGTACAAACTTTTCATCTTAATTATGACTCCAACTGATTTTAAAAGATAATTTACTCTGTATGACAATTGAGTCTTGGTGATATAGGCAAGTCATTTTCCCTATCTGGACCTCAGTTTCTTATTCTATAAAATGGGAATGAATTAGGCATCAGGCTCTTCCATTCATACCTTCTATGATTTGAGGGGGCAGGAAGGGGAAAGGGCCTGGGGAGAGTCTTAGTCCCCGCATTATGGGGACCCCAGACGAGAGCATCTGGGAATTGCTGTGCAGGTACATTGCCGCCTACATCGCTAAGCTTGCTCTGTGCGTGGAACCATGCCAGGTGATTTTCACAGGCTCATTCAATTTTCAGAACATAATCTTCTGGCACAAGAGCAATCTCTCACTTTGCACGACAGGAAACTCAGGCTCGGAGAAACTAAGACATTCACGCGGCCCCACAGTTGGGAAGAGACTTCATATCCAGGTCTGGCTGAGTCCCAGGCCCATGCCCTTCGCAGGACCCTGCCTCTGAGGATGCCATAGGGAGTTCCCTTACACACAGACGATCCTCTCCTGCGGAGGGTCGCATCTCCTCCCGCTGTTCATGCCCTCCACCCTACCTCATGTCATCAAGGCCAAGGTAATGGACCTGTTGTCATAACTATAATTGTACCCTGACCCTGCATAATTTCAATATCCAGTACCCAGTCCTCCTAAGACCACCTCCTATGTTTTCTGCTCATGTCTTGTAGAACTTCAGCTCCAATAATTCTTTGATCCGCCAGCACCTTCAATCCACTGTTCCTCTCTTCCCTTGTGCCCTGACTTTCCTCCTTAGTCAGTTTAGGGACCTGGACCATCACTGTAATTACTTCCTTGAATACACCCTCAACCCCCTTGCTCCCCACTCATTAAATCTCATCCACCTGGCAAAGCCACACCCTGCCTAATCCCAAGAAGCTGACGAAGCTAGAGACCAACAGGGCCCTGCTGACTGATCCCACTTTAACATCAGTCCACCACCCTGGGGTTGTGGGGAGCCTGGTGTTGTCTGCCAATCCAGCTGCCTGACCGGGTCTTTCCCTCTCCCACCATCCTAGAGGTCAGGTCATCCCAGGGTCTCCTCAGTCCCAACAGCTCTTCCTGCGTGCATCGTCCTCTCAGCTGAGACCTGCCTTCCCTCACCGAGGAAACAGAAGCCACCTGCAGAGCACTGGCCTCTCCGTACACCCTCCGGCATTCGCCCAGTTCAGCGTGCTGTCCAGCCACCCTCCGCTGTGGGGATGGGCCTCCTGCTCCTCTCTGCAGCTACCAGTTACTAGGCCTCAACCTGCTCACTCCAGAGACTTTCCCTCTTTCACTGACTGGGGTCATTCCAATCTGCGTTAAAACATCATTTCTTGCCAGGCGTGGTGGCACACACCTGTAATCTCAGCACTTGGGAGGCTGAGGCAGGAAAATCCCTTCAAGTTCAAGGTCAGCCTGGGCTACAAAGTGAGTTCAAAAGCCAGCCTGAACTACATAGCCAGGCCCTGTCTCAAAAAACAAAAACAGTGCCGGGTGTAGTGGCGCACGTCTGTAATCCCAGCGCTCAGAAGGTTGAGGCAGGAGGATCGCTGCAAGTTCAAGGCCAGCCTGAACTGCATAGCGAGACCTTGTCTCAAAAAGACAAAAAAAAAAAACAAAAACAAAAACAAAAAACACACCCCAAAACCAAAACAAAACATAAATAATAAAAAACAACCCCCCCCAAGAAAACCAAAAACCATATAAAACCAAAGAACCTCTCTTGACCCACCACCTCCTTCCCCTCTGCTCCTGGTTCTCTAAACACTCTGAAAATGTCTACCCTTGCTCCCTGCAGTTTTTTCCCGTTCTCCCCCCATCTCTGTCTCTGTCTCTGTCTCTCGTTAGTGGGGACTGAACCTAGGGCCGAGTGCTAAGGATATGGTGCACCACTGTGTGACACGTCAGGCCCATTTTTTCTTCCTTGACAAATGTATTCTGTGGATATATGATATACCACATTTTATTTATTCATTGATAAACAGTGATGGACATTTGCCACACATTTGAGTTGTTTCCACTTTTTGGCTATTATGAAGAATGTTGGCTGGGAACATGCAGGTATAAATTTTCGTGTTGATATGTTTTTTTTTTTTTTTTTTGTGGGTACCGGGGGATCGACCTCAGGACCTCGCGCGCCAGGAGGCGCCCGTGCCACTGAGCGATATCACCGGCCCCTTTTTCGTATGTGGGTTCCGGGAGTCGAACTCGGGCCTTCGCGCTTGCCGGGCAGGCACTTAAGCCGCTGAGCCATCTCACCAGCCCCCGTGTTGATATATGTTTTCATCTCTATGGGGTGTATATTCAGGGGTGGAGTTGCTGGTCATAAGGTAATTTTTTATTTAGCCATTTGAGGAACTGCCAGATTGTTCTCCAAAGCAGCTGCACCATTTTGCATTTTCACTAGCAGTGTATGACAGCTCTAATTTCTCCACATCCTCGCCAACACTTGTTATTATCTGTCCTTTTTGATTATAGCTGTTTTAGTGGGTGGGAAGTAGTATCTCATTGTGGTTTCAATTTGCATTTTTCTGATAGCTAATGATGTTGAACATGTTTTCATGTGCATATTGGTCATCCGTATCTTTGGAGAAATGTCTATTCAGATTTTTTGCCCCTCCCTTTTGTGGTACTGGGGATGGAACCCAGGTCCTCATACATGCTAGGCAAGTGCTCTACCACCGAGCTACAGCCCTTACCCTTTTTTTTTTTTTTGAGACAGGGTTTCACTATGGAGTTCAGGCGGACCTTGAACTCACTATGCCGCTGAGGCTGGCCTCAAACTCACAACAATCCTCTTGCCTCGGCTTCCCGAGCGCTAGGATTACAGGCATGTGCCACCACACCCAGCTATTTTTGTTTTTGAGACAGGGTCTTGCTGTATAGTTCAGACTGGTCTTGAACTCACTATGTAGCCCAAGCTAGGCTTGAATTTGAGACTCTTGCCTCAGCTTCCCAAGTGCTGGGATCACAGGTGTGCACCACCACACCTGGCTCATCCCTAGCTCTTTCTAAATTTTCTTTTTGAGACAAAGTCTCACTATGTTGTCCAGGCCTTCAATTTGTGATTCTCCTGCCTCCCTCTCCAGTAGCTGGCTTTACAGGTGTGCACTACCATGCCTACTTCCTTTACTGTTTTTTTTTTCTTGAGACAAGGTCTCAGTGCAATCCAGGCTGGCCTTGAACTTGTTATGTAACCTAGGCTGGCCTTGAACTTGTGTTCCTCCTGCCTCAGTTGTCCAATAGCTGGGATTACTATACAGGTATATACCACTTCATGTGGTTCCCGTGCCATACTATTTATTATCATTGAGTTGTGTTCTCTATATATTGTAGATTCAAGTCCCTTATAAAATGTATGACTTGCAAAATTTTCTTCCCATTCTAATTGTGAGCTCTCTCTCTCTCTCTCTTTTTAGTTTTTTCAGACAGGGTTTTGCTATGCAGTTCAGGCTGGCCTTGAACTCAAGGCAATCCTCCTGCCTCAGCCTCCTGAGTGCTGGGACTACAGGCATGTGCCACCATGCCCAGCAAGGGATGAAGTTCTGATTTTGTGTGTGTATGGTGCTAGGGATTGAACCCAGGGCTTGACACAAGATAGGCAAGCACTGTACCACTGAGTTATACCCTCAGCCCTTTATTTTTTTAATTGAGATAATAATTGTGCATATTTATGAGGTATAATGTGACACATAATAATACATGGGGATACATAAAATGATTAAATCAGCATAATTAGCATATCCATCGCAAAAAACACTTGGTTATTTCTTTGCAGTGAGACAGTTTGCAATCCCCTCTTCTAGTTATTTTCAAGTTTCCATTATGTTATTATTAACTATGGTTACCTTACTGTGTAACAGACCATCAGAACTCATTCCTTCTATCTAATTGTATCTTTGTACTCATTGACTAATCTGTCTCCTCCCTCTGTTTGATTATAGCTGTTTTAGTGGGTGGAAAGTAGTACCTCACTGTGGTTTCGATTAGCATTTTTCTGATCACTAGTGATGTTGAACATCTTTTCATGTGCATATTGGTCACCCGTATCTTTGGAGAAATGTCTATTCAGATCCTTTGCCCCTCCCTTTTGTGGTACTGGGGATGGACCCCAGGCCCATAGTGAGACTTTGTTTCAGAAGATTGAAACAAAGAGAGAGCTATAATCAAAGACAGCTATAATCTGTCTCCTCCCTCTGTCCTGCCCTCCTTAGTCTCCGGTAAGGACTATTCCAATCTCTATCTTTATGAGAACAGCTTTTTTAGATCCCACATATGAGTGAGATCATGTGGTACTTGCCTTTCTGTACCTAGCTTATTTCCCTAAACATAATGTCCTTCAGTTCTATCCATGTTGTGGCAAATGACAAGTTTTCATCCTCTTTATGGCTGTGTAGTATTCCATTGTATATACATATATACACACCACATTTTCTTTATTCATTCACCCACTGATGGACACATAGGTTGTTTCCATATTATGGCTATTGTGAATAGCACTGTAGTAATCATAGGAATTATCTCTTGGCACACTGATTTAATTTCCTTTGAATATATACCCAGTAGTGAGACCGCTGGTTCACACAGTACATGGTTCTATATTTTTCTTTTTCTATCTTTAATTTTTTGAGGAACTTCCATACTGTTTTCCACAATGACTGCACTAGTTTTTTTGCTCCCAAATGAGCGTAAGAGTTCCTTCGTTATCTTTGTCTTAACCGGAATGAGGTGACAGTTTCTTGTAGTTTTGATTTGTTTCCCAGATCATTAGTGATAGTGTACATTTTTCATATACCTGTTGCCACTTGTATGTCATTTTGTTTTGTTTTGTTTTGTTTTTTTCAGTGCTAGAGCTCAAACCCAGGATTTTGTGAACATGAAGCTATGACCCCAGCCCTTGCGTATTCTTTTGTTTTGTTTTGTTTTTGTTTTCACAGTACTGGAGATTGAACCCCGAAGGGCTGTATTGTATCCCCAGATCTTTTTATTTATTTATTTATTTATTTTATTATTATTATTTTTTTATGTGGGTACTGGGAGTTGACCTCAGGACCTCGTGCTTGCCAGCAAGCACTTGTGCCACTGAGCGATGTCACCAGCCCTTTTTTTTCCTTTATGTGGGTACCGGGAGTCGAACTCAGGACCTTGCGTTTGCCAGGCAGGCACTTATGCCGCTGAGCTATGTCACTGGCCCCTTATTTTTTATTTTGAGACAGGGCCTTGCTAAATTGCCCAAGTGGGACTCGAACTTGCGATCCTCCTCCCTCAGCCTCCCTCAGTTCTGGGAATAAGGCACATACTACCATGCCTGTATGTCTTATTTTGAGAAATAGCTGTTGAAGTCTTTTGCCCATTTTATTATTTTTTTTCAGATGGGGAGTATGACTCAGTGGTAGAGTGCTTGGCCAGCATGCACTAGGCCTTAGGTTCTGTCCCTGGCACTGCAAACAAAACAATAACAACAACAAAAGAGAGATGGGCTTTTACTATGTCACCCATGTGGCCCTAAACTCCTGGGCTCAGTTGATTTCCCTGCCTCTGCCTCCTGAATTTCTGGAACTACCATACATCACACTTGGCTTTTTGCCCATTTTCAAGTCAGATTTTTTTTTTTTTTAATATGTGGGTACCAGGAGTCGAACTTAGGACCTCGTGCTTGCCAGGCAGGCACTTATGCCGCTGAGCTATCTCACCGGCCCAGATTTTTTGTTTTTTGACATTGAGTTGCTTGAGTTCCTTATATATTCTGGATATTAACAACTTGTCAGAGGTGTCTAATTGTCAGTTCTTTTTTATTTTTTCAGTGCACTCAGGATCAAACCCAGGGCTTTGCACCTGCTAGGCAAGAGCTTTATCACTGAGTTACACCCAGCCCATTACCAAATCTCTAAACTGCCTGGGACATAGCCAATCGCCTTGAAATACTTTCTTCGCTTGGCTTTCAAGACACCTCACTGTCCTGGTTTCTCCCCTGTCCCCGCGGTGTCCTCCTTATCTGATCAGCCTCTGGACAGTGAAATGTCCTAGGACTCACCTCCTGGCCCTCTGCCCCTCTGTCACCAGGACCCCGGGCCTCCCTCTTCAGCTTTAGATACCAGCCAAGGGTTGCCAAGTCCCCAATTTACATATTCCGGAGGCGCTCCCGGACTCCAGGTTTCTCTAATTCTCAACTAAACCGCCCCTCACAAATAAATGGCAATTTCCAGCCCTGGGTTGCAAGCTGAATGTCTCTCTCTCTCTCTCTCTCTCCCTCCTCCTCCCTCCCTCCCTCCCTCCCTCTTTCTCTCTTTCTCTCCCTCCCTTCCTCCCCTCCTCCCTCCCTCCTCCTTCCTCTCTCTCTCTCTCTCTCTCCCCCTCCCTCCCTCCCTCTTTCTCTCCCTCCCTTCCTCCCCTCCTCCCTCCCTCCCTCCTCCTTCCTCTCTCTCTCTCACTCTCTCTCTCTCTCCAGGGCCTTGTGCATCTCGTACACCCCAGGCAAGCAAGCACTCTACCTCCAAGCTGCACCTTCAGTCCCCTCCTCTCCCCTTATACTGTACATTCCTATTTGTCAGCAAGTCCTGTTGGCTTCACCTTCAGGATACAGACAGAATCCAGCCACCTCCCTTCCTGGCCTCCAGCCCTAGCTTACTGCCTCCTCCATGGTCCAGCCCATCATCCCTCCCTTGGGGACTTTTTTAATCTCCCTAATGCTGTGCTTGTCTCCTACAATCTGTTTTCAACCCAGCAAGTCAGGCCGATGTTTTATAACACAAGACAGAACATGCTGCTTTAATGACTCCATGCCACTTGGAGTAAGAGACAAAGCCCTTTCAGTCAGTGCAATGCTGGGATCTCCTCACACTCTCCCTTCCCTCACCCTGGTCTCCCTGCTCTTCGGACATGCTGGGCACACTCCACCCCAGGGCCTTTGCACCTGCTCCTTTGTCTGCCCGACATGATTTCCCTTGAGACCCACATAGCCTACAGGGTCTTTTTCTTCCTCTGTTCTGTCCTCTGTGAGGCCTCTGACAACTCAGTTAGGATGGCCTCCCTCCCCACAGCAGCTAGCCTCTTCTCTGCTTTATTCTTTCCACTGCACCTCACACTGTCCACCATGCTATGCACATACCTGTTTGTATTTATTTATTCACTTATTTGTGGTACTGGGATTTGAACCCAGAGACTCTACACTGAGATACTGAGATACACTCCCTAAACCTCCTCCTCCTACTTCCTCTTCTTCTTCCTCTCTTCCTTCTCTTTCTTCTTCTTTTTAAATTTTGAGACAGGGTCTTGGCAAGTTGCCCAGGCTGGGCTTGTACTTGCGATCTCTCTGCCTCAGCCCCAAAGAATGCTGGCATGAGAGGTGTGAGTCACCACGTGTGGCTCATATCTATTTATTTATTGGCTCTTTCCTTGTTGGAACAGAAGCTCCAGGAGGGTAGGGATTTTATCTGTTTTTATTTTCTGTGTAATCCAGTGGCTGGAAAGGTATTGGTGCGTAATATTCACAGAACTGGGCTGGGGATATAGCTCAGCAGTAAAGCATTTGCCTGGCAAGCCTGAGGTCCTGGGTTTGATTCCTAGCACCACCAAAAACAAAAAATATGTATTCACAGAGTGAGGGGAGGGATGCTTGGGTAAGAGAGGAAGGAGCCCTCTTAAAAAGCCTGCCTGGTGTGATGACACGTGCCCATAATCCCAGTATTTGGGAGGCTGAGGCAGGAGGATCTCTGTGAGTTTGAGAGCAGCCTGGACTATATAGTGAGTTCAAGGCCATTTGAACTATATCGTGAGACCTTGTCTCAGAAAACAAATGAGCAAAAAACCAAACCAAACCAAACAACAACAAAAATAAAAACACCGGATACTTTAGGGAATGGCAGTGTGTAGCTTTAGCCAGATCCTAGAGTGGAGCTTTGAGCCGAGCCTTCCCAGAGTCACTGAAAGTTGGCTCTTGTTTCCCAGCCAAGCCCAAAGCTCCAGTTCTTCTCCCACGCGCACCTTTTACGGGTGATGTGACCTGGGTACAAATCGCTCCCCTCCACTGAGCCCAGCATTACCACCTCCCCTAGGCCTGCATGAAACTCAGGGAGAGCAGGATCTTCACCGGGCGTGAGCGCTGGGCTCCTATGCTCCCCAGAAGGGTGCTCACTTGCTAATTTGGGGGGAGTCCCCAGTGGCGTGGCGTGGTGTTGTTTCGTTTTGATGGGGAGGAGGCAGGGAGGAAGGGAAAGAGGGAGGGCAGAGGAAGACAGGACCTGAGAGAGCACCAGGAGGGCAGAAGGCCAGACTGCAAGCGGAGACAGGCACCAGGGGGCAGAGCTGCCTGGTGGGATGTGAACAGAGTGGAGGTCCTGCTCCCCTCCCCATGGACTGAGCTCCTCTGTTCATCCAGCCCTTGTGGGAAGGCAGGGAGAAAAGACAGGTGAGGAAACCGAGGTTCAAGAAGGCCGAGATCTGCATGCATCTCATCTTCTCTGCTACAGTGGAAGCTCCTCCCCACTAAAGGCACCCTGCTCTCCTTTCCGTCTCCTCCGGGGCTTGCGCTGACTACTGAAAACCAGAGTGGGTGCTTATCAGGGGATCCCCGCCCTAGCTGATCCCAGACCTCCTTTTTATATTTATTTATTTTTGGTTTTCTGAGACAGAGTCTCGCTATGTAGGTCAGGCTGGCCTCGAACTTGCAGCGATCCTCCTGCCTCAGCCTTCTGAGTGCTGGGATTATAGCGTGCGCCTCCAAACCCGGTTTTCCACACCCACTCTTACAACATACCTCACAGTGCCTCTTTCCTGTAATACGATGCAATTCATAGATAATATATCCTATTTATATGTTCCTCATTAAAAAAAAAATCAATGCCCTCACTGAAATGGAGACAAATAAGGGAAAGTAATCCGTAAGGAGTCTCTCTTTTTTAAGTCTGTAAATACTCAGGCCGACTTCTGCAGAACAGTCCTCTTCAAATTCCTACGGGCCACCAGAGGGTCTCGTTAAACCGTCAGGTCTGGGGAGGAGCTCGGAGCTTCTACCCGGCTCTCAGGTCGCCTGGGACACTCGTGCTGCAGATGCGGGCGGCCGCAGGGCCCAGGCGTCCCGTTCCACGGGGGCCTCCGCCCAGAGCCGGCTCCGAGTGAGGGGCAGCCCCATTCCGGGCCCGCCCTGCCGCCCGGCCCGTTCCCGGCATCCGCGCGGCTGGGCGCCCGCTGCCTAGACAGCAGTTCCCACGGGAGGCGCCCTGAGCCCGGAGCCCGCCGCGGGCGGGAAGACCCCGCCCCGCCCCGCCCCGATGACGCCAGGGGGCGGGGCCTCCGCGTCCCGGGACCACCAGCCCCGTCCTCTTCCCTGATCCAGAGTGGGTCAGTAAATCCCTGGTGAATGGATTCATCTGTCTCTCTTCCCGTTCTCCCCCTTCTTCCTCCTTTTCTCCCCTTCCCCTCTAATCCCTTCGGCCCTCGGTCCGGGCTGGGTCCCTGCAGTGGGGAGCCCGAGACGACCCAGCGCTTCCCTCCGGCCTCCCTGCCCTTCCGGTGGGCAGGGGGCTCCTGGAGGGCTCTGCTGGTCCCGGGCAGGGGCTGTGGGTCATGCGGAGGCTCCGAGGTCGTCCTGATCCCTGCCATGAGGACTGCGCTCTACAGTTTACAAAATGATTTTCTTGCCACCATCCTATTTCATCCTCAGAAACTTGGCGTGGTTGCTGTTTGACAGATGACAAAATTGAGGCCCACAGAGGCTGAGTCACCAGTGCAAGGTGCCAGAGCTAGAAGAGCGTCCCAGGACCTGAAGCTGGTGTGCTGGATATATTTCAGGAGACGCTTCTCTCGGGCTCTGTTATACTGCTAGCACGTGCACACCGGGCTCCAAATTTCCAACAGGATCCTTAGCTTTGCATATCAGAGCTGCACAGCTAAATTTCTCATTATACTGATGGGGAAACTGAGGCCCAGAGAGGGGAACGGTCATGCCCAAGTTCACAAACCAAGTAAAGTTCTGGCCTCCACTCCTTTGGCTGTCAGATGAAGTTTGGGGGGTTTGCATGGCTCCCTCCCCTGCCTGAGACCTGGGGCTGGTATTTGGGTGGTGGAGGGGAAGAGTTTAGGGCAAGAGTCCTCCAAATCAAAGAGGCAGCCCCCAGCAGGAGAGGGAAGGAAATTCAGTGCCTCAGAAAAATAATATGCAAAGTGACAAAGATGTGTCTCTAAAGCAAGAAGGAGACGGTAGGAGGTTTGATTTGATTTTTCACTGCTTGGCTTCCCAAGTGGAGGCTCAAACCCTGACCACAGGGGCGAGAGACCCGGAGCCAGCCACACAGGGGCCTGTTTGGGCTCTTGGCCAGGGCTCCCTGTGTCAGGCTCAGATGGAAGTCGGAGTGCGTTTCCTCTGGACCCACCAGGCCCTAGCCCAGAGCAGATGGGGCTCTGTGTGGGCCCAGGTGAAGATCTTTGTCACTGGGCTCAGGCTCAGTTTATGGCCAAGGTGAGGGCTACAGGATCACAGAACAGTGAGGAGCCACCCTTGGTCCCTCCCAGAACAGACTGAGCCCAGGATTCCTATTCCAGGAGGGTGGGTCAGCAGCTGGCTTGGAGCTCAGAGCCCTGGGCTCCTGGGCCGGAGCAGAGGCTGTGGGTGAGGTGATAACCCAGAGCCTGTGGCCACCAGTGGGGAGGCTTGGTGGCGGGTGATCTCCAATCCATGCACGCTGCTTCAGACACCTTACCCACTGGCACTGCCGGGACCACCGTCCTGCTCAAGGCTCTGCGGCTTACAGAGGCAAGAGGTGCTCGGCCCTGCACAGCTGGACTGGGCTCTGGTTGTCTCCTGCTTCTCAGAGATGAACATTCTGGGAAGGACTCTAACTGCAGAAGTAATGTGAGCCCCTGCCATGGAGCATGGCCAGCTACCCACACCCCAGCATGGCTTCGCGACGGCACAGGGCCTAGAAGGGCATGGAGTCCTGCTGACCCCCAGCTCAGGTGCCCTCAAGAGCTTCCTGTCCCGTCCTCGTGCCTGTGGCTGTGAAGGTGACTGTGGTCAGGACCGTGCGTTTGGCTGTGTGATTGAGATGGCTGAGGTTTCAGTTATTGGTCTCTTCTCAGTGATGGGAGGGACCAGTCAAGGAAGTATCTCTGCCAGGTGCTCAGGGGCACAAGGGCCATTTGGGGGCTGGGCTATTTGGGCTGCATCACAGCACCATCCAGGACCCTGGAAACCTGACATGACCTGAGTGACACACCCTTCCTGCTCTATGCAGGTAACAACCTGGCCTCATGTTGCACTGAGGAGATGGGGCCCACCTGTGGCACCCCTCACCCTGCCACCCCTGAACCCATGTTCGCACCTGCACTTCTTCTCCCTGAGTTATTCCTGAGGATGAGTCCCTCCTTTATCAAAGGACAGCCGCAGCGGCTTTCTGCCAGCTGGGATAAAATGCCAGTTCTTCCCCGGCTGACTTTACTCCCGTCTCCTCCTCCCACCTGGGCTCCTAACGCTCTGGCTGCAGCAACCACGCTTCTGTTCTGCAAACACAGCAGGCTTGTGCCCACCTCAGGGACTTCCAAGCCCACACCCGCCCCCAGCTCTCCACCTGTCTGCTTCCTCATCTTCCCAGGTCCAGCTCAAAGAGACCTTCCCTCACCTTCCCTCTAAAGGGGCTCCCTCAGTTCTCTCCAGCTCATCGCCCCTGTTACTGCCTGCTCAGCACCAATCCCCATCTGCACAGTCACCTTCATAACTTATGTGTTATCATTTTTTTTTTGAAATGCTATCTCAAATTCCTGGGCTCAGGCAATACTCCTGCCTCAGCCTTCCAAGTACTGAGAGTGCAGGTGCGTGCTACCACACCTGGCCACTCACATGTTATTTATTTTACTGTCTTCTCCCCAGCTGTAAGTTCCAAGAGATGGGAACCTCATTTTCTTCATCCCTGGTATCTGGCTGGTGCCTGTTTTGTCGAAACTTGAGGGGTCCCTCAGAGATTCTTGTACTGAGGGCTTGTTCCCAAGGCCACAGTCTTCACACACAGGGCCAAGAGAAGCACCTGGACCATGAGGGCTTCTCATCAGTGAATCAGTCCATCAATTAGCTCATAGCTGAATGGGAAGGTAAGGGCCCTGTTGGAGGACATAAGTCACGGGGGCATACCTTTGGAAGGTACAGCCTGTCCCCAGGCCCTTCCACTCTCTCTGGCTCTCGCTTTTTTTTTTTTCAAGACTGGGTCTTGCTTTGTAGTTCAGGCTGGTGTCAAACTCATGGATCTCCTCTTGCCTCATCCTCCCAAGTGCTGGAGTGCTGGAATTACAGGTATATGCCACCACGGCTGGCTTACTCTTGCTCTTTTTCTGCTTCCTGGCTCCTACGAGGTAAGCAGCTTTCCTCTAACACAACCTTCAGCTGTGATGTTTCTGTCTTGGAGCCAGCTGACCATGGACTGGAACCTCTGAAACCATGAGCCAAACAATACCTTTTCACTTTTTTTTTTTTTTTTTTTTTTTTGGTCTTTTTGAGACAGGCTGTTGTTCTGCCATTCAGGCTGGACTTGAACTCACTTTGTAGCCCAGACTGGCCTCAAATTCATGGTGATCCTCCTGCCTCAGCATCCCAAGTGCTGGGATTACAGGTGTGCGCCATCACGCCTGGCAACCTTTTCAACTTTGAGTTGTGCATTTCGGGTATTTTTGTCCCAACAATGGAAAGGGCTGGGGATGTAGCTCAGTCATAGAGTACCCCAGGTTCAATTCCTACTAAAAAAAAAAAAAAAAAAAAAGGAAGAAGAAGAAAGGAAAGGAAAGGGGGAAAAAAAAAGAAAGAAAAGACAAGAATGTCGGGCTTGCTTTCTGCTCTCCACTGGGGTATAAAAGGAAAGGGGAAAAAAAAAATAAAAGAAAGAAAGAAAGGGCAAAGCTTTCCCTCAGCACTGCACCCGGAGAGTGAAAAATGGACCATGGCCTGCAGGGGCCCCTGTGTGGAATCAGCAGAGGTTGCCAGGCAATCCCTCAAGGGTTAGGGTTTTGCCAAGTTGAGAGGTCCAAATGCCCCAGCCTTGCTTGTCTTCATTCCATCCCAACCACCCGAGTTTCCCCAGTGGCTCCCACTGCAGCCACTCCCCCTTTCTCTTTGGGAGGGGGCCTCCCTGTGTGAGTCTTTCTAGATTTCATGGCCCCTCACTGCTCCTGAGGCTGAGGGGACCACAGAACCCTTCCTGCTCCCTGGCAGACAGCACTCGAATATGGCCTGGGCCCGCCCAAAGGGACACTGGAGCCCAGCACTCTGAGACTGGCAGAGATGAGGAGGGTTAATAATTCACTCAGAAATCAAAGCTTTCTAGAAGCTGAGGCAGGAGGATCATGAGTTCAAGGCCAGCCTGGGCTATGTAGCAAGTTTAAGGCCAACCTGAACTACAGAGTGAGACCCTGTCTCAAAACCAATGCAAACCAAACCAATTCACTTAGCAAGGCGGCCTTTGGTAGCAGTGGTCAGTGTGGTACCTGCTGCTATCTGCTGGTGACAGCAGTCATCCAGGAGTCTAATAGTGGCTTATGCTGTCTGATGTTGCCACTTCCTTGGTTCCTGCTCCTTACCTGAGCCTGGATCTCCAGGTTTTGCATCAGTTCTGGGAGCTCCACAATATCTTCCTTTTCTTCACAGGTCAGCTAGGGTCAGGTTCTGTTAATTATACCCAAGAACTCTGATTGCTATCTACCTTCACCACCTGCTATTGTCATTGTCTCCTTAAGATCAAACTAATCCCAGCTGGGCATGGTGGTGCACACCTGTGATCCCAGCACTGGGGAGGCTGAGGCAGGAGGATCACCATGAGTATGAGGCAAGGCCTTGTCTCAAAAAAAAAAAAAAAAAAAGAGGGGCGGGTGAGATGGCTCAGCGGCTTAAGCGCCTGCCTGGCAAGCACGAGGGCCCGAGTTCGACTCCCGGAACCCACATACGAAAAAGGGGCCGGTGATATCGCTCAGCGTCACGGGCGCCTGCTGACGCGCGAGGTCCTGAGGTCGACCCCCAGTACCCACAAAAAAAAAAAAAAAAGAAAGAAAAAGAAAAGAAAACAGAAAAGATCAAACTAATCCCATAATCCTCACCAGATGCCGTTACCATCCACGTCACCATCTTTGTCACCTGCAGCATCAACAGCTTTCACCATTCTCATGCTCTCAAACTCTATCTGCTGGAAATAACAACCCCTGTTAATGTTTTTGGCAGGAAGGTATTTAATACAGGACAGGAGAAACACATATGTCAGAGTCGGAATGAGCCGAGCCTTCAGGAATGACTCCTGGAACTACACAGAACTGAGCCATCAAGAGAGCCACAGCCAAGCTGGGCATGGTGGTGCACACCTGTAATCCCATCACTTTGAGAGACTGACGCAGGAGAACCACAAGTTTGAGCCTGGGTAATTTAGAGAGACCCTTGTCTCGAAATAAAAAAATAAAAAAGGACTGGGGATGTAGCTCAGTGTGACAGCCCTGGGTTCAATCCCCAGTACTACAAAGAGAGAGGGAGAGAGGGAGAGGGAGAGGGAGAGAGAGAGAGAGAGAACCAACACGAGAGTTATAAATTCAAGACACCTCCCACCCCCACCCCAAGCTTCAATCCAGGGACCAGGAAGCTGGGTTTATGAATCTGCCCTGCCCCACTGCATTTCTTATTTCAACTGCTGCTGGGCAACCAGAAAGCCAGGTGCTGGTGGAGCCCAGGTGGCTGCTGCAGAAAAACCTCCTGTGTCTGCAAACCTGCTGGCTGGCAGAAATAGCAAAAGGGGTTGGGAAATAATGTAAGATAAAATGACAACAGCAACCACCACCATCATTTATGCAGTGCTGACCGGGGCTGGGCCCTGGTGACTACTGTCTCTATTTTATGAACACAGAAACGGAAACGGAGGATGGTGCCTCATTTCAGTTGTCTGTCCACATCTTGCTGGGATTCAGAGGCTGCAAGGGAGGGAGGCAGTGTTGTCAGCTGTCCACCTCCCCAGCTAGGAGGATGCAATGGCACAGCACCTGCCCTGCCACATCACTGCCACTGTCACCTGTCCATCGGGGCTGTGAGCTGCCACCACCATTAATCATCACCGGAACCACCATCAAGTTATCATCAGCCCTGCTGCCTCCTCCACCAACATCTAACATAGCCATCACCTTTTCTATCACTCCACAGCATCACCTTCAATGTCACCGTGACTCCTGTCACGATTGGCCCCATTATGTCCTTCCCCAGCAGTGGGCGGCATCCACATGGCAGCAAGGCCATTTCCTTGCCTCTGCGCTCCCGGGGTGATGGTTTAATAAGACAGTTGCAGCCCTGAGCCTGTTGGTTACCCCGCAGTGGGAAATCTAACGAGGCCGGGAGGCTCACTTGCTGGAGGGCTCTGTGGCCGTGAGCATGGCGGTGAGGGTCCCAGGGAGCCTCTTGGAGGCCAATTCATCTACCCCCTGCCTCACCAATGTTTGGCCTTTGTGCTAGAGAAAAACAAGATGGCGTGATAGTTAAGAGTGCTCTTAAAATCAGTCTAGGTCAGCAAGTGACTTCACCTCTCTGGCCTCAATTTCATCATCTGTGAGATGGGAATGCCAGGAGCTGCCTTACAGAGTAATGGGAGATTTGAGGGAGCATAAAGAAACTGGTGTGGTGTCCAACGCCCACGAGGCCCTCAAATGGACGCTACTCATATCTTTTTTCTTCAGTCAGACTCTTACATAGTGCTCAATTTGCGCCAGGCTCTGTTCTGAGCATTTTACAAATTCCAACTCAAGGAGGAGGGAGGGAAGAGGGAGGGGAAGTAAAAAGAATTATGATGCGTTTTGTACGTGTACCAACTCCCCACGAGGAATGTAATCATGTACTGCAAACATGGATGGATGGAAATAAAAAGCAAATTTCAACTCATGCATTTAAGCCTCAAAAGGCAGGTGCCACTATTGTGACAATTTTGTAAATGAGGAAACTGAGGCACAGAGAGGTCAAGTACTTTACCCAAGCTTACGTAGCTAGTTAGTGATGGAGCTGGGATTTTATCTTATCTTTTTAAAATATTTTTTGTTTTTTTGAGGCAGGATCTCTTTTTTTTTTAATATGCGGGTACCGGGAGTTGAACTCAGGACCTCACGCTCGCTAGGCAGGCGCTTATGCTGCTGAGTTATATCACCGGCCCTGAGACAGGATCTTGCTATATAGTTCAGGCTGGCCTTGAACTCACTATGTAGCCCAGGCTGGCCTCAAACTCATGGTGATCCTTCTGCCTCAGGCTCTGGAGCTGGGATTTTTATTTTATTTTATTTTATTTTGGGTACTGGGGGTCGACCTCGGGACCTCCCGCGCCAGCAGGCGCCCGTGCCGCTGAGCAACATCACCAGCCCTTTTGTATGCGGGTTCTGGGAGTCGAACTCGGGCCCTCGCGCTTGCCAGGCAGGCGCTTACGCCGCTGAGCCATCTCACCGGCCCTGGAGCTGGGATTTTCACACAGGGAGTTTTGCTCCAGAATCTGAGCTCTTCACCTCAGAACTCTTTGGAGCTCGGCGTGGTGGTGCATACCTGTACTCTCAGCACTATGGGAGGCTGATGCGGGAGGATGGCAAGTTCAAGCCTGGACAATTTAACAAAACCCTGTTTCAAAAATAAAAAAGGGGGCCGGTGAGGCGGCTCAGCGGCTTAAGCGCCTGCCTTGCAAGCGCGAAGGCCCGAGTTCGACTCCTGGAACCCACATACGAAAAAGGGGCCGGTGATATCGCTCAGCGGCACAGGTGCCTGTTGGCGCATGAGGTCCTGAGGTCGTCCCCCCGGTACCCACAAAAAAAATAAAAATAAAAAAAAAAAAAAAAAAAAAGGGCTGAGGATGTAGCTCAGAGCTGGCAGCAAGTGCCTCCCCCTGCTGTAAACCTCTGCCCTTCCTGCCCCGTCGGGTTGGAGGAGGCTCTGCTCTTTCTGTCGGGCATGTAGAGAAGTCTCTGGATGTGGCCCCTTGTCTTGGGATGGAAATGCTCCCTCTCACCCTCTCTGCCTCCCATCCCTTTTCGTCAGGGAGTCCTTCCTGTTGTCTGACTTGAGTTCGGGCTGAGGCAGCAGGGAGGAGGGGCCCCCTCAGCTGGGACACCTCGTGAGAGGGGCCTCAGGAGACAGGCAGAAGGGCTGAGCCCAGGCTCCCAGAGTTCTGGGCCTGGGAGTGGGGGTGAAGTTCTAGGGCAGGCTAGGGCTTTCACTTTCCTGGGCCGCCAGTGCCCTCACCAAGCCTCCTCCTGAGCTTCCCAGGCTGGGCCATGCCCTCTGCCCAATGCTGCTGCTTCTTGGTCCTCCCCTCTCCCCGTCTACTTGATGCCTCCCGCACTGCCAGCTCCATGGGGGTGTGAGACTACTTTCCAGCCCTCTCACCCCCTTCTGTCGGGCTCCACAGGGAGCTGGCAGCAGACCAGGGCCCACCCCGGTATCTCAGTAACACACAGCCATAGCATGACTACAGCCCACATCTCTTCTCCCCAGCTTAGCCGCCATCTTAGCCAGAGACACAAACCACAAAGAGCACTGACCAGTTGAGGCTGACCAGATGGGTCCCCGGACACACATACACACCTCGAAGTCCCTAAGTGTGGGAGAGCACCTTTGCAGTGAGTCTAGGCAGGCCTGGCCTTTTGGCCTCTGTTTGGGTCACCCCAGAAGAGCATTTCAGCCCCTCAGCTCCCTGCAGGACAGAGAGAGGCTCTGGGAGAACTTCTCCTTCTTCACACAGCTCATGCGGTGTCCCTCGGAGCCCCTGTGGGAGCATCTCCACACCCTTTTCTATCAGGGAACCAGGGAACCGGGGCCCAGCCCCTGAGATGGGCTCCAGCTGTGAGGAGGCTCTGGCTTGGCATCCATGGGAAATTCCCTGAGGGTGCTGCTTGTTGCCTCCTCCTCCATTCTCTTCATTTCCACGGCCATCACCTGAGGCCGAGAGTCACCTGGTGTCTGAGTTGCCTAAGCTTTCGGAGTCTGTCTTGCCTCTGCCAACCCCTTCTCCACAGGGGCCTCTAAGTGCAGCCGGCCACTCCCCAGCGTAAGCCCTACAAGGCTTCCCATGGGCTTCTGAACCTGGTGGTCCAGCTCACCTCCCTGATTCCTGTCACTGTCACTGTCCCCCTACCTCCACTTTCCTGCCTGCTGTTTCCTCCGCCTGCAGGGCTCTTTCCACCATTCAGTCAGCTCTTTTACCCCCTTCAGATTTCAGTGTCTGTTTCTCAGAGACAGGGTCATGTCCTCGCTGGGATCAGCCCATGACTGCCCAGCACCTTGCCTCAGTGTGGGTCAACTATGTAGGGGCATCCCAGCTTCTCCAGGAAACTACTTCTGACCTGCACCAGCCCTTAGGTGAGGCCTCCTGCCCCATCATCCAAGGGCTGTGCCCTGTCATCCACAGCCTGTGTGCACTTTTGTAGCTCAATTTATCCATTTGCTCCATCAAAGTTTATTGAGCACCTCCTGTGTCCAGGCAGGTTTGAGGCACTGACACAGCAGTGACCAAGATAGGCAAGAATTCCTACTCTGAATGAAGAGGATGATGACACCAATAAAGATACACTATGGTGTGAGGTAGGCATCAGTGTTCTCTGTACAGAGGCAAAGCAGGCAAAGGATAGGAAAGTGCTGTGTTTGCGATGGTCACACTTGATCAGAGGCCTGTGTGAAGAGGAGGAAGCCACAGACATCTAGGCATGGAACATTCCAGGCAGCGAGAACTGCAAGTGCAAAGGGCCTGAGGCAGGCATGTGCCCATGAACCTGAGACACAAGGAGGGTAGAAGCATGAGGGTGGGAGCTAACAGGATGCCCATCACACAGGGCCCCTTGAATCACTGGGAGTTTGGATTTGCTTCCAAGTAGGAGGCCCATGGAGAGCTCCCAGGGACAGCAGTTAGGAAGCTTGCTCTGGCCAGTGTGGCGAACCATCTGTAGGGGAGGCTGGGGCTCATTCTCAGGACAAGAAATAACCCTGGAAGAGATGGCGCTGCTGTGGCGCAGGGGTAGTGTGATGGAGAGAGATGGCTGCTCTCAGGACACGGAAGGCAGAGCCGACAGGAGGGGCTTTGGGTGGGCTTAGACATGGAGGAGAGCAATGGTGCAAATTAAGGCCTGTGAATGGGACCCTGGTTTTTATTTGATTCCTTGATTTCTGTCTGTCTTCTAAGTAGAAAGTCAGGGACCTTGTCTAGTTTTGCTCACCTTTGTCTGGTTTAGCCTATTGTCTGGTACACCATGGATACTTCATGAATGTTTGTTGAATGACTGAGTGAAAGATGTGGCCCATGTGGAAACTCTTATTTATCCAGCCGTATGCCCAATGCCTTTTCCCTCCTGCCAGGCTTTGGGAGAGGACCCAAGAACGCAGAGGTGTACAAGGGTTGGTGAGTGGCAAACAGTGCCCATAGGGGTGGCTGATCATTACCAAACAGTGGCTCACAAGATTCCACTCGGAGCCAGGCCTGGTTGTGACCTCTGTGCTGGAAGGTGGGCATGCTGCCAGGCCAGCCCTGGTAGGGCCTCTCTGGGGAGCAACCCTCCCCACTCGGGGTCTGGTCTCTGGAGCCCAGAGAGAGCCTGTGCTTGGAACAGCTGTGCCCAAAGGATAGGCGCAGGTGCCCTGGCTCACATTCCCCAGGGACTGAGGCAGCCCCCAGTGCCCCCAGGAGACACAGGGAGATGTGGAGCACTGAAGGAAGGTCCTGCAGGCCTCACTCCAGGATGCGGAGGAGCCGCCAGGCAGCAGCTCCCTCCGCGGCCATCCCCCGCCCACACGTACCTGGGCGGGTGCCTGACCTGTCCAGTTTCAGGGTCTCATCCGGTGCAATGGGGTGAGGTTCTCTGAGGTTAAATTGGGGCCCTTGGAACCCTCTCTCCTGGGCCCTCTTTTTTCTCTTCTAGCCCTTAGATTTCTATCTATTTACGTATGTGATTAAGACTCCCTCTGTCAGCTTTCTGGGTGTAGGGACAGTGCTTGCCTCTTTCGCAGGATGGACCCAGTACCCTGCCCCGCAGCTGGCTTACCTGGGAGGCATGCAAGCGGTGCTGAAGTTATGAATGAAGGGACGAGGGAATGAAGGCGCTTGGTAAATTGCAAGGCAGGTTGGACAGTGCTGACAGCAGAAGCTTGAGTCTCAGCAGCCTTCAGCGGGCAGGGTGTAGTCAGAGCAGCCTCCTCCCTCCCGCCCCACCTCTAACTCCAGGATCAGGAGACCTGGTAAGACAGAAATAATAATAAGGGCAGCAGTTTCACCCATACTGCTTCATTTAATCTGCACAACACAATCACGAGGTGAGAGCTGTCATTATTCCCTGTGTAAAGCTTTGTAAGCGGAGGCTTGGGGAGCTTCATTAATTCACCCAAAATAAGCAGATGGTGGGGTGGGGACTCCAGCCCAGGTCTGTCTGAGGTCCTGGTTGTGGATCTGCTGACTCCGTCCTGCTCCTTTCCTCTCCATTATTTTCGTGGTGCTGGGATCAGACCCAGGGGCTCACGCGTCCTAGTGCCCTACCACTGAGCTACGCCCCAGCCCCCTCTCCTCGCCTTTAAACTCTTGAATCTTCTCCACCCCCATCTGTTTTGTTTTGTTTTGTTTTGTTGGTACCAGGAATCAAACTCAGGACCTTGCGCTCACCAGGCAGGCACTTGTTCCGCTGAGCTATATCCCTGGCCCTGTTTTGTTTTTTGAGACAAGGTTCTAACTGTGTAATTCAGGCTGGTCTTGACCTCACTATGTAGCTCAGGCTGACCTTGAACTCACAGCGATCTTGCTGCCTCAGCCTACCAAGTGCTGGGATTACAAACGTGCCCCACTACACCCAGCTCCATCCCCATCTTGTCTCCTTCAGCTTCCTGCTCAGTAGCTTTGAGCAGGTACCTCTCAGACTCTTAGTTTACCTACCTGTGAAATGGACACACTAATCCCTGCCCATTTGGAAATGTTCTGTGTAAAAACAGTCAAGGGCTGCACAAAGTGAGGCTGAGGAAGTAGAAGTTGCTGCAGTGACCACTAGGGTGACCCCCAGGTGACGGGGAACAGGCCCCTGCCTCCCTGCCCAGGGCCCTGCCCGTGCACTGTGGGTGCATGTGGACCTGCCCCCCACCACCTCCGGGAGTGCAGCAAAACCCCTGCTGCTTCAAATATTGAGGCTTCCAAGAGATCAAATTAAAAAAATAAAAAATAAAAAGGATTGTGCAAAACATGGCACATTTTAAATGTTTACATTTAACAAATTAATGCTTTTAACACTCACAAAATGCAATGCAATATAATTGTGCTATTCACAAGATAATTACAGGATTTATAGAAAATATTAATTCATAGAGCACTGCGGGAGGTGGGGTCAAGTAATGAGACACAGATTTAGAGTTGCCTGATGAGCAGCTCTGTGCTTCTCTTCAGCTGCTTGTCTCTGTCACCATGCGTCACATCCACCTGTGGGCCTCGAGGGGCCTGGGAGACTTCCTCCCTCTGGTCTCCTTCCTGCTTGCCTTCCCGCCCACCTCCCCCATGAATCCCCCTTCCTGGCTTCTTTGCTTCTTTTGCCAGGGCCTTTGCACTGACCGTCAGCTCTATGAGATGCCCCTCCCTCAGACACCTCCTGGCTTCTCCATTCTGCCCTCGGGTCTCTGCTCACAGGTTCCTTCTCAGGGACACACCCCACACCATCCTGTTTTAAACTGCAGATCCTGATGGGTGTGGTGGTTCATGCCTGTAATCCCAGCACTCTTAGGCTGAGGCAGGAGGATCTCTGCGCTGCAAGTTCGAGACCAGCCTGGGCTATATTGTGAGTTCAAGGCCAGCCTGGACTACATGGTGAGATCATCTCAAAAAAACCAACCAAACAAACAAAAAATTGCAAATCTGCCCCCTTTCCCATCTTTAGGAACTCTTCAGGAACTCATATCTCACACACACACACACAGAGTTGGTTTATGTGCTGCACTCCAACGCTCATTGGAAGAAAGCACTGAGCTACTGCTAATGTCAAGGGACTGAGCTTTCTCTAGCCACCCCCCCCACCGTTCTTTACCTGGCGCAGGTGTCATAGGTGCTCAGCAGTCTTTGCCGAGCTGCCCTGAGGCAGCCCACACAGCTTTTCATTTCATGGGGTCTGGATAACGGGGCCCAAGAGTCTCTCATGCTACCTTCTCTGAGGCGGCAATCAGCGGGGCACCTCGGTCTCGCTACTGGCCCCTGGGGGCCATGCTGCGAAGTGCATCGGGCATGGGGCAAACAGGGAGCCAAAGTTCTGTGTGCCGGGCCCTGTGTGTGCTGTGCTTTGTGTCCCCGCCGCCTTTCACCCTCATCGTATCCCCATGTGTGGACGAGGAGTCTGGGGCACGGACAGTCGGGGGAGGAGGTGACGTTCCTGGCTCGCCTGATCTGTTCTCCGCGGACCTCTCTTCCCTTCTGCTCCTCTCTGAGATGAGGAATCTCAGGACTCCCCTCCCGACCGTTGCTCAGGCCGTGCCTCTGGCTAGGCCGCCTTTCCTGGCTTTCGCCACGGGCCTCAGCCCTGCTGTGTTACCCCCAGGGCTCTGGGCCAGGTCAGGTGCCTCCCCTGGGTTCCCCCAAGCTCCTGTGCTTCTTGCAAGACACTGAGCGTGCGCGGGTGTGTGGAGTTTGGATGAGGGTGGGAACGGAATCTGCTCTTCACTAATCTCCGCCCCTCACTAGACTGTGAGCACCGGACATCTTGTTTCATTTTTTGATTTATTAGCTCATTTACAAATGTTTACTGAGCACCTATTCTTTCACCTTAAATCCTCCCCTCCATCCCCTAGTACTGGGGATTGAACCCAGGGCCTTCACACAGAGCTACACCCCTAATCCATGTATTTATTTATTTTTGATTTTTTGAGACAGGATCTCGCTATGTAGTTAGACTGACCTTGAACTCGCTATGTAGCCCAGGCTGACCTTGAACTCAAAGCAATCTTCCTGTCTCAGCCTCCAGAGTGCTGGGATTATAGGCGTGTGCCACCTTGCCCACCTCTAAGATCCATCTTGAACTCTGGGGACATAGTAGTGGAAAAAAATAGACAAGATCCCAGCTCTCAGGAAGCCCATGGTTTTGCATGGGAGTTAGATACTTAACAAGTAAAGAAGGCTGTACAAGTAGCAGCAAGTACTGTGGAGAGGATTGCTGGGGATGAGACAGGATTACAGAAGGTCCTGCTCTCGCTTCAGGGCTTCACACAGACAGCACCAAACACGTTTGAAGCTCAGCTGGCTCAGTGTCCCTCTTCTGTACAGAGGAAAACTATTATGGTCCACTTCCTAGCTGTAGGGCTTGGTAAAATTCCTTCATCTCGCTGTGCCTCATTTTCTCCATCTGTAAAATGGTATTATGTATGACCAGCCTTTGAAGACTATTCCAAGAAATAATAGCGCTAATGGCCTGTAAAGGACTGCGCACAGGGCCTGCCGTAGGATCAGTTCTCCTCCATACAGGGAAAGAAGGCTGGAGTGGAAGGCAGAGGTAGAGCGCTTGCTTAGCTGTTTGCTCTCAGCAGGGTGAGGGGAGAGGGGAATGGGATGAGTAGGGGTCCGGACTGGACCGTTGGAGAGGGATTGTCTTAGCTCCCTCTGCCCTTGGACCCCTCCGCCTGGGCCAGCAGTTTCAGAGATGACCACTAGGTGGCGCCTGGATCCCAGTTATGCGGGGCTCGGTGAGTCTCAGAGCAAGTATTTAAGGAAGTGAGGCAGCTCCTCTGGCTACCGATGAGTTGGACTGGGGACAGGACATGGGTCTGCTTCAAATTCATCCACTTCCAGACTCTCCCTCTCCCTTCAGTTTGTCTCTTAGGGTTCCCCTGTCCGTGTTGAAGGACCCAGCCCCCTATACTTTCCCCACAGCCCCTCAGTGTTGAAGCCCAAGTCTTCTGCTGATCAGGCCCCGTTCCTTGTCTGCTCCTCAAGCCACTTTCCTCCTCCCCCTTTCGGTCAGGAGCCAGGTGAGGGAACTTGACTGAACACTTCCCATGGGCCCTATGGGGTGGGGAGCCAAAGGAAATGACCGGTTCCTGCTCTTAGCACCCTGGGGATGGGTGAGAGGTGGGACTAGAAGCTGAAAGAGGGAAATGGAAACATGCAGGAGTTAAGACTTCCTTCCCATCTTGATGTTTAGCACACGGAAATGTTATCCTCACTTCACAGAGGTAGGTGCCAAGGCTCAGAAGTGTTGTGCCGGGCCCCACAGTCCCGAACTTGCTCGGCAGCAGGGACAGAGCTCTGGAGTTCCGGGAAGATCAGAGCTGACCCTTGCCCTCAGAGTTGGCAGTCTGGATGGCCAGGCTGGGTTTGGGCACTGTAGGGACCCGCACAATTGCAGATCCCACTGAACAGGCTGAGGGGCAGGAAGGTGTGAGAGACTTTGTAGATTCCTTAAGGAATCAAGGACCTGCTCAAGTATAATTTTCAAAAAGGTAAAATCATGATCCTCATACAAATAAAAAAAAAATGAACACGTGTCTAAGATTTTCTCAAACTCATTAATCAAGAAGGAATCAGCAAGATATTGAAACAATTTTCTTTCTTTCTTTCTTTCTTTCTTTCTTTCTTTCTTTCTCTCTCTCTCTCTCTCTCTCTCTCCCTTCCTTCCTTCCTTCCTTCCTTCCTTCCTTCCTTCCTTCCTTCCTTCCTTCCTTCCTTTGAGACAGGGTCACCCTGTACAGTTCTGGCTGTTCTTGAACTCACTATGTAGCCCAGGCTGGCCTTGAGCTCATGATGAGCCTCCTGCCTCAGCCTCCTGAATGCTGGGGTTACAGGCGTGTGCCGCCATGCCCGGCTCAAAACAATTTCAAATGAGACTTTGACCATACAGGTGTTTGCATCCACCCCCACCCCACCCCCCTTTAGTCTTTTTGAGACAGGGTTTCACTATGCAGTTCAGGCTGGCCTTGAATTCACTTTGTGGCCTCAAACTCACAGTGATCCTCCTGCCTCAGCCTCCCAAGTGCTGGGATTACAGGCATGTGCCACCGAGCACGGCTTGCATTCTTTACTGGACAACATTCCTTTGCATGGTTATAAAAAGGAGTCATTTGCATTATGATCTGTTTTCTGTAAGTTGCCTCTAACCTTACAAAGTCATGAAGTTAATCTAAGATGATCAAAACTACGCACTCCCACTAAAGCATCAGATCATCACTGAAGGTCACCTAGGGGATACCCAGCCTTTCTCAGAACAGACACCCAGGAACCTCTCTTGCCCCTTCTAAGGGTTTCATACATTTTCTTTTTTTTTTTTTTTTTTGTGGGTACCGGGGGGTGAACTTCATGTGCCAGCAGGTGCCCATGCTGCTGAGCAATATCACCGGCCCTTTTTTTTTCATATGTGGGTACCAGGAGTCGAACTCAGGACCTCACGCTTGCCAGGCAGGCGCTTATGCTGCTGAGCCATCTCACCAGCCCTCCATACATTTTCTTGACTGACCCTAAGAAAGATCAGGACACATCAGGCAGCAGTTCTTCCTTCCCCCTTTCCTTTCCTTTCCTTTTCTTCTCTCTCCTCTTCCCTCCCTTCCCCTCCCCTCCTCTTCTCTTCTTTTCCTGTCCTTCGGCACTGGGAATCAAACCCAGGGGCACTCCACCACTGAGCTACATTCCCCAGCCCCCTCCCCTTTTTAAAACAGGATCTCACTAAGTTGCCCAGGCAGGGAACTTGTAATCCTACTGCCTCAGCCTCCCTCAGTACTGAAATAATAGGCTTGCACCACAGCGCCCAGCTGCAGCAGTTGTTTTTGAGGGGCCATGTCATCTGACTGGAGTCTGGTCTCTTTCTTCTATTTCTCCCATTACTCATTCAGGTGACAAATGTCAAACTCTGGCCAGAGCTGGCTAGAGTCAGCTTGCCAGTAGGTGGCGCTGTGGCAAATGCTCAGCTGCACCAGAGGTCATTCTGGGACTGGTAGCTGAGGGGCAGAGATGCCTTTTGACCCTTGCTCATCCCTTACCGACCTCCAGGAGTCAGATTTCATGATGGAGGGGCTGTCACAGGCTTCTAGAGTGAGCGCATCTCCAGCCTTGCAGCCAGTCGGTCACAAACCCAGTCACTCATTTGACAGAAGCATCCAGGCCCACAAGTCACACTTCTGTGCCTGGCCTTGCTGCTCCCAGAGGGGCGAGGTCTCCCTCTCACCTCAAGAGGCTGAGCGCTGCCATGTCACCAGCTGGCTCACCCACCCCTGCCGCCTCTCTGAGTGGCCACTCACTGCCCCCTGGAAATTCACCCCATCTGAGGCTGGATGAAGGGCTTCACTTCTACAGTCTCCTCTCCAGCTCTTATGGTGCCCACCTCACAGGTGACAAGATGTGCCCCGAGAAACTGCTGGAACCTCTGGCTTGGGGGAAGAGGGGGTCCCTCCGTGGTATAGATGAGATTTTTCTAGTTGTGCCCTTTGCCAGGAAAAACTGACCAGGATGGCTTCTCTGTTGGGATCCTTGGGATCCTTGGACCTACCTCAGGAGAAGAAAAGGCGGAATTCTTGGTGTCAGTAGATGCGCCTCAGAAACCCTAGCATTTGACTAT
This sequence comes from Erethizon dorsatum, assembly GCA_028451465.1. NCBI lineage: Eukaryota > Metazoa > Chordata > Mammalia > Rodentia > Erethizontidae > Erethizon > Erethizon dorsatum. Next base: position 114,816,878 of record CM051827.1, on the reverse strand, counting down.
CAGGGATTGTGAACTTAGTTTGTCTCTCATAATGGTGAGGCAGGACCTGCTAGAAAAGGACAAGGAAGTTAGCGGCTGCTTCCAGTGGCCTGAGTTCTTTCCTTCAGTTTCCAGATGGGCCGCTCCTCTCCCCAGTGTAGGAGAAGTTGGGGGAAACTGCATGGCTGCTTTGGTGCCTGGAGTCCCACTGAAGCAAGTCTGGGCCACACAACATCATCCTGTCACCTCTTTTGTGACTACTTTTGGAGCTAGTCCAAGTCCTGAGCATTCTCATCCTCAGATGTATTAGTCATCTACTGCTAAGGTATAAATCTATCCCAAAACTTTACAACCTAAAACAGCACACATTTATTCTCTCACCCAGCTTCTGTGGAGCAAGAGCATAGGAGCAGTTTAGCTGAGTGTTTCTGACTCAGGGTCTCTCATGAAATTGTGGTCAAGATGTCCTCTAGGACTGCTGTTGCCTGAATCCTTGACTAGGGCTGGAGGATCTGCTCCCAAGGTAGCTCATTCCTGTGGTTGGCAAGTTGGTGCTGATCACTGGCAAGTGGTCTCAATGGCCCCAGCCTGTGGTCTTGGCCAGAGGGTCTGAAGAGGCTGAGGATGACGTCCAATGTGGACCCCAACTTCCCAGTGGCTCCCTCTTCCTTTGCCCCTAAGCTGCACTTCCTGTGTCTCAGCATCAAGTTCCAGCTACAGCAAAAATGTGTCTTCCCCTGGTGTCTTCCAACAACAGCCTTCGTGGGCTCTGCACCTCATGGTTTCCACAGGAAACTGACCAGCAGGCTCATTTCTAAGGGTAGCCCCATTTGAGACCCTAGGGCCAACTTCAGACCCACACTAACTCCGTCCCTTTCCTATTCTGCCAGCCTGCTGCAGTGAAGGAGGCCAGTGACAAAATCCACCTCAGCTGAAAGTGAAATTTAAGCCAAGCATGGTGGCACATGCTTGTAATGCCAGCACTCAGGAGGCTGAGGCAGGAGGATTGCTGGGAGTTCAAGGCCAGCCTGGACTACACAGCAAGACCTTGCCAAAGTTAAAAAAAAAAAAAAAAAGGAAAGTAGAATTTAGTGGAAGGGTGCCAGAGTGTGTCACAGGATAGAGGGAAGTTGAAGAGCCAAGATCCAGGAAGGGCAGGGGCAGAGGATTCCTGTACATCTTGACAGCTGGGGTCCATGTACTCTCACTGTGGAGCACAGCTGGACATGGCAGAAAAGACTCTTATCTCTGCTCCAATGTCTTGCAGAGAGAATCTGATTGGCCCAGCTGAGTCAGGTTCCCATCTCCGGTCCAATCAGCAATGGCCAGGAAGGGGTGGAGCCACGGCCTGGTGGTATATGTGTGGCCAGGTCCCAGGGCAGTAATGCTGAGATAGATATTTAGGGAGCACAGAGGTTTGTTCTGTGAAGCCATAGAGTATCCAAGATATTAGGACACTTCCAGAACATGCTCCATCCTCTGCCTTTTCTAGAATCTTCCTAGATCTTTGAGAGCCTCTCAATTCAAGAAGCTTTCCTCTTACCTGTTCTTTCTCTGTGGAGATCCTCCACATATTTAGGGGTTTCACAGTCACTTAAAATGTGGCCCAAAAACCCCTTGGTTCAGAATCACCTGGGAAGCATATTAAAACAGGTTCTAAGAGCCAGCTGTGGAGACACACACCTGTAATCCGAGAATTCTGGGAGGCTGAGGTAGGAGGCTCAAGAATTCCAGCCCAGCATGGGCAACATAGTGATTTATTGACACGGTTAAAAAAAAAAAAAAAAAAAAATGTAGGGATGTAGCTCAGTGGGAAAGCCCTGGGTTCAATCCCCAGTACAGGGGGAAAAAGGTTTCCAGTAATCAGTATTTAACCTGTTTCATCAGTGATCCCATGAGTGATCCTAGCGTGTAGAGAGGCTGAGGACCGAGCACCACCACCGGAAAGTGGTTTGTAGGCAGCCTCATCCCAGCACTCAGAAGTCCCACAAGGTGCCAGAGCTCCTGAAGGCCATGCCCCCCCCAGCTCCCATCCCCCAACCTCAGTCTGGTCCCAGCAGTCTCCAATGACACCCCCCCATCCCTCTCCTAGCAGGAACCTGGATTCCTGGCACAAACTTTTTGTTCAGATTCTCCTTCTGGCACCATTTTCTCTTTTATTCCTACCTTTATTTTCGTTCTGCTTTGATTCTCTCCAATGCCTATTTTAATTTTATTTTTTTTTGTCAATTCTGGGGATCCAACAAGGGCCTTGTGCATAGTAGGCATGCACTGTACTAGTGAGCTATATACCTCCGGCCCTTTTTAAGTCTGAGCAGGGTCTCTCTAAGTTGCCCGCTGGCTGGAGCGTGCCACCCTCCTACCTCAGCCCCTGCAGTAGCTGGGATTACAGGCATGGCTACATGCTTGGCTAAAACTCGTTTATATTTATCTAAGCAACCTGAAACTCCTTTTTGGAGCTAGGTGATGAACAACCAAATAAGGGAATGAATTCCAACTGTCCCTAATCCTAGGAGGTGATTAGTCCCTGTGCAGATGGGCTTAATGAGCATTGCACAGGGATTTCTAATTATCCTTAATGAGCTTCTAAAATTCATGGAGCATAATAGGGTGAGGCTGATTGTTACTCAAATGGCCCAATGAATCAAGTCTCCTGTATCTGCGCCCTTGTGTTGGCCCTTCCCATGTTGACTCTGCTTGCTGTGTGACTTGCTTTGGCCAGGTGGATAGCAGCGACAATGACACAGAGGCCCAGCAATGCTTATGCTTTGGGCTTGCTCTCTCGGATCACTCACAGAGCCACCCCATGAGGAACCTTAGCTCAGGCTTTCATCTTCTTTGAAGATGAAAGGCCACGTGGAGAGGGAGGTCTAAGCATCCTCACTGTTTGAGCTGAACCCAGCACAGTTATTCCTCCAGCTGAATGGAGTCCCACAAGGAAGCCCTGACAAAACCACCAGCAGAATGTAGTCAACACATAGAATCATGAGAAAAGAGAAATCATTGTTTCCAGCCCTAAATTTGGGAATTTTATGCATCAACAGCTAACTGACACAAAGGGTCACAGTAGGAATGACAGAGCAGTATTTCAGTCCCACTGTTTCCACCTGACATTTTGGACTCTTGCATTAGCCTTACACAACTATAATGAAATCTCAGAGGCAATTCACTTATAAAGAGAAAAGGTTTCTTTTGGTTCACAGTTCTGGAGTTTCCAGCCTAAGATCAGGGGGCCCCATTACATTGAGCCCCTGGCAAGGGTGGCATATCACAGCAAGGGCATGTGGTGGAGAAAAACCACTTATATCATGAGCCAGGAAGCAGCAGAGAAAGCAGACAGGGCCAGGATTCCACAATCCTCTTGGGGGCTTTCAATGACCTGAGCATCTCCCACCAGGCCTCACCCCCTAAGGGCTCCACCCTCCCCAGCAGCACCACCTAGGGCCAAACACGCAGGACTTGGGGGGCAGTCACTCATCCAAACCATAGCAAGCCTCCCATAGACATACAGTGAAGCATTCCAAAAATACAGTAGCTTCAACAAGACAGTTCAGAGCGGCAGGGCAACTCCACCTACCCCCAGAATTCCAAGGTGAGTGCTTCCGCTCTTGTTCTCTTCCTGCCAGCAAGACGAGAAGAGTGAGGTTCAAGGCATTCCGAATCCGTTCAAGGACAGAAACGGAAAGTGGCACACATCATTTCTATTCACATTCCTTTGCTAAAATTTGGGGACATAGCTTCACCCAGTTGTAAAAGAGAATGGAAAATGTAGTTTCTAGCCAGGCAGCATGTGCCCAGCTAAAATATGGCAGTTCTTTTTATTAAAGAAAGGAGAAACACGTATAGTCATGACATTTCAGTCAACAACAGACCGCATCCATGATGGTGGTCCAATAAAGGTATGTGGTGCGCACCTGTAGTATCATCACTCTGGGAGGCTGAGGCAGAAGGACTGCAAGTTCTAGCCCAACCTGGGTGAGTTAGGGACTTAGTGATGCAGTCTCAAAAAAAAATTTATAATGGAGCTGAAAAATGCCTCTTGCCTCGTGATGCCGTGGCCATTATAAAGTTACAGTGAAGGCATTACTCACGCATCTGCGGCAATGCTAGCATAAACAAGCCTACTGTGCTGCCAGACATGTGAAAGTATAGCTCATGCAATTATGTCCAGTACACAATACTCCATAATGATAATAAATGACAGTGCTACTGGCTAATGTATTGACTGTACTATACTTCTTAGTTATTTTAGAATGTACTTCCTACTTATAAAAAATTTACTGTAAAATGGTGTGTCCTGTTACACCAGCAGCAGCTTTAGACATCTTGTGCTGTCTCCGGATGCCACGGGGGTGACTGACCTATGCCATGTAGGTTTGTAAGCACACGCGCTGTAATGTTTGAACAATGATGAAATCACCTCACCCATACATTTCTCAGTGTGTGTCACCATATTTAAGAAATGCACAACTATGGTTGAGAATAACGTAGTCAGCATCATGGTCTGCTTCCAGCGTAAGTATTCTTATCAATAAATGTGAGTGGGGGTGCTCGCCTGTAATCCCAGCAATTGGAGGCTGAGGCAGGAGGATCTTGGTGAATTCAAGGCCAGCCTGGGCTACATAATGAATTCAAGGCCAGCCTGAACTACATAAGTAGTAGACTACATGTCCCTTTTGAGACAAGACCCTGTCTCAAAAACACTAAAAAAAAAAAAATAATAATAATAAATAAAATAAAAATACAAGTGTCCTATGAAGTTGGTGGTATTATTTCTTATTGTAAGACAATATGGGTATCAAGCTTTATGTATGAACTGGTATATCAGTATTTATTAGAGAAACAGATACAACACAAGATATACAAATATATAAAAATTTACAAGATTGGCTTACAATAGCCACCCACAGAGTCGGATGAAGAAGAGTGCAGAGGGGCCGGTGAGATAGCTCAGCGGCATAAGTGCCTGCCTGGTAAGCTCAAGGTCCTGAGTTCGACCCCCGGTACCCACAAAAAAAAACAAAAAAACAAAAAACGATTTACTTGGGCCGGTGAGATGGCTCAGCGGCTTAAGCGCCTGCCTGGCAGGCACAAGGGCCCGAGTTCGACTCCCGGAACCCACATACGAACAAAGGGCTGGTGATATCGCTCAGCGGCACGGGCGCCTGCTGGCGCGCAAGGTCCTGAGGTCGACCCCCCCGGTACCCACAAAAAAAAAAAAAAGAAGAGCGCAGAGGATCTGTCTTCATCTGGTGACCGAAGGATTCAGTTGAAGGTCTGGAGCTCACTGCAGTGCCCCATGCGAGCTTGCGATAGAAGGCTGAAGTCTATGCCAGAAGGAAGAAGGATTTGCGCCGGAAGCCAGGAGATGACAGCCAAGGTGAAGGTGAAGACTGGAGCTCCTCTGAAAGAACAGAAGCAGATCTGTCCTTCTTTTTTTTTTTTGTGGGTACCGGGGGGTCGACCTCAGGACCTCGCGCGCCAGCAGGCGCCCGTGCGCTGAGCGATATCACCGGCCCCTTTTTCGTATGTGGGTTCCGGGAGTCGAACTCGGGCCCTCGCGCTTGCCGGGCAGGCGCTTAAGCTGCTGAGCCATCTCACCGGCCCAGATCTGTCCTTCTTTATTTCCCCTTTATACCATCCAGGCCACAGCTGCGCTAGGGTGGGGTCTTCCACACCCTAGGATGTGGAATTGCTGAGCCCATTTAATTCAACTTCTCTTACTGAAGTTGACACAACCAATCAACCATCACATTTGCTTAGAATAGTTTTGGCCACAAGGAACAGAATACTCAAAGTTGCATAGAATCTCTTCGGAGGTCTCGAGGCAGCTCATCTTTTTTTTTTTTTTTTTTTTTTTTTTTTGGTGGGTACCGGGGGGGTCGACCTCAGGACCTCGCGCACCAGCAGGCGCCCGTGCCGCTGAGCGATATCACCGGCCCCTTTTTCGTATGTGGGATCCGGGAGTCAAACTCGGGCCCTCGCGCTTGCCGGGCAGGCGCTTAAGCCGCTGAGCCATCTCACCGGCCCGAGGCAGCTCATCTTTGATTCAAGTTTTCTTGCCTCTTTCTGACCTCTCATCTTCTGTGTCGGATCATCCTTCATGGCTGAAGGATGGCTAGAGACGCTCCCAGCGTTGTGTCGGTGGTGACAAAATATACTAATGGCTATTCTGTGTCCTGGGCCAGAACTCTGTTTTAGGTGTAGTCACTCATTTGATCTGCACAGCAATTCTATAAGGAAGGTACAACTATTGTTTTTAATTTTGCCATGAGGAAAATAAGGCATAGAAAGGTCAGTAACCTGTGGAGGGCAACACAGCTCATCAGAGGCAGTGCCTGTTAACGGCGGGTTTGCCTATGGACACCCCACTTTGAACTCAGCCGTATCCACACAGGCTGCATCTTAGGATACCACACGGGGCAGGGCTCACCCTAAAACACCTCTTTTTATTGGAGAGGAAAGTCCTCCCCAGAAGTCCCCAGCAGACTCTCACTTTTGTTCCATTGGCCAGAGCAGGGTCACGTGTCTCCCCACCCACTCACCAGCTGAGGGGAACAAATATAATTATCTCTGACCAGTCAGCCGACCCCTGGGGCTACCTAGGTAGGTTGCTCTCTTCCCTGAACAAAACAGGCTTCTTTTAGCAAGGAAGCAGGGGGCTAATGCGTACCTGGATGGCTGGCAGAACCCAGGGTTAGCTGGAGCCTGCCAGCACACTGGGATTAAAATAAGGCTGGCTCAGACCCCATGCCTCGCTCTCCACAAGACTTCTGCAATTTCTCAGGCTTACAATTGTGTGGCTCTGGTTTCCTGCTTCTGCTGAACATTAGCAGCTGTTCCCATTATTTCTGCCCTGGAATTGACTCACATGTAGGATGCAGCCATTTCTTCTCCCAAGAAACCATGAATACCAGGCTGCTTTGTGAGCAGAATCTTACCGGAGATTTGTGGGTCTCAGGAAGAGTTACAGAGCTGCCCAGCACACAGCTGCAGAGGCAGGGGACATCCCTGCAACCCGCCCTTGCAGAGCCACCACTTCCATCTGTCTGCTCCTCTCCCGCCCCTTCCTGGCCACCTTGATGCCACCAAGACCTTCCAGCTCTCACTTGTGACACCAGCAACTGGATCTCCAGCCCTCCCAACAAGGGCCTCGGAACAAAGGGCTTTTTATTTCATGAGGCAGGATTTACTCTCCTTAGGAGGAAGCTGTGGTTGTGAATAACAACGGTTCCCTTCTGCACTCCTCTAGGAGCATTGGAAATTCTAATTGCCAAATAAGCGGAGAGCCAGGAGGGTCCTGCCTGTCTGTCAGGGCCTGTGTAACATCCCCAGAGTCCTTGGGAGGGTACAGGAAGAGGGCACAGTCGCTTTCACAGAGACAGAGCATAAAATCTAACTGCAGTAGCAAGGAACTGTCTTCCTTCAGTTTTCTAAACTCTTGTTCCCAAAACTGGCGCCTCTGGACTGTTCGAGGTGTTCCTTGCCTGGCCTGGGGGATCTCTACCCCTGAAGCTCCAAAGCCTCAAGGATTCCTTCCATGAGCCTGTTGTGAGATTTTGGGGAGCTGGAGGACCCTGCCCCGCTTTGGCCAAAACTGCCCCCCCACCAGGATGGCTCAGGCCTGCAACCCAGTCCCTATTATAGCCCCCAAAGTCAGAGTCCTGCCTGGCCCCCAGAGACCCCCAAACCTCTGTGGGTGTTGGTCAGTGCCCAGGCCTCTGCAGTCTCCAGGCTGCTCTCAGACTTTGCTCAAATAAGGAGCAACCCCTCCCTGAGGCTGGGGCTCACCCTCGGCAGCCCAGGCTCTCTGGCCCTGGCCCCTTGGCCCAAAGGTTTGACCACAGGCAGGACGGAGCCAGCTGTGGAGTGGGGTGGGGAGGAGCTGAGCTGTCTTGTTGCTCAGGGGAGAAAAGAGGGAGCCGTGTGGTGGAGAAAGGAAGAAGGGAGGGAGGGAAGGGCGTGAGAACTGGTGCAGGGCGGCCTCGGGGCTTTTAAGAGCATGACTGTGTCTTCTGCGCCTTTCCCTTGTGTGCTGTGTCTTGAATAAAATCCTGCTCACACCGTAGCTCAGCTACAGCCCTGCACCTGCAGTTGCTCCCAGAGGGAGCAGGAATAAACATTCGCTGCTCTCTGGCTCTCATCCCTCATTTGAGTCAACTCCAGGGGAGAAGTAAAGGCAGCGGCTGTGAGAAATCAGGATTATGGCCCTGAGAACGGAAGCATGAGAGCTAGTGGAGACCTTGATGGCCAGGGCCGGGTTTGTGAGCACCTTGGTCTGCTCTCTTAAGGGCAGAGCCAGTGGCTGGAGCCTGGGTACAGCTTTGGCCCCTTGTAGGCTGGCATTCTCCACACGTGGCCCCTGGGCCAGCAGCATCTGCACACTTGGAGAAATGCAAGTGTTGTTTTATTTTTGAGACAGGGTCTCACTACGTAACCCAGGCTGACCTCGAAATCACAGTGATCCTCCTGCCTCAGCCTCCTGAGTGCTGGGATTACAGTTGTGCATCACCATTCCCAGATCCAGAAATGCAAATTCTTGACCCTGCTCAGACCTGTTCAGTGAAGCTTCTGGCGGGGTGGGGTCCAGAAATCTGTGCTTTAACAAATCCTCAGGGCTTCTGATGTGCCTGCAGTTGAGACCCTAGGCTATGCTAACAGAAGCCTGATTTGGTCCAGGTGTGGGGTAAGTGCAGCGTTCCCATCCTTTTTGACATGCACTCATTTGGAGATAGGTGCAGGACCCATTCTGGCCAATGGGGCAGAGGGAGGTCTGGAAAGAATCCTCCCCTGGCAAGAGAGCCGTCTCAGGAGAAGCCTTGCCCTGTCCTTCGCCTTGAGGTGCTGTCAGAGGCTGTGTGGCAGATGAGTTCAAAGTGGGGGCTCCACAATCAGGCTGCTGGGGGTGTGTCCTAGGGCACAGAGCCAGGGGAAGAACAGGAGGAAAGAAGAACAGCAGGAGCAGATAATAGTTATCAAGGCTTTTCCTCCACAGCCGGGGCTGCTCTCTGCTAGGAGCCGGCTCTGCACAAAGCCAAGCCCCTCATGCCAGCCGCTGCTCTCTTTGTGAGAAGCAGCGCATGGCTTTGCTTCTGGCTTTGCTTCTGCCTTCGCTTCACTGGTGGACCGGGATGGGTGGGGGCTGAAAACCTGCTGAGGCCGCTGGGGACCGTGTAGTGAGAGCTGAGTGCCGTCTGACCTTGCCACAAAGTCAGCTGTGCCCAGCAGCATCTGTCGTCAAGGGGAGAGGACGCACGTGGGTGAGGACCAGGCACAGGCTTGTCCTGAAGCCCAGGGGAGCTGCTGAGCAGGTGGCTCATTCCCCAGAGTTCCTGCTTGGGCTTTCCAGCTGCCCCTCCCTGCACCCCCACCTCAAGCCCAGCTGAGAGAGGACGACAGCAATGCTGGTGCGGTCTGGACCTCATGGGCAGAGGTGCTGACAGGCGCCAGGGTCCCTGTATGAGGCTGGAGCCAGTATAGAGCAGAGGGACCTTGTCCCCCTTCACAGGAATGACCTGGCTGTGAGGGAGCAGGCTGGGGACAGCGTGCTTAGATGCTAAGCAGTCTGAACAGAGTTGTCAGCTATGCCAGTGGCCTTGGGCCTCTTGGCTCTGCCTCACACCAGAGGAAGATGAGTTCAGGCACTGCCCCCCCATGGAGCCATTGGTCCCCACTTGCTAGTTGCCAAGGCAACCCAGGCTGAGCCTCCGAGGTCATTTCTCTGACAACGCTGAGCTTCTCCACAGCCTGTGAACAGATGGTCCCGCAAGCAGCCAGCCCAGCCAGAAGCTGATCACTGTGGCTCTGCAGCCTGTCCTCCTGAGTGGCCAGGCACAGGGCTCCCAGCCCTGCACTATGGGGCCACCTTGTGCAGGATGAGGTGGCCTGAGGTCACCCCAAGCAGCCCTGGAGAGGAGGCTCTTGATGATCAGGTGACACCTGTGGGTGCAACCATCTTCTTTTCCTCTATTTTTATTTTTTGTTCTTTTGAGACAGGGTTTCACTATGTCATTTAGGCTGGCCTCAAACTCATGACAATCTTCCTGCCTCAGCCTCCCGAGTGCTGTGATTACAGGCGTGCACACCATGCCTGGCTCCTTCCTCTATTTTTAGGACCTGGACAAAATTTGACAAGGTATGACAGACAGAGCTGGGCCTTACATTTGATCTTTCTAATTGCAATGAGCCTTACATTTTAGAGCAAGTGATGCAGACTGTTCGTGGGATCATCCCTGTCCCACTGCCCTGAGCTAAGCAACAATGGATTGTTATTCCCTCAGAGTACAACTGGCCACACCAAGGTCATGGATCTTACCTGATGTGAGGCAGTGTCAGGGTGTCCAGCATGACTTCCTAACCTTATCTGAGAGGCAAAGAACTTTAATTTTCTAATAGAAATGTTAAAAGCAAGCCAGCATTTTTTTTTCCATGACAAGGACAACTTCCCTTAAGAAATTTGCAAATATCCCATGTTCTCTTTCCCCTTGTTGCATATGTATAATTTATCTCCTGGTATAACTTGCTTAATAATCACAGTATGTTAATTCCATCTGCTTCCCAAGAGGAGGACCAATTGTCCCATGGTGACGGCCTGGGTGCTCAGAGGCCCCTATGAAAGCCACAGCTGGTCTGCAGCCTAGGTCACTGGCCTGGGAGCAAAGTGCCCGGGGGCCAGGCATGGAGGTACCACCTGACCTCTACATGGGACTTGTGCTCTCCAAAGCCAGCCTGGCTATCACCACCTCTGGTGGCAAAACCTGTGTCATTGCAGCTCAGCCAGCCGCCTGGAGGTGGCTCAATGGCACCAACGTCTTCCCTTGTGGAGCAGCAGCAATTTGTCTAGCAGCAGCAGGTTCACTGCCCCCCTCCCCACACGTGACCTTGCGGGGTGTCAGCGGCAAGGTGAGCCCCAGGCCCTGCCTCCCACCCAGGAGCTCGTGACTCTGTGGAGGTGCACAGCACTGACCAGGCCAGTATTGCCCACGGCATTTACTGCTCTTTCTTTGTGCCACCTGCTGGGACCTGGCGACCTGATCGCTTGGCAGAATGGCCTGCAGCAGGACTGGCTCTGGTGTGAGTGAGCTGCACCACGTTATGCCGCCATTTCCCCCAGCTCTGGAGGCCAAGGGCAGGAGGAAGGCGTGCTGCATACTTAGTGGCCAGGGGAGGACTGGCTTCATCAACAGGTACCAAAAAGATAGCTCTGCCGCCACACTGTCACTGCTGCAGAGAAAACGGACAATGAGGTGACTTACGGTGTGGGCCCTGACTAGTAAAGGAGGTTGCTATAAAGCTGGAGGAAAAACCAGATTGCCTTCCTCTTCTCCTAGCACATCACTTAACACAGTGCTTCTGACACCAGGGCACAGGGGGCTCACACGCCAAGCAAGCAACTTCCCAGCAACAGCAACCAGCGTCCTCTAACTCGATCCAGTTCTGATTTGGTTTAGCTACAGGGATCCCACAGCCTGGGAGCTCAGCCCCGCAAGACCATCCCTACCTTGGATGCCAGTTGTGAGCAGTAGATTTCACTTTTACTTTTTTGTTTATTTGTTTGTTTTTCATTTTTTTGAGACAGGGATTTGCTCTGTAGTTCAGGCTGAACTTGAATTCACCATGTAGCCCAGGCTGGCCTCGAACTCACAGTGATCCTCCTGCCTCAGCCTCCCAAGTGCTGAGGTTACAGGCATGTGCCACCATGCCCAGCTTCACTTTTACTTCTGACTGACCAGGGTTCCCGTGACCACTCCTCAGGTTAGACTAATTTGCTAGGATACTTCACAGATCTAAGGGAAACGCTTGCTTAACATTTAGCAGCTTATTATATTAATAAAGGATACACACAAGTGGCTGAAGACATACTTGGGGGGAGGTCTGGAAGGGTCCTGAGTGTAGGAGCTTCTGCCCTCATACAGTTGGGGTGCACGCACCGCCCTCCCAGCACCTGGATGTGTTTGCCAACCTGGAACCCCACAGCTCAGGGATTTTTATGGAGGCCTCATCACGAATGCATGATCGAGTAATGACTCCATTTTCTCTCCAAACCCCTTTTGGGGCTGAAAGCTCCAAGTCTGTAACCATGGCTTGGTCTTTCTGGTGACTGCTCCCATCCCGAAGCCCACCAAGTGTCCCCTCGCTAGAACAAAGGAAGCTCTTACCATTCAGGGAATTCTGAGAGATTTGGGAGCTTTCTATCAGGAACTGGGTGCAGAGATCAATATGTGCATTTCTCATTATCTCACAAAACCAGAATCAGGAGAAATTTGAAGAGAGCCCAGGGTGGGAGGGGTCATCTGAGGTACATCCTTGTTCCTCTGCACCCAGTGGTAACGAGAGTTTTTGAAGGATTTTCTCCGTACACACACAAAAAGACACCCAAGGGCTTGGGTCATGAATAAATTCTTCAAGTATGGTGCTGGCTAAAGGCAGTGAAGTCGGCCTAGTGCACAGCAGCATGGTCCTTGGAGACTACTGGCGTCAGGAGCCCTTGGCAGGTCTGGGGAGGGTTGTCAGAATGGGAGTCAGGAAGCCAGCCAGACCAGTCCTGGCCTCCTGGAGTCACCTGCACTCTTATATCCTTACAGCCTCTCCCCTTCCTTCGCCAGCTTCTGGTGCCCAGCTCTCTCTTTTGAAGGAAAGGACAGAGCCACTATCTCTAGAGAATAGTTTGGTGTGGTTCCCTCCCTCCAAAGAACCCTACTCCCTTGTGGAGAAACCCCAGAAGTGGTACACAGTAGTACATCAGAGAGAGGGACAGAGGGAGGGAGAGGGAGAGAGACAGAGACAGAGAGAGGAGTCAGGCATGGTGGTGCATACCTATAATCCCAGCATTTAGGAGATTGAGGCTGGAGGATTGCAAGTTCGAGGCCATCACGGGCTACAATGCAAGACCTTGTTTTGAAACAAAAGCACAAGACAGCACTGAATCATGATGAGAGGCTGCTGCAGAACCCATCAGAATGGGAGGGAGGGAAGCTAGCTAACACCAAGTGTGGCTGAGGACGAGGAGCACTGGAATTCTCATATATTGTGGGTGAAGGATAAACTGGCCCAGCCACTTTGGGAAAAAGTCTGGCAGTTTCTTATAAAACTAAATATTTACATACCTCGTGAGCAGTGATTCCACATACAGGCATTTACCAACGAGGAATGAAAATCATGCCCACAAAAGATTTGTATAAAGTTCATAGCAGCTTTATTCACAGTAGCTCCAAACTGGCAACAGCCCAGGTGCTCATCAACAGGGAACAAATCCCATTGTCTTCAAACAATAGAGGACCACTCATCAATAAGACCGAAGGGGCTGCGGATACACACAGCAACGTGGACGAATCTCAAACTCATTAGGCTGAGTGAAAGAAACCAGACACAAAACAGCACTTAATGTATGAAGTTCTGGAATGGGGAAAGCCAATCTTTTTTTTTTTTTTTTTTTTTTTTTTTTTTGTGGGTACCGGGGGGACGACCTCAGGACCTCGCGCGCCAGCAGGCGCCCGTGCCGCTGAGCGATATCACCGGCCCCTTTTTTGTATGTGGGATCCGGGAGTCGAACTCGGGCCCTCGCGCTTGCAAGGCAGGCGCTTAAACCGCTGAGCCATCTCACCGGCCTTTTTTTTTTTTTTTTGGTACCGGGAATTGAACTCAGGACCTTGCACTCGCCAGGCAGGCGCTGTGCTGCTGAGCTATCTCCCCAGCTGGGAAAGCCAATATTAAGTTAAAAACCAAACCAAACCACTTAACAGTGGTTGCCTGAGGATTGGGCAAGGGTAGCTGGGAATGGAGTAGGAAGGAGCCGGGGGAAGTTCCTAGGGCAGGAAATGTTCTACGTGTGGATGAGGGTCTGGTAACATAGATGTGTGCATTTGCTGAAATTCATCCAATAATCCACTTAAGCTTTTCTTCCCCCGCCCCCAGTGCTGGGGATCAAACCCAGCACCTCACATATGCAAGGCAAGGACGCTACCACTAAGTTCCACCTCCAGCCCCAGAATGCACTAAAGATCTGTGCGTTTTCGCTATGCCTAAATTTCATCTAAATAAAGAATGTAAATAAATTTTGAATTCTAGTCAATGCTATTCATGCTGAAATGTTAAGGAATGAAGTGTATTGATATCTGCAAATTACGTTAAAAATAAAACCCATTATTATTGACAGTAGCCAAAAGATGGAAGCAACTCAAGGATCCATCAGCAGATGAATGGATAAACAGAATGTGATATATGCATATGGTAGAATGTTTTTCACCTTTCAAAAAGGAAAACATTTTTTTTCTTTTTTAGACAAGGTCTCACTGTGTAGTTCAGGCTGGCCTTGAACTCACTATGTAGCCCATGCTGGCTTCGAACTCAAAATGATCCTCCTGCCTCAGCCTCCTGACAAAAAAGGAAATTCTGACACATGCTACAATGTGGATACACTTTACAGACATTACGCCAAGTGGAATAAGCCAGGTACAATTCCTATAATTAACGTAGTAGGTAGACCCTTGTACAGCCTACCGTGGTCTCTGCCTTCTGGTATCAACCTTTCGAGTGTGGGTGGGAAGTGTGATGGATTTGCTTGTAACCAACAGACTAGAGCAAGAATGGGACGTCACTGCCATGGTTAGGTTGCATAAGATTATAACTCCTGCTTGCTAGCAGATTCTCCCTATTGCCTTTGTGGTTTGCACACCTTGATAAATATGTAGCCATGTGGAAAAGGTCAGGAAACAGATGGTTACCTCCTACCTCCTACCAACAGCCAGCTAGGAACGGACACCCACTGTCCAACGTCCCTTAAAGAAAGGGATCCTGCCTACAAGCTCCTGCCCCAGTGGAGCCTTCAGATGAGACTCCAGCCCTGGCTGACAACTGCAGTCTAAGCTGTGCCCAGACTCCCAGCCTACAGAAACCATGAGGTAATATATGTGTGGTTTTAAGCTGCTGAGTTTGTGAAATTTGTTACCTAGTGGTAGATAAAGAATACAGCTAGTTATAGAACTATTTATTTATTTGCAATGCTGGGGATCCAACCCAGGAACTGGTGCATGCTGGGTAAGTACTGTACCACTGAGCTACCTCCCAGCCCTATAGAACTAAGATATTTTATTTCTTTTGGGTTCAGTTTTGGAAAATAACAATTTTCTGGAAATTTGCCCATTTTTGCCTAATTTGTCAAATATGTTGGCATAAAGCTATTTATGATATCATCTATTTAAAAACTTGATAGTTAAAAAGAATAAAAAAGGCCGGGCGTGGTGGCACGTGCCTGTAATCCCAGAACTCAGGAGGCTGAGGCAGGAGAATCGCCGTCAGTTCGAGGCCAGCCTGGGCTCCATAGTGAGTTAAAGCCCAGCCTGAACTACTTAGCAAGACCCTGTCTCAAAAAGAAAAAAGAAAAAAGGAAAATCTTGGTTATAAAATATAACTCACATATAGAAAGGTACATAAAACATAAATGCGTAGTATAATGTGTGATTATAAAACAAACATCTGTGTCTTCACCACCTAACTCAAAAGATGGCAGATTGCCAGCACTGCAGGAACCCCTGCATGAGCCTTCCCTCGTCGGGGTAATCGTACTTGCGTTCTTATGATGATTTCTGCCTACTGTTACAGCTTCATTGTTCTTTACAGTTCATCCATGCTGTTCAATATAATTTAGATTTTTTCACTTTTGAACTTTGTGTGAAGAGAATCATTCCCCGTATAGCTCAAGTTTTGCTTTGTTCACTTAGTGTTGGTTTTACAACATCAATCTGTGTGGTCATGAAGTTCTAGTTTGTTTATTTTCATTGCTGTTTAATATTCCATAGTGTGATTATTTATCCACTTTACCATTGGTAGGCATTTTTTTTTTTTTTAGGTTTTTTGAGACAGGGGCTCACTATATAGTTCAGGCTGGCCTTGAACTCACTATGGAGCCCAGGCTGGCCTTGAACTCACTCACAGTGATCCTCCTGCCTCAGCCTCCTGAGTGCTGGGATTATAGGCATGTGCTACCATGCCCAGCCTATTTTATGGGCAAGATGACTTAGCTCCTGGAGGCCACCAGTTATTCCCTGCCGTGTGGCTCTCTTCACAATAGGGCAGTTTGCTCCTTCGAGGCCAGCAGTAGAATCACTGGGTCTTTTCAGGGCTCACCTGATTAGGTCAGGCCCACCAGGTTAATCTCCCTTTGCGTTACTCAAAAACAACTGATGAGGGACCTTAATTATATCTGCAAAGTTCCCTGTTGCCATTTAATGTAACCTAATCACAGCAATAGCCCATCCTACTCACAGGTCCTGCCTGTACTTGAGGGAGGACTGTCTGAGGCGTGCACACCAAGGGCCAAGAATCTCGGGGCCGCCTTAGAATTTTGCCTAC
Organism: Erethizon dorsatum; assembly: GCA_028451465.1. Lineage (NCBI taxonomy): Eukaryota > Metazoa > Chordata > Mammalia > Rodentia > Erethizontidae > Erethizon > Erethizon dorsatum. Next base: position 114,800,549 of record CM051827.1, on the reverse strand, counting down.
GATGACATCTCTTGACTTTCACCTGCACCAAGTCCCATCCCCCGGATCCAGCAACTTTGCAAAGCTGTCCGGACTTGCTGCCTTCACTCTTCAATCCCTCCAGTCCGGCTGTTATCCACCAAGACTGCTTCTATCAGGTGGCTCGTTCCCTTTCACCAATTCCAATAAACAATTTTCTCCTTTTATTTTTACTTTTGCGGTACTAGAGATCAAAACCACAGCCTTATGCATGCTAGGTAAGTGCTGTACCACTGAGTTACATCCCTAGCCCCTTTTTTATTTTATTTTGAGACAGGGTCTCACTAAACTGCCGAGGCTGGCTTGATCCTGTAATCCTGCCTCAGCCTCCCAAGTAGCTGAGATGACAAGTATGCGTCGCCATACCTGGCAGTACTTTTCTTTTGAAATTTTTTCTTTAAAATTTTTCATTATGGAAAAAATTTAAACCTAAAAAATAGAAATAACAATATAATGAACAACTGTGAACTCCAATACGGGTCTCCAACAAACATCAACATATGACTAACATTTCAGCTGTACTCCACACTTCTCTTGCCTGTATTCTTCTCGACTATTTTAAAGCAAAGCCAGTTATTTATAGCATTAGTAAAGAAATCACTTCTTCGGTATGGATTTCTAAAGGATAATAACTGTTGGGCTGGTGAGATGGCTCAGCGGTGTAAGCGCCTGCCTGGCAAGCGCAACGGCCCGAGTTCGACTCCCGGAACCCACATACGAAAAAAGGGCCAGTGATATCGCTCAGCGGCACAGGCGCCTGCTGGCGCGCGAGGTCCTGAGGTCGACCCCCCGGTACCCACAAAAAAAAAAAAAGATAATAACTGTTTAGACTATGACCGCGGTTTGGCAGCTCAGTGGCAGTGGGTTTACCTAGCATGCACAAGGCCCTGATTCAATCGCCAGTGCTGCAAAAACAGCAACAACGACAACAGCAAATGAGCACAGTAGGTTGTCACTGGAAACAGTAAAAGTAATTCTTTTTTTTTTTTTGTGGGTACCGGGGGGTCGACCTCAGGACCTCGCGCGCCAGCAGGCGCCCGTGCCGCTGAGCGATATCACCGGCCCCTTTTTCATATGTGGGTTCTGGGAGTCGAACTCAGGCCCTCGCGCTTGCCGGGCAGGCGCTTAAGCCGCTGAGCCATCTCACTGGCCCGAGTAATTCTTTAATATTGCCAAACATCAGTCTTTACATTTCCTTGATTGATCTATAAGTGTCTTTTTTTTTTTTGTGGGTACCGGGGGGTCGACCTCAGGACCTCGTGCGCCAACAGGCACCCGTGCTCCTGAGCGATATCACCGGCCCCTTTTTTGTATGTGGGTTTCGGGAGTCGAACTCGGGCCCTCGCGCTTGCAAAGCAGGCGCTTACGCTGCTGAGCCATCTCACCGGCCCTATAAGTGTCTTTTACAAAGGACTGGTTTAAATCCCAACAAGAGCCATTCATTGCATAAGTTTCTTAAATCCTACTTCATCCTTTTACTTTTTTTAATGTCTTGCCACTTAATTTTTGAAGAAACAGGTCAATGTTTGTTTGAATTCACCATGTTCTGGATATGGCTGGTTGAACCTCTCTGGTGGTTGTTTTGTTATGTTATGTTTTGTTTTGTTTTTTGAGACAGGGTCTCGCTGTGTAGTTCAGGCTGGTCTTGAACTCTCTATGTAGCCCAGGCTGGCCTTGAACTTGCAGTGATCTTCCTGCCTCAGCCTCCCAAGTGCTGGGATTATAGGCATGAGCCACTATGGCCAGCTCCTGTCTGGTGTATTTGACATGTTCCTCGTCCCCCAACCCCTTTCCACTGTCACCAGACTCCAGCTCGGGCAGCATCCCAGCATGTCCAGTGGCTCCTTCTCCTCTGAGGGCTGCTCCTCTCTGGACGAGGACACCGCACACTGCTCTCCTCTGCCCTCTGGCCACCAATTTCAGGCTTTTCCACCATTACTTCCTCTTCCACCTAACCTTGAAACTTGGTGGTTCTCGAGCCCTCGTGGGCCTTCTTCCTTTCTCTATCCAATCTCTGTCCACCACCTCCTCCAGTTCTGTGGCTTGAAATGCCACATAGACAGAGAAACTCGTGACACTTTTATCTGCAGCCTGGACCTCTGCCAGAGCCCTGGCGGCTTTCCGGAGACACTTCCTCCACCACTCCACTCAGCTGTCGCACAGCAAGTCCAATTAGCCCCGTCCCCGAGGAGATGCTGGACTTCCTGCTCCCCAAGCTTGTCCTCCCTCCCTCCACGACAACCACGGCCACAGCCCCCAACAGCAGATGCAGGAGCCCGGCTCCATCACCTCTTCCCTGGTCCCCTGCTCCAGGCTCCTGCCTCCCTGCTTTCATCCAAGACCGCTCAGCAGCTCCTGGATCTGCCCAAGGTGATCCTTTAAAGCCCAATCGTGGAAGTCCCCTTCTTAAATCATGTGCTTAAATTCTCAGTGCACATCAATAAGGCCTCAGAAAGGCACACGATGTGACTTTTGTCCCCTTCTCCTGGCCTCTCCCCCCTTGCCTGCCAAACCTGAGTCACAAAAGGTTCCCAGTCTCCCCAGTATGCCACGGTCTCCCCACCCCTCTGACCAGGACCTTCTCCCTACTACTCCACAGCAAGCTCCCTCTTTTTTTTTTTTTTTTGACAGTAGTAAGGATTGAACCCAGCACTGAGCTACATCCCCAGCCCTTTTCTGATTTTTCAATTTTGAGATACGGTCTCATTAAGTCACTAAATTGCCTAGGCTGGGCTTGAATTTGCCATCCTCCTGCCTCAGGCTCCCTGAGTGCTGGGATGATAGGTGAGCCACCACCCCCAAATGGCTGGCAGCCTCTTATTCTTCTGCTGCAGTTTACACAGAAGCCCTTTGCACACTGCTCAGTGCACAGGTCACTTCCCAGGACACCCCACCTTCCTCTCTGCATGCAGCAGGGTGTGTGCTGTGAGCAGCGTTCTCCGCCCATCTCCCCAGCAGGCCGTGCGGGCTTTGCCTTCATAGCCTGGTGAATGGTGGAGAAGGGACCCTCCTCTAGCTGTAGGTGGGGCTGACGTCTAACTAGCCAGGCTCCCAGAAAACCCCAAAGCAGCAGCAGAACACTGGGGGCTGCACAGACCAGTCATTTAGGATGTCACCTTTGGGGATGGTGGTTAGATTTTTAAAATCAGTTTTAAAAAATGGAGATAAAATGGGCAGAGGGTGGGCCAGGTGTAGTGGCACATGTCTGTGATCCTAGCACTTGGGAGGCTGAGGCAGGAGAATTATCAAGGTCGAGGCCACCCTGGGCTACAGAGTGAGACCCTGTCTCCAAAAAAGAAAAAAAAAGATGGGCAGGGGCTGCCGCTCAGTGGTAGAGCTCTTGCCTAGCATGTGTGAGGCCCTGGATTCCATCCCCAATACTGCAGAACTAAACAAACAAAAAATGGAGATGATTAGAGTAAAACATACAAATTCTTTTGTGTTGTTTTTCCTGTTACTGACGATTGAACTCAAGGAGTGCTGAGCTACATCCCTAGCCTCCCCTTTTTATTTTTTATTTATTTATTTTTATTTATTTAATTAAATTTATTTATTTTGGTTTTTTTGGTGCTGGCCTCAAATTCTCAGTGATCCTCCTGCCTCAACCTCCTGAGTGCTGGGATTACAGGCATGCACCACTATGCCCGGCTAGCCTCCCCTTTTAAAAACTTTTTAATTTTGAGACAGGGTCTTGTTAGGTCACTGAATTGCCCAGGCTGAACTAGCACTTATGATCTTCCTGCCTCAGCCTCCCACAGTGCAGGGATTATGGGGATGTGCTACCAAACATGGCTCCTAACCTTTTTTAAAAACTTTTAAAAATTTGAGACAGGGTCTCGGTAAGTTACAGGTATACACCACCAAGGCTGGCAAAATACACAAATTCTAAATGTACAATTCTGTGAATTTTTACACCACACCAGTCATCATACAGAACACCCCATCACCCCAGAAATTCTCTCCTGTCACCTTCTAGTCAACCCCAGCCCCCACCGTTGGTGGCTGAATTTTTATATCCTCTTCAGGCAAGAGCAGGGGAGTGTCTCTGTGATATTCCAGCCAATCCACTTATCTTGACAACCCTATTTTTACCAACGAGACCCATTTCTAATATTCAGCGTGCTAACTGGCTCAGCCTGTGTGGCCGATGCAGAAACAAAAACAAAAAACCCCACCCTGCTGCAGCTCTCCCGTGGCCTGGCTGGAGAACAGCTCTTCCAGCTGAGTGAGGGCCCAGGGCCCCCCCAGCTCTTCCCTGAAGCGAGTTCTCTGATCGGAGCAACCGTCTGCCCTGAAGCAGACGCTAGCTCATGCACCTCTGAAATCACATTGTTTCTGCTGAAGTTCAGACTAACAGCAAAGTAGGACCAGTGGGACAGGCTCAGCATAAGAGACCGCAAGGGGCTGGCTGGTGCCTGGAGGGTCAGTCCCAGGGCCCAGGGCAAGTGGCCTGCTGAGTCAGTGTGTCAGTAGAGGGGACCCCAATATCATGTCCCCCAGAGCGTGTGTCCCGTCCAGCATGTACCCCATATCTGCGCACCTTGGGACATGCTCTTCTCTAATACCCAGTGAAGAGCATGTCCCTGGTTTTAGAGCCAACTCTGTCCCTTCCTGCACCCTTCTGGATGCAGACGTTCTCTTGGGATGTACGCCTGAGGCTGCCCCTTCTCTCTGCAGCCCCCAGCATTTCCACCTTGGATTCGGACTCCAACTCCAGCTCCTGGGCTCAGTTCTCCTGGTCCCCCTCCCTGAAGTCCCTCTCTGGGCACCCTGGGGGCTCAGGAGGTAGTTTCAGTTACTCAGGACCCCTTCCAACCTTGCATTTCAGAGTGAAAAAGATGCCTTGACTGAAAATTGCTTTCCTTGTTCTCACTTGATTCTCTCACTGGCCTGTGTTGTGGGCAGAAATTCAGCATGGGCTGTTACAGGAGAGGAAATGAGGCTGCATGGAAGTGGCTGCTTCTGTGGTCTGCTGGTTCTTCTAGGGCCAGGCTGTCTCTGAGCCCTGCTTTACACACACACACACACACACACGCACGCACGCACACACACACACCCCACATATGCATGTACACCCGTGGCAGATGCTCTGAGCCTGTTTGCTGAATGGCACAGGGGAAATTAAGTTTAATTTCCTTGTCTATGAAGTGGGTGTCACTCCACATGCTGTCATTACCAGTCCAGTCCCCTTCATCTTTCCCCACTGCACGGGGCGTCGGAGGCCAACCTTTCCCAAGTCTACAGCTCTCATAGTTCTAGAACCTTCTCTTGCTCCCAGTCAGTAAAAGCTTCTGCTGCCGCCACCCTGAGTGCTGCCCTAGCATTTCTTGGTCGTTTTAACAGTGCTCCCCATTCTGGAAGGGTCCTTTCATCAAACCCTTTTCAATCGCCCCATGAGTGTGTCCTCTGTCTCCACCTGGGCTGCGGGGACCGGGCTTTTCCCATCTTGCTTAGTGCATGACTGACCTCCTGCACAGGGGATAATGGTCAATGGTAGTCTGCGGCATGTGGTGATGTCACAGTTACTCACTTTGTGGCCAGTGGTGGTACAAGAGAACCACTAAGATGCTGGCAGATCCAGTGGCTGTGGCACTTAGTCACTATGGTGACAAGTGTGACTAAGAAATAGTGACAAAGATGATGGTGTGGGCTTCTTACTCCATCTGACTCTCTAGAAACACACACAATGATCGGGACAGCTTGAAAGCCTTGAATTTCCCACTCGGTGCAAGGGTGGAGTCAGAAAGCCTCGGGCGGCTCTGGAAGGATCTTTGATCTCATCAGCCACAGGGTGGACACGGAGGACCAGCTTCAGGGTGACCTGCCACGCCTCTTACACTGACAGAAAGGCCCTGGTTAGGAAGGAGTGGGACCCAAGACGCAGGATAGGATGCTTTAGATAGAACTCTGACATCAGCACCCCCACCTTCAGTCTGAGGGAAAAAGTCTCTCTTTGCACACAAAACCCTCAGGAATGTTCCTCCATCACCTCCAGGCCTACAGTGAGAATTATAGCTCAGGACAGCCCAGTCAGAAAAGCACACACGCATTCCAGGAGGAGGCAGTTTGCACACTCATGGCAGAATTGTGCCAGTTTGTATTAGCAGAGCCTGGGCGGCATCCTGGGGTGTTAGACTAAGGAGGACCAAATCTGAGATTAGATAGGACCAAGTTGGTTGGCACGGAGGCACTCACCCAGGACTGGGGGCTGTGTTGGTGGAGCGCCCTGTGGCACGGCCAGTCTGCGCGGCTAACCGGAACACTGGCCTCCCGAGAGAGAGGCTGGGGCACGGGGATTTCCCAGCATGCCACAGAGGAAGGCTAAGGGAGAGGGGAATTTTGGAATGAATATATCTATTTTGTCCAACCACCCTCTTTTCACAGCGTCCCAAAACTCTGTGCTTGTTTTCTCCTATGCACCAGAGGTAAGGTAGCAGATGCCAAGTAGAATTGGGTTCCTTGGTTTTCTGACACAATGAGGAGGCCCTGCAAGGTATGAGACCAGATGATGGCAATGAACCATCATCCAAGGTGTTTTTTTGTTTTGTTTTTAATAAAGCCCAGGGAAAGAATAGTAATGGGAGTTTGGATGCACCTGAAGCAGTGTGAGGCTCACTGACCGTGGAGTCTCTAGGATGCTGTGAATGGGAGGCTGCCATCTAATTTTTTTTAACTTAAGCGCCCTGTGGGCAGAAACCTGATTCATTTTCCAAATGGGGATTCACTGCCTCTTCCTAGTTCCTAAAACCCCCAACTGAGAGGAACAAAGACTAGGCCCTTTGAGGAAGGGCTCCACAATGCTGCCATAAGTGTATACTGTGAATTTCCTCCAGAAGGACCTGTGGTCTCCTTGTGAAAGGGGAAAATTCTGGCTCTGAACTGATGATAACCTCTGGAGATTCGAAATGCCATCATGGCCCACCAGTTAGAGCGGAGGCCTATGGAGGTTAGGTGACAGATGGTCTTAGCTGAAGTGCAGGCAATGGGACCAAGACCTGCCCTGTCAGTCTAATAAATGGCAGAACCCCCCACTGACTTTCTGACTCATGAAGTGAGGTCTCTAGAGAGTGGAAGGGCCAAGTGGAAGCCCCTGAACTCACCATCAAAATAGCAAGCCAGCCAGGAGTGCATGCCTATAATCCCAGCACTCTGGGAGGCTGAGGCAGGAGGACTGCAAGTTTGAGCCCAGCCTGGCCAGCTTAGCTGAGTGCAAGTGGCTCAGGGCAAAAGCACCATGTTCAAACCTCAGTGCCAGGAGAAAAACAAACAAAAAAACAACCCAAAGATAATACTGCATCCCTAAGGGAATTTCAGGGATTAGTGCCATCAAAGACCCAGAAGATCTAGAGGCAGTTTTTCCTGTCTTGATTCAGTTTTTTGTTCGCTTGTTTTATTTGTTTGTTTGTTTTGTTTTGTTTTGTTTGTGGGTACCGGGGATCAACCTCAGGACCTCGCGCGCCAGCAGGCGCCCGTGCCGCTGAGCAATATCACCAGCCCTTTTTTCGTATGTGGGTTCCGGGGGGTCAAACTCGGGCCCTTGCGCTTGCCAGGCAGGCACTTATGCCGCTGAGCCATGTCACCGGCCTGTTTGTTTTGTTTTTGAGGCAGGGTCTCACTATGTAGTCCAGGCTGGCCTTTCACTCGCAGCAATCCTCCTGCCTCAGCCTCTTGAGTGCTGGGATCACTGGTGTGCGCCACCATATCTGGCCTCCTGATTCAGTTTAATTTACCTATTTATAGCTGGTGCAAAAACCACTTGGCCGAGGCCAGTGAGATGGCTCAGTGGCATAAGTGCCTGCCTGGTAAGCGTGAGGTCCTGAGTTCGACTCCCGGAACCCACATACGAAAAAAAGGGCCGGTGATATTGCTCAGCGGCACGGGTGCCTGCTAGTGCGTGAGGTTCTGAGTTTGACCCCCAGTACCCACCCACACACACACAGAAAAAAAACACTTGGCCTTCGGGTGTGATTACAGATGACAGTAAAGTTAGATGTATTGGCACTTGCAGCTGTGGTCCCAGACATGGCATTTTTACTGGAAGAGATGAGCCCAACCCTTGCTGCTGTGCAACACCCCCACCCCGTGCTTTCCTTTCTGCTCCACAAAGATAGTTAGAAATATTTCACCTTCATGCAGCAGAGATAGCAGTAACTTTCCCTTTGTACCTCTGGGCTTTGCCTACTCTCTAGTTGTCTATCACACGGTAGATCAAAGGGACTTTTTTTTTTTTTTGCCATCAATAAGAAATTTACTTGTTTTAAAAAAATCTAAATGCTGGCATTGTCCAGAAAAATTTAACAGATTTTTATTTATAATTGTTATAAGGTTGAAGTGCTGAAACTTGTTCACTGAAACATTTTGACTTGTATTAATGCTTTACATCCCTGCGTGAATATTAAAAATTCACACACAAATGAAAATGGAAAAAATGGCCAATACCTGATTTCTGTCCCCTATTTTCCAGTCACAGTCATGTACTTAGGTACCTTTTGACCCCATGGGAAAAATATATCTAACATTCAGAACTACCAATAACAGGAAGAAGAGAAAAAAATTTTTTGGGAATGAAATGTTTCCCACCATAGTGGACTCTTTTTTTTTTTTTGTGGGTACCGGGGGGTCGACCTCAGGACCTCGCGCGCCAGCAGGCGCCCATGCCGCTGAGCGATATCACCGGCCCCTTTTTCGTATGTGGGTTCCGGGAGTCGAACTCAGGCCCTCGCGCTTGCCGGGCAGGCGCTTAAGCCGCTGAGCCATCTCACCGGCCCCCATAGTGGACTCTTTTTTTTTTTTTTTTTTTTTTGTGGGTACCAGGGGGACGACCTCAGGACCTCGCGCGCCAACAGGCACCCGTGCCACTGAGCGATATCACCGGCCCCTTTTTCGTATGTGGGTTCCGGGAGTCGAACTCGGGCCCTCGCGCTTGCAAGGCAGGCGCTTACGCCGCTGAGCCATCTCACCGGCCCCCATAGTGGACTCTTAAGCACATTCTCCACATATGCGGCGTGCTAGTTGGATATCTTTTGGCATAATCGTTACACGTTTGGCATGGATGGCACACAAGTTGGTATCTTCAAACAGGCCAACCAGATAGGCCTCACTTGCCTCCTGCAAAGCACCGATAGCTGCGCTCTGGAAGCACAGATCTGTTTTGAAGTCCTGAGCAATTTCTCGAACCAGACGCTGGAAAGGGAGTTTGCAAATCAGAAGTTCAGTGGACTTCTGATAACGCCTAATTTCACGGAGTGCCACAGTCCCAGGCCTGTAATGATGAGGTTTCTTCACCCTGCCAGTAGAGGGCGCACTCTTACAAGCGGCTTTTGTAGCCAGTTGTTTCCTGGGCTCTTTACCACCGGTGGATTTACGGGCAGTCTGCTTGGTACGAGCCATGGCACAGGGACCTCCTTACCCCCTTCTCCTTTGGCTGGAGTTCGGTGAGCAAGAGGTGGCACTGGCGTTAGAGAGCGACAGCGGTACGGCAGCAGCTGCGAACACAATTGCACTTTTGTTTTGTTATTGTCTTTTTTTTGTACCAGGAATCAAACTCGGGACCTTGCACTTACCAGGCAGGCACTGTACCATTGTTTTTGTCTTTTTGAGGCAGAGTTTCCCTATGCATTTCAGGCTGGCTTTGAACTCACTTTGTAGCCCAGGCTGGCCTTGAACTCACGGTGATCCTGTTACGGCAAAATCACAAGATAGATTCACTCACAGGAAGACGAGATTCGAGAAACAAATGAATTCTTTAATTGATGCCGGCCGGGGACAGCAGAAGCTGACCCCGAGCTTTTGTGTCCTCCTCCTTAAATACACTTTTGGAGGCCTTACAAAGTCCTTGGTTGCCATGGAAACTGTATTTTTTACTATATTACCTCTCCGGAAAGTTTTCAAGGTTCTTTAAACATCTGGCCAATTAACACTGGGAATGGGGTAGCAGGTATCACCCGTGCTACTCCTTTCTTGTGGTTTTATGGCTGTAAGATAGTGGTAAGAAAACCCGTTTTGTTTGTGATAGCACCATCTGTTTCTCTTCTTTGAAGTTTATGGCTATGGAAAGGGCAGTAGGACTAAAGTTCAACTAAAGGTTTCTACCTATTAGTTAAATTCAGAGGTTTAAGGAACAAAATGAAAATACTCTTGCCCTAATAATCCTCCTACCTCAGCCTCCTGAATGCTAGGATTACCACCACACCTGGCCTAAAGGGACATTGATCATCTCGAATAGTTCAAAATATCATGCTTGTTTGGGCATGGTGGCACATGCCTATATCCCAGCACTTAGTAGGCTGAGGCAGGAGGATCACTGTGAGCTTGAGGCCAATCTGGACTACATAGGGACTTCAAGGCCAGCCTGAACTACATAATGAGATGCTGTCTCAAAAAAAGAGCAAAATATTATGCTTGCCTATCACATGGATGACATGATGGTAATTTGGCCCAGTGAACTAGAAATTGTAAACAATCTAGATCCTTAGTGAAACATATTTGCCAAGGGAAAGGGGAGAAATCCCACAAAAATTCAGGGGCTAGCACGTCAGTGAAGCTTCTCAGGGTTCCAGTAGTCCAGGGCATGTTAGGATTTCTCCTCTAAAATGAGAGACAAGTTGCCAAAACTTTTTTTTTTGGTGGGTACCGGGGGTTGACCTCAGGACCTTGTGCACCAGCAGGAGCCCATGCTGCTGAGCGATATCATCGGCCCTTTCCTCATATGTGGGTTCTGGGAGTCGAACTCGGGCCCTCGTGGTTACCAGGCAGGCGCGTATGCTGCTGAGCCATCTCACCGGCCCAAACTTATAACGCCCACTAGAAAGAAAGGAGAAGATGAGACTTGGGCAAGGCTCTGGAATTTTGAAGCGATATATGCCCCACTCAGCTGTGCTGCTTTAGCCATTTACTAAAAAACCCACAAAACTAAGTTTTGAGTGAGGCTTGGAGGAAGAGAAGGCATGGAAGCAGGGGCAGCTGAAGAGCACGCTGCCTCTCACGTGAGCACTATCACCAGGAAGTGACCATGGGAAGAAAAGCTGCTGCAGGCCCAGCCTCCAATGGGAGACTCAAGGCACAGTTAGACCCTTAGGGTTCTGGATTAAATCAATGCCCTCCTCTGCCAATGACTGCTCTCCATTTTAAAAAAATGGACTCACACTGGACATGGTAGGGAGAGAAGTTCTGACTGTGGGACACTGAGGGAGCCATGCAACTAGAACTGGAAATTATCTGAGCCACCTCAACATAAAATTGGACACACATGGTGGCATTCTGTTATGAAGCAGCATATATGGGATCAGGTCTGAGCAAGCCCAGAAGGCACAAGGAAATTGCACGAGCAGGTGGTTTAAATTCCCCTGGTACCTACTCTTATTGCTTCACTGCTTCTCCCTGAGTCCACACTTGGTGAAGTTGCTGTCATCTGATAATGCAGAGGAAAAAGCAGGCAGGATTTCCAAATGGGTCTGCATGGTGTCTTAGCCCAACCACAAATGGATGGCTGCTGCACTGCAGCCATATGCAGGGTGTCACCAGAGCACAGCGATGGAGGGAGGGCCTCCCAGGAGCAGACCTCTGGCTACATGAAGGATCCATTTTGTGTGAAAGACAACCCAAGGTACAGATCCGCACTGATTCACGGGCAGTGGCTAAGCCAGAGAAGCTGTTAGGAGGAGACGTATGGAAGCTTGAAACAGGCATAAGTAGTGACGCTGTTTAAACCCACACGGACGCTCTGAGAGGCATCCACTGTGGAGGAGCTGCTTCAGAATTGGGTGGTCAAGACGGTCGACTTCTTTCTCTGGATACACTGGTTCCTGGTCACTGGGCCCATAGAAGCCAGGGCCACAAGGATAGGGCTACACATGCTGTGATAGGCAGAACACTAAACCCACCTACCAAATGTCCATGCTCTAATCCTTGAGATCTGCAAATAGGTTATGTGTTATATGGCAAAGGGTGAATTAAGGTAACAGATGGAATTGAGTCAGTCATCTGACTTTAAAAACAGGGAGATCCTAGCCAGGTGTGGAGGCATGCACCTGTAATCCCAACACTCAGGAGGCTGAGGTAGGAGAATTACCTCGAGCTCAAGGCCAGCCTGGGCTACGTAGTGAGACCCTGTCTCAAAAACAAACAAGAAAACAGGAGATTCACCTGAATTATCTACACGGTCCCAATGTAATCACAAAGGTCTTAAAAGTTGGAGGAGGGAGGCAGAACAGCCAGTGTCAGAGTGGTGTGAGGAGGGAGAGGGACTATGCACTGCTGGCCTTGAAGATGGCAGGGGTCCCTAGAAGGGCAAGGAAACATTCCTATTGACCCTCCAGAAAAGGAAAGCAGGCCTGGCTGACACCTTGACTTTAGTCCAGTGAGACCTGTTTCAGACATCTGGCTTCCAGAACTGTAGGAAATTTGTGTTAGTTTAAGCTGCTAAGTTTGTAGTCATTTGTTACAGCAGCTATAGGAAGCTAATACACACAGGCTCAACTCATTTCCCTCACCAATCTGAGGCAGTTGGCAAGGCTGCCGTCCAAGTTGCCATGAGGCGAAGACCAGGCTGGTTATTCTGTATGGCACCATTTACTGGGGTCTCCAGATCTCTTTCAGGAGTTCAACGCGATCAAGTCTAGTTTCATATTAATACTAAGACACGATTTGCCTTTTTACTGCCACTCTTCCAAGAGTGTATCATGCAATTTTCCAGAGGCTACACGACAAGTGTACGACAGATGGAACGCTGGGGACTTGAGAATGTGGCTGTCTTCTCTTAAGCCAGGCTGTCAAATACTGATCCTCATCTCATCATTTTTGTTTTGAAAGCTATTTTTCATTAAAAACTTTATATTTATATGAACACGTAATGGGTTTATTCATTTGAAATAAATTCGTATTTTAAAACTATAATTTCTAATCCAATAAAATTGATAGATAATAGCTCACATACACACAAACCCTTCGGATCCTGGATAATTTCTGAGAGTGTGAAGGCTCTGAGAACCGCTGCCCTGGGGGAGCAGGTCACTACCTGGAGGAGGCTGATCACACAGACCCCTCTTTCTCCGAGGGAGCAGCTGTGTATCACCTACTCTGGACGCCCCGCCCCGCCCCAGGGCTCTGCCAGCACCGTCACTTCCGCATGCCACAGGAGGCCGCGTTCATCACTCTGCCTCCCACGTGTTGCCTCCCCAGCTCCACTTTATGCTGAAAGACCTCCATCCAGCAAAGGTCCCACCTGAGGATCACACTGGTCTCACGCTGGGCCCTGCAGCCACAGGCGGCTGCGTGACTGCCTAAAGCAGCCCAATAGCGCCACTAGGGGACCGTGAGCTGTAAGGCTGGTTGCGGGCGGGTAGGAGGCAGCGCGCGCTTTATATTCGCAGCCGGTATATGGCTTCACCTCTCTCGCGGCCAAAATACACAGGCTCTGGGACCTAGGGGTGAATATGACTTTCTCCTTCACTATTATTCCAAATTACAAAGGGATGTTTGTACAAAGGGTGACCAAGAGGGAAATAAGTTCCTGCTACACAGTGGGGGTGGGGGAGGAAAACTCTCACCCGAATCCAGAGGATTCAAGGACACCTCCCAGTTCTCTCATGTCTAATCATGCTGTTTAGTGGGAAACTGGGGAACCCAGAAAACATCAGAGCAGTCAGAAGCTCAACTGCTCAACAGGAACAAAGGTTCAGGACACCCCACCAAATAAAAGCCTCAATCAGCTGGGCGTGATGGTGCACACCTGTGATCCCAGCACTCAGGAGGCTGAGGCAGGAGGATGTGGGAGTTCAAGGCCAACCTGGTGTACATAGCGAGTCCAAGGCCAGCCTGAACTACATAGCGAGATCCTGTCTCAAAACAAAAATAAAGATAAAAATAAAAAATCACCCAGGGCACTGGGCCCTGGAAAGAAGAATGTGGAAAGGGGGAGGAAGGATGATGCTGTGACTGCTATCTTAGGCCTCGAGACCAGCCACAAAAGTAGTTTGCTGTTGTTATTTGTGCACCCTGTTGCCCTAAAGAGCCGGGTGATGACTGTTTTATGTTCATCTCCAATGAGGATGACAGAAGGATGACAAGGATCTGCTGTGGATGAGATTTTGGTGCTGTCAGGGATGAGGAATTTTGCTTTTTTCTTCTTCTTCCATTAAAGAAAAATTGAGGTGCAATGCGCATAACATAAAATTAACCACTTTAAAGTGAACAATTCAACATTTTAGTACATCCAAAACATTGTGCAACCATCACCACAATCTATTATCAAAACCTTTTCATCCTGTCCAACAGTAATTCTGTAACCGTGAAGCTACAGGGACATGCCTTTTTCATCCAAGGACAATAGATGCTGAGGACAAAGAAGTGGCTCTGCTTGGAAGTCCCGTCTCCCCTCTCAATTCACGCACAGGCTGCCTTCCCCTCCAGCTTTCAGCTGGATTCCGCCAATGGGTGGCACCATCAGGACCAAAAAGGAAAGAACGTCTAACTGATGTGTCACCCGCTCTGGCAGGGGCTGTGTTCTGCCACCTGTGGCCACAGCTCCAGCTAGGCTGCCCCTCCCAGCTCTTGCCCTTTCAGCACAAGCGGGTGCAACAGCTTCCTGAGTGAACCCCAAGGGCCCATCCCGGGTAGGCGCCCACGACCCGCCCCCACCCTGAGTGTTCCATCCGCTCCCCGCTGCGACACCATTATAGATGCAGTGTCGTCCCTCCTTAACAGTCTTTTTTCCAGTGCCCACCTCAGACGTCATGAATCAGCTCTACACTCAGGTCCCAGGCTGTGAGTAGAGCTTTGCTGGAAGGGCCCAGGTTCCGAGCGCACCTGAGTGCACGCCAAGGCCCTCTGGTGGTCAGCCCCTGGAAGTGCACCAAAGGGGTCCAGAACACATTTCATCCAGGGGTTACAGTCCCCATTTCATAGGTGAGAACACAGGGCTTCAGCGACTTTCCACTGCCTTTAGTTTAAGGACCAAATCCTTGTGTGTGTGTTTGTATGTTACTGGGGATTGAACCCATGGCCTTGACACTGGGATACATCCCCAGTCTTTTATTCATTTTATTTTGAGACAGGGTCTTGCTAATTTTCTACGGTGCCCAGGCGGGGCTGGAGTTCTGGGATTACAGGCTCATGCCACCGTGCCCAGCAAGAACCAAAATCTTGACCATGGATGGCAAAATCCCAACCTTGCCTCTCTTGCTCTCACTACAACCCAGCCACACAGGCCTTTCCTCAGATCCCAGGATGTTCACAAAATATCCAGGACCTCCCAAGACCACATCTGGCTACCTCAGCAGCACGTCAGCAGTCTTTCTCATCACTGCCCCCTCAATTCACGTCGCTCACACACACTGGGGTTTTCCACAGCTGCGTGAACGTTTCATGAACACTGCTCTTCCACACTAGGCTGAGGGCTCCCAGGGGCAGGTGGTCCTGCCTTGCTCACTGCTGAATGCCTGGCACCTAGCAACGACCACATTGGCAGCTGATGGTAGCTAAGCATTTCTGGGTCAGGCATTGAGCTGAGTAACTCAGGGTCCTCTCCTTCCTGAAGCCCCTTACCCCAGGAAGCAGCCCTGGACTCTGTCAAAAACTCATATTGATTTATTAGAATATGAAAAAGGTTCAGTTTCTTCTGTACAGGTGGCAGAGCGGCAGCAGCTGCGGTGGCTTTGTACATGGTTGTCAACATCACCTTGTGTGGCGACTCCTGCCCAAAACAGCACTTGCATGGAGAGATGGACCCATGAGCTGAGCACCCATGCTCCTGTCTCCTGGAAGAGGGACATTCTGACTATTGCACGATCCTGGGGGAGGGAGTGCCCAGGGAGAGGCCACCCACGGGCCTGGGCTTGGCCCTGGTGGCAGTGAGGGTGGGGAGTACGTGCCTGTGACCAAAGTCCTCCAGTGACCCAGGACCTTGTCCACCCCAGAAATTCCAGCTGGGGCAGGAGACCCACAGGGGAGGCCTCCTCCCCAGAGCCGGGCTCCACAGCAAGCTGGGTGTGCACATGAGGGAGAACTTTGGTGAAAGGAAATAAGAAGGCCACCTGCGCATGGTGCATGCCTATAATCCCAGCACTGGGAGGCTGAGGCAGGACTGCAAGTTTGAGCCCAGTGTGGGCAATTTACCCTGTCTTAAAAAAAAAAAAAAAAAAAAAAATGGGGGCCGGGGATCTAGCTCAGTGAGAAAGCCCTCAGTTCAATCCCCAGAACCACTAAAAAACAAAACAAAACAGAACAAAAAACCCCCAAAAAGCAGCCCAGCAGGAAGTAAGGGTCACTATCAAGGAACAAGGCAGGTGCCAGGAGGCCCAGCGCCTGTGATTGGAGAACCAGGACAGGCTGGGGCCACAGCTGAAATCGGAGTTAAAAGCCCAGCAGGCAGAGGACTGATTTGGGGGAGGGTGTGGGGCAGACAGACACAAATGAGGAGGGCTGAGAGGGCCAGAGCTCTGACAGGCTGGGCTTTTCCAATGCTCTGAAAACAGGAGTGCCTCTGTGCAAACAGGTTCGTACATGGGAGTGAGGACAAACAAAACATAAAAAGGCAGCACTTGCTAGAGCCCCAGACAGTCCCTCCCCGGGGAACAGCCTCAGGCGGGGCCAGTGATCCCTGTCACTCAAGTCACTTCACTGTCCGAAGAGCCCGGGTTCCACAGGGATGCCCTCAGCCTATAGCTCTGAGATGGCTCAGGTGGCTGACCAGGGTGACATGGCTGGCAAGAGTGGGGAGGGACTGCCACGGGTCACTGAACTCTCCCCCAGCCACCTGTCTGTGGCCCGGTGTTTCCCCAGATAGAGGAGGGCCTGGCCAAGGGCCAGAAAAAGGGCACCTGCTCCTTCCTTTCCTGGGTGGGACCACAGTGGAGCCTGAGGCTCTTTGGTTAGATTGGTCTGAACAGGTGGGGGTGATGGAGTGGAGAGAGGGGCCTTGTGGCTTGGGAGACTCTGGTCTGGGCCCTGGTCTGGTGTGGGAGAACCTGGATGTGGGCAAGGGCAGGGTCTGTATCACCAGCCCAGCAGTTCTGCCAAGTGCAGTGGGAAGGCAGTTCCGGTGGATTGGAGGCCGCTTCCCAGGAGGCAGGGGAAGCCGTGCTGCATGGGGGCTGTGGGCCCAGCTGCCATGCGGTGGGGGTGGGGCAGGGCCAATCCAGGTCAGAAAGGGCGAGGGGAGCCCCCCAGGTCCCCTCCAGCCCCTGCTCTGGTGGGAGAGTCTGTGGTGGGATGGGCGCCACCCCTGGCCCTGGTGCTACTGCGCCTTGGGGATGAAAGGCTCTCCTTCTCCAGGCTCAGGGTTGGGGCCTGGGTCACTGAGGCAGCGCTGTATCCTCTGGGAGCTGGGGCTGTCACTTGGCCCAGGGGTGAAGACATCATCGGTGCCTGGGGATGAAGGCTCCTTGGTCCGCATCATAATGCCCCCGTCATCGTCCTCCTCATTCTCAGCCACTGTGACCGGATCCCGGCTCAGCCCCAAGACTTTGCCCTTCAGCTCCTCATTCACGAGGTCCACAGACTCGGGCGACTGCGGGGAGGCTGGGTCGATCGTGATGACCGGCAAGTCCGCCTTCGGCTCATAGGCCAGCGGGTCTGGGGACCAAGAACAAGGCACAGGCTATATTCTGCCCTTGAGCCCTGGCCAGCATGGGCTACACTAAGGCCCCCTCAGCCCATGGTAGCCACTCCCAGAGACTTCCAGTGAGTACGGCCATTGATGGGCTTCAGAACTCTGCCTGTTCCCTTCTAGGTATCTACTGGAAAGAGTTCAAGACATCACGTCACAGTGGTCCATGCATACCCATGTTTATAGCAGCGCAGGTCACAAAAGCTCAATCTTGGAAGTGACCTAGCTGCCCGTCGACAGATGAATAGATAAAGAAAATGGAGTACTACTCTGCCATAAAGAATGATAAACTTGTCGTTTGTAGGAAAATGGATACACCTGAAGACCATAATGTTAAGTGAAATAAATCAGACACACAAGCTTAAGTATTGCATGGTCTCTTATATATGAGAAACCCAAAGTATAAGTAATTTAAAGAGCAAAATAAAAGATAATATGAAATAGGGAGACAGATCCTTTGCAAATGGGATGGGTATCTAGAGATGGAGGAAAGAAGATGGGGAGGCAAGGGGACACAAAAAGAATTAAGATGTTATGTACTTGTATCAACTCCCCATGATGAATGTAATCATTCTGCTCAGCAAACATAAAAGAAGGAGCTCAGTCTACATGGGCCTGAGGGGCCCTCTGCCCCCAGCTTCTCTTCCCTCAGACTGTTCGTTTCCATGAGCAGGGTGCCCCGAGGTGTCCGTTAAGAATCAGGGCTCACTTCTGAGTCGTGGCCTGCCCCTGGGGCCCAGAACTGTGAGAAGGACTCCCTCTGTCACCCTGGGGACTGGACACCCTGCCTCCTTGCTAGGCACCCCACCTGTCCCTAGCTCCAGCACAGTCCTCCCTGAGAGCTCCACCAGGGGACAAGAGCAGGGCTGTTTGTCCATCCGTGGCCCCATCTGACGCTGACACAGTTCATGGCTTGGGAAGAACTAAGGAGGCAGCGAGGGCGAAGCCTATCCTGCCAGTTGGCTCTGAGGCCGGTTCCTGTCTGAGCCTCAGCAGGTTGTGCCCAGCCTCGAGGCTCCTCTCCAGGGCCTTACCTGAGCCGATTCGAGCCCGAGACATGGTTGGCGAGTCCAGCTTGTGCGCGGGCACTGTCAGGTAGTTGTTCATCTGACAGAGAGAGCAGACAAGGTGAGCGTGGGCAGCCAGGCAGGATGCAGCCCCTCTGGACGCACCCTGGCCGGGTGCTCGGTATTAGGCTTTTCCTTGTGCCTGCACTGCCACCCATGCTGGAACCTCGAGGGCCCCTGGGGACCTGTCACAGGCCCACGATCTCCCTGGGGAGCCTCAAACATTCCCTCGCTGACCCAGCTGCCAGCTCCAGCCCACACCTGCCCCCTGAGGTTCTGGACCAAAAGGCTAACAAGAGAGGGACACCTGGGCCCTAGATGGCCCTTAGGTGTCTCAAACCCAAAATGTCACAACCGAGCTCAGCTCTTTACCTTCCCTCAAAACCCTGTTCCTTCCTTAGGATCCCCCATGACAGCCATCACTCCCAATTACCCCAAGTACTGTAGAAGCCTAGACATAACGGTGGGCTCCTTTTCCTCCCCTCAGCCCCACCTCAAACAAGTCTTACCGCTTCCACTTCCTTACTGTCCTGTAAATACACCCACCCCTCTGCTCTCCCCTGCCATAGCCCTAATCTGGGGCAACCCACCCCCCCCAACAGTGTCACCCCTTGGGATAAAGTGCAGTCCCCCACACCACCAACAAGCCTCCTCAAGCTCCTCTGGGTTTCTAGAATGGGCACATTTCCTCAGAGGGGCTCAGTGGAGCACTGAGGATGCAGATGTGGGAAGAACCCAGGCTCCCCAATAAGGAAGGCCAGGCCTCCAGTCTGGCACACACCTTCTGCTCCAGCTGCCGGGCCTTCTGTCTCCGGAGCAGCATCTGGTTCCAGGCCTCCTCGTAGGGGTCAGCCACCAGTGTGTGTCTGTTGTAGGACCGCAGCTGAGGGAGGAAGAGCTGTCAGGGCAGGGCAGGCCTGGGCACATGTGTGGGCAGTGGAGGCCAAGGCTCCCGGGGGCTGCGGGAAGGGAAGGGGACAGCAGTCTCCTCCGAGTAGGGCGCAGGGGATAGGTGGGGTCTCACCCGCTGCCTGGTCTTCTGCAGGTTGTTCCTCAGGATTTTTCGGATCTCCTCCTCCTTGTCCTTGGACAGTGCTGGCAGGATGCGCTCAGCAGGCAGGGACTTGGGGTGGATGTTCCTAGACAACAGGACACAGGTTAGGTCTGCATTCTTGTGACCCTGGAGCCTGCTGGGGCTGGTCCAGGAGGAGGTCATGTGGGGATGGCCCGAGCAGAAAGTCAAAGCCTCGGGCACTTAGCATGGCCCCAAAGATCTCGCCCCCACCCCAACAGGACAACAGAGGCTCCCCGGGCTGGGGTTGAGGGTTGGGATGTGGTGCAGGCATTGCCTGGATTGGCCACTGGCACTCACTGCATGGAGACTGTGGAGACAGCAGAGGGGATCTTGCCCATGCCCCCACTTTCCACCAGCTCAATGGCCTGCTTCATCTCCATCTTGTGGTAGAAGGCGATAAGCTGAGGCTCCTTGGAGCGCTCGCCGGCTATCAGGCACTTCTTCACATACTTCTTATTAAACCGGTTGAGCCTGGTGGGAGGAGAAGGGAGATGGAGGGAGCCAGCTCCTAGGTGTGGGGAGATGCCAGGCACCAGGGGAGCCCCTTGTCTACCCACTCCCCTCACCCACCAGTCCTGCTACCTACTTGTCTTTCCAGTGGTGGTGGCCGTAGTGGCCACAGATGTCCTCAATGCCTGTCAGAAGGTGGTCCAGGAACTGAAACAGGCCCAGGGCCAGGTCAAGCCTCACTGTTGGGCTCTTTCCATACCCAAACCTCTCTGAAGGCACCCCACCGTCCACCCTGTTGGCTCTGCTCAGCCTGGCCCTGTAGTTCCAGGAGTAGACAGCAGGTGTCGCCCATCCCGCACTCATCCTGAACTGACTGGGTACCTCAAACCCTCTATACTGGAGCCAGCCAAGTCCCATTCTCTGAACCCACTTGAACCGCGTACCTGTGTCAGGTTCCAACCAGAGGAAGAGATGGCATAACATTCCCTTGGCCTCCTTCCCTAGCAGCTAGACCCTGGCAAGTAGCCTCAAGGGGTCGAGGGACTACCCTGTACTGGAATGTGGAAGAGGTAACTGGAGGCAGAAGCCCAGCTGCTCCCCAGGTCCCTGAGCCTCCTCCCACACACTGAGGGCCCAGCCCCAGCTTCCAGTACCTGTGTGTGGATCTCCTCGTTGATGGAGCGTTTCGTTTCTTGCTTTTTCTTCACAGCCAACAGATCTACTAGGGGCCGAATGGTCATGCCCTGGGGGCACAGGCGGATGTCAGGCACTCTGGTTCTGCTACCCTGGCAGGGAGGCCACAGAGCCTCTCACCTCCCCTAGGGCCCAAGGTGAGGATGGTCTTTCTGCTTTGAGGTCTGAAGGCTGTCTGTTCTCCCCACCTCCACCCCAGCACTTAAAGTCAGATCCTTAAAGTCGGCATCTCCCTGCAGACACAGCCAGAGGTCTGACAGCCCAGTCAGCTCAGTGACCTCTCAATGGTCACCTAGGCAGGGCCTGGGTTCAAATGCAGGCTCCAGGACAGACTGGCTCTGCACACTGAGCAGTCAGGCCTCACAGCGAGGGAGAAACACTTCTGCTCTGCCTCCCGCACAGGCTGCTAGGAGGACTTGGAAATAACAGCAGGAGCTAATTCAACTGCACACTTGTCAGGTGATGGACTGGGCTGTAAGGTTCCCTAGTATTAGCTCTTTAATGCCTACAACTCGAAAAGGCAGGTCCTCTTACTGTTGTCATTTTACAGATGAGGAAAGTGAGGTAGAGTCAGCCCTAGGGTAAGCAACTACCTAAGGTCCCAGTGACGTAGTAGAGCCAATATTCAAACCTGGGCAGGCTGGCTCCAGAGAGGCATCCCTGCCCCAGTGCTGCCTTCAATGAAAATGGCTTTGGAAAGCCATCAGCATATACAACTAGAGTTAGGGCGAAACAGGTTGTTTTTTTTTTTGCACCGGGAATCAAACTCATGATCTCATGCTTGCCAGGCAAGCATTGTGCCGCTGAGCTATATCCCCAGCCCTGAAATAGGTTTTTGTTTTGTTTTGTTTTGTTTTGAGACAGGGTCTCGCTATGTAGTCCAGGCTGGCCTTGAATTCACTATGTAGCCCAGGCTGGCCTCAAATTTGTGGTGATCCTCCTGCCTCAACCTCCCAAGTGCTGGGATTACAGGCGTGCGCCACCATGCCTGGCCCTGAAACACAATTCTTTGATGATGGAAGCAGGGCAAAATGACAAAAGAGACAGCTCCCTCTCCTTCGGGGGGCTGAGGGAGGAGGACTATCCCAAGTTCAAGCCCAGCCTGGACTACATAGTGAGACCCGTTTTGAAAAAACAAAGACAGGAAATATACCCAGCCCCAGGAGGTTTCCCCTGTATTTCTTTCTCCTGAGAAGGCAAAGATATGTTCCATCCAGAGATTTGTGAGGATTAGATGAAGTGTGACAGAAGTGATGGTAAAGAAATGGAAGCCAAGACAGAGTTTCCCACCTGCCCAAGGTCACAAAGAGACAGGTGTGGTACAGCCACGTGCACCACCCTCCGCCTGGGCTTCCTTGGGGACCAGGGGCAGCGGTGGGGCTGTCAGCTAAGCCTAGGTCACTGAAATGCTCAGCAGTCAGGGACCAGCAAGCTGGAAGAATTCTTGGGGATAATCTAGCCCGGTCCCCTCACTTCACAAGCCAGGAATGGAGACACACAGACGGGCTTTTCCCAGGGTCACAGAGGCAGCGACAGAGCTAAGGCGGACTCTGGGACCCCTGCTACCTGACTCAGAGACCTGCCCCGCTGCCTGTGTTGTGCTGTTATTCCCACTTTACAGGTGAGGAAGCTGAGATCCCAAGATACTAATTACTTATTAGTTACTGAAGACTTACACTGAATCAGGGCAGAGCCAGAGCTTAGGGCAGCGCTCTGCTTACTTTCCGGTCAATCACTTCACAATGACTCCTTATCACGGCTCTCATTTTACAGCTATAAAACTGTGGCCCAAAAGGGAGGTGGCTTGCTCAAGGTCATTTTTCTTTTAAGAGTAGGAAAATTTATTGGAAAAAGGAATGGGGAATAGGAATAGCTCCTGAGAGACAGGAGGGGTCTGGAATGGGTTGTCTCAAGGTCACTGCTATGGCTTGTGTCTAGATGTCCCCTCAAAGCCTCACGCAATCATAGCTGGGGCTTTTTCAGATATGGCTGGATCTAGAGCTGTGTGATGCTGGGGTCAAGGGTGTGTGATTACTACATCAGTGTTCCACTGATTGGTCTGGCATAGTTCTGGGTAGGATTAAGGGTACCCCACCCTGGGTGTGAGTGCTACCCACCCTAAGGGCCTGTAGCCTGGATAAGATATAAGGGACAGAAAGAGGGTCCCTCCTTGTTGCTTGTCACTTGCTGCTTGCTACTTCACTGCTGGATACCGTCTTCCTGCCCTGCTCTGCCATGGACTGTTTCTCCTCTATAATGCCCCTCTCCCATGCCACCCTGCCTTGGAGCCAGCTAACTACAGCCTGAAACCTCTGCAAACTGTGAGCTAACTAAACCTTTCCTCCTTTAACTCTGGCTGTTGGGTATTTTGTCTCAGCAAGGAGAAAAGAAACTAAGTCATGCAGAAAGTTAGCAGTGGAGCTAGAGTAGAATCCACAGCCCCACTGATCAATGCTCTTTCTCTTTTCAGAGAGTCAGGGGGGCCCAGCACCTGTACAAAGACAGTGAAGAAGATGACAGTGATGATGGCAGTGAGGAACAGTTCACACATGGGGAAGTGCTCCTTGTCTAGGAGGTAGCCCAGGGAGAAGGCGATGGCCCCTCGCAGGCCCCCGTAGGCGATGATGAACTGGTCCTTGGGGGTCAGCTTCACAATGCGGAACTTGTTGATGAACCAGGTCAGGCCCAGCACACCTGCCAGGAGGGGTAGAGCAGGTCAGGTTGTCCCCAGCACCTCAGGGAGTCTGCACTAGGGCCTTCTATGTATCCAGGAAGCCTCTACCTAGCCCACGCAGCTCACTCATTTCTTGAGTCCCTCAGCTCAGTGCACCCCAAGTTCTTCAATGTAAAAGCTATGTGGATCCTTACATTGGGTTCCCCAAGCTGGATATGCTTTGGAGACATCACAGAGGCCTCCAGTGGCCAGTGGTCAGGAGGGAAAAAGGAAAAGATAAAACAAGATCGGTGACAAGCAGATACTTATTAAACATGATGGACTCATGGGAAATCATTATTCTATTCTACTTTTCTATGTATTTGGAGTTTTCCATCATAAAACATTATTTTAAAACGTAGATGGGGTCTAACCTCAACCCACAGTATCCCTGGAGAATAAGGATCAGAAACAATGGGCATTTTAAAAAGTGCACCAAATAAACATGAAACAGCCAGGCTTGGGGACCACAAACCCAGCCCTCATCTCGGGGAGGTGAGATTGAGAGAGGGGCAATGACTGAGCCACCAATACGAGGCACACCTGGCACGTAGAAGTAGAACCCAAGGGCCCGAGGCGTGGTCCCCACAGGCAGCCCTGCACTGCTGGTGCAGGTTTGGGGGAGCTGCAGGCTGCTTTGCAAGTACCCATGGCATCTGTGCTGCAATGATGTATTCCAGGCTCAGAGGCACAGACCTGGGTTCTGGGAGCCTCAGATCCCTCCTCAGGAAACTGAAAGGCTCAGAGTCAGAGGTCTTGCGAGCCCCTTCACTCTGCCACACTGTGGCTGTCCCATGGGTCACGGACTCTTCGGAGTCTGGGCTTTTCTCCCCTCGAGGGCCCATTATAGCATCAGCTTTGCAAAGAGGGGATGGAAGGGGAGCAGCCAGGAGCCACTCAAGGGCCCTCCACACATTGTAGCACACCCCCCACCATACCACAGCCCCTTCACACAACACCCCCACACTTCACCACACACACACTCCACACGCCAGCCCATGTAATGTACCACACACACATTCTGTACCACATACGTACCCCACAGCAGAGCCCCGACATGCACTGTACCAAATACACACAAACTACACCACACACACCACAGGTCAGCCCTGTAAATACCCTCCTCAAATACACACACGACCACCCAGCCTCACTGTGTCACACACCACACCAGAGCCTGCCCCTCAGCAGAACACACTCCACACACACACTGCACCATATACACGCACATCACGGCACTTACACACACGCACACACCCAGTACCACCACCTCATGGCCTGGCCCCTCCGCTCAATGCATTACACGTACAATGCACCACACACAGCCCCCACAGCCCCTGTAAACAACCCCTGTCCTTCATACACACGACCACCCAGCCCCTCTGTATCACACAGCCTTCTCGCGACCTCGCCCCTCCACACACCACACACCACACACACATACTCCTCCCTTGGCCTGGATCTGGGCCTCACCCAGCACCCGGGCGATGAGGCAGAAGAGCAGGGTGCAGATGACGAAGGTCCAGTTCCAGTGGTGGGAGCCGGCCACAGTGGAGACGCCAAGGAAGATGAAGATGAGGGTCTCGCTGACACTGCTCCACATCTTCAGGAAATATTTGATGGTAGTGTGGGACTTGTGGGAGATGTTGGCCTCCACGTAAGGACGCATCACCACTCCTGAGGCGATGAGTCTGGGGTTGGCAAAGAGCAAGGTTCAGGGGTGAGCAGCACCTTCCCAGTGCCCTCTGCTGCCAGGGGCTGACAGAGCCAGGAGGAACAGGTGCCTGTTTACTGAGCAACTCTTGGGGACCATTATCCACTGTGTGCTTTGCACATCTGTTCTCAACTCAATCATCACATCAACCCCACAGGGCTGGGAACAGACTTGCATTTTTCAGAAGAGAGATCTGATATTTGGAGAAATAAAGTTGCTTGCTAACTGTCACAATGCAGTAAATGGCAGTGCTAAGGTCTGTCCAACTCCAAAGCCTGTGCCTTCTCCCCAGGGCCATGCTGCTTCTGTCCAAAAAGTGCCAATGACACTCCTTTGGCGCCTCTCCAGTTTCTTCCCTCCCAGCCTGGCACCCACACTGGGCTCTGCTCCTGCTGGCCAGGCTTCCTCCCTGTCACCCAGAATCCCCAAGTTCAGCCTGGCCTCTGCACTTCTGCTATTCTCCCTATCAAGAAACCCTCTGTACCTCATTGCCTTTGTACAGCTCACCCCCTGTTCAGCCCCAGTGGAGGACTCAGGATCTCCAAGACTCAGGCCCGGGAAGATGCCCCGTGAGTTCCTAGTGGTGCTGTGAGAGAGGAGTGCGTGGGAGCTTATGTCTAGCTCCGACTGTAGAACTCCCTTTAAGATGAAGGAAGTGGTTGTGATAGTGCTTGCCTGTAATACCAATACCCAGAGGCTGAGGCAGGAGGATCACAAAGTTTGAGCCCAACCTGAACAACTTAGCAAGACCCTGTCTCAAAAAAAATAAATAAATAAATAAATAAAATAAAATAAAAAGGGCTGGGGATGTAGCAGCTCAGTGTGAAGGCCCTGGGTTCAATACCCAGTTCTGAAGAAAAGAAAAATTTTAAAAAGACAAAAGGAGGAAGTAGTAGGACAGAATTGTTCCAGAATCAGTCCTGGGTTCTGCCCTCCTGTGGCCAGACTAATATCAAAGCAGATGGCTCTGGCCCCATCTGCTTCCGGCCAGGAAGTCCTCCTCCACATTCCCAAATCCCACAGAGCCCAGCAGAAGGGCCCTTCTAGGAAGCTTCTGATGACCTCAGTCATTAAATGGCTACCAAGCGAGTCTGGAGCCTGGTGCTCGTGCCTTATGCCTGAAGCTGAAGTCTGGGCCCTGGGGAGCTCCCTGGGGGCCACACAAGCCTGGGGACTCCTCCCACACCACACCCACGGCCTGCCATGCCTAGACTCACGCCATGATGCCTGATAGATGGAAGAGCTCAGCTGACAGGTAGGCCATGTAGCTGTAGAGGAAGACGAAGAGCGGCTCGATGACACGGATGTGGGCAGTGAATCGAGAGGTGAAGGCTGCGATGACCCCGTAGACCACACCTACAAACACCCCGCCCAGGGCCACCACGAAGAAACTCAGGAAGCCGAGAACGATGTCCACGATGCCCACGTGGTCATAGTTGGCAAACTCCTCAAAGAGGTGATATAGGACCTGGAGAGGACATGCAGGCTGGTGGATGGGTGGGCAGGGTAGCCCCACGGCTCCCTGGGGTCCACCACAGTGATCCCATCCCCTCAGTGGGCTACAGTCCTAAGAAGTGATCAAGTGATGGGAGAGAAACCCTAGTGCCAAGCAGGTGCTTCAAAAGCCAGGGGGCCAGAAAGGCTTGACTGCGGCCTGCCACAGGCCACGCTGGTTATGAGCACAAACCCTGAAGCCTAAGGACTCAGGCTGGAATCCTGGCCCTGCCGTTCCCTAGCTGTGTACACAGGGCCAAATACTCAAGACTCCCTGTGCTTCAGTTTTCCCGTCTATAAAGTGAGCACAGAAAGCATGCCCACTTCACAGGGCTGTTGTGAGGATTAAGTTAGTAAAGGTAAAGCGCCCAGTGCAGTGTTAGGAGCTATTGGTACTATTAAACTGGCCTATCTCACTCCTTTCTGGACTTCAGTCTCTCCTTTAGCACAAAGCAAGGAGGTTCAGACAATGAACTAGAACAACAGTTCTTAACCTCTGAAAATCACGTGGCCAGGTAATACCAGATTCAACTCTCTGGGTGTGCTGAGAAATCTCCATTAACAAACTCCCCAGTGGTTGCAATGAACAGCCAAGTTCAGATGCTGTGGAACTAGAGACTCTCTAAGGCTTCCATCTTCTGGTCTAGGAAACAGACGGTCTCTGTAACACTATTGTCTGATGTCAAAATGGCACTTCATTCGCTGTAAAGCCTTTGTGCAGTCTTCAGCCTAGTCAGCGCCGAAGGACCTCTTGAGGTAGGCGGGCCATGGATGCCTGCTCCCTTGCTAAACTGAGGCCCAGAGAGGTAAAGTGACAAGGCAGAAGGCCCTCAGCCCAGTAGGACTGGGTCCAGAACTTATTCACTGATGGCTGTGGACTCAGGCCTCCTCACTAGGCTTAGCTTTGACATTTTGCGTTCCTAGGGGCTGGCACCATGGCTCTCTGGTCTACTCAAGTCCAGTCCAGTTTTAGGCAGCTCTGCCAGCAACCAGCTGAGAGTTTCCAGGCCTGATGGGAGTGAAGAGAAGACGTGAGAATCCATGCCAGGGAAATCACCAAACCCCCAGCACCTGGGCAGTCCCTGGAGGCAATGGGGCAGGGACATGGGAGTGAACTGCACCAGGCACAGACCTGATTCCAGGCAACCCAAGGACGACAGCTTTACTATCTGGGAAATGGGGAGGACACCCATGCACAGGGCTCCAGGAAAGACCCAACTTGGGCCAGGCAGGAAGGGCAGATGTGGAACACTGGCCAGGGCCTGGTGCTTCCTGGACCACAGCCGTCTGGGAGACAGGGCAGGGCACGAGCAGCAGACAGCCTCGTCAGCAGGTGTGCTCTCAGCCCTGGGCCACTGAACCTGACTCCTGGCTGGAGGGGATTCATGGTCTACCACATGGGCTAATGGGGCAGGCACAGAGCATGATGTCCTCCTTTCCAGGCTGGTACTGTGGGCAGAGGCACTACAGAGAGGCAGTGTGGCATAGGTCTGTGTTTGGACTCTAGACTGGACTGGACTGTGCAGATATGAACGCCAGCTACATCGCTTATCAGCTAATATAACTTGGTGCCTCAATTTCTTCATCTATAAAACTAGGATAACAGTGCCAACCTCATGCAGTTACTTGTGGATCAGCCAATACACATCTGGACAGGAAGTGCTTGATGACCACCAATAATCACCACAACTACCATCACCACCCTGGGAGATGCACCACGGGTACAAAGCAGCTGTATCTGAGTTAGCCCCTTGATACAAGCACACCCACTGTTCCCAGTAGTGTCAATCTGAGCTCTGTACTCACACTGGCTTCACCAATATTAGTGAGGGGAACTCCTGCAGGAACCCTGAGAAGGGGCTGGGGCTATGGCTCAGTGGTAGAGAGTACTTGCCTAGCATGCATGAGGCCCTGGTTTGATCCCCAGAACCCCTAACCTCTCCACCCCCTCCACACACACAAAAAATCTCTAGGAGGATGATGGGCTAGGTTCTGAGCGCCCTGTGTCACAAGTGTTCTCAATCAGGACTGCTGTGTTAACCCTGGGCAAGAGCTGGTGCTAGAAGAGACCAGGACAGAGGCCTGCCTGCTCAGGCCAGGCTGCTGCTCTACCCAGCCCCTCGAGGACCAGGCCAAGGGGCACAGAGGAAGAGGAAGCCGAGGCTGCCACGGCTGAATACCGGACTCTCACTGCCTGGAGGTGCTGCTTCCTACAGGGCCAGGGTGAACAGGGACTATGTGTGCGAGTGGGTACTGAGCACGTACACGCATCCTTGTATTTTCCGGTGCATGCAGCTGCTCTCTGAGTGGTCCCGTTAGGAGGAGGACACACATGTGCACGTACACATACTTGTTTCCTGAGGAGACTGCTCGCTGGGAGGACATATGCAGGCATCTACAGCATGACTACATACAGCCCTTCGTTGGGTACCTGTCCTCACGAGACCCTTATAGGAAAGCACTGATACTCCGCCGCTTTGCAGCTGTCATACGTGAGGCCCAGAGAGTTAGAGTCACTTGCTTAAGGTCACACAGCAAGCAAGTAGACAACTCATTTCACTTATCACCTTCTGGAGGTTTGGGGGAGGAGGGCAAGGCCTTTTTCCATAATCTCCACCCAAAAACTCTGCACATACTAAATTCTAGTATTTACTAAATTCTAGTCTTAAGATACAGACAAATGAGAGCTAAAGGCCCCTCATGAGAGATGAAATGGGCCATAAAGAGGAAACTGAGGCACAAGGAGAACAAGTAATTTGGCCAAGATCACATCAAAGTGAAAGTCAAGGCGGGAGCATAAAACCCAGTAAGGCCCAGAGCTCAGGCCCTGGAATGAGACAGACCTGGTTCAAGCACAAAGAGATTCTATCACATTGCTTCAAATCGTGGTTCTATCACATTCTAGCCGGTTATTTAACTTCTTTGGGCCTGTTTCTTCCTCTGTAAAATGAGGACAGTAAATCTCTCCTCAGGTTGTCCTGAGGATTAAATGGGAAAGTCCATGTCAGAGGGCT
This sequence comes from Erethizon dorsatum, assembly GCA_028451465.1. Classification (NCBI taxonomy): domain Eukaryota; kingdom Metazoa; phylum Chordata; class Mammalia; order Rodentia; family Erethizontidae; genus Erethizon; species Erethizon dorsatum. The sequence continues at coordinate 114,770,706 of CM051827.1, read as the reverse complement.
CGGCATGGTGCCTGGCACACAGCAAGCACCGGTGGTTTTTATTACTGTTATTATTTTATTTTTTTTATTTTTTTATTTATTTTTTTTTTTTGGTGGGTACCGGGGGGTCGACCTCAGGATCTCATGCGCCAGCAGGTGCCCGTGCCGCTGAGCGATATCACCGGCCCCTTTTTCGTATGTGGGTTCCGGGAGTCGAACTCGGGCCCTCGCGCTTGCCGGGCAGGCGCTTAAGCCGCTGAGCCATCTCACCGGCCCTTTATTACTGTTATTAGTGGGTGCGTGTGGGATTGGCTTCTGGACCCAATTCGGGCTGTGTGCATGCGGGCGTGGCCCCTGGCCCCTCACCACAGTGACAGCGTCATTCAGCAGAGATTCCCCGAAGACGAGGATGTGCAGCAGCTCATTGATGTGGATCTCCTCAAAGACGGCCAGCACGGCCACCGGGTCCACAGCCGAGATAATGCTGCCAAAGAGCAGGGTGTCCAGCAGGCCGATGTTGTTGATCTGCTCACCGCCCACCTGGCACACGGCAAACATGAGGCCGCCCAAGAAGAAGGCATTCCACAGTGTGCCCACCACGGCGAAGATCAGGATGGTGCCCAGGTTCTCTGTGAACTGCCGCAGTGGCAGGAAGTAGCCAGCATCCAGGATGATGGGCGGCAGCAGGAAGAGGAAGAAGACATCTGACTTCAGGAAGGGGGGCGTCTCGCCCACGCCCTTGATCAGGCCCCCCACCAGCAGCCCCACCACGATCAGCAGGCAGCTCTCCGGGACGATGCTCGAGATAGTGGGGATCACATGGAAACCTGCGGAGGGCGAGAGAACGGGAGGCCATGGGCTTTTGGGGGAGCCAGGAGAGCAGAAGGTTGGGGACAGGGCTGGGGACCAGGAGAGCAGCTGGCGAGAGGTGCACAGGCTTGGTCTCAGAAGGCCGCTTTGTTAACTCTCTGGGCCTCAGTTTCCTTGCCTGTAAAATGGAAGGAATAATACCAGCTTCACAAGGTTGTGGCATAAAACAAGTGATGTCTTTAAAATGCTTTTGTCAAAGGATAGTCCCATGCTGTCTCTGTCTTGTCATAAAACATCAGAAAGCAGCAGTCTGTATGTTGCCAGAAGGCAGAAATTATAAATTGATTACTGAGGCACTAAATACCTAAGGCTATAAACCTACATCTGAACCCAAGACATCTTTCCAGGCACAGCTTCAGAGAGGCAAACATGGGCTCCATGGGAAGAATAACAATCTAATGATTCTGTCTGAGGAAGGTGGTGAGTTCCCCGTCATGGAGGTTTTAAAGCCAAAAGAAAACAATGAATGGTGAAGAAGTGGCACAGGGGATGGAAGAAAGCACAGAAGAATCAAAGAATATTAGTCCAGGAGGGAATCTGAGGACAGTAAGGCCTGAGGTCTACAGATCCACAGAGCACATCCGGTGACCTCCAATCCCATACGTGCAGGTGGCAGACATTTGTACATAATCATGACGTGCTTCCATGTGGAGGCCAGGCAGCTGCTTAACACAGGGAGGGCTCCAAGAGGTCAACAGCAATCAGTTTTGGCATGTGAGACAGAATCTACTTACCACTGTTTCTAGCCCAATTCCACCTACGCCAAAGATGGAGCAACTGAGGCTCAGAAAGGGGAGGGGACGTGCCAGAAGTACAGGCAACTGAGCAGCAGAACCAGGAGGGAAACCAGGTCTGCCCCCAGCTCCCAGCAAACTCCTTAGTTCTGAAATTCAAGGTTTCCTAGACTTCTTCCCCATCAAGGCATCTACATGCCCCTCTGAGACCCATCAACCATTTCCCCAAGCCAGTCCTGGCCTGCAGCAACATGCCATTCTCTGCTGGCACCCACCTTGGGGCTCCAAACCAAATCAAGGTAGCAAAAATCCCTGCCAGAGAGGGCCTCTCGACGCCAGCTTTCACCACAGAGCCCCAAGTTCCCTACAGGTTATTTGGTTTTGTTTATTTGATTGATTTGTTTTTGGAAGGGAAGCAGGTGGAGGAGACCTGGGCACCCAGTTGCATTCTGGGTACCCTAATCCCCATGGTCAGCCTGGCCAGCTTTGCTGAGGCAGAAAACCCTCACCCCTTCCTAGCCAGTAAGCTCTGTGCAGGCAGATTTCATCCTGCTCATCCCAGGGTTGAGGACACAGGACCAAAGTGGGTGTCTTGGGGCCCTGGGCGTGGGACATATCCATCCGCATGCTTCCTATCTTAGTTGCTTTTCTTGTTGCAGCCAAGTGGTGGCAGCAGCCCTCTCTCTGTTCCTTACACTCTATCCAGACTACACGCCCTTAGGGCAGCAGCACTCACACCCAGGGCAGGCCTTCCCATTATCCACTCCCAGAACTATGCCAAACCAATCAGGGGACTAATTTAGTAATCACACAGCCTTGATCCCAGCATCAACACTCTAGATCCAGCCACCTTTGAAAAGCTCCACCTGCGACTGCATGAGGCTTTGGGAGAACATCTGGACACAAGCCATAACACTTCCCGACAACCTGTCTGGCCAGGCCACTGTTCTCAGTACCCTGAGATCCTTGGTTTACATTTCTTTTTCCTTTTCTTTTTTTTTTTGCAGTGCTGGGGATAGTGCGCGCTATCCAAGCTCTCTACCACTGAGCCACACGCTCAGCTCATCCCTGAGGTCCTTAAGGAGAGGGACTCCTCTTCTCTATGCCCAAAGCCCCTTCTCTTCTCAGGGACTGACCCAAGCAATGTTAGCACAGCTGTAAGTCAAGGCTCACATTCAAAACACTATCCAGGCCCAGAACACGAGCACAGTGCCAAACTCCCAGGAGACATGCAAAACATGTTGGGGGGAAAAAAAAAGACATGTCTCCATCTTAGGCCAGGAGGAGACCTCAAAGCTACTTCATATGTTTTCCTGATTTCAAAATAGACCTGACCAAAAAGTCACCTCTTAGGATGAAAAGTCCCCCAGTTTTTGTAGAGTCCACCATTTACGCCCGTGTTCGGCTAGCTGGTACACTGGGAAAGGCTGGGTCATGTTGCTCCAGGTCTCTCCTGCTGCGCAGCCTAAAGGCCAAACTTTCAGCATTGCCTCTGTCATCTGGTCTTGCCTCATGTCCTGTTCTCCCCACAGGCGCTCCTTATGATTCAGCCAAATTTCTTGCAATTGTCCCAAATGAGCCACGTTCTCTTCTGCCTGGTCTATACTTCCTCTCTCTAGGCACCACTCCCGCACTCCCCACCCCCGCTGTGTGGCCAATGCCACGTGCTTCTACCTCTTCTTCCGAGAAGTGTCCCCTGACCACTCTGTCTGCCCAGGTCAGGGCAGAGACCTTTCTTGGCGCCTCCCTCTCTCAAAACCTTCAGTTCACAGTCACTGTCTAGAGCAGGGACGCCCCGAAGAGGAGGGGAACTCACTGATGTGGATCTCTGTGGCACCCACTGTGGTCAGACAGCTCAGGCAGAAGCAGTGGAACAGGGCCATAGCACCCACCCAGAGACCTGTGAAACTCTGGAGGGGACAGAGGAAGGCACGGCTGCTAAGTTTAGATCTTGAATGTCCCCCAAAGGCCCATACTTTAAAGGCCTGGTCCCCAGGGTGGTACTACTGGGAGGTGGCGGAAGCTTTAACAACACCCAACAGGAGGTCTTTAGGCGTGGGGAGGGAGCTCTTGAACGGGACCATGGGGCCTCTGGTCCCCTCCTCACTCTTTTTTGCTCCCTGGCTCATGAGGTAAGTGGTTTTGCTCTGCCATGTGCTCCTATCACAGTGGGCCTCACTACAGGCCCAAAGCACCAGGACCAACCAATTATGGACTAAAACCTCCAAAACTGTGAGCCAAGCTGGGCATCGTGGTCCATGCCTATAATCCCAGCACTTGCAGGAGGATCACTGCAAGTTTGAGGCCAGCCTGGGCTACATAGTGAGTTCAAGGCCAGCCTGAACTCAAAATGTATAGCCAGACCCTCTCAAAAAACCAAAACCAAAACAAAACAAAATAAAAACAAAAACAAAAAGGGCTATCGTGGCTTTCCTCACAATAGCCCGCCCTGCTTTCTCCAAGGTGTTCTTTTTCTCTTTCTTGGCCCGAGCTCACTCTGCAGAGCAGTTTTTCCTTCACTCTTCACTTTTACTTTTTCAAATAAACTTTGCCACTACTTCTCGCTAAAAAAAAAAAAAAGCAAAGCAAAGCAAAGCAAAAGAAATCTAACACAGAGCTTTAGGGGAGTAGAGTTCTGAAAGGCACAGGCCAGAAAGCAGCTTCCCAATGCCAGAAGTTCAGCTCCAGCCAGCTGATTCTCTTTGCATCTCATGGCCCTGCAGCAACAAGTCTCTTATGAGAAAGCAGAGTCTAAAGACTCAGGGCAGGACTTCTACCTCCACCAAGCCTTGAAAAAATGCCTGCCACCCCCTGTGCCATCAGTGTAACCCACAGAGCATTCCCGGCCCAGGACATGTCAGTGAGCTGGAGACCCAGAGACAAGTCAGTCACAGCTCCTCGCGGGGGAGGAGGAAGGCCTGTAATGAAGCAAACCAAGGACAATAATGTGAAGGATGCGTTTTGTTCCTGAAGGTGTCCCACAAGCCAGCACTGTCCTGGCTGTGTATATGCCATCACATTCCATCACATTCCATCCACAATAGCCCTGTGGGACAGGTATATCCCCCACCACCACCTTTTTTGTGGTACTGGGAATTGGACCCAGGGCTTTTGCACTAAACTACATCCCCAGCCCATTCATTCATTCATTCATTCATTCATTCATTCATTCACTCACTCATAGACAGGTGTCACTAAATTGCCCAGGATGGGCTTGACAAGCCCCTGCATCAGGTGTACACACCATGCCCAGCTTGTACCCATTTTGCAGAAGACAAAGCTGGGCTCTGCAAGGTGAGGTGGCTTCCTGTGAATAGGAGAAGCTCCTATATGTAGCTTAGATACCTCAAACCTGGAGCAGAGCTCTAATTAGTCCTTTGCTCAGGTGCCAGTATTTTTCCTGAGCGGGCTGTGCAGGGCACTAGGGACAGTGAGGCAACTTAGACTCAGCGCCTCCGTGGGGAGCTCATGGGAGTGGCCATGCTTTCTGGACCATAAGACGGCCATCATAGGTAGACAGGCAGCTACAGGAAGGGTGAGAACTGGGAGTTCTGGAGGAGGACACCTCACCAGACCCACCAAGGACTAAGTCCCAGGCCTCCTGATCGGGGGAGGGGCCAGCAAACTCTTACATAAGCCAGCTCCCAGGTACCTGTGTTCCTGAAGCAGCCCTGCCTCCCAGTAAGCAGCAGGAATTCTGGGCCCTTGAGGGCAGGGCAGGGCGGGGCAGGGCAGGGTCCAGGCTTTGGGGTGAAGTCTAGATCTGGTCTTGGCCCCTGGCCCACAGTAAGCGGCATATTACTGGAAAGTGCTTCCTGTGTGGGGGAGGGGTGGACTCTGTCTGGAGGAGGAGGCTCCTTCCAGCTCAGAGAAGGGAGGGGTAGTCTTGGGCCTGTTTTCCTAAGGCCCAGAATATGCGATCTGAGAGTCCCTCAAAGCTCAGAAAGCTTGCCGACACTAGGTGTGGTGAAAGGGCATGGAAGACTGGACAGAGTCCCAGGTATCCTGATACTGAAGCTAGATCCCAGAATGCCAAGAAGTGAGGCGAATCTTCCCAGGGCTCCAGCTTGTGGCAGTGGTGATGTCACCAGGGTGGAATCGGGGTGGGGCGGGGGCAGTCAGAATCAGATTCAGAGACAGAGAGCTGGAACAGACCCATGGAGAGCAGTTAATTCTCCATTACGTGGTTAGGAAAATGAAGACTCACACAGAGCCAGTGACCTGTGTCAGTGGTCACACGACCAGTTCCACCAGAGAGAGCAGTGCTGCTCTGAGGCCTCCTACTGCTTCTGGTCTCCCAGAAGAAGAGGCAAGGTGTGGAATTCAGCACCACGCAGCCTCAGGGCAAACCCTCTGTCCTACTAGTTCAAGGCTGGCCTCCTCTTGAGAAGAGGCTGGGCCGTGGAGAGGTGTTTTTCACTCCATCCAGTGTGGGTGGCAGTTCGAACAGCTGTGCGTACGTACACACACGGGCATGTGGAGAGACACATCACCAAACCTGGGGTTGGTGGGAGCTCTCAGCCCTTTACTACGAGAACATTTTACCCACATCTCCCAGACTGTTCCCATCTGCTCAGACTGGCACTCTCAGTTGCCAGGGTGACCAGATCCCTACCCCACTTCCCACAGCCCTCCCCTGGCCAGGAAGTCAGAGGGGAGTGCTGGGAAAGGGGATTCTGAGGCCCACCAGTGCCGGGCCACCAGGGACCCAGGGTAGGCTGGGGGCCCTGTTGCCCTATTTCCAGTCCTGAGGACTATGCTGGGGCTGCAACTCGGCCAGGTCCCAAGGGATTCCTACTTGCACAGTGGTTCCATTTCCTTAACTCCCTCTTCAACTGCCCCAGCAACCAGTCTCGACTACAGCAGTGAAAGGAAATACCTCACGATGAAAGCCCAGCACTCCACAGTTTATAACAATGTACACAGACACTTTTTATCTCATTTGCTCCTCCATACATCTCTGGGAGGTTATGATTTTACAGATGAGGAAACTGAGGCACAGAAAGGTTAAACAACTTGCTAAAGTTATACAGCTGGGAGCTGGGATTCAAAACCTAGGCAGTCTGGCTCCAGGGTCTGTGTTCTTAACCACTTGCCACATTATCCCTGGTTTTCTTTGTATTTTGTTTCCAAGGAGAGCATCTGCCCACGACTGAAGAGGCCCAAAGCAGCTCCTAGAGGACCATGAGTAGCCATTTCTTCCCACGGCTCCCCTTCCCCCCTACTGGCCTCGTAAAGACCTCAGGAAATCTTTCTGAAGTCAGCTCTTCCTGGAAGCCCTTTCGAGCTAAGCCAGCTGGGAGGAGTAAATCTTTTCTACCAACTCTTAGGAACACAGGCAGTTAGTAATTCAGAATGCTGATTCTTCCCACCATCAAGGCCAGCTGTGAGAACCAAGGAACAAGATAAAGTAGACAGGACTGACTCAGCTGCTGCCTCAGTGGGTTCCCAGCAGCCCTGCAGAGACAAACACGTGGCACCAGCCACCCAGCCCTGTGTTCTCACCTCCAGCAAACTGGGCTCCAACCAGGGAGCAGCAGGGTGGCCTGCGCAAAGTACTTTACAACTCCTTCCTGTTTCCCCACCTGTTTAAAACAAAAGCCTGCTTCAGAGGGTGTCTTGAGTACAGGGAAAGACAGTAAGGTTAAGAATGTCAAACAATGCTGGGATGCAACATTAGTGGAAAGTGGTGGCTATCACTATTATCATTTTCTTGAAAACCTGAGTGAAAGCAGATGTGGTGCACAAGCCTGTAATCCCAGCACCCAGGATCACAAGTTCAAGGCCAGCCAGGACTACAGAGTTCCACACATAGCAAGATCCTGTCCCAAAACAAAACCTAAGTAACATACGAGTACTGACTGAATTATTGTGACCTGTTGGTGTTCATGTGTCCGTTGCTGGGCTATAAGCTCCCTGAGGGTGAGAACTTTCTAGAGTCATCTGGCTCTCCAGCTTCTAGGACAGAGTAGGCATTAACTATTTGTGAATTGAGATAAAACTGATTTGTCAGCCAGGTGAGTTGGTGCATGCCTAAAATCCTAGTTACTCAAGAAGCTGAAGCAGGAGGAGCCCAGGTTCAAAGCCAGTCTGGGCAACCTAGCAAGACACTGTCTCAAAATTTTAAAAATATAAAGGGCTAGGGTTCTGTAGTTCAGTGCTCCCTGGGTTTGATACCCAGTACCGCAATCAAACTAAAACAGAACACTTGACTCAACTCATTAGCTGTAAAGTATAGGAAAGAGAGGTGGAGATGGATCTGTGGTTTCAATATGTGGATCATTATGTATATCTAAAATGTACCAATAAAATCTGATAGGAGAAAAAATGAGAAAAAAAAAAGAATATGTGGTATTAGCTAGGTGTGGTGGCACACACCTGGTATCCCAGCACCTGGGAGGCTGAGGCAGGAGGATCGCTACCAGTTTGAGGCCAGCCTGGGCTACATAGCAAGACCCTGTCTCAAAAGACTAAAAACAAAACAAAACAAAAAATACGTGGTATTAAAGAAAAAAAGTAGGTGGTGTTCTCAGAGCAAGGACCATTTGAACTGGCCTCTGAAGGATCAATAAAAGTATGCCAAAGAAGGAGCTGTATCTTCTAAAAGGCCTTCCAGTACCTGTCACACAACAAATGGACACCACTTGGATAATGAAAAAAAGGAAAGACAAATAGGAAGGCAGACTGGCTTCAAGTCTTTGCCAACATACACACAGGGAGACTGCTGTGAAGATTAAGTGGTGCTGGGCATGATGACATGAGCCTGTCATCCCGGCTACTGGGGAAGGTGAGGCAGGAAAACCCCAAATTTGAGGCCAATCTGGGCAACTTAGTGACATCTTGTCTCAAAATAAAATTTTAAAAAGGGCTGGTGACATAGCTCAGTGGTAGAGCACTTGCCTAGTGAGGTCCTATTCAGTCCCCAGCGCCATCCCACAAAAAAAGATTAAATGAGATGGTGTGTAAAGTACTTAGCACAATACCCGATACACGTGTCTGAGTCTCATTTCCTCTCAGTAACTAGGACGATGCTCAAAGTGGCTGTTCCATTGAGATAATTTAATCAGAACTACCTGGCCCTGGGACCTCAATGAATAACACTTTTTAAAAACCGTTAAACAATAATGTCCATTCAGTAGGACTGCATGTGATCGTGATCCACTTTAAGATACACACTCCGGCGCAGGAAAAACATGTTGACACATACAGTATCTGATGTGAGGTGCCAAGCTGGGGCTTTTACATCCCTCCTCTCATTTCATGTTCTACCCTGACCTCCACTTGACAGATGAAGAAACAGAGGATCAGAGAGGTGATCCGCCCAAGCCTCCCCGGCTGGGAAGGCAGTCATAATTAGAACCCAAGTCTCCTAATTACCAGTTCCTGTGCCATGCTGCTGCAGTGAGACTAAGCCTGTCAGGATCAACAGGAAGAGAATTCAAGTCTGCAACACGACTCCCCCACAAAAACAGCCATAAATAAATCTGTTCTGAGTACCTGGGCAGGACTCATTCCCCATGCTGAGGGAGGCCAGTCTCTCTCTGTGCCTCTCCCTAACATTCTTCCTCATAGCACCTCTGTTTCTTGCTTGCCTCAGTTCACATTTCAGGGAGTCCAGTGATCCAAGCTCTGGGCTTTTACAACGAGGGAAGGGCTTCAGTTTCCTTGTGTGCCACAGAAGCACCTTGTACGCTAGGAAGTGGCAGAGATGGCTAATAAGACAGGAAAGGTCAGAAGAGCCATGGCGGGCTGGAGGGGCAGGGCGGCCCCCAAGTAATAAGCAGAGCAATGCAGCCAGGAGCCTTTCCGCGGGGGCTCAGCAAGAGAAGCTGTTCCAGCCAGAGGCAGGGGCACTGTGGTCAAGATTCCAAGGTCGAGGACCTTAGCACTGGCGACAAGCCCTTCACCGTGCACTGTCCCTCTCTTGCTACCCCCTTGTCTTCGAGCCCCCCATTCATCAGCCCCTCTACTCAGGGCCCAGATGTCCCCCAACCCCACATCCACACGTACACTGGGAAACTCTCCTCCTTGAACTTTACCCTCCTCTCAAAACACAGTCAGCTGTTGCCTTCTCTGAAAAGCCTTCCCTGCAGCCCCAGGCTGAGTCAGGTGCTCTTCTGCCCTGAGGAGCTAGGTGTTCAGCTCTGTGAAGCACCCCAGCACCCAGCCCTGGGTCCTGAAAAGATGACACTCAGGGAAAGCGGGTTAAGAGAGCACTGAAGTTTGGCCTCAAGGGTAGGGGAAGAGTGTGAACAAATGCACAGAGAATGAACCTCAAAGCTGTGGGAGGCTCCTGGGGTCTGCAGCCAGCCGGAAATGAGGCTGGGTAGTGAAGGAGACACTGGCATGTGGGCCTAAGGCAGACAGACGGCCAAAGGAACCCAATGCTGCAGGCCTGAGGGTCCCCCAACCTTCACACAAGCCCCCAACCTCAGCCTGGCCCCAATGTCCTGTCCCAGCCTGCAGCTGTTCTACTGCCACTGGCCTTTGCCCTGGGACTCAAAGACCCACTTCGGTAGCCCCCACCCCACCCTGGAGCAGCACTTTTGGGGTCCAGCCAGCCCTCCCCAGTCACCCGAGCTCTCCAGAAACCCATGTTGGATGAATTCCACTCGGCAGATTCTCCCTCCCTGCAGTGAGGCAGAGGATGACTCACACAGGGCAGGGGAGGGGAGGGGAGGGGAGGGGAAGGCAGTAAACAGTGCGTGTTGATGAAACAGAACAGCAGCAATGGTGCCTGCTGAGGACAATGGCTTCAGCAGCCAGCAGGGTGGTTACCTGGGGTGAGGGGGGGGGGGGCTTTAATTGGGACAGGTGGGAATTCAAGCTCCTGACTCTCAGGGCCAGCCTGGGTCCCTGGTAGGTGACCATGTGATTGCTTGATTTTTTGCTTTTGTTTTTGTTTTTGTTTTGCAGTACTGGGGCTTTAACCCAGGGTCTTCACACTGAGCTACATCACCAGCCCATTTTTTATTTCTTACTAAGTCACTAGATTACCCAGGCTGGGCTTGAACTTGCAGTCCTTCTGCCTCGGCCTCTCAGAGTGCTGGGATTATAGGCTTGCACCATCACACCCAGCTGCTTTGATGATTTTATTTTTGTTGTTGTTTTTTGAGACAGGGTCTCACTGTGAGGTTCAGGCTGGCCTTGAACTCAATATGTAGCCCAGGCTGGCCTCGAACTCATGGCAATCCTCCTGCCTCAGCCTCCCCAGTGCTGGGATTACAGGCATGTACCACCATGCCTGGCCCTGTGTCAAAACTCAAAAAACAAAAAGATTATATATACAGGGGCTGGTGAGATAGCTCAGTGGCGTTAAGTGCCTGCCTGGCAAGCGCAAGGTCCTGAGTTCGACTCCCGATACCCACATAAAGGAAAAAAAGGGCCGGTGATATTGCTCAGTGGTATAAGCGCCTGCTAGCAAGCGCAAGGTCCTGAGTTCGACTCCCAGTACCCACATTAAAAAAAAAAAGATTATATATAAATAGTCAAACCACTGCTGTGGGATAGAGACTGCTCTAAGCACTTTACTGTGGCATCTTGTTTAATTCTCTTGACAACCCTACCTAATGCAGTAGGTGCTATTGCCATCTCATTTTGAGATATATAAAGAGAAGGTCAGGGCCGGTGAGATGGCTCAGCGGCATAGCGCCTGCCTGGCAAGCGCGAGGTCCTGAGTTCAATCCCCTGTACCAAAAAAAAAGAAAAGAATTAAGAAAAGAAAAGAAAAATCTAAGTGACATTCCTGGCAACAGAGGCCTTTCTTGGCTTCTAAACTTCAAACCTTGAGTGTGGAGGAAGTACACACACAGAATGCTGGAGCTGGAAAAGAACCTAGGAAAAGCCTGGCCTCAGGCCATCACCCTGCCATGCTTCCTCAGCTGCTCTCAGGAGGTGAGACCACATCAGGAGCTCCAAGCGCTGGTTTGCCCCATCTCTGAGGTGCGGCAGGGGTGGAGGAGAAACAATGAGAGAGGTTCTGTTTCTAGAAACTTTAGAGCTATGGGAAAGCTGAACTTTTTTCAATGTGGGTGGAGTATAACGTGCAAAATGCAAATGTGGGGGAAAACTGAAACTGAATATACAGTACTAAATACCTTTTGTTCATGGTGTCCCTTCCAGTTAAAATTTGTTTAGCCAAGAAACATAACCGTGGTACCTCTGTTCACGAATGCTTTTGTTTGCAAACAATTTGATTTGCGAACAGAAGCATTTGGCAAAATGTTTTCATTTGCAAACTGCATCAGGTGACAAACACGACCGCAGCCACCTTTCCCACATGAACATGACTGTGGCCATCTTTTCCAGAATCGTAGAATGAATTCAGTTCGTGAGCTGAGGCACCACTCTATTAAAGTCATTATATTAACTTCAACTCGCTCAGAATATCATCATACTTGGGTACAGAGAGGTGGAGTATTGAGAGGTGACAGTAGGAAGGCAACACAAAGAGAAATCCTACAATTTCTAGCTTCTCCTACCACTGGCTATTCCTAGAGTCTTGTGGAGCCAGATGTAGCCCTCCATGCAGAGTCTGCTCATGCTGGAGGATTGCCTGGTTGTCTCCCCATCCAGACACAGGCAAGTTCCTACCCTCTTCCTCTTTGACGTCCAGCACTGAGCCCAGGGCCTGGCACAAGATAGGGAGCACAACTTGGCCAGTGAGCATGCATGACCCCTTAAGGGCTGAATTCCTGTCTGACCTACCTTGCTCTCCAGCACTGGGCACTAAGCACATCGGCACTAAACTCTACTGAACTGGCCCTCACCTTGAAAGAGAGGCAGGGTGAAGGGCCTGCAGGGAAATCGACGATGTCTGGCAAGGAAGGACAGAGAAACGAGTATGGTGTGTGTAGGCAGAGGATCTCTACTGGGAGCAAATAATCACGAAGACTGGAGAGGAAGTGGCTACTTAGACGGTTATAAAGCAGCCTTTTCTCGGTCCTCACCACAAGCCTGGCAGTGGATAGCAGATGAGTAAACAGAAGCGTAGAAAGGTCAGAGACAACCCATGAGCACAGGGTAACAGTGGAGCCAGGTCATAACACCAGGACCCCTGACTCCAGTCCAGGCTCACCTAGGGCCAGGTGGTGAAAGGCTTTAAATATCCTGTGAGTGTGTGTATGTGTGGGAAGGAATTCCTCATCAATGTGAAGAGCCAGGCAGAGCCACGGGGCTGACTTGGAGTGACGTGAGCCCGCCCACAGACACCTCAGGGAAGAAGTCAAGAGAGATGGCGCTGGCTGCCCAAGCTCAGCACTGTGGCTCCAGTGGTAGCCAGCACTGCCTCCTGCACGATCCCGCAGGATGGCTGAGCCGTCCACTCCCACCTCAAAATGCCCTGAGAGATCAGAAAGATTCTGAGAAATTCAGAGGGAGGAAGGGCCTGCACCCAGCCCAGGCTTCAGCTCAGTGGGTGTTCTGAGCAGGCCCTCTCTGTTCTCTGACCTCAGTTTCCCCAATCCCAGCAGCTTGCTGAGAGCTTCCCCAGCTCTGACATCTGACCAAGGTGTCTATTGCAGGACAAAGCTGGGTTCTGTAATCCCTGTCCCTGCTAACATCTGGGCATCTGGGCCCAGGACAGTGTTTGTTCTACAGAAAGATCACATGAGACGGTGGGGCAGCAAAGCTGGCTTCTGCTCCTGTTCTAAAGTTTTGAGTGGGTGCGAGCCAGCACCTGCCAGTGCCTTTTTGAGAGACTTGGTGGTACACACCTGTAACCTCAGCTACTCTGGAGGCTGAAGCAGGAGGATGACAAATTCGAGACTAACCTGGGCAACTTACTGAGATCCTGACTCAAAAAGGCAGACAGACAGACAGACAGAAAGAGAAAGAGGCTAGGGATGTAGCTCAGTGGTAGAATGCCCCTGAGTCACTCCCAGTACAGCAAAATAAAAATTAAAACTTAACTTCTCTGTGGCTTCTGACAAATGGTATTGTCCTGAGACTCAGTCCCTTCTTCTCGGGCCTAAGAGGACTAACGCTGGAACGAGCAATGTCTGTGGCACAGTGCTGCTGGGAGAAAGAGAAGAGAAGAGAGGTAAAAACAAGCTGGGGCAAGAAAAGCAAAAGCAGCCACCTAGAGCTGGGTGGAGATTATTATGACAGTTCTGCCTTTAAGGAAGACACAGACGTAGATAACAGCGTCTTGGGTGAAAGTGGGACACCAAGGGGCTTCTCTCTTCTGCAGGGAAGGATGCCTCTGCCCTCCAGGGCTTGGCCTACTCTACAGTCTGGTGTGGATTCAACCTGCCTGGACTTGAGTTCAGCACAAGCACAGCACAGGCATAAAAGCAAAGGGGCTGGTACTTCGCTGCAGCTGTAGCCCAGCCCCACCGCCAGGCCTTAGCGAGACAAGGGCCCAGCCACATAGGGGCAGCTTCTCCTCTTTGGGGCTGTATAGCCACCACTCTGGGGCCCGTGGCACAGGGACGGGGCTCCATGTGTAAGCTGGGAGATGCTAAGGGAGGTGGCAGGAAAGGGAGACATCTGGAGAAACACACAGGGAGTCAGCTCAGGAATCTGTCCAGTTTTATCCCAAACTCAGTTACCAGTAAGAGAGGCAGAAGGGCCTGTGGTTAAGAGTGAGCAGAGAACCAGGCAGCCTGGTCTCCTGCCACTGACCAGCCATGTCTCCTTGGCAGGTACTGAACTTTTGACCCTCAGTTTCTTCATATGAAAAGGGCATCTCAGACATTTCCATCTCAAAGGGCTGTTCCCAGGAGATTCTATATCTCAAACTATAGCCAAAGGAAACACCCAGCCAAGGTACTGGCCCCCTTCTTCAATGCCTGTTCCTGGGTCCTGAGAGGGCCCCTGGCATCAGGCACAGCTGCCAGAAGCAGCCAGAGGCCAGGGGATCCAGGCCACACTCGGAGGTGGCCCTGCAGAAGCACAGCTTGGTCATGGCTGGTTTCAGGCTGAGCCTGGCCACAGGCCAGGGCCACTGAAGGAGGTCAAAGGAGGTGGAAGCCCTCTGGGGCCCCACAGAACCTGTTCCTTGTCACCTGTAAAATCTGCAAAACTTCTGTGCACAGAGACCATGATGGTGACACAGGTCACAAGATGGGCTTGGTAAAAGCTGAGCACTCCCGTACAGACGTAGGTTCCTTGCAGCCCAGCGGGGCTGAGGCACCATCTCCAGGGGACATCCTGAAAGCCTCCCTCCCACACACTCCTCCTGGCAGAGCCCCAGGAGGGCAGGCTTGGAGGCCTCGCTTTGCCTCCTCTCCCCCCACACTGGGGACAGTTTGCCACTCAAGCCTCTAGGAGCCAGGAGACATAGAGTGGATGCGAGAACTGAGCATGCTCAGAGAAGGCTGCCCTTTAGAGGACACTACAGAGCAATGATGAGGACATGGCCAGCAGCAGGCTTTGGTCCCAAAGCCAGGAGGGCCCAGAGCTCAAGACCTCTCCTTGGGGAGAAGAGGTACATCAAGAAGCCATAGGAGATTAGAGGAGGTAGGACCCTCCAACACCATCCAATCCAACCTCTGTCTCACAGAGGCAAAAAATGAAGCCCAGAGAGGGGCAGAGGACTTAGCCAAGGTCACATAGCAAAGTGGTAGCAATCTGGCACTCACATGTAGGATGGTTTACTACAAAACCAATCCTCATGTAGAACATGGTGCCAAGCCACTTCACATTTTTTTTTTTTTTAAAGACTATGCCAGCTATGTAGTCTAAGCTGGCCTTGAACTCACTTTGTAACCCCGGCTGACCTTGAACTCTTGGTGATCCTCCTGCTTCAGTCTCCCAACTACTGGCATTAGGATTACAGGTGTGTGCCACCATGGCCAGCCACATTTCACTTTTGACACTTTGCTTACCTTAACCTCATGATTCTCCTCATGGCCCTCTTCATTCTACAGCTGAGGAAAGTGAGGCAGAGAGAGGTGAAGGGACTTCTGGGCCTGCAGCCTCATCTTTCTGCTTCAGCCGTGGCCTCCAACCGTGCTGCCTGCAGCCCTGGACCCCATTTCCTATCCTACTGCTGGACTGCACGGGGAGTGTGGGGAGCAGCAGCCAGGGCGCACTGCCAGCTCTCTCACTCCTTTGCTGTGTGACCTCAGACAGGCCATCGACCCACTCCACTTCTCTAGCGCCTCTCAGGCCCAGAGCAGTACGATCAAGCTCAAGTCTGTGTATGCACGGAGAGAGGAGCAGCAGCTATCTGGGACCCCGGCTAAGGGGAATGGAGCCCCATGGGTCTGGCTCGTGGCCTCTGCTTAATACTGTGTGTGCTGCCTTGGGGAACACAGTGCAGCCCACCAGCCGGACTCCACAGGAAGAGAGAATTACCAGCAAGCCCTGCACTTTCCCTTAGCCTCAAATGACACACAGCCAGTAGGAACCAAACTGGTATTTGATGCCAGGACTACTTGATTCCAGAGGCCGAGTTCTGCCTTCATGCCAGGCCTGGTGACTACCTCCTGCCCATGAATCTCGTCCTCAGTACAGGTCTGCAATGAGGACTGGGTGGGAGGCTGGGAGCCCCTCAGTGATGAACAAAGCACAGGGAGTCAAGGGTCCCAGGCAGGGTGAGAGGCTGACTGCCTCCCATCTCCTGCCAGCTGGCCAAGCCCCCAGAAGTAAGTACACCAAGCCCAGGAAGGAGATAAGGAAGACTCTGTCAGCCCCTGCTTCCACCTGGCCCTGTGCTGGCTGCTGGGCCTGCACAGGGCTCACTGTGTGATCCTGCACATGGCATAGAGGCACAGCACACATGCTTCCCTGTGGCAGGGCAGGGCAGATATGTGCGGCAGTGGGAACTGGGGAACAGCCGCTGCTGGGCAGGACACAGAACTTGGGCAGATTATTTCTAATCAGCTTCCTCACCAGCCTCCCCTTGAGATGGGGATGTTGACAGTGACAGCACTTACTTAAGGTGTCTATCTCCTCATACTACCCAGTGAGCTAGGCACTAACGCACCTATATCACAGATGAGAAAACTGAGGCTCAGAGAAGGTTACCCGCTCAAGTTAGCAGGTGGCAGGGCCATAAAGAATTCAGACATAGGGGGCCGGTGAGATGGCTCAGCGGCTTAAGCGCCTGCCTTGCAAGCGCGAGGGCCCGAGTTCGACTCCCGGATCCCACATATGAAAAAGGGGCCGGTGATATCGCTCAGCGGCACGGGCGCCTCCTGGCGCGCGAGGTCCTGAGGTCGACCCCCTGGTACCCACAAAAAAAAAAAAAAAAAAAAAAAAAGAATTCAGACATAGGAAGTTGACTCAAGAGCTAGTCAGTACTCACCCTCCGGGATGTTTCTCAACAGTTCCTCATCTGCAGCACGAAAAGAAAGATTTGTGTGACAGTTCTCTCAGTGCTCCAAAGGTGGACACAAGCAGGGCTCTCTAAGAAAGCCCACAGAAGCAGGTACGGTATTGAGGATGGGTGCTGCCAGGGAAATGGAAATGAACTGTTCCTGAACGTGAGCCCCATGCTGCCTACTCTTTCAGTAGGTGATACTCTGGCCTTGGGCCTCCTGGGCCATACAAGGAAGGGGGAGGACTGGAAAACCAACTGTTTCTTTCATCATGACTTCCCAGGATTCAAGGTTACCCAGTTTCACCACTTACCTGGGTAAGTTAGTTAACCTCTCTGAACCTCAGGGGCCTCATTTATAAAATGGGGATATCTCTACCCAAGTCAGCAGGGTCAGGTGAAGACCACCCCAGATAATGAAGGCAGAGCCCAGAGGCAAACCAGATAAGGCAGGGCTGGAGCTCACGGTGGTGGTACCTCCTACACCTAGTACATGACTTTCTCTCATTGTCATTCACTGCCACTAGACCATGTGCCACTCCAGAACCTCACCCTGAAAGCAGATACCAGGGCTCTCCCCAAGCCCCACCCTAGGCCAACAGGGCACTCCCAGGTGGGCCCTGCCTGGCTCCCTGATTATCACTGCCTTGGTGCTTTCATAATGAGCTGTAGCTCCAAGAGGCGATGGAGCTGGGGCACCAGGAGCCACTTCCGCTGCTGTGTACCTGGTACTGCGTGCAGCGGCTAAACACCTGGTAGAGTAGAGCCTACCTGGGCCAGGGCTCTAAATCTTATCACACCAAATGCTTCCTGGGAAGGAGCAGGGTAGGTGAGAGAGGTAAAGGGCAGGTTTGTTTCCGGATTCTTGACCTCAGCCAGCCCTGTGGTACTGCCTAAGTGGACAGGGAGCAGGGGTCCTGGCTTGACTTCTTAGGTGTGCGGGGCAGGGGAGCAAGCTGAAGCCCAGGTTTGAGGGTATGGTTAGGACAGGGAGGGTGTTGTGACCTACTGGGTCAAAGCCCCCACCCTTCTGCTCTGCCTTCCTGCTTCTCTGCCTTCTTAGATCAGAGGACACTGGGCGCACCTCACTACCTGGAAATTCTAGTCACCCGAGTGGCCTCGGCCAGGGGGAAGAGGAAAACTAGAGGTTTGGACATTTTCTAAAGTGCCCGTCTCCTAGGAGGAAGCCCTACAGATAAGGAACGAGAGGGTCAGAGCTAAGCGTGGTCCCAGAAAGAGTAGAAGCCCTCTAAGGGAGTTCCCACTGCCCAGGAAGCGGCTGTTCAGACTCCTTAGGAGTCAGAAACCCTTAGTTTAGTTCTGGCTCCATTACTTGCTGGTTCTGGACCTTTCTTGGGCCACAGTTTGCTTCTGTGTAAGATGACAGGACTGGTTAACTTCTCAGGGGTCTCCTCCAGCTCTGACAGCCTATGATTTCACATAATAACTAGCACATAAACACACACACACACACGTATCACTTTCCATTTTGCTTTATACTTTCATGTACATTATTTCATTTAACCCCCATGGCATCTCTTGGAGGTGAGTACAGATTCTATTACACTAACAATGAAAAAACCAAAGCACAGGGCATTTAGGCCAAGAACATACAGACAGGGAGTGACAGAGCCAGAACCTGCTCCCAATCTCTGGAAACCAAACCCTGGTCTGCATGTAGAGTGAAGCCGGAGAGACCAGCCCTGCCAGGTCTGGGTGGAGGGCTGAGTGACTGGTTTGGGGGATCATCCCAGACTCTCCCTCTCCAATAAAGGAATTCTTTTCAAAAGATCAGGTTTAATTTTAAAGATAGGTTGCAAAAGAAAATGACCATGAAAGCTAAAAAGATGGTTTCACAGAGGCTGAGAATAGAACAGTCATTAGGACAGCCGGGGGAGGGTGTGGGGAAGCAGAGCTGCAGACAGGATGGTTACTGAGGGTGCGACTGAGTAAGGGGAGTAATGCCCCATGTTCCATAACACAGCAGGTTAACTAGGGTTGGCAACAATTAATTATTTCAAAATAGCTAGTAGAAAGGATTTTAAATCTTCCTAACACAAAGAAATAATAACTGTCTGAGGGGATGGACATACCAATTACCCTGATCTGACCAGTACAAATTGTATATATGTGCCAAAATGTCACACTGTTCCCCCTAAATATATACAATTACTACGTGGCAATTAAAAATGAAAATATATTTTACAAAAGCAGTATAAACAGCATGTTTGTTTTTATGCTAGTTTTATTAAAAGGAAGTTCACACCACCATAGAGAGAAAAGCCCAGCTGGACACACCAAACCACTAAGAGCTCTTAGCTCAAGGGGCAAAAGAGTGGAAGGGATATTGAACACTTTACGGTAATAGATTATCTCATTTAATTCTCACAAAAACTCTACAGAGTATTAGAATGCTCAAAGCAGCTTTCTTCATAATAGTCAAAAAAGGGAACCAACTCAAATGCCTATCAGAGGAGAACGAGCTAGCTGTGGTGCATTCACACGAGGCAATATGGAACAGCAATAGAAAGAACAAACACTGGTATGAGACAGCAAAGAGGAACTTCACAAATACTTTGAGCAAAAGAAGCCAGACACAAAGAGTACCTATTGTGTGATTCCATTATAAGAAGTTCAGAACAGGTAAAACCATGGATGACTATGGCCATCAGAATAGCAGTTATCCCGGGGGAATGTGGGGATACAGACTAGGAAGGCCACTCGGGGACCCAGGGAGTATCCAGAGGTCCTTTATCTTGATCTGGGTGGCTAACGTGGATGCAGACATTGTAAATACTCATACAGCAGCTCACTTCAAGATGAGTGCATGTTGTGGTATGAATGCATGGAATTCCTCAATTAAATAAATGAAGGAGGTCATGGGGGTGAGAATTATGTCAGAAAAATGACACTCACAGATCAGGTAATCAGCCTACAGTCACAGAGCTGGCAGGGAGTAGAGCTGGGACTCAAACCAGCTCTCTGGACTCTGATGACTGTAAGCTATCAGGCTACACTGACCCCTGACTGCCCAGAACAATGCCTTAAATCTCCACCTGTGGAGCCATCCAGGCGCCTCTAGAGGCAGCCTTGCTCCTGGTTCAGATGTAGGAGGCCACTGCCACCAGCCACAGTGGTTCAGACCCTAAATGGAATGAGGCTCACCAGAAGCCTCAGCACACTGAGAGTTGATCGTTAGCCAAAAAGGCCGAGTGGGGGCAGAAGTCAGACCGACTAAAAAAAAAAAAAATTTTTTTTTTTTTGAGACAAGGTCTCTCTCTATATAGTTCAGGTTGGCCTTGAACTCACTACGTAGCCCAGGCTGGCCTCAAACTCACAGTGATCGTCCTGCCTCAGCCTCCTAAGTGCTGGGATTACAGGTGTGCACCACCATGCCAGGTCCAACTAAAACTTTAAGGTCTACTGGGAGCTGGGGCAGGAGGCTTGCTCTGTTCCAGAAGAGGGTATCTAGTGCGCATCTACCACTCCTACCAGGACCTGAATGTGAAGGATCAGGGCCCTCAGGCTACATAAGAGCCACACAGCACAGCTGGCCTGGGCTTGGTTCCAATACCCGGCCCAGTGGTCTGGCCTCTGGGCCACACTACCTCATGCTTTCCCTTTAGGATCTTAGCTCCTGTTGACCCAGAAAAGCCAGATCCTGCCAGTCACTTCACCCCTCTCCCCAACCAGAGACCAGGCCTGGAGGAGCTGTAAGGGACTCAGCTCTCCAGAGCCACCGCATCCTGCTTTACATTCCCAGCCCTGCCCAGGCTTCCACCCCTCCCTCTCCTCTTCTCCAGGGGAGCCACCCCTGCTGCTTGGCACAGATCCCCCTCTCCTGCTACATCCTTCCCACTCTCCCCCCAACTCCTACACAATCCCTGTCCCAAACCATTTCCTGCAGTTTCCCATCTGATCAGTTTCTTAGGAAGGATAATTATCCATGGAGGGAGGAGGCGGAAAACTCCTAAGGGCCAAGAACACTGAGAGAAAACTTTGTCTAGTCCATTCTCCACCTGCCAGGCTAGCCTTCGTCCTAAACACAGGCTGGTCGTGGTCATGCCTCCCCCTAAAACATCTGCAGTTTCCACGATCTGCAACAGAGTCCACACTCTTTCTCTGCTTTGAATCTGAGGCGTCCCTGATTGGCTCTAACCTAGGGTCAGACCTCTTTGCCAACACATTCTAAATGACAACACTGCCAAGACCCATCTGCCACTAAGGCCCGTGCTGCATTGTGCTGTGTCTCTGTGTCACTTAACTGTTTTGTATTTTAGCTGTTTACATGTCTGTCTTCCACAAAAGTGTCAGCATCTCAAGGGTAGGAACCATCTGCCACACAGGTGTGCCTGACACATAGTAGGTGCTCAGGGGCAAGCTGAGCAGGGAGGCCACTTCCCTCTGCAGAAGGAAGAGGAAAGGTACAGAAAGGAGGGCTACTTACATCACCACAGAAGGGCCTGGGCGGGGGGGTTAAGAGAGCTGTGTTCAACCTCTGCCACCACCCACTGCAGCCCTTGGCCAAGTCACTTCCGCTCTGGCCTTCTGCTTCCTCCTCTGTAAGATGACAGGGTGGGCCAGGCTCCCTCATCATTTACCAAGCATTCCCGAACTCATTGCTATGCTCTCTCGTCAGCATGCTCATTTAACTTCCTCGGCTCTGTATGTGGGGTCCACACAGCTGCAAGAACAAGAGCCAGAATTTTTGGCTCCTAAATGCTTATCTTTTCCATTACGCTCCCTGGACTCAATGCTTTGTCTCTAAGATCCCGCTGGGCTCCAATATCTCATTCTAGGTCTGCCTTCTCCTGGCTTGACAGCAACTTCAGGCATGACCCAGGGTTCATCTGGGAAGAGGCATGTCCAGGTCCTGGAGCTCCGCGGTGCCACACCTCCCACATGACTGGTCTGGTGACTATTGGTCTGCTGACCAGCTCGGAGAGTGGGCAGGGGAGGGGTAGTCAGCAGGAATCCTGCAGGGGCAGGGCGCAGCACCCCACTCAGCCCCTCCTTCTCCCACACTCCTTTGTGGCCCCCTGCTCACCTCCCTGGTAACCACTCTCCTAGGCTGGCACTCCTGTCTGTGGCTACCCTAGCTAGAGGAACCCGTGGGGGAGCTTTGCTTTGCTGTCTCACAGGCCCAGGCTGAGGTCCCGGTGGGTAGGAACCTCCCTTGCTCAGCTCCATGCGGCAGCCAGAGCCCAAGCTGCTTCCCCATCTCTGACTCCCAGGCTGTCTGCACATCCTTCCCCAAGTCGATCATGCCACTCTGCTCAGAACCTGCAATGGTCCACACAGCACCTACCATCACCTCTTAACACCCAACCCAAAGCTCACAGACCTCACACACAGTCTCACCCTGCCTTCCTCTTCGTTCTCACACCACCCTTCCCCTTTTACCCTATTCCCGCTTCTTCAAACACGAGTTCAAGGCCCTGATCTTTGAAAGGTGGGCTCCTTCCTGTCATTTAGCCATCTCCTTAGAGCCTTCACTGGCCATCTGATATAGCTTCTCTGTCTCTTTCATGTTTGTTTTCTTCCGGACACTCGCTGCTGCCTGACATTGTCAGGGCCTCTGTCCAATGCTCCCCACTGACATAAGAGCCCTCAGGTACCAGGAGCCTCTTCTGCCTTGATCCTGGCGGGGTCCTCGGCATCCAAAATAGAGTCTGGCACAGGAGGAGAGGGAGCTGGGGTGGGGTGTATGCTTAAGCACATTAGCCCGGGGGGTCGGGGAGGCCCTCTGAAGAGAGGACATGCGTGAGAGCGCCAGCCTGAGGCCGTCTGTGGGCAGTGTTCCAGGCTGGGAAAAGCAAGTGCCACAGCCACATGGAGGAAAAAGCCTGGCAAAGTACAACATGCTAGCAGAATACAGGAAGGCCAGTGTGGTTGGCACATGGGAGAGAGGGGCAGGGCATGATGCTGAGAAAGGTACAGACCACATACATCTCTCCTCAATTTTATCTGGACTTTATGAGATGCACCAGAATGGTTTTCAGCTGGGAACATAATGTTCTGGTTTGCGTTTCTACCAGGTCCCCCTGGCTGCACTGTGGAGAACTGATTACAGGCAGATAGGAGTGGAGCTGAAGACCAATCAGGAGACCATGGAGTCACCATGAGATGCTCATGGCATGGACAGGACAGCAGGTGTAGAGACACAGTGAAGGGGCAAGCCTCTGCTTCACGTGGAGCCCTGGCCCAGGCTACACCCCTCTGGCCGGAGTTCTAGATGATCAACAATTCAGCGGCCCACCTACCCAGTCTTCCGTCTCACCCATAGCTGGCTGAGGGTCCTCCTAGGTAGCTGCCCACACCGGCTGCTCAGAGCCTTGGCTGGTTTCACAGGCCTCTCCTGCCCTGCCACCTCACTTCCTTTTATGGGGTCCAGTGAAGGTGCCTGCACCCAGCCTCTGCTTTCTGTTCATCCCAGCCGAGTTCCTCCCCTCCCCAGAGGCCTCCTGTGCTTTCAGCAGTAGCACAGCAATCACCAAGTGCTTAATTATCCTGATTTACTTTCCTGAGGTAACTGTGAGCTGGATAAAGGCAGATACCATGACTCTCACCCTTTACGGCTGTTATGAAAATCAGACAGCAATGTACTAAGTGGAACCCTCAGTGCAAGGCCAGGCACTGGCAGGGGCTCAACAAACACTAGCTCCCCACTCACTGCCTTGTAGGGGGACACAAGCGTGGCTGAGCCCTCTGCTTTCTCTGCCCACACACACAGATGGGTGAGGCGTATTTGGTGGAAGGGTCGGAAAAGTCCCAATGGATTTCAAAAGCAAAGGGCAATGATTCTGCAATACCTCTGGCTCAGCATAGTCCCACCTCTGTGCCTTTCCCCAGCCCTCCCCTCCATGTGAGCAAGCAAACTCCTGTTTAACCTTCAGGACCCAGCTCAAAGAGCTGGGAAGCCTTCCCTGATCCACCACCCACACGCCCCACTGAGGCACTTCACAGTATACTGCGAGTGCTTGTTTACATGCTGGCCTCTCCATGGAGGTTGGGATTACAGTACTGTATATGTGTTCATCTTTCTATCTTCAACACAGCATTTATCAGCACTACTCAATGTGTGATCAGTATAAATCTCCTCTCCTAATGACCAAAATCAGACAGTTCAGCTCACAGTCTCATTTAGACCCCTACCCCCAGTACCGGTGACATTCAGTCCCACCCTAATGACCTCTGGCTTGACCCCCACCCTCATTTCATCTCTTCCTTTTTTGTTGTTGTTTGGTTTTTTGAGACAGGATCTTGCTATGTAGTACAGGTTGGTCTTGAACTCGCTTATGTAGCCCTAGCTGGCTGCAAACTCACAGTGA
This sequence comes from Erethizon dorsatum, assembly GCA_028451465.1. NCBI lineage: Eukaryota > Metazoa > Chordata > Mammalia > Rodentia > Erethizontidae > Erethizon > Erethizon dorsatum. Next base: position 114,746,527 of record CM051827.1, on the reverse strand, counting down.
TCCTCCTGCCTCAGCCTCCAGAGTGCTGGGATTACAGGCATGTGCCGCTATGCCCGGCCTCTTCTTCTTCTTCTTCCTTTTTTTTTTTTTTTAAAGCTGGGAATAAAAAAAAAAAAAAAAAAAGCTGGGAATTACCGGGCACGGTGGGGCATGTCTGTAATCCCAGCATTCGGGAGGCTGAGGCAAGAGGATTGCTTGGGGACTTGAATTTTGATCCTCCTGCCTAACTTCCCAGAGTGCTGGGGTTACAGGCATGGGCCACCATCCCCAGCTTTATCCTTCCTTTAATGCTACAGGACCAATAGCAGCTCCCACTACGGAACATGTACCATATGCTCAGGGCCTTGCAGACATTACCCCATTTGACTAGGGAAACAGACTGACACAGGGTGATGCAGCTTGGAAGTGGCAGACCTTTCTACTCAACACCAGCACACCCCACCTGGCACTTATCATAGCTGGGCTATTTTTAAAACCATTATCTGTTCTGCAAAATTGAGTGCTTTTACAGCTGTACCTCAAGTTGTCTTACAAAATCATGCGTTGCTCATTAAATGTTTCAGGAGATGAGTCTTGCTACTCTAGTTAGGTGGTAGAGAGTAATATAAATGTTACATGGGAGAAATAGTGTAGGAATTGGAATAGGAAGCCCTTGGTCTGGTTTTAGCTGTGCTATATAGTTGGGCCATATGACCATAGGCTGGTCACCTAACCCTGAGGCCTTATTTTCCTAATATGTTTAAAAAAAAAAAAAAAAGCATTTCCCTTAAAAGATGGGGGTGGGGTGGGGCTGGGGGTGTAACTCAGTGGTAGAGCACATGCCTAGCATGCACAAGGCCCTGGGTTTGATCCCCATCCAAAAAAAAAAAAAATGCATGGTGGTACATGTCTGTCATCCCAGCTACTCAGGAGGCTGAGGCAGGCAAGCTGAGGCAAGTTCAAGGCATACTGGGTAACTTAGCAAGACCTTATCTCAAAGCAAAGAAATAAAAAGGACTGGGGATATAGTTCAGGGCTCCCTAGTTTCAATCCCTAGTACCACAGAAAAAGAAAAGAAAAAGATTAGATTTCCTGCTGGATGGTGGTACATGCCTATAATCACAGCACTTAGGGACGCTGAGGCAGGAGAACCAAAAGTTCAAGTTAGTGAGACCCTGTCTCAAAATAAAAAAAATTAAAATAAAAAGGGCTGGGGATGTAGCTTAGCAGTAGAGTGTCCATGGGCTTGATCCCCAGTACTACATGCACAAAAAAATTTTCCTGATATAAGTAGGGAAGTGCTGTATCCACCCTAGGGGTTAACTCATTAAAAGAATCAATATATGGGCCGGTGAGATAGGTCAGCAGCATAAGTGCCTGCCTGGCAAGCGTGAGGTCCTGAGTTCAACTCCCGGTACCCACATAAAGGAAAAAAAGGGCCAGTGATATCGCTCAGTGGCACAAGTGCCTGCTGGCAAGCGCGAGGTCCTGAGTTTGACTCCCGGTACCCACATTAAAAAAAAAAAGAATCAATATATCTTATCCATAGCCACCTCTCCCAACACTGGACACATAACAAGGCACCAAATTGTCTTGATGAGTGATTCTTTAGTTGCTGCAAAAACCAGCCAATTTCTTCCTCTTGATCCTAGAGCTACCATTTATTGTATTCCCAATGTGCTAAACTCTGAACTACCATCTTACATGGGTACTCTCCCAGCATCCTCCCCAGTCCCTGCCAGCTAAATGTTACCCCATGTTACAGATGATCAAATTAAGACTCTGAGTGTAAGTGACTTGCTCAAGGTCACAGTGCTACAGAGGTGGAACTAAGATTTGAGCTGAGGTCTGTCCAGCTGTAAGCCCATGTTCCTAATGTTTGTGAGTGTGGTTCCAAAGGGAACTGCTCTGGAACATTCCTCTGCAACCCAGAGATTCTGTTCCAGGTAGAAGCTTTTCTGGCTCTGCCCCGTGAGATCTCCTTCAAGCACCTCAAGGACATCCTGGTACCCTTCAGGGCCTAGCTCAATGATCACTTCACAAAGCCTCTTCCACCTGCCCAGTGAGGAGGCCTCTCACCCTGCTCTAACTCCCATACAATTCCACCTGCACCTTAAGCCCCACACACTTGCTATTGCATGTCTGTTCTGTGTCCCTACTGTGTCCTTAGACTGTAAGAGAAGCAGTTTTGCCTCTGTACAGCTAGGCAGGGCAGGCTCAGTCAGGGAGGGTGGGTGGAGTGAGTGAGTACCTGCTCTCCTTCCCCCATCTAGCTGTAACCTCAGTCTTAGACTTTGCTTAGCTAGGTGAGTTGGTCCCTCCCCATGCTGGCATCCTGCCTACCTGGTATAGCATCCAGATTCCTGTGGGCCTCAGCCCAGGACCCAGGAGAGAGAATCTTGTTTGATGGCAAAGATGCTATAAAAAGCACTGCACCCAAGTTCAACATTGGCTTGTGGACTACAAGCCCCAACGGATTCAATGAGTGAGAGTAGGAGCCTCAAAGCTGGCTGGTTCAGAGGTCCTGAGCCTCACACTTGTTTTTGCTGTAAGGACCAGTGCAGCTAAGGCCCAAGAGTTCCCCTGATCCCTGATACCACCCTACCACATGCTGCCCTTCTTCAGGTTTAAAGGACCCACTGGAAAATTGAGATTTTCCAATGCTTAGATATCAACATTTAGCCAAAGACCACAGCCCTTTCTCTTGACCTACTACTACCTATGTCCCACTGGCGGCAACCCCTGAATGAGTCAGCAGGAAAGAGCCGTTTCTGCCAAAAGTTCATGTATAGCCCAGGGCCAGTCCTCTCTGGGACTCAACTGGAAAATGAGAAGCCTTGTTCAAAACATCTCCATTCTCCCTTTGGGCCTAGGGACACAGGTTATGAGAGAGTTCCTTTTACCACTAACATTCTACAGTTAGAATATGCTATACTTTTTACTCCTAGAAGCCAGGTAAGAACAGAGAACCAGGGTGCTTAGTCCAAAACACAGCAGAGGCCAGTCAAAGGTTCCTAGCATGGTGCCCTCAAAACCCACTCACCCTCTGAGCCCGTCCCTTGAGTCAGCTGTCTCCAAGGTGGCTGCTTCCCTTGCCAGGGCCTCAGAGGTGTGTTTGGGCCCTAGAAACTTTAGGAAAAAGGGTGGGAGACCTGAGTCACACCTGGGGTGTGAGCTAGGCTCACCATGGCAACACAGCAGACCCAGGGGGCAGAAGGAAACCGGTCCCTTCCCTGCTGCACAATGCAGAAAGAGCTTGCTTGATTGTTTTGATTCCCCAATCCAGAAAACCTTGTCTACTTTAAGGAGTCGTTTGCCCTTCTCTTCCCTTAAGACACAGCCCACTTGTTCCAAAGGGGCTCATTCCCCTTGCCTCAAAGTTGTTCCACAGTTGCCCAGCTAAACCCCACTCATCCCAGGATCAAGCACCAATTTGTGCAAGGAGCCATTCTACACCAGCTAGTCCTTAGGCAGAAGCATTGAACCTTTACAATGTGTGGCTACTATGGGCCTTCCCCTGCCCTCTGACAAAAGTCCACATATACAACTGTCTGCAGAGTATTTTTGTTTGTTTGTTTGAGACAGGGTCTCCTTGTAGTTCATGCTGGCCTCAAACTCACAGCAATCCTCTTGCCTCAGTCTCCTGATTACTGGGATTACAGGTGTGCACCACCACATCTGGCTGTCTGCGGAATATTCTGGAGGGACCATGAACTCCACCATGGACTCACCCTTAGAAACCTACATACCAGAAGAACAGTGAGCCTCCAGTCCATTCTCCCACCTAGGCTAGAATCCCCTGGTAAGCCCTCCTGCATGATTCTCCTCCTCTTGCCCATCTCACCAGACCGCTTCCAAAAGCTTCCCTCTTTTCTCCTCCTCTTCTCTGACCTCCCAGCAATCCCCACCAAAACTACACAACTTCCTACCTGTTCTTTCTCCCTTGGGCAATATCATTACTTCCCCTATGGTCACATTTCTTCAATCCCGTAATCGTCGACCGGAGCATCAACCTATACTTGAGAAATTTGTGCTTTGAAGTCAGGCTCCGTGACAGCCCTGCACTTCCTGCCCCCACAGATGAGGCTGTGGTGAACCCCCTCCAAGTGCCTCACAGTGTACCCAGGCCTCTACAGAGCAGGAGCTCCCCAGAATGGACTGGTCTTCCTCCTGGAAAGCCCCTAGAGATCTTTCATAGAGAAATGAACAGCTAGGGAACGAGACCTGACTAGCCATAGGTCTGTGTGCAGGAAAGAGGTACAGCTAGGACTGGGGTCCACATAATTTCCCACCTGTGCCTTCTCCCTGTGTTATCTTACTTCCCCTGTGAGCACATGTTATAGAGCTCTTTTTGGTTATGTTGGTGGCTTTATGAAAATTAAATCTGCCCTCAAGTGCACACATGCTCACACACTTATACATGCAGAGAATTTCTAAAAAGATGCACAAAAAGTTAATAGTTGGGTGTGGTGGTGCACACCTGTAATCCCAGCACTCAGGAGGCTGAGGCAAGAAGAATGCCATGAGTTTGAGGCCAGCCTGAACTACACAGAAAGACCCTGTCTCAAAAAACAAAAAAAGAAAGAAAGAAAGAAAGAAAGAAAGAAAGAAAGAAAGAAAGAAAGAAAGAAAGAAAACAGCAGTAATGTGTGGGGTATGACATAGTGACCAGAAGGTGAGGAGAGGGACTTACTTTTCATCTTAATACCCTTCTGTACTGTTATTGGGTTTTACTTTGGTGTTTTTGTTTTGTTTTACCATGAATATGTTTTACATGTTTTATTTATTCATATAAAAATAAATCTACTATAGAAAGGAGTTTCTGGCCCCAGCCCACCCCCAACGCACATAAAAACAAAGAGAAGCCATCAGTAAACCTGTCCAGGTATGACTATAAATTAACAAGATTGTCTTCTTATATAGTTTATGGCAACTGGTCTCATTAATTCACAGTCACAGTGCAGTTTATGGCTTATGGAATATTCTACTGAAGAACTTAATTCAATTAGTGCTCTTCGCAGCTCCCTGAGGAAGCTCTGGTATCTCAAGTTTACTTACACAGAAGGCAGGCAGACCAAACAGACCCAGAGAGACCCCACCCAGCCCAGAGAGGATGCCCCCACAGACCATCATTAGAGCCAGGCCAAGGGAGACGGCCACACAGCGCCACTTAAACACTGGCTGAGGACTAAAGCATCACTCCCTGAGTGTCACTTTCGGTTAAATCGCCCAATAGCCTCTGGACCGTTTTTTCTCCCTCCTCTCTGCGTAGGCAACCTGGTTTCCAGTCTTCCCCAGTCTCTGCACGGACCCCATCTCCCCATGGAAGTCTGTCGCATCATGTGCTCCATCAGTCATTTGTTCCCCAAATATATGCAAAGTCCTTCCCCTGTGCGAAACACAGAGGAGACGATGAGCACACCAAGGCCCTGTCTTCAAGGGGCTTACATTCTCATGCGACTTGGTTACTAAGTATAGCCAGCCTATCTGATGCCCTTCCTTCCTTCCTTCCTTCAAGACTCCGCCTAGGTTCCATCTCCTTGGAGACGTCTCCTCTAACCACGCAGGCCTCAGGGACTGCCTGCTTCCTCTGAACTTTCCCTCTCTGCACATATCCACAGCATGTCTCATCTCATCTGGTCCTGAGCAGACTGGACGCACCTACTGAGCAGGGCCTGGGTTTCCCTCTTCTTCGGGCCACAAATTAAATGCCTGCTCGCTGTTCATAGTCACAGTATGTCTTCCACTCGAGCTCTGAATTATCTGCTCTCAGTCCTGGCTGGCCAGCACACAGATATAGCTTCATCTGGCATGCAGCAAATGCCATGTAAGTGTTAGCTATTTATTGTTTTGGTGAACCATGGAATCTGTCTCACACACAGCTGTGATTTCACCCCTCTGCCTTCGGTGGCCTGGTCTCAAACAGGCTAAGCACCGTGGAAGGGCCAGTCTGGAATCAGAGTTAAGTGTCCCCCAAGGGTCTGGTCTGGGCAGGGGGCAGAACTCCTAACCCTGAACCTCAGTCACAGCTGCTTAGGGACAAATCTTTGCAGGAAAGAGCTTACTAGGATATTCCAGGGAACCCCCTAATTTGAGTAAGTACTACTGGAACTCAGGGCACAGATCTAATAAACCCCAAAATTGGCCCTACACATTGGATGAGCATTAGGGGGAAGGAAAGGAAATCAGAATGATCCCAGGGAAGGGGGGCAGCCCACTGATTCAGGCCCAACCCAAATCTTAGTTCAGTTAAAATTAGATTAGCCCGTAAGATTAAAAATACCCACGTATAATCACGGGCTGCCTTAAAGTATCAGTTGATGTTTATTGGCATCTAAAGAGACGGTTTGGCCCAGTGCAGTGTGTGCAGACAACCTTGGGGAGACACGTCTGAGTCAGACATTTGCAGGGGGAGTGAGCGCTGCGAGGAGGCCCACACAGGCGATGGATGACTCAGGAATAACACAGGTCCTGGCTTTGCTGAGTGAGCCTTCGCCTGCCTCAGAAGGAAAGGAGGCAGGTGGGAGGCTGACAGGAGGAGAGGAGGAGGCAGGCCTGCCTCCCGTGTTCAGGCTGCCACTCCCAAAGGGAGCCTGGGGCCCCTTAGCTTAGGTCCCTGTCACTCCTGTGTTTGTGAACACCACTACCTCTGAGATGGTGACCACTGGGATTTGGAGTGGGTCCCAGTTTGTTCCCCAAATCCAAGAAGTCATCCACAGAAAACAGCCAAACCCTTAAACCTTCCCAGTTCAGAATGATAAGGGAAAAATTAAATTTCTGAACTAAATGGACCCTTGAAGTTGGCATGATGATGAAAAGAATACAGGCTCTGAAGTCAGACAGATCCTGGCTTAAATGCCAATGTTATCTAGCCTTTGAAATAGGAACTTAATAAGAAGCAATTAATGGGGCTGGTGAGATGGCTCAGCGGCATAAGCGCCTGCCTTGCAAGCGCGAGGGCCCGAGTTTGACTCCCGGATCCCACATACGAAAAAGGGGCCGGTGATATCGCTCAGCGGCACGGGTGCCTGTTGGCGCATGAGGTCCTGAGGTCGACCCCCCGGTACCCACACAAAAAAAAAAAGAAGCAATTAATGTAATTTACAAATTTTTAAAAAACATATTACAAATTAGGAAACAGTCAGGCATGGTGGCACGTGCCTGTAACACCAGCACTTTGGGAGGCTGAGGCAGGAGAAATGCAAGTTTGAGCCCAACCCGGGCAACTTAGCAAGATTGCCTCAAAATTTTAAAAATAGGCTAGAAATATAGCTCAGTGAGAAGGCCCTGGGTTCAATACCCAGTGCCACCACCAAAACGAAACAAAACACCTTGGAATTGAGTCAGCCAGGCTCTAGACCACTGGCTTCTTCAGCCCTTCCTTCTCAAAGGAACTAGTGTCCCCCCTGACTAGCATTCAGGTTTCCAACATAATATATGTGGTCATTTACTCTCCTCAAAGCCCATTCGGATTGTAGGTTCTCCTTGATCCTTACAGTAACCCAGCAAGTTGGCCAGGCCGGAAAGAGGATGGAGCCTTGGTTTAGAAATCCAAGGATGGTATCTTTTGTCACTTTCTTGCTACGTGACCTCAGACAGGTCACAGCTCAAGACTCAGTTTCCTTAGATGTAAAAAAAGATTAAATCCTATACATGTAAGTGCCTTGGAAACAAATGACAACACTAATGAGAATTGCTACTAAACGTCTCCTGTCTTAGGGCTAAGAAAGTTGTGCCGCCTGCTCCTAACACAAGGCTGTCTCTCAAGAGACCGTGCCGGGCACTGCAGATAACTAAGAGCAGCCCAGGACTCAGGGGTAGGAGGTCACATTCACAAAGTTAGCCACACCCTGCAGGCTACAGGAAACCCCTTCAACAGTCCCTCCCCTGCTCAAGGAGGAAAGACTCAAGCTTTGGTCTGACAGCTAAGAGGGCACCAACAGAGAGGTCACAGGCAAGGTTACCACCACAGAACAGGAATAGGCCCAGCCTGACCACAGGATTTGTGTAGACCCATGCAGATTCCGTGACAAAGGACAGACCCAGAGCCAGGCACAAAACGCCTACAGCTTTCTCAGGAAGAGTGGGTTCCCACTGTGGACATCTGCCCCCACCACCCCCCAGAGGGAGTCCACAGTCCTCACATGCAGGTGCAGTGAGCTGGGGACCACTCCTTAAAGGCTGTGCGCGTCTACTCAGAGGCAAGTGTGCAGTTGCACCCCTCTAGGGCTATGCTAAGTTGTGAACAGAAAAATAGCAATTCAGCATCATCGAAGATAACCCGAGCTGTTTCCTCATCTGCAAAACAGAGAGAGCCTTTATGACATGATTTTACTAGGAATTAAATGAGATTACTTTTATAAAGTGCCTGACATTGTTCTGTAGATACCCAATAAATGTTAATTATTATTAATACCCCCTCCAACAGAGGAGATGTCACAGGGCAGGCCAGGCCTAGTGCCACAGCTGTGGATAAACAATAAGGAAGAAGGATTCGGGGGAGAAAGGGGAAGCAACTGTTATGGCCTGGAGTGGGCTAGGAGGACTTCCCAAAAGGCGAGTGCTGTAGTTTAGATCCTGAACATCTCCCGAAGGCCCACATGTTAAAGGCTTGGTCCCCAGGGTAGTGCTATTACAGCAGGAGGCTGTGGAAACTTTAGGAGATGGGTTCTAGTAGGAGGTCTTTAGGTCATTCAAGGGTGTGTCCTGAAGGGGGACCTCAGCCCCCTCCTGGCCATGAGGTAGGAAGTTTACTCTGCCACACCCCTGCCATGATATGCGGCCTCACCAGGCCGCAGGCCCAAAGCAATGGGGCCACCTGATCATGGACTGGAACCTTTATAACTATATGCCAAAACAAACCTTTTTTTTAAAATAAGCTGATTATCTCGAGGATTTCGGTGTCATAATAGAAAGTTGACTAACATAGGGAGGAATCTGAAAGGTCCTATAAGCTACTACAGTGAATTGGGCATCCCCAAATCGATCTCTACCTCCAATAGTATCTTCACCTCACTGATGAGGCAAGACAGGTTCAGAGAAAGGAGGTGCATGAACCCAGAGTCACACAGGTCCTGAGCGGCAGTGTCAGGGGCAGTGCCCAGGGCTTATGACCACATCTTTCCTTTATACCTGAGCTGGTTGGAAATGAGAAGAAAAGTGTCTCATGGGTGTTGAGCTAAATGAAGCCCAGACCATCTGACCAAGCTAGGCCCTCCAAAGGCCCTGGCACTCCTGGGACATATATCCTACCTGATGCCTTCTTCTTGGGCCCAGCTAACCTCCCCTAACTGTCCTGCAGTCAATTAGCTGTTTTCCCAAAAAGAAAAAGCCCACCTCTTTCTTTTTAGAGAGTCCCATTTGGGCTTCTTGAGATGGTTTCAAGGTGACCTTTAAGCTGCTTCTTCCTCTCTCCTTTTGAAAAAAACAGGAGAAGCCAGTTCTAGTCTCATTTGTACAGGAAACCAATTGCTGGATCCAATATCCAACCATGTGAAGTGGCAATAATGACCCTATTTCTCCTAGTCATAGACTTGTTCTAAAGAGGAAATGGCAGGACACACCTTGCAAAGACCAAAACCAAAAAGCTATAAGATGTAAAGGGACAAAAGAAGTCTGTTTTGTCCCTCATCAGGACACAAGATGAATACCTGCTTTATGGGCTCCTGAGCCTCTGCCAAGAGTTCCAGGTCAGGAATACCGACAAACAATACAGGGGGGCTGCCAGCAGTGAGCTGGGTTACCTTGAAGTTCTCCCAGGAACAAGCACTGCCCTGGGAGTCAGATGAACTGGGACAAAGCAGAATTCAGGCAGAAGCCAAACCACAGTGTGCAGAGGTGGGGGGGGTGACCCTACCCTTAAGGCTCAGGTACACTCTCACAGTTTTCCCAATAGTCTAAATCCTCTTCAGGCCACTAGCCCTCCCTGCCAAGGAAAGACAAAAATCCCTGATGCGTGGGGGGAGAGAAAAAAGGCCCAGAGACGAGGAAAATGATTTGCCTAATGTCACCCCAGGTCCCAGTTAAAAGAGAACCCAGAGGCATCTATTACTCTAGAACATCAGCTCTAACTGTGCCCCTCCCACAGCAGTCTCTGCAAGTGTCTCCTAGAAACTGCTCCGGGACCAGGGTAGGAAGGAAGCCTGCACACAGCACTTTTCATTCTTACAAGGAGGGGCAACTTGCAAGGGAGGCAGCTGCTACAGCTGGCAAAATGAGGGCTCTGACATAACTCCTACCCACACTGGGGTGTCAAGAGAAAAAGCAAGACCCTAAAATAAATTCCCAGGCACTTGGGTATCTGACAGTGCAGAGGGAGCATGGTCTCAACGCCATATCCCCCAAGGCAGTTGGTACCATCTCCCCTCCTCCAAGACCAGCTTGACGAGCAAGGGAAGGCAGCTCAAGAGAAAGAATAAAGTAAGCTGGACAGGCACCAAACCCTAAATCTTACAGAAGGACATCCAATTGCAGTCTAGAGTTGAGATACCTGTTATCTTCTAGCCTTAGAGGAAGACTGTAGGAGGCAGGGAGGCAATTAATTGCCTTAGGTGGTAAAAATACGAATATGGTAGCAGCTGCTCACGGAGTGCTCCCTGTATGTACAAAGTCAGCTTTGCGCATATTCATTTATATCATCATATCAGTGCACTACAGATAAATTATATTATTGCCCCTTTTGGGGGGGTGGGTATTTGTTTGGGTTTTGGACTTTTTTAAGTGCTGGGAATGGAACCCAGGGCCTTGCACATGTTAGGTAAATGTTCTATCACTGAGCTACATCCCTAACCCTTATTTCCCATTTTATGCCTGAGGAAACTGAGACTCAGGGACCATTAAGTGGCAGTGTGGTAGCTGAACTCGCTACTTCAACCTCAATTCTAATCTCAATTCCACTCTGCAAAGGTGTGCGGGGGGGGGGGAGCTTTCTGAACTTTTTGCCATCTGAACAGGGATCCTATTTTTTCCCCTGTGGTACTAAAGATTGAACCTAGGACCTCCTGCACGTTGGGCAGGTACTATCCCTAGTCCTTTTAGTTTTATTTTGAGACAGTCTCACTAAATTGTCCAGTCTAACCTTACACTTGCAATCCTACTTCAGCCTTCTAAATAGCTGGGATTATAGGTGCCTGTTTCCATTCCTAGCTGAGCAGGCACCCTTGAGGTCTTTTGGTCACCTTTCCCTCTATTCTCTTTCTCAGGGTGGCCAGATGCTAGGGCTCTTTTGTTTTCCAAGTCAGAAAAATACTTTTCCAGCCGTGCATGGTGGTTCACATCTGTAATCTCAGCACTCTGGGAGGCTGAGGCAGGAGGATCACAAGTTCAAGCCCAGTCTGGGCAAATTAGTAATTGAGACTCTATCTCAAAAAAAAGAAAAAAAAAAAATTAAAGGTCTAGGGCTTTAATGTGAAGGGTCTGGGTTCAAACCCTAGTCAAAAAATAATGACAATAATAATAATAATAATAAAACAACCAGCAATTTTAAAAAATGCCTTTCTAAGCCAAAGACACAGACTTTTTGGAACTGCAAAGGACATCACACCCAGCCTCTTCACTTTACAATGGAAACACTGAAGCCCAAGGCTGAGTGAGTTGCCTGGGTTTCCAGAGTCAGTGGAACAGCAGAAATGTCAGACCTGCAAAGGGCCACAAAGATCAACTGCAGGGTAGAGAGGCATGACTGCCCAAGGTCACAGAAGGAGTGATGAGAAGCCACGTTTCCTGATTTCTGATACTTTGCCACAGGACCATCTCCGCACTCCAGCTGCCTGGGGTCCAAGACCGAGCACTCCGATGGTGACAAAGCAGGCCAGGCACAGCCTAACCCCATTTGGACTAGAGACCTCAGGCTGGCACGGAGAAACTTTGCACTGCCAAAAGTGGGGTCTTTGTAGTCATGCCTTCGTCCTCCCAGCAGGCACTGAAACCCTCTGTGTGTACCAGCCCCCGACCCCTAGTACAAGGCCAGGTACATTTGGGAGGTGAGGGAGTTGGAGGGAGAAGGCGATTTATAGACAGCACTTGTGAGGTCTCTTCCTGGTTTCATACTGGCAAACGATATATCATGGTCACTTCAGATTCTTATAACAAATTGAGACATGTTTCATGACTCAACTGATACAGTCAAAGAGCAGTTAAGATTCTTGCCATTTCCAAAAGGGAGATCTGCAGAAAAGGCCCCAGCTGTTCAAGGTCATATATTTATGTCAGAATCAGGACATACTATTCCCCTTGCCCAGTCCTTGATTTTTTTTTCCGGTAAGCTGGCTACCATCAGGGTATAGGTGTTGACGGCCCAGGTTCCATGACCAGGCCCCGCCACTGTGACCAGCTCAGCACCAATGCCCTGCACCAGGAAGCCAGCTCCTGCATCCAGCAAAACAGAGGCACCACTTCATTCCTGCAGCATGTCCCACAGCCTGCCTCACAACAGTCTGGCATCAGCACTCAGCTCCTGCATGTCCTTGGGAAAGCTGCAAGGCTTCCAGCCAACAGCCTCAAATTCCCCAAACCCAAATCTCTAAGCAAAAAGGTGAATAGAGTCCCAAGACCTTCAGCCTTCCATAGGGGCAGGCCAAAACAGCAAAGGCAGCTTGCAAAATCCCCTTGGACACCACTGCCAGGGGCTTCTGGGCAATGCAGGCTCAGCTGAGCTCCAACAATCACCCAGAAGAACAGGGTGGTCAGGCTAGGTAGGGAGCCCAACCCTCTGGGAGGGAACAACTTTCCCCCAAAAAGAATATTTCAAAGTCTCTTCAGCAAACCCCTAGCCCTTCTCCCTATACCTCTCCTACTTGAATGAGCAGTCAGTGTCACTGGTCAGTCCAGACAGCACTTGAGACACAGCTGGGTGCCAACCTTGGGTCAGACCTAGCTTCAACCTCCTCCACACTACTACCACCTTCAAGACAACCTTCAGAAAGTCCCATGAACTGTGTAAAGGATGACAATCCTGGGCTGGATACTGTCTCAGGGGTTTCTAACCAGCCTGGGCAGACAGAACTGGCAGATAACATTGTGGGGATGAAGGCGGGTGAGACTACGGGGTCCCTTGGGCTCCAGCACGCTTGTAAGTCTCCTGCACCCAGAGCCCTGCTATACCCAGGCTCCTCAGACAGACCAAGCAGAAATACAACCAGAACACCCTCACATGAATTAGGTAATAAACTGCACTGGTTGCTGTTGACAGAGCAGAAAGTGCCACTTGCTAGAAGATACTCCTCTGTGTCTCACACACAGCTGGATGCCTGGCTCCTCTCTGGATCTGGCCCAGCCAGAGGTGACCTGGAAGTCTTGCTGTAGGTACAGAGTACCAGAAGCATCCCATCCGAATCCTGCTCTCTCTCTCCCACCCATGCCAGCTTCAATCTTGGGACGCCTCAGACCACAAAGGACAGAGAGCTGGAGTCTGAGAAAGACCAAGATGGCACCGTGGAAGCTGTCTACGTGACAGGAGTAGTTCAGCCCCTTAATCTTGGGCAGCCTCCAATACTAAGAGATGGGGCAGGAAGCTCACCAGTCTGGTGGCGGGACAGCAGCATCAAGCAAACCACACTTACCTATCTTCATGAGGCAGGCCAGCAAGATCCAGAGGGAGATCTCAAAGGGTGTGCGCACGTGTGTGTAGTCGATGCCCAGGACTGGAAAGGCCTTTCGATGCTTTGAGCCATGTTCCACGGAATGGTTCACAGGGTGGCTCACTGGCTGGTGTGGCGTCTCCGGTGGGGCGGTGGTGACATCCCCAATCGAGCGTTCCCGAGGTGGCTCAGACCCCGGGATGGTGCTGGCAGTGGGGCTGAGGACCGGTAACAGGCCCACCAAGGCGACCATCACCAGCAAGGAGGGGAAGATCCGGGGCAGGGACAGCCCCCAGATGCCAGACCACCGAAGCATCCTGCTGCTCCCTCAGCCCAGCAGGCCTCAACCCTTAGTGAAGTGAGAGTAAGATCTGAGACATAGGTAGCAGGGGTCAGTAGGTGGGAGAAGAGACTGGAACAGTCTCTAGGAAAAGTCCATGTTTTAGAGTGATACTTTCCTGCAAGTAGTCCTCTGGGGGTGGAGGGAAACTGGGTTCACAATCTGAAACTCCAAACTAGGGAAGTGGGAAAAGGACCCAGAACGGACCACGGAAAAAGACCAAAGGGTCTGGAACTCCAGATCTGGGAGAGGAGAATAGGAGAGACTGCACTTAGCAACAGAGGAAGGGTCAGGATAGGCGGGACCCAGACAAGGAAAAGGAAGAGAAAAGGATGGGAACTTTGGCTGAGGAAAGTGACCGAGGGGCTGGGACTCGGCAAAGGGAAGGTGGAGGGAGCCTGCGCTAAAGGAAGGGCAACGAAGAGGGTGAGACCCGGTGCAGGAAAGGAGGGAGGGGGCTGGACGCCTAGCCTGAGAGGAAGGAGTGAAGCGGGAAAGCGGCCAGGAGCTTCCACACCCAGAGGAGGGCCGGGGTCCAGGTGCGCTGGGCTGAGAATCCGGGGAAATGGAGGGTGGAGGGAGGCGGAAGGCAGAGGCAGACGGCCTGGCGGGAAGGCGCTTCGGCGCGGGCTGGGGGCGCCTCGCGGTGGGCCGGCAGCAACACGCCCCTCCTGGCGACCCCAGCAAGGCGCCACGCTCCACCCGGCCCAGCTGAAGTTCCTTCACGACCTGCTCCAGCTCCACAACCAGCCCTAACCTGGGCGGCAGCGGACTGATGCCTCGCTGAGACCAGCGCTGCCACTTATAGGCACCAGCGAGCAGCCGGCGCAGCGGGCTAGAGGGATCTGTCAGCGCCCGCGGAGCACAGCGGCCCCTGTCGCCCAGGAGAGGAAGTCTCGCGAAGAAGAGGAAGTCGAGTCAGAGGTGGCACTCCCCCAAAAAGTCTTGAATCTACGGAGAATCTAACGCGAGAAAAAGACTGTTTACAAACCACTTTCACATCCACATTTGTAGCCTCATAAAGGCTTCCCAATAATTCTGTGAAGGATATATTATTATGTACAATCTTCGTGTATTATGTGACCTTGAGCAAGTTAAAATTAGCCTCTCTGTTTCACAGCTTTCTTTCTTTCTTTTTTTTATTTATTTATTTTTTTTATTTATTTATTTTTTTTGTGGGTACCGGGGGGTCGACCTCAGGACCTCGCGCGCCAACAGGCACCCGTGCCACTGAGCGATATCACCGGCCCCTTTTTCGTATGTGGGATCCGGGAGTCGAACTCGGGCCCTCGCGCTTGCAAGGCAGGCGCTTACACCGCTGAGCCATCTCACCGGCCCACTTTCTTTTTTTTAAATAAAAGGTATCAACAGAATTGTTAACATGAATTTTGCCTGTCTAAGCCAATCAGAATTATATTTTAGGTGCTTGACTTTCAGAAAAGTATTTTCCATTTCACAAAGTTTTTAAGAAATACTGAAGAACATGAAGAAAATTTAATTAAAATTTTTGAGTTTTTTACTGTTACTGTGTGTTCCAGGTTCATGGATCCACAAACGTTGATGAAGTCTTAAACCAAAGAAGGATGTTAGGAAAGTTTTGCTGGAAGAAAGGAGTAGGAGAATAGCTCCTGGATTTCCACTAGGGTTCCTAAATGGGGTGGCCCTGTTTCACAGCTTTCTTATCTGTACAGTAGAGATAATACCGTAGTAATACCTCTATTAGAGCAATAATGTGATCTATGTAAAGTGTTTAGAATGCACCCTGGCACATTACATTACACATTGCATTTTACGGAGGAGCAAATAGGCAGAGACTTAGCTACAGTGTAAGTAGTATATTAGTTTGCTAGGAATGCTGCTGTCCTGAAGTACCATAAACTGGGTGGCCGAAACAACAGAAATGTATTGTCTCATAGTTCTAAAGTCTAGAGGTCTAAGATCAAAATATTGGCAAGGTTGGTTTCAGCTGAGAGCTGCGAGGAAGAATCTGTTCCAGGGCTTTCCCCTGCCTTCTGGTGCTGAGCTGGTGATGTTTGGCATTCCTTGATTGTGGCAGCGTAACTCCAATCTTCACATGGAGTTCTCCCTGGGTCAGGGTCCTAATTTGCCTATTGATAAGGACACCAGTTAGATTGGAGTAGGGATACACCCTAATGATTTCATCATAACCTGATCATCTTCAAAGACCCTATTCAACTAAGGTCACATTCATAGGCACTGTGGGTTAGGACTTCAATTTTTTTCTGGCAGTGGGGGGTGGTTGTACAAGTCAACCCACAGCAATAGTAGAACTACTGAATTAAACCTATGGTGAGGATTGGCATTGGTAAGTTTCGGGAGATAATAGCTGCATGGTAGAATCATCAGAAACCTTTTTGAAAAATCTCTTTACAACTGGGCATGGTGGCACATGCCTGTAATCCCAGCACTCTTGGAAGCTAAGGTGGGAGAATCACAAGTTCAAGCCCAGCCTGAGCAGCCTTTAGTGACTTAGCAAGACCTTGTCTCAAAAATAAAAAAGGGCTGGGGACGTAGCTCAGAGCTGGCAGCAAGTGCCTCCCCCTGCTGTAAACCTCTGCCCTTCCTGCCCCGTCGGGTTGGAGGAGGCTCTGCTCTTTCTGTCGGGCATGTAGAGAAGTCACTGGATGTGGCCCCTTGTCTTGGGATGGAAATGCTCCCTCTCACCCTCTCTGCCTCCCATCCCTTTTCGTCAGGGAGTCCTTCCTGTTGTCTGACTTGAGTTCGGGCTGAGGCAGCAGGGCGGAGGGGCACCCTCAGCTGGGACACCTCGTGCGAAGGGCCTCAGAAGATGTGTAGAGGGACTGAGTCCAGGCTCCCAGAGTGTCTCAAAAAAAATTTTTTTTTAAATAGTTGGATATGTAGTTCAGCACAAAGGCCCTGAGTTTAATCCCCAGTTTAAAAAAAAAAAAAATAGAAAAGGATTCCTGAGATCCACCTTTAAAGATTTAAATTCAGTTTTTCCAAGGTAGTGCCCCACTGAGTTATGGGTGTTTCTTCAAAAGCTCTAATGCATAACTAGGGCTGAGGAGTTGTTTTGTTTTGTCTTTTTCAGTGCTGGGGATCAAACCCAGGGCCTTGTACATGGTAGGCAAGTGTTCTACCACTGAGCCGCATCCCTAGCCTGAGGTAGGAATTTTTTTTTTTTTTCTGGTGGTACTGGGGATTGAACCCATAGCCTTCACACCTCCTTTTTTCCTTCCTTCCTTCCTTTCTTTCTTTCTCTCTTTCTTTTTTTCATTTTCTTTTCTTCTCTCTCTTTTTTTTTTTTTTTAAATAAGGCTTCACTATGCTAAATTGCCCAAGCTGGACTCCAGCTTGTGCCACCATGCCCGGCTTCCAGGTAAGAATTTTTTTTTTTTTTTCAGGTAAGAATTTTTGAAATCATTGAAATGCTGGGATGTTTTGCAGAAGACTGAATTAAGACCAAGAAAGTCAAAGTCAAGGTCACAAAATGATCTCAGAGAGGATCAATTCAGTTTAACAAATATTTTATGGGCCTCTCAACAAGGCTTTGTGCTTGGCTCCAGCGACACAGAGATAAGACATGAGGTGAAAGGTAATAGTGGTTAGGAGGGGGCACAAAGCATAGCGGGGGTTTCCGAGTGCCAGTACTGTTCTATTTCTCCACTAGGTGGGAGTTACACAGGTACCACAGCAGCAGTTGTTTTGTGATAACTCATCCAGCACTCATGCTTTGTGCACTTATCTCTAGTTGTGTTATCCTTCTACATAAAGCTATATTTAACAATAGAGGATATGATGGTAACTGAGCGTGAAAACACTGAACTGAGCTCTCTGTACCTCACATTTTTGAGGTATAGCTCCAGCCACCTGAAAGGCCAGAATAAACCTTCAGAGAACGCTGGGCCACTTCTGTCATCCGAGAGCAAATGAAAGGAGAACATCAGCTATAATGGAAGTAACCAAAGAGAACAGCATACCTGGTGTGATGGTGCACACCTGTTATCTCAGCACTGGGAGGCTGAGGCAGGAGGATCCCCAGGAGTTCAAGCCAGCCTGGGCTACATAGTGAATTCAAGGCCAGCCTGAACTACATAGCAAGACCCAGTCTCACAACAAAACAGAACAGAGGAGCAGCATTTCAGTCAAGGATCAGAATAATGACAATAATGCCCCACAACTGTTCAACCCTTGATGGTTCACGACCATTTATCCAAGGTTTATCAATGATCCAAGTCCTGCTGCACAGTGAGGACTCAATATGTAGTAGCAAATATTCTCATTCCTTTTTGTTTGTTTGTTTGTTGTTTTTTTGAGACAGAGTCTGACTACATAGTTCAGACAGGCCTTGAACTCACTACGTAGCCTAAGCTGGCCTTAAATTTGCAGTAATCCTCCTGCCTCAGCCTCCCAAATGCTGGGATTACAGGGGTGCTCCACCACACCTGGCTCTTATTTCCTTTTTACAGATGGAAAAACCGAGGCTCAGGCACAGCTCACACAGCTATTAGGAAACAGATCGAGGACTTAAATCAAGCTCCTAACTTCTGAGTCCGCTGTTTTTTGGTTTTTGGTTTTTGTTTTCAAAACAACAAAGGTTCTGTGTAGAATAAAGAGAAGAGGGGGGAAAAAAAAGAGAGAGAAGAGGGAAAGGAATGGCACTAGGGGAGGGACTTTCCACAGGTGCCCTGGGGCCGGGACCCTGAGACCTGCACCTTTCCAGTCTGGGTAGCAAGTTTCACTGATGCACTTTGATCCACCCCTCTCTGAGTATCCTTCTCCCTAGTCCTTAAAGAGTCCTTGTGTGCCAGCCTGGGAGGTAGCAGATCCCTTGAGGACCAGGAAATGTCTCTGAGCTCCTACAAGGCCTGCAAAAGGTTATAAAAACATGACAATACAGTAGTGCCTTGGTACTTGTCATTAATTGGTTCCAAGAGGTGTGACAAATATCAGATACGATGAGTATCAAACAAGTTATTTGGGTTGGAAAGGGTACCAAGTCACAAGGGACTTGGCACTGACAAGTTCTAGCTTGCACATCACGTACCAAACAGAAGAGCACTAGGACAAAATTTTTGTGTCAAAATGTGCCAGCCAGGCATGATAGCGTATACCTATAATGCCACCACTCGGGAGGCTGAGGCAGAAGAATTGCTGCAAGTTCAAGGCCAGCTTGGGCTACATAGTGAGGCCAGCCTGAATTACAGACTGAGACTCTGTCTCAAAAAAAAAACAAAAACAGGGCCGGTGAGATGGCTCAGCGGCGTAAGCGCCTGCCTTGCAAGCGCGAGGGCCCGAGTTCGACTCCCGGAACCCACATACGAAAAAGGGGCCAGTGATATCGCTTAGTGGCATGGGTGCCTGTTGGCGCGTGAGGTCCTGAGGTCGTCCCCCTGGTACCCACAAAAAAAAAAAAAAACAAAAAACAAAAAAAAAAAAAAAACAAGGTTGCCAAATTTGACAAGTTTCAGCCAACCATAGTGGCACATACCAGTAACCTCAACATTGAGGAGGCTGAGGCAGGAGGATTGCCATGAGGTCAAAGCCAGTTTGGTCTACATAGCAAGTTCAAGGCCAGCCTGGAATACATAGCAAGACCCTGTCAAACACCCCTGTAATCCCAGCATTTGGGAGGCAGGAGGATTACTGCAAGTTTAAGGCCAGCCTAGGCTAAATAGTGAGTTCAAGGCCAGTCTGAACTACATAATGAGACTCTGTCTCAAAATAACAACAAACAAACAAACAAACAAAAACGAATGAGAATATTTGCTACTACATATTGAAACAAAACAAAACAAAAAGCACAAACAAATTTGATGAGTTTCAAAGCAGTTGAGTACCAACTGGGAAATAATCCTGGAGAGAAACCATCTAAGACAGCCTATGGCTAAGGCCTAGCCCCAGGAAGGCAGCAGGGTGGCCTATGGGGACAGCCACAGTGTCTAGGTGCAAATCCCAGCACCACTTACTGTAAGACTTTGGGTAAAGCAGTCTCGCTTCCACAACGGGGGTCAGCAATGGTGCCCAGCACATGGTACCAGAATGAAGGTGTCAGCCAATGCACATGAAGCTCTTGGATGCACACCCAGCAAGCACTCTGCATCTCTAGCATCGTTATTTTGACTTGCATGCACCGAGGGCCTGCATTTTTTCTTTTTTTTTTTATTTTTTATCTTTTTTTGTGGGTACTGGGTGTTGACCTCAGGACCTCGTGCGCCAGCAGGCGCCCGTGCTGCTGAGCAATATCACCGGCCCTTTCTTCATATGTGGGTTCTGGGAGTCGAACTCAGGCCCTGAGCCATCTCACCGGCCCTCCGATGTAGATTTGAGGTAAGGACGATGTGACGCTGCAGACTCGGTCACGGAGGCAATGGGCAGGCCAGAAAGAACACACATCTCTGCGACTGGTCCCACTATCAGATCGCACCATCTGTGCTATGAGTTTAATACATCTAAAAACAATTGTATTGGGCCAGTGAGATAGCTCTGCGGCATAAGCACCTGCCTGGCAAGTGCGAGGTCCTGAGTTCAACCCCCGGTACCCACACACACACACAAAAATTGTATTGCTGTTTCTTGTGTGAGTTGAAATCATTATTTTGTTAAAGGTAATAAGTTAAAATATGCCACAGGCTGGGAGTGCTTGCCTAGCATGCATGAGGCCCTGGTTTGATCTTTGGCACCACAAGAAAATAAAATAAAATATGCTGCAATGTTTGTAATCTTTTCTCTGGGAGGCTGAGGCAGAAAGATTGCAAGTTCAAGCCCAGGCTGGGCAACTTAGTGACTCAGGGAGACCCTGTGTCAAAATAAGAAAAAAATAAATAAATAAAAAAGGCTGGGAATGTAGCTTAGTGCAGAGACCCTGGGTTCAATCCCCACTACTGCCAAAAGATAAAAAAATAAAAGGAACCTTTTGGAGCAAGTTGGTCTTGACTCAGAAAAACATGTCTCCAACCCTTTCATTGAATCCTTTCACAAAAAGTGCTGGGAATTAGCTAGGTATGGTGGTACATACTCCCATATTCTGGGAGGCTGAGGCAGGAGGATCGCTACAAGTTCGAGGCCAACCTGGGCTACATAGTGAATTCAAACTATGAACTACAAAGCAGATCCTGTCTCAAAAAAAAAAGACAATTGGCGCGCGAGGTCCTGAGGTCAACCCCCTGGTACCCACAAAAAAAAAAAAAAAAAAAAAAAAAGACAGGATCTCACTAAGTTGCCCAGGCCAGGCTTGATTGTTGGCTTTGTGTTTGTTTGATTGTTTGTCTTTTTTTTTTTTTTTTTTTTTTTTAAGACAGGGTCTCTCTGTGTTGTTCAGACTGGCCTTGAGTTCACTATATAGCTCAGGCTGGCCTCGAACTTGCAGTGATCCTCCTGCCTCAGCCTGCATTGTGCTGGGATTACAGGCCTGCACCACCATGCCTAGCTGGCCCTTGATCTGCTTTTATTCTAATTACTGGTAAGAAATTTTTAACATATATCAAAAAATGGGCAACCGAAATGAATAGACATTTCCAGAAGAAGTACAGATAGTCAATAAATACATGAAAAAATGTTCAACATAATTGGCCACTAGAGATATGCAAATTAAAACAACACTAAGATACTATGTTACTCCAGAAAGAGTGGCTGTCATCAAAAAATCAAATAATAACAAATGTTGGCTAGGCTACAGGAAAAAGGAACCCTGCTACGTTTTTGGTGGGAATGTAAACTAGTACAACCACTATGGAGATCAGTATGTAGATTCCTCAAAAAACTAAAGATAGCCAGATGTGGTAGCACACGCCTGTAATCCTAGCACCCAGAAGGCAGAGACAGGAGGATCCCCATGAGTTCAAGGCCAGACTGGGTTACATAGTGAGTTCAAGGCCAGCCTGAAATACATAGCGAGATCTTGTCTCAAAAAGACAACAACAAAAAAAAGCCCAAAACAAAACAAAAACTAAAGATAGAAATTCCATTTGATCCAACTATTTCCTAAAAGACTTAAAGTCATTATATTACAGTGATACATGCATGCCCATGTTTATAGCAGCAATTCTTAATAGCTAAATCTTGATGGGTGTGGTCATGCACACCTGTCATCCCAGCACCTGGGAGGCTGAGGCAGGAGGATCGCTGTGAGTTGGAGGCTAGCCTGGGCTACATCGTAAGAACCTGTCTCAAAAAGAAAGCTAAGGGCCAGTGAGATGGCTCAGCGGCTTAAGCGCCTGCCCAGCAAGCGTGAGGGCCCGAGTTCGACTCCCGGAACCCACATACGAAAAAGGGGCCGGTGATATCGCTCAGCGGCACGGGCGCCTGCTGGCGCGCAAGGTCCTGAGGTCGACACCCCAGTACCCACAAGAAAAAAAAAAAAAAAAAAAGAAAGCTAAATCTTGGAAACAGCATATATGCTCATCAACAGAAGAATGAATAAAGAAAATGTGGTATTCATACACAACAGTCTACTACTCTACCATAAAAGATAAGCTAGAGGCATTTGTAAGGAAAATGGATGCCCTTCAAGACCATAATGTTAAGTAAAATAAATCAGACACACAAATTTAAATATTGCACAGTTTATCTCATATGAGAAAAACAAAATATAAATAAAGACCAAAATAAAAAATAGATAATAGCAAGTAGGGAGATCTTTTCCAAGTGGGAAAGGGAATAAGAGCAGAAGGAAGGGGGAGGGAAGGAAGGGAAAAGGGATGGGGAAAGCAAGAAAAAGTGAAACTAGAGATTTTACAGGGCTGGTGAGATAGCTCAGCGGCATAAGCGCCTGCCTGGCAAGTGCGAGGTCCTGAGTTTGACCCCTGGTACCCACAAAAAAAAAAAAAGGAGATTTTACAAATAGGAAGGTGAACAAGAGTTGGAGGGAAAAAAGTAGAGTTGGAGCTGGGCATGGTGGTGCACGCCTGTAATCCCAGCACTTGGGAAGCTGAGGCAGAAGGATTGCTGCAAGTTTGAGGCCAGCCTTGGCTACATAGTGAGACCCTGGCTCAATCAATCAATCAATCAATAAACAAATAATAAATAAATAAAGAGTTGAAGGGAGGAGAGAGGGATGGGTAGGGAAGGGGACAAAAAGAATTTTTTTGTTTTTTTAATCACATTTTATTGGTACATTTTAGATATACATATTGATCACATTCATTTAAAAAAAGAATTTAAGGGGCCGGTGAGATGGCTCAGTGGCGTAAGCGCCTGCCTGGCAAGCGCGAGGGCCCAAGTTCGACTCCCAGAACCCACATACGAAAAAAGGGTCAGTGATATCACTCAGCGGTACGGGCGCCTGCCAGCACACGAGGTCCTGAGGTCGACCCCCGGTACCCACCAAAAAACAAGAATTTAAGATGTGTTATGTGTGTGTACAAACTTCCCACAAGAAATGTGATCATTATGTACTGTGAACATGCACTAATAAAATAAATTTTCTTAAGTATAAAAAGCATAAAAGGGCTGGTGAGATAGCTCAGTGGCATAAGCGCCTGCCTGGCAAGCGCGAGGTCCTGAGTTTGACTCCTGGTACCCACATATGAAAAAAGGGCCGGTGATACTGTTCAGCAGCACAGGCGCCTGCTGGCACACGAGGTCCTGAGTTCGACCCCCGATACCCACAAAAAAAAAAGGCATAAAAATAACAAACACCAGGACTTTACACTTCAAGAATTATCAGCTATTACAATTTGCTATATTTGATTTCAATATTGTATGTGTGTGTGTGTTTTTTATGTGGGTACTGGGGGTCGAACTCAGGACCTCGCGTTTGCGGAGCAGGCGCTTGTGCCACTGAGCTATCTCACCGGCCCCTGTGTGTTGTTTTACATATGTCTACGCTGTCTTACCAGAAATGTAAAAACCTTTGAATGAACAATCAGTGAGATTCTCCTTCCCTCCTCCAGCCCCGGCAGGCTCTACTATGAGTGTTCTGTGTTGTTCCAACACTTTCACATGGATCTCTTGTCCCACACTCCCCTAGCATGGCCAAAAACTCAGAGAAATTGTCTACAGTCTACCCTGCTGCATCTCCGCCCAGTCTCTTGTGGCAAGAGATAGGAAATGTCCCATCTATCCATGTGATTGGTCTTTTTTTTTTTTTTTTTTTTTTTGAGATAGGGTCTCTATAGTCCAAGTTGGCCTGGAACTCATGTTGTCCGGGCTGGCCTCAATCTTGCGATTCTCCTGCCTCAGCCTCACAAGTGCTGGGATTATAGGCGTGCACCACGATGCTCTGCTTCCCCTTCTTCTCTTTTTCTTTTCCTGGAGTACTGAAGATAGAAGCCTTTACACTGAGCTATATCCCCAGCCCTTTTTAAATTTCTTTTATTTTGAGACAGGATCTTCATTGCTAAACTGTCCAGGCTTAGCTGGGCGTGGCGATGTACCCCTGTGAACCCAGCACTGGGGAGGCTGAGGCAGGAGGATCACCAAGAGTTCAAGGCCAGCCTGAACTACATAGGGAGACCCTGTCATAAAACAAAACAAAACAAAACCTAAACCCCAGACTTTCCCACTTGCTCAGACCAAAAACCTGAGTTACTCTTGACTCCTTTGTTTCTTTATGTCGGCTATTTGCAAATACTGTCCATTTGATCTTCAGAATCCAAGCATTCCTCCTGCTCACCACCGTCACTCTGATCCAGACCTGTGCTGTTTGTTGTTTACCATTTATTGTTTATTGCCCCAACAACAACCTCTTTACATCCCTTTAAAGCCTTAATCAGATCCTGTCACCCTGCTCAAGTCCCTCCGGGGCCCTCATGGCCTACAGCCCCCACCCAACCCAGCTGCCTCCTCTGGCTCCTCACCTCATGCCCCCTTCCTCATTCTCCCTACTTTTGCCACCCTGGCTTCCTTACCATTTATTCCTTAAACTCTCCACATGTTTGCTTCTATCAGTGCCTTCTGTCTTGCTGTTTCCTCTGCCTGGGATGCAGATATCTCTATGGTTTCCTCCTTCACTTCCTCGAGGTCTTTGCCTAAATCTTCCCTTTTGATGAGGTCCACTGACCAGCACAATATCCCCAGGCCCCACTCTCCCTCTCTTTCATTCTCTGTTATTGTGTATGTGGGTCTTTTTAATTTTGTCTTTTTTTTCCTCTGTGTGCGTGTGTGTGTGGTACCCAGAGCCTCTGCACTGAGCTACATCCCCAGCCCTTTTTATTATATTATATTTTATTTTATTTTCATTTTCTTTTTGAGACCAGATCTCACTGAGTCACTAAATTGCTAAGTTGTTCATGCTGGGTTTGAACATGCCATCCTCCTGCCTCAGCCTCCCCTAGTAGCTGGGACCACAGGGTCGAGGCACCTTGCCTGGCCAAGCAGCACACCATTGGGGCTGGCAGTGCTGGGAATCAAACTCAGGGCCTTATGCTTGTTAGCATAAGCACTGTACCACAGAGCTACATCCCCAGCCCTCATTATTTTCTCTTTTGGTGGAACTGAGGATTATACCTATAGCTATTGCGCTGAGCTACATCCCCAGCGCTTTTAAATTTTTAAGGCTGGGCTCTCAAACTTGCAATCCTCTTGCTTTAGCTTCCCACAATGCTGAGACTACAGGCATGGACCACCATGGCCTCTTTTTTTTCTTTTGATCTGCCGTTTAAAAATTTTTTTTTTCTTTTTATTTTATTGGTACATTTTGGATATACGCAGTGATAACAGTCATCATAGGGAATTTGTACCTGTACATGGTATAATGTGCTTCTTCTTTTTTCCCAGACCCTGTCTGTCTTTTTAAATCTTTCTTTTTGTTTTTTTTTTGTTTGTTTGTTTGTTTTGTTTTTGTTTTATTTTGGTTTTTTGGTTTTTTGTCTCACTATGGAGTTCAGGCTGGCCTT
Organism: Erethizon dorsatum; assembly: GCA_028451465.1. Classification (NCBI taxonomy): domain Eukaryota; kingdom Metazoa; phylum Chordata; class Mammalia; order Rodentia; family Erethizontidae; genus Erethizon; species Erethizon dorsatum. Next base: position 114,720,812 of record CM051827.1, on the reverse strand, counting down.
CAACTCACTATGCAGCCCAGGCTGGCCTCAAAATTGCAGCAACCCCCCTGCCTCACATGTCCTGAGTGCTGGGATTACAGAGCCAAGGACAAAAACCATATGATCATCTCATTAGATGCAGAAAAAGCATTTGACAAAGTCCAACATCCATTCATGATAAAAAAAAAAACCTACAAAAAATTAGAATAAATGGTCCTTATTTCAATCTGATAAAAGCCATCTATGACAAACCAACAGCCAACATCAGATTAAATGGACAAAAGCTGAAAGCTTTCACTCTAAAATCAGAAACAAGACAAAGACGTCCACTATCACCACTCTTATTCAATGTAGTTCTGGAAACATTAGCCAGAGCAATTAGACAAGAGAAAAAAATAAAAGAAATAAGGATAGGAAAGGAAAAAGTTAAATTATCATTATTCACGGATGACATGATACCCTACATAGAGGACTCCAAAAACTTCACCAAAAGACTTCTAGATTTTTTGTTTGTTTGTTTTGTTTTTTGTTTTTTTGTCTGAGACAGGATTTCACTATGCAGTTCAATATGGCCTTGAACTAACTTTGTAGCCCAGGCTGGCCTCAAACTCGCAGCGACCCTCCTGCCTCAGCCTCCCAAGGGCTGGGATTACAGGTGTGCACCACCACGCCTCGCTCCAAGACTTCTAGATTTAATAAGCAAATTTGTTAAGTTTACCGTGGCTTTCCTCACCATAGTCCGTCCACCCTGTTTCCTCCATGGTATACTTTTATCGTGCTTTTTCCTCCTTTACTCGGCCCAAGCTTGCTCTGCAGATCCAGTTTCTCCCCCACTCTTCACTTTTACTTTTTCAAATAAACTTTGTCATTGCCTTTTAAAAAACAAAAATTTGGGCCGGTGAGATAGCTCAGTGGTATAAGTGCCTGCCCGGCAAGTGTGAGATCCTGAGTTCGACTCCCGGTACCCACATATGAAAAAAGGGCCTGTGATATCACTCAGCGGCACGGGCGCCCACTGGCACACGAGGTCCTGAGTTCGACCCCTGGTACCCACAAAAAAAAAATAAAATAAAAAAAATAAATAATAAAAAACAAAAATTTCTAAAAATATATAAAAATAGGTGTGGGGATATAGCTCAGTGCTGAGGCCTTGAATTCAATCTGCAATACTGAAAAAAAATGAAAAAAGAAAAAAAAAAGGCCTGAGACTCAAGGTAGAAGCTTGCCTGCCATGTGTGAAGCCCTGAGTTCTATCCCCAGCATCACTAAAAAATAAAAATAATAATATACAAACAAAAATAGGGTGTAGTTCAATAATAGAGTGTTTACCTGCAATGCATGAGACCCTAGGCTTGATCCCTAGCACAGAGAAAAAAAAAAAAATAGAGATCTTTGCCTTCTGCTCTAGGGGTTTTTACTCTCTGCCCCACCCTGGGCAATGCTGTGGGGTAAAAATCTGAGCTGTAGGGGCCGGTGAGATGGCTCAGCGGCTTAAGCGCCTGCCCGGCAAGCGCGAGGGCCCGAGTTCGACTCCCGGATCCCACATACGAAAAAGGGGCCGGTGATATCGCTCAGTGGCACGGGTGCCTGCTGTCGCGCGAGGTCCTGAGGTCGACCCCCCGGTACCCACAAAAAAAAAAAATCTGAGCCGTAAACTCAGGCGTTTCTTTTGTGAAGTGTGAGGAGGAAGCCAGGAAGATCTGACCTGCCTGTCAGAACCTCTGCTCTAGAAGCTGGGTCTTAGGAAAGCACCGGTGGAGCCAGGAGTGATGGTGCATGCTGTGATCCCAGCTCTTGGGCAGCGGAGGCAGGAGAGTCATGAGTTTGAGGCCAGCCTAGGCTATATACCGTAATGAGTTGAAGGCCAGTTTGAACTACATAGTGAGACGCTGTCTCAAGGGAAAGAAAAGACAAAGTGAACATCTAGGCAAGGACAACTATTCACTGGTGGTCCAGCATTTTCCTAGCCAGACGGAGTCCCCGAATCATTATATCCTTATCACAGAAGAGTCCATCTGAAACTGTCAGCTTGAACCGAGGCCCTCAGGACTAGGACAGGCTGAGCTGGCACTCATTTCTCTCCTGTGGACTTGGCTGAATCTGACCTCTCCCTGGACCCAAATAACTTGATCACATGGCACATCACACGGAGCTGTGGGCTTGGCCCTGGGTACAGAATAAACCTGTTTGCTTCTTTTTCAGTACCAGAAACTGAACCTCGGGCCTCACAGTGCTAGGTAAGCGCTCTAACAAGGAGCTGCACCCCCTTACAACCTGTTTACCTTGTTTAAAAATGATAAAATAAAACAGCCTTAACCAAAGTGCTACTTCCAGCAGGTCTAGCTGTGTAGCCTGCAGGTCTCCAAAACCCCTAAAGGCATGGAGAAGATCTTTCTCATAGGCTGTAGCTCTTCCTTGTCCCTTCATCCACTTGGCCAAAGGGCAAGTCTTTCAGCAAAAAGCTTAAACTTTGAAAGCTTCTTAAGGCCCCAAAGGACTGCCTATTCCTTCTCACCTCCATCCCCTGCCTAACAGCTCTGAGGGCCAGTACAGCCCTCTTCTCCAAGCAGCACACAGTGACATCCTTCTTCTCATGGGTCTATAGCTTTTTGCCACTTAGCACCTTCAAACCCCCATGTCCAGCCTCCCCTTGCATGCCTGCAGCCTTTGAGAGTAGGGCTACTCTTCAGACATCCCACAATTACTGTGCTATGGGAAGAGCAGACCTACTCTATGGCAGGCCTAATTCTCACTAATCCCTATTTTCCAGAAGCATAAAGAGACTTTAAAGGCTCAGCAATGTTAACACATCCAAGGTCACACAGCCAGAAAGTGGCACAGCCACCACCCAAGCCCATTTCTGTCTGATTCTCTTCCCTCTCTACCACCTGTGAATCTTTAAGAAGGTTGCTGTCAACTTGCTTCCAACCTAGGAAAAGAGAGAAGTTGGCAAACTGCCCAAGGACAAGATGAACTGGGGAGCGGGGTGAGGTGTTCGGAGTCTACTTTCAGCTGTAGGGGACCAGGCTGGCTTTATAGATGGCAGGGAGCTGGTTTTCTGGTTGGGTAGGATTCTGATCCAAGAGGTAGCAGAAAGAACACTCCAGATGGAGGGTACCCCATGAGCAAAGGCTCCCAGTGAAGAGCCCAGGGGCTTGTTTGGGAATTAAGAGCAGTTGGGTAGAAGCAAAGTGCAAGCACAGGCAAAGAGGAAAAAAAAAAAAAAAAAAAAAGCTGGAGACACAGAATTATAAATTCTCAAAGCCAAATTCCACCTTAAAGATCATCTAATCAAGCCAGGCATGGTGGCGCACACTTGTAATCCCAGCACTCTGGGAGGCTGAGGAAGGAGCATCACAATGTAAAGGAAATTTTAAAACTTAAATTCTGCCACTATATTCAAGGATGGGAAAGGCAGGCACAGCCTGTTCCCATAATTAGAGAGTGGCAAAACTCAGCTAGCCTTGGCATTCCCACACCAACTGCAGTGTGTAAGATAAGTGTAACTGAGACACAAAGTGCATCTTGTTGTGTTAACCTGTTCCAAGGTTTCAAGGAGTTATCACTCTGAGACAGCTCGGCTCAGTCTAAGACAGTGATTGATTGTTCTTGCTCACCCTAGCCCTGACCTCCCTGCTATAGGATAGAAAGCCCCCAATTAACTTGCCTGAAATAAGTCTGCCTAACAATTTAACTACTTCCGGCTGTAGGGGACCAGGCTGGCTTTATAGATGGCAGGGAGCTGGTTTTCTGGTTGGGTAGGATTTTGACCCAAGAGGTAGCATGAAGAATACTCCGGATGGAGGGTACCCCATGAGCAAAGGCTCCTGGTCAAGAGCCCAGGGGCTTGTTTGGGGATTAAGAGCAGTTGGGTAGAAGCAACGTACGACAAGACTCCTGCTAACAACCTGTATAAGTGATTGTTTAACCCCAAGACATGGCTGGTGATCTGGAACTCAGTTTCCCCCAGCGTACCAGCATAAATATAGCTGTTTGCCTTCCAAGCGCCTCCAGTTCTGCGTGTCTTCTATCTGGCTCTGTCCCATTTTCCTCAACAACAAGAGCACAGCCTGGGCAAATTATGGAGACCTTGACTCAAAAGATGAAAAGAGCTGGGGATATAGCTTAGTGCAAGGCCCTGGGTTCAGTCTCCAGTACCACAAAAACAAAACAATAATCACCTGATCTGGGCTGGAGATGTAGCTCAGGGATAGAGCATGTGTTTAGCATGTGGGAGGGCCTGAGTTCCATCTTCTGCACCACAAAATAGTTAATTAAAATTAAAATAAGACAGGCATGATGGTGCACAGGTGGTGTGTACATGTAATCTCAGAATTCTGGGAGATTAGCAAATTCAAACCCAGTTTGGGCAATTTAGCGATTTAGTGAGACCCTGTCTCAAAATTAAACCTCTCCTCATTAAAAAAAGAAAAATTCACCTGCGTGATAGAATACTGCTGATTTGGTTTCTTTCTTTTTTTTTTTTTTTTTTTTGTGGGTACCAGGGGAACGACCTCAGGACCTCGCGCGCCAACAGGCACCCGTGCCACTGAGCGATATCACCGGCCCCTTTTTCGTATGTGGGTTCCGGGAGTTGAACTCGGGCCCTCGTGCTTGCAAGGCAGGCGCTTACGCCGCTGAGCCATCTCACCGGCCCTGATTTGGTTTCTTGATTTTAAACTTTTCTGCATCTTCTGACTCATTTACCATGAACATGGCTTAACATGTAATCAGGATAGGATAAATACTAGGTACTATGGGTACTCTTATGAGGGGTACCCAATCCTGGCTTTGTAGGTCAGGGAGAGGTTTCAGGAGGAAGATATTTAAAAATCAGCATAATTAATCCTAAAAGTGGAATTAGTTGTGTTCATTTTATAATTATTCTTTTAGCTGTACTTATATGTTTCATGTACTTTTCTCTATGTCTATTTCACAATTTAAAAACACAGGTCCACTTGTCAGTGGCAATGAACCATGCAGAGGTTGCCTTCTAAATACCATTTTTCTCCAATAAAAGGAAGCAAGAATCTTTAGAAGAATGAATCATTCCAGGGCTTGGGCAGGGAAAATGACAAGGAAAGTCCAGAGCATTTTGTAGAGCCAGAAAGGAAATGCTCAAAAAACAAAAAATGGGGGATGTCACAGACAGGAGTCAACATGGAAGAGCTCCCTATCACCAAATCTAGGATGATGTGAGTCACAAAATAAGTAACAGTATTGAAATTTAACCTAAAATATATAAAAAAAAAAAAGGGTGAATCCATATTGACATAACTGAATGACTAAATAAATAATGGGGAAAAGAGACAAATCTTAAAATAATTCAAAGTAAGTTATGTCTGCTCCTCCCTAAAAGAGGCAGGAGCTTTGCAAGTTTGAGCCCAGCCTGGGAAATTTAGCAATTTAGTAAGACCCTGTTTCAAAATAAAAATAAAAATAAAAGTAATTAAAAGGGCTGAGGACATAGCTCAGTGCAAAGGCACAGCATTCAATCCTCAGTACCGCAAAAAAAGATAGAGGCTTTGTGTATCTAAGCAGAGACCTCTGCCAAGGACAAAATTAAAACTTAATTTAAAGCCTAATTGACTTTATTTTCAATTCTAAAATCAGGCAACAATTCATTCCACAAAATATTCTGATGGATTGAGCCCTAGAGGTTGATTTTAAAATATAACAGGGTGATGGCTGGGCATGGAGGCCCATGCCTGTAATTCCAGTGAGATGGGAGACTAGGGTGTGGCAAACTGCCTGGGGAAGTAGGCGTGACCTGTTAATTACAAAATCCCAGGACACATGCGCAGAACAGTTCCCAAAGCCCTGCATGTGGACTTCTCCTGAGAATTCAAGCAGGTTTTCAATAGGATGGCCTAGACCTGATGTCAGCCTGAGGCGTGGGATCCCAGCACCCCGTCTCAGGACCTGTACGTAGAAGTTCTCGAGGGTTTTCTCCAGGTTTGGACAGTATAAAGGACACACCAATTCCATGAAGAGCCTGCTATCATAACTTCCCACCATAGCCCATGCTGCATTTCCTAGACAAAATGTGTACTTTTATTTTTGCTTTTACCCTCTTTCTCTTTATTCAGCCCAACTTGCTCTGCAGAGCCAGTTTCTCCCCTGCTCTTCACTTTTACTTTCTCAAATAAACTTTGTCACTGTCTTTTCACTTGTTTGGTCCAATTCTTTGTTCCAGACCAGAAGAACCTGGAATCTTAACTCCAGAGGGAGAGGCGAGCAACTCAGAACGCAATAACATTTAGAAGCAGGTTACTGGATAACACCAGAACTTGGGAGGCTGAGGCAGGAGATCACCTCAAGTTCGAGGCCAGCCTGGGATACATAGTGAGTTTAGGACCAGCTTAAACTACATAGCAAGACTCCGTCTCAAAAAAAGAAAAAAAAAGGGCCGGTGAAATAGTGTAGTGGCATGGGAGCCTGCTGGCGCACGAGGTCCTGAGTTCAACCTCCAGTACCCACCAAAAAAAAAAAAAAAAAAAAAAGAGCAGGGCTGAAAAAAGTAGAAACAAAAAGTAGACTGGTCATTTCAGTTTGTGTGTGTGTGTGTGTGTGTGTGTGTGTGTGTGTGTGTGTGTTTTACTGGGAATTGAACCTAAGGCCTCCACACTGAGCTACATCTGCAGCCCTTTTAATTTTTTAAGTCAAAGTGAGCTGGGCTTGGACTTGTGACCCTCCTGCCTCAGCCTCCCAAAGTGCTGTGATTATGGGTGTGTGCCATAATCTCTGGCTTTGGGTTACTTTATACAAAAAAAAAAAAAAAATTCCTTACAGGATTAAAGGCAGCAGGAATTTAACTATCATGTAGACTGAAATGACACCGTTTGGGGAATGTCTCATTTCTCCTAGTTTCCTGGAAGGTCAGACAACAACTTCAGTTTGGTTTGGTTTTTAGTATGAATGATTCCAAAGATTTTTTTTTTTTTAATGGTCTTGGAGATTTAACTTAGGGCTTTGAGCATGCTAGGCAGGGGGTTTACCCCTGAGCTACTTTCCCAATCCTGGATCTAAATAGTTTTTGGGTGTTCTTTTTTTGGGGGGGACTTTTTTTTTCTTTTGTCTTTTGGAGATAGGGTCTCACTATGCAGTTCAGGGTGGCCTTGAACTCACTTTGTAGCCCAGGCTGGCCTCAAACTCTCGGAGATCCTCCTGCCCCAGGCTTCCAAGTGCTGGGATTACAGGCATGCCCTACCATGCCTGTTTGTCTTGCTTTTATTTTTGGTTTTTGTTTTGGTTTTTTGAGACAAGATCTCATGTAGTTCAGGCTAGCCTTGTGCTCACTATGTAGCCCAGGCTGACCTCAAATTTGCAGCAATCCTCCTGCCTCAGCTTCCCAAGTGCTGGGATTACGGGCATGAGCCAGGCTGGACCTAAGTAGTTTTTACTTCACACCTCTGATGAGGCTGTATTGCCAGAAGTTTGGGGAAGGTGTGGGGTATATAGAAGGCTCTTGGGTCCTTGGGACTTCATAGGGGGTGGAGTTTGAAGGCTATTCAGCAAGGACGTGGCCTAATTACTTAGTGACTCAGTCAGAGTCACACAGTTCAACTTCCTGTCCCTCCCCTACCCAATACCAATGCTCCTGCCTGCCTGTGCTGTTCCTCCTTTGTCTCCAAAGATCTAGCTCTGGCATGAGTAAAGCACAGAGATAGTCACCTCCATCTGTACCTGGTTCAGCTGTTTTGGAGGTTCAACATTTAGGATCTCAAGAGTAAGGGGTGGTTCCACATTTCAACCCACCCTGCACAGAGACCCCTGCTCAAGGAGTTACAGGACGGGGTCCTATATAAAACTCCAACCAGTCTTACTCATAGTCACTTCCACCATATCCCCCTGCACACTTCCTCCTACAACGAATCCAGTCCTTTGGGGAAAGAGGGGGCTGGAGCAGAAAGAAAGGGGGCTTCAAGACTGAGCCAGGGTATCATGCCACCGAGAGAATCAGTGTCACCTATGCTTCAGTGGGCCTGCTTGGAACTCCAAATACATCCAGGTCAGATGCCGGGGTTGGGAGGAAGAAAAAGGAGGCGAAGTAGGTATCAGCATCACTTTATTTATTTATTTTTTCAGTACTAGGCATTTAATTCAGGATCTTGTGCATACTAGGCAAGCACTCCGCCAGAGTTTGGTTTTTGTTTTTGTTTTTTTTGAGACAGAGTCTTGCTATGTAGTTCATGCTGGCCTCGAACTCATAGTGACCCTCCTGCCTCAGCCTCCCAGTGCTGGGATTACAGCTGTGCGTCACCACATCCAGCTATACCACTGAATTTTTTAAAATTTTACTTTGAGACAGAGAGGAGACCATCTCCTGGGGTGAAACTGGACAACTATGGGTTAACTGTGCAACAGAGCTGCCTGGGGAACTTGATGTAGCTGAGCTCCCTGAGGAGATTTATGGTTTTGACTCCAACCATGTACAGGTTCAGCTGTCTGAATCCCTGTCTGAAATCCCTGCCCCCTTGATCACTGTTCATTTCCTTTCAATCATTGCTTTTGCTTTTGTAGCTTTGCTTTGTGCTGATTTCCAATGAAAAGTTGCCCCATAGGATAGATACAATATAAAAGTGGAAACAGGGCTTCGTTCTCCGCTCTCAGGTGGACACTAGTGCCCTGAGGGACACCGGCAAAAAACTGCTCTTTGGCCTGTTACTCCGCGTCTCGTTGGTTCTGTCGGAGATACCGTGCAGTCTCCTGCTTCAACAAGGTCTCACTAAATTGCCCAGGCTGGGCTCTAGCTTGGATCTTCCTGCCTCAGCCTCATGGATTACATGCATGTGTCGCCACCTTAGTCTTAACTTTTGACTAGATTCACTAGAAGTGGAAGCCCAACGAGTGAGGTGGCGCACACCTATAATCCCAGCACTCTTGAGGTTGAGGCAGGAGGATCATCACTGAGAGTTCTAGATCACCCTGGGCTACATAGCAAGACTGTCTCAAAAAAAGAAAATAAATAAAAAGAAAAAAGAAAAGTGTCCTCAGAGAGGACAGTCTGTGGTTCTTGGTGAGCCGTTCCTTGGCCTCCCTCATTCTCTTGGGCAAAAGTTTAAGTTTAGCATATTCTGCAGCTTCTTCCTTTTTTTTTTTTTTTTTTTTATGTGGGTACCCAGAGTCGAACTCAGGACCTCATGCTTGCCAGCAGGCACTTGTGCCACTGAGTGATATCACTGGCCCTTTTTTCCTTTATGTGTGTACCAGGAGTTGAACTCAGGACCTCGCGCTTGCCAGGCAGGCGCTTATGCCACTGAACTATCTGATCAGCCCTTTTTTTTTTTAAATGGTCTTGCTATATAGTTCAGGCTGGCCTGAACTCACTATGTAGCCCAGGCTGGCCTCAAACTTGAGGAGATCCTCCTGCCTCTGCTTCCTGAGTGCTGAGATTATAGGCACACACCACCACACCAGGCCCTTATTTGTCTTAGCTCACTATTTCTTGAGAGGAGTAAGCTGGTGTTTGTGTTGCAGGAAAACAAAATAAAAAGATGCTGGATCTTGGGTACTTTGCTTCTGGGTTTCCCACCTTTTTTGCTTAAGGGCTTTCTCACAACATATTGGTGCATATTGTATACTTTAGAAATACTGAAAAGTATGTATTTGCTCACTTTTTGGAGCCCCAGGCAAACTAGGCACAGAAGTTTCAAGTCCGTATCTTAGTCATTTAACCACTGTTGGCACAAAATAACCAACCCCCCCAATTTAAAGGAGGAGAGGTTTATAAACTCACAGTTTCAAGTGGGTTCAGTCAAAGTCAGCTTGCTCCAAGGCGGAAGCAGCATGATGAAGGGCCTGGGCAGGACAGCAGCCAGGATGCACAAAGAGAAGAAGGAGGGGAGACACTGGTCCAGGTCGCACCCTCAGTGACCCATCTCCAACCAGGCCCCACCCCCTAACAGCAAGTCAGCTACAGAACTCATCAGTAGTTTTTTTTTTTTTTTTTTTTAATGTGGGTACCGGGAGTCAAACTCAGGACCTCGCACTCGCCAGGCAGGCGCTTATGCCACTGAGCCATCTCACCGACCCCCATCAGTAGTTGAATCCACTATAGAGTATAGCGCCTCCATGATCCAGTTACCTTTGAACACATGAAACTTCAGGGGGACATTTTAGATCTAAACCATAACAGTCCAGGAATAGCCTCTGCTTTTTTACAGTAACCACATTGAGAATGCTCAGATTGGTAACAGCACTGCAACCTCGAGCAGATTTTTGCTTCTGTCTCCAGTTCTTGGCCCTTGTTCAGTAGTGGTGGACTGGCCATGGTCACGACCTCCTTCTTCATGGGGAAACTTTGTGGTTCCTGCCATGGATTTGGACAATGCAACTCTTACGTTCTTCTGCTATGGCAAGCAGAAACACTGAAATGACACCCAGGATTTGGAGGCAGATTTATTTAACACTGGACAGGCACTAACAGGGAATCAATTGTCCCTCAAAATGTCAGGCCCTGATCTCTGGTGGTCTAGGACTTATATGAGATAAACAAGTAGGAAGTACAGAGGCAGAGTAGCTTGTCAATTGGGGATTGGTTCTTACAATATGCATCATAGTGACCAGCTGTGCATCACAGTGACCAGCCGTTTCTAGGAGATAGAAGCAACCAGAACTGCAACAGGAACTGTTACCTGGGCAACTAAGAAACTGAAGTATACTGGCTGGGGGGTCATCTTCTGCTACATTTCCCCTCTCTTTTAGTTTCACCAGCAAAGATTTGCTGGGCATGTTACCTGTGATATGAGACAAGGCCCAACTAGAAGCAATAACATAGGGGCTGTCAGTGGTCCTAGGATAGGCCCTAGCCAAGGTCTCCAAGATTGTCTTATTATAGAGTTTTTCCCTAAGTTGCTTTTAGGAAGAGACATAATTTAGGCCTGTCTGTTCTGTAACATTACTCTGGCAAGGTAGTGAGGGAGTTAATCTGATCTAGGAGAGTGTCCAATGTGCCTTGGATGCTCATCAAATCTTGGCCAAATGTTTGACTGATTGTTCTATTTTCTTGGGGCAACCATCTATAGACCAGTTTTTTAAGGCAAAAACCACAGCTAGCAGAGGGACAGGGAAGCAAAGACTGGGGTAAGCAGCCTGAAAAGGCACAAAAATCAAGGGGAATAAGTACGGAGCAATCCTATGAACGGTGTCCTCAGGCTTCAACCATGTGTGGACTGGTCAGCATCTGGAGTGACCAGAGAAGGGCTTTGAGTGCATTGTCTCTTCAGAGTGAGCCCTGGAGTTGTCCAGGTAAATTTTTTAGCAACCATCTGGATGGGCTCTTCTAACTCTGGAATGACTCTAAATGACTCTAAAGCTGGATTTCTGGAAATTGTAGAGGTACTTAATATACACTTGGGTTATATGTATGTGCAGGAGTGTCTACATGTATAGCTGGTCTTTTAGCTAAACTTTTGTGGAGCTAGTTACAAGCTGTTTCTGTAGGGTTATGTTTTATTTTCTCAACTTTTTTAGAGCTTGTGGTCTATATGCTGTATGTAGTTTTTATTTAGTTTTCTTTGTTACAAATGCAGTCCTGTTTTCGCTGCCTGCTGTCAAGGGTAGGCCATATAGGGATGATTTTTCACAGCGGGACCCTACAAACTTTTATTGTCCTCTCAGCTCGGGTAGAGAATGCCTTGGGCCAGCCTGAGTAGGTGTATATAAGAACCAACAGATATCTGTTAGCCCTTATAAGGCTTTACTTTAGTGAAATCTATCTGTATGTTGGGTGGAGGTCTGGGTTGGTGACACAGACATGGAAGCCAGAGCTGGCTGCAGGGGTACAGGTGCCAGCACTGTGGCTTGAGCTTACAGAACATACAGTGGGGGCAGGTCTGGCTCTGATTAAGATGGATCTTCTGGGAGTACCAGGTAAAGTTTTTCTGGCTGGGGTTGATGTTTCAGTCAATTGGATCCCTGGAGGGGGCTTAGGATTGCAGGTTTGGTGTCATTGGTGGCAGGTTTCCAAACAGCAGTGGGAAGCAGTAGCAGGAGAGCTCTGGCCAAAATAACTTTGTCCATAAACAGGGTGTACTCAGCATTTGTCAGAGGGTCCATTTTTAGGTCATGGTCTTGTGGGCCCAGCTTGGTGGGCAGACAAGTGGCAGGACTGAGTGGTCCACAGTTATTCAGGAGGTCCAGTACAGCATGTGGCACCTGGACGGTTAGGTCTCAGCCTAAGGTGAGTTTGTCAGCTTTCTTGATCAGAAGGACAGTGGCTATTAGAGTGAGGAGGCAAAGGGGGAGGGAGCCCTTGTTGACTGGATCCAAGTATTTGCTCAGGTAGGCCACTGGGTGCTCCCAGGGGCTGACAGTCTGAGTAAGCATCATTATTATTATTATTATTTTTTTTTTTTTTGTGGGTACCGGGGGGACGACCTCAGGACCTCATGCGCCAACAGGCACCCATGCCGCTGAGCGATATCACCGGCCCCTTTTTCGTATGTGGGTTCCGGGAGTCGAACTCGGGCCTTCACGCTTGCAAGGCAGGCGCTTACGCCGCTGAGCCATCTCACCGGCCCAGCATCATTATTTTTGTGAACTCAAGGATTCAGATTCTATAGAAGCCAGCAGCTCCAAGAAATTTTTGGAGTTTCTTTCTTATAACCAATTTCTGCCAGATATGGTAGCAGAGCTTCTGTGTCTTTCCAGCAGCCAGCTTGGGTGTCATTAATCAGAAGTGCAGTGAGGGGCCGGTGAGATAGCTCAGTGGCATAAGTGCCTGCCTGGCAAGCACGAGGTCCTGAGTTCGACTGTTGGTACCCACACACAAAAAAAGGGCCGGTGATATCGCTCAGCGGCATGGGCGCCTGCTGGCGTGCGAGGTCCTGAGTTCGACCCCCAGTACCCACAGAAAAAAGAAAAAAGAAAAAAAAAGTGATATTTTGCAGTGATATTTTGTGCTGAGAAACTAGTGAGGTCAGCTGTGAGGGCTTCTCCAAAGAGGGTAAACAAGTATTTGAACCTCTTGGAGATTGAGTCCAGCTCAGTTGACTTTTGAGTCCAGAACTGAGGTCTTTCCATTTAAAGTCGAACAGGAGCTGGCTGACAGGAGCTGATTGAAGGCAGAAGAAGGCATTTTTTAGGTCCAGGCAGGTGTACTAGCAGGCTGTGGGTGGTAGAACACTGAGGCAATGTATATGGAGGGCAATCACGGCAGCATTGGCAGCTTAGAGACCTTCAACTGGTTTTACAGGTAGGAGAGGTATATTTTAGCAGTTTGACAGTCTATAGACATTTTACCTTTTTGAAGCTGCATATTTTCTTTCTTGGAGGACCACGTCAGAGCTGGAAGGGACAGAGAAACAGGCTGTTCTGGAGCCAAAACTGTGGCTAGGACCTCCCTGAAAATAGTGGGAGAGTTTCCAAACCCTTGTGGCAATTGAATAACAGTCCAAAAAGTGTGTATGAGTTGGGAACCACAGAATGCAAGATGATGGCTGTGTTGTTGATGGCACGGAGATCTTGCCCAAGGTGATTAACAGTGTATTAGGCTGACATGTGGCTGGACGCCTGTTTGTGCATCCTGTGACATCTGACAGCAATGGGGGTTGTGGTGAGTTGGCATGGTTGATGGCCAAGCCCATAGGCGAGTCTTTAGTCTATACCTCTGGGAAGAGAGTTTTCAGAACTACGGGATTATGGTTATCTGTCTCAGGCTGATGCAGGTGTCATCTTCCTCTTGGGGAACAGTCAAAGTTGAAAGTGCAGGGTTAAACGAGAGGGAGGCCGACTGGCTTGGTGCAAAGGAGACAGTCGCTTCTAACTTGAAGAGGAGGTCTCTTCCCAGAAGTGGTATGGGGACTGTCTTAAACAAGAACTCATGTTTGGTGAGATGTCCTCCTAGGCTGCAAGTTTGTGCCTGGCAGAAGGGGCGAGAGGCAAGAGTCCCAGTTGCCCTGGTGATGGTAACTTTTTTTTTTTTTAAAGAGAAGAAAAAACAAAACAAATCAAAAGAAGAACAAATTTTCAAACCAACATAATAGGAGGGTAACAATGGTTAATACATTACGTATTACTATCTTTAAGTTAGTTATTCAGGACACCAGACATTAGCATTCAATTGTCCAAACATTATTGGCACAAACCTTACTCTTCAATGAACTAAGTAAAAATGGTAGTGTATCTATCTTAACCATCTTATATATATATATATATACAATTTTTTTTCCCTTTCCCTTCTTTCTTTTCCCTATTCCAGTCTCTCTTTCCTTTTGACCAGTTTCTTTTTGATTCACCATGTCTATTGTACATTTTGGATCTTATTTACTCTTTCAGTTTCTCATACTAGAGAGATAATACGATGCTTACACATGTGCTTCTGGTTTATTTCACTTATGAGTATTTTCTCGAGTTGCATCCATTTACCTATAAAAGTCTCCAGTTTATCCTTCTTTATGGCTGAATAGTACTCCATTGTATAAAAATACCACATCTTTCTTATCCATTCCTCAGTTGATGGGCATTTGGGTTGTTTCCAAGATCTGGCTATTACAAATTGTGCTGCTATAAACATGGGTGCACATATATCGCTGTGGTACGATGTTTTTAATTCTTCTGGGAAGATGCCCAGAAGGGGAATAGCTGGGTCAAATGGGACCTCCAACCCTAGTTTTCTGAGGAATCTCCACACTGACTTCCACAGTGGCTGTACCAGTCGACACTCCCACCAACAGTGAAGAAGGGTTCCTTTTTCCCCACAGCCCCTCCAGCATTTGTTATTAGTTGATTTCTTAATAGTAGCCATTCTTTCTGGGGTGAGATGGTATCTCAGTGTTGTTTTAATTTGCATCTCTCAAATGACTAGTGATGTTGCACATTTTTTTGTATATTTATTTGCCATTAGTATTTCTTCATCTGAGAAATGTGTATTCATCTCAGATGCCCATTTTTGGAGTGGGTCTTTAAATTTGGGAGGTCTGATTTTTTTGAGTTCTTTATATGTTCTCGATAGTAATCCTTTGTCTGAGGAACAGCTGGCAAACATTTTTTCCCACATTGTGGGTTGTCTCTTCACTCTGTTGGTGGTTTCTCTTGCTGTGCAAAAGCTTTTTAATAAGATGAGATCCCAGTTATTGATTCTTTGGGATAGTTCCCGTGCGGTTGAGTTTTTATTCATAAAGTCTTTGCCTACACCAATGTCTCCAAGGGTTTTACCTATCCTACCTTCCAGCAGATTTAATGTTTCTGTTTTAATATTTAGATCTCTGATCCATTTTGAATTTAGTTTAGTGCATGGTGAAAGATATGGATCTAGTTTTAATCTTCGGCATGTGTAGAGCCAGTTTTTCCGGTGATGGTAACTTTTTGACAGAGGGCACTTTTGAAGGCAGAGAGTTCAGGAAAGTCTCAGGTTTACCCCCAGCTTTTGCAATAACCATGGGCTCTTGGTGGCCCAGTTTGATAGAACTCGGTCTGTCCTATCCATCCAGGCCTGACAGGGCAAGGAGAGGTTCAGGTTGAGGTGGGCCTGGATAGTCATGTTTCTCTGTGTCTCACAGATGGAGGGGGCATTTATTTTTGTGTTCATAGTCCTTATAACTTATAGCCAGAGAGTACGGTCACCTGTCAGACTGGATTTTCTTATGGACATCAGGTGCTTTTCTTTTATCAGATTTCTGGGTAACAGTGGTTGATGGGCTTTTTGCCCCCCTTTTTGATGTCTTTGAGAAGCACTTGACTGGGTTGTTTCTAGGCAGGGCGACCTTTGGAAAGGCCATGGCAACTCATTCGTCAGGGCTGACAGACCAATTTTTCCTCAGTCAAAATGTGGAACTCAGAAGGAATTGCTGACAGTCATCTCGGGTGGGCATTAGATGACACCATCTGACCAGGATAGGTGTGAAGCAGAAGGTTCGGGGTTAGGGCCTCTATGGCCGAATGCAGGCAATGGCTAGCTGGAACCAGTTCAACTGGCTAGAAGTAGAAGAGTCAGGAGCAGGGAGTGAAGCTATAGGTGTTGGCAGCAACTGTGGCAGCCAACAAGGGTGACAAGGTGGAATTCTCAGGAAGAATAGGCCTCTTTTTTCCTTTTTTTTTTTTTTTTTTCTTTGAGACACAGGGAGCGGTTTTGGTTTCATTTTTAACTCTGTAAAAGCCCTTTTTCCTTCTGTCAGGGACTGTGGGTTTTGACTAATTAGTTCCCATCTCTGACTTCCTACATGTGTGTTGTGTACCCTTGAACAATGGCGCAACAGGCAAAGGGTGGGTGCCCCCAGAGAAAGAGACCATTCAGATGCCCACCTGGCTGCACCCCTCCCAGGGACTTAGGCACAACTTAGCTAAGGAGGGTGCAAGGCCTCTGTTGTGCCATATGTCGATCACAACGGAACCATAGGTGAGGGCCCAAGCAGCCACCATGACCAGTGCTTCCCAGTCTTGGTGCACAGATGGAGCAGGCTATTGCTTACCCTGTCCATTCCACTCACTCACACATTCATTTAGCAGGCACTCAGAAGTTAAACATTCCAACTCCCTTCTTTTGAGGGTGGTCCTGACTAGTGAGATTTGATCAGACTCCCCTTCTGCTCAAGCTGAGCAGGACTGACAGATAGACTAACCGGGGTGCCCCTGAGGGGCTTACCGCAATCAGGCAGGTAGGCAGACAGACAGACAGACAGACTGCGTCCCCCTCCCTTTGGGGTCCAATGTAAGCCACTTAAGCAGGGAGCCAGAAGTCCTCCAGACCTCTGAGGGGACTCAAGAAATCTTGAGGGCATGCTTTCCATGTGGACCTGGAGAGGTCCCTGCTCCATCTGTGAGGGCTGCGACCTGTGTCCAAAGAGGTCAACACAGTCAGTCTTCCCGGCCGACACACCAGATGCAACAGCAAACAGAAACACCAAAATGACACCCAGGATTTGGAGGCAGATTTATTTAACATCAGACAGGCACTAACAGGGAATCAATTGTCCCTCAAAATGTCAAGCCCTGATCTCTGGTGGTCTAGGGCTTATATGGGATAAGCAAGCGGGAAGTACAGAGGCAGAATGGCTTGTCAGTTGGGGATTGGTTCTTTTTTTATTTTTTTTGTGGGTACCGGGGGGTCGACCTCAGGACCTCGCACGCCAGCAGGCTCCCGTGCCGCTGAGCGATATCACCGGCCCCTTTTTCGTATGTGGGTTCCGGGAGTCGAACTCGGGCCCTCGCGCTTGCCGGGCAGGAGCTTAAGCCGCTGAGCCATCTCACCGCCCTGGGGATTGGTTCTTACAATATGCATCGTAGTGACCAGCTATGCATCACAGTGACCAGCCCTTTCTAAGAAACAAAAGTAACAGGAACTGTAACCGGAACTATTTATTACCTGGGCAACTAACAAACTGAAGTATACTGGTTGGTGGTGGGTGGGTTTTCTGCTACACTTCAACCAGAGTGCCATCAGCAACTGTTGTGGCCCATGCCTCTCAAAAAAAGTATAAGGTCTGTGCTCATCACTAACTTCAATAAGTTTCTGAGCTGGGTGTGGTGTTGCACGCCTGCAATCCCAGCACTTGGGAGGCTGAGGCAGGAGTATCACCACTAGTTTGAGGCCAGCCTTGGGCTACATAGTGAGTTCAAGGCCAGCCTGAATTACACAGTGAGACCCTATCTAAAAGAAAAAAAAAAAAAAAAAAGTTTTTGGCAGCAAAGGGCCAAGGAGATACTTAGTTTCATCTTGACATCACTGGTCACCTACAAAGTACCAGGGCCACCTACAAGAGCCTCCCTGTTTCTTTCTGTCCCCTTGCCCCCCACCACTCCTGATGTTCAATTACTCACCAACTTCAACCCCTTCTGCCTCGTAAGTGTCTCCCAGTCCCTGCTGTAACCCCTCTACCAGGTAACCCTCTGTTGCCTGGTTCACAACTGCAGTCTCCTCGTCAGCTCTCCTCATCAGGGGCTGGTCGCTGCCATTCATTGTCTCCACATTGCTGCCACAGTGATCAGTCTATTACAGCTCTCCTTGCCTGGGTGAACATCCCACTGAGTCCTCCTTGATGGCTTGAAGAAGTCCACAATGTTAATGTGGCTTACAATGCCCTTCTCCATCTTGCCAAAGCCTCCTTTCACAGTTCCCCAAATGGGCTCAAGATGTTTCAAAATTTTCCTTCAAAGCTCTGTCCAACTCCTGTGCATCATTCAGGTCTCAGCTCGGAGGCCACTCTCTCCAGGAGCCTCTCCTAGACCTCGTCCACCCTGCCAGGCTGGGTTAGGAGTCCTCAGTATATGTAATCAGGATTTCCCTAACCCCGGAGGGGTTCAGTTCCCCAGTGGGTATCACTATTTCAATCACCTCCTCTGCTCTCTGATGCCTCTCATCCTTCCAGACCCATCTCAAGTCTGGACTTGTCTAGAACTCCTGGGGAGTGGACACAAGGTAGCTCCTGCGTCAGGATGTGCCGAGCTCAAGCCTCACCTCACCTCTGCCACTTCCAGTGATGCCAGCCTGAGCTTGGCACTTTTCCTTTGAAAGTCTCACTTCTGTCTGTAAAACAGGGATGATCATGTTAACGATATCCACTTCGTGCTTGTTATGAGTAAAACTACAGATGTTAAAGAATATTGTAAACACTGAAGTGTTATACAGATGTGAGGATGGGGCTTCTCTTCCCGGGCACCGCACCCCCGCAGCACCCACAGGCACCTACCTGCCGTCTGCACTTAATCATACCCTGCTCCGCCGATCTGCTCTCCTCTGCCAGAGTGGAAGCTGGCTGGGGTTGCATCTTCCCCAGCTATTCTGCATCTCCTAGGTTTCAGAGATTGGAGGCCAGCAAACAGATGTACGTGTTTACTAGGATTATAACCAGCCACTATTTATTGATCACCTATTATGCACTAAGTACTTTATGTATATTATTTCTAATTCTCAAAACTACCCTAGAGACAGGCTACATCTATTTTATCTTCCCCTACCACCTGAGGCTCAGAACAATTAACTAACATAAGTTCACAGAGCTGTTAGGACCCTGGGAGCAGGGATCTTGAGAAACTTTCTAGCAGGTTGATGTTAAGGGGCTCATCATGGCTTGCCACCTGCTGGCACATCTCTTAGTCATCAGCTGAGCTGAGTGCAGATAAAGAGAAAAAAATCAAAGTGAGAGCCTCATACAGGAGGTAGCCAACAAGGCCAAGGTCCAGACACAAGGACAGGAGACTTGAAATTAAAGTATGGCTGGCTCCACTCAGTACTATGGCAAAACCCTGGCTCTGTGGCTGCCAGGGGTCAGAGGTGGTCAGGAAAAGCCTTGGACCTTTATATGAAGACATAGGTCAGAGTGGAATCTGATGGTCAGATCACTCTCAATAAGGGGCTGTTCAAGTTTTCCAAGGGTTTTCTGGCTCTCTGACCAAGAATTTGATCCAGGAGGAGATGCGGTGTTTGTAGCGAACCACTAGGTGGCATTATGGGAGGCGACCACACAAATCAGGACCCTATTAGAACCTCCTAACCTGAAGAGGGGATTGTAGAGCAAGGAAAGATAAACTACATTTAGAGGAAAGCCAGGCTGTCCAGAGAAGTTATCCAAGTTGCCTAGTTTTGTGTTTGAGCCAGTACCAGAGACACAGGTCTGTCTATGTCCAGGGCACCTACATTTTAATGCCCATAAAATCACATCTGCCGATTCACATCTGCTGTTCATGGTGGGAGCTTATTCGATTCACCGACAGACATCTTTCCGAGCCTCAGTCTTGCAGCCCGTGGAATGGAGGATTAGTCGGGTTTGTTTGTTCCTACTGTTGCCACTAGTCACATGTGGCTATTTAAATTTAAATTATTTAAAACTAAAACTAATTAAAATTTAAAATTCACTTCTCAGTAACACTTGCCACGTTTCAAGATCTTGGTAGACAATTGTACCAGTAGCTGTCACTGGACGGCACAAATATAGAACATTTTCACTGTTGCAGATGGTTCTATTGGACAACATTGGATGGTATTTAAGGTGCTTCCAGCTTTAGTATCCTGTGAATCCTCTCTGCAAGCATTGGCGGGTGTAGGATTAAATACATAAGATTTTCCAACTTTCGGCCTGAGATCTTAACCATATACAAGCACTGGGGGAGATACAGAAGAGAATGCAACAGATAGAAATCCTCCGCTTATGGAGCTGGTACTCTGATGGGTCTAAGGTCCTGAGTACAAAAACCCACAGCTCTACCAACAAAGTAGCTTAGTACAATGTGTTAAAATATGCGTACACATCTAGTTAAAATGCAGCTGTTGATTCAGTAGGTCTAGGGTAGAGTCTGTGAACTTACTTTTTGTTTTTTTGAGACAGGGTCTCACTATGCAGGCCAGGCTGGCCTCAAACTCACAATGACCCTCCTGCCTCAGCCTCCCAAGTGCTGGGATTACAGGCATGCACCACCACACCTGGATAGTTTGGTATGACCTGATAAAATTTATTTCACAGTTCTAGTAGCTCCTTTTTTTTTTTTGGCAGGGTCT
The DNA here is from genome assembly GCA_028451465.1 of Erethizon dorsatum. NCBI lineage: Eukaryota > Metazoa > Chordata > Mammalia > Rodentia > Erethizontidae > Erethizon > Erethizon dorsatum. The sequence continues at coordinate 114,700,399 of CM051827.1, read as the reverse complement.
CACTATGTAGTTCAGGCTGGCCTTGAACTCGTGGTGATCCTCCTGCCTCAGCCTCCCAAGTGCTGGGATTACATGTGTGTGCTACCACACCTGGCTGCTTTTTTCTTCTTTTTATTTCTTTGGTAGCTTTTTAATAGTTTTTGTGTGTGTGGCTGTGTGTGCTTTTTTAGTAAATAGTCACGTCAGCTGTAAATAAAGACATTGTACTTCTTCCTATTCAATCTATATGCCATCTACTTTGTTTGTTTGTTTGTTTGTTTGTTTGTTTGTTTTTGCAGTATTGGGGATAGAACCTAAGGGCACTCTACCTCTGAGCTACATCCCAAAAATGTAAAAATATATTTTGAAGTGGGGTCTTGCTAAATTGCCCAGGTGGGACTTAAAGTTGCAATCCTCTTGTTTCAGTGCATTTATTTTTCTTGCTTTATTTTAGTGGCTAGTACTTCCAGTACAAGACTGAATGCGAGCAGTAAGAGCAGACATCCTTATTTTTTCCCAATCATAGGTGGAAAGTATTTAGTGCTTTACTATTAAGAATAATATTAGGACTAGGTGTGGTAGCACACACCTGTAATCCCAGCACTCAGTGAGTTTGAGCCCAAACTGCACTACACTGCAAGACCCTGTCTCACCCTGTCAGTCATGGTGGCACATGCCTATAATCCCAGCGCTTGGGAGGCTGAGGCAGGAGGATCACTGAGAGTTCAAGGCCAGCCTGGGCTACATAGTGAACTCAGGCCCACCCTGAACTACACAGCAAGACCCTGTCTCAAAAAAAAAAAAAAAAAGATATTACCTGTAAGTTTTTGTTTTACAGTGATGCCTCAGTTGTCAAACTCAGTTTGTTCCAAATTCATGTTCAAACACAAAGTTCTAGAACTGAATATATTTTTTCCATAACAAATAATGGAAAATCAAATAACTGGTTCTGAGGCCCCAAAATTACACTTTTTTTTGTCTTTTTTTTCTTTTATATGCAGATACCGGGAGTCGAACTCAGGACCTCATGCTTGCCAGGCAGGCGCTTTATGCCGCTAAGATATATCACCAGCCCTTTTTTTGTCTTTTTGAGGCAGGGCTTCATTATGCAGTTCAGGCTGGCCTTGAACTCACTTTGTAGCCCAGGCTGGCCTTGAACTCTCAGTGATTCTCCTGCCTCAGCCTACCAGGTGCTGGGATTACAGGCATGTGCCACCATGCCTGGCCCCAAAATTACACTTATTCATTTTTCCAGAACTTTAACAAATTTAATAATGATATCTCTCTTTAACTCTGTCATTGTTCTCACAATTTTCCTCTTAGCTTTATAGCTGGTATCACTAACTTTTTTTGCAGCCATGGTTACGATATTTTGCGCAAATAAAGCACCAAAAAAGGCACAGTGATGAATGTTTGAATGCTCTAACACAAGCACTGTATGTTGTCTGGGCGAGAGCAGCACTTAGACTGAAGTGTCACCCCTTTGTGTCCCGGCAACATGCGGGGTGTCCTGACAAGTGACTCACTCTCAGCCTGTACAGGTATTTTCAAGTAGGATTTTCAGTTCGACTATCAAGCAAAATTGCAAACAATGGGCAGATTTTTTTTTTTAACTTTGCTTAACTAGTGAAAAGTTTGAGGTTGGAGCCATTCAAAAACCGAGGTATCACTGTATTTTTTTGAGGCAGGGTCTTGCTACGTAGTTCCGGGTGGGCTTGAACTCATGGAAATCCTCCTGCCTCAGGCTCCTGAGTCTGGAATTACAGCCATGCACCAGTATGCCCAGCCAGCTATAGATTTTTATAGATGCTCCCTTATTATCATAAATGCAGTTTGAATTTTGTCAAGTGCTTTTGCTGTATCTATTAAAATGATTGTATCATTTTTCTTACTTAGGCTGTTGATTTGGTGAGTTACACTAATTTTTTTTTTTTTGAGACAGGGTCTCACTATGTAGCCCAAGCTGGGCTCGTACTCATGGTGATTTCCTGCCTCAGCTTCCTGATTGCTGAAATTATGGGCCATAATTTTCAAATGTTGGAGGAACTTTGTACTTCTTTTTTTTTTTTTTTTTTTTGTGGGTACCAGGGGGACGACCTCAGGACCTCGCGCGCCAACAGGCACCCGTGCCACTGAGCCATATCACCGGCCCCTTTTTCGTATGTGGGTTCCAGGAGTCGAACTCGGGCCCTCGCGCTTGCAAGGCAGGCGCTTACGCCGCTGAGCCATCTCACCGGCCCTTTTTTTTTTTTTTTTGTGGGTACCGGGGAGTTGACCTCAGGACCTTGCGCACCAGCAGGCGCCCGTGCCGCTGAGCGATATCACCAGCCCCTTTTTCGTACGTAGGATCCGGGAGTCGAACTCGGGCCCTCGCGCTTGCAAGGCAGGCGCTTATGCCGCTGAGCCATCTCGCCGGCCCTGTACTTCTTGGATGAACCCCACTTGGCTATGACATTTTATTCTTTTATGTGTTGTTTGTTTGATTGTTAATATATATAATTTTTATTTTGGATATGGGATCTTGCTACGTTGTCCAGGCTGATCTTCTGATCTTGAACTCCTGGCCTCAAGTGATCCTCCTGCCTCAGCCTCCTGAATATCTGGGACTACAGGCATGTGCCACCACACAAATTACTAATACTTTTTTTTTTTGCTAATGTATTTTTTAAAAGATTTTTTTTTGCTTCTATGTTCATGAGGGATACTGGCTTGGTTTGTGCATTATTTTCTTATATCTTTGTCTGCTCTTAGTATCGGGTAATGGTGACCTCAGAATAAATTAGAAAATGACCCCTCTTCTATTTTTGGAGAAGAATTTGTATATAATTTATATTATTTCTTTAAAAGGACAGAATTACCTAGTGAAGCCATTTGGGTCTGGAGTTTTCTTTGTGGAGGATTTGAACTACAAATTAAATTTCTTTAATAGACTATTCAAGCTACCTACTGTATTTCTTCTTGAATGAACTTTGGTAGCTTATATCATTCAATAAATTCATCCATTTCATTTAAGTTATTTTATTGGCATAAAGTTTTTTATAATATTCTCTTATGTTGCTGGGCGTAGTGGCACATACCTGTAATCCCAGCACTGGGGAGGCTGAGGTAGGAAGATCGCTGTGAGTTCAAGGCCAGTCTGGACTGCATAGTGAGATCCTGTCTCAAAAAAAAAAAAAAAAAAAAAAAAAAAAAAACCAGAGGAGAGGAAAGGAAAGGGGATCAAGCTCATCCTTTTATCAGAAACCCAGTCCCACAATAATTAACTCACTCCCATCGTAATGGCATTAACGCATTCGCAAGGGCAGAGTCATTGTGACCTAATCCCCTTTCCTTCTTCCTTCCTTCCTTTCTTTCTTCTTTCCTTCCTCCTTTCTTCCATTCCTTCCTTCCTTCCTTCCTTCCTTCCTTTCTTCCTTTCTGTACTTTGGATTGAACTCAAAGCCTTTACACTGAGCTACATCCTCAGCCTATTTTTCATCCTTTTAATTTTGAGACATGGTCGCCCTAAATTGCCTGGTTGACCTCAAAATTGTGATTTTCCTCCCTTAGCCTTGTGAGTAGCTGGGATTACAGGCATGTGCCCCCCACCATGCCTGTCTTCTCTTTTCAGTTTCTTAAAAGTGGAAGCTTAGATTATTAATTTTAAATCCTTTTATGATTTTTTAATTTTTTTTATTTTTTACTTGGGTACCGGGAGTCGACCTCAGGACCTCATGCTTGCCAGCAAGCATTTGTGCTGCTGAGCGATATCACCAGCCCTTTTTTTCCTTTATGTGGGTACCGGGAGTCGAACTCAGGACCTCACGCTTGCCAGGCAGGTGCTTATGCCACTGAGCTACCTCACCAGCCCCCCTTTTTTGATTTTTTAGGCTCGATGCTATAAAGTTTCTCCTAAGCATTGCTTTAAACTATGTTCTACAAAGTTCACTACTGAAATCATTGAATTAAAAATATTTTCTAGTTTCCTTTCTGACTTCATCTTTGGTTATTTAGACAAAGTGTGTTAATTTGTTTTATGACCCAGAGCATAGTTTCCTGCCACACACACTTTTTGCTTCTCTGCTAGGGATCAAACCCAGGGACTTGTACATGCTATTGAGACAGGACAAGCCCTTCATCTTTCTCTGTGCCTGCTGGAGGGGGTGTGGCATGACCAACTGCTATCCGCCCCTCCCCCTTGCTTCCCTCCCCCAGTGTCCTCCTGGCTATCAAACTGCCATTCTGCACTCCAACATGAGTCCAGCCAGGCAGGTGCCCCTTCCCCTCTCCCACCACTTCAGATGATACGGTGGCCTTTTTTAAAAAGGGAGGGGCACCCTGGAGTGACTAATATCAGAAAGGGAGGGATCTGGGCCCCTGATTTGCATACCCAAAATTCACAGCAAGCTTTCAGCCCTGCCCCTCATTGAAACAGGCCTACAGCTGCTATATAAGCAGCAATCCCCAGCCTCTTGTTAGGTTCTAGTCTTAGGGGGCTCTAGCCTGGGTACTGACTAGCCCATGCTACAGTCCAGGCACTGTTAAAGACTCATATTAGTATTCTTGTAAAGCTGCTGGTAATTATATCTTTGATAGTCTGGGCTTCAGAAGTCAATTTGGGGGGCCGGTGAGACGGCTCAGCGGCTTAAGCGCCTGCCTTGCAAGCGCGAAGGCCCGAGTTCGACTCCCGGAACCCACATACGAAAAAGGGGCCGGTGATATCGCTCAGCGGCACGGGTGCCTGTTGGCGCGTGAGGTCCTGAGGTCGTCCCCCCGGTACCCACAAAAAAAAAAAAAAAAAAAGAAGTCAATTTGGGGTTGTCTTATCCAGAGTACTGTGGATAGAGAGATGATTTCCAAAGAAACAACAATAAACACCCTGACAATGAGATGCTAGCAGGGCTTTGCCAGTTCAAGATTTCCATCTGATCTGAGCAAAAGAACCCTAGGCTTACTGGCAACACTTGAGAAATGCTCTACATTTCTAGCTCATGTGCGTGTCTTGGTGAGTGTTTCGTGTACATTTGAATTGAATATTTTGCTGTTGGTGGTAGGATATTAGGTTGTTCTCTAAATGTCACATAAGTCAAGTTTGATAGTGTCCTTTTATCAATTACTGAAAAAGTATGTTGAAACTTCTAGTCATAATTATGGTTTGTATATTTTTCTTTTTTTAATTTTTTAATTTACTTATTTTTGGTTTTTTTGTTCTTTGTTTTTTGTTTTTTGAGACAGGCTGGCCTTGAACTCACAATGTGGTCCAGACTGGCCTCAAACTTGCAGCAATCCTCTTGCCTCAGCCTCCCTGGTGTTGGGATTACAGGTGGGTTGTATATTTTTTCTATCAGTTTTTTTTGTCATGTTTGTTTGTTTGTTTGTTTGTTTGTTTGTTTGAGATGGGGCTCTCACTATATTGCCCAGGTTGACCTTCCAACTCCTGGGCTCAAGGGAACCTCCTTCCTCAGCTTTCTGAGTAGATGGGACTATAGGTGCTTTGCACTGTGTCTGGCAATGTGTCTTGTGTCTTGAAGCTTTGTTGTTAGGCACATATACACATTTGGGCTTGTTATATTGTCTTGATAAATGAACCTTGTTATCACTATACGCTATCTCTCTTTGTCCCTGTTAACACTGCTGGTTCTAAAGTCTGCCTAAAATCTAGTCCACTTCCTTTTGATTAGTATTTGCATGGTATGCTGGTTTCTTTTTCTTTCTTTCTTTTTTTTTTTTTTCTTTGTTTTTTGAGACATGGTCTCACTATGTAGTTCAGGCTGGTCTTGAACTCACTATGTAGCCCAGTTGGTAGCCCAGGTTGGCCTCAAACTCTCGATCCTCCTGCCTCAGCCTCCTGAGTGCTGGGATTACAGGCATGTACCAACACAGCCGGCTGCATGGTATACTAATTTCTATCCTTGACTTTTTTTATACTTTAAACCCATCTATGTCTTTATATTTTAAATGAAGTATAGTATAGACAAAATATAGTTGGGTCTTCTTTTTTTTTTTTTTTTTTATCTTTTTACTTTTGATGCTTCTAGGGATAGAGCCCAGGGCCTGGCACATGTTAAGTTCACACTCTATCACTGAGATACATCCTCAGCCTTGAGTCAGTTTGTTTGTTTTCTTTGAACTGCACATTGAACCCAAAGCCTTTGTACTGAACTACATCCCCAATCCCTTTTTATTTTTTATTTTGAGACAGGGTCTTGCTAAGTTGCTAAGTTGCCCAGGCTGGACTCCAACTTACAATCCTCCTGCCTCAGCTTCCTAGAGTGCTGGGATTACAGGTGTGTGCCATTATACCTGGCTTGAGCCTTGCTTTCTTAATCCAATGTGACAGCTTTTGGCCCTCCTTTGGGGCATTTAGATAAATTTAAATGTAATTTTTTATATGATTGGATTTAAATTTATTGTCTTGCTGTGGTTTTTATTTGTTCCATCTGTTTTTTTTTTTTTGTCCTATCTGTATTTTTCATCTTTCCCTGCTTTCTTCCGTACAGAGTTTTGGAGGTTTTTTTTTTTTTTTTAATGCTCCCACTTTATCTCCATTATTGGTTTATTAGTTCTACTACCTTTTAAAATTTTTAGTGGCTACCCTAGGATTTATAATATATGTATTTCACTTATCACAATCAATCTTTAAGCATTATACCATTTCCATATACTGAAAGAACCTTAAACCATATACCATAGGAACCTTCCAGTTCCTTCCCACCACCTTTTGTACTCTGTCATGCATTTTGCTTTTAAATATGTTAGAAACCAGACATAATAGGTTGTTAATTATTTTTACTTTAACTATATTTTAAAGAGATTAAGAAAAATGTTTTTCACATATACCTTATTATCTACCATTTTCAGTACTCTGCGTAGATCTGGTTCACCTCTCCTATCTTACTCCCACCTGAAGAAGGAGGTCTGCTGACAACGGATTTTTCCAGCTATTTTTGTTGCTTCGTCAGCTTTCAGCCACCCCTGCACACCTGCGCTGCAGAGCTGCTTCCTGTCGTGCTCTCGTGTCTCTGCTCTGGCCTGTGACTTGGTACTGGGTTCCTTGAGGAGTGTGGGGTGGTGTTCTCCATTGTCCTGATCCAGTGTTTCTGTTTTGATTTGTTTGTTGCCGTGTGTGTGTGTGTGTGTGTGTTACTGGAGTTTGCTCCCAAGAAGAGCCGAGCTACATCCCCAAGCCCCCTTAGCTTTTATTTGATTTTGAGACAGGATCTCATAAGTTGCCCAGACTGGCCTCAAACTTGCAGTCCTCCTGCTTTGGCCCCTGAGTGGTTGGGAGGCTACCATGCCTTGGTGTGGTGTTGTGTTGCATTGTGTTGTGTTGTGTTGTGTTGTGTTTTGTTTCGTTGGTGCTAGGGATTGAGCTCAGGGGCTTGTGCATGCTCAGCATGCTCTCTACCACTGATCTATATCCCCAGTTTCAGTCTTAGACAGCCTCTATGTCTCCAGGCCCAGGCTTGACCTCTCTGCATTCCACCACTTCTGTGGCAGCCACAGTCCACCCTGTGTTTTGCTAGGACCTCAGTGTTAGCAGACCTTGGCTTGAGGTTCTGCAGGCCCAAGGTGGGCTCAAGGGGGTTTCTTGTCCCTCCTGGAAAGGTGGAAGGGGTTTGCTTCTACAGTTCCCCCCACTGCACTGGTCTTGTATCATGGATGAGCATGTTTCCTACCCAGCCACCACCCCAGTCAGGTGGATTTGCTTCTACTCCTCCCCCAGAATTAAAAAATCTTTGCCAAGATCTGGCATGAGAGAGTTTGCTTCGCCTACCAAAGAAGCCTTTTCTTGTTGGGAAGAAGGGTCTGGAAAAGCTAGCGGAGCTCTCTGCTCCTCCTTCCACAGTAGTACATTATCTCCTGCACACCCGCACCCCTGAGATCCTTGGCTCCAGTCTTTCTTGTGAGCACCCACTGGATCCTTGATATAGAGCCTGGAGTATCTGCAAACTCCCTCTGTGTCTGGGGGCCGATTTACAGAAAACTGACACGCTAGCACATACCGGCGCTTTCGGAACATGTTCAGAGCCAGGTGTGGTGGCACACGCCTGCATTCCTAGCACTTGGGAGACTGAGGCAGGAGGATTGCTGCGAGTTCAAGGCCAGCCTGAACTACAAAGTTAGACCCTATCTCAAAACAAACAAAAAAAAGTGTTCAAAATTTAGCTGATTTCTTCTTACCCATGTGGACAGCAGCCAGCTTTTCCTGTGCTATAACAAAGGTGACAATTTGCGCATCCCAAAACATCTTTGAGAAGCGTGTACCTCTTTGGAATTTAGTTGACTTGGTTTCTTTGCAACCTGAGCTCCCTGAGGAACTCAGGAAAAATTTTGACTTTGTAGATACCTGCCTTTTCCTCATTGTTAGGGTGGGAGCAGTGCTCTTTTTCACTTTTTTCAAGCAAGATGGAAGTGGAAGCCTGGAAACTTTACTTTTAGTAACTGAAAGAGATATTCTGGATATCTTTTTATGACAATTGTAAAGGATTAGCTATTCTGGCTGCAATAGAGTACCCCACGCAGGAATTTTGCCAAAAATAATTACCCAACCTACAAGGCTGTGTCCAACATTTGCTGTACCTCCACAGCTTGACTCAGGCATTATGGAGCGAAGTGTCTGCATTAGTCCATTCTACTCTAACAAAATACCCAAGCCTAGGTTATTTAGAAAGAAAAGAGGTTTAGTTGACTCCTGATTCTGATGCTGAATGTCTAAGAGCAAGGGCCCTCATCTGTTTGGCTTCTGGAGAAATGAAAAGGAAATCAGTTATTTATGCTTTGGATCATTTTGTTTTGTTTTGTTTCATTTTCCTTGTTTGCAATACCAGGGATCAAACCCAGAAGTGTTCTGTCACTGAGCTACATCTAGCCCTTTTTAAGTTCCCAGACTGGCCTTGAACTTGTGATCCTCCTGACTCAGCCTTCCAAGTAGGGATTACAGGCAAGTGCCACCATTCTCTACCTATAATTTGTATCTTGAATTTTCCCCAAAGGCTCAAGTGTTAATAGTTTTGGTGTGCAGGGCGGCCCTCTTGGGTTGTGGTGGAACCTTTAAAGGTGAGGCCTAGGAGGAGGTGTTTAGGCCCATGACCTCAATACTGCCACACTGAGGACCAAGCCTCCAGCCCATGAACCCTTGGGGTAGGGGACATTTCAGCCTAGAGAAAAGAGGTGCCTCCCTTCGATGTAGGAAAAGTCCTTATGCAATGGCTGTTTGGCCTTAACTGAGCTCGTTCCTTAACTAATCACTGTGCCAATAGGGAGGACTGCGTTGCTTGGCCAGCCTAGTTATATATGCAGCCCTGGGCCCCAAAGTAGAGCCAGCTTCTCTCAGACCACATGGAAGGAATGTGTAGAAAAAGTGGTTCCCTAAAGAAAAATGTTGGTGTTCTTCAAAGAGAAGCAGGCTTGGGGTGTAGCACATTGGTAGAGCATCTGTCTAGTTTATGTGAGCCACTGATTTAAAATTCCTAGCACCAGGGCCGGTGGTATAGCTCAGCTGCATAAGCACTTGCCTGGCAAGCACAAGGTCCTGAGTTCGGTTCCCGGTACCCACAAACAAAAAATAAATAAAATAAAGTAAAATTCCTAGCACCAAATTGGGTGTGGTGGTGCACATCTGTAATCCCAGTACTTGGGAGGCTGAGGCAGGATTGCCACAACTCCAAGGCCAGCCTAGGCTACATAGTGAATTCAAGACTAGCCTGAATTACAGAGCAAGACCCTGTCTCAAAAAACCAAACCAAAACAAAAAAGAAAAAAAAAAAAAGAGAGAGAGACCTGAGATTGCATGTTCCCCTCTCTTGGCACGTGATTGTGTCCACTGTGTTATGACTAAGCAAAGCCCTGACCAGATATAGCCCCTCAGTCTTAGATTATCCAGCTTTCAGAACTGTGACAAATACTTTTTTTTCCATTATAAATTACCCAGTTTCGTGTATTCTGTTGCAGCAACATAAAATGAACTAGGATACTGGCCTTAGAATCAAAATATTTAGGTTTAAATCCTAGCTCTACTATTTACTAAATCTGTGCTCTGGATATCACTAACAATAATACCGGTATTTGTTTCTGTTTTGGTTTTTTTGAGACAGGGTCTCACTATGTAGTTCAGTCTGGCCTTGAACTCACAGCAATCCTTCTGCCTCAGCCTTCCACCTGCTGGGATTACAGGCGTGTGCCGCCATACCCAGCAAGGTACTATATTTCTGTCTCTATATTTATATAAATTGGGGGAAGTAGTACTGGGGATTGAAACCAGGGCCACATAATTGCTAGGCAAACACTGCCACTAAGCTACATCTCCAGCCCTTTTTAATTTCTATTTTAAAATAGGGTCTCATAGATAGGTGTGGTGGCACATGCCTATAATCCCAGCACTTGGGAAGCTGAGGCAGGAGGATAACTGCAAGTTCAAGGTCAGCCTGGGCTACACAGTGAGACCCTATCTCAAACAAACAAACCAAGGGTCTCATTAAGTCAAATATTGTCTTCATTCCATATACATGAAACTGAGCCTTATGGACTGGGATTCAAACCCAGGACCTGATGGACAAACACTCTACTACTGAGCTACCTGTACCTTCAGCCCTCTTTCCTCCTTCTCTTATAAAGCCACTAATCAATTATGGGGATCTTTCCCTCATGAATTAATCTAACTCTCACCACCTACCAATTGCTCAGACCTCTAACTACCATCAACATATGACTTTAGGGTTTAATTTTCCAGTACATGAACTTTAGCAGCTAGTGATCTTTACACTTTCCTATCAGCTTCTTCCAGAAGAGACCAAACCTTCCTATCTCTATAGCATTTTACAATATATACAGAGAGAGACCTCACCTGCTTATATTTTTCTTATTTGATCCTTCCGATCACCTCTTTGGGTTATTTTTGTTGTTTATTTCTGCTTTTCTTGCTGAGGATTGAACCCAGAGCCTTAAGTATGCTGGGTAAGCCCCTTACCATGGAGCTACACCCCCAGCCCGTCACTCCCAACTCATAAAAAGGGTACATCACATTCTGTGGAGAGCAGCTCTTCTTTTTTTTTTTTTTTTTTTGTGGGTACCGGGGGGACGACCTCAGGACCTCGCGCGCCAGCAGGCGCCCGTGCCGCTGAGCGATATCACCGGCCCCTTTTTCGTATGTGGGATCCGGGAGTCGAACTCGGGCCTTCGCGCTTGCAAGGCAGGCGCTTATGCCGCTGAGCCGTCTCACCAGCCCGAGAGCAGCTCTTCTTATGCTGCAGATTTCTGCTATATCATCTAAACCCTAGAGCAGCATTTTGCAAGTTGCAGGTTATTATCCATTAGTGCGTCATGAAATCAATTTAGTGAGCTGTTTTCAGCATTTCAATTTTTTAATGAAATAAAAAACACCTGGTATACCCTAAATAGTGAACCAGAGTACTTTCTTGTGAAGCTCTGATTCAATTACACATCTGCATATATGTGCAGATACTGGGTCACCATGTGTAAAATGAATTTCCCTTTGTAAAACCTGTTAAGGAGTTTGAAAGCTATTGAACAGCAGAGCACCTCAAACTTTTTGGTTCCAGGACCCCTTTGCAGTGTTAAAAAATATTGAGAACCCTCCCAAAACGTGTTATTGTAGGCTTTGTTATTTGTTGTTTTTGCTGTTGTTACTTTTTCTTGGTGATACTGAGGTTTCAACTGAGGTCCTTTCACTGAGCTATATACCAGCCCTTTTTTTTTTCCCAGTCAGATTTTATTGGTACACTTTATCTATACATAGTGATCACATTCATCATAGAAAATCTGTACCTGTACATGATATAACTTGTTTCCTTTTTTTTTTTTTTTTCCGTTCCTCTACCCTCCCTTCAACCACTCCTTTTTTTTATTTTTTATTGTGAGGCAGGATCTAAGTCACCAATTTTTCCAGGCTAGGCTTGAATTTGATATCCTCCTGCCTCAGCTTCCCAGAGTGCTGGGATTATAGGCATGCACCACTACACTGCAATTTTTTTTTTTTTTTGTGGGTACCGGGGGGTCGACCTCAGGACCTCGCGCACCAGCAGGCGCCCGTGCCTCTGAGTGATATCACCGGCCCCTTTTTCGTATGTGGGATCCGGGAGTCGAACTCGGGCCCTCGCGCTTGCAAGGCAGGCGCTTATGCCGCTGAGCCATCTCACCGGCCCCAACACTGCACTTTTTTGTAGGTTTTATCTATTATAAATTAAGACAGGGGGACCTGAAATGTAGCTCACTAGCAGACCACTTGCTTAGTATGCCTGAGGCCTCATGTTTAATATCTGGCACTACAAAACAAAAAGAAAGAAGGAAGAAAAGAAAGAAATTAAACCTTTTTTTTCTTTTGGAGACAAGATCTTGCTATGTAGTCCAGGCTGGGCTCGAATTTGCTCTTCCTGCCTCTGTCTCCCGAGTTCTGAGATTACAGCATGTGCCGCCACACCCATTTTATTTTATTTTATTTTATTTTATTTTTTAATGAGTCCAAAAACGTTCCTTTATTATTTTTAAGACATTTAGGTGGGCAGTAGGAAAACTGCGTTCCAGTGAAGAGGTGGCTCTTGACTCTGAAATAAATGCACACTTAGAGTGACTACCATAGAACACATATGAGTATGTGACAGAAGGTAGAAATCAGTTAAATCTCAGGTGGAAATTATGACAGACAAACCCTGATAAAACTGCTGACTACTGTAAGGAGTAAAATATGCACAGATGAAGTTTGAATTATCTAGGGTCTTCTGATGTCATTTGCTGCTGCTAATCTGAATAAATTGAGTAATGTAGAAAGAAGAAAAATTGATAATCCTGTAAATTCTACTGGTAAAAGTGACCGGATTTAGATCTGACAAGCAGGACTGCCTGCACCTCTCTGGTTTTCACTGGATGACCTCCCATATTCCCTCCCTGCAATGCCTTTCTGTCCAGGAGAGGGGCAAGCTGATCAGCCAATCCAGCTTGTATGGTCATCTCTTTAATTAGGGAGCAGAGAAAGGTACACCTAGAAACTCCTGGATCTCCAGTTTCAAAGTTGAAGGCGCCACTTTAAATTTAGACTCAGAGCCTAGAAAGATCCATAGAACTGGCAAGATCCATTATTTCTATCCTATTTCTGCATTGGAACAAGCTCTGTGGCGCAGTTAATCTCTGTCCACGTGAGGTCCGTGCGCATTCCCAGGAGTTGCCTCCCTAGTCCATGGTCAAGGCGGGCTCAGAAAGTCTGACTTGGTGTCATCTGAGCTCCAGCTCTGCTACTGTTATTCCTGCTACAATGCTCTGTGTACCCCACCCATTCTTCCCACAAGGAGTCAGCTGTCCTTTGAGACTGAACTCTAGTCTCCTCTCTCATGAAACCTTCCTCTGCCCTCGCGCTCCTGCTGCGCCCTGTGTGCCTCTGTGTCACATACACTGTTTATGATGTGTTAAACTCCCATCTGCCTAGTTTGCCTGGCCTTCTGTGTAATGCACACTCATCCCCCCTCGTCCTCCAGGCCTTCATCCTCTTGCTTCTCTGTGAGTTCTCCCCTGAAAGCCTGCTTACATCTGGTAGATAGCAATATACCATCATGGAAATTGTCCTGGGGAGGAGGTGACCCAGGAGAGTGTCTTATTTCATTAAAGACAAAGCAGATGACTTTAAACAAGAATATAGGTTACATAAATGAGCTACCAAGAATCAGAAGCCCACTCCCCTGCCTGGGTATTAAATAAATCCAGCAGTTCTTAGAGCAGTGCTGGGATTGGGCCACACCCATTTTAAAGCATAAATTTTTAGATACTGGAATACACAAGTACATATGTCATTAGCTACAGATTTCATCATTGCAGTTCATGTCTGGAAAACTCAGCTGTGCCTTGTGAGAGAGTGACTGCAGGAGAGCCAGCCTTTTAGTGCTACTATGGGTATTGCTTTGCCTTTGCAGATCCCCTGGAAAGGGTCTACAGCAGTGATGGCAAACATTTTAGAGACGAGTGCCCAAACGGCAACCAACCCAAAACCCACTTATTGCAAAGTGCCAAGACTGCAATTAAACCTGAATACTGAGGTTTTAGTTTAGAAAAATCAACCCATACAGTAACATCTTTTTTTTTTTTTTTTTTTTTTTTTTTAATGTGGGTACCGGGAGTCGACCTCAGGACCTCGCACGCCAGCAAGCGCTTGTGCCGCTGAGTGATATCACTGGCCCTTTTTTTCCTTTATGTGGGTTCTGGGAGTCAAACTCAGGACCTCGCGCTTGCCGGGCAGGCGCTTATGCCGCTGAGCTATCTCACCAGCCCACATCTTTTGTTTTAAAAGAAAAACACAATAACTTGCATGCCATAAGTTCGCCACCACCGGTCTACAGAATATCTGTGTTAAGCATTTCTGCCAAATCTCTAATCATCTTTTCCACAAACAATCTCATCGTCTTCCTCCCCAAACCAGTAGACCTTCACAGGGCTCTGGGTTGATCCTTGGCTTTATTTTCCTTCAGCGACCCAGGATTCAAACTAGGGATTCTGTTTGAGCTTAGTCCTTCGTGGGAGTCTGGGTCACCAAATCTCGTTCACTTTTCTTTTCTTTTAATTTCTTTTCTTTTCTTTTCTTTTTTTCTTTTCTTTTTTTTCTTTTCTTTACCTAGTGGGAAGGGCTTGGAATTATCATTTGGGAAGAGGCCTAGCAAAATGATTAAAAGCACGAGATAGAGTTACACAGACATTGCTGTAGAACTTTGGGCAATGTCCTAATGCACGCCCAAAATTCAAAAGTACCAAAAGATGCAGAATGAAAAGTAACAAACCTCCTTCCCTCCCTTCTCCTAGATCTACTCTGTTCCTCACCTAGGACATAGCTACTTCTCAAACATCAGCTTTAAGTCTTTTTTTTTTTTTTTTGTGGGTACCGGGGGGTCGACCTCAGGACCTCGCGCGCCAACAGGCACCCGAGCCGCTGAGCGATATCACCGGCCCCTTTTTCGTATGTGGGATCCGGGAGTCGAACTCGGGCCCTCGCGCTTGCAAGGCAGGCGCTTATGCCGCTGAGCCATCTCACCGGCCCCAGCTTTAAGTCTTTGATTTCATATCATGCCTAACTTTTCTGACTGTCAAACTCCAGGCTCATTTGAACCTCTCCCTGACTCCCTCCCTCTAAAAGAGAGTTTGTTGTTCCTCCCTGTCCGAAATTGTCCATAAACCTCTGCAAAACACAAATGTATTGCTTTGAACATAGATACATTTATCTTTCTCAAAGCATTATGTGTGTTTAGAACAATTTTGCTGTTTTAGCCTGATATCTGCCTGGTTCAGTCTCCAGGTGCACATTTAGTGTTTTCTGATGACTAAACACATTTCCCCTGATCAAGCGTTTTTGGACCCCCGGGTGCCTGTGTTATGTAGCCTCTGCCTCTCAACTGGGCCTTCCAATTCTTTCCATTAGCCCTCACCTCTCCTACCCAAAGTGATTGCCCTGGGAAATTTGACTGCAGCCAAGAGAGTCCCCTTATTTGTGCCCGTCTGCCACACTGTCCTACTGCCAGGGCTTTGCTTATGGTGTTGAACATGAACTGAACTTCTGAAACCAAATATTACCTGACATCACATGCTATTTCCTAGAAACAAGATATTTATCTGTGCAATACGTAAATGATTAATTTGTCTTTCAAGAGGTTGCCTAGTTTGGAAAGTTGCATGAAATCAATCCCATTGCAGCATCATTTAAAATAGCAGAAGACTCTGGAAGTACACTAAGTGTTTATCAGTACAAGGTGGTTAGACAAGGTGAGTAAACATACCTTTACTAGGTGGTACACTGCATCGCTGTTAAACAAGCTAGGTGTAGGTAGGTAAATCAGGACAAATTTAAAATGGAATCATATAAAATGCCTGACATCTTTCTATGTTATGTTCATGAGATTCTTCTAGGTTATTGCCTGGGGTAGTAGTTGGTGCCTTCTCCTTACTACATAGTATATTGCTGTATGAGGAACACCACCATTCATCCATTCTACTATGGATGGTCGTTGGTGTTGTTTTCAATTTTTGGTTGTTATGGTTTTGTTGGCCATTACAAACATTCTTTTTTTTTTTTTTTTGTGGGTACCAGGGGGACGACCTCAGGACCTCGCGCGCCAACAGGCACCCGTGCCACTGAGCGATATCACCGGCCCCTTTTTCGTATGTGGGTTCCGGGAGTCAAACTCGGGCCCTCGCGCTTGCCAGGCAGGCGCTTAAGCCGCTGAGCCATCTCACCGGCCCTCTTTTTTTTTTTTTTAATTTTAATTTTTTTATTTTTTATTTATTTATTTTTTGTGGGTACCGGGGGTCGACCTCAGGACCTCGCGCACCAACAGGCACCCATGCCGCTGAGCGATATCACCGGCCCCTTTTTCGTATGTGGGATCCGGGAGTCGAACTCGGGCCCTCGCGCTTGCAAGGCAGGCGCTTACACCGCTGAGCCATCTCACCGGCCCTAATTTTTATCTTAGAGAGAAAAAATAGAACAAAATTTCAAAACAACATAATAGGAGGGCAACAATGGTTAATACATTGAGTATTGTTATCTTTAAATTAGTTACTCAGAGTACAAGATATCAGCATTCAATTGTCCAAACAATTTTAGCAAAAACCTTCCTTTTCCTTGAACTGAGAGAAATTAGTAGTATATCTATCCTAACTATCTTATACATATATATATATATATATTTTTTTTTTTTTTGCTTTTCCCTTCCTCCTTTTCTCCATTCCCCCATCCCAGTTTCTCTTTCCTTTTGAAGAGTTTCTTCCTGTTTTACAGTATCCATTGTACATTTTGGATCTTATTTATTCTTTCAGCTTCTCACACTAGGGAGACAATACAATGTTTACACATGTGCATCTGGTTTATTTCAGTTATGAGTATGGTCTTTTTGTGTGTGTGTGTGTGTGTGTGTGTGTGTGTGTGTGTGTGTGTGTGTGTGGGTACCGGGGGGTCGACCTCAGGACCTCGCGCGCCAGCAGGCGCCCGTGCCGCTGAGCGATATCACCAGCCCTTTTTTCGTATGTGGGTTCCGGGAGTCAAACTTGGGCCCTCGCGCTTGCCAGGCAATGAGTATGGTCTTGAGTTGCATCCATTTACCTATAAAAGTCTCCAGTTTATCTTTCTTTATGACTGAGTAGTACTCCATTGTATAAGGATACCACATCTTTTTTATCCCTTCCTTGGTCAATGGGCATTTGGGTTGTTTCCAAGATTTAGCTATCACAAATCATTACAAATATTCTTGTAATATCTTGTTGTACATATGAACATATGTCTATCATCCACCTAGAGTGGAAATAATACATATTATGTTCCACTTTACTTGATATTGTCAAATGGTTCTGCAAAGTGGTCATGCTATTTTGTATTCTTACTAATGGTGAATAAGAGTTGCAGTTATTCACATCCTCAGCACAACTTGGTAATGCCAATATTTTATTTTATTTCATTAGTTTTTGGGATGCTAGAGATCAAACATAGGGCCTCCCTATGCTAAGCACGCACTCTATCACTGAGCCCCATCCTTAGCCCCAATATTTTATATTTTAACAACATTTTAGGTGAGTACTTAGATCTTATTGTAGTTTTAATTTGCATTTCTCTGACGACTGAGCAAACACATGACGACTGGTCATGTGTTTAATGACCATCTGCATTTTCTCTGTCAGTAACATCTGTTCAAGTATCTTGCCCATTTTTTATTGTGTCATCTTTTTCTTATTGATTTATAGTCATTATTTATATTTTATGAATGAATGTGTATTACATATATTGCAAATTTATATGTGTCTGTTTTCATTTATGTGTTCAAATATCCACCTTTGTGGTTTGTCATTTTATTTTAGTAGTACGTAAAGTAGTCCAGCTTTCCCCATCTTTGTCAGTATTAAAATGCAATTAAAAAGAGAGAGAAAGAGAGAGAGAGAGAGAGAGAGAGAAACAGCTGGAGGAACAGGCACTCTGGAGGCCAAAGCAGGAGTATCTCAAGTTTGGCTCAGCACGGGTACCTTAGTGACTTAGAGAGAGCTGGTCTCAAAAATTAAAAAAGGGCTGGGGATGTAGCTCAGTAGGAAGGCTCTGGGTTCAGTCCTCAGTATCACATTGAAAAAGAAGAGAGAGAGAGAGAGAGAGGTTCCCAAAACGCAAAATCCACTTCATTGTTTTAATTAAAAGGACTTAATTTTAGAGCAGTTTTACTATTATTAAAAATTGAGGACCAGTGAGATAGCTCAGCGGCATAAGCACCTGCCTGGCAAGCGTGAGGTCCTGAGTTCGACTTCCAGTACCCACATAAAGGAAGAAAAAGGCCAGTGATATCGCTCAGCGGCACAAGTGCTTGCTGGGAAGCGTGAGGTCCTGAGGTCGACTCCCGGTACCTACATTAAAAAAAAAAAAAAAAAAATTGAGCAGATAATACAGTGCTCTCATACATCCAATTTCCACTTCCCTTCCTCACAGCTTGTGTGTGTATGTGTATGCGTGTGTGCATACGTGTGTGTGTATGTGTGCACACATGCTAAGCAAGCAGTTTACCACAAGCTATATTCCCAACCTCAGTTTCCCTACTATGAATATCTTTCATTAACAAGACGTATTTGTTATGATTGAACCAATAGTGGTACATTATTATTACCTGAAGTCCATATTTATTATGTATGGCTCACTGTGTTGTCAGCAATATGGATTTGACACATGCATATCATATATCGACCATGATAATATATAATATAGTTTAACTGTCCTAAAAATCCTTTCTTTTCTCCTTTTCTCTTCCCCCAAACCCTTGGCAACCATTGATCTTTTTTCTATCTCTGTAGTTTTACTTTTGCCAGAAAGTCATGTAGTGGTAATCATACAATAGTGCGTTTTTTCAGACTGGCTTCTTTCACAAGACAGTTCCATTTGTTTCCTCTGTATCCTTTTGTAACTTGATAGCTCATTCATCATGAGTAATACTCCATTGTAGGGTTGTGCCAGTTTTTGTTTATCCATTCACCCTTTGAAGGACATCTTGGTTGCTTCCAGTTTTTGGCAATTATGAATGGGCAGGTTTTTGTGTGGACGTGAGTTCATTGCAGGAAATAACTAGGTGTATGAAAGCAAGATTGCATGGTAAGCCTACATTTGGCTTTGTAAGAAACTACCAACCCTCTTCCAAAGTGGCTGTCACCTTTTTATATTTCCACCTGTGAAGAATGGAGCATTCTTATTGTTCCACGTCCTTCTTCGCCGTTGGTCTCTCGACTTTCAGCCGCTGTAATAATTGTGTAGTGAGAGCTCATTTTAAGTTGCAGTTTCCTAATGACATATGATGTACAGCACCTTCCTATATGCTTATTTGCTACTCGTATAGTATTTTCTTCAGAGAGGTGTCTGTTTCAGGTCTTTTGCATAAATTGGGTTGTTTTCTTGTTGTACGCCTTTTGTCCCAGTCTGTGACTTGTCTTTTCATTCTCCTTCTGAATTTTTGTTTTGTTTTTTTGTTTTTGTTTCTGTTTTATTGTGGTGCTAGGGATGGAATCCACGGCCTTGTGCATGTCAGGCAAGCATTCTACCACTGGGCTACATCCCTGACCCATTTGTTTTTGTTTTCGTGGTACTGGGGACTTCATGCTAAGCTATATCCCCAGTCTCTCTTTTTTTTTAGACAGGGTCTTATTGTGTATTTCAGACTGGCCTTAAATTTCCTACATAGTGAGTTCAAGGCCAGCCTGAACTGCATAATGAGACCCTGTCTCAATAAATATATATATATATAAATATATATATATAAATTGACGCATAGTGATGGTACATATGTTGGGGATACAGTGTGAGATTTCAATATATGTATATAAGGTGTAATAATCAGATCAAGTAATTGGTATATTTGTCACTTCAGATAGATAGATACATACATACATACCTAATTTTTTTGTGTTGGAAACATTCAAAATCTTCTCTATTCAATATTTTGAAATATTCAATTAATTGTTTTTAATCATA
The DNA here is from genome assembly GCA_028451465.1 of Erethizon dorsatum. Lineage (NCBI taxonomy): Eukaryota > Metazoa > Chordata > Mammalia > Rodentia > Erethizontidae > Erethizon > Erethizon dorsatum. The sequence goes on along the minus strand of CM051827.1, from coordinate 114,680,463 downwards.
ATTATCGTCCTGTGCTATGTGAACCTTAGAATTTATTCCTCTTATTCAACTGCACCCCCATACCCATTGACCATCTTCTTCTCTCGATCCCTTCCTCTTCCATGCCTTTCCCAATATTTTCTTTCGTGCAGCTAAAAACTCATCATTAATTTAAGGTTACCCAAGTTTTCTTCTATGACATCTTCTATAAGTTTTATAATTTTGCATTTTACATTTACAATTATTATCCATTTGTGTAAATTTTTATGAAAAGTTTAAGGTCAGTGTTTAGATGTCTTAATCTACTTGGGCTGCTATAATAAAAATAGTAAAAATAGTCTGGGTGGCTTATAAACACAGTTCTGGAGGCTGGAAAATCCAAGACCAGGCAGTGGCAAATTTGGAATCTGGTAAAGTTCCACTTCCTGTTTCATAGACTACCATTCATTTGCTATGTCTTTGCTTGGTAGAAGGGAGAAAAAGAGCTCTCTAGGGTCTCTTTTGGAAGGCCACTAATCCCATTTGTGGAGGCTCCATCCTCACAACCTAATCATCTCTGAAACTTCCCAATTCCTAATCTACCAATTTGAGTATTAGGACTTGAATATATGAATTAGAGAGGGGGTACAAACATCCAGCCCATAACCCTAGATTTACTTATTTATGTACATGTCCAGTTGTTCTAACACCATTTATTAAAATGACTACTCTTTCTCCATTGAATTACCTTTACTTATTTGCCAAATATTGGTTGACTGTATTTATGTGAGTTTGTTTCTGAGTTATCAATTCTGTTCTATTTCTCTTTTTGGCCATTCTTTCACAATATCACATTGTTTGATTATTGTAGCTTTATAGTAAGTCTTGACATCAGGTACTGTCACTCCTCTAAATCATTGGTGGCTTAAAATTTGAATTTCATGGGCCGGTGAGATGGCTCAGCAGTGTAAGCACCTGCCTGGCAAGCGCAAGGTCCTGAGTTCAACTCCCAGTACTCACATAAAGGAAAAAAAGGGGCTGGTGATATCGCTCAGCAGCACAAGCACCAGCTGGCAAGCACGAGGTCCTGAGTTCAACTCCCGGTATCCACATAAAAAAAAACTTTTGAATTTCATAATTCCAACATGCTCTACAAACATGCTGTGAATTTCTACTTATAACTCTTGTCAAGTAGGTGGTACTGTATGGTATACCTTACTACAGAGCATAAAAGGCTAAATCACCTGCTCATCTAACAGTAATTGTACTGGTTTTTCAGTGCCTGGCTGTAGTAATCTCTCCCTGAGACAGGAACCATGTTCTGGCTATTGTCAGCTACATTAGGAATTATTCCCTACTGTTAAGTTAAAACACTGGAATCCTATTTGATCTGTCCTTTCTGAGTTTGATTAGCAGAAGTCATCTCCCCTGCTGGGCATGGTGATCAACTGTGGCATCATCTGATGCTCTTAGGAAAGAAAAAGCAGCTGAATTCACTGCCACAAACAACTTTTTCTTCTCCTCTTTTTCCTCCTCCTTCTCCTCCTCCTCTCTCTCTCTCTTTTTCTCTTTCTTTCTCTCTCTCTTTCTTCAGCACTTACAGCTCTTGGCCTTCTTTTGAGTTTTTTTTTTTGTTGTTGTTCTCTTTTCTTTTTTTTTTTTTTTTATTTTAAAGAGAAGAAAAAACAAAACAAATCAAAAGAAGAACAAATTTTCAAACCAACATAATAGGAGGGTAACAATGGTTAATACATTACGTATTACTATCTTTAAGTTAGTTATTCAGGACACCAGACATTAGCATTCAATTGTCCAAACATTATTGGCACAAACCTTACTCTTCAATGAACTAAGTAAAAATGGTAGTGTATCTATCTTAACCATTTTATATATATATATATATATATACAATTTTTTTTCCCTTTCCCTTCTTTCTTTTCCCTATTCCAGTCTCTCTTTCCTTTTGACCAGTTTCTTTTTGATTCACCATGTCTATTGTACATTTTGGATCTTATTTACTCTTTCAGTTTCTCATACTAGAGAGATAATACGATGCTTACACATGTGCTTCTGGTTTATTTCACTTATGAGTATTTTCTCGAGTTGCATCCATTTACCTATAAAAGTCTCCAGTTTATCCTTCTTTATGGCTGAATAGTACTCCATTGTATAAAAATACCACATCTTTCTTATCCATTCCTCAGTTGATGGGCATTTGGGTTGTTTCCAAGATCTGGCTATTACAAATTGTGCTGCTATAAACATGGGTGCACATATATCGCTGTGGTACGATGTTTTTAATTCTTCTGGGAAGATGCCCAGAAGGGGAATAGCTGGGTCAAATGGGACCTCCAACCCTAGTTTTCTGAGGAATCTCCACACTGACTTCCACAGTGGCTGTACCAGTCGACACTCCCACCAACAGTGAAGAAGGGTTCCTTTTTCCCCACAGCCCCTCTAGCATTTGTTATTAGTTGATTTCTTAATAGTAGCCATTCTTTCTGGGGTGAGATGGTATCTCAGTGTTGTTTTAATTTGCATCTCTCGAATGACTAGTGATGTTGCACATTTTTTTGTATATTTGTTTGCCATTAGTATTTCTTCATCTGAGAAATGTGTATTCATCTCAGATGCCCATTTTTGGAGTGGGTCTTTAAATTTGGGAGGTCTGATTTTTTTGAGTTCTTTATATGTTCTCGATAGTAATCTTTTGTCTGAGGAACAGCTGGCAAACATTTTTTCCCACATTGTGGGTTGTCTCTTCACTCTGTTGGTGGTTTCTCTTGCTGTGCAAAAGCTTTTTAATAAGATGAGATCCCAGTTATTGATTCTTTGGGATAGTTCCCGTGTGGTTGAGTTTTTATTCATAAAGTCTTTGCCTACACCAATGTCTCCAAGGGTTTTACCTATCCTACCTTCCAGCAGATTTAATGTTTCTGTTTTAATATTTAGATCTCTGATCCATTTTGAATTTAGTTTAGTGCATGGTGAAAGATATGGATCTAGTTTTAATCTTCGGCATGTGTAGAGCCAGTTTTTCCAGCACCATTTATTAAAGAGGCTATCTTTCTTCCAGCGAATGTGTTTGGCACCTTTGTCAAAGATAAGGTGGCTTAGTATGTCTGGGGTTGTTTCAGCATCTTCTAATCTGTTCCATTGATCTTCAGGTCTGTTTTTTTGCCAGTACCACACTGTTTTTATCACAGTAGCTTTATAGTATAATTTCAAGTCGGGGATTGTGATGCCCCCTGCCTTGCCTTTGTTGCCCAGAATCGCCTTTGCTATTCTAGGTCTCTTCTGATTCCAAATTAATTTTAGGATTGTTTTCTCTAATTCTGTGAGATATGCTGTTGGAATTTTGATTGGAATTGCATTAAATCTGTATAACAATTTTGGAAGTATGGCCATTTTCACTATATTGTTTCTTCCTATCCAGGAGCAAGGGATATCTTTCCATTTTCTGATATCCTCTTCAATCTCCTTTTTCAGAGTACTGTAGTTTTCAGTATAGAGGTCTTTTACATCCTTCGTGAGGTTGATTCCTAGGTATTTCATTTTTTTGGATGTTATTGTGAAAGGTATTGTTTCCCTAATTTCTCTTTCAGTAAGTTTGTTATTTGTGTACAGGAAGGCTATTGACTTTTGAGTATTGACTTTGTATCCAGCTACACTACTGAATTTGGTTATTAAATCTAGCAGTTTTTTAGTGGAGTTTTTGGGGTCTTCTGTGTAGAGTATCATGTCATCTGCAAATAATGATAATTTAACTTCTTCCTTTCCAATCATTATTCCTTTTATTTCTTTCTCTTGTCTAATCGCTCTGGCTAAAGTTTCCAGAACTATGTTGAATAAGAGTGGGGACAGTGGACATCCTTGTCTTGTTCCTGATTTTAGAGGGAAGGCTTTCAGTTTTTGGCCATTTAGTATAATATTGGCTGTTGGTTTGTCATAGATAGCTTTTACCAGATTGAGATAAAGACCCTCTATTCCAATTTTCTGTAGGGTTTTTATCATGAAAAGGTGCTGGACTTTGTCAAAAGCTTTTTCTGCATCTATTGAGATGATCATGTGATTTTTGTCTTTGGTTCTGTTAATATGCTGTATTACATTTATTGATTTACGTATGTTGAACCATCCCTGCATCCCTGGGATGAATCCAACTTGGTCATGGTGTATAATCTTCTTGATGATTTGTTGGATTCTGTTTGCCAGTATCTTATTAAGGATTTTTGCATCTATGTTCATTAGGGAGATTGGCCTGTAGTTCTCTTTCTTAGTTGGGTCCTTCTCTGGTTTTGGTATCAGGGTAATGCTTGCTTCCAGGAATGAATTTGGGAGTATTGCTTCCCTTTCAATTTCATTGAAAAGTTTGAGAAGTAGTGGCGTTAGGTCTTCTCTAAATTTCTTGTAGAATTCGGCAGTGAATCCATCAGGGCCTGGGCTTTTCTTTGTTGGGAGGTTTTTAATTACATCTTCAATTTCATTGGCTGATATTGGTTTATTTAGGATTTTTAAATCTTCTTGATTCAGCTTTGGTAATTCATACGAATCTAGGAATCTGTCCATTTCTTCTGCATTTTCCATCTTAGTAGAATATAAATTTTCAAAATAGGTATAGATGATCTTCTGGATTTCTGCAGGGTCCGTCGTGATATCACCCTTTTCATTTTCAATTGCATGGATTTGAGTCTTTTCTTTTCTTTTTTTAATAAGGTTGGATAAGGGTTTGTCAATCTTATTTATTCTTTCAAAGAACCAACTTTTTGCTTCATTGATTCTTTGTATTGTTTTTTTATTCTCCAATACGTTAATTTCTGCTCTGATCTTTATAATTTCCTCCCTTGTACGGGCTTTTGGCTTAACCTGCTCTTCTTTTTCTAGAAGCTCAAGGTTCACCCTTAAGTTGTTTATTTGCACTTGCTCTATTTTCCTGATATAAGTGTTTAATGCTATAAATTTCCCTCTTAGGACTGCTTTCATTGTATCCCATAAGTTCCGGTATGTTGTACTGTCATTATCATTCAGTTGTAGAAAGTGACTAATTTCTTCTTTAATTTCATCTGTGACCCATTGGTTGTTCAGGAGGATGCTGTTTAATTTCCATGTGTTTAGGGAGTTTTTGTGGGATCTTTTGCCATTGATTTCCAATTTCATTGCACTATGGTCTGATAATATGCATGGGATAATTTCAATTCCTTTGCATTTACTTAAGCAGGTTTTATGAGCTAGTATGTGGTCTATTTTGGAGAACGTCCCATGTGCAGCTGAGAAAAATGTGTATTCTGATGTTGTGGGATGGAACACTCTGTAGACATCTACTAAGTCCATTTGTTCAAAAGTTTGGTTCAGTTCTACTATTTCATTATTGATTTTCTGTCCAGTTGATCTATCTTTTTGTGACAGTGGAGTATTGAGATCTCCCAATATAATTGTATTAGTGCTTATTTGATTTTTCATGTCCTTTAGTACTTGTTTTATATAGCTGGGTGCATTGGTATTTGACGCATATATATTTATGATCGTTATCTCTTCCTCTTGGATTGTTCCCTTTACAAGGATGTAATGACCGTCTTTATCTCTCTGAATCCTTCTTGGCTTGAAGTTCACTTTGTCTGCAAAAAGAATAGCTACCCCTGCTTTTTTCTGGGTTCCTGTGGCATGGAGTATTGTTTTCCATCCTTTGACTTTCAGTCTATGAATTTCTTTCTGAATTAAATGTGTTTCTTGTATACAGCATATTGTTGGATCTTGCTTCTTGATCCATTTCGCCAGTCTGTGCCTTTTGATTGGTGAATTGAGACCGTTAACATTGATGGTTAAAACTGATATGTATTGACTTGTCATGATATTTTCCTGTTGTTGGTTCCCACTCTTTGTTTTTCCGCTTTCCGGCTATTTAATTATTTGCCCTGCCTGGTGGATTCCTTCTGTTGGGGTTCCTATCTCTTTCTAGAATGTCCTTCAGAACGTTTTGGAGTGCTGGTTTGGTGGTCATAAATTTTCTCAGATGTTCTTTGTCATGAAAGTATTTTATTTCTCCATCAATTTTGAAAGATAGTTTTGCAGGGTACATCAATCTGGGCTGAAAATTATTTTCCTTTAGAGCTTGAAATACATCATTCCAAGCTCTTCTTGAATTGAGGGTTTGTGCTGAAAAGTCAGCTGTGATTCTGATGGGTTTTCCTTCATAGGTGATTTGTCTCTTCTCCCTAACAGCTTTTAAGATTCTGCCCTTCTGTTGAATTTCTGGGATCTTGACTATAATATGTCTGGCTGAAGTTTTTTTTTGATCATGTCTAGTTGGTGTTCTAAAAGCTTCACTTATAGGGGTGTCAAATTCCTTTTCTCTTCCAGGAAAGTTCTCCCTGATTATGTCTTTGAACAAGGTTTTAATGTCGTTGATGCTATCTCCTGCTTTTTCATTTATTCCAATTATTCTCAAGTTGTTTATCTTTGAGTCATCTAGCAGCTGCTGAATTGATTTTTCATGGTCCCTTGCTATTTTTAAGAATTTTTCCATTTCATGATCACTAATTGCAAGCCTGTCTTCTATATCTGAGATCCTGTCCTCGCATTGGCTTATTCTGCTACAAATACTTTCAATGGAATTTTTTATCTCTTGGATATCTGCTTGAATCTGCCTTATGGATTCCATTTCTTTCCTATGCTGAGCATTCATGGTTTCTATAGTTTTCTTAAGTTCATCTATTTTTTTGTCTGTATCAGCTATAGTGTCCTTAAGCATGGTCTTCATTGTAGACATTATCTCTGCAGTTATCTGTGAGATTATTTCTGTTTTAATTTTTTCCAGAACCTCATTCAGTTGCTTTGTTGTTACCACTTCAGATAGGCCAGGTGGGTGGCTTTCGGATTGTCCCACCTCGTTGCTCCCTAGGTTTGCCTTTGGTGAATTGGATGTGTGTGGTTGCATCTTGTTTAAGTGTCGTCTCATTTTTTCTTTCTTTAATTCCTGGGGTGATGTTTGCAAATTACCTATAGTAGGTTACTTTATTGCTAGTGTTTAAGATCTTTAGAAGATGACTACTTCTCTGCAGTATCTTCCAAGTGGAGCTTGCTTTTAGGTTTTGAGCTTTCTGCCAGATCCTACCTCTTCAATTCGTTGGGTATGCGAAGTTGCTACCTGTTTGGCCCAGTCCTTGATTCTTTGGTACTGTGCCACTGTATTTTCTGTGTCCCTTAGTCAATCTCAATCATGAAATATCAGGAAGGAAAGATGTTTAGAACAATTATTTCACATTTGGCTATAATGTTAACTAAAGCATCAAACACAGTCTAAAAAATGACAGACTGAGCCAACCAGTTATTTACCACTTTTAGCTGTATAGAGTTGCGGTTATATAACAAAATCTAAAACACACCAGAAAAATTATATGCAGTATACAAGTCCTATGTATGTCAATTTTTCCTTGAGGAGTTTAAATTTAAAATGAGTTAAGGAGGAAATAGAGTATTGGGAGAAGAGGAAGGAATTAGATGTAAGGTTAGAGGACCAAGAGGGATCCCACTAAAATTGGGACACTAGTGCAGAGGACAGGTGGTAAAAAGAGAAGGAAGGGATAAAAGGAAGAACAGATCACAACCACAATCACAAAGAAGTTAGAGGCGCTGTTTACACTCATATAAAAAACCAGAGAGAATAATGAAGGAAAGAGCAAATACACATACAGAAACAAAAACGAAGATAAAAACAATAAAACAGACAGATCAAAAATAAAACCCCACCAAAAAACAAAACAAAACAAAACAAAAACAAAAAAACCCTTCGCCAGAACAAAAAACAAATCAGTGAGAAAAAAAAAATAAAAATAAAAATAAAAATAAAAATAAATAAAAAGAATCAGTTCCAGGTGTTGACTCTGTTGTAGGCAGGTACCTTGTGACAGAGTCCTGTTCTGTGCAGGTCCGTCCCAGTTAGCCAGGAGCGCCCTCTGGCGGGCGGTGAGCAGAGGCGCGTACTTTCAGGCAGAGACCAGTCTAGCTCGCCTCTGCTTTGGGCGCCCTTTCACGATCCCTGGGCCTGAGAGGCTCAGCGCGCTGTCTGGAGCGCGGGTTCCCCGCACTGGTTCCCGCCTCTGGTTTTTCGCCACGCCCCCCACAATGGCGCCGGGCCAGTCGCTCTCTGGCGCGGGACAGGTGTGGCTGAGAGTTCAGTCTCGTTCGCCTGCTGACCTCAGCACACTTTCGTGGGCCTGAGAGGCCCCGTGCTGTCCTGTCCGGAGCACAAGTTCCCAGAGCAGTTTCCGAGCCGCTCTGAGTTTCGCCACACCCCCACAATGGCGCCCGGCCGGTCGCTCTCTGGCGCGGGGCAGCTGTGGCTGAGAGACACTCACCGCCGGTCAGCGCCGTTCTCCGCCGCTCCCCTGCCCCGCCGCTCCCCTGCCCCGCCGCTGTCTCAGGATCCTCCGTGGGGGCTCCCTGGGCGCCAGCTGCCACCGTGTGTCCGTAGAATTGAGCCTCCGCGGCGCTGCAACTCCCGGGATAGTAGAAGGTGCGCGCGTGCGGTCTGCTCCTTCTTTCCTTCTTCTTTGTTGGAAGTCACCCGTCACTGGTGCCGGGGGTCCCAGATTGCGCTTCAGAACTTTTCTGGGTTTCGGGGAGGCATCTCCCCCCCTCCTGCGCTTTCCGGGTCGCTATATTCCCGTGTTCCAATGGTAACTTTTAGAGAGAGTTTCGCTGCCTGCTTCTTACTCATCCGCCATCTTGAGGTCCTCCGAGTTTTTTTTTTTTTTTTTAATCTATGATAGAATAAAAATACCTTACTCACAAGGTGGTAGTGGGGATTAAGTGAGTTAGTGTATGTGAATGTATACACGATGTTTAGATATTCATGCAGGGAGAGAGAACACATGTGACAGAGCCTGAGAGCACAAGAGAGTACCTGATAGAAAATAATCAATAGTCACTGCAGCTATAATTGTGTTCTTCCTGTCATCTACTTCCCACTACCAAGCATTCATTCTGAGAACAAATATTTACCGAGTGTCTCCTCTGTGCCATAGACTGCTCACTCTTGTCTGTCGGTACATCTAAGATGCTCTGTAACCTCATCGCAATGAACAAGGGTGTTTGGTGTGGTATGCACGATATTGGGATTAAACCCAGGGCCTTTGGGCTAAGCTGCATCCTGAACTTTTCTTTTCCTTTTTTTGGGGGGGGTACCCGGGAATCAAACTCAGGACCTCATGCTAGCCAGACAGGTGCTGCGCAGCTGAGCTAAATCCCTGGCCCTTCTTTTCTTTTCTTGAGACAGTATCTCACCATGTAGTTCAGGCTGGTCTTGAACTCACTACATAGCCCAGGCTGGCCTCAAATTCCTGGTGATCCTGCCTCAGCCTCGGGTGCTGGGATTACAGACGTGGATCACCATGCCTGGCTTGTTTAGTTTTTAAATTTTGAGAAAGGCATTTACTAAATTGCACACAATGGCCTCAGTCTTGCCATCCTCCTAAACCCTATGTACGTAAGCAATGTGGAAAAGGATTTGCTGATATGGCCTCATTTCATAGACATAGAAAATCTCACAATGGGGAGAAACACTATGTATGTAAGCAATGTGGGAAAACATTCAATACACAAAAACGGCATCAAACACATGAAATTATGCACACAGGGTAGAAACCTTATGTATGTAGGCACTTTGGGAAAAGACTGCTGCAAGATCTTCATTTTATAAACATAAAGAACCCAATCTGGGGAGTAACTCCGTGTATGTAAGGAATGTGGGAAAAAAATTCAAGTAACACCGACCCTAACCCTCTAAATGAGGTCACACTGGGCCCAAAACCTCGGTAGGCAAAATAGGGAAGCTTTCAGTATACATGGGTATTGTCAAATATGTGAAAGAAGTCACACTGAAAAGAAACGCTACATATGTAAGACTATTTTGAAAATCCTTTGAAAAATACTCATGTAGAGGAGACCTGTAGAAATAATATAAAAATTATGATGTCAGTGTTTGTTCATAAATTTTCCAGAAAACACCCCAAGAGGAGATATCTTAAAGTGTATTCATTCTGTGTTTTTCAGTAAATCGCTTATAAATATATAAAAAAAAAAGTCATGGCATCCTCCTGTCTCAGTCTCCCAAACTGGGATTACCAGCATGTACCACGACACCTAACTAGAAAAAAAGGTTTAAAATGGGAGTTCTGTATTACAATAATCTGGGTTTTAATCCTAACTGTACCACATTCTAGCTATGTGATTGTGCGAGTGTCTCTTAACCCACTTTAAGCATTTACCTCCCATGAGAAGGGTACAATAAATTTTAGCTATTATTCAGCCTAATTGACCCAATGATCCCAGTCAAAGTTGCAGCCTGCAACTGGGGAGCTATGGATAGATGATCTCAAAACTTCCTTCTAGTTCCAAAGTCTATAATTTTCAATGTATATATTCAGTGGAACTGCTGAGAGGGAAAGGCCAGGAAAAATGATCCACAACATTTTTAGGAGAAAGCCATGAAAAGCTTTGGGTTTTTTTGTTGTTGTTGTTGTTGTTTTGGTTTTTGGTTTTTGGTACAGGGAATGAAAGGCTTTGTGAGCTGAATTCACAACAGTAGGTTCTTCCTTCCCCAAGTGGGTGACGATCAGCCTTTGGGAGCTCACAGGCTAATTCACACTAATGATGTGAGCAGAACTGGGGGGGAAGGGGGAGCAACTCCTGGAGTGATAAACATGGGAGAAACAGTTTAGGTGCAAAATATGTATATCCAGTCCTTTCTGAAGGTGGGTGTTACCTGCTTTTCACAGGAGGGATAAACAATGGTTAAAGGCTCAGAGTCTGAAGTTAGGCAGATCTGGGTTTGAATCCCAACTCGCTGCCTTATCAGCTGTGCTACCCTGGACAGGTTGCCTTTCACCTCTTTATGCTCCAGCTTTGTCTTCTGCAAAGCACAGATACCAATAGTAACTATCTAATGGAGCCTATCCAATACAGTGAAAATAAATTACTGTGATCTAACAAGTTGTACTCTATGGGTGAGTGACAATTTCCCTTCTCAGAAAGTGATGGTAGAGTCCTCCTTTTCTGGTTTGAGGCTTCTGATTTCCGTCTTTTTTTTTTTTTTTTTTTAAGAGAAAAAATAGAACGAAATTTCAAAACTACATAATAGGAGGGTAACAATGGTTAATACATTGTGTATTGTTATCTTTAAATTAGTTACTCAGAGTACAAGATGTCGGCATTCAATTGTCCAAACAATATTACCACACACCTTTCTTTTCAATGAACTAAGAGAAATTAGTATTATATCTATCTTTGATTTCTGTCTTAAGAAGTTAGGCATAGTGCATCCCTTGGCACCTTGGAAATTTCCTTGGAGAGGAGGTTGTCTCCATCAGACTTGGGACTCTACACGATGGAACTTTTTCAGAGACAGGAACTGCAGTGACTCCATTAGTCTTGGATGGACCTGTTTCTGTCTCTGCCATCAGCCTGAGAAGCTCCCAGAGAGTGTGTGGGTGACTCTCCTCCGGGCCACTCGATATAGGACTGATTCTCCTTTATCCCTTTTTGTCAGGCTCAGGACACCAAGAGAGGAATGTGCTACTTCAGCAGCTCCCTCAAAACAGGAAGGAGTAGGTTGAGGCTTGGCTCTGTGGGCCCTAGCCTGAGGGGTCCTGCAACTCAGGGACTCAAAGGAACTCTTGAGGAGCTCCTAGAGGACTTTGATGGGCTGTAGGGGAAATGGGCGAGTGTATTGGGAGAGGGTTCTAGAAGCCGTGTGGGGGAGCATTTTATGCGGTGGTGGGGGTGGGAGGTGCGTCCAGGTAACTAATGGCAACCGGGCGGGGCAAACCCGCTCAGCAGGAAAGCCTCAAAGGCGAAAAACTACGACTCCCAGAATGCCCCAGGGCTTCGCCCAGCTTTCCCGCCCGCCCACTGGCTGCCGGTCCCGCGAGAGGCAAAGCGGATTGGCCGCGGCGGCTCCCCCACTAGCAGGTTAGTAGGCGCCGCCGGCAGCAGACGTTGACCGGGCGCGGGGAGGGAGGGGGTGCAGCTGGGGCCCTGGCTCTCCATTCTGGAAGCTCCTGGACGCCGTCTCCGTAGCGTAGCCGACGGCTGTGAGGCCCCGGGAGGGCGCGAAGACGGCGTGACGCAGGCGCAGTGCTGGGCTTCTCCTGGGTCCCCAGACAGCTGGAGGAGATAAACAGAGGAGGAGGAGGGAGGGGAGTGCGTGTGTGAGAGCGCGCGAGGGAGTGTGAGTGTGTGTGAGCGCGGGTGTGAGGCGGTGCGCAGGGGTGGGCGGAGGCGCTGTCCGGCCCGGCCAGGCGCCGGGCGGGGAGCATGGGAAGAGGCTAGAGCTGCCCGGGTCCCCCAGCCCCCTTCCCGGGATCCGCGCCCCCACTCCCGGGAGAGGGGCCGGGCTCCCGGGACCGACATGGGCTCCTGAAGTTGCGCCGCTGGTCCGAGGAAGAGACCTGACAGGTACGCGTCGCCGCAGCACTCTGCCCTCCGTGGGCACCGAGGCGGGGACCGGCTTCCGCAGCCCCGGCACGCGGGCCGCCCGCTCTGGGCCGGCTTTAGCCCTATCGGCCTCGGGGCCTGAGCGCGCCGGTCTTGGGGCCCCGGGGTGTCCCGAGGTGGGGCAGGCCTTGCTGGGGCGGAGGGCAGAGTGGGGTGGGTTAGGGACAGAGGGGCTGGCCGGGACTTGAGGGGAGGGTGCAGTGGGAGTCTCGGGGGGCTCTGCCCAGGTGAGGTGAAAATCATCCTTTCATGGGACTTTTGTTGTTGTTGTTTTGGTTTTTTTTTTTTTTTTTTTCCCTGAGTTTTTGACATCTGATCTGGCGTCGGTCTCAGGAAGAAAGGGGCAGGTGAAGTTACGAAGGGCAATGACCTGACCTGTTCTCTTCCAGTCAGTTCTCTCTGTTTCTCTCTTCTCTCTTTCTCTCTCTCTCTTTCTCCTCTCTCTCTCTCTCTCTCTCTCTCTCTCTCTCTCTCTCTCTCATTTTCAGGCTTCTGGCAGCTGCAGATGCCTTCAGTGGGTTATCCTGGCACCAAACTGAACTTTGCCAAGGTGTTTCCTCCAGCGATTGTAGAGCCCGGTACAAAGGGCCTCTATTTGGGAATGGGCTATTCAGTACCCACTTCAAAGGATAAATAGGAAGTGCGGAGATAGAGGGGTCTGCGAACCAGCAGGATCCATTCTTTCTGAAAGCTGCAGTGAGGTGTCCCTTTGCCAGCTGCCAGCCGTGTTGAATTTGCTTGGTGCCCTTTGGCTCACTCTTGGTTGCAGTCGTACTACTATGGTTTCTAGAGTAGAGGGTTTATCACATGTGTCTAACAGCCCAGGGTAATTGTTCCCCTAAAGTTCTTCTCTGATTTTCTTTAACCTTCTGAACTGGTAGTAAAGCAATTTTAAAGTATTTCTTTCAAGTTTGTGAGTTCAGAAGCCTAGTAGAGTGGCTGTGTATTCCCATTCTTTCCAAGAATGGGAGGATGATCTAGGTAAAATGGCAGTTAAGTTTTTATTTTTTTAAGGTGTTTTGGAGATGGAGTGTCCAGAAAGATGTATATGCAGCATTCCTTCTTTCCTCTTACCTATTTATTTATTTGTGTTGCTGGAGATCAAACTCAGGGCCCCCAGCATGCTACACAAACACACCCTCTGTCACTGAACTATATCCTCAGCCCAAGTGTTCCTTTTTAAACAAGCCTTAAACAGTATTGAGAGTAAAACTATCCCGAGGGCTCCTTCTGACTCAGTGACATTATGAAAACCCTTACTGGGGCACATGTATGCCCAGTGGTCTGCAGTAAGCTTTTCAATACTTCAGAGTTCTTCAAGGATCAGTGGCTGCTCACTGTCTTGACGGAACTACTTAAGGCTATTTCTGGTGTGAGTTCTGGCTTATTTTTGTATATTTATTTATCTATTTTGTCTTTTTGAGACAGTCTCACTGTGTAATTCAGGCTGGCCTTGGACTCAAACTGTGTAACAGCCCAGGCTCGCCTTGAACTCATGGCAATCCTTCTGCCTCAGCCTCCCGAGTACTGGGATTACAGGCGTACACCACCATGTCTGGGTTGGAATTGAATTTTTATTGTTGGGTTTAATACCCTGATCCTCTAAAACAGACTAAGGAGTAACTAGTAGGGCTGAGTCTTGATTTCTTCATTGTAGGTTGTATCTCATTGGCAGACCAGAAACAACATTTTGAGTCTTAATTTGTGATCACACTGCCTGAAAATCTGGGGTCCTTCTCTTTTTTTCCTTTTTTCCTTCTTTTGACCTATTTAAAGGCACTTACAGTCAAGTCACATCTCAATTTGTAGAGGTCGTGCTTTTAGATAAACTGCAGAATGTAAGTTCGGATAAACTTACATTTCTGCTGGGGACTCCATTTCTGGTAGTCACTGAGAAAATATGTATAATGATTACTATAAATATGTACATATGTATATACATACATATAAATATGTATAATGATTAGTATGATGGTGTTAATAACAATTTGCCAGTTTTGAGTTTTGGAGACGTCACGTAAGTGACAGTTTTTCTAGGTGGAAGGAATTCAGTATTGACTCATTGAATGTCCTCTGTAGGGTGTTTTCACACACCTGGACTTCAGAATTTACAAGGACACAAGTAGACATCTTGAAGGCCACTTGCAAACATCTGTGGACCTTGATGTGCCAACTACTGGGGAAGATAGAGATGTGACTTGTTCTTTATATTTTTATTTTTTGTCTCTCCCTTTCGATTAGGGAATGTGGCCCACATGTACAGTTGAGTCTCAGAGAAGGTCATAGATAAACATGTGAAATAGTGACACTTGCCTTTTCTTTGGGTTACTGGCTTATCTGTTCTGTTTCCTTTCTTCGTTCTTCCTCTCTTCCCAGATGCTCCACTGCATCTTTGGGCTGCCATTGCTGATTGCTGGGCCCACAGAACCCATGGGCTATGCTTTCTTTCTTCTTTCTTTTTTTTTTTTTTTTTTAATATGTGGGTACCGGGAGTTGAACTCAGGACCTTGCGCTTGCCAGGCAGGCACTTATGCCACTGAGCTATATCACCAGCCCGGGCTATGCTTTCTTAGCTGTCTTGTTTTCAAAAACTAGGACCCTGACATTTGCCATCGGAAACCAGTTCCTTGAGTTTACGTTTAATTCTGGCTAACTTACTTTGAGAGATACTAGCAAATATCCTAAAAGGTGACTGCGATTTATTGAGAGTCTGGTATATTTATTGAGAGTTTGGCTTGGTACTAGATAGTATTCTTACTTTATCTAGTTTAATCCTCACAACTGTCTTCCTGAGGCGAGAATCATTTTCTGTTTTACACTAATGAAGGGACAGATTCAGCGAGGTTAAGAAACTTGGTTAAATTCACATAACTAGTAAAAGGAAAGATGAAACCCAGGTCTTTCTGCTTTTTGATATTGCGCTGCCTCTGGGACTGTGATACATGAGCAAGAGCTGAAAAGTCCAAAGCTGAGAGCCTTGTGGAACATGATACCTGCCTACAGATTCTTGAAGAATTGTCATGGGGAAAGGAAACTGGACTTTTCTGTGTGATCCTAGAATGCAGACCAGGATTAAAGGAGATTTCAACTGGTAGACTTATTTCATAGGAGAGAATTTGGCTTTCTAAAAACAAAGTAGGCTGCCTATGAGAGAGTAAGTTACTCATCATTGGAGGTATTCAAGCCAAGACTTTGCCTTTTCTTATCAAGGATATGATAGGGGCTTATACTTACGTTGATAATTGAACTAAGTGATCTTTTATTATTTTAAACTTTGTGAGTCTGTGAAAATGATATCAAACTCCTTTTGATGTGTACAAAACTACTATATATTGACACTTGCTAGATACTCTACATTATCTCACGTAGTCCTCAGAAACCCCTTATAAGGTAGGAATGATCTTTATACCCAGATGAAGAAACTGAGCCTCTAGAAAGTTAAGAAATACGCTGGAGAGCCAGGCATGGTGATTCACACATGTACTCCCAGGACTCTGGGATCCGAGGCAGAAGGATCACAACTTCAAGCCCAGCCTGGGTAATTTAGCAATTTAGCAAGACCCGTCTCAAAATTAAAAAAAAAAAAAGGGCTGGGAATATAGCTCAGTGCGAGGGCCCAGGGTTCAATCTCAAATCCCGAGTGCTGCCAGAAAGAGGGAAGGAAGGAAGGAAGGAAGGAAGGAAGGAAGGGAGGAAGGAAAGAAAGAAAAAGGAAGGAAGGAAGGGAGAGAGAAAGAGAAAAGGAAGAAAGAATGCTGGAGGTTACATAGCTAGTAGTGGTAGGGATGTTATTGGAACTTATATCTGCTTCTCGTTAGCTTTGTGACCTAGAACAAGTCATAGGTTCTCTCTGAGCTATAGTTTTTTCATCTGTAAAATGAGGCTTACAATGACATCTGCTTTATAGTGGGTTGATGAGGACTAAATGACATAATACGTGCTTTTC
Source organism: Erethizon dorsatum (assembly GCA_028451465.1). NCBI lineage: Eukaryota > Metazoa > Chordata > Mammalia > Rodentia > Erethizontidae > Erethizon > Erethizon dorsatum. The sequence goes on along the minus strand of CM051827.1, from coordinate 114,664,070 downwards.
ACTAGATATCAATGGTTGCCCTCAAGAGCCAGGGCTTGGGGGTAAAGGAGTATCATTTTATTGGCTTCTTCAGAAGTAAGTTTGGGCCTGACTGACACCCTGAGAGTTCTGGGACTCATTCTTTGTGCTATTAGTAATGGCTGCAGACTCCTTGAAGGGCTTTGTGGCATTAGTGACTAATACCTAAAAATTTGAAGCTTGAATATGGGGAAGATATAGCCAACAGGTCGGAATATGGGAGGCAGTGTAGAGACCCAGTGAAAAGAAAATTCTTAGCCACTCCTACAGAGCCAGATTCAAGGGTTCCTGTTTGCATTTTTATATTTAATGTCTTTTAGGATGAACAAGGTCACAACTACTAGAGCTGTGCCAGAGCTGGATGCCAAGAATAATGACCCTTAATCCTCCCTGTAGCCATCTGGGGAGGTATTAACCCCATTTTCTTTGGGCGGGGGTGGGGAACAGACTAAGACCTTGCCTAGGGTGCTATCTAGGGACTTCTATGCAGTGTTAGGATCAGAACCTTGGTAAAAATTTGACCTTATTCATAACCCTAGATTTTGTTTGGGGGACTATGTAGTTCAGGCTGGCCTTGAACTTGCGATGATCCTCCTGCCTCAGCCTCCAGAGTTCTGGGATTACATGTGTGTGTCACCAACCTGTCTCCCAGATTCTTTTTTTTTTTTGTGGGTACTGGGGGGTCAACCTCAGGACCTCGCGCGCCAGCAGGCGCCCGTGCCGCTGAGCGATATCACCGGCCCCTTTTTCGTATGTGGGTTCCGGGAGTCGAACTCGGGCCCTCGCGCTTGCCAGGCAGGCGCTTAAGCCGCTGAGCCATCTCACCGGCCCCCAGATTCTATTTTTAAGAAGAATAAAACTGCTTATCCCTTACCTTTTTAGGAAGACTTTCTCAGAGTGAGAGCCAGGCAGTTCTGTTCAGGGGACTTCTACAGTTGAGGCCTGAGTGTTTGAGTACTGATGCCGATGGCTGCGTGGTTCCCTCTTGAGGTACCTGTCTGGATGTCGCATAGCTGCAACTCAGAAAGGAAGTATTTCCAGATTGATCAGCTTCATTTTCCTTTCTGCTTAGAGTAGGGCAACTTCAGTGGCTTCCTTACAAGAGGTACTTTGAATTGTGGCAGGATTTGGAAAGATGCAAGTTTGGAAAAATTAAGACTGTAGATGCTCTTAAGTAGCATTGTCAAAATATGTTTCTTGCTTCCTTCCTTTCTTTTTTTTTCCCTCCTTTATGGTACTGGGGGTTAAACCCGGGCCCTTATGCATGCTAGGCAAGCATTCTACCACTGGTTATAGCCCTGCCCTTTTTATTTTTATTTTGTATTTTGAGACAAAAGTTGCCCAACTGACCTTGAACTCATAATCCTCCTGCCTCAGCCTCCCTAGTAGCTGGGATTACAAGTATGTACCACCACACCTGCGCCTCTCCTCTGCCTTTTTTTTTCCCCTCCACTACCTTATGATTTGGGGCCTAGGAGAAAGCAGGTAAACCGTGATTGCTGAAAATCAAAGTTCTGAAAATATCCAGGAAAAATGTTGACAAAACTCAAATGGTACTGTATAGCCCATTTAGGCAGAGGAAACATCAAAGTGAGTTCTCATCCATACTCCCAGAAAGTGAAGCATTTCTTAGGTTGGACTTCACAGAGAAAAACTTCAGTCAGTCCCTGACTCCTTCAGTCAGGCCAGGAGCCTCCAAGATGGGAAAGAGCTGTTTCAAAGATGTTTTGCTGATGGGCCTGTCCTACCAGCCAAACTTAGTCCATGACCCTACAGTGGCACTCTATAAATTTGTATTTGAGACCAGCAGAGCGAAGGTGATTTTTTGTTTTATTTTGTTTTGTTTCATTTCCGTTTGTTTTCTTGGTGCTAGAGATTGAGCCTAGGGCCTTGTGCATGCTAAGCAGGCACTTTACCACTTGAACTACACCTTTAGCCAAGGTAATGTTGATTCCTTTGCTTAGCCCTGAAGAATGGTAAGAAACAAAGTTTCTTTTAGGTAAGACTGTTTGGACATGGTTGGGTTAATGACAACAATAGTAATTATTTTTTAGTGGGCAATGGCCAGGGAGTGGGTGTCAGACTACCTAGGTTGACTCTCCATTTAATAACTACATGACTTTAGCAAATTAACTTTTCTGTGCCTCAGCTCCTACATCTGTAAAATGATAATAGTATCTCGTAGGATTGTTATTTTGTGAGATAACATCTGTAAACTGTTCAGAATGTTCAATAACTATTATTTTCCAGGCTTAGTGTCAGGCATTTTACATGTACACTCTTCCATTCCTCATCACCCTGCAAAGGTAGATATTGCCAGATAAAGAAACTGAGGTTTAGGAAGTCACATAGAAAATAGGTGACAGAGCTGAAATTTGAACCTTAGGTCTGTTAATTTCCACAGCTCAATTCTTCATCTTATTATGGTACTTCTGATGAAGTTTATACACAGAAAAAAAACTGCTTGGGCTTTACTTTTCTTCTCTTCTTAGGATTGCTCCAGAAGGAAAACCATTACAAATAGAGTAAAAGGAAACTTGTGTATATCTTTTGCATAATTCAGAATGTTGAAAGGGGGTCAGTTGTCACTCTGGCTGGGGGTGCCTCCCTGCTGTGGTAGGCTGCATGTCCAGAGGAAAGAAAATACAGTTGCTTTAGGTTCTATCTCCAGAACTGAGATGCTGCTAAATAGCAGTGTCTCCTTATACTTATAGCAGAGTGTCATTGGAAGAGGTGTTGTTACTCATCTCTGAGTCCACAAGTCATTTTACAAATGGAAAAAGAACCTAAGAGTGAAATGCCTTACTCAGGGTCACACAGCCAATTAAAGGCAGACACAGGCCTAAAGTGTAAGACCTCCAATCCCGGTCCAGGGCTTCTTCCTCAATACTATGTGGTGTTGTGATTCACTTCTCCCTTGTTAAATGGGAATAATAATAGCTTTATGGCTTCTTCACAGGATTATTCTGAAGTAAATTAAAAGCATGAACAAAAGCACATTGATAGTTATAAAACCTTATATGTATACCAAGGTAGTTATGCTGCTATTCATTCAGCAATAGTTACTGCTACCTACTAAGCTCACATCACTCCTGGGAGACCTAGAAGTGATAGATGAATCAGATGAATAGCTGGCCCTCAGGATACTTTGTCTTGTTTGTCTTGTTTGTTTTTGTTCTTTGAGACAGGGTCTCACTTTGCAGTTCAGGCTGGCCTTAAACTCACTATGTAGCCCAGGAAAAGTATGCCGTTTAGCAGTTTTTAATATAGTCACAAAGTCATGCAACCATCATCACATTCTGATTCTAGAAAATTGTTATCATCCAAAATAAGAAACATTGTTTTGAGCTATTGCCACCCACCCCCAGTCATCCCCATCTTGTCCCTTAGCCCTAAGCAACCGTTAATCTACTTTCTGTCTTTATAGGTTTTCCTGTTCTTAACATTTCATATAAAGAATCTTAGAATATATATTGTCTTTTGTCTTTTGTGACTGGCTTCTTTCACTTACAATAGTGTTTTCTATTACTATATCATCCAAATTATAGTATGAATCAGTACTTCATTCCTTTCTATGGTTGAATAATATTCCACTTAATATGGATGTATCGTGCTGTATTTATCCGTTCACCAGTTGATGGACTTTGAATTGTTTCTACTTTGGGGCTGTTATGAATAATGCTGCTGTGAACCTACCAGTACAAGGCTTTGTGTGGACATTTGTTTTCAGTTCTCCTGGGTATATTCCTAGGAGTGGAATTTCTGTGTCATGTGGCCTTTTATTGTTTATGGTGCTGGGTATCAAACCCAGGGTTGCGCATATGCTAGGCACATGTTCTACCACTGAGCTACAACCCCAACCTGAGGTGGAGCTTTTCCTAAGTGATATTTTCTTACTGCAAATCACATGCCATTCACAGTAAACACTACATTATGACAGTTATCCTATGGAATCCTCACAGTAGCTCTGTGAGGTAGGTACTATTATTATCTGTGTGTAAGAGATGAAGACATAGCCAGTATTTCTTTTTTCTTTCTTTTCTTTCTTTCATTTTTTTTTTTTTTTTTTTTTTACAATTTAAAAGATGAAGGAGGGGCCGGTGAGATGGCTCAGCGGCTTAAGCGCCTGCCCGGCAAGCGCGAGCGCCCGAGTTCAACTCCCGGATCCCACATACGAAAAAGGGGCCGGTGATATCGCTCAGCGGCACGGGCGCCTGCTGGCGCGCGAGGTCCTGAGGTCGACCCCCCGGTACCCACAAAAAAAAATAAAATAAAATAAAAAAATAAAATAAAAGATGAAGGAAAGCCAGTACTTCTTGAGCACTTAACATACTAGGCATGTGCTAAGTGTTTTACAGTGCATTACCTCATTTAATGTTCCTGTTAACCCTACAAGATACATATATAACATATACCTTTCAAGTAAAAAAAACAAGATCTTAAGAAGGTAAGGACCGGTGAGATGGCTCAGCGGCATACGCGCCTGCCTGGCAAGCGCGAAGGCCCGAGGGCCTGAGTTCGACTCCCGGAACCCACATACAAAAAAAGGGCCGGTGATATCGCTCAGCGGCACAGGTGCCTGCTGGCACGCGAGGTCCTGAGGTCGACCCCCAGTACCCACAAAAAAAAAAAAGAAGAAGGTAATTAATTTTACCCAAGATCACGCAATCTAGAGAGCAGTAAAGTCAGGTTTAAATTTAAGTTCCTTTTTTTTTTTCAGTATTGGAGATTGAGCTCAGGCCCTTGTGCATGCTAAGCAAGTACTCTACCATAAGCTACATCCCTAGCCCTTTAAGTTTCACTCCAAAGCTGGTTCCTAACATCTGATTCTACATTATCATAAAAATAACTGTTTACTATAGAATATCTGGAAAATAAGAACAAATCATCTATCTTCCCAACATTTTGCTGAATGTCCTTCTAGTTATAACATCGTAAGGATATATATATTTCTTGAGTTCTCCCTCCACCTCCAAGACTGGTATGGTGGTATATGTCTTGGACCTGATTTGTTAACTATATATTATTAGTGATTTTCCATTTTATTTATCAGTACTGCACATTTTGCATTACTTTTAATTGGGAAGAAAGATTTTTTTCTTTTTGAGACAGGGTCTCACTATGCAGTTCAGGCTGGCCTTGAACTCACTTTGTAGCCCAGGCTGGACTTGAATTCGCAGTGATCCTCCTTCCTCAGCCTCCTGAGTGCTGGAATTACAGGCAGGAAGAAAGATTTTAAATTTATTTATTTCAGTGTTGAAAATTGAACCCAGGATCTCAAGCATGCTAAGTGCATGAGCTGCTACTGAGCTGTTCTACCCGCTGAAAAAAAGAGTTTTTGAAGGATTTTATTAGGAAGAATTCAGAAACGTACAGAGTAAACAAAATAGAACAGGATAGTGAACTCGATGCACATGTTATCCTATTTCAAAAAATATCAACATTCTGCCAGCCTGGCGTGGTTACACACCCCTATGTTTCCAGCACTTGGGAGGCTAAGGCAGGAAGATCGCCATGAGTTCGAGGCCAGCCTGGGCTACATAGTGAGTTCAAGGCCAACCTGAACTTCATAGCGAGACCCTGTCTCCAAAACAACAACAACAAAAAACATTCTGCTATATTTATGTATGTTTTTATTCATTCATTCATTTTGCAGTACTTGGGATTGAACCCAAGGCCTTTGCACTGAGCTACATCGCCAGCCCTTTTTTTTTTTTTTTTTTTTTTTTTGTGGGTACCGGGGGGTCGACCTGAGGACCTCGCGCGCCAACAGGCACCCGTGCCTCTGAGCGATATCACCGGCCCCTTTTTCGTATGTGGGTTCCGGGAGTCGAACTCGGGCCCTCGCGCTTGCAAGGCAGGCGCTTACGCCGCTGAGCCATCTCACCGGCCCCCCTTTTTTGTTTTGAGACAGGGTCTCACTTAGTTGCCCAGTGTAGGCTCAAACTTGGGATCCTTCTGCCTCTGCCACCCAGCCCAGCTTTATAAACATTCTTTTTGTTTTTTGTTTTATTTATTTTTTAATTTTATAAACATTCTTGAACAAATTTTTGTGGGGGAGTACTGAGGATTGACCCCAGAACATTCATGGTAAGCTATATCCCAGTTTACCACCACCACCACTACCACCCCGCCTGTTTTTGTTTTTACTTTTTTGTTTTTACTTTTTTGTTTTGAGACACTCTCACTAAGTCATTAAATTCCCAGGCTGGGATTGAATTTTCAATCCTCCTGCCTTTAGCCTCCTAGAGTGCTAATATTACAGGCATATACCACCACATCTGACTTGTACAAATTTTTGTGTGGATTTCCTTTGTTTTTAACAAAGTTACATTTTTCCTTCTGATCTTATATTTCAAGGCTAGTGGAGGTCATAAAGACACTGTGCTGTGTGCCCTACCTCTGCCCCTAAAATGGAATCCCCAATGTCAGTTTCAACTCTGATAGAAAATTGAGGGAGGAATGTTAACTTATGCTACTGAGTATGTATAACAGGAATTACCAGGTTTTAGTGGAATTTACATTTGGCTTGTATCTGTTGAACATCTAGTGTGATCCAGGTACTGTTACGTACTTTCATACATAATTTACTGTTTATTCCTCAAAACAACCTATTGAAGTAATTATTAGCATTCTCATTTTGCAGATGAGGAAATAAAACTCAGGAAGGTTAAGTAACTTGCCTAATTGGCACGTTGAAGGGGCTGGAATCTAGGCCTAGGTACCTGAATATTTTAAGTGTATTCTCCTTGCAGTGTAAGACAAGGACCAAGACACACATGAAATGGGTAGTTTCTCATGTTTAGATATTGCCATTTAATCCTTTGCTCCAGATGGGTAATCTTTGCAGATAGACTTTGTTCAAAGGTTGTTAACCTCAGGCTATTGTATCACTAGTATAGATTATAATGCAAACTCTTTTTTTTCCTGCTTCACCACCCCTATAATGCAAATGTTTACATTATATTAATTCCTCCAAATTGAGATATTGATTGAATTTTTTTGGTTTTGAGACAGGGTCTTGTAAGTTGTCCTACCTGGACCCAAACTTGTGATTTTCCCTCTCTCCCCTCTCTCCCCTCTCCCCCCTCCCCTCTCCCCACTCTCTCCCCTCTCCCCTTTCCCTGTCTCTGTCTCTCTCTCCTTTCTCTCCTTTCTCTCCTCTCTCTTCTCTCTCTCCTCTCTCCTCTCTCTTCTCTCTCTCTTCTCTCTCCTCTCTCTCTCCAAGGTCGTGTTATGTTGCCCAGGCTGCATTTGACCTCATGATCCTTCTGCTTCTGCCTTCCAAATAGCTGGGATTATAGACACACATACCCATAAATATTACTTTCTTGCTAGCATCTTATATATAATAGCAGAGATGTGCTAGTAGCAGAAAGTTTCCCAGTAGACTAAAAGTTTTTGGAAGGAAAGGGGGTTAAGTGATGATGCTGGGCATTTTAGAGCTCCAGGAATAGAATACTTTTTGAGAGGTATAACATCTGCATAGCAGCTCATATTTTTATTGCAACATTATGTCATATGTTTCTTCTGTGCCTTTGATATTTTTATGTTTTTCATATTCCTAGTTCCCAGGAACCTGCTTTCTTCTTTTTCCTTTTCATTGAGTATGTATTAGAGCTGACCTGCAACATCCTGTATTATAGTAGGTGCCATTCTAAACCTCTGTACTCTAACCGGAGAAAGTTTTTATAGCGCTTTTGTGTCCTATAAACAAATTAGCCCTCAATATTATTAGAGGTTTTTTTTGTTTTTTTTTTTTTTTTTTTTTTGAGGCAGGGTCTTAATGTGTAGTGCAGGCTGGCCTTGAACTCACTTATATAGACCAGGCTGGCCTCGAACTCATGGAGATCCTCCTGCCTCAGCCTCCCAAGTGCTGGAATTACAGGTATGTGCCACCATGCCTGGCTTATTAGAGCTTTAAATGTGAAAATCAGGGTATATTATGTTAACTGTGTTCACCTTAGAATGAAGTTTCTTTGGTCTATAATAATTCCCATTTTTCCATTAGTGATTTCCAAATTTTCTTGCTCTGCTTTCATGTTTGTTTCCTTGTTTCTTCCCTCTGTCTTTCCCTTCCTTCCTTCCTTTTTTTCTTTTTCTTTTCTTTTCTTCTTTTTTCTTTTTTTAATGCAGGGTCTTGCTGTGTTGCCCAGGCTGGCCTCCAGCTCCTGGACTCAAGTATCCTCCTACTCAGTCCCAAGTAGCTGGGACTAAGGCACACACTACTGTTCCTTATTGTTATTTTTCTGCTTTCTTCTTAAAATGCATGAATAAACCAGGTGTGGTGGCGCACACCTGTAATCCCAGCACTCAGAAGGCTGAGGGAGGAAGATTGCTGTGAGTTCAAGGCCAGCCTGGGCTACAAAGTGAGTTGGAGGCCTGGCTGAACTACATAGCAATACCCTGCCTCAAAAAACAAAACAAACAAAATGCATGAATAAATGAGTACAAACAAAATTTCATTTATTATTCCATGTTGTTTCTTCTGAATTTACTGTCCTAGCTATTCCTTTTGGTAATTCAGTTAAATTAACCTTTTGGAAAAGTAACTAAAGGCCTCTATGGTACTGTGATTACACTAGCCTTAGTGCCACTGATACTCAACTAAAGACAACTACAGTGTGTGCTCTTGAAGAGAAGGATCTCTTTGGCTTATTCTTGGCTGTGTGTTTAAAGTCTAACATTAAAATTCTTATTTCATAACCCCAGGCATGGTGGTGCATGCCTGTAATCCCGGCACTCTGGGAGGCTGAGGCAGGAGGATCACAAATTAGAGCTCAGCCTAGGCAGAAGGAGGGTCACAAGTTGGAGCTAGCCTGTCTCAAAATGAAAAATTAAAAAAGGGATAGGGATATAGCTCAGTGTGAAAGTCCTGGGTTCTACCCCCAATCCTGAAGAAAAAAAATTATTTTATGAATTCTCAAAGTTACTAATTCAAGGCTGCTGAGGCAGGCTTTTTGCCTCAGCAGAACTGAACATTATATAATTTGCCTACTGTACCAGAGATAGAAATCCCGTCGATGTCTTTTCTAATGTTTAATCATATATGTAACTTCCTTATGCCAATTCCAAATCTCTCATATAAAAATTATTCTATATCTAAGTTCCTATTTGCAGAACCCTCATTAAAATGCTTTTAAAATTTGACCATTATTAAATCTCCCATCGTCAAGTTACTATTGATTTATTGACCTAATTATTTGTGTTTGAGAAATTTTTGGATTGAAGCATGAAACTAGTTATGCCTATTGGTAGATTTAAGGGTATTTCCCTCCTGATGTGAATCTTTTATGAGTAAATAATATCTACTTAAATGTGTTTCTAGCTATGCTTGTTTGCCTATAAAAGTTTATGAAAATGCACTGAATCTCTATTTCCTTAGAGAAGAGAAGGAAGGCTATGTTCCAGGATGAGCGATCTGCCAGTATGTTATCATTTCTTCTCAGGAGCAGAAACGTTTATCAAAATGCTAACTAGTAGCCAGACTTGGTGGTACACACCTGCAATCCAAGCATCATGGAAGGATGAAGCAGGAGGATCACAATTTTGAGCCCATGCTGGGCAATTCAGCGACTTAGTGAGACCCCGTCTCAGAATAAAAATAAAAAAAGATCTGGGGATATATTTCAGCGCAAAGGTCCTGGGTTCAATCCTTGGTACAGAGGGTGAGGGTGGAAGCTAACTAGGCATGAGTTGTATCAAATTTGACATTTTGGTTTTTATAAGTCTGTGCTTACCAGTCTGATTTTAATTTTTCCATTTTATTCATTTATTCATTCATTTATGGTACTCTAGATTGAACCCAGAGCCTTCCCACTGTACTACATCTCCAGCCACCACCCCCCTTTAAGTCTTTAAACAAGGTCTTGCTGAGTCACCAGGTTGCCTAGGATAAGCCCAAACTTCATCCTACTGCCTTAGCCTTTCCAGAGTGCTGGGATTGCAGGCATGCATCACCACTCCAAACTATCAGTCTGATTTAAATCCCAATTTTCATTTTACTTTGGACTGATGTGGTTTTCTGCTTGTCTGGTTTATTTTTCCCTTCTTGTTTCTTTTCTTTTTCTTTTTTTTTTTTAATATGCGGGTACTGGGAGTCGAATTCAGGACCTTGCGCTTGCCAGGCAGGTGCTTGTGCCGCTGAGCTATATCACCGGCCCTCCCTTCTTGTTTCTTTTAGTGTTTCCAAGCCACACACCAATCTTAGCTAGAGCTCTTGCCATTAATTCTGAGCTCTTTCAGTATAGGTACTATGTCTTTCATCTCTTTCCCTGTGTCTGTCACAGTCTTCATACCTGATACTCAGTTAATGCTGTAAGAAAATTAATTAATAAATAGTGGCAATTTAGTTGACTCTTTGGTAGAGTCTCAAAGTGATTGTTATTCTGGGAAATTGCATCCTGTAGTAATTAAGAGTGTGGGCTTTGGAATCACACAGTTCTGGATTTGAATCCCTGCTCCAGCTCCAGTATATTAGCTCTAGCACTGAAGAGTGTATCATGTCCTCTCATCCGTTTTATTTGTAAGATGATGATAGTGGAGCCAGGTACTTATAAGCCTTTATAGGCTTTCTCTACTACCCACTTTATAGGCTTTCTCTGTCTTTCTCTACTACCCACTTTCTCAGAAGTGTCTTCCCCCAATTCTTTGCTTCTTATCATTCACATTTTAGCTTAAGTGTCATCTTCTCAGAGAGGCCTTTTATATCAGGCAGGATTTGTAATTGTAAACAACAGAAATGAAGTCTGGTTTTTTAAACTGATTTTTCAGTTGATTTTTGAAAGTGTATTAGGGAAGCTCAGAAAATATGAGGGGAAACAGAGCCAGGCTTGAAGAGTGGGCTGGAAGAAGTGAATCTGGGTGGTCATTCATGGAACCAACCCAATAAGAACACTGCTACCACTGCCACTCAGTTTACACCATTACCACCAGCTGCACCTTGATGGCCACTGTAGCCACCCTTGCTACACTCTTGCAGGACTCTGTGGTCCCCAGATGCTGACACTAGATCCCAATTTAAGATTTGATATATCTGGTTGTGTAGCCTAGGCTATACTTGCACATTCTGCCTGCATGGGAGCATCAGAAAGAGAACTTTAGTTGCCACCATTTTCATTTCACAGTGGGGAGGAGGTCTGCTTCACACCAGACTTACTAGATGGGAGTTCCTGAAGTACAGGAAGGGATTCTGAGCAGCCAGAAAACTCCAAAAATATCCACAACATCTTTGACCTCAGTCACTCTCAACATCAACCACTTCTGTTGTCATGCTAGCATTTTCACTGTTGCATATATTCCTATTTTATTTTTATTATTGTTTATTGTCTGTCTCCTCATGCTAGTATTTAAGTGGTAGGAGAGCAGGGACCTTGTTTGTTTTGCTTATAACTGTATCCAGTGGCCTAGAACAGTGCCTAGGATATAGTAGAAGCTTCAGTTCATTTGTTGAATGAATAAGTGAATGAATGAATATAAAACACTTAGCACAATGTCTGTCACATAGTAAATGCATATTTGGCAACTTACTATTTCTTAGCAGTTTTTGTCTTTTTTTTTTTTTTTTTTTTTTTTTTTTTTTTTTGGTGGTGATGGTGCTGGAAATCAAACTCAGGGCCTTGAGCATATTAGCCAAGTGCTCTTCCACAGAGCTACATCTCCAGCCATAGAAAACTTTTGCTTATGTTATTTTGTTTAACCTCCATGGGAGTCATCCAAAGAAAATGGATTGGAGGTAAGGAATGAGCCTTTTTTTGGTGAAGCATATATGGTCCCTTTGCATTTTGTTCTTGTGCCTATGTGAGATGAAGGGACTTGAGCAAGGTCACAAAGTGGTCTTTTATTACCAGATATGCTCCCAGTTTGAGTAGTAGTCTCAGTATAATAAACCTCACCCTAGGCTGGGTGTGGTGGTGCGGGCCTGTAATCCCAACACTCTGAAGGCTAAGGCAGGAAGATCGTTGCAAGTTTGAGACCACCCTGTGCTACATAGTGAGTTCAAGGCCAGCCTGAACTACATAGCAAGACCCTTTCTCAAAAAACAAAACAAAATAAGCCTCACCCCATTGTCTTGGTGATTGTAGGGAAATTTTGTTGTTGTTTTGGCTTCGATCATTATATCACAAACCTGTGTTATAGACACAATTGCAGTCTGTACTGAGCTTACATTAATTTGTTCAAATTCACATTTTTAATTCGATGTCCAACAAACCCTGGAAAGGCATCATGAAACTGGTTGTTCTCAGCTGGTACTTGTGGATGTTCTTGGTGCCCACAGGATTTATGACTCTAAATAATGCCAAGGACTTCCCTGTCTCCCTGCTGTTCACCAAGGTACAATGCTGAATTGCATCTGTATTGTAAGAGAAATTTCTGGCCTTTTTACAAATTTGTAATTCCAGAATCAGAGTCATTAATCCCAAAGAACTTGGGCTGAATGGGAATATCTAATCAGCCAGTAAGTTTTTTATTGTCCTACTGTGTATCTAGCATTAAAGGAAGCAAATCTTCATAACATTATGTTTAGAGTTTCCTTTTGTGATTAAATCCTAAAAGCAAGGAGGGAGGCTACTCACAAATTAGGTAGAGGAGGTGTTATTTCAGGAGAGCATGCTAAGAATCTGCAGGAGGCCAGCAGATGGGAGATCCAGAAGTGGCCTCAAGAGGTCCTGATGGCTGGGATGCTTGGCAGAGAAGCAGGTGGGCCCTGAGATCACATACACAGTACAGAGCCCTGAAGGAGAAAAAAGACTATACTTTTCTGTGACCCTAGAACCAAAAGGTGCAAATAACGAGAGAGAATTTTGTTTTGAGACTGGGTCTTGCTATGTCGTTCAGGCTGTGCTTGAACTCACTATGTAGCCTAGGCTGGCCTCAAACTCATGGCAGTCCTCCTGTCTCAGCCTCCTAAGTGCTGGGATTACAGGTGTGCACCATCACACCCAGTGACAGAATTTCTTTCTTTTTTTTTTTTTTTTTTTTCTTTTTTTTTTTTATGTGGGTACCAGGAGTCAAACTCAGGACCTCGCACTTGCCAGCAGGGACTTGTGCCCCTGAGGGATATCACCGGCCCTTTTTTTTTCCTTTATGTGGGTACTGGGAGTCGAACTCAGGACCTCGCGCTTGCCAGGCAGGCGCTTATGCTGCTGAGCTATCTCACCAGCCCCAGAATTTCTTAAAAACCTAGAAAGTGAGGCTGGGGATGTAGATGAGTGGCAAAGCACTTGCCTGTCATGTGTGAAGCCTGCCCTAGGTTTAATCCCCAACACTGAGAGTAAAACAAAAAGAAAAAAACTTTGTGGGTTTTTTCCTCTGATATTTTGTTTTCCCCCTCTGATTAAAAATTAATATGCCTATTCTGGGCAACAAAAGCAAGGTGGGGGCATCACAATCCCTGATTTGAAATTATACTATAAAGCTACTGTGATAAAAACAGCGTGGTATTGGCAAAAAAACAGACCTGAAGATCAGTGGAATAGAGTAGAAGATGCAGAAACAACTCCAGACATACTAAGCCACCTTATCTTTGACAAAGGTGCCAAACACATTCACTGGAAGAAAGATAGCCTCTTTAATAAATGGTGCTGGAAAAATTGGCTCTACACATGCCGAAGATTAAAATTAGACCCATAACTTTCATCGTGCACTAAACTAAATTCAAAATGGATCAAAGAACTAAATATTAAAATAGAAACATTAAATCTCCTGGAAAATAGAATAGGTAAAACTCTTGAAGACATTGGTGTAGGCAAAGACTTTATGAATAAAACCCCCATCGCACAGGAAGTATCACAAAGAATCAGCAACTGGGAACTCATGTTATTAAAAAGCTTTTGCACAGCAAGAGAAACCACCAACAGAGTGAAGAGACAACCCACAATGTGGGAAAAAATGTTTGCCAGCTGTTCCTCAGACAAAGGATTACTATCGAGAACATACAAAGAACTCAAAAATATCAGACCTACCAAATTTAAAGACCCAATCCAAAAATGGGCATCTGAGATGAATAAACACTTCTCAGATGAAGAAATACAAATGGCAAATAAATATATGAAAAAATGTTCAACATCACTAGTCATTCGAGAGATGCAAATGAAAACAACACTGAGATTCCATCTCACCCCAGAAAGAATGGCTATTATCAAGAAGTCAACTAATAACAAATGCTGGAGGGGCTGTGGGGAAAAAGGAACCCTTCTCCACTGTTGGTGGGAGTGTCGACTGGTGCAGCCACTGTGGAAATCCGTGTGGAGACTCCTCAAAAAACTAGGATTGGAGGTCCCATTTGACCCAGCTATTCCCCTTCTGGGTATCTTTCCAGAAGAATTAAAAACATCGTACCACAGTGATATATGTGCACCCATGTTTATAGCAACACAATTTGTAATAGCTAGATCGTGGAAACAACCCAAATACCCATTAACCGAGGAATGGATAAAAAAGATGTGGTATTTCTGTACAATGGAGTACTACTCAGCCATAAAGAAAGATAAACTGGAAACTTTTATAAGTAAATGGATGCAACTCGAGAAAATACTCACAAGCAAAATAAACCGGACGCACGTTTGTAAACATCGTATTGTCTCCCTAGTATGAAAATGCAATTTCACTGTGACTATTCCATTCCTTAGTGTTCTATTTTTACCTAGCGTTTACATGGCTTAATCTTATACTGAGTAATATTTTTCTCCAAAAGGTATTTGTACATTCTCTAATGCTTGAGTTTGTTAATACATAAGAATGTTTACTTGTAGTCTTTAAAAAAAAAAATTGCTAATCTCCACAAAATATCATATGCGTTACTTAGCAATTTCTCGGTTATTGGAAACTTGTATAGGTTTTTTTATTTTTTTAGTACTGAGGATTGAACCCAGAGCCTTTGCACTGAGCAACATTCTCAGCCATTTTTTCATTTATTTTATTTTGAGACAGGGTCTCACTAAGTTGCTAAGTTTCTAAGGCTGGACTCAAATTTTTAGTCCTCCTGCCTCAGTCCCCCAGAGCGCTGGGATTACATGTGTGTACCACACCCAGCTGGTCTTAAATTTTTTACTGTTAAAACTCTGTGATGAACCCAGAAAGAATGGCTATTATCAAGAAATCAACTAATAACAAATGCTGGAGGGGCTGTGGGGGAAAAGAACCCTTCTCCACTGTTGGTGGGGGTGTCGACTGGTACAGCCACTGTGGAAGTCAGTGTGGAGATTCCTCAGAAAACTAGGGTTGGAGGTCCCATTTGACCTAGCTATTCCCCTTCTGGGTATCTTCCCAGAAGAATTAAAAACATCGTACCACAGCGATATATGTGCACCCATGTTTATAGCAGCACAATTTGTAATAGCCAGATCTCGGAAACAACCCAAATGCCCATCAACTGAGGAATGGATAAGAAAGATGTGGTATTTTTATACAATGGAGTACTATTCAGCCATAAAGAAGGATAAACTGGAGACTTTTATAGGTAAATGGATGCAACTCGAGAAAATACTCATAAGTGAAATAAACCGGACGCACATGTGTAAGCATCGTATTGTCTCTCTAGTATGAGAAACTGAAAGAGTAAATAAGATCCAAAATGTACAATAGACATGGTGAATCAGAAAGAAACTGGTCAAAAGGAAAGAGAGACTGGGATGGTGGAATAGGGAAAGAAAGAAGGGAAAAGAAAAAAAATTGTATTTATGTATAAGATGGTTAAGGTAGATACACTACTAATTTTACTTAGTTCATTGAAGAGTAAGGTTTGTGCCAGTAATGTTTGGACAATTGAATGCTAATATCTGGTACCCTGAATAACTAACTTAAAGATAACAATATGTAATGTATTAACCATTGTTACCCTCCTATTATGTTGTTTTGAAATTTTGTTCTTTTTTGTTTCGTTTTTTCTTCTCTTTAAAAAAAATCTGTGATGAAAATACTTCAATCTTTCTTCCTTTTTTTTTTTTTTTTTTTTTTGTGGGTACCGGGGGGTCGACCTCAGGACCTCGCGCGCCAACAGGCACCCGTGCCGCTGAGCGATATCACCGGCCCCTTTTCCGTATGTGGGATCCGGGAGTTGAACTCGGGCCCTCGCGCTTGCAAGGCAGGCGCTTACGCCGCTGAGCCATCTCACCGGCCCTCTTCCTTTTTTTTGATACAGCGTTTTCGCTGTGTAATTTAGGGTGACCTCGAACTTAACCATGTAGCCAAGGCTGACCTCGAGTTCATGGTGATTCTCCTGCCTTAGTGTCCTGAGTGCTGGGATTACAGGCATGTGCCAATAACACCCAGCTTGCTCACTAGCTCTTCCCTATATCCTTCCTTCTTCCCTTCCTTATATTTTGAGTTTTCTCATACTAAATTCTCAGGAATGGGATTACTATTGTTCTTTCTAATCAGAGTTGTATAACACATGAGTAGCTTCAAGAGGTGATAAGACTAAAAAAAAAGAGGTGATAAGACTGAAGACTAACCTATCAGAATATTGAAGAATTTTTTATCAGGTTGGATCTAGGACATGGTCACCATTATATTTCCTTGTCATTCTTTTTTTCTTTAATAATTACTAGTTTATTCTGACGGATATTACAAAGGATGCAGGTGAAGATGTGTAAGGCGAGCCCTATGGAGAGAGGCATGGAGCTTCCACGCCCTCACTGAGCATGCCGCCCTCGCCCTCGGGAACTTCCAAGTGTTCAGCTATCCTGAAGCTCCCCACTTTCACTCTAATTCTGTTAATCTGTGAGTGGGTTGAGCATTCTGTGTATGATACTGATTTTGTTTGGGGACAAGCCAAGCTGAGGGTTGAGGATTTGAAGCATAATTAAAAGTTCATTCAGGCTGCTGCAGATGCATACTGAGCAAGTGAAACTTGCCCTCTGTCGGGCCGTGCGCCTCGTTCTTATGTTCAGGATATGCTGCCATATTTATATCCAGCTCTTCCATTTGCTGGTGAAATGTACATGATTCCTTCAGTGATTTTTCCAATGCTTCCTGTGGTCTTGAGTCGCTATCCTTCCGGCCCCCTTCACCTAGTCAAGCTCTTCAACACTACCTATGAAGCAGCACTAGCCCTCCATAACATAAATCACAGGAAATACCAGTTTACTGAGGGGATTAGTGGACTGTTTTAGGGGTAGAATCAGGGTTGTGAAACCACCCAGACCCATCTCCCGAGGCTTGATGATCTTCTCCCCCCAGGTAGTTAAATGTGTATCTTGTGGACCTGGGCTTGGCTGGAATGCGCAAGTGTCCTGAAAATCCTATAGCTTTCTTCTGTTGAACCCATTAAGAGAAGATGGCAAAAGTGAACATAACTAGAGACCTCATCCGCAGACAGATCAAGGTAAGCAGCCCAGACCTCTGAATCAGAGCATGAGATCCTTTCTTCCCCAGAGATTCATTTTATAGTTGAAGAAACTGAGGTATACTCTGTGACTTGCGTAGAGTCACATAATTAGTTAATGGCAGCCCAGGGCTAGAATTAAGATCTCTCGCCTTGCCTTCCTGTCTTTTATCCAAGAACAAGGAATTCATGGAGATTCCTGTGTCCAAGTGCTTGTGCCTGGGCTGCTGAGGTTAATATAGTCTTGTGAGGTAGGGGAGCCATCAGTATGTTGTACACATGCGTACATGTCCACGTGTCGGGGATTGTGCACAAGAACAAATAAAGCGTTTCATGTTGCTCCAGCTGCTAAGTTGTATACTATATAATAAAACCTGGGGAGTCTTGGTCCCAGGGCAGTTTAGATTCTCTGAGGCTCTCCTACACTAAATCCTGTCCCCTGCAGTTTGTATATAGAAGATACTCTTACACCTGTGAAGTAAATGGATCCTTTGGGCAGACTAGTGCAGTTGGTGAGGTAGCCTTTGTCTTTGTCAGGCAAGCCCTTAGTGAAGGAGCCACAGAGATTTAAAGGAATAGATTTGACCAAGGTTTGATGTGCTTCTGTGGTCAGAACCCCAAGATGGGGTCAGGAGCTTCATCTCACCACTGCCCTAATAAACTGCTATTAAGACTACTTCCTGTGCCTCAGTTTTCTGTTGTTAAACAATAATACTGTCTGCCTATAGGTTGTTCTTGAGAATGAAATCTGAATGAACATGAAAAAGTTCTTTGAAATGGCTAAGTGCTGAAAACAACTAAGGAAATTTTTAGTAGCATTCAGCATAAGCTGTACTCATCATCTGGAAGGACTGAGGCTGTACCTCTACAGAAGCCACGTACTTGGTGCACATTATTATGTGTGTTTTATATATTTTTCTTGCATTCCTGAACCCTTTTAGCTTTGTCCATTTGTGGGGTTGTGGTTTTTTTGTTTTTTTTTTTTTTCATTTCATTAGATTAGATGGCCCTCGAGGACAGGGACTATTTTTTAGAGGCACAAAATCAGTAGGTTATTTTTTTCCCTTTGTGTAAGCCCACAACATAGATCCCAAAGATGATGCCTATTGTCTCAACTTAACTATGGAATCATTCCTATTTGTTGTCCCCAGTTTTTCTTTCCTTTTTTTCCACTTTTTTTTTTTTTTTTTTTTTTTTTTTTGGACCCAGTAGCACAGCATAGCATTTAATTATATATTCTGCTGTCTTCATTCATGCTGTAATTCTGACCAGGAGTAGGGAGAATTCCTGCAAGCCAATTCTTTGCTATCTTTTCTAGCTCCTGTTGTGCCCAGCATTGAACTGAATATAGAATAGGTACACAGCAAGCCGGGCATGGTGGCACCCGCCTGTAATTCCAGGGAGGCTGAGGCAGAAGGATTGCTGTGAGTTCAAGGCCAGCCTGAACTACATAGTGAGACCCTGTCTCAAAAAAACCAAAAAACAAAAAGAATAGGTACACGTCAAATCATGTTGAATTGAATTAATGAAACTGTGAGTTTGTTTCTGTCCCCAGGAGCGAGGTGCCCTGAGCTTTGAGCGGCGATATCATGTCACTGACCCCTTTATCCGGAGGCTGGGCTTGGAAGCAGAGCTGCAGGTAAGAGATCCATTTTGCACCCTAGATGCACATGGCCTGCTCTCCTTTCTCTGTATGCAGGGTCCTCTTGGTATTATTCAAAGTAGGGACAAGCTTTTCTCCATAGATCATACCTGAAGATTACCTTCCCTTTTATTAGGCAGCTTTATAGGCAGCTAAATCTGAATCAAGTTTAGTGACCAATTTCACATAGAAATTTTTATTTTTGTTTTGTTTTGTTTTTTGAAACAGGGTCTTCAGGCTGGCCTCAGACTCATGGCAGTCCTCCTGCCTCAGCCTCTCTAGTGCTGGGATTACAAGCGTGTGCCACCATGCTTGGCCCAGAAATTGTTTTTTGTACCTGTTTCTTGCTTTGTGCTTGGAAGAGGTTTGTTGAATTCCATAGCATTTTTACTATTGGCATGGACAGTAATGATTCCTGTATACAGGAATTTAGAATTTATAGCTTGTTTCATACACATGATGTTTATTTCTACAGTTTCTTATTTTATCTTCAAAGCAGTGCTTTGCACATGTAAGTAAGAAATATGGTTTTGTTTTTGTTTTTGTTTTTTTGGTACCAGCAATTGAACTCAGGACCTTGCGCTTGCCAGGCAGGTGATATACCGCTGAGCTATATCCCCAGCCCATATTTTTTTTTTTTTTTTTTTTTGAGATAGGGTCTTGCTATGCAGTTCAGGCTGGCCTTGAACTCACTGTGTAGCCCAGACAGGCCAGCCTCAAACTCAGGTCAATCTTCTTGCCTCAGCCTCCAGAGTGCTGGGATTACAGGCGTGTTCCAACACACCCGGCAAGAAATAGGTATTTCAAACAAACAAAAACAAAACAAAACAAAAAAAACAGACTTATGCCAAGCACCCCGTCTGGGTTTGCTGTATCCAGTCCGTGGCAAGGGCAGGCTTTTGGTCCAGAAGTTTAGCTTTTTCATTGTGTCTGACACAGAGATACTGTGTTATGTTAACTCCATTCCCTTTGCTTCCTTAAGATCATGTTTTGAATCTGCTATTAGCCGTTGTGACTTTATGTTATCTGTAGGTTAAGTAAGAATTTTTTTTTTGGTTCCTTCAGGTAAGTATTTGTAAGTGATTATATTACTTTAGAAAAGGACTAGAATTTTATTGAATGTTAGCAGTGTTATCTTGAGGTGATGAGATTAGAGATGATTGTTATTGCTTTCTTCTAATTATAAACTAGTAACCATTTTGAAATATAACTAAATTAATAATGATACGGAAAAATAGAGCGAATCACATGTCTCCAGTATATGCTACATAATTGTAATTACACATTGAATTTTGTGTCTTTTTTCTTAAGTTAACATAATGATCTTTTCATATTATCAAGTAGAAATCACAGTATTCCTTTCATTTTTTTCTGTTTAGATAAGTGATAAATATCATGGTAGCCAGGCATGGTGGCACATACCTGTAATCCCAGCTATTTGGGAGGCTGAGGCAAGAGGATAGCAAGTTCAGGGCCAGCCTGGGCAATTTTTTTTTTTTTTTTTTTTTTTTTTTGAGACAGGGTCTCACTATGCAGTTCAGGCTGGCCTTGAACCCACCACGGAGCCAGGCTGGCCTTGAAATCATGGTGCTCCTCCTGCCTCAGCCTCCTGAGTGTCGGGATTACAGGTGTACTCCACCACACCCGGTGCCAGCAATTTAGCAAGACCTGACTGAAAGTAAAAATTTTTTAAAAGGGCTGGGGATGTAGTCCAGTGGTAGAGTGCTTGCCAGGTGTGCATACAGCTCTGGGTTCAACCCCTAGTCCCCCACCAAAAAAAAAATAAAAGGAGGAATTGGCAGTTGTATGCAGTGCTTCTGAGAGGTTGAGTAAGAGGAAGACAAAACAAGGACAGCAGTCTTGACTTTAGCAGTTCTGTTGGAGTGGTGGAAAAAAGAGCTCGATTGGAGGGGCTGAAGAGTAAATTGAAGGTGAGGGAGCAAGAACAGCAAATGGGTCCAGTGAGATAGCTCAGCGGCATAAGTGCCTGCCTGGCAAGTGAGAGGTCCTGAGTTCGACTCCCGGTACCCACATACGAAAAAAGGGCCGGTGATATCGTTCAGCGGCACAGGCACCTGCTGGCGCATGAGGTTCTGAGGTCGACCCCCGGTACCCACACACAAAAAAAGAACAGCAAATGTAGACAACTCTTTTTTTTTTTTTTTTTTTTTTTTTTTTTTTTTTTTTTTTTTTTTGTGGGTACCGGGGGGACGACCTCAGGACCTCGCGCACCAACAGGCACCCGTGCCGCTGAGCGATATCACCGGCCCCTTTTTCGTATGTGGGTTCCGGGAGTCGAACTCGGGCCTTCGCGCTTGCAAGGCAGGCGCTTAAGCCGCTGAGCCGTCTCACCGGCCCAAATGTAGACAACTCTTGAAAAGAATTTTTTATAAAAGGAAGCACACCTGTAATCTCAGCACTCCGGAGGGCTGAGGCAGGAGGATTGCCATGAATTTGAAGCCAGCCTGGGCTACATAGTGAGTTCAAGGCCAGTCTAAACTATATAGCAAGACTTCATCTCAAAAAAACAAAAGGGAGCAGAGAGAATGGCAGTAGCTGGAGAGGTCTGTGGGCTCAAAGGAGGGATTTGTAAGAATGGGAAGAAATATTAGAGCATGTGTGTGTGTTGAAGAGAGAGGGAGGGATTGACAAAATAACTGACACAGCAAATTCTGGGGAAGACTGGAGTGGATGGGAATGTTCCTGTCATCACTTCAGGGTCCAGTGGAATTTGGGATCTGGCGAGATATGAACTAGGACAAAAATCTGGAGAGTCTGCTACAAGCACATGCCTGTAATCCCCGCTACTTGGGAGACTAAGCCAGAAGGATCACAAATTCAGGACCTGCCTGGGCAGTTTAGTGAGAACTAGTCTCAAAATGAAAAAGAAAAAGGGCTGGGAGTATAGCTCAGTGGTAGAGTATTTACCTTCCAGTGTGCATGTATGGTGCCCTAATTCCAATCACTATTACCAAAATC
The DNA here is from genome assembly GCA_028451465.1 of Erethizon dorsatum. Classification (NCBI taxonomy): domain Eukaryota; kingdom Metazoa; phylum Chordata; class Mammalia; order Rodentia; family Erethizontidae; genus Erethizon; species Erethizon dorsatum. The sequence goes on along the minus strand of CM051827.1, from coordinate 114,642,105 downwards.
AGAATATAGGAAAACTTACATCTGCTACATAAGGTCCATAGCTTCCAAGTACAGTTATATCTTAGTACTTGACTGCTTTGAAACTCATCACATTTGGTACTCAACTCATTCTGACACAAAACTTTTTTTTTTTTTGGTGGGTACCGGGGGGTCGACCTCAGGACCTCGCGCACCAGCAGGCGCCCTTGCCGCTGAGCGATATCACCGGCCCTTTTTTCGTATGTGGGTTCCGGGAGTCGAACTCGGGCCCTCGCGCTTGCCAGGCAGGCGCTTATGCCGCTGAGCCATCTCACCGGCCCAACATTTTTAAATAGTGGATGCTCAGAACTTGTCAGTATTGATTGCCTTGTGACTCTGTACTCTTCCTAGCCAAAACAGTTTGTCTGGTACTGACGGGTTTTTTTGGTATACATCATGCCTTCTTGAACCAAGTAATGAGTACCAAGGTTTTAAGTGCTAAGAGACTTTCTTTTGTATCTGGAGAGGCTGGGGTGGGGGTATTTAGGATTGAATATCCAGGGCCTTGTGCACGCTAGGCAAGCTATACCACTGAGCTACATTCTCCACCTTTTTTAAAAAATTTCATTTTGAGACAGGGTCTCACTACATTTTCCAGGCTGGTCTTGAACTTTCAGTCTTCTGCCTCAGCATCTGGAGTAGCTGGGATTACAGGTATGAGCCACCATTAAAAGACTTTGATGTTTTGTTTTGTTTTGTTTTGTTTTGTGGTACTGGGGATTGAATCCAGGGCCTTCACACTGAGCTACATCCTGAGCCCCTTTTTTATTTTGATTTTGAGATAGGGTCTCTTGCTAAGTTGTTAAATTGCTTAGCCTGGGTTGGAACTTGAGATCCTCTTACCTCAGCCTCTTGCAAAGTGCTGGGATTATAGGCATATGCCCTGATAGCTGGTTTAAAAGATATTCCTGATGGGATCTGTAGTAACATTAATATTTTTTTTAAAAAATAATAAATTTTAAAAATACTGTGTAATTTAAAGTATTAGTATTTGAAGATCTTCATAATTCAAGGAGTCACTGTTTTCAGACTGACTAGCATATGATCTAACAGAATCATACATACATGTGTAAAAAAAACCCAGTTATAGGGCTGGTGAGATGGCTCAGCGGCGTAAGCGCCTGCCTCACAAGTGTGAGGGCCCGAGTTCGACTTCCGGATCCCACATACGAAAAAGGAGCCGGTGATATCGCTCAGCGGCACGGGTGCCTATTGGCGCGCAAGGTCCTGAGGTCGACCCCCCGGTACCCACCAAAAAAAAAAAACAAAAAAAAAAACCCAGTTATAGATTTGTAACTCAGAATACACCAATCCTTTCTTTCTTTCTTTTTTTTTTTTTTTTTTTTCTCTTTGGAGCTGGGGATAGAACCCACAGCCTTGGGCATGCCGAGCAGATGCTGTACCCCAGAGCTATATCTCCAGCCTCACAGGAGTGAGTTTTGATGTATCAGGGCACCAGTAGCTCGTTTATATGGTTGCAGATTCCACACTGTAACTCACCTGTAAGCAACCGATTACTTAGCTACTGAGGTAGGAATAACCCAGTTGGAGGTCAGCCTGGGCAATTTAACAAGACCCTGTCTCAAAAGAAAAAAAAAATTTTTTTTTTTAAATAATGTAGGGCCGGTGAGATGGCTCAGCGGCGTAAGCACCTGCCTGGCAAGCGCGAGGGCCCGAGTTCAACTCCCAGAACCCACATACGAAAAAAGGGCCGGTGATATCGCTCAGGCGCCTGGAGTGCGAGGTCCTGAGGTCGACCCCCGGTACCCACAAAAAAATAAATAAATAAAAATAATGTAAAGGGATTCTGGGGCTAAAAATTTGAGAACCAGTGGTCTGTAGATTCATGAAATGTGAGACCGAATGTCACCTGGGAGAAAGTAGGAGTGAGAAGAGGACCCAGGACTAAGTACCATGGTGTTTCAGCATTTAGAGGTGATCTGTTTCTCCTGTTCCTGTAGCCACAGGAGACAGAAAAAATGACCATTTGGGTGGGAGAACTTGAGGAAAACAGGGTATTATAGCAAAGGAAAATGGTAAGTTGAACCATATTCTTATAATCTCTCAGAGACCATCTTGTTTTCTTCTTTACTAGTTTGAGATTGGTGGGGACACTTTTTGGACTCCCAAATGGTAATTAAAATACAACTGTCACCAGGTGTGGTGGTGCCTGCCTGTAATCCCAGCTCTGGGGAAGCTAAGGCAGGAGGATCACTGTGAATTCAAAGCCAGCCTAGGCTACACTGTGAGATCAAGGCCAGCCTGAACTACCTAGCGAGACCCTGTTTCAAAAAACCCAAATAAATAAATAAATAGTTCACGTGTGTCAGCCACATGAACTTGGATAAGTCCTTTAACTTCTAAATCCCATTGCCTCATCTTTTTAATGCCTTAGCTGTATAAGGGGGAATAGATACATTAATTTATGTAAAGTACTTAACACAGTGCCTAGCTTGTGGTAAATTTCAATGGTATATTGCATTCAAATATTAGATGCTATTGTTGGGTTTTTGCTGTTCTTGTTTGTTTTGTGGTAGCACTGAGCTACATTTCCAGCCTTTTTTTATTTATTTTTTTATTAGTACATGTTTGTAGTACATGATTACATTCATTGTGAGGAGTTGGTACATGTACATAACACATCTTCATTCTTTTCACTTCCACTTCACCGTCCCTTTGTTCCTCCTCCCTCAGTCTCTTCTCCTTCCCTTTTCTAAAAGGTTTAGCTCCTGTTTCCTGTTACCCTTTATTTTGTTCTCAATACTTTTGGTTTCTCATACAAAGAGAAACCATGAGACATTTAAGCTTCCGTGTCTGGTTTATTTCACTTAACGTTGTGGTCTCAAGGTGCATCCATTTTCCTACAAATGATTCAGATTTATCCTTTATGAAAAAGTAGTACCCCATTGTGTACCTTTGCTTTATCCATTCATCTATCGATGGGCATCTAGGTTGCTTCCAAGATTTAGCTTTTGTGAGTTGTGTTGCTATAAACATGGGTCTGCATGGATCCCTGTTATATGATGTCTTTAACTCTTTCCTAGAAGGGGAATAGCTGGGTCAAATGAAACTTTTAGTTTTAGTTTTTTGAGAACTAACTGATTTCTATAGTGATTGTCCTAGCTTACATTTCCACCAACAGTGGCTGAGTTCTTTTTCCTCCACAGCCTTGCTAACATTTGTTATGATTTCTTGATGGTAGCCATTCTTTGTGGAGTAAGAGAGAATCTGAGTGCTGTTTTAATTTGCATTTCTCTAATGAACAGAGATGTCAAATATTTTTCCTTGTATTTATTGACCATTTGTACTTCTTTCGAGAACTGTTATTCATTTCAGTTGCTCATTTTTGATTAGGTCTTTTATTTTGGGGGCACCTAACTTTTGAGTTCTTTGCGTTGGTCTAGATATTAGTCCTGTGTCCAAGCAGAGCTGGCAAAAATGTTTCCCCATTCTGTAGGTTATCTTTTCACTCTGTTGGTTGTCTTTCACTGTGCAGAAGCTTTTTAATTTGATGTAATCCCGTTTGTTGATTCTTGATATTATTTCTTGTGCCATTGGGGTTCTGTTCAGAAAGTCTTTGTCTACACCTATGTCTTCAAGAGTTTTACCTGTTTTATTTTTCAGCAGATTGTTTCTCTTTTAATATTTAGGTACTTTTTTATTGTAAGACCTTTTTTTAATTTTGAGACAGGTTCTTGCTAAATCACTAAATTGCTCATGCTGGGTTTGAATGTTCAATCTTCCTGCCTTAGTCTCTCAGAATGCTGGGATTACAGGCATGTGCCTCCATACCCAGCTTATTGTTTATTCATAGAAAGCTCATAAATTTTCTTGAAAAGCCAGTTCCAAGATGCTGATTTGATGACATCTAACTTGGGGTAGGGGGGGCATTGAGACAAGGTCTCACTATGTAGCCTAAACTGGCCTGGAACTCACAGCAGTCCTCCTACTTCAGCCTCCCAAGTACTGGGATTATAGGCATGTGCACCATGCCTGGCCAGAATCTAATTTTTTTAAAACTAGCTATTTCCTTGTCTTGTTTTATTTCCCACCATTGTCATATGTAGCCCACCTGTTAGTTAACAGTACTTGCTCATTGGTATTTCTAAGATGTGTTGACTAAATCAGAGGTGGTGATGTGCACCTGTAATCCCAGCTACTCAAGAGGCTGAGCCAGGAGGATTAAGTTTAGAAGTTCAGGGCCAGCCTGGGCAACATAGCAAGACCCCATCTCTTAAAAAGTAAATGAAGGAAGGAAGGAAAGAAAGAAGGGGCTGCCACCTATAATCCCAGCACTCTGGAATGCTGAGGCAAGAGAAATGCAAGTTCAGTCCTCATGTGGGCAATTTAGTGACTTAGGGAGACACTGTCTCAAAAAAAAAAAAAAAAAAAAAAAAAAAAAAAAAGAAGAAGCTGGGGGGATGTAGTTCAGTGTGCAGGCCCTGAATTCAGTCTTCAGTACCACCCCCCAAGAAAAGAAGGAAAAAAGAAGAGGTGATTATTAGGCTATGAGGGTGAAGATAGGGTAAAACAGGGAAAAGCAACATTATAAGCCCCTAACTTTTTGTGGGTTATTTTGTTGTTCATGGTTGTTTGTTTTTGAGACAGGGTATCACTATGTAGCCAGGCTGGCCTTGAATTAGCAGCAATCCTGCCTCAGCCTCCTGAGTGCTGGCTGTTGGGGTTTTTTGTTTTGTTTTGAAACAGGGTCTTGCTGTTGAGTCCAAACTGGCCTCAAACTTGCAATCTTCCTTGGGCCGGTGAGATGGCTCAGCGGCTTAAGCGCCTGCCCGGCAAGCGCGAGGGCCCGAGTTCGACTCCCGGAACCCACATACGAAAAAGGGGCCGGTGATATCACTCAGCGGCACGGGCGCCTGCTGGTGCGCGAGGTCCTGAGGTCGACCCCCCGGTACCCACAAAAAAAAAAATAAATAAATAAATAAACTTGCAATCTTCTTGTCTCAGCCTCCTGACTGGTGGTATTACAGGCATATACCACCATATCCAGTTTTCTGTTTTGTGTGTGTGTGTGTATGTTTTGGTTGGTAGTGGGAATTGAACCCAGGGCCTTCACACTGAGCTATATCACCACCCCTTTTTTAATTAATTATTTTTTTTATTTTGAGACAGGTCTCACTAAGTTGCCTAGGCTAGGCTCAAACTTGTGATTTTCTTGCCTCAGCCTCTCACTGTGCTGGGATTTTACAGGCGTGTGCTGCTACACTGAGGTCCCTTCCACTCATATCAAACGCGATCCTCAGAAAATATTTGTTTTTCTCTCCAGTCCCAGTGTAACCATCATTATCCTGAAACTTTTCATAGGCACGTGCCATATAATGAGCCAAGGAGAAGACCTCAATTCAACTTCTAAGCTGAGAAAATCAGTGTAGGTTGATATCTGAAAGATGGATGTTAGGAGCTAAGTAGATTTACGGGAGGGGCGTAAGGGAGAGAAAGAGTTTTCCAGGCTGGGAGAACAGCAGCATTTAAGTGATGCAAGAGAGAGTAGAAAGTACTCAGTTCAAGGCCAGGCATGGTGGCGCACACCTGTAATCCCAGCACTCGGGAGGCTGAGGCAGGAGGATCACTGCAAGTTCGAGGCCAGCCTGGGCTACATAGTGAGTTAAAGGCCAGCCTGAATTGCATAGTGAAACCCTGTCTTAAAAAGGAAGAAGAGGGCCGGTGAGATAGCTCAGCGGCATAAGCGCCTGCCTGGCAAGCGCAAGGTCCTGAGTTCGACTCCCTGTACCCACATTAAAAATAAAAAATAAAAAGAAAGAAAGAAGAAAAAAAGAAGGGGGCCAGTGAGATAGCTCAGCGACATAAGCGCCTGCCCAGCAAGCACGAGGTCCTAAGTTCGACTCCCAGTACCCACATAAAGGAAAAAAAGAGCCAGTGATATCGCTCAGTGGCACAAGCGCCTGCTGGCAAGCGCAAGGTCCTGAGGTCGACTCCCGGTACCCACATTAAAAAAAAAAAAAAAGAAAGAAAGTATTCAGTTCAAAAGAACAAATAGTCAAAGAATACAAGTGGCAGAAGAGGAGACTGATAAGGCTGGAGAGGTGTGAAGTCCAATGTTCATAGTGAAGGTTGCTGTAAGCTGTGCTTAGTGACTGGACTTTGTACTCAGGACAGCAGAGAGCCATTGAATGGCTTATAGCATAGGAACAATATGATCAAGTTATGCTTTATGAAAAATTAATCTTGGCTTCAAAATGAAGAAAAGATTGCCAAAGTTTAAACTGGGGACAGCCTGAAACAGGAGGCTGTGACAGTCACTAATGAAGTGATGGGTGACCTAAACTAAGATAGTAGTAATTTGGATGTAGAGAAGTCAGTGGGCTTGAAACATTTGAATAGGTAGAATCAATAGGATGCTTGGTGATTAGATATAGGAAGTTAGGAATAGAGAAACATATGAAAGTCAGGTTTCTGGCTTGAGTGGCGGTGTAGAAAGTAGGATCTTCTTCTGAGTTAGGGAACACTGGTAAAGGAATAGATTTGAAAGCAAAGATGATATGTTTGGCAATGGCTGTTCTGGAGCTATGGGCTGTAGGCAGGGAGTCCTATCTGGGCAGGTAGTTGGAATACTTGGATTTGAGCTCAGGATAAAGGTACAGTCTAAAGATGTCTATTTGGGAGTAGTGAGCAACATGTAGACGATAGTCATGAAGGTGAGTTGTGATTGCCCTCTAGGAATGTGTAGAATCTAGAGAGAGCTATGAAGACCAACATTTAAGGGCTGGATGCACAAATGGAATTAGGTAAAATGTGTTAAGAGAGTGCAGCCCAGGCCACTGTGTTCGCTCTCGCGTGGTGGCCCACCCTCACACTATAGGGCTACTTCTTTTTCTATTTTTACTTGGCCCAAACTCACTCTGCAGACCCGGTTTATTTTCCTACCTTTAATAAAACTTTGCTACTTTTTTTTTTTTTTTTTTTTTTTTTTTTTAAGAGCAACCCAGAGGAATAGAAAAGGGAAAAGAGGGTGGTGTTACAAACAGAACATAGAAGAAGGAGGTTTCATTGAGGAGGGCAACATTGACAAGGGTCAAATAAATAACAACTAAGAAGTATCCACTGATTTATGACAAGGAAGCTATCTGTAATGGAAACCATGCCAAAAGCCGTTTTTCCGGAGTGCGGTACAGATAGATAGTGGGTTAAGGAATTATTGGGAAGTACAAAAATGAAAATATCAAGTATAGATTATTCTTTCAACCTGACTATGAAGGGGAAGAGAAATGGAAGGGCATAGGTAGATATGGACTTGGTATCAAGGAAGGACTTTCTTAGATTATAGAAACTTGAGCATGTTTAATCTCAAGAGGAAAGAATTGACAGAGAGAGGAAAAGGTGAAGAAATAGTAAAGCAAGGAGATGATCTAGGATGGAGGTTTGTCAGATGACTGTTGTAAGAGAGTGATTGTGGTAATGAATCATGGATATTTGTTTTGTTTTTGTTTTTGAGAGAGGGTCTTGCTATGTAGTTCAGGCTAACTTTGAACTCGCCATGTAGCCCAGATTGGCCTTGAGCTTGCAGAGATCCTCCTACCTCAGCCTCCCAAGTGCTGGGATTACAGGCATGTGCCTCCATGCCTGGCTGGATTTTTGGTTTTGTTGTTTTTTTTTTTGTTTTTGTTTTTGTTTTGTTTTGTTTTTGAGAGAAGGTCTGTGTTCTCCAGGATGGTCTTAAACTCGTGAGCTCAAGTGATCCTTCATCATCTTCAGACTAGCTGGAACCACAAGTGTATGATACCACACTCAGCTCTGAATCATGGATTCTTTTTGGTTTTGTTTTTTGGTGTTTTTTTGTTTGTTCATTTGGCTATTGATTCTTGAGACAGGTTCTTGCTATGTAGTTCAGGCTGGCGTCAAACTCACAGCAACCCTCCTGCCTTAGCCTCCTGAGTGCTGGGATTACAGGTGTGTGCTACCACGCCTTGCTCTGAATCATAGAGGATTCTTCCCCATTTTAGGTGAAATAGAGGAAGAAGTAAAGACATGAGGTACATATAAGGAGAGAAGAGAAGAGGCAACTGATTGGTCTTGGAGAGAGAGAGAGAGAGAGAGAGAGAGAGTGTGTGTGTGTGTGTGTGTGTGTGTGTGCGTGTGTGGTGTATAGGAGACTGAACTAAGTCGCTGAGTTGCCCAGGCTGTGCTCAAACTTATGACCTTCTTGCCCTAACCTCTCAGAGTGCTGGAATTACAGGTGTGTGCCACCACACCTCGCTACCTGGAGGTCTTTTTAAGGATGAAGAACCACTGAACCATGACATGTATGGATATATACAGATACCTTCTTATACTTGGCTTTTCCACTTACCAGTATATTTTGGAAATCATCCTATACCAGTTCATAGGGTTCATCCTTATTCTTTGTAGCTGTATAGTGTGCTATTGTGTAGCAGTTCTAAGATTTAGTCAATGAATTTTCCATGTATGGGCACATAGCATTGTTTCTCATAGTCTGTAATTATAACAATACTATAATGATTAGCCTTGAACATATATACAGTGGTACTTTGGTTCATGCACACTTTCGTTTACAAACAATTCGATTCACAAATAAAAGCATTTGGCAAAATTTTGTTTTTGTTTGCAAACTCTACATTGGGTGACAAACACAACTGTGGCCATCTTTCCCAAATTGTGCAACAAATTAAGTTCATGAACTGAGGTAGCTTGGTATTGCTGGAAATGTATCTTCAGAATGAAAAAAAATCTATAAATGGGAGTGCTAGTAAAAGGATAAACGTATGTGTGGTTTTGTTAGATATTTCTGAATTGCCCAATTTTCCTTGCCAATAACAAGGAATTAATCTCAGATTAAGTTACATTTCTTTTATTAATGAAGTTAATTATATTCCATATGTTTACAGGCCTTTTTAGTATATTATATGCCAATTTTGTTGAAACAAAGGAGGGAGAATAAGAACTGATAGATATTTCTCCATAGTTTTTATAAACAGAAGCACAGGATGGATAAACAGAAACTAATGAAATTGGTTATCTCTAGGGATAGAAGTGGTCAAGGTAGAGGAGTAGGGAAGGGAAAGGGGAATAACCCTTTTTCTAGACTGTTTTTTTGTTTGTTTGTTTGTTTTATTTTGTTTTGTTTTTGGTGATGCTGGGAATCGAACCCAGGACCTTGTACATGTTAGGCAAATGCTGTGCCACTGTCTACATTCCCAACCCTTTTTATTTTATTTTATTTTATTTTATTTTATTTTATTTTTTGTGGGTACCGGGGGGTCGACCTCAGGACCTCGCGCGCCAACAGGCACCCGTGCCACTGAGCGATATCACCGGCCCCTTTTTCGTATGTGGGTTCCGGGAGTCGAACTCGGGCCCTTGCGCTTGCAAGGCAGGCGCTTACGCCGCTGAGCCATCTCACCGGCCCTTTTTTATTTTATTTTGAGACAGAGCTAGCCTCAAACTTGGGATCCTCCTGCCTTAGCCTCCCAGGTACCTGGGACTACAGGTGTGTGCCACTGCATCTGACTTTTCTGGACTTTTTATAGTTTTCATCTATAGAACTATGTTGAGATCTTACGTATTCAAAGATTATAGATTAAATCAACAAAGATTAGAAGGGGGAGCCAACTAACTCACCTTTTTAACACAATACTGACTACTGTCTATTCTCAGTGTAAAGGTAAAATGAACTTTAAAGAAATGTTGAACTCTATAGATTTGTTATTTGTACTGTTACTGCTATAGCAATTCTGTAACCATTATGTGTATGTGATAGAAGTGAGCAAATAAGTAAATATATCTACATTTGTTGGGAGCCAGAGTTCTCACTGTGGGAAAAGGGAAATTCAGATACATTATGGATTGGAGAAAGGTAAAGAACTCTAAGGTATTGGGTTGTAATTAGCAGTATTACTATGAACTCATGATTTTATAAATACATATAAAAATACATACACTTATGTATTATTTTCAGCTTTTTTCCACTATTAAGAGTCCAGAAACAGGGCCGGTGAGACGGCTCAGCGGCTTAAGCGCCTGCCTTGCAAGCGCGAAGGCCCGAGTTCGACTCCCGGAACCCACATACGAAAAAGGGGCCGGTGATATCGCTCAGCGGCACGGGTGCCTGTTGGCGCGTGAGGTCCTGAGGTCGTCCCCCCGGTACCCACAAAAAAAAAAAAAAAAAAAAAAAAAGAGTCCAGAAACAAATACCTTAGTAGTTATAAGTTATTGTTTTCTTTTTGTTTTATTTCATTTTGTTTTAAAGTTACTGTTTTCTAAATACCATTTCCCACCAAAAGGAACCAGGAGTCCTTGGGGAAATAACTGACTCCAGGCTGGGACTCCAGGGCTAGGACTCCAGGGAAAGCATATGATACCCCTATAACATCTTGCTCCAGAAAGTAATGAAATACATGAAAAATGATAGGAATATATCTAAAGGACATAGAAGCTAGCTTGTAGAGCATGCTAGTAGCCAAATCTGGGATAATTAGAATAAATAATGACAGTAATGAATTAAAGTTAACTGAATAAAAAATACCTGACCTTGCACTGATGGAGGTGGGTACTTCATTCTAGTAGAATGTTGGCTATTAAACAAAGAAATAATAGTTTTTTTTTTTAATTACCATTTTAACTTGGGCATACTAGTGCATGCCTGTAATCCCAGTACTCGGGAGGCTGAGGCAGAAGGATTGCTGTGAGTTCAAGTCCAGCCTGGGCTACATAGTGAGCTCAAGTCCAGCCTGTACTACATAGTGAGACCCTGTCTCAAAAAAACCAAAACAGGGGGCCGGTGAGATGGCTCAGCGGCTTAAGCGCCTGCCCGGCAAGCGCGAGGGCCCGAGTTCGACTCCCGGAACCCACATACGAAAAAGGGGCCGGTGACATCGCTCAGCGGCACGGGCGCCTGCTGGCGCGCGAGGTCCTGAGGTCGACCCCCCGGTACCCACAAAAACAAAAACAAAAACAAAAACAAAAACAAAAAAAAACAAAATTAAGAAAAAAAAAAAAAAACTCACCATTTTATAACCATCATACAAGTATCTGTTTCAGGCAAGAATAATCAATAGGTGATTAAAACTTTTTGGGTAAAAATTTGATGGAGGGCAGGATATTTGCACAATGGCAAGTATCCCCTCAGAGATAACAAAGGGAAAAATAACATTATGGGAGGGGGAACCTGGTGAATGCCACCTTAACCAGGACAAAAAGACAGCATATGTCACCTGATATTATACAATAAGAATACAAAATCAGGTTGGGTGTAGTGACATACACCTGTAATTTCAGCACTCAGGAGGCAGAGACAGAAGGATCTCAAGCTTGAAGCCAGCCTGAACTACTAGCAAGACCCTGTATCTAAAAAGATAAATACATACAGACATACATATAGACATACATCCAAAATCATGGAGGTAGTGTTTCGGTCAAAACGTAATACCTAAATCTAATCATGAGGAAATGAGACAAATCCAAACCGAGAGACATTTCTTCAGAACAACTGATTTACTCTTCGAAAATATCTGTCATAAAGCGGGACTGAGAAACTATTCCACATTAAAAGAAACCAAAAAAGCCTGCCATGGTGGCATATGCCTATAATCCCAGCTACTTCAGAAGAGGATTTCAAGTTTGAGTCCAGCCTGGGAAATTTAGCAAGAACCTGTCTCAAAATAAAAAATAAAAAGGCCTAGGAGGAATGTAGCTCAGTGGTAAAGCATCTGAGGGTTCAATTTCAAGTACTGCTAAAAAAGAAAAAGACAAAGAAAGCAAGGAGAAAATGATAGCTAACCGCATTGTGTGGTCCTGGATCAGAAAAATAAAAAGACATTATTGAGACAGTTGGTGAAATTTGAATATGGATTGTATGACAGATATTGCATCAGTGTTAAATTTTCTGTTTTTGATGAGTAAAAAAATGGCCATGTTCTTAGAAATATACACTGAAGCCAGGTGTGGTTTGTTGCACACACCTGTAATCCAAGTACTCTGGGAGGCTGAGACAGGAGGATCACAAATTTGAGTCCATCCTGGGCAATTTAGTAATTTAGTGATACCATGACTCCAAATTAACATAAAAAGGACTAGGAATGTAGCTCAGTGCAAAGGTGTTGGGTTCAATCCCCAGTATCACTAAAGGGGCTGAGGGAGGGGAAGGGAAGAAGAAAGAATAGAAAGAAATACACAGTGAAACCAGTGTTGGTGGCACATGTCTGTAATCCAAGTTACTTGGGAGGATGAGGAAGGAGGATTGCAAATTCAAAGCCAATCTTCTCTACATATTCAGTGAGACCCTGTGCATTAAAATAAAAAGGGCTGAGAATATAGCTTGCTGATGCAGTGCTTGCCTGGAATGTGCAAGGCCCTGGGTTCAATCAGAGACAGAGAGAGATGAGAATTGAGTTATAAAAGGTCCCACAGTCTGCACATATTCTCAAGTGGTTCTGGAAAATAAAGTGCTTGAACTTGCGGGGTGTGGATGCAGGTGGGTGGGCGTAGACAGAAAAAGGAGGGAGAGAAAGTGCAGTGTTAACAGTAAATTAAGTGAGGATATATGGGTGTTATTGTACTATTATGACTTTAAACATTTGAAAGTGCTTTAAAATAGAAAGTTAAAAATGTTCATTGAAAAAGTACAAAGAACTGCTGATGTAGCATCACCCAAGTAAGAGAGCCAGAAAGGAAGTTGAGATTAAATAATTTAAACTTAATATTAATTGGGGTTAATTCTAACCAAAGCACTTTTTTTCCCCCTTGAAGATCTTTTCTCAGCATTCCACGGGGTGAGTGCTCACTCACCTTGGCACAGTGAATTTTACTGTCCTAACTGGACAGGAGCCAAGTAGCTGGGATTCCAGCTTGTAGCCTGCAGTCCTCACTTTCGGGTGAGGAGGTACTTGCTTTCGTTTTCGGTTGGATCAACTGGATCTTCCATGTTCATTCTGGAAGTTGTGATCACACTTTGATCTCTCCTATTCCATTCACCTGCGGAATTTCTTGGTACAAGATTAGACACATGGCACTCACTGAGAGAACAGGACCCTCGCTTTGTAATTAAAACTCAGCATTTTGTTTATTTGTTTTTGAGACAGTCTTGCTATGTAGTTCAGACTGGCCTCAAACTCAAAGCCACTCTCCCACTTTAGCCTCAGGTGCTGGGATTACGGAATGTACCACCACACCCGATCAAAACTGAGCATTTATGAGGTCATAAAAGTGGTGGAAATAAGATTAGTAAAATTTACATCAGGGCTTATTGACTGTAGAGTTCATATTCTTCCCACCTCAGCCATCTGTCTGCTTTTTTTTTTTCTTTTTAAGACAAAGTCTCACTATGTAGCCCAGGCTGGCCTTGAACTCACAGCAATCCTACTGTGTGCACCACCATGCCTGGCTCTGTCTGCCTTTTTTTTTTTTTTTTTTTTTTTTTTTTGTGGGTTCCGGGTGTCGACCTCAGGACCTTACATGCCAGAAGGCGCCCGTGCCGCTGAGTGATATCACCGGCCCTTTTTTCATATGTGGGTTCCGGGAGTCGAACTCAGGACCTCGCGCTTGCCAGGCAGGTGCTTACACCGCTGAGCCATCTCACCGGCCCTCTGTCTGCTTTTTTAAAAGGCTTAATAAATAGTTCTTGGCTTGGTAGATTCATTCTCCTGCCTTAATATTGTCCTTAAGCAAATTGCATATAGCATACAGTCATCCCTTGGTATCCTTGGGGGATTGTTCCAAGACTTCCTGCAGATATCAAAATCTTCAGATGCTCAAGTCTCTTATGTAAAATGGTGTGGTATGTCATATAACCTACCCACATTCTCCCAAATACTTTAAGTCATCTCTGTATTATTTGTAATGCCTAATAAAATGTAACTATGAAAATAGTTGTTACACTGTATTGTTTCAAGAATAGCAATTGAAAAAAAAAACTCTGTCTCCAGTATCATTTTTTTTTTAAATATGTGGGTACCAGGAGTCGAACTCAGGACCTTGCACTTGCCAGGCAGGTGCTTATGCCGCTGAGCTATATCACTGGCCCATCCAGTACCATTTTTTAAGTCTGTACGTATTCAGTATAGAGGTAACCATCGCAGTCCTAACTATATTTTCTATCTGTGACTGGTTGAGTCCACAGATATGGAGGTCATGGAAATAGAAGCTTAACTGTGTGTCTCACCTTCACAGTCTGACCTGATTGTTTTTTTGTTTCCATTTTTGTTGTATAATTTGAGCATAAATTCAAATTACAAATTTATGGAACCAAGTCATATCAAACTAAGTGTATTTCCTTTTTGAATAAAATTGATAGACCACAACAGTTCCATAGGCATGATGTAACCTGATTCTAACATAGACTTGTCAGAGTTTAACTTTGTTTTGTTTTATAATATCATTTTAGAGAAATGAAGTAGAGCAAATTCATTAAATAGTCACATTCAAAAAAAAAGAGGAAATCTGACTGTGTAAGAGATTTCAAGGATTATCCTTTAAATTAGGAGTCAGCAAATTATAGCCCATGAGCCAAATCCAGATTGCCACCTGTTCATTTTACATTTTGTTTAAGTGTACAGTTCAGTGGTTTTTAAGTATATTCACAAAGTTCTGCTATTATGGGTGCTAATTCCAGGACATTTTCCATTTTCCTTTTTTTTGTAATGAGGTCTTGCTAGGTAGCTCAGGGTAGCCTTGAACTCACTATGAAGCCCAAGCTACCCTCAAACGTGCAGCAGTCTTCCTGCTTCAGCCTCCCCAAGAGCTGGAATTATAGGTATGGTGGCACACGCCTGTAATCTCAGCATTCGGGAGGCTGAGGCAGGAGGATTGCCTGAGTTCGAGGCCAGCCTAGACTACACAGTGAGACCCTGTCTCAAAAAACTTTTAAAAAAAGGAGCCTCTTACTCATATCAGGAGTCACTTCCCATCTTCTATCCCTGGTTGCACTCCACCAGTTACTAATCTCTCTGTCACTATGGTTTTCCCTCTTGACATTTCATATAAATACAGTTGTACAGTGTGTTGCTTTTTGTGTCTGGCTTTTTGCACTTAGCATATTTTCAAGGTTTATCCATGTTGTAACATGAATCGCTGCTTCATTTCTTTTTTTTTTTTCTTTTCCTTTTTTTTTTTTTTCCTTTATGTGTGTACCGGGAACCGAACTCAGGACCTCACGCTTGCCAGGCAGGTGTTTATGCCACTGAGCTATGTCACCGGCCCTACTTCATTTCTTTTTATGACCAAGTAATATACACAAATACCACATTTTATCTATCCATTTACTATTCAGCAGACAATATGGGGTGTTTCTACTTTTTGGCTATTATGAGTAATGCCGCCATGAACATGGATGCACACATTTTTGTGTGGATATACATTTTTCCATTCTCTTCAGTATGTACCTAAGAGTGAAATTCCTGGGTCATATAGTAACTCAATGTTTAACTTTTTGAAGACTGCCAAACTGTTTCCTAAATTGATACCACCATTTTACATACCCAACAGAAATATATAACAGTTTCAACTTCTCTGCATCCTCACCAATACTTCTTACCTTTTTTATTATAGCTATCATAGTAGGTGTAAAGTGGTATTTGTTGTAGTTTTTATTTTCCCTAGTGCCCAGTGATGTTGAAATCTTTTCATGTGCTTATTGGCCATGTTTGTATCATTTTCTTTGGAAAAATGTCTATTCAGATTCCTTGTCCATTTTCTTGTTGGATCGTCTTTTTATTGATTTATGAGTTCTTTATTCAAATATAGTTTGAAATATTTTCTCTCATTCTGTTATCTTTTCATTTTCTTGATATAGTGCCTTTGATGCACAAAAGTTTTTATTTTAATGACTTACAATTTATTTTTTTCTTGTGTCTGTTGTGCTTTTGGTGATGTGTCTAAGAAATCAAGATCGGGCCGGTGAGATGGCTCAGTGGCGTAAGCGCCTGCTTTGCAAGCGCGAAGGCCGGAGTTCGACTCCCGGAACCCACATACGAAAAAGGGGCCGGTGATATCGCTCAGTGGCACGGGTGCCTGTTGGCGCGCGAGGTCCTGAGGTCGTCCCCCCGGTACCCACAAAAAAAAAAAAAAAAAAAAGAAATCAAGATCATGAAGATTTAAACCTGTCTTTTCGTCTAAATATTTCATTGTTTTAGATATATGTAAGTCTTCGATCCATTTTGAGTCAGTTTTTATAGATGGTGTGAAATTGGTGTCCAACTTCAGTCTTTTGCATGTAAACATCCAGTTGTCCCAGCACCATTTGTTGAAAAGACTATTCTTTTCCCCATTGAGTTGCCTTGGCACTCTTTATAGAAATCAATTAACCATAGATGTATGGATTTATTTATGAACTCTATTCCATTTATCCAAATGTCTATCCTTGTGCCAGTACCACTTTGTAACAAGTTATGAAATTGGGAAGTGTGAGTCTTCCAACTTTGTTCTTTTTCAAGATTGTTTTGGCTATTCTAGGTCCTTTGCATTGCCATATGATTTTCAAGTCTACTGCCACCTGTTTTTATAAATAAAGTTTTATTGGAACACAGCCACACTCATTCATTTATGTATTGTCTGTCTGCTTTAGTGATTCAACAGCAGAATTGAGTGATTCAGAGACCATATGGTGTGCAAAGCCTAAAATATCTCCTATCTGGCCCTTTACAGAAAAAGTTGTCAACTTTAGATTATGGAGTAAACTCATGCTTTGAAGCACCAGAGGACCAAAGTAGGAGGCAGTCATTAATTTACTTATAATTTCAGGCAAATATTGAGTACCTACTATATGCCAGGAATGTTCTAGACACTGAGAGTTGAATATAGCAACAAGTAAGTCCAACACAGTTCCTGGTCTCTTGAGGTGTCTTGCCATGGCCTATAACATTCCTTAGATTCTGGCTCTATTCACATCCTTGAGCCTATCTTGTTCATCTTACTTTGTTCCCTTCATCATTATGCTCTGGCCACATTGCCTTCATTCTGTTTCTACAGCATACCTAGCCTATGCTTTTGCATCTTTGTGCTTGTTCTTCCTTCTACCTGGGATGCTTTTCCTTCAGATCTTTGTGTAACTTGCTTCTTCTCAGCATTCAGATTTCTCCTCAATATCACTTCCTCAAAGAGGCTTTCTCTGACCACTGGAATACATCTAAAGTATGTCCTACACCATATAATATTTTGTTTTTGTCTTTGTTTTTTATGGCACTGGGGATCAAATGCAGGGGTACTCTACCACTGAGCCATGTCTACAGCCCTTTTATTTTTTATTTTGAGACAGGCCCTTGATAAGTTGCCCAGGCAGGACTTGAACTTGTGATCCTCCTGCCTCAGCCTCCCAAAGTGCTGGGGTTACAGGCACAGGCTGCTGTTCCCAGCCCATTCTTCATAACACTAATCATAATCTGAACTCACATAGTTGACTCATCTTTTTTTCTCCCCTTCCCACTAAAGTTCTTTCTCTTACCACAATAGCCTTTACATGTATATGACTGCCTAATACCAGGCTGGAGACTAGCACAGATTTTGCAGGGGTAGACTGAGGTGTGTAGGTTCAAGTATAAGGAAAAACTTTCCAGTGCGAATTATGGTTGTTGCCTTGCCTCGCTATCCTAGGAATACTTAGATTTTTAGCTAAAACATACAGAAGTTTAGCTTTGAGAACAAATACAATCATTCTGGAAGCATTAATGTGTTTCTCAGATTGTACTTGAGAGCCTGAACTCTTGAGTTACAATCCTGTATCCTGTCTCTATTAGCTGTGCCGTGTTAAGCAGGCTGCCTAACCTCTCTTAACAATTTTTTTTCTGAAGTGAGGTATTTAATATAGAATGGTGTATTATTTCCCTATTGCTGCCATTATAAATTATCACAAACTTAGTGGCTCAAAACAACGTAAATTATTATCCTTTAGTTCTATAGATCAGAAGTTTGACACAGGTCTTACTGACTAAAATCAAGGTGTTGGCCGTCATGGCTGGAGAATACAATCCATCTTCTTGCTATTGCCAGCTTCTAGAGGCTCCCCCATCTCTTGGCTCCAAACCCCTTCCTCTGTCTTCAAAGCCAACAATAGTGGCCCAGTCTCTTTCACACCTCCATCTGCATAGTTGTCTGCAGCAACAGAGATTCTCTAATTTTAAGTATTCAGTTGATTAAATTGGGCCCTCCTAAATAATCCAGGATAATCTCTCCATCTCAAGGTCCTTAACCTTAATCATGTCAGCAAAGCCCCTTTGCCACCTAAAATGTATTCACAAGTTTCAGAGAAGTAGGACATGGACATCTGTAGGGGGCCATTATTTTGCCTACCACATGTGCTCAGCTTGGTGCCGTGCCCAGCTCTTTATAAACCCTCCCTAAGTGGCAGTCATTCAAGGCTTTTGATTCTCTGGGAGATTCCAGGCTGAAGCTGTGACCCCCTGGGCACAATTAATTTACAGCCTGGTGGGAAAATGAGAGGACTAGGGACAGAAATGATCCTGACCCAGAAAGAGTGACTAGACATATGTGTGGGGTTTCATCTGAGTGCTGGGAGAAGGCAAGAAGCCTCAGATCAGCAAGTAATTTGCCAGGTTTGAGCAGAGCATGTGTCAGTCGTGTATACAAGTAGAGAACTGGGAAGAAATGACTTTCCATCTAGATGAGAATCCTTACAGGACAAGGAGTAAGAAGGAACGAGAAGGTAGAGGAACCACCTTTCTGACTAGTCATTTGGAAGATCAGCCTTGTCCATATCTCTTAATTCTTCCCACTCATCCTACTGGACTCATTTGATCATTTAGGCAATGGATACCTGCCAAGCACTGTGCCTGGCCTTGGGGATGTGGTAAACATAATCCACAGAGCCTGCTTTCTCAGGATTCAGCCTAAGGGAAGAAAACAAGCACATTGACACAGAGCCATACTGGAGTGTGACAGTAGGACCCCACAGGAAGGGTTCCCTCCCACTGGAATTCACTGGAGGGAAGGCATCTTGAAGGAAGTACCTACAAACTGAGACCTGAAGAATGGATTGAAATTATTGTTTAGGATACTTTGGGCCACAAGTGAACATTCTAACTCACATTGCCTCAAACAATAATGAACTGATTGGTTCACCTAACTGGAAGGGAAGGAGTAGATAGATGTCAAGATTGGTTAGTCTGGTCATTCTGGCTCCATTTTTCTGATTCCCTTGCTTAAGCTCTCTGTGTGTTGATTTTACCCTCAGGCCAACCTCCCATCATGTTGATAAAATGTGTGCAGCAATTCCAAGTTTCAGTCAGTATCCTTGGCATTCAGAGGAAGAAAGGCATTTCTCCCATAGATTCTTCTAAGAATGAGAAAGATTTTCAGAAGCTCATAGTACCTGTTCCCACTTGCATCTGATTGCGGTCATAGGTTCACTTCACAGTCAATTCCTGTGGCCAAGTGAATGTCACACTGTATTTGGTTTAGGCTTAAGTTCCTAAACTCATTACTGGCAAGGACAATGGATCTGTGCTTCCTAAAACATATGGTTTGATTTGGGGCAGGGAAATAATAATTCATTGTATATCGAAGTACAGCAGGGCATGGTGGCATACACCTGTCATCCCAGCACTTGGGAGGCTGAGCCAGAAGGATTTCCATAAGTTTGAAGCCAACCTGGGCTATGTGGTGAGTTCAAGGCCAGCCTGGACTACACAGCAAAACCCTGTCTCAAACCACCAAAAAAAAAAAAAAAAAAAAAAAAGTGCTGTTAGAATGAGGGAAGCTAAAGAACAGAAAGAAGAGTATGTTGGAATGGCTAGAGACTTATTCTCCTACCATGGAAGACACATGTCTGCTCTTTCATACCTCCTGTTTATTCATGAATTGTGCCTCACAACTCTAGCCTTGCTGTGATTTCTATGCATGCTTTCAACTTCAGTGTCTGCTATTAACTACCTCAGTCTCCACGTTTCTCAATTCAGATCCCCAAGATCAAGACTGTAGCCCATTCTCCTTGCATGAAGTAAGCTTCCAAAGACCAGGGACATTACTTTGTGTACTGGCATACCCCAACAGTACTTGCCATGTAGTAAGTGCTTGATAAACATGTCCTAAATTATTGAAAGATTGTCCTTCTGTTGGACCAGATGGTCCTCTGAGCAAATTTTGTATAGCAAGGGCTGTCCCTTGAAGGGACTGTTGACATATCCCTTTTAGTAGTAAAAGATAAATCTTTTGAATCTCATCTCTACTACTTAACCGCTATCTGAATTTTAGTTAACTTTTCTGCAAAATGGGATTATGAAATCTGTCCTTTAAAGCTCAGAGTGTCAAATGAAATTGTGAGTATGAAAGTACTTTATATATTGTAAGATGCCAAGCAATTTAGTCAGTTCTGGCCATCAACATGTCTCTGGAAAACAGTGAAGATAGAAAGGCCAGTTCATGTGCTCAGTTCTACTTCTCAATATTGACTTCCCTAGGAGAACCTCTAACTAGCTGTCTTCTTGTCCCTTTCCATTTGTTCCCCCAGGGTCACTCAGGATGTGTCAACTGTCTGGAGTGGAATGAGAAAGGAGAGTAAGTATGAGCTATAAGGTGATGGAGAAGAGGGTGAGGGGCCATGGAGAAGCGGATTCCTTCCTCTCAGGTGATCTAAGGAAAAGAGTGAATCGAAGTGAAAAGACACTGTTGCTCTTCTTAAGCGTACCCTGTAGTTATCAACACACCGTTAAATCACTAATCCCAGGTAGATGCAAATTTGGATGACTGTCCAAACTCTGTTTTTTAAAATAAGTCATTATATTTAGGTATACAGAAGAGAAACTACTAATATTTATAAAATAACCTTAAGTTCTATGACATTTACTGTTCTTCGAGTTCTGCGTGGCCCGACTCCTTTAGGAATGTGAAAGTGGGGAAGGGACCTGGGAACTTGAGAAGAGGTCAGAGCCTCTCACTCTGCTTGTAGTTTGCTGGCCTCTGGTTCCGATGACCAGCACACAATTGTGTGGGACCCACTGCACCACAAGAAGCTGCTCTCCATGCATACAGGACACACTGCAAATATCTTCTCTGTCAAGGTGAGTATGAAACCCATAGCAAGTAAAAGGGATGTTGGGCTGTGGGCACGGTCATGTTGCCATGTGTGTGTCCCATGTACCCCATGGGGTCACAGATACCCTGTGGTCTGAGCATGTCATGTAGATGCTTGAAACCCCATCTCTTTTCCATGCTCTTCTTCCTCTTTTAGAGTCAAGAAGTCACCTCAAGATGGATTTATATTTAGGTCAGCAGTGATGATGGGGGAATGGTTCTGAGCATGAATTTAGGGATCAGACAGGGCCGGGGTTAACTCCCTTGTCTGCCTCTTGGAAATTGTCTGAAATAAACAAATCACCTAACCTCTCTGAGCCTGTTTCCTCCTCTTTTTTTTCCTCCTCCTTTTTTTTTTTTTTTTTTTTTTTTTGGTACCTGGAATCAAACTCAGGACTTTGCGTGTGCCAGGCAAGCGCTCGTTGCGCTGAGCTATATTTTCAGCCCTTTTCCTCCTTTTTTCTGGTACCGGTGATTGAACCCAGAGCCTTCTCACTGAGGTGCATCTCCATCACGTTTTAATTTTTTCAGCCCCTTTTAATTTTGACAGTCTCACTAAGTTGCTAAATTGCCCAGGCTGGGCTCAAACTTGTGATGCTTCTGCCTCAGCCTCCCAGAGTGCTTAGATTACAGGCATGTACTAGACCCAGCCTGAATTTTTTTTCAGTTTTTATTTTTTTATTAGTACATGCTTATAGTACATAATGATTATGTTCCTCATGGGGTGTTGGTACAGGTACATAACACATATTCTTTTTTTCATCCCTCCCTTTCCTCCCTCCCCCTCATCTTTTGGTCCCTTCCCTTTTGTAAAAGATCTACGTACCTTTTTCCTATTACTGATCTTTTATTTTGCTCTTTATATTTTAGATTTCTCATATAAAAGAAACCATGCAATGTTTAAGCTGGTTTTTTAAAGCATCTGACACAGGTTCTTTTAGTTATTCTATCTTTTTATAAGAAATAAATCTTTTGACTTGTTGGTAGAGGAGAGCTGAGCTGAGAAGAGGTAGGAGAGGCACTTATAGACCGTTGAAGACCTGTTATGTGAAAGTGACACGAGACTTGTCTTTTTTGATTACAGGGAACAAACTTAGGACAAATGGCTATGAGCCCACAGAAGCACATGTGGTCCTGGGGAAGGGAAGAATTGTCTGATACATAGGGCTATTTGAAAAAGGTAGAACAGCCTTCTGTGGATATGTAAATATCATAGCTCTGAGATTGTCCATTCATTGGGTACATTGTCTGCTAGGTTTAAGGTTGGAGGAAGTAACCTGTGAGGAAGGACCTTTCCAACTCTGAAAGTCTATAATGGAGGTATATGAGAGTAAGGCTGGCCACCAGAAAGCCTCACTAATCTAAGAAATATTTTCCTCATTAATATCAAGAGAAATGACAAAGTACCTGAACTATAAAGTAGATTAGAACTGAAAACCTACTTCTTTTCCTGAACCCTGCCTCTTTCCCAAGTTCTGATTCTCATCTGTTCCAAGGGTCCATTCTAGGCGAACTTCTGTGATTTTTAAGACAGAACAATGACATTTAATCTCTTACCTGACCAATAGAGACCGCTGCCCCTGAAAAGTGTTAGGTTCAGTTTGGATCTGTGCAGTCAGACCTAGGGAAGGGAACCAGAAAAGGTTAAGTTCACAAAACGTTAGGTTCAGAGACCAGAATTTGACAACAGACTTAAAATTCCCTAATGGTAAGACCTTCAGCAAGGTACTTATACCCAGACTGTCAGCTGCTGCTTCTGTTAAAAAAAAAAAAAAAAAAATGTGGAAAAGGATTCTGCTCTCTTTAGGTAGTCAAAACCCTAGATATAGTTACAGTATTTCACCCATGTGCTCCCCCTGGTGGCAACTACAGTATGTGACAGGTGTGGCAGCAGCCACAGGCCTGTGTGATAAGGGCTTACCATTTTTCTGCTGTGCAGAGAGTTAAATGCTATCTCCAGACAGGAGGAAAGACTACTGATTGTCCCTAAATATGATAGAATTCCATTTCATCCATCTTTTGTCCTACTGAGCAGTGAAGAAGCATATATGGAACAAGAGAATTATTCTTCTGTGAACATTTGAAGTCCAGTGGGTCTCATCTGTGGAAATGCAGAATGATGCCCCACTTGGCAACACGCCTACTCAGCCCTGGTGTGAGTTGAGAGGAACTTTTCAGTTAAAGAGAGAAATAAGACATTTTAATCTTTTGAACTCAAAACAAGAGAAAAACCCAACTAACACCACCTCCAAATACTTTCTTCTCAAAATTAGGTGATAGAAGCCAGGCGTGGTGGTACATGTCTGTAATCTCAGCACTCGGGAGGCTAAGGCAGGAGGATTATGAGTTCGAGGCCAGCCTGGACTACTAGCCCAACCCTGTCTCAAAGAAAAACAAAAGTTAGGTGATAGAATTAATACTTTCTCAAAAATTATTATTCAAAGTAGTGTTGTGATTATTTTGTTTGTGCTGGATGTTCTCTGGAGTACTGAGTTCTCAACTTCATCAGGATGATAGGGGTCCCATTCTTTATAATACCTGCATAGAGGTGGATCTCTTGATGGTCAGCTGTTCCCCAAGTCCAACATTTGAGCTGTGTCAACTCTGCTAGTGTAAGGAGTACTGCCTGTATTTCTGCTCAGGTCCCTTTGCTTTTTGGATTATTTCTTAGAAATGAAAATTTTGGGTCAGAAGGTAGGAATGTTTTTTATTTTTGTTACCTATTGCCAGATTGTTCTCCAGAAACAGTTGAAGCAATTTGAAACAACTATTCTTTTATAATTCTGTTTTCATTGTAGAATTAATTACTTAATCCCTAGGTTATTTAATAGCCATCATGGGCTAGGGGGTGTAGTTCAGTGGTAGAGTACATGGTTAGTATGCTCGAGGCCCTGGTTTCAGTCCCCTGAACCAAAAATAAATAAGTAATCATCATGAGGCAGTTTGGCTGTGAGAGTCAGAATTAGGTTTATTGTAGTCCTGTTGCATGTTAGTGTGGAACCTTAATGTTTTATTTTAATTTTGGGGGGAGGTGCCAGGAATTGAATCCAGGACTCTAGCGCATGCTCAGCACATGTTCTACCACTGAGCCACACTTCCAGCATCCAAATCTCAACTTTTAATGAGATTGTTTTAAGTAAGATAATGAGATTTTATTTATTTATTTATTTTTTGGTGGGTACCGGGGGTCGACCTCAGGACCTCGCACACCAGCAGGTGCCCGTGCTGCTGAGCGATATCACTGGCCCTTTTTTCGTATGTGGGTTCCGGGAGTCGAACTCGGGCCCTCGCGCTTGCCAGGCAGGCGCTTACACCACTGAGCCATCTCACCAGCCCTGATAATGAGATTTTAATGAGATTGTTTCAGTAAGATAATGTAGTTTCCTTGTGTCTACTACATGGTAAATTTTTAGTAAATGATAACAGCTATGATTACCATTTATTCAGCTTTTTCTTGGGGGAAGAATCAAAGGAAAAGGGTTCCTCAGGTAGTCCAGTTTGGGATAGGTCAAGACCATTCTGGAAATGTAAAGGTATGTATCTTGATTTTGACCTTTACACCTACAGGTTACTACTTATCCAAAGTATTTTAGGGGAATTGTCTCGATGGGCTCATTTTCTTACCTTTCTTTCTGATGTGGAGAGGGAAATGGGGTGCTGACATTCTGGCTTATCTCCTTCGTTGACCATCTCTACCCCCATCACCTGCCAAATATACCTTCTTCAATCTGTCCTGAGCAGTTCCTGCCTCACGCTGGGGACCGCATCTTGATCACGGGGGCAGCTGACTCCAAGGTGCATGTTCATGACCTCACAGTAAAGGAGACTATCCACATGTTTGGAGACCATACAAACCGGGTGAAGCGCATTGCCACGGCGCCAATGTGGCCCAACACGTTCTGGAGTGCTGCTGAGGATGGGCTTATCCGGTAAGGTTCTGGGTATGGAGTGACCTTTCTTCCCTTGCTCCTAATGCATGGTAACTCTCCATCCCATGGTGCTTCCTTTCATGAGCCCGGCTCCTCCCGCCAGCAGATTTACAGCTTCATTTGTCTGCCCAGGGCAGTTGTCTGTGTACAGACCCAGTTGGGAATATTTGCTTACCCCACCCTCACCCTCCTCTCTTTTTACCCTCCCCTGGACCACCTCCAGGCCCATGGGCCTTCTCTCATCACCTCACATGCTCAGGTCTCTGTTGTTGCTGGGTGTTCACACTTGCTGTTTCCTTTACCTGGGATTTTCTGTCCCCAGCTCTTTCTATATCTGACTCTTTATCACCAAGGGGATCAGCTTGGGTCACCTTTTCAGAAGCACCTTGTCTGACCAACCTGCTTAAAATAGATAGGTATCAGTGAGACCTTGTCTCAAAAAAAAAAAAAAAAAAAAGGCATGGTGGCACTCCTCTGTAATCCCAGCACTTGGGAGGCTGAGGCAGGAGGATTGCTGTTGAGTTCAAAATCAGCCTGGGATGCACAGTGAGACCCTGTCTGAAAAAAAAAGAAGTAGATATTATTCTGATTCACCAGCTTAATTGCATCCTCTATAACTCTAATCACCACCTATAGTTATTTTATTTTTACTTGTGGGTTTACTTTTGTGTGTGTATCTACACTGAGTAGTAAACGCTCCTAGAGTAATTCCAAGTCTCTCTTCTTAGTTGTGTCCCTAGGACAGTGGCTGGCACATAGAGGCATTTGACACATTTCTCTTGAACAGGTGATCAGTGAGCGGATGGCTAGGATGGGAAGAGCCAGCCAAAAATGGGAAGGTAGACTGTTTCCATTTCCAATGCCCTGTATTGTTACATGTTTGCCTCCACTTCCCTGCATCCTAAAATGGTGTTGTGGCCCTTCTTTTTTTCCCCCCGCAGTGCTGGGGATCAAACCTAGAGCCTCAAGCATGTTAAACAAGCATTCTGCCCTGAGCCACACCACGAGTTGTCCCACACACCAGTTTGTTTTTTTGTGTTTTTGGTGGGGGGACACAGGATTTCATTATGTCGGCTAGGCTATTCTTGAACTTCTGGGCTCAAGTAATCATCCCATCTCAGCCTCAGCCACCTGAGTAACTGGGACTTCAGGCATGCACCACTTATGCCTGGTTACCACTGCCCTTCTTTAACTTCTTTCTTCAGATGTGACCTTACAACTTTTTCCTCTTTTCTTCAACCTGCTTTAATCTGCCTCCCTGGAGTAGGCCTTTGTGCTGTCTTCCCTATTACAGAGAAGTATCTGTCTAAGTCATATGAACTATAAAATAGTAATTATAAGCATGCCACTGAAGTCAGACAGAATTGGGATCAAATCCTAGGTCTTTCACTTAGTGGTTAAGGTCACTTGACCCCTGAACCTTCATTTCCTCACCTGTAAAATGGAATAATCAATCATAGTATCTCCTTTGTCAATCTGAACATTAAAATTGAAATAGAGCATATAAAACCTTAGCATGGTCTATAGGAGACAAAGCACTTGGTGGTCAGTGGCGTGACTAACTCTCTGATGCACTTGTTAACCTTGACTGACCAGGCTGTGGCAGGGCCAGGTGGTAGGAACTGAGTATTTAGGGCATTGGTAGGATCCTAAGGACTTAGGCATAGCCACAATCAGGGAAGATGTCCTTAAAGCAGATGAACATAAGCTGGGTGAGAACAGATGGGATTTGTATGGGCAAGGAAAAACAGAGTGGATTCCCCAGCATGAGTAGAGTTTGGGAATGGCAGGGATAAAAGTGACACAGGATAAAAGAATTCTGGTGAAACAGGTTTAAAAAACAGACTGTGGAGTTTGGTAAAAGTAAACTCAAACTCATACTAAGTGTTCAGGAATTTGCAATTTTGGGGGCAGAAGAATGATGTAAAACTATTTTAGGATGAGCATCTGGTGAAGATGGCTTAGAAAGACAAGGCGAACAGTGAAGAGATTATTACAGATGTCTAGGCAAGAGGTGGGTGAGCATGTGGGCAGCGTCCCTTCCCACTCTCCGGGTACCTGTGTGCTGGCAGCAGAGAAGTTCCCCAGGCTGAAGCAGTGAGTTGGCTGCTGCTGTTGGGTGTCTTGGCGTTACCTTTACTGTGAGGCTAACCTTGGCCCTTGGTATTTCTAGGTAGCTCTTAGATATTCTTCAGATTCTCTTTTCTGTTACCTCCATATTTCTTTTGTCTCATAAAAGTAATTAGTTTTGGAAGGAAAGCAGCAAAGTAGTTTAAGTGCAGTTTTACTAACTTATCCCTGCTCTGCACTTAGTAGCTGTGTCACCCAGGTAGGTTATTTAACTTCTTTGGAACTCAATATTCTAGTGGTAGTAGAGATGGTACAGGATTAAATTCAATACACATGTAAAAGCACTTAGGTACAGTCTTGGGTTTTAAACACATTTTCACTAAGAGTTAGTATTAATGGTAGTATAATAATAGCAATAACATCAACACCTGTAAAATAAGTACAGTATATAGCCTAAGGGGTTGTATTAGGATAAAGCTGTGAGAAGCCTACCATAGGAACCTGGCACACAATGGGCACTAAAAAAAGGAGTGATTTTTAATTATTTACAAAGGTGTCCAGTGCTTCTCCCAATCCTCTTGTCTAAGGAGGATTTGGCTCTTTCCCTTCCTTCCACACAAGGACCCAGACCCCTCACTCTCGTCTCTCTCGCAGCCAGTATGACCTCCGGGAGAACAGCAAACACTCAGAGGTGCTGATTGATCTGACAGAATACTGCGGCCAGCTGGTGGAGGCCAAGTGCCTCACGGTCAATCCCCAGGACAACAACTGCCTTGCGGTAGGGGCCAGTGGGCCCTTCGTGAGGCTCTACGACATTCGCATGATCCATAACCACAGGTATGACCACCTTAGTCTCCTATGGGCAAGTCCCTTGGAATCTGCTGCCACATTCCCGCATTGCCATCTCTGCTTTTTATTTTTATTTATTTATTTATTTATTTTTACGTGGGTACCGGAAGTTGACCTCAGGACCTCGCGCTTGCCTGGCAAGCTATTGGGCCGCTGAGCGATATCACCGGCCCTTTTTTTCCTTTATGTGGGTTCCGGGAGTCGAAATCAGGACCTCACACTTGCCAGGCAGGCGCTTATGCCACTGAGCAATATCACTGGCCCCTCTGCTTCTTTTTAAACTGTGTTTGTGTCTATGCGTATGTGTATATGAACTTTAAAAATTGATTGTATACAGAGTTATAGTCTTACACATGTAATTTCATTTTATTCTTTTTTAAGAAAGAAAAAGTAGAATATACACAGCAACCCCCCAGCTCCCCAATAAGTCTCAGACCTGAGAGGCTCATGAAGTCTGGGCTTTCTGTGATTCTTACGACAGGTGCAGCAGTGTGGCCTACTTTCATTCACAGATTTGAGTGACCACCGTTGCCCTTCCTACACTGTGTGCCTAGAAGTGGCCCTGATCCTTAGCTTCCTGATCTGTAAATGGGAATAATGAGGTAGTCCTGAGGATCCAGAGAGTTTACAGGACCTCCTTGGTAAAACACTATGATGTCCATCCATAGCTGTCTAGTGGGTGGACCTGAGAGTCACTTAGGTAAGGAAGAAGGTGTCTTCTGTATCTCTCAGGGACACAAATTTAGGCTTCCTCTAGGGAGTGTGGTCTTTCTAGCCAGGGGCAGTGCTAGAGTTTTAACCTGTCTGATTTTCCTTCCCACTAGAAAGAGCATGAAGCAGAGCCCTTCAGCAGGTGTGCACACCTTCTGTGATAGGCAGAAACCCCTTCCGGATGGTGCAGCCCAGTATTACGTAGCAGGTAGGCCTCAGCCTGGCTCTGGCCTCAAACTTTTGGCTGGATACTGACTCTTTCTGAGGTGGTCCAGGGGCACAGCATGGCACATGGGTCAAGAGCAAGGGTTTTAGAGTCAGACAGACTTGGACCTTTTTTTTTGGTCTTTTTTTTTTTCCCCCATTTCCGGAAATGGAACTCAGGACCTTGTGCTTGCCAGGCAGGTGCTTGTGCCGCTGAGCTATATCTCTGGCCCTTTTTTATCTTTTTGAGACAGGTTTTTGCTATGTAGTTCAGGCTGGCCTCGAACTCAGTGATCCTCCTGCCTCAGCCTCCCAAATGCTGGGACTACAGGCGTGCGCCACCACACCCAGTTCAACCTGGATTTTAATCCTGATTCTGCCATTGATCAGCTAGGCAATCTTCAGCAAATTATTTAACCTTGATGAGTTTCTTTTCTGTAAAATGGGTTTTTTATGACTGAGATAAAATGTATACAGTAACTGACCCAGTGCCAGTAGTAAAGCATCATCACTTGTAGCTCCTTCTTCGATGTTGATTGCTAACATTTTCAGTGTGGCTATCTTCACATAATCTCCTGCCTGTTTGAGGAGGACTAGGAGCCGCACCCTAGGGTGACTGGTCTGTTTCTACAGGGCATCTGCCAGTGAAGCTGCCTGACTATAATAACCGTCTGAGAGTGCTGGTTGCCACCTACGTGACCTTTAGCCCTAATGGCACAGAGCTGCTAGTCAACATGGGAGGGGAGCAGGTAAGTTCAGCTGCCGAATGTGACTGTGTCTCACCACCATCTCATACGCAGCAGTCAGGGCCATGTACTTTCTGTCACTGCCCAGAGACAGACAAAAGTAACAGCCTCATTGTAAATGATATTATGGCAAACTATGGAAGTGACATAAAGATTCCTAGAGAGGTATGCTAACCTGGTCTTTTTTTCTTCATTTCTTTTTCTCTTCCTGATGATTTGGTTAAAAACATAGACTCTGAAATT
The DNA here is from genome assembly GCA_028451465.1 of Erethizon dorsatum. Lineage (NCBI taxonomy): Eukaryota > Metazoa > Chordata > Mammalia > Rodentia > Erethizontidae > Erethizon > Erethizon dorsatum. Next base: position 114,612,323 of record CM051827.1, on the reverse strand, counting down.
GACAGATCTATCTTCAAACATTTTCCTTCTGTTTACTAGCTGTTTACTGTGTCTTTGAGCATGTCTCTTCATTTTCCTGAGCCTCAGTTTCCTTATCTTCTGTTTTCCTAGGAGGAAATCCATGGGGCTCAGAGAATGCAGCTAGGCTGTGGTTTAGGGCCAGCTTGCAGAAATGTTCTTTGATAATGTCAGGTTGCTAAACCTTCTTTTTGTATGTTTTCAGAGTATTTCATAATCCTTGTATAAATTCATTCATTCTCAAAAACTAAGCACTCGGGGCCGGTGAGATAGCTCAGCGGCATAAGTGCCTGCCTGGCAAGCGCAAGGTCCTGAGTTCAACTCCCGGAACCCACATATGAAAAAGGGGCCGGTGATATCGCTCAGCGGTACGGGCGCCTGCTGGCGCGTGAGGTCCTGAGGTCGACCCCCGGTACCCACAAAAAAAAAAAAAAAAAAAAAAACAAAAAAACTAAGCACTCACTGTGGACTAGCATTATCACAAACATAGAGGGGACAAATGCAAATATGATCCATCCCCAGGCCAATGGGAGATATGACAGTCGAAATGGTGATAACTTTACAAAGTGTGATATATACAAAGGAAAAGGGCTAGAAGCTGCATGTGGCAGTGCGTGCCTATAAACCCAGGACTCCGGGCAGCTGACACAGGAGGACTGCAAGTTTGAGCCTAGGCTGGGCAACTTCACAAGACCCTGCTAAAAATTTTAAAAGGACTGGGGATGTAGCTCATTGTGAAGACCTTGGGTTCAATCCCCAGTACGGCAAAGAAAAAAGTGTTAAGTAATAATAGATAATATTTACTGAGACAAGTAACCAGTTGTGTTACTTTAAATCACTTTTTTCTTTTTTTTTTTTGAGACAGGGTCTCACTATGCAGTTCAGGCTGGCCTTGAACTCACTATGTAGCCCAGCCTGACCTCAGACTCACAGCGATTCTCCTGTCTCAGCCTACCAAGTGTTGGGACTACAGATGTGCGCCACCATGCCTGGCTCAGTTGTGTTACTTTAAGCGAGTTGCTTCTCCTCTGAGTTGTCAGTTTTCCCACCTGTAAAATGAGACATTTGGCTTTGGGACTTTTGAGGACCTTTCCAATTTTTTTTTTATGTGGGTACCGGGGGTCGAACTCAGGACCTCACCCTTGCCAGCAGGTGCTTGTGCTGCTGAGTGATATCACCGGTCCTTTTTTCCTTTATGTGGGTTCCGGGAGTCGAACTCAGGACCTCACGCTTGCCAGGCAGGCGCTTATGCCACTGAGCCATCTCACCGGCCCGGACCTTTCCAATTTAAACATATGATTCTAATTAATGACAGTAATTCAGCAGGGTTTTGGGTAGATCAAACAGCCCACCCCAAGGACCAGAAGCTAGGAATATTTTCCTCCCTGAAGTTCACTTCTGGGAAATACCTCCTAAGCTAGCTCATCTGCTTCATGATCAGTGCTCACTGCATGCAAGACCCTGGTTCCTGAGAGCCACCATGGCCTTGCTAGTGGTTCAGCCACATCCTTGCCTCACAGCCTCCATCTCTCTTCTTGGCTTCTTAACTCCAGGTCTATTTGTTTGACTTGACCTACAAGCAGCGGCCATACACCTTCCTCTTGCCTAGAAAATGCCATTCCTCAGGGGGTAAGTTCTCTCTTACCGTGTCTGCTGAGGGGGGTTGGGGAACTTGAGGACCTGCTACCTCTGCTGAGAAGCCTGCCCTTTACTCTGGACTCTGGCTGCAATACTCCAAAAGGAGCAAATTTCTGAAATGCCACTGTTACTACAGTAAGAAGATAATAATAGATCAGAGAGATCTGCCCAAAGGCTTTGCATCACAGCCATTTTCACTTCCCTCTGAAAAGATGTGTTCTTCCCATAACCTGGTTATTGAGGACCTTAGGTAGTTGCCCTTCCTCTGTTTATCCTGGCTCATTTACTTTTTCCTGGTGCCTACAGTTGATGCAGGTACTTCCTCAGCCCTCATTCCTTCCTCTACCCCCGCTAACGGAAAGATTAAACTAAAGCTGTGTCCCCAGCCAGCCAGCAGAGGGCGCACAGGCTTTTCTTTATGCTGTTGCCTGCTGGTCTGTTGGTCTCAGGAACTGGGTCTTACCCTGGGAGAATAGTCCCACAATGGAACCATCAGGCCCTGTGATGAAAGCCAAAAGGCTATGGAGAAGAAATTAGGAACTCCTCCTGAGTTGTTTTGTTACTTTCTCTCCATCTCTGCCAGAAGTCCAGAATGGCAAGATGTCCACCAACGGTGTGTCCAATGGTGTATCTAATGGCCTACATCTTCACAGCAATGGCTTCCGGCTGCCAGAGAATACAGGCCATGTCAGGTGAGGCCAGCTGACTTGTCCAGTCTTCCATCCTCAATTACACCTCATGGACTGGAGAAAAGGACGTGTTCTTCCTCTTGACCTGAAACCAGGCACACATCCCAGAGGGTAGAGACTGGGGTGGAGAAACTTAGAGGGTGGCTAGTGGTCCCAAGAGTATCAGTCATGCTGAAACTGAAGCTCCAGTCCCTTGGTAGCTGGCGTATGGCCCGGGGGCTAGCTTAGCACTGAGCACTGTCCGAAAACAGATCCCACATAAATGGTCCTCCCCTATTACATTATTCTCTATCCAGTTGATATTCGTGCCTCTATCCTCTGCTAGGCCCTATGCTGGACTTTGGATATATAGGTGCTCAAATTTTTTAGCCCTTAAGAGAAACAGAATTTTCCATAAAGAGATCCATAGGAGAGACTAGGGTGGTCATAAGGTTCAGCTCAGCATGGAGGCAAGTGGTGTTGGCTACTATCATGCCCAAGAGTTTGATTATTTTTGCACCTCTTATTTTCCACCACCTCAGAGTGTTTGGAATTGTGCCTATTTCCTCTCACGGTAATAGGTAAGAACCCAGGTTAGGGATAGGAATAGTCCCCTCTTCTAGATGACACTGCAGGAGCTAAGAAAGACTGTATGGCTTTAGGGTAGGATTTAAGACTTCCTGAGAGCTGCTGCACCCTCCTGTGACTGGTCTGACTGGCCTCTCTTCCTCTTCAGCCCCCAAGTAGAGTTGCCCCCATATCTGGAACGTGTGAAGCAGCAAGCCAATGAGGCTTTTGCCTGCCAGCAGTGGACCCAGGCCATTCAGCTTTACAGTAAAGCCGTGCAGAGGGCTCCTCACAATGCCATGCTCTACGGGAACCGAGCTGCTGCCTACATGAAGCGCAAGTGGTGAGTGGGCACTACAGAGGGGACTTGAACAAAAAGGGATGAAGCAGCTGGACTGCAAGGCAGTGGGCCTGATGGACCCATGTTGCCAAGGGATCCAGGAAAGGTGGTAGTAGCATCCTGCTACGTCTTAGAGTTTCTTGAGCCCAGTTTTCTCCTCCCCACCTCCAGGCTAAAAGTAGGCAAGTACACCAAGTCTCGGGTCTCAAGCACCAAGGAAGCTCAACATGTTGCTTTGTTGGCAAGTGCTATGGCCGCTGAGGAAGTAGGAGTTGAGAGAATGGTTAATCCCAGTTGTTGGAGAATTGGATCTTAAATTGGTCTTTGAAGGAACAATGGAAGCTTGGTGGAAATGAAGGGCTTGATGAATTTAGTTGATCCTGTAACTCCTTGCCCCAGTGGCTTGCTTTCTATACTCTAGATGCACTATACCAAGCACAAGTGAGGTCCTAGAGATCTGAAACCAGTGTGGCAGTATGGTAGTAGGTCCAGGGAGCCCCCCATCATGGGAGACTATCAGGGCCCCCAGCCCTTATGCCTGCCGCACCAGCAGGCAAGCAGGCAGGCAGACCCCCATCCCCCAGCCAGGGCCAGGACTGGAGATGGATAGAGCTGGGCCCACAGCCATTTCTGCTCCGTCTGGCATCCGTCGGCTCTGCCCAGACAGACAGGCCAGCTGGTGTGCCATCGTCTGGCTGAAACTAGGCAGGCCTGGGGAAGCTTAAGAAACCCACCCAAGTCAGCAGGATCGTAAGTAAGGGGTAGGGAAGATGCCGTCCCTACACGCCTTAGCTCAGGTATCAGGAGTTTTCCCAGGATTCAGGTGGCACCCAAATCCAGACGTGACCATTTTAGGGCCATCCTGAGGTGTTTCACCTCTCTGTCCCAACAGTTGGGTAGAATGTGGCAGTCCTCACCAAGGCTCTAGATTGAAAGCTCAGTTTTATGCCTTTGTTCTTGTTAAAAGAGATTGTTGATTTTCCAGTCCATATGTGCCCTCAAATTGTTCTCCGAGCTCCTATTAAATGCTACATATTAGGGACACAGAATTCTGTGAGTCCCTGTGCCCCAGGGCACCCAGCCTTTAGTCAGGAGATAAAGTCCATGTTTCAGCATCAGAGAAGCAGGAAGCAGTAAACCTGATGATCAGGTAAAGTGCTGTTTTGTTTTGATTTTTGATACAGGGTCTCTCTGTGTAGTTCAAGCTGGCTCTGAACTCACTATGTAGTCCAGGCTGACCTGGAACTCACGGCAACACACCTGCCTCAGCCTCCCGGATTCTGGGATTACAGGCATGCACCACCACACCCAGCCGAAAGTGCTGTTGGCATCAAGAAAAGTTGGGTCAGATGTTGAGTAGCTAGACATGGTGGTGCACACCTGTAATCCCAGCACTTAGGGAGGCTGAGGCAGGAGGATCAAAAGTTCAAGCCTAGCCCGGGCAGTTAGCAATTTAGCGAAACCCTGTCTCAAAATAAAATATAAAAAGGGTTAGGGATATAGCTCAGTGCAAAGGCCTTGGGTTCAATCCCAACACTGCAGAAAGAAAAAAAAATAAAAGAAAGACATGATGTCTGAATGGGCTTGAAGTGTGGGCAGACTTAAACAAGGAGATGAAGAGGAGGAGGGGATGGTGGGAAAGGACATTCTGGGGAGATGAAATGGTGTGAACAAAGGCGTGGGGGCTGGGGCCTGACTGAAGAGCTTGCTTCAGAACAGCAAATCCATTTGGCTGGAGCAGAGGGTTGGGGAAGGGACTGGCAGGAGATGAGTCTGTGAGGTAGCCTGGGGCCGGCCTGGGAAGGGCTTGGAATGCAGAGCGGTGGCGTTTGGCCTGGATTCAGTGCATGATGGGCAGCTACTGGAGTGTGTTGATGTAGGAGAGGGATATGTGGAGGGGCTGTCCTTTCAGGGAGATTGATCTGGCAGTGTTTAGGATGGTGAGCCCTATGGCCAGCCTGCTTTCTCCTCCCATCTCCACATGTTTGCCAGTGACCCCTAGAATGTCACATTCTGTCCCAGGCCAGTCTCCCCAGGGCTACCATCTGCTTCTGGATGCAGACCACCCTCTGGCTCCTGGCTGGTCTCTGGTCTGTCTCTCCCCAGGAGCTCAGAGGGGCACCTTGCAGGCAGTAATTGGGTTTCCAAACAGCGCCTGCTTCTTCGTCATAGCCATTCATTCTGACGCAGCCCTTGCCATCAAAGTGGCTCTGTCTCCTGCCTGCCCCATGCTGCTGAGCTGCTGGTTCCTGCTCTGAGTATGGCTGCTTCAGGGCTGGGTGCTCCCTCTGAGTGCTGTAGGGAGAGAGGGGGCAGGAGGAGCCTTCCCGTGTCGGGCATGTTTTGGCCATGCAGGAGGGTTGTGAGCCTTGCCATCAGCTCTGGGGAGTGCTGCTTATGGCTTGGCTCAGCCCACCCCAACCCTGCAGGGCGAGAAAAAAATATATGCTTCTAAGAAGTAATTCTTGTGTCCTGACTGGCTTTCTAGACGAGAGGCCGAGGACATGTCTCTGGGAGCTGGGGGTGCGTGCCTCCTTTATTCTGGCACAGAGTGGGAGAAGGAGGAGCTTCTCCTTCTATCTCCTCCCACTTATTTCTCCTCTCCCAGAATGAAAAGCTCTCCCACTTCCCTTCATCCATACTCTAGGTTGGAGAAGTGAGTGGGGATGACTGGGAGCGTTCACAGCCCCCTCACCATCAGCTTCCAGAGAGCTGACTCTGCCAGACAGTCCAGCCCCATCTTCCAGCCCCAGGAGGTGGAGGCCACAGCTGCTGCGGATCAGTCAGCCAGGACAGAGGGGGGTCTGGCTGAGGGCTTGCTGCCTGCTGGTCAGACCCTGAGTCCCTGGCCTGGCACTTCTGGCTTCCCTAGACCACAGAACTGTCCTTGAGGGCCCCCTGCCTTGGACATGGCTTTGAAGGCCAGCAGGGGTATTTGAGGAGGTGGATGAAGGAAAAGAGAAGGAGGGCTTGGGGAGCCTGAGATGGGCAGGATGCCAGGCCTTCTGCTGCAGAGCTGCGGGTGCTTGGGGTGAGTGGTGCACAGTTGCAGTCTGTGCCCAGCAGAGGGCAGCCTGACACCATTTTTTCACACCCAAGCCCTAAGGTTCCTGGCTTGCTCCTTAGCAAACTCCCAGGAGGGAGGACTGGGTTGAATCAGGATTCTCTTCATTCCCCAAGTCTCCTCATCCTGAACTCTGTCAGAGGTGGGCTGTGTTGGCTACAAGAAGCAGAGGAGACTGAGTGGGTACCCTTGCTTACCACTTGGCCCCATCTCCAAGCTGTATTCCTCTGCCTTCCCAGGGACGGCGACCACTATGATGCCCTGAGGGACTGCCTCAAGGCCATCTCCCTAAACCCATGCCACCTGAAGGCACACTTCCGCCTGGCTCGCTGCCTCTTTGAGCTCAAGTATGTGGCTGAGGCCCTGGAGTGCCTGGACGACTTCAAAGGGAAGTTTCCGGAGCAGGCCCACAGCAGTGCTTGTGATGCCTTGGGCCGCGACATCACAGCTGCCCTCTTCTCCAAAAATGATGGTGGTGAGTGGGCACTGAGGAAGGGTTACTGTCACTCACCTATTTCGATGCTACATGACCTTCTGGAGAGGACATGCTTCTGGGTTTGGAGAGGCCTAAATTCAGATGCTGATTCAGAAAACACGTGACCTTGAGTCTGCGACTCAGTTTCCTCACCTGAAAAGGGCAAATGGCTAACACCTCCTATTGAGAGTTTCTGTTGAGGATTAGCTATAGCATGTTCAAAGCACCTGGCATAGAAGTAAACTCAGCCCAGTCAGGCCATGTGGGCTCCAGCCCGGCCTTCCCACCCGCTCCCAGACAGGGCCATGGCAGCTCCACTGGGCTAAGAGGAGCTGATCATTGCCTTTGTTGGGGTCTCCGCAAGTGTAGCCGACAGTAGCACAGTGCAGTAGAAACGCCATCAGCTCTACTCGGTGGTGGCTGTGGGTGCAGCACAGCCTCTGAACCCACTGCTTAGCTGCCCAGATCCTGCCCAGCTCATGCCACTAGCATTAGAGAGCGAGCTGGGTTGTATGGTCTGTAAACATGGGAGGTGAGCTCATTGGGGATGGACACCAATCCTCACCTCTCTCTCCTTTGCAGTTTACTCACCATGGGATTAGTTCATTTGTTTAATGAATAATTAGCAGACACCTGTCATGTTCCAGGCACTGTGCTCGGTCCTGGGGATACAGCTGTGACTCCATCAGATGTGATTTCACTGTTGGTGGAGTTCACAGCCTAGTGAAGAAACAAACCCTGAAGGAAAGACAGAGAAGGACGAGAGGCAGAGCCCTGAGTGGCGTCAGTATATAGGAGAGGCTCGATAGCAGTCTGGGGTCCCTCAGGAAGAGACATATAAGTCAAGGTGAGAGGGATGCAGAGGATACAAGGTGGCTTTGGGAGGTAAATTGTCCCTGGCATAGGGATTAGCAGGTCCAAGGGCTCCAAAGGAGGCAGGAACATGGCCCTTTCAGGAACTGAGAAAACTAGCATGATTTTACCTGTCAATCAGTGTCATTTGGGATCTATAATAAAACTTGGTCCCTACTGCTTTAAGAGCTATGAATTTGTCTATAAAAGCCACCCATTCAGGCTCCCTTTGCTAGTGCCTCCCCCTACCCTACCGTGCCTCTCTTATCCACACAAATGTACATACGGCCTGTGCATTCCTGGGGCTTCCAGGCCTTTACTCAGAGAACTGAACCGGGACTCTCCTTGCATCAAAGGTCTCCTTTTAAACATCCTCAAAAGATGGCAGAGCCCAATGGTGCATCTTCCCCACAACTTTTTCCCAGTTTGCCAGAGTAAGAGTGGAAGCAGGTAGCCTTACATTGCCAGTATTCGGGCTGAAGGAGGGCCGTGGGAGGCTGGGAGAAGGAGGGACAGGACTCTCACCTTTCCTTGATCTCTGCCCCCAGAGGAGAAGAAGGGAGCTGGTGGTGGTGGCCCTGTCCGTCTCCGAAGCACAAGCCGCAAAGACTCCATCTCAGAAGATGAGATGGTACTGCGAGAGCGAAGCTACGACTACCAATTCCGTTACTGTGGCCACTGCAACACCACCACGGATATCAAGGAGGCCAATTTCTTCGGCAGGTCTGAGGCCTTGAACAGGAGGAGGTTCCCAGCCCTGTTGGCAGCAGGAGTTTAGGGGGTGGGTTGGCATTGAGGGCATAGTGCTTTTAGAAAAGAACCTCAGCTCCCAGCTCTGCGTCTGTACTCTAGGGCAAGTGGCTTCACCTCTGTCCATCTCAGTTTCTTCATCTACAAAATAAAACCAGCCATAACAGAAACTAATGAGATAATCCAAGTGAAGCATCCGGTCCAGTGCCTGGGCCATTCCTTTATCCCTACTTCTGCCATCTGTCTGCATATGCCAGACCTTGCTTTTTTTTATCTAGATGCTCAGAAGTTCCCTCTGCTAGAGGAGGATAAAGCAAGAGCTCTCAGAGGCTGGGAGTCTTGGCTTACCCATTGTATGCTCGGAAGTGCACCCTGGGTAACAAGGGACAAAGTCCAGGTCTCAACCCTCCTTTGTAGATGTTTATAGTTTCTTTGGCTAAGCGAGACACATGAACATCAGTCAGAAACTTCATCATCAGGATCCCCGCTAAATATCACTAGTATGTGAGGGCCTGAGCTATAGATGTACTGGATTTGGGATCTGGATCCAAGAAGCCTAGAAAGCTGGGCCTGGTGGCATATGCCTGTAATCCCAGCACTCAGGAGGCTGAGGCGGGAGGATTGCTGTGAGTTCGAGGCCAGCCTGAACTGCATAGCAAAACCATCTCTCAAAAAGACAAAAAAGAAAAAAAAAAAAAAAAAAAAAAGATATAAGAAGCCTAGAATTGCTGAGGGAAGGCTTAGATCATAGTGTTATTAGAAACTAAGAGGCCGGGGATGTAGCTCAGCAACACAGCACCTGCCTGGCAAGCGCACGGTCCTGAGTTCAATTCCCGGTACAAAAAAAAAAAAAAAGAAACTAAGAGGTACAAGATATAATCCTGGCCAGGTGTGGTGGTGCATGCCTGTAATCCCAGCACTCAGGAGGCTGAGGCAGGAGGATCACCACGAGTTTGAGGCCAGGCTGAACTGCATAGTGAAGCCCTGTCTGAAAAAGACAAAAAATATATAAATAAAAGTATGTGTTAAAGCTGTGATGGACATAAAAAAAAAAAAAAATCCTGGCACCAAAGAAGGTACAATGTACTTTGAGGGAGACTGTCTTAAAGGGACACAGGCAGTCACTGATCCATAACTAGTATCTGCAGTATGGAAAGATTCCCATGAGTTCTGAGCCAAGAGCAGACCCCTGAGTGTGGGGGACTGAGTGACTCCAGACTTCCCTGCTCCCCCTTGCCCTAGGCCACACAGCCTATGCTTGACAAGGCTTTAGGGCAATACCCCACCTGACCTCCCTGCACTTTGCCCCTCTGCCAGCAATGCTCAGTACATCGTCAGTGGCTCTGATGATGGCTCCTTTTTCATCTGGGAAAAAGAGACCACCAACCTTGTCCGCGTGCTCCAGGGGGATGAGTCCATTGTCAACTGCCTGCAGCCACACCCCAGCTACTGCTTCCTGGCCACCAGCGGCATTGACCCTGTTGTGCGACTCTGGAACCCCCGACCAGAGGTGAGAGCATGGGCAAGGTGGCCAAAGCTTGATGGAGAGGAGGGTAGGGTAGGGACCCTGTGCAGGGCCTCTGGCAGAGCCTCTGAGGGCTGAGAAGAGAAATGACCCTTGCAGAGCCAAGAAGCACTGGGTGAGTAAGCTTTTACCCGGAGCCTAAAACGGGGTCAAGGTGGGAGCACTTAGGTCCTTGAAGTTCCAAATGCAGTGGGGAGTTCTGGGGGGCCTTCGTGGAGCATGAGCCAGCTGCAAAGTTGAGATGCCCATACACAAGCAGGGGTGCAGGTGGCAGAGGGAGAACCAGACAAGTTGTGGCCCCTCATGAGAAGGGTGCCTCAGAGGTCCCCTGGGAACCCTCCTCCTCATGTACCACTGCAGTGTGTCTGCCCAGGAGCGTTCAATGGCCAGTCAGTCATAGGGAAATCTACAGGCTGTGGAGTCCGATGGGCCCGAGTTTGACTCCCACCCCTTCCCTCACTGCTTGTGAGACTTAACCATCTCTACGCTGGAAGTGGGGATGACAGCATCACTCCAAAGGTTGCTGTGAAGAAAAAGAAGTGATGCTTGTGAAGCCCAGACCACAAGGACACTTAGGCTGCTGTGGCCCCTCCACTCCCAGTGTGGTGGCCCATGAGCCACCTAGGCCTCTCCTCTTCCCCACCTCCTTCCCTTTCCCAGCTGGCAAACAAGTCACAAGGTGGATCTGCTTCCAGAGCTGATTTGCTTGGCCTTGTAAAGAGAGGACCCTCCAGAAGCCTCCCTTGAGAGGAGAGCAAAAAGAAAGATAAAGGGAGGGCTGTTGGGAGTGCAATGGAATGGAGTGGGGGTGGAGCTGTATGTCTGTCCCCCTTGCCTCTGTGTCCTAGTATGTGTGCTCCCCCATATATATCCGCCTTGGCACGTCCCCCAACATACATCCTGCTGTGTTTTACCTTGTGTGTGCCCTGCCCGTCTGTGCATAGCCTGGTGTGTTGTGTCATGTCTCATACCCATCCCACAGTGTGTATATTCTCATGTGTATCTTAGTACGTGTGTTCCCTTCCCTGTGAACATCTCCCGCTGTGCACATCCTCCTGTCGAGGTAGTTGGCTCTGTGTGTTTCCCTCCCCCTGCCCCTGTCCACATGTGCAAGAGTATGTGCCTCCCTCGTGTCCTGGGGTCCCTCACATTACCCCCCTCTCCACACAGAGTGAAGACCTCACAGGCCGAGTTGTGGAGGATATGGAAGGCGCCTCTCAGGCCAACCAAAGGCGCATGAATGCGGACCCCTTGGAGGTGATGCTGCTCAACATGGGTTACCGGATCACAGGCCTGAGCAGTGGGGGCGCTGGGGCCTCAGATGATGAGGACAGCTCCGAGGGCCAGGTGCAGTGCCGGCCCAGCTAGACACTCCTTAGTCCCAGTCCCCAGCCCAGTTTCTGGCTGGCCCTCCTCCCTGGGCAGGAGGTCAGGGGGTTCTGTTTCTGATTGTCTTCCCACCCCACCCCCATTTTTTCATTTCCCGTTTTCTTTGTTAGTTTGGCCTTGGGGGTGGGGGTTGCTGCAACTCGCTGGCTTTCAGACTCTTGGGCTGGTTGTCCCTTGACTGTCCCCAGCCCCAAGCAGAAGAGCAGGAGGGGAAGCCCCTCCATTTGCCCCACCTCCTGCTTCCATATCCCTGGAGGGCTCTGGGCTGCCTCAGAACCGTTTCTGCCTCCATTAGGGAAGCAAGGGCTGATGCTGTCTTCAAGGATTGCCGTGCCTTTCAGTTGGCAGCAAGAATGGGAATGGAACTCTCAGCTGGAAAAAGCTGGCCTTGGCCTGTTGCCACTGTTGCTTTCTCACCTGCAGGGCTAGTGCCCTCTCCTGTGGTCTTCAGGGAAGGTTAGGGTGGAGGCAAAGAGAAGGACAAGAGCCCGGGAGTGGGCAAGGCCAAGCTATCTGCCCTAGTGGCAGGGGAACCTCGTTGCCCCCTCCTAGGCACAAGCTCTGGCCCTGGGGCTGCACTCTCTGGCCACCTCTAGAGGTTCTGCCTTTCCTGAGGGACTTGGCAGGGGCTGGGGCACCGCACCACACCCCAACCATCCGTGCAGCCACTTCTGCACCATGGCCACTCTCCGGCCACTCGGGCGCTCCTCGGCCTCACTGTGACCTTTTTGCCAGAGTTCCCGTCCAGGCCAATGCTGCTGAGGTGGCGCTTCCTGTAAAGGGCCCTTCTCTGCCCTCTCTGCCCTCCTACCTTCCCACCCTGTGTGCTGAGCCGCCACAAAGACCAAAGAAGTGATGGCTTTTTTCTGTCCCCTGCTGTTCTGGGGGGGAGGTGGTGGGAAAGTACCTAGCTCAGCCCTCCCTCCTTAGCAGCCCCAAGCTTTACACTGGATGCAGCGGTCACCCGCAACCAAGCCTCCCTCTCCCTTTGCCCCCTTGGCTCCTGCTCAGGAGCAGCTCTGGGTAGTTGATTCATCCTCCCTTCCCTCTCCCTCCCCCTTCCCCTCTGTGCTGCCTTGGCTTCAGCCTTCCAGCTGCAGCCTCTGGGGAGAAGCAGCCTCCCTTCTCTCCCTCCCTTTCTCCCTCCCTCCCTCAGCCCATCTCTGCCAGGTGCCTCCTCTCAGTCAGGCTTCAGAGCAGCCCTGGAGACAGGAGGGCCATGTTAAAAGCTTTTTCACAGTTTTAAGGAGACGAGGGGGGTGAGGCTAGTGGTGGGGGGTCTGGCACCATCTCATTGCTTTAATCCCAGCGACACAGGTGGCAGTTTCTCCCCCTTCCTGCCCACCCCAGTCCCACTTCCCACCCCTCTCTTCTTCTAGCTTGGTAATGAAGTATATTTATTGGTGAAGGAAACAGCTGCTGCTGCTTCTCCTGCTGCTGGGACTTGCTCCCCTGTCTCTTCTCTATGACCTTTCTCTAACCAGAGAGGGGGGAGCAGGAGTACTGGGACTAGGCCCTGGGACACAAGAACCAGCTAGGGCCCCTTTGCTTTCCTGTGTTCAAGCCACCCGCCATTTCCCCCCTCCCTGTCTCCTGCTCCCACCCCTGCCTGCCCAGTCTGGGCCCTGCAGTGTGGAGAGACACATAAGCCTTACTGTCCTCTGGGGGCAGGAGCCGAGCCTTTTTGTTGCTCTGCTCCCAGGAGAGTGAGGGTGACGCAATTGATTAAAACCATTTTGTTCTAGTTGTGGCTGGTGGCATTTGTGGGGCGCAAATGGGTCTTGGGACCAAAGTGAGTGTACCTGGTCCTTCCCCTCTGTAGCTCCGTGAACTTGAGTAACCACCTCCACAGGCAGAATGAGATCGCCTTGTAAGGTCACTGTGAGCAGTGGCCACTCAGCCCAGCAGGGCGGAGCACAAAGCCCAGCATTGGTGGCTGTGATTTGTGATAATCAGCTTTCACTCTTCCTTTTTTTTTTTTTTAATTATTTATTTATTTATTTATTTATTTTTAAAAGACAACAAGTAAACATTCTCATGTATTAACTCAAGCATTAGAGAATGTACAAATACCTTTTGGAGAAAAATATTACTCTCACTCTGACTTTCTTTTCTATAAAACAAGAGACTTACAGTCTTAGTGACTTTCAAACTTTTAAAACCAGAACCCATATAAGAAATATACTTTTCAGGGCCGGTGAGATGGCTCAGCGGCGTACGCGCCTGCCTGGCAAGCACGAGGGCCCGAGATCGACTCCGGTAACCCACATACAAAAAAGGGCCGGTGATATCGCTCAGCAGCATGGGTGCCTGCTGGCGCGCGAGGTCATGACGTCGACCCCTTGTACCCACAAAAAAAAAAAAAAAAAAAGGAAATATACTTTTCACACTGTGACCTGCTTACACACACACAAATAATGAGCAGAAATTTTACACAATAATACTTAACCCTGCCACATGCAATAAGCTCTGTTTACCTTTCTGTTTTATTGGAGGGAAAAATACTGCTTATAACCTATTCAGTTGATTTCACAACCTGCGGTTTTTTTCATGTGTCCTGGGTTATCAGATCATCTCTTAGACTAGAGCTTTCCAAACTTTCTCAGCTCACAGCACCATTAGCATTGCAGTAACTTTTTCTTGGTCCCCCAAAGCCAAAAGAAATGCTTAACAGGTCAATTTACTAGGTAGTTAATCACAAATCATTTAATAAGTATTTATATCCTAATGAGTTAGTTGCTAGTTAAAAAGTAATACACATAAACTTGGAAGAAACAATATCTCATTCTTAAATAACTGCAGTTACTAATGGGATCTGTGTATCTGTTGGGCACTGCACAGCTTGTGAAATTTTCTAATCAAAGAAAAAACCACCCATATTTCCTATTCCACATTGACTTTCATTTGCTTTTTATCACAGCAACCACTAAAAACCCCACTTCTTAAAATGACACAGTTAAAAGCAGTGTAGTGGCAACATATAATGAAACTACAAACTACCTTGAGCTAATAGTTTTTTCAGTAGGCAACAGATGTTGAATACCTTTCAAATTTAAAATATTCTACTTTACCACCTGGAATCTGCCATAGCACCTAAGTAAGGTATCCTCATACAGTTTGGGAACTGTGGTTCAGTGCTAGAGGTTTGGGGTTGGTTGGTTTGTTTTTGGAACAGGGTCCCACTTTGTAGTTCAGGCTGGCCTTGAACTCACTAAGTAGTCCAAGCTGGTCTCAAACTTACAGCAATCCTCCTACCTCAGCTTCCTCAGTGCTGAGATTACAGGCATGGACTGCCACACCCAACAGTTCTGGAGGAAATGTAGTTTCACTGCTAAAAAACTTGGTGATTTTTCTCTTCATACATTTGGAAAGAACTAGGCAGGGTCCAGCTAGTTATGCTTGATTTAGATAAGGAGACAAGTATGAAAGAGGCCCTGCCAGAAACACAGTAGTTGGTGTTACAAAGCCTGCTACAGGCTGGTATCAATTTTTCTGTGTTCCCAAGTTGAAGCCTACAGGAACTTCAAGATATTTCCAGACCATGCAAGGAACAATGTTCCAGACCAAGGGAATAGTTTAATTTCACAGATGCTTTCATTGACCCTGAGTGATGTAATTTGGCTGGATTGTAGAGGGTAAACTGGAGGGCCAAATTGTGGAGGATTGCCTGTGCTTGGTGAGAGACTATAGGCTTGATCCCTGTAGGCAAGGAGAGCCATTAGAATTCACCAGGTGCTCCCTTTTATCTAGAGTTTTTCTTTTGTCTTGAGGTGTGGTCTCATTCTATTGCACAACCTAGCCAGAGGCATGATCCTCCTGCCTCAGCCTCCCAAACTGCTGAGATTATAGGCTTGCACCATTGTACTGGGGGATGTGTGTGCATGTGTATGTGTTGTGTTTTTGTTTTTTGTTTCGTTCTGGGAATCAAATCTAGGCCCTTGTTTGTGGTAGGCACATTGCTTGACCACTGAGCCACATCTCCAGCCCCTATTTATTGTTATGCTGGGAATCGGCTTTTGCTTGAACTTGTGATCCTCCCATCTCTCCTCAGCTAAATTTTTCCTATTATTAACATCTTGCATTAGTATGATACATTTTAATTAATTGTATAATGATGCAGTATAGTACTATAGTAATAATTATGATGAACTAAAGTCCATATCTTACATTGTGGTTCACCCTGTTGTATAGCTGTGTGGATTGACAAATGTACAATGTCAGGTATCCATCATTACAGTGTCATACAGAATAGTTTCACTACTCCAAAAGTACTCTGTGCTTTACCTGTCCAGACCTCATTAGTACCCCTCCCAAAAACAACCCTTAGGAATAAATAACAAAATGTACAAAGTCTATATGAATAAAACTACAAAACTGATAGAAGAAGTCAAAGAAGATCAAAATAAGCGGAGAGCAGTACATGTTTATGAATAAGAACATTCTATATTATTAAGATGTCAGTTCTTTCCAACTTGGTCTACAGCTTCAACATAATCAGAATAAAAGTCCCATCAAGTTATTTTGTGAGTTATCAGCAGACCAATTCTAAAGGTTGTATGGAGAGGCAGAAGATTCAGAATAGCCAACTAATACTGAAGAAGAGGACCAACACTACTTGATTTCAAGACTTACTGTAAAGCTACAGTAATCAAGACAGTGGTACTGGTAAAATGATAGACTAACAAACCAATGTAATAAACAGAACCCCAAAGTAGACCCACACAAATACAGTCAATCTTTCACAAAAAAGCAAAATCAATTCAGTGGAAAGGACAGTCTTTGCAGTAAGTGGTGCTATAACAACTGGACATCCACATGCAAAAAAAAAAAAATCAGTGAATCTAAACTGATCTTACACTGTACTGCTCACAAAAGTCAAAATGGGTAACAGATGTCCATGTAAGATACAAAATATAAAACTTCTACAAAATAACAAAGTCTAGGTGACCATGGGTTTACATACAGTGAGCTTTACATACAACACAAAAAGCATAATTCATGAAAGAAAACACTGATTAATTTCAATTTCATTCCAATTAAAAATCGAGTTAAGAGGGCCAGTGAGATGGCTCAGCGGCTTAAGCGCCTGCCCGGCAAGCGCGAGGGCCCGAGTTTGACTCCCGGAACCCACATACGAAAAAGGGGCCGGTGATATTGCTCAGCGGCACGGGCGCCTGCTGGCGCGCAAGGTCCTGAGGTCGATCCCCTGGTACCCACAAAAAAAAAAAAAAAAAATTGAGTTAAGAGAATGAAAAAGATAAGCCAGGAACAAGGGGGAAATATTTATAAAATACATTATTGGGCCAGGCATGGTGGTACACACCTGTAATATCAGCACCTGGGAGGCTGAGGCAGGAGGTCACCACTAGTTCGAGACCAGCCTAGGCCACATGGTGAGTTCAAGGCCAGCCTAAACTACATAGCGAGACCCTGTCTCAAACAAACAAACAAAACGGACGAAACAAATGTTGCTGTTGCATAGTGAAAGAAGGCAGTCTGAAAAGTCGACATATTCTGTGATTCCAACGATAGGACTTTCTGGAAAAGGCAGAACTAGAGTATAAAAAAATCAGTGGTGTTGCATTTTTGAAGCATTCTGCATGTGTGACTTAGAGTTCTCATGGCCCTGCTAATAGAAAACTTGGGTCTCAGATAAGCCTATGCAGCGAAATAGTCAGTCTCTGACTTACATTCGAGTTGCAAACTTTCATAGGTGTACAGTACTACATAAGACTCACTTTATCGGCTTACAAACAAATCTGACTTACAAACAATTCTGGAATGGAACTTGTTCGTAACTTTACACCAAAACAGACATTAGCAATTGGGACTTCTCTGTTTGTGGTGGGCAGGTATGGCCTGAGAGCCTAATGCCAGTCTTTTAACTTGGTGGGGGTGGGCAGGGTCTGGCTATGTCCTTAAGGATGGGCTTGAACTCTCCCAAGTGCTGGGATTACAGGTGTGCGCCACCACACCGGCTCCTAATGCCAACCTATGTGTTTAGGGGCATACAAAAAAACGTTTGCAGAATTTAAAAGGCAATAAGAGAAGTTAGCTAGTTCAGAGGTTCTCAGCCCTGGCTACGTCAGAATCATCCTGGAGGCTTTATAAACCTCCCAGGCAAGCTGGGCCTTGTGGTACACACCTGTGAGCCCCATACTCTGGGACACTGAGGCAGGAGATGGCTGGCAAGTTTGAGCCCCACCTGAGCAACTTGGTAAGAACCTACTTCGAATTTTTAAAAATGTAAATCACTGAACGCCTTGGGTTCAATCCTCCAGGATTAAAGGGATGGAGGAACTAGAGTCATGAAGTTCAGAAATGTGAGACTAAATAGTGTTTACAGATAGAGATGTGATAAAACTATAAAGAAAAACAAGGGACAGGAAACTCACATTTCAAGAGGGTGAGAATAGAAGGAAAAAAATATTTCTTAAAGGGCTGGGTCTGGGCGTGGTGGCACATGTTTGTAATCCTAGCACTCAGGAGACTGAGGCAGAAGGATCACTGTGAGTTCAAGGCCAGCCTGAACTACATAGTGGGACCCTGTCTCAAAAATAAGATAGATAGATAGATAGATAGATAGATAGATAGATAGATAGATAGATAGATAGATGAATAAATAAGGCTGGGGATATACCTCGATGCAGAGGCTTGGAGTTCAATCTCCAATACCACCGTGCACACACACGCACACACACAAAAATCCCATGCCCACCCCTAGGAATTCTGTTTTAATCTGAGGCAGAGCTCAGGTATCTATTTTTTGTTTTGTTGTTTTGTTTTTTGAGACAGGGTCTTGTTTTGTAGTTCAGGCTGACCTTGGACTCACCATGTAGCCCAGGCTGGCCTTGAACATGTAGTGATCCTCCTGCCTCAGCCTCCCCAGTGCTGGGATTACAGGCATGTGCCACCACACCTGACTGTAAGTATCCATTACTTTAGAGCATTCCAGATTCATTCTAATGTACAGCCAGAGCTGAGAACCACTGCTGTAGCCCTATCTGTATTATACAAATATGGACAGTAAGTTCCAGAGGGGCAGGAAAAGGGATAGCTTGCCCCCAGTGAATGAAATGCAAGACCAGGACTCAGTCCCTGATATCTGATTCTTAGTCCAGTTCTTACAAAGTGATTTTCTTAGCATGCTTGAGGCCTTGGGTTCCATCCCCTCGCACATGTACACACAACATGTGTCTTTCTTTTCCTCACTGGGGATTGGACCCAGGGCCTTTGCACTGAGCTGTACCCCCAGCCCTTTTAGATAGGGTCTAAGTTGCTCAGGCTAGACTCAAGTGTGCAGTCCTGCCTCAGCCTTCCAGAGTATGGCACTACAGGTATGCACGACCACACCCAGCTAAAAAGTTATTTTCTTAGAAGGTAATAAGCCCTGATACTTTTTGAGCTTCTATTGAGCGCCTGGCACAGAGCAGTGGGTGGCGAACCTATGGCACGTATGCCACAGCCAGCTGTTTATCATCACTGAAGGCTCTCAAAGTTTCTCCATCACTGTTCTGGAGCCTCCAGGTTATCTGGGAGTGGTAGAGTAGCAAATACCAGGGTCACGCATGATCTCTAGACATTGGATTTCACTGTGAAACAAGTCCTCTCTGCCATCATCGAGTGTCCCACTGTGTTGAAGCTCTTTGTCAGGCCTGGGGATACAAACGGGTTTGGCAGGGACGGTGGGCAGATGGAAGGCGTTCTGATGGGCATGACAATGGCCATGTGACACTCCATGATTCTGTCTCCTGCTCCCACTTAATTTCTTTCCTTTAATGGGTCCTGGTCCTAAATGGCTATACTTTACACCTATTTTAAGTTGATCATATTATAGATTCTCAGGCTGATCTTTCTTCATCACTCTTTAGTTGCCCTGAAATGGATCACCAGCAGAGACAAGCCTGTGCTGGGTCTCAGAACCCCGACTTTGTCTAATTTGTGATTAGACCTCAGGCATGGCCCTGAACCTCTTCGGATATTTTCTCTTCAGTAGAATGGCACGGTATTGTGTTGCTTTCTTTGATTATCTCACTGCATTGTAAGGAGGCTCCAATCATAGATTATGCACATCAAAGTGCCTTTGTAGTGGTTATGGGTCCTACAATAGTGATGTGTGGTTTTATCCACTACATTGGCTAGCACTGAATCTTTGTTTTGACCAGACACCATTCAGGTACAAGCTATTAAACTCCACAAAATAAACCAGGACAAGATTTGGATTGTTGTTTCCTATTTTAGAGATGAGGAAACTGATGACATGACATCAGGTTCAGTTACTTTCCTAAGGTGACAGAGCTAAGGTTCAAACACTGGGCAGGTTGGCTGGCATCTGAGTCCGCATGTTCAAATTCATGCTTTACTGCCCACTCCCAAGTGGCAGACTGATTCTGGTCCTAGCTGTGCTTTCTATAATCTTGGGTCAGTTTACCCATCTGTAAAATAGAGTGAGGTATGAAGTAGTGTTGTAAACTTGAATGTCTAAAAGATCAGAGTCAGTTGTCAAATAGTTTCTTGCATTGTATTGGTCCCCTTCGTTCTCTCCCAACCATGGAGAACTTGTAGCCATAACACAGAGATACCCAGTCTCCCGTAGCCAGAGATGGAAATGATGGCGCTAGCAGAAAGACTGCAGAAGAGAGGACCTGCCCTCCCACACGCCACACATTGCATCATGCCCAGCAGCTCCTCTGTCCTGTGGCTTGACACCCTCTGGCTCAGCCCTGTTTCACTATTGCAGAATTGTTGGTTGAGGCGAGGCTTCCCCTTAAGGAGATCTATGGTCAACAAATAGCTCCTGGGACGCTAAACGTGTCCTATCTGCCAGGTCCCCGGCTTGACTACAGGGACCAATAGATCCAGTCAGCCCCTTTTTCAAGGAGTTCAGAGTCTCTAGGGGGAAACAGACATGTAAACAGCTAATGCTAATGCAAGATACATGAATATTCAGTAAGTGGAAACAGCCTTCGTGCTCTGGGAGCAAAGAGGGAAAGCATTTGCCCAAAACCTTGAACACGGTATAGCAGAGGAAAGGAAGGGCATCCCCAATTAAAGAACAGTGTGAGCAAAGGCATGAGCTATGAAGTCCATGGCTTGTACTCTGAAAGGCAAATAGCACAGTGAGGCTAGCTCCAAGCAAGTTGGAGGGAAACAAGAGAGGGCTTGGAAGGGAAACCTGGGGTCAGACTATGGGGACACTTAAATGCCAGAATGAAGTGATGGCCTGAAGAAGGTTTGTGAGCCCTGGGGACCCCTATATGAGACCAATTTAGGGAATGCCCTGCCTCCCACCAAGACAGGAAGTGCCCCCCTCACCCTTCACACAGAAGCATCTTACCCTCAAAGGTTTGCCAGCTTGACATTTCCCACTCTGCCACCCTTCCTTCCCTCAGCCAACCCCGTAAGTGGATCCAGATGGTCATTCCTATTTTCGGTCAGTGTACGTGTTGGGGGAGGAGTAGCTCTGAACCCTGTCAATCCTGTTCCAAACTCTTCATGTAAAGGAGCTTCTTCCAGGCCCCTGTTGTGATCCTCTGAGCCTGGGAGGCAGTGTTAGCCTTTGATGGAGATTTCCCATCTGTCTATGGGTGGAAAGGAAAGCAGGAGCAAAGGAGGTAAGGACACAAGCCAGGGAAGCTGTCACATTGGGTGAGAACCAAGGGCGGTGTGCGTGAGAAGGGCCTCTGGGGCAGGCTGTGGTGGAGAACAAGCCCGAGAGGCTCCAGAAGAGTCAAGAGAAGCAGCTGGCTTCTCTCTCCAGGTACCTGGCCATCATGCCCCTGCTTCTGCAGCTGCCCAGGCCAAAAGGAAGACAACACAGGCCATAAGGAAGGGAGCTAGGCCTCTGGTCAGAACCTGTGCCTCAGCACTGTGCCCACCTCCAGGAGCACCTTACAAAAGCTCGTAGCAGCCACGCACATAGTGCCCACCTGTAATCCCAGCACTGAGGGAGGCTGAGGCAAGAAGATCACAAATTCAAATCCCACCCAGGCAATTTTCCGAGACCCTGTCTCTAAATCAATCAATCAACAAATGGCTGGATGTTGTTCCGGGTAGAGCACCCCTGGGTTTAATCCCCAGTGCCAAAAAAAAAAAAAGGGATTCAAAGTTCAAGCCCAACCTGGGCAATTTAGTAACTTAGGGAGCACTTATATCAAAAAAAAAAAAAAAAAAAAAAAGAAACACCTAGGGATATAGATCAATGCAGAGGCCCTCAATTCAATCCCAGTACCTAAATAAAATTTTAAAAAAAGGTTTATGTAGTAGAGATGTAGCTCAGTCGCGGCATGCACAAAGACCTAAGAAAAATTTTTAAAGTTAATCATTTATTCATTGGACAACTGTATATTGTAGACCTAATCTATTCCAAGCGCTGTGCAGGAAGCTGGTTATACCCTTCAGGGATCACACATTGCAAGAGCCACAGGACAAGTACAAACATCCTCAAAGAACTTTTGAGTGAGCCACGGGTGGTGGCACACACCTGTAATCTCATCACTCTGGGAGGCTGAGGCAAGAGGATTGCAAGTTCAAGCCCAGCGTGGGCAATTTAGCAAGATCCTGTCTCAAAATTTAAAAATTAGAAAAGAGCTGGGGATGTAGTTCATTGTGAAGGCCCCGTACCCCTCCCCCCCATACACACAGACAAAGAATTTTGAATGGGGTAGAATTATTTTCAGCTGTAATACCTACGAGGTCTTCGGAAAAAACCTACTTAAAAAAAAAAATTCAATAAACAGCAGGGCCAGGGATACAGCTCAGCGGCTCAGCACCTGCCTGGCAAGCACAAGGCCCTGAGTTTGATTGCTGGTACCAAAACAAACAAACAAAAAATCAATAAACAATGAGCATTTGCTCTCCACCAGGAACTGTGCTAGCTAGCTACTGAAGCTAAGGACCTTACAGTTACATAGCAGAGACATATCAAGAAATGCATTAAAGTATTATGTGTCCAAAAGAGGAACGCAGGTTTTCCATAGATCAGCACTAAGGAAGAGTAATTGAATGGAAACAAGACTGTGCCAGAACACGCAGCTTTCACCTTCCTGAGCGAGTCTGTCTGTACCTTCCTTTAGCCTGACTTTTATGGGCTGCCTGCCTTGTCTTCCACACTACCCCCCCCCAGCAGATTTATCTGTGTTTTGTTGTTTTGTTTGTGCGTGTGTGGGTACCGGGAGTTGAACTCAGGACCTCGAGCTTGCCAGGCAGGAGCTTATGCCGCTGAGCTGTCTCACCGGCCCTGTTTTGTTTTGTTTGAGAGAGGGTCTCGCTATGTAGTTCAGTCTGGTCTGGACTCACTATGTAGCCCAGGCTGGCCTCGAACTCACGGCGATCCTCCAGCCTCAGCCTCCCGAGTGCTGGGATTATAGACGTGTGTCACCATGCCTGGCTCTTTTGTCTATCTTGACATCCTTCTAAAAGCCAAAAGACTGCAAAACTGGAGCCTGGCTTCTCGGTATTACTGGGGTGTGATCTCATACAATTGCTTAATGTCTCTGAGCCTGAGTTTCCCATTTATACAATGATGGGATTAGATCACATCTGAGTGTTGTGATTTTACTCCAGCCAGGATGATATTCAGTCTTCTGCACACGGGGCTCCTCCCAGCTTTCCTTTCTTTGCATCGCTGCATGCTGCATCCACACCCTCCCTGTGCCACCTGGCAAACTCAAGACTCAAATATCTTCGATTGGGTGGGTGGGTCTGTCTGTCTGCTACCACTACCTCGTGAGAAGCTACAGAAAAGGACAACAGAAATATAAAGACTTTGTGTTTGAGTCGTGGCGCCTTAAGTTCCCCTGTAAAGCTTCAGTTGCCCACTTCTAACATGGGGAAAATACCTAAATTTGCATGTCTAATCAGTTTACAGGAATTAGAAATTATGTTTGTCAAGTGGTTGGAATCTAGCAAGTGCTCAATAAATGGCACGGCCAGCATACCTACCTATTAGAAGCCCTGGCCTTACTGAATCCGAGAGTTCCCCGTCGTTCTACGGAGCCAGACTGCGAGCTGCCTGAGGGCAGTGCAGGCTGCAAATGGTCAGCGGGCGCCACGAAAGGGGCGAGGCCGCCCGGGCCCACAGGGACTTGACTCCAGTTCCCGGGGGGAAGGCCGAGCAGCGCGGACCCCACCTCCGGGAAGTGACGCCACGGGGACTAGCAGCACCGGCGCTGGTCCGGCTGGAGCGGGTTGCGCGCAGCATGGCGGAAGCGGAAGGGAGTTCTCCGCTCCTGTTGCCGTCGCTGCCGCCCCCTCCCGGAATGGCGGAAGTGGAGGTGCCGACGGCGGCCGAGACGGACATGAAACAGTACCACGGCTCGGGCTCCGTCACCATGGACGTGGAGCGGAGCCGCTTCCCTTACTGCGTGGTGTGGACGCCCATCCCGGTGCTTACGTGAGTTTCCTCTAGTGTGCGCGCGGGAACGAGGAGGGTTCGGGGAGAGCCGGGGCCTTTGCGGCGACCTCGGGCTAGCGCGTGCCAGCCTCCGGCCCCCCGTGCGCAACCAGCCCTTTCTCGGGGTGCCACCGCAGGTGGGACACGCTCCCTGCCCTCGTGACACCTGGTCTAGTCTGGGAAAAAGACAAGTATAGGGCGGCGGAAAGGCCAGGGGGCTGGGAAGCTCGAGAGCTGCGGTGCTGAAGGGGACCCCTAACCTGCTCTTGAGGAGACGCCTTCATTCCCTCACAGGTTTGTTCACTCTCGAACAGATGCTTACTGATCAGTTAGACCCAAGACATCCTGCTGCGTCTGGGAGCAAGAGTGGGAGTTTGGCCCGGGCCACCGCGCCCCTGGGATGTCAACATTGGAAGGGCCACCAGAAGTCTAGGCGTGCAAACCTTTGCTTTACACATCATTTCAGTTGCAAAGCAAGTGCAGGTCTCAAGGCGTCTGCCTCCTGGACAAAGGTTCTGTAGAGAAGCAAGTTCAGTAAAGGTCAGGAGAGGAGCAGGTACAAGGGTGCTGCTTGCTGCCTTCCTGTTTGATGACTAGTAACGGTAACTGCTCCTCCAAGTGTGGGATTGTTTGCCAATCTCTCACTCCCATTTACTCTGAATTTCACCACCACTTTTAAGGTAGGAATTTTCTTGTCCCATGGTGAAGCTGAGCTTCTTATTGCACTGTCTTGATCAAGGTCCTGCCCCCACAAGCAGAGGCATTCAAAATTCAAGTCTTCTGACTGTATACTATCTAACTTACTGTCTTTCTTTTTTTAGCTTACTGTCTTTCATATATATGTATATATTTTTTTTCTTTTTGAGACAGGGTCTCACTATGTAGCCCAAACTGGCCTTGAACTCTGAGTGATTGTCCTGTCTCAGCCTCCCAAGTGCTGGGATTACAGGCGTGCACCACCATGCCTCCCTTAAACTACATCTTATCCCCTCTCACTGAATGGAATAGTTTTGTTTCCTTTATCAAAATCAGCCAGGAAGATGGCATGGTGGTGCATGCCTGTAATCCTAGCTACTTAGGAGGCTGAGTTCAGGAGAATCACAAGTTCAAAGCCAACCTAAGCAATTTAACAAAACTGTCTCAGAATAAAAAAGGGCTGGGAGTACAGCTCAGTGTTCCCTGAGTTCAACCCCCAGTACTGCCAAAAAAAAAAGGCCAAGTGATGATGTGGCCTTATATATATGCTGCTGATCCTAAAATGGCTTTAATTTTTGTATTTTGTTTAAAATACTTGAATTGTTTCAAATGCTTATGCATTTAAGAGCATCCAAATCTGAGTTTTTAAAAACAAAATATCTAGGGGACCGGTGAGATGGCTCAGCGGCATAAGCGCCTGCCTGGCAAGCACGAGGGCCCGAGTTCGACTCCCGGAACCCACATACGAAAAAAGGGCCAGTGATATCGCTCAGCGGCACGGGCGCCTGCTGGCACGCGAGGTCCTGAGGTCGACCCCCGGTACTCACCAGAAATAAATAAATAAATAAAATAAAAACAAAATATCGGGCCAGTGAGATAGCTCAGTGGCATAAGCGCCTGCCTGGCAAGCGCGAGGTCCTGAGTTCAACTCCCGGTACCCTCATAAAAAAAAAAAAATATATGTGTTGATCAATTCATTCATTGTTCTTGTTTGTTTTTTGAGACAGGGTCTCAACTATGTAGTTCAGGCTGGCCTTGAACTCGCTACGTAGGCCAGGCTGGCCTCAAACTTGCAGCAGTCTTCCTGCCTCAGCCTCCTGAGTGCTGGGGTTACAGGTGTGTGCCACCACCCTCAGCTTAATGTTCTTTTTTTAACACATTTGCTAAGAGACTTGTATGTGCCCAGATCTTTGTAGGTGGTAAGAATGTACAATGGTGAATAAAGCAGATGCGATGATTGCTCTCATAGAATTTTCTCTGTTGCAGTACTGAGAATTGAACCCTGGGGGTGCTGAGGTATATCCCTACCATTTTGTTTTGTTTTGTTTTGTTTTGTTTTGTTTTGTTTTGAGACAGGGTTGCCCAGGCTGGGCTTGAACTTGTGATCTGCCTGCCTTAGCCTCCCAAGTAGCCAGGATTATAGGCACATGCCACTATGCCGGGCTGTTACCCAGTTTAAGTTGTGGTGGAAAGTGTAGAAAGTAAACTAACAAAAAAACTTGTTAGTGGTTAGTGCTATGAAGAAAATTAAATTTTAATGTATAAGTAACTGGTGGGGATAGGTGCCAAAACCTATCCCGTTATCATAAGGTCTGTTTGGCCTTTTCTCATTTTCAAAACCACCATGTGTGGCATGGTCCACTGCAGAGAACTGGTAGCAGCGTGAGGTGGAGACACCACAACCCCCGTCATCTGGACTAAAAGCAGCACACATCCCATTTCTCCCCAGATCTGTGCAGAGGTATACATAAGACCAGGGTAAACAAAGGGCTTATGCTCCCTTCAGAGGACTCGCCCTGCAGCAGGATGGGGAGGGAGACAGGTAGACTAACCCTTGTGAAGCATTTCATTGTTACTGAAAGAGGACAGAACTAGGAACAAATGTGCTACAAGGAACCACATCTGTCTTTGGAGGAGACATCAGAGGAGAAAACTGAATCCAAAAATCTGTCTGCCCCCTCAGGGATGTTAATAATTCTGCATGAAAAGCCAGGTAATAGCTGCTGCAACCAATAAGAACAGCCAAGATTGGGCACTTCCTCTGTTCTGGGCTCTGTTCTAAACATTTCATGTTCACTGTCATTAATCCTTACATCAACCTGTGAAAATAGATACTTTTCCATCCTCCAGGGAACAGGAAATAAAGGCCTAGAAAGCAGCATGGGGCTTTTCCCACTGAGACAGTCTGCCTTCCCAGGTAGAGCTCTAGGAATCATTCCAAGGACCTCTTATTTAGTGGTCCGAGTAGACACTGTCCGCAGAGCAGCTCTGGAGCTTGTCTTCCTGGAGCTTCCAGAATGACAGTCTACTTTGAGGGTTGCTTTGGGGCTTCTACCAGCTATGAACCTCTGCTGTTTTCTCCAGCAACTTAGAACTCATCTCAGTTCCATCAGCAGCCACCAGCACAGCTGTGCTGTGTAGAGCACTGGTCAAAGCCAGACCTTCTCCCAGTCAGATGAAAGGAGTCAGGGCCAGGGCAGATCCTGAGATTAGGGTCTAAGAGGCCAGGTGAGCTACTTACCCATAATTCTTTTTTTTTTTTTTTTTTTTTTTTTTGGGTACCGGGGGGTCGACCTCAGGACCTCGCGCGCCAACAGGCACCCGTGCCTCTGAGCGATATCACCGGCCCCTTTTTCGTATGTGGGTTCCGGGAGTCGAACTCGGGCCCTCGCGCTTGCAAGGCAGGCGCTTATGCCGCTGAGCCATCTCACCGGCCCTACTTACCCATAATTCTGAGTGTCCATCCTAGGGCCACTGTGGGTCCTCAGTAACTTACTCTTTGTCAGTTCAGTCAGCCAGAGAGCAAGTATTTATTGAATACTTGAAGATAATAACATTGAACTACTGCCAAATATAAGGCCGTGCTGTAAGCACTTTGCAAGCAGATCCTGTTTAACCCTTAACACTAGCCACCCATCAGGAATGAGTAACTTGCCCATGACTAAACCTAAATCCAACATCAGAACCAAACTCCACTCTTTGTAATTAGCGCATGGTAATTGTATAGACTTACGGGGTACAGCGTGACTTTTTTTTTTTTTTGGTCTTTTTGAGTCAGGGTCTTGCTGTGCAGTTCAGGCTGCCTTGAACTCACTTTGTAGCCAAGGCTGGCCTTGAACTCACAGTGATCCTCCTGCCTCAGCCTCCTGAGTGCTGGGATTACAGGCGTGTGCCACCACGCCCAGCCGGCGTGACATTTCAATACCTGTTTATTTATTTATTTATTTATTCATTTTTAATATGCAGGTACCAGGAGTCGAACTCAGGACCTCACACTTGCCAGGCAGGTGCTTATGCCGCTGAGCTATATCACTGGCCCTTATCAGTAGCTGTTTAAAATATGTAATGATCATAGCTGGGTGTGGTGGTGGATGCCTGTCATCCTAGCATTCTGGGTGGCTGAGGCAGGAGGATCTCAAGTTCGAACTCAGCCTGGGCAACTTGAAAGAGACTGAGAGAGACCCTGTCTCACAGTTTTTATGAAAAAGAAAATGGCTAGGAATGCAGCTCAGTGTGAAGGCCCTGGGAATGGGGAAAAAAAAGAAAAAATATATATAAAAATATATATACACACACTGTATATGCTAATATATAGTATATATATGAGATCAGATTAGGGTGATTGGAATATCCATCACCTGAGACATCATTTCTTTGTCTAGCTATTTAAAAATTTCAAAATACACAATTGTTGTCAACTGTAGTTACAGCACTGTGTATAGAACATTACAGAGGTTATTCCTCCTATTAGCTGCACCCCCTCTATTCTTACATGCAAGGCATTTGTTCTTTTAGGTAAAAAACATCTGATTGCAGCTGTATACCAGGCACTGCCCTAAGGGTTACTACAGCAAATAACACTTGTTCTCATGGAGTTTAAGTTTTGTGGGAAAAGACAGTCATCAAATAATTTCAGGTAATAGTGTATGGATACTGTGAAGAAAGTGAAGCAGAACCAGGTGTGGTGGCGCACGCCTGTAATCCCAGCACTCCGGAGGCTGAGGCAGGAGGATCGCTGTGAGTTTGAGGCCAGCCTAGGCTACAAAGTGAGTTCAAGGCAAGCCTGAACTGCATAGTGAGACCCTGTCTCCATTTAAAATACATATAGTTTTTCTTTTTCATATATACATGAAATAAAGCAAAGCAGAGTAACAGATCTGGGGTGTCTGGGGTTGTGTGTGGCTGTCTAACAGCTTCTGACGTGGCCTCCCTCCTCCATTCTGCCCTCCATTCTTCAAACATATGCCATACTTTCCTGCTTTGGAGTTTTCTTTTCTGCCTGTCCATATCCTGTCCTTTTGCAGGTCAAAATTAAAAGTCACTTTCTCTGTGACATCTTTGCTGACACCACCTCAGCCCCATGTCATTGCCTCCACCTCCCTAGCAGGGTACTTGGTACTCAGCCAGGTGCCTTGAGACCAGGACCAGACTGCTGACCCTGTGAGTCCTGCTCAAGCTGGACATATCTTTCCATCTTATATACCTTCTATACTGTGTTGTATACTATTTTGTTATATAACACACTATGGGGTATGGCTCTCAGGCTACCACAGATCTGGGCTTCCTATGTGTTACATAGTGGGGTCCATCTGAGATTTGTGGGGCTTTTGTTTTCTTTTTGGTACTAGGGATTGTACCCAGAGCCTCATGCATGTTAGGCAAGTCCTTTACCAATTAGCTACATCCTCAGATATTTTAACTTTTATTTTTAGACAGTCTTGCCAAGTTGCCAGTCTGGACTTGAACTTGCAATCCTCCTGCCTCAGCCACCTGAGAAGCTGAAATTATAGGTACACACCACCATGCCTGGCTGCCATGGACAGTTATTCAAAAGCAGATCTCATAGGGCATGGTGATACACGCCTATAATCTCAGCTACTCAGGAGGCTAAGGCAGGAGCATCACTTGAGCCCAGAATTTCAAGGCCATTGTGGGTAACACAGACCCTGTCTGAAAAAATAAAGGGGCTGGAATGTAGCTCAGTGATAAAGCACTTGCCTAACAAGCATAAGGCCCTCAGTTCAATCCTCAGCACTGCGAATAATAATACCCAGGTGTGATGGTCCATGCTTGTAAGCCTATAACCCCGATATTCAGGAGGCTGAGGCAGGAGGATCACCTGTGAGTTAAAGGCCAGCCTAGGCTACATAATAAATTCAAGGCCAGCCCAAACTACATAGCAAGACCCTGTCTCAAAAAAAAACAAAAAACAAAAAAAGACACTGTCTTTAAAAAGGCTGGGGATGTAGCTCAGCATGAAGGCCCTGGGTTCAATCCCCAGGATCCAAAACAAACAAAAAAGGACTAAAAAAACTAAATATAATAATAAATTTCTTAAATGTCCATGGCTTTTTTTTTTTTTAATGCCCATGGCGATCCTCCTGCCTCAGCCTCCTGAGTGCTGGGATTACAGTCATGTACCACCACGCCAGGCCTCTTGTTTGGTGTTTTGAGACAGGGTCTCGCTGTGTAGTCCAGGCTGGCCTCGAACTTGCGGCAATCCTCCTTCCTCAGCCTCCTGAGTGCTGGGATTACAGGCATGTGCCATCACACCAGGCCTGGCAATAAAAAAAATTTTTTTTTCCTGTTTTGAGATAGGATCTCTTTGTAGTACAGGCTGGCCTTGAACTCGCTTATGTAGCCCAGGCTGGTTTTGAACTCACAGTGCTCCTCCTACCTCTGCCTCCCAAGTGCTGGGATTATAGGCATGTTCCACCACACCAGGCCAGGCAATAAAATTTTTAAATGCCCATGGTTTAAAAAATTGAACTTTTAGTTCCTTGAATCACCATGTTTTGTCCTCATCTCTGCCCTTTGCCATAATGTTTCTCCCCCTGCCCTTCCCCCAGCTTTCCTATTGAGGTAGTACTTGCGTACCATAAGGTGCACATATCTTAAGTATACAGCTCCGTGAATCTGCACATGTCCACATCATGTAACCATCACGCAGAGCATTTCCAGAGTGCCTTTATACCTCTCCCACCCAATTCTGCAGGGATTACTGCTCTGCTGACCTGCAGCCATGGGTAGGCTTTGCCTTCTCTTGAACTTGATATAAACAGAATCCCTTTTTTACTTTCATTCAGCTTTAGGCTATGAGAGTCTATTGTGTGTAGTAGTTTGTTCTTTTGTTCTTGTTTTGAGACAGGGTCTCACTGTGGTTCAGGTGGCCTTGAATTTACCATATAGCCCAGGCTGGCCTCAAACTCACAGCAATCCTCATTTAATGCCCTACCTGTTTAATGACCGTTGAGAATCATGATCAAGGCACACTGTTTAGACTTATGACCCACTGCTCAGGCTTACGAATCATCTTTTTTTTGTACAGTTCTGTACATCTTACTATTTTTTGTTTTTTTTAGACAGGGTCTCACTGTGTAGCCTAGACTGGCCTTGAACTCACTTTGTAGCCCAAGGTGGCCTTGAACTCGCAGCAGTCCTCCTGCCTCAGCCTCCCGAGTGCTGAGATTACAGACATGCACCACCATGCCCAGCTAGGGTGGTCACATTTGCCACAGGTTGGCTTCTGAAAGTGGTAGGCCTTAGAGCCATAGCAGTGGCACAGTGTGCGTGTCTTACTATGACGCTTTCCAAATGATGACATTCCCTTCGTCATCTTGCTTGTGCCACCAAGACCAAAGCTTTTTTTTGTTTTTTGAGACAAGGTCTTGCTATGTAGCCCAGGCTGGCCTTGAAGTCACTATGTAGCCCAGGCAGGCCTCAAACTCATGGTGATCCTCCTGCCTCAGCCTCCTGAGTTATAGAATTACAGCCATGCACTACACCTGGCCAGAAAGGCATACACTTTATGTGTGTAGCAGTTTGTTCTCTTGTTCTTGTTCAGTGAAGTGTTTTTTGTTTTTTTCTTTTGTGGTGCTTGGGGTGGAACACTGGGCCTTGCTAGGCAAATGCTCTACCACTGACTTAAGTTAGTTTTGGCAAATGTTTCTGGCTATTTTACTTAAAGCTGTTATCAGCGTTTTTGTACGAGGCTGCATGGGCACAAGCATTTGTTTCTGTCGGGTGTACACTCGGAAGTGGAACTGCTGAGGCCCGGGGCCCTGTGCCAAACTCCCAAAGCAATAGGAGCTATTGATGCTCCCCCAGCAGTGGATGAGAGTTGCAGCTGCTTCTCACCTCCCCTGCAGTCCCCACGTTGCCCTCCTCGTTGCAGCCTTCCTACTGGGCACAGGGCTTCCGCTGCACTGCAGGTGCCCCGGCAGCTCTCCTTGAGCACCCCCACCCCTCTGGAGCACCCTAATGGGCGCTTATTTCGCAGCATTACATTCAGTGCTCCGCACTGGGGGAAGTGTCCCCAGTATCTGTCTAACTGACGACAGACCCCAGCTGTAGCCCTTAGCTGTCCTTTTTCCTCGCAGGTGGTTTTTCCCCATCATCGGCCACATGGGCATCTGCACATCCACAGGGGTCATTCGGGACTTCGCTGGCCCCTATTTTGTCTCGGTAAGTCCTCATTCTGCGCGGCCCTGGAGGTTCGAGGCTTACTGCAAGGCCAGCCTGTCCTGCCTGCAGGAGGCTTCCCGTCTCCCCAAACCCAGGAAGATACAGATGACACGCAGACCTGGCCCTCGCCCGGTGCCCTCACCAGTGTTTGACCCCTTTCCCCCTTCTCTTGCCTGCAGGACAGGCCGGGAGGGCAGTGTGGCCAGAAGGATTTTTAAGTAACTGACCTAGCCCTTTGCCCCCACCCCTGGGGTACTGAGACATGGGTAGGGGTTAGAGGCAAGAGTGGAGTTAGACCATCCAGGAATCACATCTCTGGACCTTCAGAAGGTGGGAGCCAAGGTAGGGGAGGCTGATATGGTTCCTGGGGTGGGGCTTCTAGAATGAACCAGCTGCGTTCTCAGGTCCGTTCCCTGGGGATGGACCAAGACTGGTCCAGTGGGCAGCTCTGGATGAGCGCGTACCATCTGCACGTTCTCAGAGCTGGAAGAAGGGGTGTGATGGCACCAACCTCTTTATATTAACAGTTTTCATGACCGACTTAACACAAGGCCTATCACTTTAAAAATTATTTCACTAGCAGGGCATGGTAGTGTATGCCTGTAATCCCACACTCTGGGAGGCTGAGGCAGGAGGATCAAAAGTTTGAGCCCAGCCTGTGCAGCTTAGTGAGTTAATAAGACCCGTCTCAACCAATAAAAAAGAGCTGGAGGTGAAGCTGAGCACAAAGGCCCAGGGTTTAATCCTCAACACCCATCGTGGTGTGAACGGGATCAGGCTGCAGGAGAGGTGGCTCCATGTGGGCCGTCACTGTCAGGTCAGGAGGCCAGAGTGCTGGCGTTCATGCCCCAGAGGGAGCCTCCTGCCTGTGGTCAGCAGCCAGAGAAGCTGACCAGGAACTTAGGCCAAGAGAGTTCCAGGTGATGCACTGCCTCCTTCCCACAGAAGGGCTGCTGTGGGCACTTTAGGTAGTGTGTCAGCCCCCAGCAGGCCTGTGCCCCACTTCTGCCCACCCTGACGTACCTGGTCCCATGTCAGTGTTGCTGCAATTGAGCCACCGACCCAGACTTGTTGTCCAGCCTGGATGCCGGCTCCCCACTGACCTCTGCTCTTGTCCCTCAACAGGAAGACAACATGGCCTTTGGAAAGCCTGCCAAGTAAGTGATGGCCCCCTTGTGATGGCCCCAAGGCCAGGGTCCTCTCGCTCAGAGCAGCAGGCCAGGCCCTCTAGGACACAGTAGGAGCTGGCACCCTGAGGACAGAGTGTGAGGGGCAGGACAGCCAATGCCCACTAGGGCGTAGCAGTCTTTTTCAAAGCACCTGCTGTGCCAGCCCCTGGCTGGCCTTCACCTATAGACCATACAGGCCTTGCCTCAGCTTGGTGAGGTCATTTTCTGCTCCAGGGCAAAGGTGAGGGAAGGGAAGGGACTGGTCGGGGTCACACAGGTAGGAAGTACAGTAGCAGGGCTCACAGCCAGGTCTGTCTCCCTCTACAACCTGGACTCACTCCTCCCCTCAGGAGCAAACAGGCCATTTAAGCTGTAAGGGCACTGGGGTAGGGAGGTACCTGTAATCCCAGAACTCTGGGAGGCCGAGGCAGGAGGTACACAAGTTTGACCCCAGCCTTGACAACTTAGCGAGACCCTATCTCAAAATAAAAAAGGACTGGGGATGTAGCTCAGTGCAAAGGCACTGGGTTCAATCCCCAGTACCGGAGAGCAAAGGTGTAAGAGGGGTACTGTTTAGAACTTCGGGGGTAAGTTCTGCTTGGAGAGAAGGAAAGCAATTCAGGCCCTTTGGGAGAGGAGCTGATTTAGCTGGGGGCTTTGGTCTTCATTTCCTTAGTCTCGGGTGCTCACCTAGTGCCAGTGCCTCAGTCATCGTATTCTCAAAGCAGCAGTAGGTGCCCCGTGGCCCAAAGCTGCCAGGAGAGGTGGGGGCTGAGGAGGAGTGGGTGTCCCACAACAGAGGCAGCTTGGAGCAGAGTTCCCTGACCCTGCTCTGATTTCCAAAAAATAAAAATTAAAATAAATAAATAAATAAAAAATTTTTTTCACGCAGGTGGAAATGTGGTCCAGGGGCCTCTGAGCTGGGCGTTTGCTGCTAGGCTGCTTTTCAAAGACAATTCTGGAGGTCTTTTGTTTTGTTGTTGTTTTGTGGGGGGGGAGGCTTGAGACAGGGTCTCACTACGTAGTGCAGGCTGGCCTTAAACTCACTGTGTAGCCCAGGTTGGCCTCAAACTCACAGCAGTCCTCCTGCCTCAGCCTCCCAACTGCTGTGATTACAGGCACATGCCACTATGCCCGGCTTTTTTTTAATTTTTCAAAGACAGTGTTAAGGGTATTCTTTTCCAGGCGGGAGCCCCTGAGGACTCCTGGTTCAGGCCACCATGGTTGCTTGCTGTCTCTAGGCTCCCCCACCAAGCCATTTCCCCACGCCAGAGCCAGAGGGCGCTGTGTCTCCCTGTGCTCCTGGCCTGGACTCCTGGGGTGCTGCTGCTGGGAGCAGCTGTCCTCACCCAGCTTGACTCATGGGCTTCACCTCCGCCTGCTTCTCTCCCCCTCACCCGGCAGAACGGTGGGGAGGCCTGCAGAGAATGCTTGCGGCTGAGTGGACCCCACATCCCTGCATGATGGGGTCCCTGCTGTGTCTCCTGCATCATCCACCAGCATTCTGTCACCCTGTTTCTCCTCAATCCTCCAGTAGTCCCCAGTCACTTGTGTCTGGGACGCACTGCCCAGCGTTGTGCCTTTCACTTTGTTCAAGCTGTTCCTCAGCCTGCGGTGGCCACCTCCCTTCTCTGTGGCTCGCTAACCCTCTTCCTTCAGATTACACTCAGGTGTCACCTCCAGAAAGCCTTCTCATATGCTCTGTCTTCTTCCATTCAGGTTGCCATGACAAAATACCATCGAGTGGGTGGTTCATAAATAACAGAAATTGCTTTCTCATGGCTCTGGAGGCTAGGAAGGCCAAGCTCAAGGTGCTGGTAGATTCCCTGCCTGGCGAAAGCCTGCAGCACCTGCTTGTGTCCTCACATTGGGTGGTGGGGAGCAGTCTCTCTCCCGCCTCATATGCAGGCACTGATCCCTTTCGCAAGCTCCCTCCCCCATTGCCCAGTAACTCCCCAGACCTCACCTCCTAATACTTCCACATTGGGAGGTAGGATTCAGTGTGTGAATGGGGAGAGACGTACCCCTGTAACACCCCTGGCTGAGTGAGTTCCACGGCCTCCCGGATCCACTGTGGCACTGGGTCACAGTTGTCTGCTGTGTGACTTTGTTCTGGAACTGGCTTACCTCACAGCCTCAGCATCCAGCTCCGGTCTCTCACGGAGGCCATGGGGAACATTCACAGAGCTGAGAGGCCACAAAGGAGGTGAGCTGGTGCCCAGACCCCGTATCCCCCTCAGGTACTGGAAGTTGGACCCTGCACAGGTCTATGCCAGTGGGCCCAATGCGTGGGACACAGCTGTGCACGATGCCTCTGAGGAGTACAAGCACCGCATGGTAGGCAGGCTGAGCCGGCAGGGACCAGGGTGGGAGATTTCCCCAGCCTGTCCTAACTCACCCCTTTCTGTGCCTCCAGCACAACCTCTGCTGTGACAACTGCCACTCTCATGTGGCATTGGCCCTGAACCTGATGCGCTACAACAACAGCACCAACTGGAATATGGTGACCCTCTGCTTCTTCTGCCTGCTCTATGGGAAGTACATCAGGTGAGCTGGGCCCACCCGCACCTTCCCCTGGGCTGTCCTCCAAGGATCCCAGCCATTTCTGGAGTCCTTCAGTCAGCAGAGACAGCTGGACAGATGCCAGCTGGAGCTGTGATGGCTCTAGAATGACAAGCTGAGTTCCTGAGGAGAGGGCAGTGTCTGTGCTAAAGTCCAGCTCATCACCTGCTCACTGTGATGGCCTTGGGTAACTGCCATGGCCTCTGTGCTGCCGCTGTCCTTGGTAAGATGGGGATGAGGATTCTGGCTCCTTGGGGAGGCCACAAGACCACAGAGCCCCCTGCTCAGGCAGTGTGAACAGACAGATCCGCATAGGATGCTGTGACCATGCCCACAGAGTCCCTTCCCGGGCATCCCTTGCCAGAGGCAGGGTTCTGGGTAGATGGGCCCAGTGGTGGCCCAGGTGGACCTTCAAAGTCACAGCTCATGACCTGTGAGTCCAAGACATCACCCAGCTCCCAGCAAAGAGAGCTCAGAGAGGTTGAGTGAGTTGCCCATGGTCCTACAGCATGGCCACAGCAGAGCCCAGACTTGGAAGAGCACAGACTTGGGCGAATCTGCCTGCCTGCCAAGCTTTCCTCTTAGCTGTGCTCATCCTGAAAAGCTACTGAAAAGGAGACTCTTGGAGGTTTTTTCTTTCATCCTGAAAGGCTTTTAGAGGTCCCCTGAGAAGAACGTAGCTGTGGTCACAGAGAGACTGGCAGAGCCAGAGTTGAACCAAGGCCCCTGACTCCAGCCACAGCACTGCTGACGCTCACCAGCTCCTCCCAGGGAGATGCGTTACAGGGGCTAGGGCCACGTGTGGCTTCCATCCCCAAGCTGAAGTTCCTGGTCCTCTCCCAGTGGCTGTGCATGAGCCAGTAGGGCCCAGGGAGACTGAGGACACGTACACCTCCTGCTCTGGCCTGGGGTCTAACCTCCCCAGGAGCTGGGGGTCCTCCACAGCAGGCACCAGGCTGGGCCCCATCCACGTTGACCAAGTTTGGGGCAGAGGAAGCGATTCCAGGAGCTTCTTTGGGGTTGTGGATGGATGGAGCTTGGCCCTACGCCTGCTCACCCTGCTGTTCTTCCTCCATCAGCATTGGGGCCTTTGTGAAGACCTGGCTGCCCTTCGTCCTCCTCCTGGGCATCATCGTGACTGTCAGCCTGGTCTTCAACCTGCGGTGATGGCTGCCAGGTGGCCCCAAGCCCACCAGTCTCCTGAGGAGGCAGCTGCTACCTTTTTGGCACCAGATTGTTCTTCTTCACCCCTAAGGCAGACTGGGCCTGCTGTGTAGGACCTGGGGTCTGGGCTGGGGACGGAAGTGCTGAGATTGAGCATGGGCAGTGCCGTCTGCTTGTTGTGTCTGGCTGGCTTTTCAGGAGCTCCCTGTCCCCTCCCCCTGGGCCTGTGACCCCACCCTTGAGGCACCCTCCTTGCCAGCCGCTGGGACGGCCTCACCTCCCTCCGTAGAGCTCTTCCTGCCACTGCCAGTGCCCAGTGCACACAAGGACCCACCGGCGAGGCCACGCCGTGAGGAGATTGGGAGTGAGAGCCTGCTCTCCAGCTGCTGGCTCTGGTCTCCAGGAGGGGTGGGGACACCAAGAAGTCTCCATGAGCTGAGCTGTCTGCTGCCTCCCCACCATACTCTAGAGTGATCGGAGGGGCTGGCAGGCCCCTGCAACACCCTCTCCCCTCCCAGGGCTCCCAGTGCCCAGCTTATCTCCCTCTGCAGTTTGAGGCTGGGCTGGCAGGGGGCAGTTGGGTGGAGCTGACGTGTAGGGCAGGCAGGATAGACCACACTTGGCCCCAGCTGGGTTGCGGGCTGTGTGCTGGCGATGGCATCTTTGGGTCTCAAGTATGGGTGGCTGGTCAGAGCAGCCAGTGCCATCAGGGAGCTGGGGAGGGGCTTTTCCTCCCACCTGACTGCCACTCCTCATAAGTTGCCAGAAGGGCCCTGTGTGGCCCACTTCACCCCCTGCCCCATGGGCTCCTTTGTGAGGGGCTCCCTGGCAGGACAATAAAGAGTTTTGAGTCCAGATGGCGTTACTGTTTCTCCCTCTCTGCGGCTCGCTCACGCCATCAGCTTCTTCCCTCTTGGTGTTCTTGGGCATCTCTAGCCCTGGCCAGAGGTCTGATTGTCAGCGCCTTGGCTGAGTCTGTGTCCAGTGCCAGGAGCTTATGGGACATCAGATTCTCAGAATGTCCTGCCTGCCCTGTGCAGCTGTGGGAACTGCTCATCCCTCCACTTCTGCCCTTCCAAGCTTGCTCCCAGAGGCAAGTGAGTACTGAGGTCCCTCACGTATTCAACAATCTCTGCAAGCCTTGCTCCTGCAGCACTTGGGAGGCTGAGGCAGGAGGATTGCTGAAAGTTCAAGGCTAGCCTAAACTACATGGTGAGACCCTGTCTCAAATAAAAATTTTAAAAAACCTGACAGCTGAGCAATAACGGGCTGGAGGGGCTAGGTGTGGTCTCAAGGAGACCGGAGGAGGAAGAGACTCACAGGAGAAGCTGATCAGGGCCTGAGGCCTGGTCAGTAGGCGGACAGATGGAGATGGAGCAGGGAGGGGACAATGCCTAAAGTGGGGGGTGGGGGTGCTGCCTCTGACACAGGAGGCATGTAGGCCAGGATGGTGGGGGCCAGGGGTTTCAAGTGGGGGTAGTTCTCTAAGTCTGATGGGTTTAGGGTGAGACGACAGTGGAGATTTGGCTGGGAACAGTGTCCAAGAGCTACAAGAAGGACATGAAGGCAGACAGTAAGGGAAACAGGCCTGTGACTAGACAAGCTTGATACCTTCAGGGCTGCCAAGAGGTGAGAGGGCTCAAGAAACCCCTGGGTAAGGGGTGAGGATGCTGTCTGCCACTCTCCTCCCATCTGAGAGCCCTGATGGGGAAGGCAGGTGGCACCTCTCCACAGTGGACACTCCCTGGATATTGCATATGTAAACACGTGTATTTATTGAGTCTGCAGGGAGCTGGCCATTTGATCCCAGCTACTTGGGAGGCTGAGACAGAAGGATCGAAAGTTCAAGGTCAGCCTGAGGAAGACCCTGCCTATGAATGAATTGACCTGGGGATATAACCCAGTGATACAGCACTTGCCTAGCATGCCTAAGCCTTGAGGTAGATCCCCAGTACTGTAAAATAAAGGTGTGTGGGGAAGGGTTCTGCAAGGGTTGAATTGTAGTGAAAGTCCCCTGAGTAGGGATTATAACCCCCATGTAACAGATGAGGAAGAATAAGATTGACTTGCAAAACATAAATTGGGCAGGCTGGACCTCGGGGGAGGTGGAGGAAGGTCACCTTCAGTTTTTCAGAGTGGTGTTCAAATGGGAGCTGGTTCTGATGAGGGGAGGAGTGAGGCTTCCTTTAGAGCCCAGCCCTTGTCCATCTGCTCCCAGGTCTGTGAAGTGTCTGTCATCCATGGCCACAGGTGCAGGAGAATGGAATAGACTTGGGGGAGTCAGCTTCTGGGTGACCTCTTATGCCCAACCAGAATGAAGACAGCTCCAGAGGATTGTGGTCCCAAAGGCGATGTCTTCTAAGGCCCAAAGCTCTGCTTTCAGGGTGAGCAGAATCTGGGTGCCGAATGAGGTATTCAGAGGGGTTCCCCATAGACAGAGGGTGCAGGGCTCTCATCCTGGCACTGGAAGAGTCCAGGCCTCTTCAAGCAGGTGGGGCCCAGAGTGGCAGAGAAGACAGAGAGAGCTGTGGCCAGCACTTCCTTAGAGGTGAACACGGAGTGGCAATAGGTGCTGAAATGCATGAGTGCTGGACTGTGTTGGAAAGGGGACACCTGGCATGGACTTCATGCCATCTTGTACCGGTTTATTTTCTTTAGAATAGGCTCCTGGTACTCTGCTATCTACAGTTTGAATAGGAGGAAACTGCAGCTCCGACAGGTTAAAGACCTACTCAAGGTCACACAGAGGCAGAGCAGGGACTCTGCTCAGGGTTGCCTAACCACAAAGTCAGCAATCCTACCATTACTCTGGTTCTTAGAAAGAAAAGTGTCTCAACTTCGCTTTCAAAGCAGTTTCCTATCAACTCTTCTGTGAGCAGGGAGGGGCTGCTAGAGGCAGCTACCCATTTTATGGACAGGCCAGCCAAGGCTCTGCAGGACCTGCCAGAATTACAGGATGCTATGGTGGAGCTGGGGCCACGCCCCGGCCCAAGCCAGCCCTGGCTTCTCTGCCAGCAGCTGCAGGCTGCACCCCAAGGAGCCAGGAGTCCAGGCCCGGTTTTGCACCAGGCCCTGCTGAGGTGTTTCCTCCTCCCCCTCCCCTTGGCTGGGGCAGCTGCTCTGCAGGGCCAGTCAGCCTTAGGCCTTCACAGCTCTTCCCCTGGTCCCTGAAACTTACCTGCCCTGCCTGGGAGTGAAAGCCACCTAAGAAAGCGTCCTCCTATACTGGACCCTCACAGGTAACACACTTTGGTGCCAGGTCCCCTGCCAGTGTCCTCAGGAGCAGGCACTGCCACCTTGTATCCCAGGTACCCTCTGGCATCTTGGGGTGGGGGAGGCAGGAGCATGTCTGGGACTGGACTGGTCGGGCAGATAGACCCTTCTGGTACCAATGGGTCTTCCCTAGTGTTGAAACAGAGTTGGGAGGACCAGGTGCTTGATCAGCCTCTGGCAGGAGAGGGGACTTCAGGAAGGGGGACACTGGGCTTAGATGCCAGCGGCTCAGCCCAGTCAGACCTCAAGACAAGGGCAGGCTTAGTTCTGCCAAGTGTCCCCCAACCTTAGCACACACACACGTAGTGGCCCCCGGGAACCCTGTCACACATCACAACACAGCTTAGTCTTGCAGACAGCAAAGGAGGAAATGCTCACGGTGCACACACCCACATGGCGCTACCACCCAGAAAGTCACTGAACACCCCACATAGCCACTCTAGTCAGCCAGGGGGCATCACACAGCAACATGACACACAGCAAGTACATGGGCCCCTGCAAAGCTCAGCATGCAGACATGCCAACCACACTAGATGATGCACACAGAACACATGGTGTACGACAGAAATGTCCCAGAAAAGCCCAAAGCTGTTTGCGTGACAGCCAGCATCTTGGACACAACAGTTTAGAAAGTTGTCACCTAGGAGCACACAGGGTCCCATAGACACAGATGTACAGAAACCCCAGGCTCCTCAGAGCAGGCAGCAGGGGAACAGGCTCGCTCAGCTTGGGCACTGACTCATCTGGGAGGGGGACAGGGCACTGGAAGCAGCAGGCACAAGCCAGGACCTGCCACTGAGCTGCCCTCTTCCCACCTCTCCTACCTGGAACCCTGGGATGGAGGGGGTGGGAAAGGGAGGACGGACTGCCCAGTGGGCTCAGCTACAGCCTAGTGCTTTGCCCCCTGCCATGTCCATGTGCCCCTTTCAGCTGGCAAATATTTTCCTTCCGAGTCATGGTGGTGCCTAGGCATGAGCAGCTTTGCTATCCTTGGCTGCTGGGGTTGGGGGGAGCCATGCGGCCACAGCAGAGGGGCCCAGGGGCCCGGGGCAAGAAGGCAGGGCTGGTTGGGGGGAATCCTGGAGCTGGCAGCCCCAGTGGGAGTGGGGGCTGCGGTTACTTGAGGGGAGGAAGTTAGGGGTATGGGCTGGGGAGGAGGTTGCCTCAGACAGGAAGGCCAAATGGGCCAGGGCAGGGTGGAGGTGAAGAGCAGGGGAGCAGCCCCAGATGGGGAGGCTCCCTGGGTAGGGAGATGAGCAAATGCAGGTGTGCATGTGTGTGTGTGTGTGTGCAAGTGCATTTTTGCATTTAATCAATCAAATACCAGATCTCTGCCATGTGCAAAGCCCTGCTGTGAGGGGGATGATCTGTCCCCAGCTTCAAGGAGCTCAC
Source organism: Erethizon dorsatum (assembly GCA_028451465.1). Classification (NCBI taxonomy): domain Eukaryota; kingdom Metazoa; phylum Chordata; class Mammalia; order Rodentia; family Erethizontidae; genus Erethizon; species Erethizon dorsatum. The sequence continues at coordinate 114,570,923 of CM051827.1, read as the reverse complement.
GACCAGTTAGACTGGCAACGTGTGCAGGCAAAAGTGGGATTTGGGTTCAGCTGTAGACATGTATCTGTCCCCAGACTTATGAACCTCTCAGGGCGGGTCCCTGTCTCCCTTTGTGTGCAAGAGCTTTGAGCAGGCTCAAAGATGTGTGTGTGTGTGTGTGTGTGTGTGTGTCTGTGTCTGTGTTTGTGTCTGTGTGTGTGCAGCTCTGGGCATGGGCTGTGCCTGGGTCCGCACAGGTCCCTTTGTGGGGGGATGGGTGTGCCTGTGCCTGTCTTCACAAAGTGTCATCATGCACACGTGACCACAGGCATTCGTGCCTGCCTACCCTGGTCAGTGTGTGCGTGTGTGTCTGTGTGTGCCATCTCTGTGGTTCTTCATGTGTCCCTACTGCAGGGTGTGCACACCAGTGTCTCCATACACTTTGAATATGTCCCTGAGTGTGTTCAGGGGCTATGACCTTGACCTTACCTCTCACTGGGCACACATTTGTGGAGAGAAGGGCAGACATGCTGTTTGAGGGAAGAGACTGATCTGACTCTTGGTCTGCCCCCAGGAAGCCACGTGTGCCCAGCTGGGGCCTGGCCTCAGCTGATGCCCCAGAGGAGCCACCCATCTCAGGAGAGGCTTTGGGCCCTGTCCTCCCTCCCCATGGCACATGGCCCAGAGCCTGAGGTCCAGGGATTGTTGGACCTCAGCTTCCTGACGCAGGAGGAGCAGGAGGCCATTGCCGATGTCCTCAGACGAGATGCCCACCTGCGCCAGCTGGACGAGGGGCGGGTCAGGTGAGGCAGGGCGGCTGCTGGCCAGGAGGAAGGGGCCTCAGGCCCTCACAGGTTTGTGAAGGCCCCTGCTCTACTTCCTACCCACACCTGCCTGCCAGAGTCCTCTGGTCCCCTCTGCCCTTGGCCAGCTCAGCGCTCCTCTCCTCTCCTATGGTGGCTGTCCCAGCTCCATCCCCAGCCTCCCTATGGCCTGCCCTTTCCAGCTACCACCCTGAGGCAGCACCTGTGGCAAGGGCAGGCTCCTGAGCTTGGCCCTGCCAGCCTCCCCCATCTCATCTTTCCCCTCAGCCCCAACCTGACAACAAACACAATACCCCCTACAGCCTCATGGGTGCTCTGCACCCCTGAACACACCCTCACTTCAAAGCTGAGGTTATCTGTGCCCTCTTCCTGGAGTACAGCAGCAGAGGGGCATGACAGACAGCCGGAGGACAGACAGACATTCTAGCTATGTACCCTTGGGCAACTTACAGGACCCTGACTATTCTCCTCATCTGTAAAATGGGACTACGGAGTCCTATCTCAGAATTAAGAGAAATTATGCAAGTATGGCCCACAGTAATCATTTAATGAATAATTATCCTTTAATTATAGGAATTACAATTCCTAAAATTATAATTATAGGAGAATTCCGATTTGTCCTTGAAGAAGTAACTCAGGGCTGGGGATATAGTTTAGTGGTACAGCACTTACTTAGCACGTGTGAGGGCCTGGGTTCAATCTCTAGCATGGGAAAAAGAAAAGAATTTGAGTGTCACCTCCTTTGGGAAGACTTCCTGGATTCCCACAGAGCTGGCCCTTCTTAGATTCATTACTGCACCTACCTCCCCATAGCATACTTGACTATTCTGGATTCAGGCTCCCCATAGCAGGGGTCACATCTGATTTGCTGTTGAGAGCTGGGACCCATTGGGTGGCAGGAATACTGGTTGGGTGAGTAGTGACAGCCATACCCTCCCCTATCCTCCAGCAAGCTCCGGGCCTCACTGGCAGACCCCAGGCAGCTGAAGATCCTAACTGGAGACTGGTTCCAGGAGGCACGCTCCCAACGGCACCAGCACACCCACTTGGGCTCTGACCTTGTCCGAGCCTCTATCCGCAGGAAGAAGAGCTCTAGGGGTGAGAGGAGAACCGGGCAGGGTGCTGGCTGGGTGGGGTGGACAAGGAGAGGGCCCTTGGGCTGCACTCCTGGCTGCCCCATACTGTGTCTTTGGGTGGTGTTAGCATCGCCAGGGGCCTCTCCTGTGGGTCACAGTTAGAATTCCTGAGGCTGGGCAGTCACAGAACTTCTTACCTGGGCCCAGGAGACCAGGCTCTGGGCAGTGATGGGGAGGCTGAGGCTGCTGAGAAAGAGACTGAAGAGGAGTCAGGGCCCAGGTGAGGAGGCCTCACAGGGAGAGGGGAGGTGACTCCTCTTACCCAATCCCTTCCCCTGAAAACCAGCTCTGCCACCTGTCCTAGGCTCCCCGTAGAGGAGGAGGCCCCTCAAGAGAGGCGTGGTGAGACTCATGTGAGTAGAATGACTGAGTGAGCTAATAACGCACAGCACCTAGAGTGCAGGTGAATGTGCTGGGGAAGCAGCCCCCCTCCACCGGAATCTGGAGACCTGGGACGCAGCCCTTCCCTGCTGCGGTCAGATGGTGCTGTGGACCGACCTCCGAAGGAAGCCAGCCAGTAGGGATGGGCGGGACTGAGAAAGATGAAGCCAGAACTCAAATACTACTGTCCTCCCAGGAGCCTGGGCGCCAGGCAGGCCCATGAGGAGGGGCAGGCACTGGGATGTGAGGGTGTGAAGTACAGGCCAGACTGGTCCCGCAGCAGCTGCCAGCCCTGTTCTGCCCTAAGTCTGAAGCTGAGTTAGCCTGGCTGGAGCCTCTGATCTCTGACACCACCATGATTTTTTTTTTTTTTTTTTTTTGTGGGTACCGGGGGGTCGACCTCAGGACCTCGGGCGCCAGTAGGCGCCTGTGCCGCTGAGCGATATCACCGGCCCCTTTGTCGTATGTGGGATCCAGGAGTCGAACTCGGGCCCTCGCGCTTGCCGGGCAGGCGCTTAAGCCGCTGAGCCATCTCACCGGCCCAACCACCATGACTTTTGGCCCCTTCTTCATTAGCCCGCACTGTGACCTCTACTCCTTGATTTCCTTAGGGACCTGAATTCCCCTCACCACATGCCCCTCTAAAGGTCTCAGATCACGAGGAGCCCCAGATCCAGGAAGGTGAGTGGGAATTTGTGTTGGGAGCACAGAGAGGTTGCAGGGATCAAAGGCGGCCCTTAGTGACTCCAGTCACCATGTCCACCTTCCTACTGCCGCGTCGGTGACTGTGTGTGGCCGCCACGGTGACCCCAGGGCAGCGCTGGGGCCTCAGTGTGCAGGTCACAGGGTTGTGAATCAGTCCCTCCAAATTTGCTCAGGGGCGGGCAGGAGAGGAGCCCGCTCAGCAGCTTGTGCCACGCCCCAGCCCCCGGCCCGGGGGGCGCGCAGGTGGACACCGAGCAGGCGGAGTCCGAGCCGGAGCCGGAGCCGGAGCTCGCGCAGGGGGCGAGGAAGGCGAAGGAGCCGCGGCCCCCGCCGGCCCAGGTAGGCGGGAGCGGCCCGCGGCTGCTCGCAAGACCCGGAGCAGATTCCGAGCAGGAGCGCTCCTGCCCCGGGCTGCGGCTGCGCGCCATCAGCGACGATCTCCCGCGGGTGGGAGGGGAGCGGGCGCCCCGTCACTTTCCCGTTCTTCAGGTCGAGGTGGTGTCCGAGAGCCTGGAGAACGGGGAGGAGGCCCCGGGGCCCAGTCCCTCACTCGACCGCATGCTCAGCAGCAGCTCCTCCGTGTCTAGCCTCAGCTCCTCCACGGTGAGGCGTGCGGGGAGACCTCGGGGCCGGCTCTCCCCAACCCATACGAGTGCCCTCTACCTCTCCCTCCCTAACCCTACGCGCTCGCGGTTGTGAGCTCTTGCGCTCCGCCAGCCCCGACGTGAGCCCGGCACCCGGGCCCTCACCTCCCCCACCCTCGCCTGCAGCTGAGCGGCAGCCTGCTGAGCCTGTCCGGGGAGGTGGAGACAGGCGCGGTGCAGGTATGCGGCTCCTTGAACTTCGCGCTGCGCTACGATCCCGGGGCCCGGGAGCTGCGCGTGCACGTGATCCAGTGCCAGGGCCTGGCCGCCGCCCGGCGCCGCAGCTCCAACCCGTGAGTGCAGGGTGCGGGACGGTAAGGGGACCCCACGCGGGTGAGGCTGGAGGCAAGGAGGAGTCATTCTCACAGCCCAGCCCAACATCAACTTTCCTTGGCCTCAGTTTCCTTATCTTCAAAATGAGAACGACTCCGGGCGTGGTGGCACATGCCTGTAATCCCAGCACTTGGGAGGCTGAGCCAGGAGGATCGCTGCAAGTTCAAAACCAGCCTGGGCTACATAGTGAATTCAAGGCCAGCTTAAACTACTTTAGTGAGACGCTGTCCAAAAAAAGAGGGGGGCATGGGGATTAAGAAGGTAATTTCTGAAAATTAGCACGAGGTCTTACACGTAGGACGCAGTGTTGTGGAGGGTGGCTTAGGAGGTCCTCGGGGCAGGAGAGAAGTCTCTGCAAGGGTCCCCCCCTTACCTCCGGCCCTCCCCTTCCTTCCCCCAGCTACGTCAAAAGTTACCTCCTCCCAGATAAGCAGAGCAAGCGCAAGACAGCTGTGAAGAAACGGAATCTGAATCCGATCTTTAACGAGATTCTCCGGGTGAGGCTGCACATTAATGAACAGGGCTCCTCTTCCCGAGGGACGAAATGGCAGGGGCTGCCAGTTTCCACCTGAACGGCTGCTCCAATCCTCCGTTCCGCAAGAGGCCCGGGTTGATCCACTCTGCCTGCAGCTGCCCCCGTTAATGGCCCTGCCCCACCCCCCATCACATCCTGCAGGGCGCGCGGCAGGACCACTAGCGGCGCTGCACTAAAGCCACCTCCTGTCCCCAGTACTCTGTCCCTCAGGCTGAGCTTCCCGGTCGTGTGCTGAGCCTGTCCGTGTGGCACCGTGAAAGCCTGGGCCGAAACATCTTTCTGGGTGAAGTCGAAGTGCCCCTGGACACGTGGAACTGGGACTCCGAGCCCACCTGGCTCTCCTTGCAGCCCCGGGTAGGGCAACAAGGCCTACGTGGGGTTCCCCGTGGAGCTCCCTCTACCCTCACGGGCTCTGAGGGACCTTGCCTTGGGCAGAGCCTCTCCTACCTCTCACCCTTAGAGCAAGGCCTGGGGTGACCACACCCCATGTGTCTGGAGGCATTGCCCCTGTCCCTGCCCACTGACCAGCCCACCCCTGGCTGTTGCAGGTCCCACCCTCTCCCAACGAGCTGCCCAGCCGCGGTCTCCTCTTGCTGTCCCTCAAGTATGTCCCTGCTGGTTCTGAGGGTGAGTGACCCACGATGACCCAGGGCCCAAGCTGGATGGGCCCTGGGTGGCAGCAGACCCCTGTTGAGCGAGAAGGTGGATTCTGGCCCAGGGCAGACCTAAACTGAGCTCTGTGCAGGTGGGGGACAGCCTGTGAGCGGGGAGCTGCATTTCTGGGTAAAGGAAGCTCAGAACCTTGTGCCACTGCGCTCAGGATCCCTGGACACTTTCGTGCAATGGTGAGAGCACTGCTGCCTGCTCTTCTGTCTGCTGTGGCGTTCCGAGCTGGGAGCAGCCTCTACAGTCCACCCTGGTCACCAGCCCGGGTTTGGGGCTGGGACAAAGGCCTGGAGTAGGGAAAACTGAGGACACCTTTGAGGAGTTGCATTTCAGGGAGACTGGTGGTGCCTGCAGGACTTACTGGAGAGCTGAGGCTGAGATTGAGAGGCCACAGGGTCCTCTGTGAAGAATCTGGAAGGCCAACCTATGGGGCCTGTCCCTGAACTTGCAGTTCAGGGAGTTTTTTCCCTCTAGTGTTAGGGACCACACCCAGGGCCCGAGGTTTGCCTAGGCCAAGGTTCTACCACTGAGCTACACCTCCAGCCCCAGTGGTTTTCAAAGTAAGCTTGGAAACTTTGGCTGAATTCAATTTGCAAATGTGCATTTCACAATAAAATGATTTACCTCCACATCTAGCTCAAAAAAAACAAAAAACAAAAAACAAAAAACAAAGTAAGCTTGGAGAGACCTTTAAGGGGTGCCTCCAGAGCTGGCAGTGATGGCCACACCTGTAATCCCAGCACTTTGGAGCCTGAGGCAGGAAGATCACAAGTGTGATTCCTGCCTGGGGAACTTATCAAGATGCTATCTCAAAAATACACAAATAAATAAAAAGGGCTAAAAATATATCTGTGCGAAGGCTCTAGGTTCAATCCCCAGTACCACAAAAAAGGGGTTCCAGCTGGTCATGGAGGCACACACCTGTAATCCCAGCAGTCGCTGTGAGTTCTAGGCCAGCCTAGGCTACATAATGAGACTTTGTCTCAAAAACAACAAAAAGAAAAACCAAAAAGGGGTTCCTCCAGGTGCTGCCCCTCCCTCAGAGTGAAATGGAGGTAGGCCCATCAGATTCTGAGCTTCCATTGTTTTTCTTTCAGTTATTGTACTTCTGAGCAATATTTTATTTTGCAGAAAGACTTGGGACACTAATTGGGGTGTAGAGGCAACAGGGAATCAGTGAAGGTCACTGAACCAGGGGATAGCAGAAAATTGCATTTTAGAGACATCACTGTAGGCTCTGTCCTACAAATGGGAGTTGTAAATTCAAAGGCAGGAGACTCAGGAGACTGATGCAAAGGTCCCAGGGCAGCGAGGATAGAAACCAGGTCTCAGGCCAAGCCAGGGGACATGGACATAAGTGAGGGAGAAAGGATAGGACTGTGACTGTTGGTTCTAGGGGCTGGGCAGGAAGTGGTCAGCTGATAGCCACCTACCTTTCCCACAGCTCAGTGCTGCCTGATGACAGCCGAGCTGGCCGCCAGCGTACAAGGGTGGTGCGACACAGCCTCAGCCCCATGTTCAACCACACCATGGTTTACGATGGCTTTGGACCTGCCGATCTGCGCCAGGCCTGTGCCGAGCTCTCCCTCTGGGACCATGGAGCCCTGGCCAGCCGCCAGCTAGGGGGCATACGCCTCAGCCTGGGTACTGGTAAGCAGAGCAGGACCCTGGAGGGAGTCAAGCTGGGAGGCAGGAGCTCACTGTGTGGCCTTGGGCACCTCTCTGCCCTTCCCTGAGCTCTTTCCATCAAGATCTGGGGGGAACTGGGCACAATGCATAATCTGGGACCAGACAGGTGTCTTTTGGGACCTGACGTGTCCAGGGTGACCATACCTGCCACCTGTGCCCGCCCACATCCAGGCAGCAGCTATGGGCTCCAGGTGCCCTGGATGGATTCCACACCTGAGGAGAAGTGCCTATGGCAGACACTCCTGGAGCGGCCATGTGAGTGGGTGGATGGCCTTCTACCCCTCAGAACCAACCTGGTCCCCCGGACTTAGCCCTACCCAACCCTTCTCTCGGGGCCCCCATCCCAAGGCCTGCCCTTGGCTAAAGTCAATAAAGTTTCTTCTGAGGTCACTAAGGGCTGGTGTCTGCTGGAGACGCGGCACAGGGCGGTAAAGTGCTAGGAGGAAAGAGGTGCGGAAGGGAAAGGGACCGGATTAAGGAACCTTAGACTCAGATACAAAGACCTCAAGGAACACTCCCAGGATACCACACACACCCCTCTGAAGGGGCTAAGACAAGGGTACCGTTTAACAGTCTTTGGTCATGTTTGGTGCGCTTGAGTGCCTCAGTAGTTGGTTTTCCACAATGGGGCTGGGCCTGGGCCCTACTCCAGCCCCACCTTCCCAGCCTCCTACAGCTGCCCCTGGGTCCTATGACAGGTGTGTCAGCAGCTGCTTCATGTCTTCTCTGTTTATCCATCCATCTGTGGGTCTGTCCCCCTCTGCTGTCCTCGTTCAGCCTCTTGGGGTCCTGGGGTTCCTGACATGGATCCTGCTCGCTGTGCCAAGATGGCTCTCCAGATGCGGCATACCATCCCTCCCCTGGGGGCAGTGGGCTTAGTGTGGCTCAGCCAGAAGAAGGCCCCAGCTCTCTCTGGGACCCATGGTCTGCCCAATACCACCTCTGTCCTCAGGGGACACTGGTGGCCCTATGGTTTCCAGGGAGAAACTTAGGCAGGCCTGTAGCTGGGGGCAGGATCTGGCCAGATCAGGCCGTGTGGGTACCCGGTTTATCCCTGGAGGGGCCAGGCGTACCTGATTCGGGTGTAGAGGAGGTCATCTCGAGTGGCACAGGTGAGCAGGGCTTGGAGGGTGAAGCTGTGGTTCAGCAGCTGGTTGTGGACAAAGACCCACAGAAGTAGAAAATTACAGACAGATGGGTCCAGGGACCCAGGTACTACTTCTGTTCTACTACCAAAATGCTGAGGCAGGGCACATTGCTTTCTGGGCCTCAGTTTTCCCATCTGTACCAGGGTAGGGATATATTTAAGGGCTCTTCCAGTATCGAGAGTCTCTGCAAGCAGAGGGAAACGTGGGAAGCACTGAAAGAGGGACACAGATGGAGGCTTTGGTCAGTGGGGTCAGGGATAGCCAGCAGCTCCCCCTCACCATTTGGATGGTCCCTGAATCCACACCTAGGTCCTGTAGCCACTGCACCAGGCTCTGGTCCTTTGCAAGAGATGCTGTCAAGAAGTCAGGGGATGAGCCTGGCGGTGCCTCCTGCTGGAGGCCGCCTCACACCCAACACCAAACTCCTCCAGCCAGGTCAGCTCACCTGGAGTCTCTGAGGCCAGGGCGCAGGTCCCAGCCTCCCCATTCACCCGCTGTAGCGCCCGGTGCACCAAGGCCTGGCACTCCCGTTCCTTCTCCACCAGGACATTCCTAAGCCTGTTGGAGCACAAAGGAGTAGAATGGAGCGGGGAGTGGGCTGAGGGCCGCGCAGGCTGCAGGCGATTGTGCCGGTCCTTACCGGTCTGTCTCAGCCCGCAAAAGGCCCAGCTGCACTATCAGAGGCAGGGGGCTCTGCTCGGGTTCTGCCGGGAGCGGGGTCTCCTGCTGCTTCTGGTGGGGCTCCCAGTCTTTGCTCAGCTCCTCTGACCTCGGTGAGACCGTCTTCTTCTCCACCTCTGCCAATTGGCGTGGGGTGAACTCAGGCAGGGCTAGGACACCGAGGTAGGACCCCCTGACACTGTCCCCTGGAAGGCGACACTCTGGGAGGGTCCAAACGGGGCCAGTCCCTGAGATGTCTATTTAGTCACACACCGGCTCCTTCCCACCTCGCCCCACCGGCCCCAGGTTGCGCTCGCGGCGCCCTCGGGGCCACACCCTCGCCGGCAGGCTGCTGGGCGCCGGCCCCTCCTACCCGGGTCGAGCACAGCCAGGGCTGCCCGGACGGCGCGGCTGAGCAGCGAGTCCAGCACGAACATCCAGTGTGGGCGGATCTGGCGCCGGCGGAGGATTTGCTTCACCTGGAGGGGGAGGGAGGGCGCAGCTAAGACAGCTGACAACCCGGGTGGGGCTGGAGTTGGAAAAGCCTTGAGTCTCCGCCGAAGGAAAGTGCGGCGGGCGGCCTTGGGGTCCAGGGAAGAGCTGGGACGGGTCAGACACCCTCTCTTCACGTGGAATTCCGGAGCATCAAGTCTCGGCCAATTTCCAGTCACAGGGAGCTCACTACCTGTTACTGGGCAGCCCTAAGTACTAGGAAGCTTCCTCACCGCATCTGAGAAGGCGAAGAGCGGTCCACTTAGAAGGGTAGGCCCGAGGCCCTGGGCCTGCAGCTGTGCTTGCAGCGCCCGCAGCTCCTGGGCCAGCTGCCGGCGGTTGGGGGTGTGGATGTGCGCACCGAGGCAGCGCAGCACCTGTTCCACAACAGTCCTGCTTAGACCGGAACCCTGAGAAGGAGGGAGGAGCCGTCAGCGAGCGTCCCCATCCGAGTAGGAGAGATTCTGGCGGACCGCGGACAGCCATCAGCAGTCCTGTCCGTGCTCGACCACCAGGGGGCGCTCGGACAGGCCGCCCACCTGCTCCCGCTCCAGGCACAGATTGTCCACCAGCGTGGGCAGCTCTTGCTGCAGCACCTCGGCGAGCATGGCCCGGCGCTTGCTTTCCTGGTGCAACAGGCTCAGCCCCGAACTCTCCTCCGGGGACGCTGGCTCCTCGACTCCGGGCTCCTCAGGCACCCTAGGGGCAATGGGGAGCGACTGGTGGAGGACAGGCAACAGCATCCAGCCGCCTCCTCCGCAAGGTTTAAATCCTGTTTGTTACTTTAATTCTGCCTCACAGGGCTAAGGAGATTAAACCCAGCACTGCGGAAGGGAGCACAGTAAATACAAGTTAAAGCATCTGAGAGAGGGCAGTAGATATCAGATACATCCTTGCAAGTGGTCAAGGTGCCCAGTTCCCCAAAAAGGGCTTTTTGGGAGGGGAAGTAGGTTACAAAGGGAAAACCAGGTGAAGGGAACCTCCTCTAGGACCCCAGGCTCTCACCGGAGCAGGCAGGTGTCCCCATAACTAAGGCAGCGCTTCGGAGGGCTGGGTGGGTGCTGAGAGGGTGCCTGAGGCCGAGGGAATGTCTGGGACTGGGTGGTCATGTCGGCTGAGTGAGTGGGGCCAGCTGAAGGGGTATCTGTTGAGGGAGGAACAAGCTGTCAACCCTCTCACCTCCACAGCTCCTCAGCTCTCAAACCTGCTCACTCTCTCCACCCCCATAGCACCTGAGGGCCGAGGAGCTTGCTGAGCAGAGCTGGGGCTGCGGCTTCTCTTCCCAGGCTGCAGGAAGGGGTCCCCCAGCAATGCTTGGGCATTGGCTCGGAGGCGGGGGTCTGGCTCAAAAGTTCGGAGGAGGAAGGCTTGGGCCTCAGCAGACAGAGAGTTGGGCATTGGTGGATGCACCTTATACATGCCCACCTAGTGGGGGGGACAAACGAGTCAAGATTAAGTGTTCAGGGCCCAGCTGAGCCCCACCCAACCTCCATGGGCCAGGCCCCAAGGGGGTCTCACCTGAAACATGGCAGCCTGTGGGCTCCCTAGCTCATGGAAGGGTGGGCGACCCGTGGCCATCTCAATTACAGTGCAGCCCAATGACCAGATGTCAGCTGCTTTCCCATACCCTCGTGGGCCCTGGTCAATGATTTCTGGGGCCATATACTGCAGGGTCCCTAGAATGCAAGCAAGAGCAATAATGTCCATTTTAGCTTTATCATAGGAGGTGGTGGGCTCCATCATCCTCCGGCTGCCTGCACCTATGCGGAACCTGTTATCCCAAATAGCTCCCATGACCTACCTTGGCCATCAAACATCTATCCTGAGTTTCACCACCAACCATAGGCTCCATTGCCTGCCAAGGATTCCATCATTCATCCGAGGCGTCATCACATTCATGGACTCCGTTACCCACAGGAGCATTCCCATGTATCCTGGACTGCACCAACCCCCTGAAGCTTTTTTTTTTTTTTTTTTTTTTTTGAGACAAGGTCTCACTATATAGTTCAGGCTGGGCTTGAACTCACTATGCAGCCCAGGCTGGCCTCAAACTTCTGGCAATCCTCCTGTCTCAGCCCCCTGAGTGCTGGGATTACAGGCATTTGCCACCATGGCCCACTACCCTCCCCTGAATTCTACCATCCATCTTGGCCTCCAGCACTCACCTAGACCTGCATCAACACACGTGTGCTCCATTTTATATGCTAAACTCAACTTTATCAGTTATCTGTGCTCCAATTCTAGATTCTATCACCTCCCCCCCGCCCAGCCCAATCACCTGCCCTGGGTTTCATCCCCTATTAGAACTCTTAACTCCATGCCCAGGAAAAACCCAGTTCCCTACAGGGCTCTAAGAGCTCTGCATCCCCACTCACCACTCCCACACCCTGGTACCTGTAAATGTCTCGGTGCAGGGTGTGATGCCCGCTAGCCTCTTGGAGGTGCCAAAGTCAGAAATCTTGAGCAGCCCACTGAAAGTGTTGATCAGTACATTGTCCCCCTGAATGGAGTGGACATTGTGCTTAGTGGACACCGGGATGGGTCCTTGACACAGAACTGGACACCCATCTTAGGACCTCATCTCCTGGGGACTCCAGCCCGGCCCACCCTATATCAACATCCTCCCCCTGCCATCCCACTTATAATCAGTCCCCTCTGGGAGCTGGTGCTGGTTTTGTTTCAGATCTGAACCTCGGTCCTTTGAGGAAACTCCCCAATTATTTCCTCACTTTTTGCAAAGGGTCCTCCCACTGAATCTAAACTGCCAGTCTCTGTCTGGAACCATGGCTCCCCAACCCCAGCAGGCCAGGTGAGCCAGCCCCAGGGCCCACCTTGATGTCCCGGTGCACAATGCGGTTGTCGTGCAGGTAGCTGAGTCCCTGCAGGATCTGGCGGGTGTAGAAACTGATAGTACTCTCATTGTCCTTCAGGGGTCCCCACACTGAACGCAGCAAGGAAGACAGGCTGCCTGGGCAGACAGTCCAAGTTCACAGTTGGCATTCACTCCACTCACTTCTCTGCTCAAGGCCCAGATACACCCGTGCCATGGCCCAGAATCCTCCATCACCCAACACCAGTTTGTCAGCTAATTCTGGGCACAGCCACCCACCCACGCTAGGGTTCATTCCCCTCTAGGGTTTTCCTCCCTTCCTGACTCCACCCCTGTGCCCCACACCTCGGGTTTCAGTCCCCTCCCACGCAGAGCAAGTACCTCCAGGCACTTCCTCCATGAAGATCTTGAGGTAGCCGCCCTGGCTGGCGGAGCCCAGATAGCGCACGATGTTCTTGTGGCGCAGGCGTTTATGAAGAGCAATCTCTTCGTGCAGGGGCTGAGAGAATCTGGGGGAAGAGGGAAAGAGGATTGGAATGGATGCAGGCAGAGATGCCTACCCGGTCCTGCCACAGCCAGGCCGTGTTCCCAGCATCCGCCCCCCTCAAGCCCCTATCCCACGTTTGCCAACCCTATCGCCCCTCCCAGAGGCCTCCCCAGATCTCAGCCCCGCCCTGCTGTGGGCCCCAGTTCACAGCCCACAGGAGCCTCTCAACTCCTGGTCCACACCAGCCCTCGCATCCCTTAGCAGGCCTCACACACCGCACCTGCTGTCCCGCTCCGGGATCTCCTTGATGGCAATGCGCACCCTCGTGTGCCGATCGCGGCCTGCGTACACCACGCCGTACGTGCCCTTGCCCAGCACCAGCCGCTCACCATTCTCAGTGTATTCATAATCAAACTGCGGAGCGCGGGGACCGGGTTCAGCAGAGCCCTCAGCCCTTCTCCACTCCTCGAGCCCTCAGTCCCACGTCCTCACCTCGAGCACCTCCCCCACGCTGCCCGCCTCCTCCGCGGGGGCCATAGAATCTGGATTCTTCTTCACCAAGGCCTGGATGAGGCCGCAGAACCTGGGGGCGGGGTTGGAGGTGAGGCCGGTGGGAGGGGCATCTGGGGGTGAACCGTCCCCTCCTCACGCGGAGCCCCAGGGAGATGTGGTCCCTTCCTTTCCCTCACTCCCCTAGGCGAGCCAGCCCAGAGTACCCGGACCGAGCGCACCACTGGCAGTGCCCGACGCTGGGGAAGCACAGCTGGGCGTCCTGGGCCGGAGGAAGCGCATAGAGGAAACAGCAGCGCTCGTCGCGTTTGGAGGTGCTGGGAAAAGAGGCCGGTGAGGGTAGAGGAGGGCACGGCGGCCTGGCGGCCACACACCCTCCAAGGTCAGCCTCTCACCTGACTCCGCAGATGGAGGCCACTGGGAAGGTCCAGCTGGAGGGCTCCTCCTGCGAGAAGAAAAAGGGTTGAAGGGGGGGGGAGTTGGGGATGGGAGAAAGATTCAAAGGAAGAGGTGCATAGCCTTCAGCAAGGGGGCTCAGCCGTCATTCACCTGGGTCTCCGGCTCCAGCAGGCGTAAGGTCACAGTGCTCACTGAGTTTGCCCCCTGAACCTCAAGCCTTGCAGGCAGCAGCACTTTGTTCATCTCCAGGACCAGTACCTATCGCACAGCAGGAGAGAAGGATGGGTCAGAAGGGGTTCAGCCCTCTCCCAGGGCCCCATTCCCACAGGCCTCACCAAGCACTGGTTTTCCTGCGGACAGGCTGACTTAAAGGGCTGGCAGGACTGCAGCAAGAAGTGCAGCCAGAAGTGAGCTCGCAGTAGGGGTCCGCCAGAGGGTTCTGGCGTGGGTCTGAAGTGCTGGTAGAGCAGGAAGGTCTCCATCACTGACACCAGGTACCTGGGGGCACAGTCATGTCCTCAGCTCAGCTCAGCTCAGGCACCATCTGCCACTGTCAGGAGGAGTAAACTGGCTTGGCTGTAGCCAGAACATGGGCACTGGTGCCATGGGAACTGGTCTGGAAGTGGTCAGGTCATGGCCTGGGGCTTAGGCTAAAGTGCTAGTGGACATGGGTGCAGCAGCTGATAGCCCAAGGCTAGGCCGGGAATGCAGAAGGGGTCACCTACCATATGGGGGCATTGAGCTTGTACAGCTGCTCTGCAGCCAGCACCACCTGGATAGGGTCATTGGCAAGGATCTGGGCTCCCAGGTAGAAACCTACATCCCAGTAATACTGCATCTTCTCCACACAGCCTTTGCGGGCCAGCAGACAGCCCAGCTTCATGCCTGGGGGAGAGGGGCACAGGCTCCAGTGAGTGTGGGTGCAGGTGTGGGTAAGACCCAAACGTGGGGCACATCACTCATGAACTTAGGTGTGGATGAAAAGGCAGGTGTGGCAAGATCTCAGGTGGGAGTAGGAGCCCAGGCACAGGTTAGGATTTGGGTACAAGCAGACATGGGATTCAGTGTATAATGGGTACAACTGTGAGCTTGGGAAAGGTTGTGAGAACCCCAGTGTAAGCATGGGCAGAACAACCCAAAAGGGATGAATTTAGCCTTAGCTCCTAACCATGGTTCTATCTCCCTGTCCTCTGCCCAGGGCCCCTTGGGCCCTGAGGAGGGGACAGTGGACTAGGATTGGGCTCACCTATGAGCTGGAGTTCCTCAGAGTCCTCGAATTGCTGCCCGGCCGCGATGAGGAGCACAGCTGCATTGATGCCCGAGTGCAGGCTGGGCTCCACGTCAAAGGCCTTGCGGTACCTGCAGTAGGGCAGGGGTGAGGAGCCACAGAACTGGACAGAGGCCCACAGCCCCATCCTAGTCACTCAGCCTTCTGACCCCTCTCTTGTGCCCCTTACCAGTGATACGCCTGCTCCAGGTGCCCAGTATCCTGGAAGCCAGAGCTGAAGAACATGTCCTTGTAGACACGGCCACACATGCAGTACAGATCAGGCGCCACAGAGCCCTCACACTGTACCAGTGGCAGCAGCACGGCTAGTGCTTTCTCCCGGTCCCCAGGCCTATTCCTCCTGTGGCAGGGGAAAATGGGGTGACGATTTGCCTGATGGCCCTGACCCTCTCTGTCTTAGGACCCCTAGGCCCTAAACAGCAGGGTCCCCTCCAGGGGCCTGATAGTGACCCCAAAATGACACTGAACCTGGTTGGCATTGATCTCTAATGGCAGTGCCCCTGGATAGAAGTTCCTAGCTACAATGGCTCTAAGGAACTGTGACCTTGGAAAGTTGCGGCCATTCCAGGGGTATATCACTTTCCCTGTCCCCACCAGACAGGGGTAACCCGGAATAATAGCAACCTCCTGACATCAGTACCCTGGTCAGCAAATTCCCGGAAGAGCAATGGACACAGACAGCAATGATCTCACAGAGCAGAAATCCAGACCACAGAGACCTCACCTGGCTCCGGCCCAAGCCTTGCTCCGGCACTCACCGGTTGAGAGCAAATGTGTAGTGGAAGCAGACATTGTGCTGCTCGGCCACGTCACAGGTGGGCAAGGCCTGCAGTGTCTCCACCAGCTCAATGATGGCTGAGTAATCCTGCATGAGGGAACAGCCAGCCCTAGAATGAGGAGCCCCAGGCCCTGAGAACCCTGAGCTGGGGTCCTGTCACCTCCCACACCATCCTCTCTCTGCCCACCTCCTTCAGGCCCTCAAAGCTACCATGTGCCCACACTGGGTGTTCCCCACCTACAACTCCCCTGGAGGCTATGACATCATCATCCCCTGTTATAAATCTGAAAACTGAGGCTCAGAGAAGTTAGATAACTTGCTCAAATCCACCAGTGACCAAGTGACACAGACAGGAGCTGAACTTGGGTTTGCCTGATAAACACCACCTGCCCGCCTCCCTGAACACCACAGACCTGCACATCGCGGTAGGACAGCAGCAGGTTCATGACGATGTCAGGGCTCAGCAGCTCCACGCTGTCCAGTCTCCGCTGCAGGCGAGCCAGCTCCTGCCGAAGCTGCTGCCCACTGAACCGCTCCCGAGCCTGCCGGATAGCCTGCCGAATGGTCTCCCGGAAGTAACCACTGAGGCCCAGGCCAGGACAGGAAGGAAGAGAGAATGGTGGGCCTGTCCCTCAGCCCAGCCTCCTCCTGGTGCACCCTCCCTGAGAGCCCCCATTACCAGGAGTCCGTGGGGGTGGCCTCCAGCAGGCAGGCAAGCCGGCCCACCAAGGGAGTGAGCAGGGCCTCGGTGCCCACCCCAGCCTGTACCAGCCCATCAGCCAGGCCCTTCAGGAGGCCTACATCACCACACAGCACCCGACCAGTGGCCATCACCACATAGGGGATCAGTGTGTAGCTGCCAGCACAGTCCTGGTGGGAGGGAGGCAGGAATTAGTGGGGGTCAAGGTCAGCACAGAGTTAGGAGCAGTGAGGGGGGTCTGAGGTTAGTACCAGTGAGGATTAGAACAGTAGGAAAGGACCACACTTCATAAAGAAGGTCGTAGGGAAGAGAGGGTCACATGGATGCCAAGAGGCCTTCAGGAGGTCAGAGGTAACTGAGGAGGGCAGGAAGATTAGCGAAGGTCAGAGGTTACAACAGAGGTCAAAGAGCACATTGGAGTGAGGGGTAGGTTCTGCTCACCGAGTTCTTCTGGAAAATATCCTCCTGCAGGAGGCAGACTGTCAGATACTAGCATTCTGGGTAGGCCTTACCCCAACCCTGCATCTGTCCCCACAAGCCACCCGCCACCTACGCGTAGGGCCTGCAGGTCAGGGAGGTCGGCCTGGGAGCAGAGGAGCACGTTGTTGGTCATGCTGAAGCTCTCACGCACGGCAAGGTGGTAGAACAGGGAGGGCTGTGCCAGGGAGCCGCTCACCTCCAGCACCACCACATCTGTGGGCACAGAGGTGCAGGCCCTGAGCCCTGAAGCCCCTCTTGCTGGGGAAGGAGCCTGGGGGTGCCTGCTGGCCCCCACCTGCCTCTCTGTGGGACTCCAGCCAGGCCCAACTCTGTTCCAGGCCTTTCTGCCTTGTAGAGTCCCCAGCTCTTCCACAGCACTGAGAGCTGTGGTGTGCAGAGGAGGGGTTGGGTTCACTGGGCTGGGACCCCCACACCAGGTGCAGCCCTGTGCCGGGAGAGGTGGGCCGAGCACGTGCTGAAGCTCAAACCCTGTTCCAGAGGCTTCGATGGGAGGCAGCAGTGGTGCAAACACAGAAGTCTCCTCCCCTGGGTCCTCAACCCAGTCTCTTGAAAGCAGCCAGCACCGTTAGTGTGTGTAGCCAAAGCTGGGCCTGTATGTGTGTATGTGTAACTCACTGTGTCCGACTATCTTCGTGTGACAAGGTCCGCAAGGGGCTGTGTGAGTCAACATGGATGTGATTTGTGAGCTGATGACTCTGTATGCGTCTTTGTGTCCTCGTGGTGGGGTCAGCCTTCATTTTTAGGCTGCAATTTCATGGGTGTCCAGGAAGCACGGTTCCCAGACTCTCAGACGAACAAATTAAGGTTGGAGCCAGGCGGGGATCCGGGTTGGCGGGAGCTAGGGGTGATCCGCACGGGGAGAACCGCCTCCTGGCCCCGCCACACCCACTCTTCGCTGCTGCGTCTCGTCTCGAAAGCTAAATTGCCTCGCCCGGATTCCAGACCGGATGGGTTACCCCTTGCTTTCCTTTCCGCCTCTCGAGCCCGTTGGAAGTTGTAATACTAGGACCTCTAAGGTCCAGCCCGTCAGGAAAGGGCCCCACCTTCCCTAGTCCACGCTCCCCTCCAGGATTCGCCCTCAAAAGCTCCACGAGAAGCAGGGCGCGGTGGCGCACTCTCGTAATCCCAACATTCGGGGAAGCTGAGGCAGGAGGATCGCACATTTGAGTCTCACATGGCCAATTTCGCGAGACCCTGTCTCAGAATTTTAAAAAGGGCTAGGGATGTAGCTCAGGGGGAAGGCTCTGGGTTCAATCCCCAGTACCAAAGATAAAAAAAATCTCCGCGTGGAATCAACCGAAGTCTGAGTTCTCCAGCGCCCCGCCTCGACTGAAGTGTGCTTAAACTCCAGCCCTGAGCTCTGGAGCTAGGTAAATCTCCAGATCCAATCCTGAGCCCAGCCCTCTAGTGCAGCCACGCTCCGGACTCCCCTAGACTCCACTGCAGTCTGAGCCTGGGTTCCTTTAGCTTTTTATTTTTTTATTTTTTTTTTTTTTTATTTTTTTAGTGGGTACCGGGGGGACGACCTCAGGATCTCGCGCGCCAGCAGGCGCCCGTGCCACTGAGCGATATCACCGGCCCCTTTTTCGTATGTGGGTTCCGGGAGTCGAACTCGGGCCTTCGCGCTTGCAAGGCAGGCGCTTAAGCCGCTGAGCCGTCTCACCGGCCCATCCTTTAGCTTTAACTCAGGGTACATCCCTAGATCCCTCACCCAGCTCGGTCCCGCCCTGCCCCGCCCCCGCGCTCACCCGCGTTGTAGAAGGAATCCAGCGCGGTGGTGTCGCCCAGCGCCAGCGTCCCGAAGGGCAGGCTGCGCAGCTGTGGCGGCGGCCGCGGCCCCGAGAGCTGCGCACAGGCCTCGCGCAGGCAGCGCAGGGGCAGTGGTTCCGCCTCGGTTCCCGCCCCAGGTTCCACCTCGGGCCGCGGCTCCCGGGTCAGCACGTAGACCACGCTGAGCGGCCGGCTCCGCGCGCAGCTCCGGCCCGGGGGCGCAGCGATCGGCCGGCCCCGGCTCAGCGCCTCGGCCAGCGGGTCCTGCCAGCAGCTGCCGGCGCGCTCCAAGGTCCCGGACCCGGGGCACACCCCCGCCATGCGGGGGCGCTCAGGCGCCGGGCGCCTGGAACCCGCGCCGGGGCAGGGGCCTGGCGCGGTGAATCCAGGGATCTCGGGAGCGGGAATCCAGTCAGGATCTGAGAATTTCCTACAGGATCTGGGTGTCCGGAGATTGGCCAGACGACCTGGTTCGGAAATCTGGTGTCCAGGGAGAAATCAGCTCAGACTTGCAAGGTCCTTGAGTATCTCAAATCCGGGACTGGGTTCCGGGAATCGGGTACCTGGCGATCCGCGGCTCAGAGTCAGTGGAAGATCCCGGGAATAGAGTTGGCAGTGTTTGCCACCCAGACTTCTCTGGGAAGCTCGGGCCGACACTCAGCCCTGCCCTCACTTGTAGGCCCGGCCCAGCCGTTTCCCGACCGGGAAAGCTCCACCCTCGGCCCTGGGGCAGCGCCGCTCCCCAGAGGCTGGGGACTCTGCCTCTCCCCTCGCTCCTCTCCCGCCAGAACCGCTGACACTGGCCGCTTCCGGAACAGCCTGTGCCCACGTTCACCCCAACCACTGTGGTCTGCTCACCGCGGGCGCTCCAAAGATGTGTGTCCAGGCCTGGGATAGGGAACAAGTGGGACCTGCAGGCCCTGCCCTGCAAGCCCTGGTGAGTGAGTGCATCTCCGAGCATCAGGTGTACAGACTCTGTGGTGAATAGTGGGCGTCCAGAATCCTTCAGGCCTAGCGTAGGACCTGGCTTCAGAGTTCTTGCCGGGGGAGGCTGCTTGCCCCAGAACTCGGCCTGCTGTGGAGCCCTGCTGACCTTTGACTCTACCCAGAACAGGACAATGGAGCCGGAGAAGCACTTCCCACTGTAAACATGTCTCTATCCACCCTTTGAAGGAGGACCCCAGAAACCTCAGCCCTTTGGGCTACAACTACATCCCAACTTCAAATCACCAAAAATCTTTAGTGTGAATGAGTGACTGAGGCAACAAGCTGATTTAAACCTCAGTGGACCTTGCAATCAGGAAATGGGGATCAGTCAACTACATTACAGAGCAGGATGCAAACGCAGGACTACCTGTCAGACTCTTAATTATTTGTTTCTGTCACCTTTTAATATTGATGTGGCTTTGGGCAAATGAACTGCTCAGTAATTGCTAGCTTGGTGACTGTTGTTTCATTGCTCTGTTGCCTCATGGAAGAAAAATGTACCTTCCTTGGTTTGACCCTGGGTTCAAACCAGCTCCC
Source organism: Erethizon dorsatum (assembly GCA_028451465.1). Classification (NCBI taxonomy): domain Eukaryota; kingdom Metazoa; phylum Chordata; class Mammalia; order Rodentia; family Erethizontidae; genus Erethizon; species Erethizon dorsatum. The sequence goes on along the minus strand of CM051827.1, from coordinate 114,550,944 downwards.
CACGGGATAAGCAAGAAGCAAGAAGCAGTAGGAGTGAGAACTTGGCCCATAACAGAGGCTGGAGTGAAAAACAAATAACTTACAAGGGACAAGTTATGAGCCACAGAGAGCGTAAGAAAGTTGTGCAATTCCTGCCACAAAACTGTCCACTTGGCAGGGTGTAGAAGTACACACCTATAATCGTAGCACTCAGGAGGCTGAGGCAGAAGGATCAGCGCAAGTTTGAGGCCAGCCTGAACTACATAGTGAGATCCTATCTCAAAAAACAAAACAAAACAAAAAACTGTCCACTTGCAGAACCCAGACGACTCAGGTGACCCAGGAACATTGTCAATGGATGCTTGAATTCCTTCTAATCCCCCCACTGGATGCCCCTTTGGCCTTTTCTTGCACACTTCCGGAGACAGAAGCCTCATTACCTTAGAAGGCTGTCCCTTCCATTTTCCTGATTGGAAGGCAGTTGGGAGAGTTATGGGAACTTATGTCCTTGCTCTGCCTTATAGGGTTTTGCCCAGTAAGTGAAAGAGTTCCAAAAGCCAGGAAAGTGTTAAAACGATTTATTTTTAGATGAGGACAGGGAAGCAGAGGCGGTTGGCAGTGGGGAGGTGGCTGAGGGTCCGGAAGCTGTACAGAAGAGATAAGGGCACCGTCTGCCAGGGTGCCCTAGCGAAGCATCATCCTAACCCTGCGGTAGGGGCGGCCCACGCCTCGGCCTGAGCCCCAGTCAATGCCATACTTGGGGGCAGTGGCCTCAGACACTGCATAGAGCCCATTGAGATTGGATCGGTAGCAGGATCCATACCACCAGGCACCATGGACAATCACTGCACAGTTGCCCTCTCTTGAATCGTGGTCAGCATCAAAGGTGCTAAAAGGCTTCCCACTGTGGGAGCTCAGGGAGTCCCCTGCAGGGAGAGGACGGAAGGTACCTTAGCACCCCAAACAATGCGTGGCATTCTTGGAGATTTTTACCTTGGAGATGTTATCAGGCCCCTTGAGACAAGAACAAGCACCAGGATGTTTGCCCAGAGCCACTCAGCTAGCCAGTGGCAGTGGGACTTGAACACAGTGCTGTCTGGCTCCCAGCTCCCAGCTCTTTCCCCTGCCTTACCCTTCCAGAATCCCCAGCTTCCCTCTAGTTCCTTTGTCTCATCACAGTCCTGGTCAGCAGTCTGAGCAGCTGTGCCAGCAGGAAGCTCTTGGGTGCCCCGGCAGGAGAGGGGGCTCCCCTGAGGCCCCTCCCTATAACCACTTCCGCCTTTCAGATCCGCCTCCCCCGAGCATTCACTGCTGCTCTGAAAGAAGCCTTCCCTGGTTCCTCTCCCAGAGCAGAGAAGGCTAACACTCAGCAGAGCCTTGGGTAGCACCCACACACCCACACTGCTGCCTCCCACCAGTTTTTTTTGTATGAGGAATCGAACTCAGGACCTTGTGCTTGCCTGGCAGGCGCTTGTGTCGCTGACCTATATCCCTGGCTCCCCCACCAGTTTTGTAGAGGAAGAAACTGAGGCTCTGATGGGGAAGGGACTTGCCCAAGGTCACATAGTTAGCAAGTGGCAGAGTTGGACTCAAACTCCGTTTTTGTTTTTTGTTTTTTTTTGTGGGTACTGGGGGTCGACTCAGGACCTCGTGCGCCAGCAGGCGCCCGTGCAGCTGAGCGATATCACCGGCCCTTTTTTTATATGTGGGTACCGGGAGTTGAACTCAGGACCTCGCACTTGCCAGGCAGGCACTTATGCCGCTGAGCCATCTCACCGGCCCTCAAACTCTGTTTTCATCTAAGGCCCCAATTCTTTCCCTCCTGTGCCATCTTTTCCCAGGACCGCCATTTCTGATGCTGGAACTGAGGCCCACTGAAGGGAAGATATTGTCCTGGATCACTCATAGAGGTAGTGGCAGTGCTGGGAAAGAAGCCAGCCTTCCACCCCCGACCCCCTCCTCCAGGCCCCACATTAGTGAGGCTCACTCACCAGCAGTGCCCTCTGAGAACTTGCCCAGTGCCAACTGGTAGTGGTCTTTCTCCCCGAGGAGGCGGAAGGTCTCATAGTGGGCAAAGGTGCGGTTGCCAATAAAGTCTTCCAGCTCTACTCGAAGCTCCCAGGTACCTGGGAGGAAGGGGAGGCTGGGACAGTGGACTCCTCAGATCCCAAGGTGGCAGTTTGGGAGGCTGGCCATACCCCACAGGGCCCTCCACCTTGAGGGGAACTCACCCTGCAGAGTGAGCTGGTGCAAATTCTCATTCCCCAGCCAGAACTCAGACTCCTGGCTCCCAAAACCTGCTTTGTAGGAAGACCACGAGCGGAAGAAATCCACAGAACCATCCTGTCGCCTCTGGAACACCTGGGGAGCCAAAGGGGACTGGCACACCAGCTATGGCTCCAGCCGTGGGGTGTGGACAAGAAAGCAAGGGAAGTGGCAGCCGAGGCAGTGAGGGATGGGCAGGCACATCCCTCCTTTCGGCTGGGGGCGGGCTCGTAGATGAATGTGAGTCCTCCTAGTACGCTTTGCCTGGAATATGCTGTACTAAGCCAGTTCTCTTATTAGCTAAGGCCCCACCTCACATGGAGACCTTGCAAGCTCGGAAGGGGGAGGGAGGAGACTGAAATGACAGGAGCACTATCACTGCCCTTGGGAGACGGTCAGTTCCCAGGGGACTCGGACCTGCTTGAATTTACTATGATAAAAATTAAAATATTTAGCCAGGTGTGGTAGTGACACCTGTAATCTCAGCACTTGGGAGGCTGAGGCAGGATTGCTGCAAGTTCAAGGTCAACCTGAGCTATATAATGAGACCCTGTCTGGAAAAAAAGAATTAAAATATTTAAAGCAGAGGCCCAAACCTGGACTTGACTTTACCCTGCTGTTCCCTCACCTTCCCTGTCCAAGCCAAGCTGTCCTTCAGCCTGCAGTTTCCCTCCTAAATATTTTTTAATTCACATATCTCTAATTCTACCATTGCCACTTTCCACTGTCAGTTCTGTACGGGTCATATTGCCACTGCAATTATGGGTCAGCGAATTCCTCTAAAGGGTGCCTTGTCCCAGTGGGCTCTAGCTCCCCCTAGGGGCCAAGGGGAGAAGTGCCCACTGGGCCTGGCCTGCAAACCCCACCACCACCACACTCATCAGCCAGCCGCCCCCTGCAGTGTCCATGTCACAAAAGACTGGGAGGACCCTGCCTTCGGGTAGGCACAAGTGATACCAGCCACTCAAGGTGGCGCCCCGGCTCAGCAACTCCTGACAGGTCCTGGGGCCTGGGAAAGGGGAGATACACTGGGTGGGGTGGGGGGCAAGTTATTTCCCAAACCCCTCCTCCCAGACACTGGAACGAGTGTGGGACTCCAGGAAGTCTTCTGACTCCCTTGGGCTCCGGAGGAGGAGTCCTAGGGAGGGCTGTGGGGAGGGGTGGGGCCACATCTGGGGCTCTGCAACACCGAGGCACTGCCCGATTCCAGGCTCCTGGCTGCTGCGAAGGTTGCCTCACCCTCCTGGCACCAGAACAAGTTCGCTGGATCTCCTGTCCCAGGAAAGGCCCAGGTGTTAACTCCGAGGTCGAGCACCTCTAGTGGGGTGGGGGCTCAGGCTCTTCTCCTAATTCTCTTCACTCCTCCCATTTCCCACTCTGTGTGTGGGCAATCATAGCCCACTGCTGAGCAGCAACCAGAGACATCCCACCCTCTAGTCTGGGGACAGAACAAAGAAAGGAAGGGAGGTCCCAGCCCCACACACTCACCTGGCTCACCCTTGGGACCCATCTTGCCCGGCGGCCCAGCTGGCCCTGAAATCCCAGAGGCAGAGATGCCCTGAGTCCTGCCTTATGCCCAGGACCAAAAAGAAATAAGGGACTTGGAGCCAGAAGACTCCAATCCCTTTTACCCTTTTCTGGCTCTATGTTTGGAGGCAAAAAACATGTCTTCTCTGAGCCTCATTTCCCTTCAGCAAAATGGGGACAATACCACCTACCTGGAAGGTCTTTAGATGCTGCACACCTGCCCATCTGGTGCCTGGCACAGAGGAGGTTCCTCAGCCTGGACAGCAACTTCTACGTTTCCAGCCTCCCCAGGTTACCCCAAGGGCCCTGCCAGCTCCCCAGCATCTCTCACCTTGGGGACCTGGAGCTCCCTTCTCCCCAGGACTTCCTGGGCTTCCAGGACAACTGGGCAGGAGAACAACTTTGCTGGCTTCCAGCTCCCTGGGTTCTGTAGGGAGACATGGGGCCAGGGGGCACAGGGTGGGCATGTCTCTGCCAGAGCCCTCTACAGCTTAGTCTCACTTCCCACATTCCCCCTGACAGGATGCTTGCCTGCTTATGGGTAAGGGTTTGTGGTATTTCTATCCTATGTGCGTATATTTGCACACAGAACCCAGACTGTCAAACTCTCACTCTGCTCCTTGGGGCAGGGAGGAGTTAAAAGGTGGGTTGATTGAAAGAGCATCCTCAGCCCCTACCTGGGCATCTGGGGTGTTCCTGGGTCCTCAGGCAAGTAGGCCCCCCAAATAGGAAGAACAAAGACAGTGGAGTCCACAGTAGGCCCATCTTGCTGGGCTCACCAGAGTGAGGATTCCAGCTTTTATAAGGAGCCAAACTATTTGAGAACCTGGAGCAAAACTTCCTCTCATTGTCCCTGGGGGACAGGCTGGAGCCACCCAGGGGAGGGACATTTCCTCTCTCTCAGCCAGAGAGAACAGACATTGTCCCTGTCCTGTCCAGCCTGGCTTCTAGGCATCCCAGCCATCTCCCCAGATCTCTGCATTCATATGGATTTTCCTATTTATTTATTTATGACACTGGGAATTAAACCCAGGGCCTCACACATGCTAGGCAAGCACTCTATCACTGAGCTACATCCCCAGCTTTTTTTTTTTTTTTTTTTTTTTTTGGAGACAGAATCTTGCTAATTTACCCAGGCTGGGCTGGAACTTGCAGTCCTCCTGCCTCATCTTCCCAGAGTGCTGGAATTACAGGCCTGTGCCACCACCCTCACCTGATTTTCTCACCTTTAACCTTAGCTCATTTTGTGCCTTCCATTTGGAATTCTCTCTTTTTCATCTCCACCTGTCCATGAAGGTCCAACCCTAAAGCTGTCTCTACTATTTTGGCCCTTGCTGGGCCTTATCAACACTATTACTAGCGCCCACTGCTTAGGGCACTTGCCTAGTAGGTGCCATGCCCTGGCACCACTAAAAAAATAAAAATAGTGACCATTGCTACTATTTATGAGGCACTGCTACACTCAGAGGTCATGCTGAGTGTGGGTTGTACATCACCTCTGCTCCTTCGTGGCCTTGCTCTAGGCTTGGGTCACATGCCTGGTACAAAGCAGGGGCTCAGGGGCTCAGTTAGCGCTCTAAATGGACACAGGTATAGCTTGGTGGTAGAGCACATGCTTTTTGTATGCACGAGGCTCTGAGTTCCATGCCCACAGCAAAACACGTATATGTTTAATGCCTACTTATGTATTTTTTAATTTATACATACATTTGTTTTGTTTTGTTTTTTCGTTTGTGAGACAGGGTCTCACTATGTAGTACAGGCTGGTTTTGAATTTGCGACAATCCTCCCCTCAGCCTCCCGAGTACTGGGATTACAGGTGTGGGCCACCATGCCCAGCATGTACATACATATGTTAAATGAATGAAGAAGGAGAAAACCTGAAGTCCAGAGGTGGAATATGACTTTTGCTGACTCTGCCACTTATAAACCCAGAGCGACAGAGTTCTTACCCAAGCCCCATGCTACCCACCAGGCAGACGCACCTTAGGAAAGTGACTGCACAGCCCAGCTTGAGTCCTCTGGGACTCGGGATGCAGCTGCTGACATAGGCCAGATGAGTGGACAGCTCTGCTGGGGGCCTGGAGACAGCAGCCATGGTCCAGCTGGGAGGGGCGAGGCCTGAGCTGGAGCCAGGACTCAGGTGCTAGGGGAGGGAGTGTGTGATCCCTCCCTCCAGAAACCCTTCCTGAGGGCTTGCCCTATGCCAGGCCTAGTGCTGGTGGGGTGGAGACGGCTGATGTACAGAGAGGTGTCAGGGGAAGTGAAGCCCTGATTTGCCTAATAGGATGGGACCCTGAGAGGACCCCGAGACTGCAATTCCAGTGTAGGAATTTGTCCTCCCTAAACCCCTGCACATGCACACGAGGGTCTGCAAACCAGCCTGTTCAACAAGCTGCTTAGGAATGTGGGGTGTCGCTCAGTGGTGAGCACTCGCCTAGCATGCAGGAGCCCTGGTTTCATCCCTAGCACCCCCCCCACACACACAGTCAATGTGGAAATGACCCAAACAGCGACTGAGAGAGTCCAGGCAAAATGACCAAAACGACATCTGGACAAGTCACAGGCGAATCTGATCTGTAATGACGGCGGCGAAGTCACAGAGGACCACGTACAGCATGATCCCACTTTGTGTTGTAACAATGCTAAATATGTGCATATGCGTAAATTCACAGAGAAAAGTCTGAAACACACTGTTAAACTGTTTTTTTTTTTTAACCCCAGTATTCGTGTTTGAACCCAAGGCCTTCACACTGAACTTATCCCAGTCTTTTTGTTTTTTGTTTAAAGACAGGTCTTGCTAAGTCATTAAACTGCCTGAGCTGGGCTCAAACTTGCAGTCCTCTGGTCTCAGCCTCCCAGAGTACTGGGATTGCAGGTGCGGGCCTCCAGGCACTGCCCTTTTTTTTTTTTTTTTTTCTGAGACAGGGTCTTGTTATGTAATTCAAGCTACCCCCAAACATGTAACAATCCTCCTGCCCTAGCCTTCCAAGTATTGGGATTACAGGGATGCACTCTCAGTCTTTATATATAAACTTCACTGTAGTCCTTTTCTCCCCTCACAGGCATTTACAACTTTTTTTTGGCAGGGGGGACAGGGTCTCGCTATGTAGTCCAGGCTGGCCTCAAGCTCGAAGCAATCGAGTTTGGTGAGATTACAGGCATGTACCACCACACCCAGCCAAATTTACAACTTTTGAAAGAAAAAACATCCAAGAAAGGAAGGTAAGAAGCTGAGCATGAAGCCAGGCATGGTGACACACACCTGTAGTCCCAGCACTCGGAGGCTGAGGCAGGAGGATTGCTGTGAGCTCAAGGTCAACCTGAGCTACATAGTGAGTTCAAGGACAGCCTGAACTACATAGCGAGACCTTGTCTCAAAAAAAAAAAAAAAAAAAAAAAAAAATAGGCCAGTCATGCTAGCACAGGCTTGTAATCCAAGCACTCTGGGAGGCTGAGGCAGGAGGATAGCAAGTTCAAGCTCACCCTGGGCAACTCGGCAACTTAGCAAGACCTTGTCTCAAAATAAAAAATAAAAAATGGGCTAGGGATGTGGCTCAGTGCAATCTCTGGTATCACAAAATATAAACACTTGAAGAAGAGAGGAGGCAAGGCAGCATGGGAACAGAAGTAGAACCAAGGGGCTGGAGAGATGCTGAAGGTGAGAGGATGGGAGGCAGAGGCCTAAGGAGGTGGGCAGGCGAGGTCTCTGATGCCACAGAACTGCCTTTGGACCCCACGCAGGGTCCTTTAGCGACCTCCAGCTGCAGCTAGAGATGTCCAAGGGAGGCTGGCAGCAGAGTTACACACAGGCTGCACAGCTGGAAGGGTGTCAGGTGGCTTGCAGTAGAGCAAACAGCACCTGCACTTTCCCGAGCCTTCCCCATATCCCTCTGAGATGGAGACTCGTTCCCAGTTCACAGATGAGGAAGCTGAGGCCCAGGTCTGTGAAGTAACCTGCTTAAGTTGACCCAGGACAACCGGGCTCCCTTGGCTAGCCTCTCAACCCTGACTCTTCCTTGCCACTTCCTGGCACAGCTGGGATCGAAGGAGCAGAGGGAAGACCCAGCTCTGCACCTGGCTGCCACCCAGTGCCTGAACACTGGGGTGTTTTTAGTTGGAATGGCTTCTGTGCCCAGGGATGGAGACGGACTTTCCAGGGAGGCCTGAGTGACCAAGGCCAGAAATGGGGTCTCTCCACCTTGGCACAGGGGCAGAGACAGAGCAGGGGGCTGGGAAACCCTGAGATGCCTCTGGAAGGGGGTTCTGAGGTTCTGGTCACTCCAGAGCCAGGAAAGCTGTGTGACCTTGAGCTCGTGTACTTACCTTTCTGAGTCTGAGTCTCTGTACCTCACCGGAGAGGGACGGGGCAGGGGTCAAAAGGAATTATGAAAATTTCTCAAACAGCAACAGTCCAGGCAGAATTTGTGGGAACACCAGCTGTCCCCTCACCCCAGTCCACACACACAGCCCAAGACACAGCACAGGAAGTAAAACACTGGACACTGTTCCTTTATTTGGGGGCAGAGCCTGGCTAGGTTGGTGGGAAGAGGCAGCACAGACCCCAGGCACCAGACTGGGTGTCCAGCAGCGTCAAAGGACGAGCCATGACATGGTTGAGGGGTGGTTGAGGGATGCTCTTGGCTGCAGGTGCCAGGCCCAGGAGGAGGGGATGTCAGGCATCAAGTGCTGAGCCTGCTCAGTGGCCGGAAACTGAGGGCCAAAAGTTTCTTCCATCCCAGTGCCCACAAGGTGGCCAGGAGGACGGCCTCTGCATCCTCCTTCCCCTCAGTGTGGAGTCCAGGCCCAAGTGAGTCAGATACTGTGGAGGCCACCCAGAGAGGATACTTAGGGAGGTGACCCAGCCTCAGCCAGGTGAGGACCCCCACCCCCTGGAGAGCAGGCGCGGCTGGAAGAGCAAACGCTTTCATTAACCTGCTCCCCCCACACACAGCACACAGGCCCTGCACAGCCACCCTCTCCAAGGAAGCCACACAGTGCACACAGCCAGGTTCCTGCCCATGGCCCCACTTGGCTGAAGACTCGCCTAGGCCATTACCTACTGGTTCTCCTCCCTGCCGGCAGCATGAGGGGACAAAGACACAGGGGCTCAGCTGTGCTCCCAGACACTGAGCCCAGGCTGAGTCCTGGGCCCAGCCAACATCTGGCAGAGAGCCCCAACTAGAGGAGTAAAAAGGGGTGTGGCTCACACGGGGGACACTGGGAGAAGTCATTGTCCCTAGGACTGTCCCTGGGCAGGAGGGAGTGGTGAGTGAGCTGGGACGGCCCTAGCGGCCAGGTACTTACAGTGTCTGGTAAGTGCTGTCCTTAGCCTTGAGGAAGCGCAGCACAAAGAAGGCCACTGCCTGCAGGCTCAGCACCAGCACGACGCCCCCGATGAAGCTGGCACCATCGAAGCCAGGGCTGTGGGTTTCAGGAACTGCGGGGCCCCCTGTGGGGTGAGGCAGTGTGGAGGTCACGGCAGGGGCCAGAGTCTCAGCCCACATCTGGTGCAGGACACTCTGAGGGCCCAGTCCTCACTACGGGAGCTGGAGCACCAGGTGCAGAAGGCCAGCGTGGCCCTGCAGGCAGAGGGGAAGGGACAGTGCTGTGCAGGGTACATCCGCCGGGTCATGCCCCCGAGTTTCTCAGTGGCTTTATGCCACGCACACCCTCTCTGGGCCTCTTGATCATACGGGGCCCATAGATGAGTGGGAGCAAATAGCAACCAAGCTCCCCTCCAGCCTCTGTCTCTCACTAGCCCGAAAGAATGAGGATGGGTTTGGCACTCAGGTGTCCAAACCCCCCGTCCACAGGGCCTTTCAGCTGAGGGCCTCAGGGCGCAGTGCCCGATGCACACAGTGAGTTCTGTTTCCGGGACTCCTCAGAGGAAGGAGCAGAGGGGAACGGGGAGGCTCGGGGCCAATACCCCACACCATGGGTAGGTGGAGAGTAAGTGAAGGGCCGGACTTGGCCGAAGTCACCTCACAGGGTAGGTAGGACAGAGTTGGACTCACCCAGGCTCCCTGGACCCTTTCCTCTGCTCCTCAGAGGATAGAAACTTAGGGCCACAGTTGCCGGGCAGGGTCTGCTTGGCTCCCAGCTGGGCCACGTTACCTGTCGACTCCCACCAGGTATTCGGTTTCACACCCTGGGCCAGGTGCCCAGGGCGGGGCAGGGCTGTGGGTGGAAGACCATTCTGGGACAGTGGACAGGAGCCCAGCTGGGAGCAGGGTCCACTGCTCAGAGGGCATGGGTGGTATAAGGGGGTCTGAGAATGAGGGGCAAAGCGTGGCCCCAGCTGCAGCCCAGGGAGCCCCAGAGAAGGACACTGGAGAGGAGGAGCAGAAAAGGAAGAAATGAACCACACTGCAGATCTGGGGCTCCAGCCGAGGCGACCATCAATAATTCAGCCTCTGAGATCAGTTTCTGACTTTAATTAACCAAAAGCCTCTTCAGCCATCCTGGCCAAGTCTGGTGACCTCCAGGCCCTGAGGGGCAGTGGGGACAAAGGGGAAGGACCCTTGACCTGCTCGGCTGGGAATCTGCCTGGGAGCCCCTAGGCCTGCACGTTGCAGTAGGCGGTCACTGAGGACATCTCGTTAGCAGCCGGGCCACAGATCCTCAGCTCCTGAGAGGCCACCCTGACTTCCCACAACCGGCGATGGACAGAAGGGATGGGAACCGCCATTTCTTGGTTGCCTTCAATGCACTGGACATAGAATTGGGTCTTACACAGCAGGAGGGGACAAAGTGGGCCTGGAACTTAGAAAGAGTGGCACAGACCCCAGGTACCAGACTAGGTGCCCAGCAGCAGCTCATAAAAAAATAGGATTTTCAGGGCATAAAGAAAAAAAATCATAAAATCGTCAGGAGCATAGGAATTATCCAAGCCATTTCACGGATGTAGAAACAGGTGTGAGGTGGAAGTCAGAGGGCTGAGGCCACTGAACGCATCAGTGCCTGAGCTCAGTTCTGTTCCCTACACCTCTGCCCCCCCACGGAGTACCCACCTGTTGTCATTGTCTTCGGTTCATAGGTGGGGTGGTGGTGGGCAACTGAGGAGACAGAATCCATAACAAAACAGCCCTCCCAATCCCTGGTTGCCACCAAGACCACTGCCCCAGCCAGCAGCTGGACTCTGATTCAGATTTGGCCCCGGCCCAGCTCCAGACATCCCACATTCTTTGAAGCCTCACCCAGATGTGTCCTATCTCCATCTCTTCCTACGAGGCTCATCTCTGATGCTACCTCCTCCAGGAAGCCCCACTCGGTTCCCTTCTGAACTTCCAAAGCCCTTGCTATGCCTTCCATCAGAACTGTTAATGCTCCCGTCCCCTTTGCACACCTGGACTACAGATGAGGAAACAGGCCAGAGAAGGGAAGGGACTATTCTGCAAGCTAAAGGCAGAATTGAAATTGGACCCAGGTGTTTGTGGGCACAGTTCACTCCCCAAGAGAGACTTGGGGAGACCTCAGCCCCCACCCTCCAATTTGGCTTAGGCCAGTGGGAACTCCCTTACCGGGACAAGACGCTGAACGGTTGTAGACAGAGCAACCCTCCTTGGCCACCTCAGCACGGGCCACACAATGTCCTGGTGGAAGAAGTTGCAGGGAAATGGTCTGGGGAGAAGGTCAAGGCCTGTGATGCAGAGCTGGGGGCCCTGGGCTTGAGGGGGCCCAACTTCATACCTGGATCCTCTGGCTGACACTGCTGCCACACGCAGCCTGAGCGGTTGTGTGCTCTGTCCCCCTCCACGCATCGCTCACAGGGCTCCAGTTGTTTGCAGTCCCCTTGGACAGCAGGCCAGATGTTCAGGCGGATCAAAGCGCCCCGCCCAAAGCCTCGAGCTCCTTTACCTGGGAGTGGGACGGGAATGGGAAGGGAGCAGCTGCCCCACTACTGTGGTTCCCATCCCTCCGCACACACCTGGAGCTTCCACAAGCCCAGGATCCCACTCGCCTAGCCCCCCCACATTCCCTGAGTCTCCCTTTGCATACACCTGGGGTTCCCAGGTACACCTGGAGCCACCGCCTCCAGACACACCTGAAGTTCCCTAATCCTCCACACCTGGAATATATACGCATGCACACACACGGCGGAGCCTCCTTCTCCCCCCTGGAGCCCTGCCCCCGTCTGGAAGGTCTCCTCCCCGCAAGCCTAGACTGCGGGAGGCGGCCAGGTGAGGGACCTGCTCCACCAGTCCCTGCCCGGCCCTGCCGCGCATTACCAGCCGCCGCGAGCTGGGCACACAGGAGGAGGCAGCAGCAGCCTCCACAGAGAGCAGCCCGCAAGGCGCGGGGTCTCGGCGCGGCCATGGGCGCGGGGCGAGGGCTGGGAGCCGGCGGACAGCCGATGTGCTGCCTCCCTTACGGACTCGCTCGCGGGAGCTGGTGTGGGAGCGAGACCTGGGCAACCGGGGCGTGGCCAGTCTGGGGCGTGGCCGGTCAAAGGTGTGGTAGTGTTCCGCTGCCTGGGCGGGGCTTGAACAAAAGGGGCGGGGTCCAGAACTAGTTGCAGCTGGCTCACTGAGTGCCTCCACCCACAACTTCTGAAAACCGCTAAGTAGCGGCTGTTTCTATCCCTGCTCTACAGGTGAGGAAACCCAGGCTCAGAAAAGGGGAGTGCCTAGACCGAGGTCACAGTGGCAAAATCTGTACTTGAAGTGAAGTCATTTTCTTTCCTTCAGGGCTTGGCTCAGGCCCGGACTTATAGGGTCTTTCCCAACCGACCCTATGAAGGCTGCAACAGGCCTCAGCTGCCTCTCACCTCTAGTTGCCCATGACCAGCTTCGGCGTTCCCTGCATTTCAGCCCTCGGGCCCTTCTCCCTTCTGCCCCTCAGCCCACCACATCCTCTGGGCAATCATGGGTCACACCTGTACTAGGTCAGGTGGGCTTTTCCATAGCCTTCCCCACGGTCGCCTCTCCTGCCTGGCACCACCTTTCCTTGGTTCTTCTCTCAGCCCCTTCTGAGCTTCCTTAGGGGGAATCTCTTCCTCTTCTTCTCCCTCCTCCTTCCTCCAGCCCCCTCTTAACTGGTGGTGGCCCAGCTTAGTCCTGAGCCCTAGTCCACACTCTTCCTGGGGACATCTTGGGCATTTCTCTGCCATCTATCCCCACTTAAAAGCCAACAAGAGCCGGGAGCTGTGGCACATGCCTGTAATCCCAGCAATGAGGGAGGCTGAGGCAGGAGGATCACAATTTCTGAGTGCCGTCTGGAAAACTTACTGAGACCCAGTCTCAGAATAAAGGGCTCTGGGTAGCTCAGTGGTAGAGCACCCCGGGATTCAGTCCACAGTTAAAACTCTCATCTCCATCCCGGATCTAGTTCAGCTTCCCAGCTATCACACCTGTAACTAATAACACGTAGCTAATAATCACTGGCCCCTTATTACTAAGCGAGTATACATTCTACTAAGAGCTTTTACTTGGCAGCTTCTAGTCCACTGTCCACAACAAACCCCTAGGCATGATTTGTGTCATTCCCAATTTGCAGGCTGCTCAGAGGCATAGTTCTGCCCTCTGCTGTCCCTCCCGTGGGTCCCCGCTCCCTGGGCACCTCCACTCGAGTGCCTTCAGACCCCTGCAACAGTCTGGTCCCTTTTCCCCATCCAGGGATGCCCCATTATCTGCCCCCCCACTCGGGCTGGGAACCATAGTACTGTCACCACCTACACCATCTCAGCCCCCAGATTCATATCCTGCCCAGCATCCTGGGTCCCATGCACTCGTTGTCCTCCTCCTCTGCCCAGCTCACTGCCTCACTCCCCAGGTCCCTCCCCAAGTTGGGCCTTACAGCACAGGGCTCTCCTGAAACTGCATTTAACCATATCTCTTCCAATTAACAATTTTCCAACAATGGCTTGGCCTCCACAACCTTTCGATTCCTGGCTCTTAGCCTTTCTTGGGTTCTCCCCATCATCTTCCTTCTGCAGCACCCCCTGCTTGTCTTCATCCTAGCTCCTCTCTCTTGGGGAGCTGCCTCCATCCCTGACTCCATCTTCCTGGTCAACTGATCCTTCAAGTCATTCCAAGAATGAGCTTGGAAAAAGTCAGGTCACACCAGTCACCTGCCTAAGCCCTTCAACACCTGTCTCACAGCTTTCTCCAGCCCACAGGGATCTGCTGCGACCTCTCTGGGCTCAACCTTCTCCCCTGTGCAATAAAGTGGGCTCCTTTGCTTATTCAGCCTCCTCTCTGCTCCTTGAAACTCTTCTGGTAAGTGACTCGCTCCATGACCTCCCTTACCTAAAAGATCTCCTGGTTACTCTACATCACAGCACCTGCTCTTCCCTTTGAATCATGTGTCAAATGTATAACTAATTACCTGTTTGTTTTCTGGCTGTAAGCTCCAGGAAGGTAGCAACCATGTGTATCTCCTTCCCTAGTCAACTCCCTGTGCGTGGTACAGGCCAAGTAAATGTTTATGAGCAGCCATACTGCACAATGTTGTGACAATTTGTGCACGTATTTGTCTGGGTCCGTGGGCTTGGAGACCCTCAAGAGCTCCCTACTTGAGATCGTAGTAAGCATCTCTGTGTAGATTGTCCATCTCTTCCCCCATTAAAGTGGAAACTCCTTGAAGACAGCAGGGATTGTTGTTCACTGCTGTGTCCTCTATACCAGGCAAATAGTAAATGCTCAATAAATATGCCCCAAATCTTGGAAATACAGAAATAAGGCCAGATCATCTCTCCATCTCTAGCACCTACCAAAAACCAAGGCCAGGGAACCGTCAGTGAAAATTGGTTAAATGAATGAGTCTGCTGAGGATGCATGCCATGAAAATGCCCAGATCTCCTTGGTTTTGGACAACTGTGGAGATTATCTGTGTCTCACATACAGATGCACACACACCCACACCCACATCCCTCTCCCTGTAGAACTCCCTGTGGCGTGCACGCGGGTGAAAACAGAAAAGGTAAGTAGTCTCACCTGGAGGTGAGGGCTCACAGCCATCTGGTGGCCACCTGGGGAACTACAGGTATTGTCAGTCCTAGAGAACTTCACCTGCCCCTAGACCTGCCTGGCTTCAGATCCCAGCTGTGCCATTTACTGTGTGATTTAGAATAAGTCCCCTGGCTTTTTGAGGCTTCATCTATGAAAATGTCCCTTAACTTTGCAGAACTGTCAAAAGCACAGTTTTGTAGTCTGGCATGGGCAGTTTGGGTGCATGAGAGAGGGAGCACACATATGAAAATCCATGGTCTCTTTTGGTCTCTTGGGGCTCTCTCTCGCTTTTTTTTTTTTTTTTTTTTTTTTTTTTGAGATGGTCTTGCAATGTAGTCCAGGCTGCCCTTGAATTCACTGTGTAGCACAGGCTGGCCTCAAACTTACGGCAATCCTGCCTCAGCCTCCTGAGTGCTGGGATTACAGGTGTGCGCCACCATGCCTGGCTCTTTTCTTTTTCTTTTCTTTCTTTTTTTTTTTTTTTTTAAAGACAGGGTCTTGCTATGTAGCGCAGGCTGGCCTCGAACTCCTGGCAGTCCTCCTGCCTCAGCCTCCTGTGTGCTGGGATCACAGGCGTGCATCATCATGCCCAGCTTCATTCCTATTTTACAGATGGGAAAACAGACAGCCTGAAAAACTCCCCAAAGTCACCCAGCTAGGGAGGAGTTGGGATTTGAACTAGTCTGCTCCTGGCTGAGCATCCCAACCCAAAAGGCATCATCCTTCCCAGTCCCAGTCCTCCCCTCTTCCCACGTTTCCTGCCTCTTGGCCTTCCCCCTGCCCCATATCTGAACCCCCAACCTGCCCAGTGGACCCTGCCTGTGGGGGCTGTAGTGGTGCTGGGATGCGGCGAGGAGTCACAGGTTTCTTCAAACCCTAACTCAACCCCTCCTCTACCTCCTTCCCACAGGCCAGGATGATTCCAGCCAGGATCAAAGCTGGAGCCATAGGGAGGAGGGGCAGCCACCCCTGCCCCCAAGACACATCTGGTGAAATCTGCTGGGGTGGTTCCCTGGTGTTAAGGGCCGGCAGGGTTAGGGCACGGGGAGGAGCTTTCTCCCTGGCCCGCCCTCCCGGGGTGCCTAAGATTCGAGGCTGGGGGAGCGGGAGCCTGCTCTGAGGACTGAGTTGCCAGGCTTTCCGCTTCCAAGTTCTTCCCGGCTCTCGCTGCTTTGGGGAAGTGGCCCCCCCCCCCCCGCCTTCCAGATCCTTGAATAAATAATTCAGGTCTGAGATCTTGCCAGGCCTTCTCCCGTGCTGTGCGGGTGCCATTGGACTGACTCGAGTGACGTCACCGAACTCCTCATCCTGCCCCAGCGTCACGGGACCTGTCCTGGCAGCAGATCACCTGCCTGGTCAATCTGTCAGGCCCTCTGCATGTTCCCTCACTTTGGGGTCACTTACCAGTCACCAACCAGTACCTTCAATCCAGGACCCTACAAATTTCATCATTAACTCTGTCACCTCAGTACCTCAGCACTTGACAGGGTCTTGGTGACCTGAAGTCCCTTCACTCTTGCCCCTTTCTGCCACCCTGGGATCCCCAAGCTCCCTCACGATGCAGAGTTGCCCTGACACTGCCATGGTTGCCCTGGGAGTCCTACCCTCCTCTACTGTCAGTGTTCCACGCCTGCCATCCCCCAAGATCCTATCACCATGCTCACTCGTCACTGCCACCCACCTCCCTGCTCCCTCGTGCTCCTGTCCCCGTCACCTCAGAGCCCATCATCAGCAACCCCGTCATCCTCACCTGAGACGCCCATTCAGCCCCATTATTCGGTCTCCGTCTCCTGGATTCCTGCCACCCGAGGGTCCCATCACCCCACAGCCTATTCGAGTCCCCCTGCTGCTCCCTCAACTACATTCTCTGTAGGCTCCCTGAAACTTTTCCAACGCTCTCCCACCAGCTCCCCGGAAAGCCCTTTCCCGCAGAGGGCGCCGCGTCAAGGGCAGAGCCGGCCGAGTCGGGAGGGGGCGGGGCCGCGGCCGGAACGCTTTTTATGAATGGGGGAGCGGGCGGTGCGAGGCCTCATTACTATGCCGCGCAACGCGCGATGCGCCCCAGCGCGCCGCGCCCATTGGCCAACCGGGCCGCAGACGTCACCGAACCGGTGGCCGGGGCGGGGAGGGGTGACTCACGCCGCTTCTCCAGAGGCCGCGGGGGCTTCTCGGGGTCCGCGCACACCTTGCGCTGCCAGGACCCGAGTGGAGCTTCCCCGCGGCCCGGCCACGCCCGGTCCTGAGCGGTGAGTAGTGGCCCTTGCCGCGGGCACCAGGTGTCTGCGAGGGCACGCAGGATGCTGGGGAACTGGGCGGGTGGAAAACTCCTTGCAGCTGGTCGGGGTCGGAGGTCGAGGCTGGGATTCTGGGTTAGCAGATTCTGGGTTAGCAGGCGTGGCCCTAAGTGTTTCGTTGCTGGAGCGGTGAGTTGGGTGACCCGGCGAAGGGTGAGCATTCCTGTAGGGATCCGAGGCCCTGGGTGGAAAGACGGTCATCTGAGGTTGAGCTGACAGGAGGCGTCTGGGGCAGGAAGCCAGGTGTCCGAGAAGCAGGAGGTGTCTGATTTAGGGATTCTGATATCCAGGCAGGAGGCGGAGTCAGGCCCTAGATCCAGGTGTCCCGGCAGAAGGAGGAGTCCGACTTAGAGATCCAGGCTTCCAGCAGGGGGTGTCTGTTATGGAGACCGAGGGAGTGGGACAGAAAGAGGGGTCCATTGGAGACAGAAGTCCGGGAGAGGCTGAGTAGGGGGCTGAGTTCCCAGGCATTACCCCAGGAATGTTGGTTGGGGGCTGGCAAGCGCTTCACGAGCTTTCCCTGGGGGCGGAGCCTGGAGCTGGCAGTGCTGAGAATCGTGAGGGGTCGGGCAGCTTCAGAAACCGAGTCATCCTCTCTAGTGGGAGGGAGCAGAGTCGCTCTCAATCTCCAGATGTTTCCCTCCCCCACTCTTGAGCCTTTCTGGGCATCCCCTGGATCCTGTGGTCCCCAGTTTACTTGGAGTAGCTCTTCATCTGGTTCTCCTTTGATCACGCACGTGGGAAAAAGAGGCCTGTGGGACCCAGAGGAGTGGAAGGGAGTGTGAAGAGATCCAGGATAGGGATCCCTGGGGAATGAGACTCCTATCCAGAGGCCTGGAGGCATTGGAGAGAACCAAGGTACCCCAAAAAGAGCCCAGGGCATGAGTTAGTGGGGGGGGACATCGGGATACCAGCTATCTGAGGGCACCTTGCCCTCTCCAGATGCCTCCTGTCAGCACCCAGCCCTGCCAGCATCTCACAGGGCCTTTCTCCTGCAGGTACCATGATGTGGGGTGCAGGCAGCCCCCTGGCCTGGCTCTCATCTGGCCCGGGGAATGTGAATTTGAGCAGCGTAGGCCCAGCAGAGGGGCCCACAGGCTCAGCTGCATCACTGCCCTCGCCCAGGGCCTGGGATGTGGTGCTGTGCATCTCAGGCACCCTGGTGTCCTGCGAGAACGCACTGGTGGTGGCTATCATCGTCGGCACTCCCGCCTTCCGTGCTCCCATGTTCCTGCTGGTGGGCAGCTTGGCTGTGGCAGACCTGCTGGCAGGCCTGGGCCTGGTCCTGCACTTTGCTGCTGTCTTCTGCATTGGCTCCTCGGAGATGAGCCTGGTGCTGGTTGGCGTGCTGGTGACAGCCTTTACCGCCAGTATCGGCAGCCTGCTGGCCATCACTGTCGACCGCTACCTTTCCCTATACAATGCCCTCACCTACTACTCAGAGACAACAGTGACTCGGACCTATGTGATGCTGGCCCTAGTGTGGGGGGGTGCCTTGTGCCTAGGGCTGCTGCCTGTGCTGGCCTGGAACTGCCTGGATGGCCTGACCACATGTGGTGTGGTATCTCCACTCTCCAAGAACCATCTGGTGGTCCTGGCCATTGCCTTCTTCATGGTGTTTGGCATCATGCTGCAGCTCTATGCCCAGATCTGCCGCATCGTCTGCCGCCATGCCCAGCAGATTGCTCTCCAGCGGCACCTGCTACCTGCCTCCCACTACGTGGCCACCCGCAAGGGCATCGCTACGCTGGCTGTGGTGCTTGGCGCCTTTGCCGCCTGCTGGTTGCCCTTCACCGTCTATTGCCTGTTGGGCGATGCCCAGTCCCCACGCCTCTACACCTATCTCACCCTGCTCCCCGCCACCTACAACTCCATGATCAACCCCATCATCTATGCCTTCCGCAACCAGGATGTGCAGAAGGTACTGTGGGCCATTTGCTGCTGCTGTTCCTCTTCCAAGATCCCTTTCCGATCTCGCTCTCCCAGTGACGTCTAGTTACCTCCTGGTGACCCTGCAGCCCTATCACTACAGAATTCCAGAATGTTAGGTCCTCCAGGTCTTCGTTCCAAACCCCTAGCTCCAACACCCCCAAGACCCAGCTGGTTCTGGAGTTCTAGGACATTGGGTGTTTTGGGATTCTGTTCAAGATCCCTGTAGGGGCCCAGCTAGCTCCATGGTTCTAGAATGTTCCAGCTGGTCAGGGTTCCACTCAAAAATGTCCCACAGGCCAGCTGGCTTGCAATTCCAGAATGCTGGGAGTTTTACAGTGCCATTCCAAATCCTTGACCTTTCACCTCCCTCAGACTTGACCTTGGCCATGTCACTTTATTTTCAAATTTCTGAGCTCAAGAGTCAGAGAAGTTAGTCACTTAGTTGCCTAGATAGAAGAAAGATTTATCTATCTATATATATGTGCACATACAAAGAAAATATATTTATTATTTATTATATATTTATGGGTGGTGAGGGGAAAAAAGAGACCCGCACCTTGAATTCTAGGCCATACCAGGGTATCCCTAGTCCCCAACACCCCCGTTTCTGACCTCAGTTCCTGGAGGGGGAAAATGGAGAAAGAGAAATCACGTATTTTGTTATTATTTTTGCTTATTTTTTAATCGAAGAGATCATAGAAACCAGAGCCTTCTCCCCAGGCCCGCCCCCCTCGGGTTTGCAAGGGGAACACACCAGCCTCTGGTTTTTTATTTTTTTAAGAAGCCATCACCTGAGCAACCGAGAATTCCTCTGCGCTGGGGCCGGCTGTCCTCTGGTGGTCATTTGGGGAACTGCATCCTGGCCAGGCAGCCGGGACTAGGAAACGAAACCCCAACTCCACTCCAGCCTGGTGTCCAGCGCCACAGCCATGGCCTGGGGAGCCAGGCCTCACTTTGAGGTGCCCTAGAGGAGGCGGGGCAAGAGCCAATACCCCACCCCTCTGCCAGCCGGGGTATGGCCCCCAGTGCATTCCCTGTTCCTGTCCCCAATCCAACTCAATAAAAAATGATTTTGTGATAAATGTTCTCATGTGTTTGTGTGTGTGGTGTAGAATGGGCCCGATGGAGAAAAGCCCAGAATGAGAAGGTCAGGCCAGACTAGGGAGAGCTGAGGGGGGATCCGCAGAATTGGGGACCAGGATGCAGTGTGGCTAACCTTCCCGCCCCAGGACGTCAGTGTCACTCTGGTCAGACCTGGGTGCTACCTGACACAGATCTCACCTCCCCCTGGGGAAAGGAACCAGGGTGCTAGGCTGTTCTACCCACATTGGCCAGTTTGGGGCTCTGGCATGAAGATTATGCTAACAGCATGTCAGTTTCCTTCATAACAATAACAATAACTAACCCCTTCCTTCTTATAATGGGTGCTATGGGCTGGACACTGGGCTAAGGGTACTGCATGTGTCACCTCCCTATGCTAGCAAGCATCCCCTGGTACATACAGTATAATCTCCACTTTACAGATGAGGAAACTGAGGCTGAAAAAGGATTAGTGATTGGCTTAAAATTATATAGCCAGGAAATGAATCAAGATTCAAACCAGGAACATCTATTTCCAGAATCTGTGTTCTCTGTCCTGGGCAATGATGTTTCATATCCTTCTTTCCCAAGCCCACGGCTTGGGACATTCTACCCCTGATTTCTATTCTGGGGCCAATGGCCCACATTCGAGAGGTGGTTAGACGGGGGCTGGTCATTGTGGAAAAGTTTATTTGCCATGCTGAGGTGAGTGGCTGTAATAGTGTGCATTTGGGGACCTGAGTTTTGGTTTCTGGGAGGGCAGGAGGACCCCGGAAGGCTGTATTTACCAGGCAAGGGCAGGGCATGTGTGGGGTGTAGCTTGAGAGGAAGCTTTGATTAGCCCAGCCCCCAACCTCCCAGGCCTTACAGTTGGGTCCCCAAAATCAGAGGGGTCCTTGGAGCATTTCCAGCCCACCCTGTCATCACACAGACAGGGAGGCTGAGGCTCAAAGAGGAACAGCTATTTACTTAAGCTCACTCACTTGTACCAGGGGGGGACCCATGTGTTTCAGGGATGGACATGCCAACGAGCCCAGGTGTAAAGTGGGGAGACACCCCCATGACAGGCTGAGCTTTACCCTTCCTCCCCACCTCCCCTAGGAAGAGAACCTCTGCTCCATAAGCTCTTCCTTCAGGCCAGGCTTTGAGCCAAACATTTCACACACCATCACCAAGCATCAGTAAGACAGGTGCTATCACCTTCCCTACTTTTTGAAGGCAGAAGATGAGGCTCTGAGACTAATGGGCCTTCATCCATTCACTGATGTCCTTCTGGACAGCTTAATGAGTAGCAGG
Source organism: Erethizon dorsatum (assembly GCA_028451465.1). Classification (NCBI taxonomy): domain Eukaryota; kingdom Metazoa; phylum Chordata; class Mammalia; order Rodentia; family Erethizontidae; genus Erethizon; species Erethizon dorsatum. The sequence continues at coordinate 114,529,619 of CM051827.1, read as the reverse complement.
AGGAAACAGCAAATAAACAGGTTTTTCAAAAAGTGTAATGTTGATGGTATGTCCTCAGAAAAATAAAGTAGGGAAGAATAAAGAATATATGAGTAATTTTTAAATGAAGGTACTCAAAGGAAAGGCCTCCCTGAAAGGTGATGTTTGTCTACCCAAAGTCATACACTCAGGAGTTGAGCTGGGATTTGAACCCAGGTCATCTGACTCCAAATCTGTCTTTCCTGGCTGAGGGAATCGATTCCAGCAACAGCTCAGAAACAGCAGGAAGGCCTTTGCACAGGCTGGGGAAAATCTGGGGTTCTCCAGGTTATACCCCGGCCTTTGGAGGGGTGACCCAGGGAAGGGTCTCCCTGCTGCCTTCCTCACGCTTCTGAGGAGTCCCCACGAGGGTCCAGAACAGGGGGCCAGGTACCCATTCTAGCTGGGTGCCATTGGATCCTTTGTTCCTTGTCCCAGCTTCCAGCATCATGGCCCAAGTAGGGACCTTCTGCTTGCCACCCTGTCTGAAGTGTCTGCACTGGGCCCTCACAGTGAAGATCTCCGTCCGTCTGTCTGGGGGTGGTTTTGTGGTGGATCTGAGGCATTTGGGGGAGCCTTATGTAGAGGGAGCTGCAGACCTAGCTCTGTCATCCCTATATCGTGCTGCATGCTTCCTCCAGGAAGCCCCCTGGCTGAGCCCTGCTGTGGCTGTGAAGATGTGATTCATCCATGTGGCTTCCTATAGCCCCCCTGAGTGATCTCATGTAAAGCAGTCTTGCCTTCCTCCTCAGTATGGGGCCCCTGAAGGCAGGGCTGTGTCCATCCTCCGAGGGTCCCTGAGAGAAGGGACATGACTGTCCCCTCAAACTGAAGGCTCTTGAACACAAGGTCACATCTCCCCAACCCAGACAGAGACATCTGAGACCTGGGTTGTGCCCCCTGCCTTAGGCAGAGAACTTGGGGAGCAGGGTCATGTCTTTTATCTCAGATTGACATGAGGGCCCCTATAGGCAAGATTGTTTTGTCCCCCTCATTCTGCATCTATGTCTCCTTTAGCCTCAGACTCCTTTGGTGCTCAGCCGAGGGCTACTCTGCATGTCATGCACATGTGTGTGTGTGTGTGCGTGTGTGTGTTTGGGGAGGGGTAGCCTCTCTTGGCCTCTGTCAGCTTTCCAACCCTGATGCCTGATCCCACCCAGCTAGAGGCCCAGGCGGGGCAGCTGGGCAGCAGGCTCCCTGAATTGGGGGAGACAGGGGCTCCTATCCCATCAGGCTAGGCTCTGGGACAGGGCTAGGGTCTGTCTCCCCTCCCTTCTCCCCTGGTCCTGTGTGGTGAGGTGGAGCAGCCCGGAGCGCCAAGCCCCCACCAGGGCCATGACCGCCTCTCCCTGCAATAAGTGTGGAGACAGCAGCTATTAATATAAGATGAGTTCACGGGCTTGCAGCTTCTGCAGGCTGGAAAACAGGCTCCCGGGGCCGGGGGCTGTGGCAAGTCTCGTCTGTCAGATTCCCTCCTGGAGCCTGGAGCCTGCCAGCCCCATATCTTCAGCTCCTTCCATGCTGAGACTTGTGAGCACATGGACACGTGCGCGTGGGGACACACAGGCACACACATGCGGGGTCAGTGGGGGCTGTTTAGACAACACATGCATGCACACACAGACATCCATGTAGACCCAGATACATCTGCACACTAGTACATGCACACTTGTGCCCACAGGTACATTTTTATGTGTACACAGACATCAACTTCATGTGCATGTGAGTGCATGCTGGAACACGTACTTAAATATATGTGCATGCTCTTGCATATGTTATACATGGACTCACACTTGCATACCGGTCCAGACATGCTTGCATAAGAAAACCCATTTGCACACCATTGCACACCCACATATGCACAGATACAAACCTGCACAAGTGGTATCCAGTCATGTATACACAGCTGCCTGCAGGCCCATTTTCAATGATCTGAATATATGCACACACCATTGCACACACAATATACACACGCTCACACATGCTCCCTGCTGCTGTCAGTACTTAGCAATCATGAATCCACCTGCCAACCATAGATTTCCAGCACCAACAGGCTGGCTCAGCCTCCCATCTCTCTTTCCCCTCCCCCAGCCTCATGACAGACAGGCAGCGTAAGTTCCTGCCAACCCCACACCCACCTTCCTTCAGCTTCCCACCCCCTGGGGGTCCCCAGATCCTTGATTAACCCCTTCACTAATTGGCCACCAGCCCCTTGACTTTGCTGCAGGCCTCCTTGGGAGCTGGGAGAAAGGGGTTGCAAATTGGCCAAGCAGGATGGGTCTAGGGAATTGTGCACACATAGGGGTGAGGGTGGGGGTGCTGTGGAGTCAGACAAGGCACCCCATACACCAGGGTTGGGGGGAACACTGACATCATGCTCTCTTGGGAAGACATTGCTATAATTCATGTGTACTGTCATATGAAGCTATTCCTGCATGCATATGTACACACTCAACGCCCGTGTAGCCATGTTTCACCCCTCAGCACACCAGTGCACATGACCATTTGCACATACCCAAGCACATTCAATGAACACCTCAGGTATGCATGCGAGCAAAAACTTACATGTGCACTAAGTCACCTGTCAGATAACCAGACACCACACATGTACATCCACACATCCACAGAGGCTAGAGCTGTAGCTCAGTGGTAGAGCACATGCTTAATCACGTGCAAGGCTCGATCCCCAGCATCAAATAAATAAATGGAAAAAGACACCATACACAAACACAACTACACACGCGTGGTCACATGTGTACAGGCTTGCAAACACATCCACATATATGCTATACATGCCTATGGATATCCCAAGTGTACTTGTAGGCATGCACATATATCCACAGGTGTGAATGTACACACATGGAGTCCATACACACATGTATTCATCACTCATGTATGTACATATCTTGATGAACAAGCTACCAAGTGGCCATAGGCTTGGGAGAAGCCCCTTTAGCCTGCTTTTGGCTTTGTATAAAAGAAAGTGGAGGTAGGCAGGTGTAGTGGTATATGCCATAGTCCCAGCACTCTGGGAGGCTGAGGCAAGAGGATTTGAGTCCAGCCTGGCAACTGAGCAACTAAGGGAGATCTTGTCTCAATATTAAAAAATCTTAAAAGGGCTAGGGGTGTAGCTCAGTGTGAGGGCCCTGAATCCCTGATACCACACACTCACAAAAGCAAACAAGCTGGACGTTTGCTCAGTCTGTTGGTGGGGCTAGGGAGTGGTAGAACCCACCCAGGTCCAAAGTTGCCTTTTCTAAAGCTCCATGTTGAATGTCCAAGCCTGGATTTCCTCTGGACAACTCCCAAGCCTTCAGGCAGCCACAGAGACCCCATGAGGTCTTGGCAGACGGAAGTACAGAGACCCTGGTGTTAGCCCTTACAGCTCCAGTCCCCTCAGCACTGGGCCCAAGCCCAGATATTTGCGATCTGGGGTATTAGAAAGGTTTTTACTTCCATGTCTGCTGCTAGCTTGCTGGGCTACTCTGGGTAAGTTGCTGTACCTTTCTGTGCCTCATGTCCTCATCTGTAAAGTAAGAATAAGAGGCCTTGTGTTGGCAATCTTTCCAAGTCTGTCCCGAAGAGTCCGCAGCCATGTTCCTGGTTGTGCTCTACTCAGACACACGTGTGAGCATGGTGTCAGCTCCTAATATGATGGGACGCTAGAGTGGAGGGGCCCCTACCATCACCACGTCAACTCCCTGCTCAACAGGTTGAGGAAGCCAAGGCCCAGAGAAGGAACAGCAAGGCAGGAGTGAGAAAAGAGCCTGCCTCTAACCTCAGCCAAGTCTGCTCCTCTGTGACGCGTGCGAGAGCACAAGCACACGTGCACAGTGCCCTAGGCGGGCCAGGGGTAGCTGCTGGCTGGAGTTGGTGTCTATGCCCAGCGCTTTGCCCCAAATCCCACCTGCCCTCCTCTCACAAGACTGAAAATTCTTTGAATAATTCCTTGGGACATTAAAGGGTGTTTTGTCCTTAAACTTAAGATCCCCTCTAGAACCTCACCCCCTGGGGCTTTGGGGCAGCACTTAAAACCGCTTCTACCCTTAGACTGGAGGGAGCTGGCTGCTGACCACCTCCAGCGGAACTTCAGGAAATGGTGCCAGGTTGCCCTGGCCACCAGGCGGCCAGGAGGGGGCAGTGAGCAACTGGCGGAGGCAGCGAGCAGGGAGGGGCGGCTCCGGAGGACTTTGTGTGAGGTTTGCCTGCAATTATGTGTTCCTGTAACTGTACGCCGATTTCTGTCCTTGTTTACAAAAGGGCAGTGTCTGTGCACAATGTGTCCCTGGGCCTGGGTTGTGTGCCACTCACACACCCTGCATGTGTACAAAAACACGCATAAATGAGCATCCACTTGAGTGTGTACTGGGAAGGGTGTCTGTGCGAAGCCCTAGCCCGTAACTCTGGAGTCCGCTTGGTTCCCAGGTAGCTGCGGGTGCAAGCTACTTCCCCTCCAAAAGTCTAAGGCCTTCAGTGGAGTTTGCTTGATTTCAAAGAGCAAAAATAACCCCCACCTGTTATTGCACCTGTAAAACCAGGCACCAGGGGGTGAGGCTAACAGAAATCCTGCACATGCCCCTACCACAGTAAGGACCAAGACGCTAGATGAAGACTGTTAAGCTGTGTAAATCGCATGGACAGGACACAGGCTGCTTCTGGCCAGCGATGTGATCTTAGACCTCTGTGAATGTTTTTCTCTTGTGTGAAACCGAGGACCGCTGACTCTAAACACTGAAATGAAGTACATGCAGCCTTTGGCAGGTAGTGGGCGCTCAGTAAATGTGCATTCTCTGGATTAGCCCAAAGAGGTGACGCGACATGCACAGGGTCACGGCTCCCAAGTGGCGGTGCCAGAATCCAAGCACAGGCCTCTTGCTTCCCAGAACCACATTCCTTCCCTCCAATTCCCCAGCAAGGGCGGCTCCCAACACCACCATTTTGTCTTCTGCCAGGGCGGGCGTCTGGCTGCCTGTCAGTCACCAACCTCGGGCAGCCAAGTGCTGACTAAACACAGGCCTGAGTAGGAGGGTGGGGCGGAGGGGCTCCGCAGGGCGAGCAGGCTCCTCGCCCCCTCCCCTGCATCCCCACCTCCAGCGATGAGCTCAGTGTGGCTGGCGCAGCAGTTGCTGACAATTCAAAACTTCTGCTCCCTCTCCTGGGACGCCAGTGGGTGACTGTCTCCCTGCATAGCAGGCGTGACCCACGGAGTCACCAACCCTACTCCAACCCCTCTCCTGAGGGCCACCACTGCATCTGCTGGGCCCGGAATTGGGTGTCTGCTCATAAATTACCCCCAGGGACAGTTACCCGCAGCAGCTGTGCTCCGAACAACCGCTGCTTCCTGGGTAGGTCACTTTTTTGGGTCAGAATCTAAACCCAGCCCCCCTGCTTTCCCCAGGCAGGAGAGGGGGCATGCGGCAGCCTGAACCTTTTATCGGATTCCATTGTAAATCGTTCTATTTAAGGTAAGTTGCCTGGGCCTGAGAGGCAGACAAGATGCCGGCCAGATGTTGGGAGGCGGCATCAACATTCAGCCTGTGCTCCTCTCCTGCCTAGTGCAAGACAGCCTGTCTCCCCGGCCCCAGCACACCCCCTTCCTCCTAAGAGAGGGCACGTGGGAGTTGGGGCGTTGGGTCCCCCCAACCTAGATCTCGGGCTGGACCTGGTTCTGGAGCTCCATCATCGTCAGTGGCTATCAGTATTGCCCTTCTAATTTCCGTGGAAAACACACACCCACGCACACACACCAGAGGTGGCTGAGGGGCTACAGAGATTTTATCGAATTATTGAAACTGTTGGCATTTCAGTGTTCATGTGTATACGTAAAATAGTTACATAGAACTTCAGGTCACTGGGGTACAAAAGTGGTACACACACGAGCCTGGCAGGCAAACCAGCGAGACCAGGTTTCGAGCTGCAGGGCTTTAGAAAATTGGATGTCTTCCTGAGAGTCTGAAGAATAGGGCAGACCAGGAAAAGGTCACCTCAGGGGTTTGGCTTAACCCCATTGCTCAGATCTCTTAACTAAACAGTCCCTTTCCCAACCTTGGGAAAGGGGCCTTTTTCAGAAGGTAACCCCACTACAGATTTGCTCACTCCCTAAAAACCCTGATGTGGCACACACACCCAAGAACCCACTGGAATATGTCCTTATAAATATATTTATATCAGAGAAAACAAGGCACTTTGGGAGCATTACGGCTTACTCTCCTACTAGTACATCACTATAGACAGAAAATAAAAATTGGTTAGTTTCTCAAGTGAATTAACAGATTAAAGTTAATACAGTAACAGAATTGTTCCCCAGCCCTCACTGAGGCACTGTTAAAGTGAACATGGCAGGAGGCACAGAGTGAGGCACTTTTCTGTGCGACACCTGGTCCCAGGTCAGCCGGACCCCAGTAGAGCTCAAAGCCTGATGCCCTCAGGAAGGCTGACATCTCTCCTGAGAAGCGCCTTGCCCAGGCGCACCGCCTCCCTCCTCAGGCCCTGAGGTCAGGTGAGGGGCTGCAGCGGGAGGCAGTCCTAGAGCAGAGCAGGGACACAGTGGGAATGCTTAAGCAGGGTCACCAAAGCCACAGAGACCTCAATCTGTCCAAGCTGGCGCTGCAGAGTCGGAGGATCGGCGCCACGGGAAGAGATTTCACATTAGCCCTGACAACACTGCCTCAGCTCTGCGGTGACATTGGCCAGGGTCGTTTCTGAGGGCGCTCGAGCTTCCACTGGAAGTGAGCTGGAGCTTGGGCCAGCTGCTCTGAGCCTCCAAGGGACACCCCCACAACCCGCTCCTCTGGAATGAAATCATCTCACAACCAAGGCAAAGCCACAGGTCACTTCTGACACTGCCGATTGGAAGCTGGGTCCCTGGGCCACAGCATTCTGGGGGCAGGTCCCCTGGGCTGAGTAGACCAGGAAGGGAGGTGGCTCCTTGGCTTCGGCGCTTAAGAGTCCTCATGCACCATTGTTCCATTCTCCTACCAGCCTTGCCCCAGTTTAAATAATCACTAAACTTCGAATTCTACAATTACAGGATTCCAAAAACACATGCCTACCTGCATTGGGTCCTTTATCATCTTAAAGGGTTCTGGATTTAAAGAAGCACATATTATTTTTTTGGTGCACATATGCATAGTAGAGCCCAGAGGGCCTCTCAGCTGACTGGGTCCCCAGCCCCCCAAGCTGAGGCGGCTTCGCAAGGCCGACTGCTACAAAGCGCCGAGCTTGGCTGCATGGATTTTAATGAGCGCGTCAGGCAGAGCTGTGCTGTTGCTCTCCGGGACTTGCAGATCATTACCAAACCAGCTGTAGGATGAGAACACAGCACATCGAAACCCTAGGAGGTCACTGAGCTAATGATCTAATCCTACCTTCTGCAGGCAGAGCCCCCCTACCTCCTCCTGCCCCCAGCCCTTTCCATGGTGGACTCTGTCCATTCCAGAAGCCAGGCCAACACCGTCCCCTTCAAGGTAAGAGTGAAATGATAGTGAGTGGCTCTGGTTCCCCGTTTTCCAGAGAGGAGGTGGATGGGGGTAATTTAGTCAAACTCATTAGGCCCAAACCCTGGCCTGGCCAGGACTCAGGACTCCTATTTGGGAGAACCAGCGCCCTCCAACTGCCTCTCCAGCCTCTGCAGGGCCACAGCCGGGGCACCTTCAACAGCCATTTCGGGGTTCTGATAAAGGCACCTTCAGTTTCAAAAGTGCAGGTAGGAGACCCTGGTGTGCTTAGGATGAAGCTGGGTGCCAAGCCCTGTGGCAATCTGGGGAGTGGGAGGAGGGCACACTCTAGAGTAGCCACAGCAGGAGGACCTGCTGGCACTTGCAGGCTCAGTCCGCACGTCCCGAGTTCAAGGAAGGAGGCAGAGAGAGGCAATCAGCAAGGGCAGGCAGCAGTGCCCACGATTACACTCTCCTCAAGCCGGAGGGGTTTACAAGGGCTTTGGCAATTACTACAACCATTTGCTGTGCTGGGTAAAGACAGATCCTGTTTCTCTTTGTTTCAGGCTCTGAAAGCCGGAGAAGTCAGGAGAAGCCGATTTTAGCATAAGAGGCTACACAATAGTTAGGGCAGAAGAGAAGGAACCTTGCTGTTGGCCAGAGCTGACCAGTTTTTTCCTGAATAATAGCACCTGTGTATTAGCTCTGGGAAGAGAGGCGAGGGGCGACTAATATCACCATGTGCAGTGATAGGGAAGACAAGAAGAGGACCCTGAGTCATTCTGCCTTTCAGTTCTCTTCATGCTGCCAGGTCCCCCCAGGCAGGCACCTGAGGCAGCTGCCAGCCTGAGGGACCGAAGTTTCTACAGCTAGCAGAACCTATGCTTAAATTGGGGAAATGAAAGGGGGAGGAGCCGTGGTGGCACTGAAAACGGCATCTGTCAAAAGTGCCTGGCCCCTTCCTTTTCTCCCTACTTCTGGTCTCCTAGAAGCTCAGCTCCTAGGCCACAGGGTTGGCTGGTGATAGGAAGAAGGCAACAAAGGGTTACAAGAGAGGCTATAAAGGTCTGAGCAGCACTGACAGAGCTGGCACAGGCATAAGCCCAACCGGACCCCCGCCTATGGGGAAGTCTGGAGTAGCACAGAGCCAGGACTGCTCTGCCCAGACTCCAGTAGGTGCCCATTATTTGGTCCCAGAAAACACAGGTGACTTGGAATCAGCAAGTTTGGGCTCTTGCTGTCACTATCCAACTGTGTGACCTTGTGCAAGTCACTTCCCATCTCTAGGCCTCGGCATCGTTAAGAAGGTAGGACCCAAGGAGTTCTACCATCCTCTCAGTCTTGCACTTTCAAGTCTCTAAACTTGGCACCTGACAGCTGGCAGAGGCCCAGGTCCATGTGCCAGGGCTAGTTTGGTCATGGATATCAGAGGTTAAAACTGGGCTGTGTGGCCTACAGGCACCTAGGAGGGTGGGAGGGAGGGGCATCTGAAGGATACCTGAACACCATGCTCAGTAAGAGGGAGCCAGGAAAGGAGAAAATAGCCTCAGCCTTTAGAGAAACATCACTTCTGGGGAGAGGATGAGACATTCTTCAGCAGCCTGATGCCTCTTGGAGTAAAGGGCATGAGCGATTGCAGAGCAAAAGGCAGCCCCACCCTGCTGAAGGCTGAGGGTGGGGCAGAGCGGTATGGCAGTCTGGTTTGGGGGCACTCAGCCTGCTGCCCTCCTAAGGCTGGCTGTGTCCTCCAAGGACCAGAAAATGGGGGACGTGGTTTGAAATAGCGGAGGTCAAGGATTTTGGGAAAAGGCCACATATGAAAATGGCTCTAGGGAAGGCACTATTTCCAACTGAATCCCTATCACAGGGATCTGCTTTGGGGTTTTTCCTTCCTTTCACTATGCAACAGTCACTTGAAAGGAAGAGGGAACATCTCAGCTATGGAACCCCATGGGCCTGACAATGGGGAGAGGAAATGACATATTCATTTGGAGGAAGCACTTGGATATGTCTTATGTCTTTGGTTGCTTCAGGAAAGGCTTTGGCCCCTTGAAATTCTTTTTTCCTCCCTTTTCCTCCCCGTGGGACTACTGGGATAGGTATCAAAGAAGGCGGGTAGGAAGGAAAGTAAAAGGAGGTGGGCAACAGGCAGAGTTAATCGGACCAGTCGTCTTCATCAAACTCAGAGGAGTCATCTTCTGAGTCGCTGTACTCAACAGCAATGCGACGTGACAGGATGGTGGCCACATCATTACCCACGACATCATGCTTCTCTTGCTCCCGCTGCTCTTCAACCCTGCGCAGCTGAAAGCCTGACGGCAGAGAGGGAGAAGGGTTGAGAAGGCATGTCCCAAACGCTGAGCAAGAATCCATCTACCACTGAGCACAGGCAGAGGGCCACTTCTGGGGGAGGACTGGAAAGGATAGAGAAAAAGAAGGCTCCTCTAGGAAAGCAAGGAGGGAAAAGGGGTTACAGGAAGAGAAGGCAAGGTGGGTTTTATGAAATTGGTGTCCTGGTGCTGTATGTGCCTGAAAGGCTTAAAGCCTGCTGTTCTTCTGGCTACTGAAGACGGTGCTTTCTCACAAGGCTCTGAGCGGGGAGGGGCCCACCTCCCCATCCAGCAAGCGCTCAGTCTGTACAGCTCTCCTGACTGTAATGGGGCTCAGCCCCTCTGGACTGTCTCCTCAAAACTACCAGTCTGTTGAGGGTCACAAACAGCTACTCTAACCCCATGGGACCAGACCTGACCAGATTAGAAAGAGAATAAATGCTTCAGGAAGGTGAGATGGTGACAGGGAGGGATAGAAGGAGGATAAATGAAGGGAAGAGGAGAAAAGAGGAAAAGGGGATTGAAGGAAAAGGGGTAAGGAAAAATGGGGAGAAAAAAGGAGAAAAGAGGGCAGAAGGAGGGAGGATACAATAGGCAGCACAGTGGAGAATGACTGAGTCTAGCTGAAGTGGTACCTGCTAGGACAGTGATTTTTGTTTTTTTTTCAAATTCAGGACCTCACACTTGGCCAGGCAGGCACTGTGCTACTAAGCTATATCCCCGGCCTCTTGCTTTTTTCTGGGTATCAGTATCTGATAAAAATGGGGCTCTTCCCCCAGGGCGGAAAAATGCATGCAAATAAATATAAAGCATACATTTTCGAGGAGTTCCACGATCTCAGGTAAAGACATCTTTACTTTAGACCAATGTGGAAAGAAATCTCAAACTATTTTCAGAGTGAAGCCTTCTTTTAGGCTGCTCTGAGGCCTAAGGTTGCAATCTCTCCTCACTCAATGAAGGCTATTCCCTGGGAAAGGCACAGAGCCCCTCTTCCCAGCCTCCAGTCAGTCCCAGTTTCAGAAAGATAAGGCTCCATGGTCCCAGACTCACACTGGAATTTACCTTGACGGATGGCGGAAAGCAGGTCACTACGGGCATCACTCACGGCAGGCAAGGAGGACTTGGGCTTGCTGGCATCAGAAAGCAGTGGTGGTAGTGCGGCAGGCTGGCCATCCCCGCCACTGAAGGGGAGAGGTGGGGGCCCTGGAGGGGGTGGAGGAGGCGGCGGGGGAGGCACTACTCCTCCAGCTGGTTGGGACATGGTAGGTGGTGGGAGAGTTGGGTAGTCAGCTGCTGGTGGTGGTGGAGGAGGCGGAGGGGCAGAAAAATCAGGGTGAGGTGGAAAAGATGGTGGTGAAGGTGGTGGAGGGGTTTCTGGAGACCCATATCCCACAGCCGGTGGTGGAGGTGGGATCCCCAGTGGAGGTGGAGGTGGCGGGGCTGGTGGTGAAGCAAATCCAGGTTTGGGACCTGGTGGAGAGCCCAGAGGAGGAGCTGGGGGTGGGTGGCTTGGGCTGACCATGCTGGTTCTTTTGGGTGCAGCCAGAACAGATCCTCTTTGGTTGTCTGCTGGATAGCTACAAAAGCAAAGAAAGAGACCCACTATCACTCTAAGGATGCAAAATAAGATAGGCTTATCTCTAAGTTTAGGCTTCTCTTGATTGACTCTGTCATTTCACATTGCTAAAAACAGAAGGATATGGGCCGGTGAGATAGCTCAGCGGCATAAGTGCCTGCCTGGCAAGTGCGAGGTCCTGAGTTTGACTCCCGGAACCCACATAAAGGAAAAAAAGGGCCAGTGATATCGCTCAGTGGCACAAATGCTTGCTGGCAAGCGTGAGGCCCTGAGGTCGACTCCCGGTACCCACATAAAAAAAAAAAAAAAAAAAAAAAAAACAGAAGGATAGACCTGGGAATGGTCAGAACAGACAAAAAAGGAAATGGGTATCTTCGTAAGATAATGAGCTGCCTACCAGTAGAAGAGTGTAACAAGAAATTGAGGAAAACTACCTGGAAGAAGTGAACTTGGGACTCCCCTATCGCACAATGGCTAGCTGAGACATTTCTTAGGTCTTCCTCTGACCTTAGCTCTCAAGGAAAGGCACTGAACCCTCCTCTAGAGGAACAGCCAATGGGCAGTTGCCAATTTAAGCCTGTAGACAGGACTAAGAATGTATATAAGAAAGAAGTGGAACGAAAATTCAAATGCCACCCACTCACTAGGCTCTGCTTCTCAAGCTATTAACATTCACCAGATCTTGTGAGGGCAGAAAACCCACTACCAGCTGACCAAACCTGAGTGGGACACAGATTTAGGTGCATGCATCTTCACTTGAGAACGAGTCTCCACGTGAGGAGCTGAGAGCAGGAAATGCATGGGCCACCAACTCTTGACCCAGGTCTGAGAGACGATTAAGGCTCTACGTCTGGGACCAGATTTGTGCAGGTGCAGCTGCAAGACTCAAGCTACGTGTGAGGCTGAAGGCTTTCTTCTTCCACCTTTGTATCTGCCCTGCACTAACAACTATTCCTTAGAAAAGCATCCATCTTGGAATTTTCCAAAGACCTTCAAGCCTTAGCTGCATCTGACAGGGAAACCAGCAGGAAGTGATTTGGGAGGCAGAAGGAGATTTGGGATTAGTGGTTTCAAGGGCCAAGAAGAATGAGAGTAGGGGCCGGTGAGATGGCTCAGTGGCGTAAGCGCCTGCCTTGCAAGCGCGAGGGCCCGAGTTCGACTCCCAGATCCCACATACGGAAAAGGGGCCGGTGATATCGCTCAGCGGCACGGGCACCTGTTGGCGCGCGAGGTCCTGAGGTCGACCCCCGGTACCCACAAGAAAAAAAAAAAAAAAAAGAATGAGAGTAGAGGGGGAGGACAGCACCGCTTTAGGTCTCTGTCTGAGGGGGTCTCAACATATGCAGTCACTAATTAAACAGTGTCCAAGGAGTAAAGTGCACCTTTCAAAGCTCTCATTTGTCAGGCATCAGAAAGGCAGAGTAACTGCAAGAAAACACTGGAATCCGAACAAGTCTTAGACCTCTTTACAGCCATTACAGGCAATCTCCGTATACCTCTGCCAGGGACACTGACAAATATCAAAACAGACAGGTTCTACATTTCATCCCCCTTCCCCCTGGTCTCATGCTTTCTGAAAAGTCCACCCAGCAGTGAAATGAACCTAGAGGCAATGGGAGAGGGAAGTGAAAATCTGCAAGGTTCTGGATCCAGGACAAAGTGCCTGCTGTTTCAAGGCCATGTCATTTTGTACTGAGTTAAGGGTAAGTGAAAAAGTAAGAAGCTGGGCCTGGTGGCACAGGGCTATAATCCCAGCACTCTGGGAGGCTGAGGCAGGAGGACTGTAAATTCAAGTCCAGCCTGGGTAACTCAGTGACTTAGTGAGATCTTACCTCAAAATAAAAAATAAAAATAAATAGGTTGGGGGTGTGGCTCAATGCAAAGGACCTGGGTTTAATTCCCAGTACTGGACCAAAAAAGAAAAAAATGTTGATGACTTCTCTACTTGTTCAGGGATAGGCAGAATAGAGCAGTTAAGAACACAGTCCCAGGGGGCCGGTGAGATGGCTCAGTGGCTTAAGCGCCTGCCTTGCAAGCGCGAGGGCCCGAGTTCGACTCCCGGATCCCACATACGAAAAAGGGGCCGGTGATATCGCTCAGCGGCACGGGCGCCTGCTGGCGCACGAGGTCCTGAGGTCGACCCCCCGGTACCCACAAAAAAAAAAAAAAAAAAAAGAACACAGTCCCAGGAATCAGACTGGCTCTGCCTCTTGCTGGCTGTGTGATCTTAGATAAGTTCACTGACCCCTCTGTGCCTCAGTTTACTTGTCTGTAACATGAGGGATAATAACAGTACTTATCTCAAGATCATCCCTGAGGGAATTAAGTGACATTTGGTATTCAGAACAACACCTGGCACCTTGCAACCTTGATAAATGTTAACTATTTCCATTATCTAGAGTGGCATACATGCCTGATGTTACTTTAGTGGTCCTGGCCTAGAATTTGAACTCTTATTTTGTTCTTGAGTGTTTAACCACCCAAGACAGATGGAAGAGGTTCTACCATTTACCTGAATTCTGCTGGTGGGGGAGGCAAGTTGTCCTCAGAGAAGGAAGGAGAAGGTGATGAGGTGGTGTCTGCCTGCGGTGGTGGTGGATAGCTGCCTGCATCCATGTTTTCAACAGAGCCAATGCTGCCGTTCTGGTACACCAAGGCAGGTGAATACCTGACAATGAATCCAAGGCCAAAAGGTGTCATTTAAAGAGCCTCTTTTCTTCTTAAAATATACCACACAAATGCTTTTGCTACAAAAGCTATGATAAGAAAGAAAATAAGGAGATTCCTCGTATATTTTCTGCTATACTGAAATTTTATTTGAGGCCTAAATATTCTACGTATCTCCCAGACATTTCTGCCAGATTATTTGTAGTAATGGGATTCAACGAGATTATCAAAAACCCTGCTGTTTCTTTACTGGTGCCGGCCTTGTGAAATCCAGCAGTTCTTTTAAATTCTCTCCCAGATGTGAGATGCAGCTTTATATCTGACTCCCAAAGTCTGTCTTGTGAAAAGGGTGAAGCCAAGCCCCACAGGCTAGTGAGCTGCACACATGACTGGCATGCAGCCTGATTTTGAGATCGGCAAGCCTCTGGAGTGCTGAAAGGCCAAGGAGGCATTTGATTGCAAAATCAAGCCAAGGATGAATGCAGGTTGCTGTGTGGTAGTAAATGTGGTCTCTCTGCCAGATCTCTCTTATCAAACAAAATGAGCTGCCGATTAAGGTAGGGTGTTAGGGCTTGCCTCATAAAAACCTGTCCCTCAGAGCACTGGGCCTTGGGTGAATTTGCTGTGGGTGAACAGCATCAAAACTTTAAACAAGCACAAATGCACCTAGCAATAAACCATCATATGAGTACAAATACACCATACGAGCTTTGCTCTACTCCCCCTTCTTTCTACCATTGGTGGGTTCTAAAGAACTCATCAAAAACAAATCGCAGGGAGAACAGAGTTGGAGGGACCTAACTGAATCAAATGATGCTCTGATGTGGAAAATTCCTAAAGCCTGGAGCCTGGAGCCCTGCAGGCTTGGCACTTCTCTTGATAGGTTCACCAACAAGCATGTCCAGATAGACTAGCTGTGCAGCCCTACACCAAAGCTCCCGGACAACAAGAAAATGAGAAGCAAACATCTTACCTTTACCATCCCTATCCCACAAAAAAAGGGCACATATAACAAACAGTTGGCATCTGGCGGGGTAGGGGAGGACAGGGTCTCGCTATATAGTTAGGCTGATCTTGAACTTACTATGTAACCAAGGCTGTTCTCAAACTTGCAGTGATTTTCCTGTCTCAGCCTCCCAAGTGCTGGGATTACAGGCGTGCACCACCATGCCTTGCTACAGTTGGCATTCTGAACATGTGAGCTTCTGGCCTTTGAGCCACTAAACCTACAATAAGTGCCTGTCTGCAAAGGATAGGACCATGGAACAAAATGGCCCCCTTTACTAGGAGGTGAAGGAATAAAGGTACCCTCAGGGCTGACTTCCCTGTAGAAAGAAGAGTTCATTTTCTTTCTATCTTCATCATTCTTTAAAACAAATCTCTTAATTCAGGAAGAAGAAGTGTCAGAGGTGTCAAGATTTTTAAAAGCCATGATTTTCATGGTAGAGTTATTCCTAAAAGCAAGAACAACTCGACTCTTTCCTTTTGTTATTCCTAGATACCAGGCATGGGCTGGTGTGGCTCTCTGATAGTCCAGATACCATGTATTTAGGGGAAAAACCAGGTGATATGCCAAGCAGTCATAGTGACTTGGCTTTGAATGTCACACAGGTCAGACACTAGGATAAGCATCAAACTAAGCTTTAAAATCATTTTCCCCCTTTAAACCTCCAATGGGATTTGGTATTGGGAAATGGGTCAGACTGACATCTCCTATTTCCCCACAGAGATATATCGCCTCCACAGTGGCCAAGCAACCTTTCCCACACTGACTCTGAGGTCTGCATTCAGCCCCTTGGCCAGCCTCTCTTCCAAGACTGACAAAGGCTGACTGAAAAATTGCTCTAGTGAAGTGCACAATTTTCCTGCCTAGCTTTCCCCACTCCCTCGAAATGCCCAGCTCTTAGGTAGAACCTTCAAATACATGCTTTGGAGGCAAAGGGCTCCTAGGACCACTTTTCTAATCTTCCCTCTGAGACCCTTAAACTTGTGCCTGGCAGAGTAAGGGCACTAGAAGCCATGGGCCTCTGTACTAGACCACTCCAGTTACCTCATTTAAATTGCTGAGTCTCTTGATTTATTTAGCACATTTTAATCACCAGATGGATGTACTAAAAAATGGCTGATTAATAGTGGTATTGATCTAAACCGCACAGCCAGACTTCAAGGGGTACAAAAGGCATGGTGCCAGAGCTATTACACTGTTGGCCCCATGTCCCCAGCCCCTTTAAAGAATGTTACAGATGGTACAAAATCATCACTTACCCGGAAAGCCCCAGCTTTTCTTTGGACTCCACAAATTCTTGTCCCATCTTCATTTTCTCCCACTCTTCTTTACGTGTCTTGATTTTACGTGGGTTTACATTCCCTCGATTTGGATTATCTTTCTTTTCTTTCTGTAATAAAAAGAAACAGAAAAGCCTTTGGAAAATATTCTCCAAAGTTCTTCATTAAAATTCCACCCATCTTCATGGATGCACATTTAAGAGATGACTTGCCTAGACAACGTTCACTAACAGCCGAATTCACAGAACTGCTGCCTTTGGAGCGACCTAAAAGCCATCTAATTCAAATCACCTCCTGGGCAAAACATTTGCTTAGTCCCACACTCAAACATCTCTAGCAATAGGAAACCCATTCCCTCTCTGGGTAAGCCTTTCAAGTCTTCCAATGACTCCAATAGTCAGAAAGTTAGTAAATAGTTATTTGTTATTTGCTATGCCAGAAAGGTCAGTCAAGAAAGATGAAAAAGAATGACAGTTGTAGATATCTGAGACAGATATAAGGAAATAGTTAAAAAAAAACACAACAAAACAAAAGACCATGAAGAATTTTCCAGACTGTGCAGCTGCACTAGCCTCTGGCGCTCTCCTGGGCCTGCTGGTAGCCATGCTAATGGGATTGTGAGGTCAAAACTGTTAGGTCACACACACAAGACACAGCATCAGGAGCCCGAGGGGAGGGGAGCATCTCCACAAACCAGGCCTAACCCCATCCTGGCCCCACCCAACCAGGAGTGAAGGTGTTAAACTGCTCCTGTTACAAATCAAACTGCAGAACCTTGTGCAGGTCTCTAAGAAATGAGCTGCAAAACTGGTGAGGAAGGGACTAGCCTAGCTTGAGTGTCCAGCAGAGTCAGGTGCAAAATGCAAGAGAAATAAATGGTGAATAGAAAAGTCAATTTCTAAAACTCAGCCTGAATATACTCAATTGTTAATAGCGCTAGGGGGAACAAACACATTTTTGGTGTGATTTACACTTTCATCTTGGTGGTGCTTGGTATGGACACATTTTTTAAGAGTTTTACCTGGCATCCAAGCAAACAGCCACTCAGAATTACTCCACATAAGACTGGCTTCCTTTTCATCCCCCCTCCACAATCGTGCCTACTGATGTGTAGAACAGAGGCCCCTTTCCCCTCACCCTATGCTTTCTCTTCTCTTTCATGATATCCTTAGTGTCCTGCAGCATCTTCTCCTTCCAAAGATCAAAGAAGTATGAAGGGTCGGTGTAGAATTTGAGTGCCTCTTTTCCATCATCCCTGGGATAGAAATGAAGACAAGCAGCTGTCAGTAGACAGATGAGCTCCCAACCAAATCCAATATTCCAAACACCTAACAGTTAGCATTTTTTACACCAAAGAATCAAGAAGTCACTCAAATCGATTGCATATTTCCTCTCCCACACCAGCGTTTCAATGCCCCTGAATGGCACTGCTCTACCTCTTAAGAACCTTTGCCTTATTTTCAATTCTTGATAGAGGAATTTGCATGGTCAAGGAGTAGCAGCAGGAATTCTGATTATTTCTAATGATCTGCGTGGCCACATACCGTTTCCTGAGGTTATCTGAATATCCTGGCACATCAGAGGGGATCTCTGCACTGGTTCCCCTTCCTCCACCAACTCCCCAGGATTCTTAAGGACGTGTGAGTGCCTTTCACCCACCTGAAACCTGTGCACTCATGAAAACATTCACACAGACACAAATATGTGCATGTACACAGCTGTTAACCCTTACACACAGACAATGACTTTGCTGCACCTTCTCATTCCCTTGTAGAATAGCTCAGCATCTACTGCCACCCCAACCACAAGGGGGCCACACGAACAGATGACCATCTCTTTCAGGACCACAAGGTGTAATCACCATCTCTTAGTGATGGTAGTACAGAGTAAGGTGAGTGTTAATACAAGGGCTATTTGCCAAGTTTAATGATCCTGACTGGAATCCCCCCTTTGGCATGGCCAAGTGCCCCACTCTCTAGAAAGCATGTGATTTGGGGCAAAATTCTATTGTTATTCTAAATAATAAAGAATTAGAAATAATCCTATTCCCTGCCCTCCAATCCTATCACAACACAGAATGCATTTCCAAATCAAACACTACTTATTTTTATATTAAATCTTGTTCTGAGCTAGATATATCACTGCTTGTGTCTGTTAGGCCAAGTCCAGATAACTGAGAAGAGACACTAATCCTGAGATTAAATGTTTAAAGGGAAAATACCATTATCTGAAAAATAAAATTATCAGTATCATTTGTTTATCCTGTCATACAAACCCTGTACCATATTCCCTACAATATTATCAGGTGTGTGATCCCTTCCTGCCCCACAATCTCAGCTAGACCCACAGATGGAGATTATGAGAGGCAGGCAGACACAGTGGCACATGTCTGTAGTCCCAGCTACTGAGGAGGCTGAGGCAGAAGGAGTATTTGAACCTAGGAGTGAGACCCCTTTGGGGCCCGGAGAGACATTGTACACAGTCAAAGCTCTGTCCTGCTATACTTGCTAGCCCTGTTGAAAACCAAGTGACAAGCATAGTTTCATACAATAATAAAAAAAGAGTAGATGTCATGTACTTTCTCTGTTATCTGTGTGAGAAACTACCAAGTGCCTATTCGAGGCTCCTGAATCAGGCTGGTGTCCTTGAATTTCACAGGGATGTGTACGTACGTACACACACACACTCTCTCTCTCTGTTTTGCAGTATACCTATGTCTGATAGAAGACATCTGCCTCCAGCTATCTGTAATTACTTTTTACCTGTTCCAAAGTTATTTATGGATACAAGCAAGATAAATATTCACTTTCTGCCCTTGTTCAGTGGTTTTGTGCAAGACGACAACACTACCAAACCACCAGCAGGGAGAGGTTTTGTCTATCAGGCTACCTTCTTTTTCAAATCCAGCCACAGCACGGTAGGTCCTTGCAGATGGAAATATGTGGAAAGGATGCTCAAAACAAAGTGAACAACACTCACTTGGAAGAATGTCAACTGCTCCTCAAGCTTTGGAAGGACGCCTCTGGGCCCATAGCAGCCAGTCCATGACGTTGGCCCCACTAACACGCCCAAACATCTGGTAATCTAGTGGTTTCCAAGTAAGTGGGAGCCTTACTAGAAAGTTGCCCCTGGGATCCACTCTGTAGGATTGCCTTGTAACAAAGTCCTTTTGGTTCCATCATAACTAAATTGCTTGGATGGAATCCAGATGGACCTGGCTCATCCCAAATTAAACTCTGCCACATGCAAAGTTACAGTAAACTTTCAATACATACTATATTCACTATGAATTTCAGAAACTAAACAACACGGGCAACTGCTTATAGAGTAAACGAACTTCTGCAGCCATAAGCAATTTTGGAGCAAGTAGTAAGCTATTTCATACAATTCTCTGATGTAAACAACATCTTTAGACACTTCAGAAAATCTAGTATTGTTAAACACAGGTCAAAAAAAGAAGCCAGCCAGGCATTACCTGTAAGGGGTAAGATTATTAAGAGGAGGAGGAGTATCACAGGTACTGTAGGTTTCTAAGATAGGCACTGGGAGAGAGTTTCTGTCAAAAAGCTTCTGGTCTTGAATGGTAGAGCTTCTGAAGGCCTTTCGGGTGTTGATTCCTTGTAGTGACACTGAGAGAAGATGGAAGGCGTTAGAAAATGGATGACAGGCTATTTGAGCAAACACTGAGTCACACCAGTCAGAGAGGCCTCAGCTGCTGCATTTCTTGGCTGTGGCCGTCTGCAGCCAGGTTTTTTTTCCCCCTTCTCCCTCTGGGGAAGCCCCACAAGGCTGTCAGCAGTCCAGCCATTTCACGACTGAACAAAATGAGGCAACACAATGGTTTACTATGTGGCCAGATCTAGCAGGCCTCTCCTTAGAATGAATCTTCCAAGTACTTTTATGGTAGCAAAATATGAAATCTTAGAACAAGGGAATTGGGGGAATGGGAGAAAGGGAGTGTGTAGGGGTGTGGTAGAGATAAAAAGGTTTCTTTATACCACCCAGGCTTGTGCCATTTCAAAGCAGAACCCTATAGGTCTCTGTGATTTCTCTCCTCTCTTTTTTATAAATCAAGGAAAAAATTTCTAAGAAACTGCTTAGCAGAGCCTGAAAATGCTGAGCTCAGCTTCCTCACCTTCTTCTTCCTTAGGATCCAGCTGAGTGACTTTAACTTGTAGTCGGTCGACCCTCTCAGCAAGAGAGCTTACCCGAGAGGCAAAGGTTTTTGCCTGAGTAAAGAGCTCTCCAAAAATGTCCTCTGCATTTTTACCTGGGGAGAGAGCAAAGAACCCAAATAACTAGTGCACAGATGTAACAGAAATAGTCAGAAAAACTGGCCACTAAAGATTGTACTCTCCACTCCCAAACACACGCATGCACGCACGCACACATGCACACACGGGAGCATGCACGTACACACTTGCCCTTGGACATAGAAACATATTCTCCATAGCATGGGGAGTCTGTATATGTTCCATAACTTATACAGCCTTCCTCGTGAGCTGAACAGTCATGAAACTCAAGACAGGCTGAATAAAATAAAAAGGTATAATGTAAAAAAATTAATCCCAGAAGAGCAGATAACATGTCTACACATCTGCCTGAAGCCCTTAGCCCCCTTGTTATTTTGTTAAGTACCTTGTAAAATGGTTCTGGAAATCAGACTGGGAGTTAAGAGGACCTACTGGGTGTCCACAAGTAATAAGATAAATAAGAAATCACTTCCTCAGTGGAACTCCTCATTGAATAACGAAGATGAGTTGTGGTATCTCTGAAGGGCCTTAAATGTGTCAGTGTCAACATCCCACAACAGACACATAACTTCTTCTAAGAGTTGAAAAGGTTACGTTATGTTCTATAACCTACAACTTTCAAAGTCTTTGCTCTAAGTTAGAATTCTTTAAATCTACATCTCAGGGAACAAGTGAAAAGCTGAAACTTTCAAGCCCTCCCTGAAAAACGATATACCAGTGGTCCCTTTCTACAATGTCTTGTTTTTTAGCAAAAAACAAAAGAGTTCTGTACATTCAACCCTGGAATGCAAGGAGAATTTGCAGCCAAAGAAACATAAGAGCAATCTGACACTACCTCCATATTGTCATTCCAAGCCGCAAAGCACATTCTTACTAGGAATGAAAAGTGGTGTATATGAATAAATATACCATCGGAGTTTCTTACTTATTTCTTACTTGCAAGGTGAAGGCAGGCAAAAGTGTCTGTGCCCAACCAAAAGATAATTTTTTTGAGAACTATTTAAAGTAGGCTCTCATTTTTCACTTCTGAACTATATTAATAATACTTAGTCTGTATGGGGGGGTGTGAAAGGCCAAAACCACACCTTTAGGATGAACTGTAGTTCACCTTTCCTACATAACTTTCACAGTAAGGATAAGACAATCAACTGCATATTTTGAATTGCTGGTAAATTTAGGTCAATAAGGAGTCTTTAATCAAGAAGGGAGCAAGTCCTTGCATACTGAATGGTTCTATGATCTAAACAACTATCGGAAGCTCTGGAGCTCAAAGGACTCAAATGGGCTAAAACACTGCATTTCTACCCTGCAAGTGGAAGATCCTACTTGATCCCTGTCCATAATATGGCTATGTTCCTATAAAAACTATACTGTATCATGCTTGACCAGGTAATGGAAAATTGTGTTTGGAAGCTAAAGCAGAGAAATATGCAACATTATGGATGGAAAATAAACCAGGCTCAAAAATATCCAACTGTTCTAGAGGAAAAGAAAATTCCAAATCAACTTGCCCTTAGATCACTGAGAGAGGACTCAGGATTTCCTGCTCCTTAATGAAGGAGGGAAAAGCAGTGGGAGTAATGAACTAGTGTGACACAGTGGTTTTTCCAGATAAATCTTATATATAAAGAACTCTGACAAATAAAATTAGTAACATGGGGATCTCTTTTTTAAGAGGGAGTGAGGTGGAATGAAGACTTTCCCACTATCTTTTCAGCCCAAGCTCTAGGTAGACTCAGAACTGCACTTTTGGGGTGCTGAGAGTATGGCTCAGTGGTAAAGCACTTGCCTAACATGCAAGTTCTGGGTTCCCCCAGTAACCACAAAAACAAACACAGCCTGAACAACAGAACCTGGAAGGAGCACTGGATTTCAAATCGAAGACCTGGATTTTATGTCTCTGCTTTTTCTATTTATACCTGTATACTCTTTAACAAATCATAACCTCTCAGCCTCAATCTCATCTGTAAACTGGGGAAAATATACCTATCTCACAAAATTATCATAAAGATTAAAAGGAGCTAAACATCTTAAATTATCACAAAGAGATTTCCTCCTTAAATAACTGCTCGCCCATAGTAAATGACTTTTTCTTTTTTTCCCTCCTGTATCAGATATTGAACCCGGGGCATTCATACTGAGCTATACCCCCAGCCCTTTCTCTATTTTTTATTATGAGATAGGGTGCTGCTAAATTGCCCAGGCTGGGCTTGAACTTGTTATCCTCCTGCCTTAGTTTCTCAGAGTGATGGGATTAGAGGAATGTACCACCATGCCCAGCTAGATGACTTTTAAGAGGATAACTGTCTAAGCTAGATGAAGTGGTAAATACCTGCAGTCTCAGCTATTCTGGAGGCTGAGACAGGATGAGCTCATTAATTTGAGACCAGCCTGGGCAACAATAGTGAGATCCTGTTTTGGAGACAGAGACAGAGAGAGAGAGAGAGAGAGAGAGAGAGAGACAGAGAGAGAGAGAGAGAGAGAGAGAGAGAGAGAGAGAGAGAGAGAGAAAATACAAATCTAAATATCCTAAGCTTTAAGCTTACAGGAAATTTTAAATATTCCAATCAGTGATTTAATAGCCCCTATTCAATTGCTAAAAATTACTACAACTTCTGAAAATAGAAGTATGATACTCAAATAGGAGAAAACCAAAGTGTCTTCTTCAGAGTTAAATTTCACTCATTCGGATGATCAATATAGACCCCAAAACATCAGAACATTCATAACAGACATCATATTTTGCAAAAGATTTCAGAGCAGCCTTCAATTTTTTTTCCCTTAGCAGAGCCCTTCAAAAGAAAGCTGAACAGGTAAAATTGATTTTTAAAAATATGCAGCTGCTCTCATTGAAGTCTGAGTAAGAGTCCTGGAGTTCCCTGATGTCACGTGCTGCCCTTCCACTCCAATACAGTCAGAAAACCCAGTCTCATTGCATGATTTCCTAATAACCCAAGTGGGGGTTCCATCTCCCCGGATGGTCACAATACTACTCAAAAATGCTGTCAGGCAGGCTTTCAAAGAACTATTTATTTGTCTATTTATTTTTTGAGACAAGATCTCACTATACAGTCCATGTTGGCCTTGAAGTTTTCGAAGCTTTCATTTCTTCATCTGAAAAATGGGAATATGACTTCCTATCTTCATATGATTACTAAAAAGATTAAATGAGATTATGTTAAGATCCCATCAAAACTTAGCTTTTAGCAGACGAGAAAGTCAAATTCCCCATATGAATAATTTATTGTTCTCCTGGTAGATTATAAGCTCCTGGAAGGCAGAAAGCATTTATTCTTATCACTGTATCTTCTCAGCACAGCACATGAAATATGCTCAACACAAGTTTAACAGATGAATAAAGGGTTAGTTAGACCCAAAATGTGAGAAAATCTTGGTTCCTTAGGCACAAGCTGACCCTGGCCCTCAGATTGGCTTCCTTAAGACAGGAGTGGTCTGAGTACAAGTGAGAGAGTCCACAATGGCTTCCATCAACACCACGCTGGAAAAACATCTCAGAGGAAGCAAAGCTCCTGCTGAGTGAGTACGAAGTATTAGCTAGATGTTCTTTGTCCTATGGAGAAAGAACTAGTATGTGATTGACTTCCACCCATTTGGCCTTCTCAGGGTGACAGAAGCAGAAATGATGCTTTTAAAAAGCAGCGAGGCTCTCTGCAGCTTTCTTGTGCCTCATTGTCAGCTGCACTGCTGTTGTGCTACCGTCAGTGTTCCTTTGTATAAGACAGGCACTGCAGGGCTTCATTTCTTCGTGATGCTCCGTCCAGGTTTCCCTAAGCCCTGGATCAACTGAGATGGTCCCTGAGCTAGGTGAAGGCTTAGGAACCTGAAACTCCATACATCATCTGGTCACAGAGCACTGTCTCCTCAGGCTCCTATTTTAAAGGCAGGACCCATTATTATCTGGGGGAATGCAGGCTATCTTGATATTCACCTGCCTTCACTAAGGGCAGTGACGGGATAGGAGGGGTGAGTGTCTGAAATAATTCACACCAAGATGCTTCTGCTAAGGATGATCACTAAAATGGCATTTTGCTGGAGGTGCTTATGGGAGCAGGGGTGGCACTAGACAAATGCAGAGCCAATCCGAGCAACTGCCCTTCCATACCTTGGCTTCAAGCAAATAAAGTCAGCTTGATTCATAATGAAATCTAAATCACATGCATGTACCCACCCAAGGCAGTCTCATTCATTCTTGACAATTAAAAAAAATGTAGCCATGCTGTGTTTCTTTCAGCTCCAAAACAGACTGGACTAGCCCCCATCTTTCCCCTATAGAAGAGTGGCTCCAGCTACTATTTGTGTCACTGTGTTCATGCAGCTTGCAAAACTCCCAATACCCCAGAGACTACAGAAGTAATGTGTACCCTGAACTTGGACATGGGGGCTTGCAGCACAATTAAATGTGTACCAGGGTAGACAAGTCAGCCAGAATGTCTCTGAGTGCATGTATGCTTTACTCCTCTTTGGAAAGAAAGAGGGGAGGGTGTTGAGCAGATAAAAACTATTGGCACATTTGAGACTTCAACAAAGTCAGGCTACATCGAACAGCTCGTGTAATTGCAGGCACATTCCCCGACCCAAGACAGTGTTCTGTGAACCTCCCACTTTACACACAGAGAATTCTGCTCTGTCATCCCATCTGCAGTTTTTACTGCAGTCCTTCCTGCCACCCTTCCCACAGATTTCTTTTGAAGCAGGTGTAGGGGAAGGTAGAGGGAACCTACAGGGTGGTGGTAGATGAAGAAAGGGTAGAGGGGAAGAATCTACACCAAAAAAGGAGCTTTTCTTTGGGAAGGGGGGATGGGATACATTTTTGCATTACCTTGGGAAGGCAGATGGGGGAGAAATAGGAACAGGGGAGAAGAAAACTAAATAAAGAGCACCAACGACCCCTAAGGGCAAAGTATAGGCTCTGCGAGGCACTCACTCAGGCTGCCCAGCTGTCGGATGACATTTGCCAGGTCGATGTTGGTCACGCATTCCAGCTCGTTTCTAACGCGAGGCAACTTCTGACGGCACAGGTGCCTTGGCTCGATGTTCCTAGTTACTAACGGCATGGTGGACCTGCTTCAGGCAATGTTCTGAATGATGAAAAACAACCTAAAAAAGAAATAACAGGAAAGTATTACTCAACCACAAATTCCAGGCACACTAGGGCTGTATGAATCTTTTTTTTTTTTTTTTTTTTTTCTGGTCTTGCCCTGATCTAAAACAGCTTTTAAAAAACCTTTACTCTCCCTTTTTTTTTTTCTTTTTTAATGCCTCCACCCCCTCATCTTTTTTAAGGTTTGCTATTAGAAGACTTGCTATATAAATTTAGAAATTCTGAACTGGTGACTGCTAGCTGAGGTACACAGGGAGCAGAAAAACCTCAAAGTGACAACTACTGCTCCAACCAAGAGTCCCCAGAGGCAAGGAGGCATGGTTAGAAAATAGCCCATTCAGCAGACACTGAATGATATCCTTGGGGTGTCCATAACCAAAACAGATCAGGTTCTAGGCCACCCATTATAAGGATCAAAAAAAGAGCTGCTGTCATCTTATCATCTCCACAATGAAATCAAGCTGTCAACAGTCATTCCATTGATACACATCAGGACATGATTTCTCCAGTTCTTCCTGGATGGGTGACTGTTAATGTATAACTAAATACAAGCTGCCAGTATCTATTAACACTACTAAAGTTTAGTC
The DNA here is from genome assembly GCA_028451465.1 of Erethizon dorsatum. Lineage (NCBI taxonomy): Eukaryota > Metazoa > Chordata > Mammalia > Rodentia > Erethizontidae > Erethizon > Erethizon dorsatum. The sequence goes on along the minus strand of CM051827.1, from coordinate 114,503,344 downwards.
TGTAAATTGACAGAATGAAAGAAGATCAAGGAAATTTTTACATGTTCAATATGTCAAACATGATGCTGAGCCAACTGTGCTATAAGAGTCCCTGGTCCTTTCTCTTCTAGTCAACTCCCTTTCTCTTCCCATCCAGTTCAACACACCTAGGCCAGAGGACTCTAGAGTCAGCAGGAAGTGTCTAGAGTAGACCCGGAAACCTCTCACTCTTTCTTATCCCTAGGCTGAGCCCCTTCTCCTGGGAAATCCCCTAGCACTCTAGGCTCATGCTGAGCTATTGTTTAAGATTTAAATTTTTCTAACCACGAATTTAGGAGGAGGTTTCAATCTCAACAAAATGAGTTGGCTGCAGTCAAGGTGCACTGGGCTGGTCCTGTTTCTACATCTTGTGAAACTCAAGAAATCCAAATGGCCTAATGGTTTTCACGCCAGGGAAAATGGCAAATTCACTTCAAATGATAAAAGATAAGGTATAAAGAAAACAAATATAAGTTTTCCCCAATATTATAAATGCCTCTTAAAATAAAAATTTAAAAAGTTTTACTTACATCAAATCTTTTTTTTTTTGTGGGTACCGGGGGGTCGACCTCAGGACCTCGTACGCCAACAGGCACCCGTGCCACTGAGCGATATCACCGGCCCCTTTTTCATATGTGGGATCCGGGAGTCGAACTCGGGCCCTTGCGCTTGCAAGGCAGGCGCTTACGCCGCTGAGCCATCTCACCGGCCCTTACATCAAATCTTAAAACACCAGTTCATCACCAAAGAAGTTCACTGTGAATACAAAATGCTTAAGCCAAACTAACTATCTTATTTATTATTATTTCTTTTTTGTGGGTACCGGGGGTCGACCTCATGACCTCGCACGCCCATGCCGCTGAGCGATATCAGCGGCCCTTTTTTTGTACGTGGGTTCCGGGAGTCGAACTTGGGCCCTCACGCTTGCCAGGCAGGCGCTTATGCCACCGAGCCATCTTACCGGCCCCAAACTATCTATCTTAGATCTTAAAAGTGAACTGACATATTGTCTGACCAAAATAAAAAAACAAAAAAAAACAAAAAAAAACCATCCAAGCTCAAAGAGGGAGTAGGACCCATTGAACAGACTGCTCCTTGTTATGGACATTCTGATCTGCAACAAGTAAAAATAAAACAGGAAGCCGGCAGCTTGGGGAACAAGATTTCCTGTCACCAACAGCAACAGTCCAAGAACCAAGAGACTCAGCTGTTTGCTTATAACTTTGAGCCTCCCTTTAACAGTCACTGTGTGGCAGCTGTGCCTATCTTTGGGGTGCAGAGGTGTTTCCTGAATACTTGTCTACTGTCTTAGGAAATGATTTCCATTCTGCTTCTCTGCTAAGTTCCTCCTTTGACTCAACAGGTCTTATAATCTGAACTCCTGACTTTCCAGTTTAACTCTTTCCCTGTTTTGCTTAATGTAAAGAGTATCAGACACTAAGATGCAACCTTTAGGAACTCTCCTTTAGGAGAGTCCGGCATAAGAAACAGGCAGGAGGTTACAGATAAAAGAATCTCACAGGACTCTGTATATCATCCTTAGGATGCCCTTAGATTTCCAAACTTAAAAATTTCTGAAAGAACTAGGAATTCAGGGTTCAGCCAGGTAATGAAATCACTGTGGCTCCACCTATTTCAGTACTATTACAGCTTCTCAGAGGAGCTACAGAAACAGATCACACTGAAATTCTGTGTTGAATGTGACCACTACCAGCACATTCCAGACTTTCCCTCCGGACATCTAATGGAAACTGGATTACCAATGGCTACATAAATGTCAGACTGGGGGCAAGGGCAATTTCTAATATCTGAGTACTTTAACGTGTATGCTTTCCCAAGTGTCTTGAGTAAGTAGACAAAAATGGAGATAAACACTCATCATCTGTGTGGGGTTTACCTAGAACCAAAATATTTTTTTGAGACAGGGTCTCACTGTGTAGTTCAGGCTGGCCTTGAGTTCACTATGTAGCCCAGCTGGCCTCAAACTCATGGGGATCCTCCTGTCTCAGCCTCCTGAGTGCTGGGATTACAGGCATGTGCCACCACGCCAGGTGGGAGCCAAAGTTTTAACAGCAAGATGGTTTCTTCTTGCCAAAAAACCCAGCTCTATTAGGCTAGTAGTCCATGCTTGTACTCCAGTTCCTTGACAGGAAGATTGTGATTTCAAGGCCAACCTGGGCAACTTAACAATGTCTTGTCTCAAAATTAAAAAAAAAAAAAAAAAAAAAAAAAAAAAAAAAAAAAATTTTTTGTTTTTGTTTTTGAGACAGTGTCCCACTATGTAGTTCAGGCTGGTCTTGAACTTGAAGCAATCCTCCTGCCTCAGCCCCCAGAGTGCTGGGATTACAGATGTACACCACCATGCCCAGTTCAAAATAAAATTTTTAAAGGGCTAAAGATGTAGCTCAATAGTACACTGCTTGCCTAGCATGCACAAAGCCCTGGGTTCAATTGGGGGGGGGTATTCAAGAAATAACAACATGTCAATATCCATCAAGACAAAAAAGAAAAACATATCTATTTTTTTAAAAAGCTATTTAGTTTGTTTCTGAGACACCAAAGAGATAAGATTCCCTGTTGTATGTATACCTGCACTACTGCTCGATTTTCTTTTAGATAGTCAAGGATTGACTGTTTTCTGCATAAAAAGTATGAAATTATGCATGATCTGAACCACAACAGTAACTTAACCCCCCAAAAATTCTATATTCCAGTGAAGAGAAACTTAGAAATGGGCAAAGAGTCTTCCAGGTTCTTGACTCAATTTAGCTTCAAGCTGTACAAAAGGCATGGGCTCAGGAGTTGAGAAGAACATGGGTTTTGTACCGTGACTCTGACATCTTTTTTTTTTTTTTTTTTGTGGGTACCAGGGGGACGACCTCAGGACCTCGCGTGCCAACAGGCACCCGTGCCACTGAGCGATATCACCGGCCCCTTTTTCGTATGTGGGTTCCGGGAGTCGAACTCGGGCCCTCGCGCTTGCAAGGCAGGCGCTTACGCCGCTGAGCCATCTCACCGGCCCTCTGACATCTTACTGTGTGATCTTGATCATTTTTCTACAGACACTGAATAATAAAACATATATAAAATGCCCTCTATAAGCTTATTTTTTAAAAGGGTAATTATTTATAGTTCCACAGACCACAGGCAAATCTTCCTGTAGAATCAATTTTATTCATTGATAAATATTTAAAAACACTTTTAACCATGAACATATTATGTGGTAGAATGCAATAGTCACATAAAAAATTTAAAGATAAAACCCTAGATTCCAATGAAATTTGATGATTTTTCTTCTGAAGTTGCTCCCAGCTATGCTCTTAGACCTCCTGAAAAAGACATTTTCTCCTCCTGTCTTTCATAACTGGGTTCCCCATCTGAACCACAGAACAAAGAAAATAATTTTCTCAATTCTCCTTAAGATGGTACATAACTGGGCCGGTGAGATGGCTCAGCGGCGTAAGCGCCTGCCTTGCAAGCGTGAGGGCCCGAGTTCGACTCCCGGATCCCACATACGAAAAAGGGGCCGGTGATATCACTCAGTGGCACGGGTGCCTGTTGGCGCGCGAGGTCCTGAGGTCGACCCCCCGGTACCCACAAAAAAAAAAAAAAAAAAAAAAAAAAAAAGATGGTACATAACTAGCACCATTCTAGATGCAGTGGGAAAAAATTAAGACAATAGATGCCTAATGGTGTTAGGGCTTAATTCTCTTATGGAACTCCAGTTGCGAAAGCTTCCGCCAACAGCAGCAGCATTTTTCTGGAAACTCTGTAGAACACTGAGTGTTGAGGAACCTCTGAATTAAGGAAGTACAGGATCAGATTTGAATTTTATACAAATCGTTCTAACATAAGCAGAAGGCTGGTGGTAAGAACCCACTGGAAAACCTTGCAGGCTCAGAAGGATAGAGTAGAAACAGGAAGGCTCATCATATCACCCCAGCACATATGAACTGAGAAACTACAGACAAGCTGCAGGAGTGAGTCTGGCCCTTCAGCCCCATTTACTGCTCTCTCCTTATAGTTTTGTATAATTATATTCATAAAGTGATAAAAAGTATGTTTCCTTATTAAAAGTGTTGTGAAAAGAGTTAAATGTGCTAGTGACAGAAATAAAAAGAGAGTGAACTGGCTGGGGAAATAGCTCAGTGGTAGCCTAGTGGGTTCTAGCTCCAGCATTGAAAAAAAAAAAAAAAAGTGATGGCTGGGCATGGTGGCACACACCTGTAATCCCAGCACTTAGGAAGCTGAAGTAAGAGGATTGCCATGAGTTCCAGGCCAGCCTAGGCTACACAGTGAGACACTGTCTCAAAAAAAAACAAAAAACAAACCCCACACACACACACAAAAGTGACAAGAACCGGGCCGGTGAGATGGCTCAGTGGCTTAAGCGCCTGCCTTGCAAGCGCGAGGGCCCGAGTTCGACTCCCGGATCCCACATACGAAAAAGGGGCCGGTGATATCGCTCAGTGGCACGGGTGCCTGTTGGCGCGCGAGGTCCTGAGGTCGTCCCCCTGGTACCCACAAAAAAAAAAAAAAAAAAAAAAGTGACAAGAACCAACAAAATTGTGGTTCTTAGGCAGAAAAAAAGGAGATACATGAAAGAGTAAAGTGGGCCGGGGATATAACTCAGCAGCACAGTGCCTGCAAGCGCAAGGTCCTGAGTTCAATTCCCAGCACCAAAAAACAAAAAAACCAAATGAAAGAGTAAAGTACCCTGGAATCAGTAAAGGTCTTTTTCAGTCATGCTCTACTTTGATTAAGGAAATTACATGCTGCAGTGGTGTTTGTTAATTTGGGGATTTGAGAAGGTCTTTGAGAGATGTTACATAGGAGAGAAATAACTGCTGAGAAGATAAAAGTTACAGGGAAGTAAATTTCAATTTATCTAGTTCTTTTTAATTAAAGCTGCCCTATAATAGAATGAATTTTCTTTAAATACAGTTATGAGTTTCCCCAGCCTCTGGATGGCTAGCTAACATGTTGAGGGAGAAATTCCTACAATGTAAGAAAGTATTGGGAGGTCAAACTGGGAGGCATCTTCAGTGCCTCATAAATCAAAATTGTAAAAAAAAAATTTTTGTTGTTGTTGTAATTCGCAGTCTGGACTTCAGTTTCCTCATCTACAAAATACAGGGCTTAAGCTAAAAGGTCTTTTTTTTTTTTTTTTTTAAATGTGGGTACCGGGAGTCGACCTCAGGGCCTCGCGCTTGCCAGTGAGCGCTTGTGCTGCTGAGCGATATCACGAACTCTTTTTTTCCTTTATGTGGGTACCGGGGGTCGAACTCAGGACCTTGTGCTTGCCAGGCAGGCGCTTATGCCGCTGAGCTATCTCACCGGCCCTAAAAGATCTTTTAAAAGGGCTTCCTAGCTCTAAAATTTCTGGATTTCCATCTATCTAAACTACTTTAATCTCCTTAATTAGCCAACATGCACTTGTATTCTGAACACCAGATCAGAGGCAAGTCTAGGGAGATGTACATCATGGCTATTAATCAAGTTTCCTCTCTAGGTTTAGATTCTTTCAGTTACTGTGATCAGTAATTCCCAGACTGGCCCATAAGATGAGCCATTCTCCTCTCTCTTGAGCCTGTGAAGTTCTTACCTCCAGCCTTCTCCTGCCTCAATATAACTTCTATGTTTATGTTAGAATGATTTGTCTAAAATGCAAGTTTTATACACTGGGAGGGTTCCAGATTGATCTATCCTAAGAAGTCCAAAGGAAAAACTGGGCTTTCAGGCCAATTCCAGACATACAGGCCAGACCTAGCAGCAATCTGTATCTTCACTCCTAGCTAATTTCAGCCTAAGGAAATGAGTCCCAAACAACAGTCTTGAGACATCTCTTCCTAGCCATGCCTGCCAGTAGACTGACTGGTCTAGAAAACTACATGAGAAGCTGTGTGTGTGTGTGTGTGTGTGTGTGTGTGTGTGTGTGTGTGTGTGACTACGGATTGAACCTAACTACATGAGAAGCTGTGTGTGTGTGTGTGTGTGTGTGTGTGACTACGGATTGAACCTAACTACATGAGAAGCTGTGTGTGTGTGTGTGTGTGTGTGTGTGTGTGTGTGTGTGTGTGACTACGGATTGAACCTAGGGCCCTTGCACTGAGCTACGTCTCCAACCTTTTAAAATTTTATTTACTTTTTAAGGGAAGAGAGGTTTATGTCTTCAGCCTTTAAAAATTTTGAGATGGTCTTGATGGTAAATTGCCAAGGTTAGGGTTGAACTTGTGATCCTCCTGCCTCATTTCTCCCACAGTGCTGGGATTACAGGCATGTGCCGCCATGCCCAGCTGAGAGGGTCTTCTAGGTCCTCACGAAAAATGAGATTCTTGGTGGGTGTGGTGGTCCATGCCTGTAATCCCAGCACTCTGGGAGGATGAGACAGGAGGGCTATAAATGGAGTCCAGACTAGCCAATTTAGTGAGTCCCTGTCTCAAAATTAAAAAGAAGGAGTGGAGATGTAGCTCATTTCAAAGGCCCTGGGTTCAATACCCAGTCCTACAAAAAAATTAAATTTAAAAAAAGTGAGATTCTTTAAGTCTGTATATTTCACGAAAAGAATAATAACAAAAAAGGCAAACAAACAAGTCTATATACTGAAAGTTAGCAGGGGCTATTCACATATCACATTTGGCAAAATAAAGTCAAAAAGAGACTCTGTCATCTCCCTACTTTTTTAATTCCCGTAACTCTGCTCCCAGGGTGAGGCAGGGTGGATGCAGAAGTGGGGGTGGTGGGGGAAAGAATGTTATGAAGGAGGGTTCCATGTGAAAGGGAGGGAGAAGACACTCATCTGTACCCTACTCTCTGACAAAACAGGACAAAAAGACAGATGACTGCCCATTCTGGCAATAATGCTTATTACTAGCTGTTTACGATAAATAAACAATGCTGCACTGAGAGCCAAGGTCACTGATAACACCTGCTGGTTTCTATGGTCACATCCAAAAAGCAAGTATATCTGAGCTATAGCAATAACCATCACAACAGAAATGCTTCTCAAGGCAGTTCCTCTTGGAAACACAACCCCAAAATGCTGATCAGCAGCAGCAGGGGATGGGGACATGTGGGGATTTGTATTTGCGGCAAACAGGACTTCTGCTTTCACTTCAGTATTTCCCATTGTTCTCTATTTAATAGTACTTTGGACTGGGGGCATATGAGGTTTACTTTGTAGCTTCCCCTAAGACACAAATTTCTTTATGATAAAAAAATATACTTTTGAAAAAAATTATAATTAAAAAATACACATTTGGACTGGAGGTGTAACTCAGTGGCAGACAGCATGTTCAAGGCCCTGGGTTCAATCCCCAGTACCCTAAACAAACAAAACCCCACAAAAATATGTGTTCCACAGGATTTCAAGAATTTTAATTGGAAAGCCAAATAACCACGTGACTTCAAAATAACAGACAACACATGGTCTTACTGTAATCTCAGTTGGTATACTAAAATGTTTAAAGTATGAATTTACTGTTGCATATAGCAGTCCTCACTACCATGCAGCAACTACAAGGAGAAATGCTTCATTATAGGCTTAAGCACCCACCCACCTCCTGTTGAAACACAGGGTGGGGCTGAACTGACAAATATAACCACACTCTCTCCAAACACAAGGAGTTAACTGACACATCAGTTTAGGTCACTAAAACCAAGTCTGAAACAGCTAGCAGGACAGAAATGGAACTCCTGGTGTGGAGTACAAGAAATATGTCGATAACTCACACAAGCCCCAATTAAAGTATTCTTCGTGTTCAAATGCTTCTTTTTTTAAATTTATGGCCAATGACAGAAGAGTGATCCGGTTGGTGGTACCCAAAAATTTGGGATAAGTAACTGATAGGAAGGTAAATCTGGACATGTGTTCAATACTCCCAGACAAAAACAAAGCCTAAAGTCCAAGGCCACATGGGAACACTCAGTTGGTTTTCGTGAAAGGGTCTTATTACATTTTACTTTCCTATTTAGGGACAGATGATGGTACTAGGATGTAACCCTTTTTCCCTTGCTCTTGCAAGTAGCAGAGAGTACTGTCTAGGTTAAACTCCCTATAGACAAGACACTGGAATATCCACTAGTGGATTAGATATAGTGGCAGGCTTAAAAATGAAGGAGGAATGAGATAATCAGTGCCAAACTGCATGTCAGGCACTAAGTATCATCTCATCTTGCCAACTATGCAACCATTAATCTCTATGACGTCTCACTTCATAGTTCAGCTTCTTCTGCAGTTACTGCTCCCTCTCTGGGACAGAACACCCAAAAAAGAAACCGACTTTACACAACTGAGAAAGGCCAGGGAAAAGAAGGTTACACAGTAACAACAAAAAAAGAAATTCGGCAAAATGTCTCGCTGACAGCTCTGGACAATATACAAACACTGTGTGGTCATGGAGCAAGTAGAAGCAGCAGGCCTGAGATATGACTCCATATACTAACCTGAGCGAGAGGAGGGACTTAGCAATCAAAACTGTATCTGAGCAACAGGGAGTGGAAATACGGAGTACACTGCCATGCGCTTCCATATCAATTACTCTACTCTGCTAGGTGTAACAGAATTCATGCCGGAAAAAGTGTCACATACTTATCTGTCATTAACGGCCAAACCACCAGAAACTCAGAGTCAGGCAGCTGTACATCTACTTCCCCTTACAAGTTCTATTCACCACTAAAAACATGGGATTTATAAGGAAAAGTCCTTGAGCAGAGGGAAAAGTAAGTATCTGTTCTCTTCCTGTTTACCAAAGCCCTCAACATCTAATAAGCAGCAGGGCAGAGCAGCAAGAGCATAAAGTTAAGAGACATAGGTGAGCCAGGTGCAGTGATGCATGTCCATAGTCCCAGTACTCAAGAGGCAGAGGCAGAGAACTGCTTGAGTCCTAAAGCTGAAGATCAGCCTGGGCATCACAGTAAGACACTGTCTCAAAAAATTTAAAAATAGCTAGTCATGGTGGTGCATGCCTGTAATCATAGCACTCAGGAGGCTGAGGCAGAAGGATTGCCCCAAGTTCAAGGCCAGCCTGGACTACACAGCAAAACCCTGTCTCAACAAACACACACATACACACACACACACAAACAAACAAACAAAAATTTTCTTTAAATAAAAAATCGAGAAAGAAAGAGACAGAGACAGGCAGGCAGACAGACAGGCAGATAGATACAGGTTCACTCCACCACTGTTATTTTAGCTTTGGGACTTTGGCAAGCAGTCTAATTTCTGTTTCCTAACCTGCTAAATTAGTATAACAAGTTCTAGTTTGTAAGGTTATTGTGAAGAAAAATAAAATAGTGCATGTATAAAATGCTTAGCACAGTGTGTGGCACAGAATAGATAAAATGACAGCAGCAGTAAATAGTAGCAATAGCAGTGGTGTCATGGTGGTGGTAGGAGAATGGTTAACACCTACTGAGCACTTGCACTGCTCTCATATGTGATTATTAACCATAACACCATCTCTTAGTAAGCTTCACGTTGTATTAAGGGCTGGCTACTAATTATAGCACCCTTATCAATCAATGAATATTTATCAAGTAGACACTCAAAGACACAAAGAAGGGGCCCAAATTGGGCCACACAGTAATTTAGCAAGATCCTGTCTCAAAAAACAAAAGATAAAAAAGGCTGGTGATGTAGCTCAGTACAAAGGCACTGGGTTCAATGGGGCAGGGGACTCCCACACAGGGCAGCAAGAATGAAATCTCTCCCTTGACTCCAAGAGCTTATAATTTCATTGAGACAGATAAAACTGCAGTTAAGTAACAATACAGCAAATAAATAGAAGTTTAATTATCAAATCAAATGAATGATACAGGCAATGATGGCAATATAAAGAACATCACTGTGAACTGAAGAGACTGAACAGACTTCTTGGAACAAAGATCTGAAATGGGCAGAACCGGGATATAAAGAATAAAGAGAGGAAGGTGTTCCAACTAAGGAAAATATGTTAAACAGAAGTCTTGACCTTAACCACTAGTAATCACAGAAAAGTCAAACTTCTAATGGGTTTCTACTGTATTTCATCAAATCTGAGATGCCACTGATTGTAAAATTCATCGTGATTCAAGAGATGTGAAAATGTGGGGAAAAGTGTACATCTCAGTATGAGTGTAAATTTTATTTTTTTAACATGAAAGGAGAGACAAGATAATCTTTAAAATTCTTTCCAAAGAGGCACAGTGGCACTCACCTGTATTCTCAACTACTTGGGAGACTGAGGCAGGAGAACTGCAAGTTGAGAGGCCACCCTGGGCAACACTGTGAGACTTTGTTTCAAAATAAAAATTTAGGGGCCGGTGAGATGGCTCAGCGGCTTAAGCGCCTGCCCGGCAAGCGCAAGGGCCCGAGTTCAACTCCCGGAACCCACATACGAAAAAGGGGCCGGTGATATCGCTCAGTGGCACGGGCGCCTGCTGGCGCGCGAGGTCCTGAGGTCGACCCCCCGGTACCCACAAAAAAATAAAAATAAAAAATAAAAAAATAAAAAATAAAAAGGACTATGGATATAACTCAGTGGTACAGCATTTACCTAGCATGTGCAAGAAAGGTCTTGGGTTCGATCCCCAGTCCACCTTCCCCACCAAAAAAAATAAATAAAGGAAGAAAAAGAAAGAAAAATTCTTTTCTACATAAAAGGCTATGATTCTGTAATGAAGAATTAAAAGAGAATATTCAAATTTTACCAAATCAACACAATGTTAAGAACAAAGATAGCTGGGTATGGTGGCGCACAGCTGTAATCCCAGCACTCAGAAGACAGAGGCAGGAGGACTGCCATGAGTTCAAGGCCAGCCTGAACTACAAAGTAAGACCCTGTCCCCCCCAAAAAAAAACAAAATCAAAATAAGAAATAATAAATGTTAAAAATGGGCTGGGGAATGTACCTCAGTGTGAAGGCCCTGGATTCGAACTCCAGTACTGCACGATGCGACTACTGTGGAAGTCAGTGTGGAGATTCCTCAAAAACTAAAATTAGAGGTTCCATTTGACCCAGGTATTTCCCTTCTTGTTATTCTCCCAAAAGAATTAAAAGCATCATTCCACAGCAATATATGCACATCTATGTTTATAGTGGCACAATTTGTAATAGCTAAATCTTGGAAACAGCTGAAATGCCCACTAACCAATGAATGGAAAAAGATGTGGTAATACAATGGAATACTACTCTGCCATAAAGAAGGATAAGCTTGAGACATTTCTAGCTAAATGGATGCACCTTGAGACCACACTCTTAATTGAAATAAATACGACACATGTGAGAAACCGAAAGTATAAATAAGGACCAAAATGTTTAATACACACTGGAAAATGGGATGATAATGTTCAAATGAGAAGGGGAACCAGGGAAGGAGGAGGGCGAAAGGAAGGAAGAGACAAGGAAAAAAAAGAGAATAGAAGGAAAAAACTTGAAACAAAGCTTTTGTAAATAAGGACGGGAAGAGGGGTTGAAGGGAAGGGAGGGAAATGGGAAAAAAGCAGCAAGATATATCATGTACAGGTACAAATTTCCTATGATGAATGCTATCAATATGTGTATCTAAAATGTACCAATAAAGGTTAATACTAAAAAAAAACCTCCAGTACTGTAGTAAACAAAAAAACAACCAAACCAATACTGCACAATTTGCAAAGCTTAAGTATCTATCTACCTCCTAATATGCTGTTTTACTTGAACATAGCTATAAAAGCTGTCTTAATACTCTTATCTGTTATTTCCATCATCTCTATCATTTCTGAGTCTGTTTTCTACTACTGTAACTGATTTTCCTCCTAGTTATGGATCACAACTTCTGGCATGTCTTGTAACTTTTGATGGGATGCTGGACATTGTGTTTTACATTGTTGTTGCCTTCAAGAGTGCTGGACTTGGGCCGGTGAGATGGCTCAGCGGCGTAAGCGCCTGCCTTGCAAGCGCGAGGGCCCGAGTTCGACTCCCAGATCCCACATACGAAAAAGGGGCCGGTGATATCGCTCAGTGGCACGGGTGCCTGTTGGCGCGTGAGGTCCTGAAGTTGACCCCCCGGTACCCACCAAAAAAAAAAAAAAAAAAGAGTGCTGGACTTTGTTCTGGTAGGCAATTAAGACATTTTTGGTTCAGTTTGATAGTTCTGAGGCTTGTTTTCAAGATTTGTGCAGACACCTCTAGAGTAGCCTTTAGGGATGTTTTGGCACCAGTACTAACATATGGCCATTCTGAGTCTCTAGTGAGTACCCTAAGTGGACCATTTGGATTCTCCTCTGGATGGTAGAAACAAACACTTTCCTGCACTGGGATCTAGTTAGCTCATTGCTTCCTGGTCATTTTCTCAAACTACCTGGAGTTTGACCCTGTGGTGTATGTCACTCAGCAGACTCAAGGAGAACCTATCGAGATTCCTGATTTTTCTGCATAGCTCTCTCCTCTCCAGAACCCTGCCCCATACCTTTCGACCCATTAGCCTCCCTTAAACTATGATGTCTGCAGTACCGTAAGACCATTGCGTTCTGCCTGGGATCCTTAATCCTGATCCATGGTTCAAAATATGCTTCTAAACCGGGCATGGTAGTGCGGGCCTGTAATCCCAGCACTCGGGAGGCTGAGGCAAGGGGCTTGCTGCAAGTTCGAGGCCAGCCTGGTCTACATTGTGAGTTCAAGGCCAGCCTGGACTACATAGTGAGATCCTGTCTCAAAAAACAAACAAACAAGCATCTAGACAGAGAGAGCCAAGGTAATCACAAGGCTCATCTTTACTTCCCTTTTCCCAGGGATAACAGACAGGCTTCCTGTTTAAACCAAGAATGATTTCCATTCTAATTTTGCTTTTTTTGGGGGGCGGTACTGGGGATTGAACCGAGGACCTTTACAATGAGCTATATTCCCAGCCCTTTTATTTATTTATTTATTTGTTTGTTTGTTTGTTTGTGTGGGTACTGGGGGTCGACCTCAGGACCTCGCGCCAGCAGGCGCCCGTGACGCTGAGTGATATCACTGGCCCTTTTTTCGTATGTGAGTTCCGGGAGTCGAACTTGGGCCCTCGCGGTTGCCAGGCAGGCGCTTACGCCGCTGAGCCATCTCACCGGCCCTATTTTTATTTTTTGAGGGAGGGTCTTGCTAAATAATGTTGCCCATGCTGGTCTTGAACTTGCAATCCTCCTGCCTCAGCCTCCTAAATAACTGAGATTACAGGTTTGTACCATCACCCTGGCAAGTTATTATTAAAATTCTTGAAGTCTGATTAATTTGAATTTCTCTTCAATAAGTATATAGCAGACTATACTTTTAGAACGAGGGAAAAGATGTCCTGATATCAAATGAACTGCAAATAGAGAGGATATTATCCTCATAAGGATGTAACTACTTGAAAAATTTTAATTTTTTTTAATAATCACTATTAAAAACAGTAACCAGGATTTTTCTTTTTATTTATTCACACTGACACATAATTGTAAAAATTTATGGGTTGTTGTTTTGATATCTGTAAACACTGTGTAATGATCAAACCAGGGTACTTTAATGTATCTATCACTTCAAATATTTATCATATTTTTTATAGTGAAACATTCAAAATCTTCAAATTTTGGGGTTTTTTTGGGGGGTGTCAGGAATCGAACTCAGGACCTTATGCTTGCCAGGCAGGCGCTGTAGCACTGAGCTATATCCCCGGCGCCTCTTCAAGTTATTTTGATATAACTTTGTTAACTAGAGACATACTATTGGGCAAAACTTAGAAATTATAATTACAGGGAACCGGTGAGATGGCTCAGTGGCATAAGCACCTGCCTGGCAAGCGCGAGGTCCTGAGTTCGACTCCCGGTACCCACATACGAGAAAAGGGCTGGTGATATCGCTCAGCGGCATGGGCGCCTCCTGGCGCACGAGGTCCTGAGGTCGACCCCCGGTACCCACACACACAAAAAAAGAAATTATAATCACAGTGCAAAACTTGACTCACAAAGAAAAAGTCTCTAACAGCTGAAATAGGAATGTATTTTGTAACAAATAGCTGGGTTTCGGCCAAACACAAACAGCTGAACTTCAGCCAATCCCAAGCCCCCAACAGATCAGACCATGTCCAGTCAAGGCAAAGGCCTCAACATAAACTAATCAAGTTTATTTCTATACTTTATTTCTGTTATTAAAGCATGTTACCCTTGCTACATAGTGACACTCTCTGAATTCCTTTCCATTTGGAGTGCTGCCTGATTCATCAACTGTTCTTTGCTCAAACTGTTAGATCTGACTAAAACTTTTTTTTTTAAAACACATAAGAGCATAGTAGGTACCAGAAATGCAAGACATTCATACTTCATTTTCCTCCCACAAAATTAGCAGGTATGTATCACCTGTTTCTTTTTAGATCATTCATTTCACTGTTCCCTATCTTTAGTTGCTAGACTATCCAAAACTGCAATCTTGCCTTTTCTATCTTCTGAATTAGAAGTTAAATGCTATTCACGGTGACTTCACAGGTGACGCTGTCATCCTCCTCCTTGGACTCAGTGAACTGTCCTCTGAACTGTCTTGGAAACTATTCTGAACTATCCTCTTCTTTTGAATCTGCATGACTCATCTCAAATAAGACCACATCCATATGTATACCTTTGCCAAGAGTCCCATCAATATTTTCAATACAGTACTGAAACAACCAAACTGAGCAGCTTCCATTTCTTAGCTTTTCATTGGCCTGTGCCACCTGTGGGAGAACGTTCTGCACTTGGTCTAGTTCTCCTTATCTGTGGCCCACAGTTAAGAGCTCTTGGGACACTGAGACCACCCCTGCCCCCACCCCCAGCACTCCTGGGAGAGAGATGAAGAAATCTGAGTGGTGAGAGTCCCGCCATAAACCTCCATGTCTTTTCAGCCAGCCCTCTTTTCTTTTTTAAAGCTAAAATTCATTTGGGTGCTTACTACATAAAATAATAAACAAGTAACCAACCAACCTTGGTGAACCCAGAGGCATGTACCCTTGAGCCACTATATATATGACCTCAGGCTAGTTATTGTTGGGTTTTTTGACACAGGGTCTCACTATGTAGTTCAGGCTGGCCTTGAACTCACTACGTAGCCCAGGGTTGGCCTCAAACTCACGGCAATCATCCTGCCTCAGCCTTCCAAGTGTGTGAGCCACCATGCCTGGCTTGATCTTAGGCTAATCTCTGAGCTTCATCTGTAAGGCTCATCATCTATAAAATGGAGAAAATAAGAACTGCCTTAAGGAGAGTTCTAAGGATAAAATGATGAAACATAAGCCTTCTATAGGGGTACCTACTGCCTAGTAGCTGATAGCTATCAATATTACAAATTCAAAGGAATGCTGAGTTTATTTGGACTCACCTCCTAGAGTTAATGAAATAGTCTAAGGAGTGCAGGCCAAATTAAACAACAGTAAACATTACACAACAGTTCTCCTAGTCTTCTTTGCTTTTCTTTGGTCTCAGTGGATGCCAAGCAGTATATGGGCCTGTTACCCTCTGAAATACACTCTGCAGGAACTATGGAAAGAAATACAAAGGAAAAAAATGGATGGCTTACATTACGCCAATTTTAAGTCTTACAACAGAATATCAGCCTTCCAGATCATACTAAAGAATCAACATGGTGGCTGGAGGTGTAGCTCAGGGGTAGAGTGTTTGCCTAGTGTGTGTAACACCTGGGTCCAAACCCCAGCATTGTCAAAAAAAAAAAAAAAAAAAGTCAATACAACATTTTCATTTTATATACAAAACAGTCTCAAAGGGATTATTATCTGGATTGTGGCATATCATTTTAAAAATAAACAGCTGAGCATCATCATGTATGCTTAGTCTCAGCACTTGGGAGGCTGAGGCAGAAGAGCCTGGGCAACATAGCAGGACCCCATCCCAACTGACAAATACCCTTCATTTCAAAAGCCCAAGACGAGGGCTGGTGAGATGGCTCAGCGGCGTAAGCGCCTGCCTTGCAAGCGCGAGGGCCCGAGTTCAACTCCCGGAACCCAATACGAAAAAGGGGCTGGTGATATCGCTCAGCGACACGGGTGCCTGTTGGCGCGTGAGGTCCTGAGGTCGACCCCCGGTACCCACACACACAAAAAAAGCCCAAGACGAGGGTGCCAGTGATATCACTCAGCGGCATGGGCACCTGCTGGCGCGCGAGGTCCTGAGGTCGACCCCCCCATACCCACACACACACAAAAAAAAGCCCAAGATGAATGTCATGACTTCTAAGAAGCCTTCCTTGACTCTTCTAGTCTGAAGTTATTTCTCCCTCTCCCAAAGTACCAAAAAGAGAGAACGCTTACACTAGCCACTACATTCTACTTTATAGCACAGATTTTGGGATATATGACTCTTTAAATACAAAACTGAAATAAAAAATCTCTAAACTGGACAGATAGTAGTAGCAGTAGCAGCTATCTGGAGCCAAGAACATTTATTTATGTATGTATGTATGTATGTATGTATGTATTACTAGGGATTAAACCCAGAGCCTTCACACGGAGCTACATCCCCAGCCCCTTTTTATTTTCAGACAGGGTCTTGTTAAGTTGCTCAGAAAGGACTCAAATTTGTAATAAGGATGGGATTCTTATACAGTAGTACCTCAGTTCATGAACTTAATACATTCCACAGTTCTCGAAAAGATGGCCACGTTCATGTTTGTGCAGGAAAGATGGCTATGGTTGTGTTTGTCTCCCGATGCAGAGTTCGCAAATAAAAACAAAATTTTGCCAAACAAAAGCATTCATGAACTGAAGTACCACTGTCTATGCAATTTGTATCCTATGGTGTCTGCTCAATAAATATTTTTAAATTCCTAAAATGTCGGGGCCGGTGAGATGGCTCAGCGACGTAAGCGCCTGCCTTGCAAGCGCGAGGGCCCGAGTTCGACTCCCGGATCCCACATACGAAAAAGGGGCCGGTGATATCGCTCAGCGGCACGGGTGCCTGTTGGAGCACGAGGTCCTGAGGTCGACTCCCCGGTACCCACAAAAAAAAAAAAAAAAAAGAAAATTCCTAAAATGTGTTATATATTTATTTACATTTACTTTCTTCTTCTTTTTTTTTTTTTTTCCTTTTTGGTATAGGAATCAAACTCAGGGCCTTGCAATTGGCAGGCAGGTGCTGTGCTGCTGAGCTACATCCCCAGCCCTATTCACATTTTCTTGAATATCTATAACCCTCAAAACAATTTTCGAAGGAAAATCACAGTATTCTGATTTTATAGGTGAGAAAACTAAAACTCAGAGTGGTTCTGTAACTTTATCAAAGTTACATACATAGCTTTTTTTTTTTTTTTTGTAGGTACGGGGGTTGACCTCAGGACCTCACACACCAGCAGGCGCCCGTGTTGCTGAGCGATATCACTGGCCCTTTTCTCGTATGTGAGTTCCAGGAGTCGAACTCGGGCCCTCACGCTTGCCAGGCAGGTGCTTACACCGCTGAGCCATCTCACTGGCCCACATACATAGCTTTTAAGCCCAGGTGAATCAGTGTTCAAAGTTCATGCTGTTTCTATGACACACTGTTCATCACAAAAACAACCAAACCAAAAAGTGAACAAATACGGCTGTGTTTCTCTTCATATACCAATACTACTAAGCCCTAGACTAGGATATTCCCGCTCTGGAAAAAAAAAAAAAAAGACTGCACACTACACACTAACACAGGAAAGCTTCCTGACATATTTACCATGGAACGGAAATAGTGTTAATGAGGATAACACACTGCTTTCTCCCTCTCTACATCCAATTTTAGCCAGCTGCTCAGGGGCTTCACATCTTTCACTTTAAACAACATAAACACCGGCTCATTTAAAGTGCCAGCCTGAGTTAACATGTTCAGATGCTACTGCTTTTCAAACATACTCTTGTTTTCAAACAGCTAGGCATTTGGGGTTCCATCAATGCTGATGGGTTACTATTATCCACCAGGTCCCAGAGAATCACTTTTTTTTTTTTTTTTGTGGGTACCGGGGGGCCGACCTCAGGACCTCGCGCGCCAACAGGCACCTGTGCTGCTGAGCGATATCACCGGCCCCTTTTTCTTATGTGGGTTCGAACTCGGGCCCTCGCGCTTGCAAGGCAGGCGCTTATGCCGCTGAGGCATCTCACAGGCCCGAGAGAATCACTTTTAAGTTTCATTCTCTGTTCACTGTTTTCAGCTCATCAAATCTTGTGATCAGGGACATTTCTTTACACATTTACTCTTTCATCTTTTTTTTCTGAACAATGAACCAAAACACATTCCTACGGGCAATTCCTAAAAAAAAAAAAAAAAATATATATATATATATATATATATTTTGTGTGTGTGTGTGTGTGTGTGTGTGTGTGTGTGTGTGTGTGTGTGGGTACTGGGGGTCAACCTCAGGACCTTGCACGCCAGCAGGCACCCGTGCCACTGAGCGATATCACCAGCCCCTTTTTTGTATGTGGGTTTGAACTCGGGCCCTCGCGCTTGCCAGGCAGGCGCTTATGCCGCTGAGCTATCTCACTGGCCCTAAAATGTATATTTTAAAATAATATTCTTTTGACCCCTTTTTAGAAAGCACAGTTGTTTTCCTTATTTATTTATTTATTTATTTATTTTTGAGACAGGGTCTCACTATGTGGCCCAGGCTGGCCTCAAATTCACAGCGATCCTCCTGCCTCAGCCTCCCAAGCACTGGGATTACAGGCGTGCGCCACCAAGCCCGGCTGTTTTTCCTATTTAGCCCAACTCAAGATAATTATATCAGAAATAAGTTTTCCCCCATCTCTTTCTGCATATAGGGAATACTGAATAGATAAGTCTTTTTTAATTATTAAATGTAAATAGCTCATTAAATGTAATCCAATTACTTTAATTGTAAAAAGGAAGTAATTACAATATGTACATGTATTCTTGCCTAGTAGATTTAATATCTTAAATTAATCTTTCAGTGCTAATATTTTAAATTAACCTTTGAGGGCCGGTGAGATGGCTCAGTGGCTTAAGCGCCTGCCCGGCAAGCGCGAGGGCCCGAGTTCGACTCCCGGAGCCCACATACGAAAAAGGGGCCGGTGATATCGCTCAGCGGCACGGGCACCTGCTGGCGCGCGAGGTCCTGAGGTCGACCCCCAAAACCCACAAAAAAAAAAAATAAAAAAAATAAAAAATAAATTAACCTTTGACATCAGAGAAATCCAAGAAACTGATGTCTCTTTTTAAAAATATATGTAGAAAAATTTACTTTATCATATACTTGTTATGATTTCACCCACAAACAATTTTAGTTGGGAAAAGCCCGCTCTCACAGAGAGGAAATTATATACCACCTACTCAAACTGAATTGGTACTTCCTGCCTACCATAAATCATGTTTAAGGGGTTGGTTTTAAATTCTAAAGCCTTAGGTGGGACAAAAAGTCAAGAGATGAATTCTGTGGCATTCCAATCATCACAAAAGCTTTACTTGGAAAGACAATTCCATGACAAAATTTGTTACAAGAATGTTTTCGGTATAGTAGCCTAAACTTTTGTTAGTTTTTTTGAAACAGGGTCTCGCTATGTAGTTCAGGCTGGCCTCGAACTTGTGGCAATCCTACTGCCTCGGTCTTCCAAGTGGTAGGATTACAGGCGTGCACTACCATGCTTGGCTTGCTTTTGAGACAAAGTCTTGCTATGGAGCCCAGGCTGGCCTCTAACTCATGGTGATCCTCCTGCCTCAGCCTCCCGAGTGCTGCCATGCCCGCTCAGTGGTAGCACAAACTTTCTATTACCTAACTTCTATACCGTCACTACCTATTGGCTCCCTAGGACCATTCCCAAGCATTCTTCTTCCTCTCTGGTCTCTAGTCCCTCAAATTTGCTGCTATCAAATTTTCCCTCAGCAGCCATCTAGTTCTTTGGATTTTCCTCATTCTTGGTGACTGATAGTAAATTATACAGCTCAATCTCTATGAACTGTTTTGCAAACAGGTTCTGCCACAGACTGAAGAGCATTATTAGAATGGAGGGAGGAAGTTTTATAGATGAGGAATTAAGAAGAAAACTGAGTTGTAAGCCAGGCGAGGTGGTATGTGCCTGTTATACCAGTTACTATGGAAGCTAAAGCAGTAGCATTGTTTGAGCCCAGGAGTTCGAGGTCAGCCTCAGCAGTGTAGACCTCCATATCAAACCACAACAAAAGAGTACTGAGTTCTATTTTTCCATTTCCTACCAAAATCTATCAATGAGTATTATTTTAGATGAGTATTTAGGAAAAATATTATGCCTACATTATCAAAGAATTTTTTTTAAACTTCAGAAATAGCAGGAACTGTTTGAATATGTATGATGTAAATAAGGTAACAAGGACCATGTTTGTATGACAATTTCCCTCCAAAGTACAAAAGTTCTATGTAAAGCCCTAGGAAGCATCATGTTTTCAACAATTCTCAAGAGTTTCACTGAAATAGATTTTCCTGCTTAGACCTTGTATTAATAATAAACTAAAGGTCCAGCTCCACCTCACTGATATCACTGCCCAACCCAATTTAATCAAATGGAGAGGCTGATCGTGACTAACGCCCACGGTTATAGGATTGTAGCCATGCTGAAGCAGCTCCCAACTACAGAAGACTGACTTCTGCCCATCTGTTCTAACTCTGAAAAGTCATTTTACCGTCCAAAAGCATAGAGACATGGGTTGCTGTGGGTTCCCTTGTCCCAAATACAGTACTGTAAAGGATTCTGAACAGTTACCAAGGTTAGCAAGAAGAATGGAGCCTGATTATCTGAAGATGACCACAGTGTTCCAGCATCATTAAAAGACTACGAACAGTAATCCAAAACTGGGTGTGGCAGTGCACTCCTGTAATCCCAGCTACTTAGGAGGCTGAGGCAGGTGGATTGCATGATCCAGGCTGCCCAGGGCAATTTAATGAAGCACTCACTGGGTTCAGTCCCCAGTACCACCAAAAAAAGAAGTAATTTCACAGGTAAAAGGTGTACCAGCAGCTAAAACTAAGCCCCTTTTAAAATTTCATCTTGATAACATTGGTATTTTTTGTACAAAATATATCTTATTAGGACAACTATTGAAAGTTAAAAAGGTGTCTTTAAGTGCCTGCTGACCTAAAATTGCCACGTTCCATGCTTTTTAAAGGGATTGATTTTCTGGAAAAGGACAATAAGATGCCAAACTCTGTTCAATGGAGATCAGAATACTACTTGGTGAACCTATTCTGCACCTGTGGAAGTAAAAGAATAAGACTGGCTCATATACCCCAGAGGGAGGATGGTATTTATGTGGGCTCTCCCTATGACCTCTTGGCAGCACATGTAAAAAAGTCCTTTCTTGAGGCTAAGGGGTGGGCCCAGGACTTTCAACTACCCATTCAAGCAGGGTTGCAATTCTCCTCCTCCATAATTAAGCTCCTTTTCCCACTCTCTATGCATGCATGAATTGCAGTGACATTGACATGGGGCCTTGACATTAGTCTTTGAAGGTCATTTAAATTCTCCTCCTTCCAAGCTGCCTTAAAAGTGATGCATCATCCATTCCACAATGCCTGAGTGTAGGGTTTGACTAGACAGTACTCAGACCATAGTTATCTAAAGAATAGAAAAAGCTCCAAGTTCAGCTAGCATAAAAAAGAATAAACCAAAGAACTAAAACATGATAGAACTAAAACATGATAGAACTCAGCTGCTCACTGGGCATGGTGGTGCACACCTATAATCCCAGCACTCGTGAGGCTGAGACAGAAGGATCACCACAAGTTAGAGGCCAGCCCGGGCTACATAGTGAGTCCAGGCCAGCCTGAACTACATTGTGAGACCCTGTCTCAAAAAAACAAAACAAAATAAAACAAAACTCTATTGCTCAAGACAACATTAAGAAAAACACTAAACACCTAAAATTGGACGAATGAAAACAACTTCCTCCTGCCTCAGCCTCCTAGAGGGAGGGGATTACAGGTGAACACCACCACACCCTGCAATGAAAGAACTTTCTATTGATAATACTTTTTTTAGGAAAGCAGAAACAGTCATTCACAATATGGCTCCTTTATATGGCTTCAATCTCATCTCCTGTCACTTTCTCACACACACTTCCTTCTCTGCAGGTCTACGGACTTTCCCAGGGCTCCCTACTGCACCACGTTCTCTTACCTCCATACTTTTATTCAAGTCTGATCACCCATCACAATTCCTACCAACTTCTAAGGTCTTTTGAGAATGAGCTCAAATAAAATATCTGGTTTTTTTTTTTGTGGGTACCGGGGGTCGACCTCAGGACCTCGCGTGGCAGCAGGCGCCCCACGCCGCTGAGCGGTATCACGGGCCCTTTTTTCGTATGTGGGATCCGGGAGTCGAACTTGGGCCCTCGCGCTTGCCGGGCAGGCGCTTACGCCGCTGAGCCATCTCACCGGCCCTTTGTTTTTTCAGTAGTGAACATTAAATCCAGGGGTACCCAGTTATAGCCCCAGCTTGAGGCACTCTACCACTGAGTTACATCCCCAGCCCTTCTTATTTTTTGAGACTGGGTCTTGAATATGGGTTCACAGGCATGTGCCACTATGCCTGAAACAAAACATCTCTTGATAGGCCTTGACCCAGAGGAGTTTGATGTCCCTTCTCCCACATGCTACATTTTTCTTCTAAACTTCAATACATATTGTCTATGCCTACACCATCACGCTAGATTAAAATCACTCATTTTAAAATGATTAAAATCATTCCTCTCCCACTAGATTGTGAGCTCTTTGAGGCTGCTGGTATTTCAGTCATCTCAAATTCTAGTGCCTACCACCGCGGTGCATACCAAGAGAATGCTTAGGAAATGTTATCAAATCAATGAAGCCACTGTTAGTGGTTATGATGTGTTAGCCCTTACAAAGGTAAGAATGAGGAGGGTCATCTGGACTTCGGTCCTATAGCATTCCTTCCTGAGGCAAGAGGAATAGCTCAAGTTCAACCTCTGTTTTAGAATTAAGATTCTAATTCTGTCACATAGAGACAGGATCTACATTCTGTAAGCCCAGATAAGGGGTCCAATCTGGAACATAGCAGAGTGAGAAGTTAAAAATTAGAAATCAAGGCTACCCTGACCAACATGAACTATCTGCCGCATCCACTTTATTCATGTACCTCAAAGCTCTTACTAACTTAAAGAGAGAAAAATGACAGTGTTATCAGCCAACAGAGAAAATTTTCCAACAAGACTAAGGAAGGTCAGAGTAGTAAGTCATGAAAATTAGCACATGTCCAAAGCTTGAAAGAAATCCAGGCTATCTTAAACTTTCTAGGCACTTGGCCTAAAATATCAGTAAGACCCTGAATCTTTCCTTTTCCTACCAAATAAGCCTCTTGTTTCCCTCCCCTCAATATTTTTCCCCCACCATCTATCCTCACACCTACCTGCTTGCCTTTTTTCCCCTTAACTTTACCTCCCTCCACCTTCCTTCATTTCTTTCCTCTATAAATACAGACAGAGCTGGCTGGGGAAAAAAAAATACCAACAATAAAATATATGTAAGATTTGCATAAAGTGATAATCATTTGTTCATCAATGAGCCTATGTTGCTTAAGTAGGCACTGTGTCCCACACTGAGGATAAATTCAGCACTTTTGCTGCCCTCACAGAGCTTGTGAGCTACTAGAGGAGACAAAAAAGGGGGACAATAATACTCTGTGATAAATATGACTACAAATGTTAAGTTCAAGGTGTTATGGAGGTATACAGCTCTAGCTGAGGTGGGACTGCTGCCATTTAAGAAAGGGTGTCTTAAAGGACAAACAAAAGCTGAGTATGGTGGTACTTATTTATAACCCTAGTACTCTGGCAGGCTGGGGCAGACTGAAAGAGTGAGCCTAGCCTGGTAACTTAGGGATTTTCCAAGACTGTCTCAAATTTTTTTCCCCCTCCACTCCATTGTTTTTTGTTTTTTTCTCTTTTCTTTCTTCTTCTTCTTTTTTTTTTTTTTAATGTGGATACCAGGAGTTGAACTCAGGACCTTGCGCTTGCCAGCAGGTGCTTGTGCCGCTGAGCAATATCACCAGCCCTTTTTTTTCCCCTTTATGTGGATACTGGGAGTCAAACTCAGGACCTCGCGCTTGCCAGGCAGGCGCTTATGCCGCTGAGCTATCTCACCAGCCCTCTTTTTTTTTTTTTTTTTTTTTTTTTTTGTGGGTACCGGGGGGTCGACCTCAGGACCTCGTGCACCAACAGGCACCCGTGCCACTGAGCGATATCACCGGCCCCTTTTTTCGTATGTGGGATCCGGGAGTCGAACTCGGGCCCTTGCACTTGCAAGGCAGGCGCTTATGCCGCTGAGCCATCTCACCGGCCCTCTTTTTTTTTTTTTAACCAGCATCAGATTCATTTATTTTATAAGTCCTTTCAAGTTTCAAAATTTTTAAAAATGTAAAAGAGGGAGGGGCTGGAAATGTAGCTCAGTGCAAAGACCCTGGGCTTAACCCACCAGTACCAGAAAAAGTTAAAAAAAAAAAAAAAAGACAAATAAGGTTAAGAGATGTTCCAGGTGGAGGGAGTGTGAGTGCAAAAGCAGTGTTCCAGGAACAGCAAATGGCTTGGTGTGGTTGAAGTGCAGGAAGTCATGAGTGATGAGGTTAATAAGGCAGACAGAAGCCGAGGCACAGAGGGCCTTGTATGCTGCGCTATACAGCACTCAGAGCGTGCTGAAGGCTATAGGGAGCTATTTAAGATTGAGGCCAGGGAGTGACAGGATCAGATTTGCATTTAGAAAGCTCTCTCTGGCATCAGTGTGGAGAATGACTACATGAAGGAGTGAAAGACTGAGGTAGTAGTCCAAGCAAAAGCACTTCTAATTGATCGATAGAATCTACATAATGGAAGAGTTGCAACATAAAACTATGCAAGTTCTCTGCACTGGGTTTGAGACCAGATTTTGTCACTGATAAGCTTTTTACTTTGACCAATTAAATCTCTTGGCGTGTTTATGTATAAAAGCAGAACTGAGAGGGGGTACAATGGAGTAGGTGTCATCAACCTTTTCTTTAATGCTTTAAAAATTACTTATCGATGTAAAATTTTTTGAAAACCTATGTAAAGTATAAAGAATTACGATATAGGGGGTTGGTGAGATAGCTCAGCGGCGTAAGCGCCTGCCTGGCAAGCGCGAGGGCCCGAGTTCGACTCCCGGAACCCACATACGAAAAAAGGGCCAGTGATATCACTCAGCGGCACGGGCGCCTGCTGGCACGAGGTCCTGAGGTCAACCCCGGTACCCACAAAAAAAAAAAAAAAAGAATAACGATATAGCAAATACCAGTGTATCGCCCATTTTAATAATATTACAGGGCTGGGGATGTGGTTATATGGTCAAGCACTTGCCTAACATGGAAGATCCCCAGGACCGTGTGCGGTCAGATATTATCATTAGCTTTAAATCCTCCTGGATGCCTCTTCCAACTCCATCTCCTTCTCTTTTATCTTAGGATAACCACTCTCTTGAAATGTGAGTTTCTGGTTCCTTTTTCTTTATAGTTTTATCACATTTCTATCTGAACACTATTTAGTCTCACATTTCTGAACTTCCTGACTCTGACTCTTTTTGTGGTACTGGGGATTGAACCCCTGACCTACACTGAGCTACACTCCCAGTCCTTTTTATTTTTTTATTTTGAGACAGTCTTGCTAAACTGTTAAATTGGAGCTGGCCTGTAATCCCAGCAATTGGGAGGCTGAGGTAGGAGGATCACCACAAGTTCAAGGCCAGCCTGGGCTACATGTAGTAAGTTCAAAACGAGAGAGAACTACAGCATGAGACCCTGTTTCAAAAAATAAACAAATAAGTAAAATAAAAATTATTAAATTGCCCAGGCTTGCCTCAAATTTGCAATCCTCCTGCTTCAGCCTCTTAGAATCCTGAGATTATAGATGTGCACCACCACACCCCTCTATGCCTCTTATAATCTTAATGTATATACTCTGCAACTTTTTCTTTCTACAGTTTTTCCTCTATAGTTTGTTCCTGAGATTAATTTATGTTGCTATAATACTGCAATTTATTCATTTTCACTGCTGCGTAGCTTTCTATTTTATGAATCATGACTTATTTATCTAATCTTAAACTGATGGACGGTTTGGATTTTTTGTTTACTGTCAACGGAGCTGCTGTGACTTTTTTGGAGGGAGGGGTATGGTACTGGGAAGTGAACAGAGGGCCTCATACTGAGTTACATCCCCAGCCCTTTTTTTATTTTGAGACAGGGTCTCACTAAATTACCTAGGGTGGCGTCAAAGTTGCAATCCTTCTGTCTCACCTTCCAAGTAGGTGGGATTATAAGCATGCGCCACCTCACCTGGCCCTGAACACACACATCTTCCATCCTGTGACAATGCTGGGGACAGAACCTAGGGCATGCTGGCAGCCGTCTCACCACTGAGCTGCACCCTCAGCCCTGGCACTCCTGTTTGCAGGTTCCAGGTACTTCGTATCTTTGCCAACAGTGTTTTCAAAGTTTAATTTTTGCCAATGTGATGGACATAAAACCAGTATATCACTGTGGGTTTTTTTTTAATTTGCATTTCCTTGGTTACTAATGAGCTGAGTATCTTCAATTCTTTTTCTACAAAAGAGCTATTTTTTATTTCTCCAAAACACTGAGATCAAGCTCCCTTTCTGAAAGCTGGGAATGGCTGGGGTATGTGGCAGCAGCTGCCTCCCAAGATTAACCAAAGATCAGTCTCTTTTGAGCACTACGGTAAAATTATATGATCTAATCTCAGACATGTCAAACACCTGACATAGAGGCAAACCTCAAAATTTTTACCTGAGAAGCTAGGGATGTCAGGACTGAGGCTGAGATTGAGAAAAATCAGAGGAGTTATCAGTACAACATGTGGTATTTAAGGCCTTTCATTACCTGACACCAAATCTTCAGCCTTCTTTCCGGCCACACCTTTCCCAATGCTCTACCTTCTAGCCACTGTTCACCACACAGACTCTACACTCTATGCCTCAGATTTTGCTTAAAATATTTTCTAGTTTTTGGATTACCCACCTGTCCTGTTTGGTCCCCTGACCTCCCACTTCTTAAGATTTTATTAATCTTTCCTTGCACAGTTCAAATGTAACTGCTTCCATGAAGCCATCCCTACTCTGTTGCACAGGAAGAATTAAGCTCTCAAACATCACTCTGTTATTTCCTCTATTATATCACCAATCCCATGTTACAGATGTAAAAAGGACAGACTGTGAGCTGAGGGAAGGTACTATATTTTAAATCCTAAGGTGCCAGCCAGGTGTGGTGGCACAAACTTATAACCCTCGCACTCTGGGAGGCTGAGGCAGAAAAATTACAAATTTGAGCACAGCCCAGGCAACTTAGTGATTCAGCAAAACCCTGTCTCAAAATAAAAAGTAAAAAAGGTCTGGGGATATAGTTCAGAGTGAAAGCTCTAGGTTCAATTCCTAGTATTCCAAATCCTCCTCCACCTCCTTCTCCTCACCTTCCTCCTCCTCTTCTTCCTCTTCCCCTTCCTACTGAAGTGCTATATAGCACTTTTGTCACCTAACGAGCCTTCATAAAATACTGGATAAATGGACAGAAATACAATCAGAATCTGCTGGGGAAACAAATCTCTAATCAATGGAAAAGTTCTTTCTCATTCTTACTGACTATGAAAAAATATCAGAAAAAAAAATTAGAGAAAAGGCAAGGAAGGAGAAAGGAAGTAGGAGTTAATGAAGAATAAAATGTGACAACTAGGTCCCTTTAGTAGAGACCAGGAAGTAAAAGTGTAAACCATAAGGTCATTTTCTTAATGTGAAGGACAACAGCATGGAAAAACGGAATTTATAAATGATTCTAAAACTGCTGTGGGCCGGTGAGACGGCTCAGCGGCTTAAGCGCCTGCTTTGCAAGCGCGAAGGCCCGAGTTCGACTCCCGGAACCCACATACGAAAAAGGGGCCTGTGATATCGCTCAGTGGCACGGGCGCCTGCTGGCGCGCGAGGTCCTGAGGTCGTCCCCCCGGTACCCAAAAAAAATAAAAAATAAAAAAATAAAACTGCTGTGTCTTCAAAGTTTGATGGGATTCAGCTGGGTGCAGTGATGCATGTCATCACTTGGGAGGCTGAGGCAGGAGGATCGCCACAAGTTTGAGGACAACCTGGAGTACATAGTGAGTTCAAAGCCAGCCTGAACTACATAGTGAGATCCTGGCTCAAAAAACCAAGTAAGTTTGATGGGATTCATTTGGAAAATTATGTGGGCATGTTTTCCCTGGGAAAACTACAGCTCCCACTTACTTAGTAATTAAAGATTTTCTAAATTTGATATGTTATATTTTGCTAGGATTTGTCCATTTTTATCTGTTTTCAAATTAACTGATATAGATCTGGGCATGGTGGTGCACAGCTCTAATCCCACCACTATGGGAAGCTGAAGCAGGAGAATCGAAAGTTTGAGCCAGGTATGGTGGTGCGCAACTTGTAATCCCAGCACTTAGGAAGCTGAGGCAGGAGGATCACTGAGAGTTTGAGGCCAGCCTGGGCTACAAACTGAGTTCAAAGTCAGCCTGAACTGCATAGTGATAACACTGTCTCAAAAAGACCCCCCCCCAAAAAAAGTAGCTGACATAGTATTTATATGATAATCCTTAAATCGATTGGCAAAAAATATTACGACAAAACAGCTAGAAGAACAAAATAATGGCAAAGATAAAAACCCAGACATAAAGATTTAAGATTCAACAATACTGCAACATTTTCACAAGTCCCTGTGTTTTCTGAATACAGGTTTCTTTTTTTTTTTTTTTTTTTTTGTGGGTACCGGGGGTCGACCTCAGGACCTCGCGCGCCAGCAGGCGCCCGTGCCGCTGAGCGATATCACCGGCCCCTTTTTTCGTATGTGGGATCCGGGAGTCGAACTCGGGCCCTCGCGCTTGCCAGGCAGGCGCTTACGCCACTGAGCCATCTCACCAGCCCATGAATACAGGTTTCTCGTAGACAGGAGTGTGTGCCTATCACAGTCCTTTGCATATACTATATTCTCAGAAGTACAGTATTTGAGGCTAGCACGTAATTGACCGGTAGAATGCTTGGAGTCCAGCAGGTGTGAGGTCTGGGTTAGATCCCAGGTACTACAAAAATAAAAGTTCAAACCAGGCATGGTGACACACGCCTGTAATCCCAACCCTTGGGAGGCTGAAGCAGGAGGATCACTGCAAGTTTGAGGCCAGTATGGGCTCCATAGTAAGTTTAAGGCTAGCCTGGAATACATAGTGAGACCCTGTCTCAAAAAAAAAAAAAAAAAAAAAGAAAAAGAAAAGTTTAGAATTTGATTTCCTATATTAAATAAAGTATTCAGGCCAAACAGATAGTTGATTATTTTAATAGCTGATTTTCTTTAATATACTTGCTATCATCTTTAAAATGAAGTTTTTAAAAATTAGGTTGGCCTTGAAATTCAGTTCAGTGGTAAAGTGCTTGCCTAGTATGCAGGAGGCCTTGGATTCAATTCCAGCACCACAAAAGAATTAGGTAAGCAGGTAAGTAAAACCCACTGTCAGAGGCCCTTCTCCAAAATTTATGACTGAGGATGGGGTACCAGATGCTGAACCTGGAGAGCACTGACCTGTAGCGCCAGCCTTTGAGTCAGGGTTTCAAAAAGTTGACCAGGCTGGCATCAAACTCATGATCTTCTTGCCTCAGCATCTTGAGATTATAGACATGTGCCACCATGCCCAGCTCACTCATGAAATTTGATGTAAAAAAAATCATCTATCATTTTGGGGCTTTGGGGTATAGCTCAGTGGTAGAGTGTGTGCATGAAGCCTGGGTTCAATCCCCAGTACTTAAAAAATAAAAAACTACCATTTTAAGTATATTGATCCAATAAATATAAAGAAAAATACATCAGTAAGAGTAAGAAATTTACAGCTTTGAATCATAAAATATATATTATTTTTTAAAATGTAATTGTTATTAAGACTATTGTTACAGGGCCGGTGAGATGGCTCAGCGGCATAAGCGCCTGCCTTGCAAGCGCGAGGGCCCGAGTTCGACTCCCGAATCCCACATACGAAAAAGGGGCCGGTGATATCGCTCAGCGGCACGGGTGCCTGTTGGCACGCGAGGTCCTGAGGTCGACCCCCCGGTACCCACAAAAAAAAAAAAAAAACAAACAAAGACTATTGTTACCATAAAAACATTTCGTAGCCAGGCACGGTGGCACACACCCGTAATCCTAGTGCTGTGGGAGGCTGAGGTAAGAGAATTGTAAATTGGAGTCCAGCCTGGACAACCTAGCAATTTAGGGAGACTCTGCCTCAAAATAAAAAAAAGTTTTAAAAGGGGGGGATGGGCTGGTAGCTCAGTCCAAAGGCCCTGCGTTCAACCCACAAGTGTGTGTGGTGGTCATAGTTTGTGATTTAAGGAAAAACATTGTTTTATTGGTTTAAAACAATTTATCCTAATCATTCGTTTTATACACTCCACCCACAAACCTTATACCACAGTAGCTAACTGGAGAGGAAGGAAAACTATCAGATATAAATTTTGGTGTTCTTGCTCTGTCCTTCTACCCCTACTGGATACCTACTTGAAGACATATAAAATGAGGACAGAGAAACAAAGAAGTAGTGCGAGTTCTAAAAATCCAGTTGATTGTATTAGACTAATTTTTTTTTGTGGGTACCGGGAGTCGAACTCAGGACCTTGTGCGCCAGCAGGCACTTATGCCGCTGAGCTATCTCACCGGCTCTGTACTAGACTAACTTTGAAAACTTACTTAGAGATTGACCAAAAACTACTAGCCCTCTTTCAGTGAAGGTCAACTTCTAATTGGATTCAGCACCAGCAGAATGTTATTGCAAATAAGTACAATTAGAATGGCAATGGATACTACCTGGCCGACAGATCAATGAGACAGCACATACACCTTTGATTCTAGACCGGTAATCATTTTTAGCAAACATTAACACCACCTCCAGTAACACACAATAAGGTTATTTCCAAATGTCTATGGGAAGTTGATGACAGTAATACTTCTCTGCCAACCTAGTAATACAGATGCTTTACCACCTTCTTTCCTTGTAGAAATCATGTTAATAAAGACGTTTTAGGATTTATGGTTTTAAATGCCAATATTTTTAAAAGCAGGACAAGTGCTACAGAAATTCCTGCTGGTATTTTTCAGAGTTGGAGGAAATGAAGTTTGACAAAGAATATTTCCCAAATGGCCTGGAAGGAAGCAAAAAAAAAAAAAAAAAAAACCACCAAAATCGAAAGAAGGAAATCTAAAAATGCATCAGGTGAAGGCCTGAGAGTTTTGCTGTCAGGAGAAAAAAAAAAGCATCTGTATTCTATAAACAAGAAGCCACAGTCAACAAAATTCAATTATAATGAAACAATGATCATGTCCTGTCACATGTGTTAAAGCTGGACTTTGCCAAGACGTATCTTTTTAGGGTGTTCATTCATCTTGGTTTAAATCGAACATCCCAGAGGTTATTAATAGTTTTCCCTCTTACCATTAAAAGTGAATGGTTCACACAATAAATTATATGATCACCCTACCCTTAAAGAACCAGGAGGCAGATCTGCAAACAACTCAGTGTTTAGGAACCAATCATGGTCCCATAGTGAAAATTCAATACATGTACTCTTCATCTGTCTAGTACTGTGAATAGAGCTGCATAACAGCACTATAATTAAGAACACAGATTCTGGAACCAAATGGCCTGGGTTCAAATCTCAGCCTTACTACATATACTCTTTAGTTGTGTGACCTTAGGAAAGTTTTGTTTTGTTTTATTTTTTATTTTAAAACAATTTTAGTTGGGCGTGGAGGCACAAACCTGTAATTGTAATCCCAACAGTCAAGAGGCTGGGGCAGGAGGATCACCGCAAGTTCAAGGCCAGCCTGGGGTACATAGAGAGATCCTGTCTCAAAAAACAAACAAAAAACAAAACGAAACCAAAAAACTCAAACTTGGAAAAAAACTTCTAATGACAGTATAAAAACTCCCATATACTGTTCACCTAGGTTCACCAAATATAAATATTTACTGATTTTATTACTGATATTTTAACCATTTGATATTAAGTTGCAGACATCATGCCCCTTTCTCTAGATACTTAAGTAGGTTATTTTCTAAAAATAAACTATGACAATCACATTAGGAAACGTAACATTGATACAATATTATCTAACATAAAGTCCTAGTCTAAATTCTACCAATTATTCCAACAATGCTTTTTCTTCCAATATATATATATATTTTTTTAATGTGGGTACCAGGAGTCGACCTCAGGACCTCACACTTGCCGGGCAAGCACTTGTGCCGCTGAGTGATATATCCGGCCCTTTTTTTCCTTTATGTGGGTTCCGGGAGTTGAACTCAGGACCTCACGCTTGCCAGGCAGGTGCTTATGCCGCTGAGCCATCTCACCGGCCTCCAATAATGTTCTTTATAGTGATTTTTTTCCTCAACTCAATCTTGCTCAGATTTTAACCTCTTTTTACATCAGTTTCTCCATTTATAAAATGGAAACTAACAACAATACCTACTTTATTTGATTTTTGGGAGAAATTAAGGAGTAAATAGTGAATGCAGAACAGCTCCTGGCATTTAGAGCAGGTGTCAGCTACTTTTAGAGAAAGAGACTCCACATAAGGTAGAACTTTAAGATAACAAAAGAAATTCTTTAGACACTGTACTTTTTTATAGTAGTACATGTTTGCAGCACATGTTTACATTCCTTGTGTGGATTTGGTATATGTACATGACACATCTTCATTCGCTTTTTCATCCCTTTTCCTTCCACTTTTTTTGTTTTGGATTTTTGAGACAGGGTCTGACTATTTAGTCCAGGCTGGCCTTGAGCCCTATGTAGCCCAGGTTGGCCTTGAACTCACAGAGATCCTCCTGCCTCAGCCTCCTGAGTACGGGGACTACAGGCTTCCTTCAAGTCTTGATCCCCCTTCCCATTTGAAAAAGATGTCCCTACTTCCTATTATCTATTTTTTTTTCTATTATCTATTTTTTGCTCTATACTTTTTGAAGATATTTTTATGAAAACCTCTAATATATATAGTTTATAACCATTGTTTTGTGTTTCTTTTGAGACAGGGTCTTGTTATATAATCCAAACTGGCCTCAAACTTGCTATTTAGCCTAGGCTGTCCTCAAATTCACCCTCCTACCTCAGCCTCCTGCATGGTAGGATTACAGATGTGCACCACCACATCCAGCTTCCATTGTTCTTAAACAGAACATATTAAATATAATTTAACCTTTTCTTGGTAACTCAGGGTCTTCACACTCACAGTGGCATTACTATAAAACCAAGATACTGACAGAGGCTCCTAGAGTGTAAAAGACTGTTATCTTCTGCAATAAAATGGCTGTAAAGTTCTGGACAGATTCATAGTTCTTGAATTTCCTGCTAACAAACTCCTGATCATTAAAATGTATTACTGTATATTATTTTTATAATACTTATGGTTACACTAAGCTTCTAATTTAAAAAGCACTTTTTTCCCCAGTACTGGGGATTGAACCAAAGGCTTTCCCACTGAGACCCATCCCCAGCCCTTTCTAAAATTTATTCTGAGACAGGTCACTAAAGCCCAGCCTGGGCTTTAATTTGTGGTTCTCCTACCTCAGCCTCCTACAGTGCTAGGATTACAGGTGTGAACCACCATGCCCACTTAAAGACCACTTTTACATCATCTCATTAATTCAATAAATATCATTTGATTAATAAGCTGATTTGAATCTCATAAGTAGTCTGTGAGGTCATAAAAATGTGTTACTACTCTCAATTTTTACTACTTCATTTCAGATGAAGTAAGGCTCAGAGAGGTCAAATGACTTGCTCCGGGGCCACAGCATCAACAGGCAACCCCAACAGGCAACGCATCAACCCATCAACCCTCACACACCTGGGCTGTCTGTGCCTCAACTTCTACAATGATCTGAGTGAACTCCTAGAGTAATGCTACTTTTGAGATAAAGTGAAGAAACTTGCTGAAAGCCCTCTGCAACCCAGGATCACTTTCAACTTACTTTCAGATCCGAAAAAGTATGTTCTGGTTGGCTGAAATGGGCAGATGTCTGACTTTCAGGTGCTCTTCCCCTGCAATTTCTCAAATATCTCTCTCAACTTCTCTGAATACATGGTTTTTATATATGTAAAATGAGATAAATTCAGATCTAAGCTAAGTTTACCTCTGTACTCCAATAAAGAAAAGACTAAGGAACGTGTAAGATTTCAGGGAGAAGTGTTTAATGAACTGTTTTTAAGCATTTCAAGAATCTAATTTACATAAATTAAAGTTAAATTGCACATCACTCTCAGCTATTCATTAAACCAGGTACAAGGACCTCTACCTAACAAAATAACCTGGTAACACTATTAGCCTAGTTTCAGTTACTGTATGAACTTAAAGTAACAGCTGCATCTAAAGAAAAACAACATACAACACTCTCCCTAGGTCTTCCCCCAATTAGTTCAAATTAATGAGGTTTAATAGTAACTCCAACGATGACCCACAAAACCTGTCTTCCCCTGGTAGCCTAGAGTAGAAGCTGAAATGTAGCTAAATCACCTGTCATAGAAACTAAATAGAGGAAGCAAGAAAAAATGGTAAAGGCATAGAGCTAAGAGCCTGAGGGCTAGGGTTCCAGGGCAGATTGCAGCACTAAATCTGTGTGACCTTAAGTTAAATCACTTGACTTCATTATCTCCAAATTGTCTCTCTGATAAAATGAGGGAGCCAGTAATGTGGTCTCTATATACAATATCCCACTAAAAAGATCCAGAAATCTTAGGGAAAAAGAACAGGAAATGTACAAGCCGGGTCAGGAACATCTTATCACACTGAAAATATGGAACACTTTCAAAGACTATTGCAGCATGTCAAAAGGACTCAGGACCCAAATTGAAGAGCTTCTCACCGGTGCAAGATCAAATAAACTGAATAGCCATAACAATAACTACAATGGGGTACAAAGCATCAACTATGTTAAAACCCACAAGTTAATAATGATGTTTTAAACCAGGCATGGTGGTACACACCTGTAATCCTAGCACTCTAGAGGGTGAGGCAAGAGGATCACCATGAGTTCAAGGCCAGGCTGAACTACACAGCAAGACGCACCTCAAAACACAAAAACAACAAACAATAATAATAATAAAATGATGTTAAAAAAAAACCAGAAAAATTCACTGGTCCCCTTTGAAGCATGTCAGGAAACCAACTCATCATTTTGAAAAGTAGTAAACAAAGGGAACGAATTCAGTATCCTGCCTTTCCCGTATATATTACACCTCAGGAAAACCAAAGAATTGATAAGGGAAAGCTCTGTTTTGAAGTATTCCAGCTGCAAAAAAATAATAATATAATCACTTTACAGGCATCTAATGAAATACTGGATCTAGGAAACCATTATTCATGACTAGTCAACTCAAAACAAAAAAACAAAAAACAAACAAAAAAACACCTGGATGCTATAAAATTTCTGATAGAAAAATAAAACTAGCATCTCTGACAAAAAAAGGAACCTGATTCAAGTGAGTAGTCACTGCATACATGTAGCTACTGAACAATGAAAACACAGCTAATCTAAACTGGTATGCGCTGGTTCTTCTAGTATAAAAAGAACCTAAAATATCTCACTAATAACTTTATTGATTACATTGAAATGATTATAGTTTGCAACTACTGGGTTAAATAAATTATTAAAAATGTATTTTCCATTTCGCCTTACCTTTTAACGTGCCAACCAGAAAATTTAAATTTTTGTTTTGTTTTGTTTTTTGAGACAGTGTCTCACTATGTAGTCCAGGCCGGCCTGGAACTCAAGGCAATCCTCCTACCTCAGCTTCCCGTGTGCTGGATTACAGGCATGCAGCACCATTCAGGCTCAGAAAATTTCCATTTCATTGCAAACAAATATTTATAGTGGAGCTAGATGCCATGGCACACACTTGTAATCCCAGCTAGTCAAAAGCTGAGGCAGGAGGATCACAAGTTCAAGGCCAGCCTGGCCACTCAGTGAGACTCTTTCTCAAAAAATAAAAAGGTCTGGGGAGCCAGGGATGGTGGCGCATACCTGTAATACCAGCACTCTAGGAGGCTGAGGCAGGATGATAGCATGTACTAGCCAAGGCTGGGCAACTTATCAATTTAATGAGATCTTGTCTCAAAAAGAAAAAAGAGGTGCTGGGCATGGTGGTGCACACCTATAATCCCAGCACTTAATGGGCTAGAGAAGGAAGGACTGCCTGGAGTTCAAGGCCAGCCTGGAATATATTGCAATACTATGTCTCAGAAAGAAAGAAAAACAGCTGAGAATATAGCTCAGTGGCAAAGCGCCTGCCTAGAAAGCATGAGGTCGTGAGTTCAATACTTGGTACCAAAATAAATAAATAAATAATAAAAATAAAAAATAAAAAATAATTTAAAAAAAGAAACAAAGAAAAGGGGCCGGGGATTTAGCTCAGTGGCACAGCACCTACCTGGCAAGCGCGAGACCCTGAGTTTGATTCCTGGTACCAAAAAATAAAAATAATAAAATAATAAAATTTCTAAAGAAAGAAAGAAAAGAGGAAGAAAAAGAAAAAAGGAAGGAAGGAAGAAGCGTGCTAGAGATGTAATTCATTGCAAAGACCTTGGGTTCAATCCCCAGTACAAGGGAATAAGGGAGGGAAGGAGGGAGAAGAGAAGGAAAAGGAGGGGAAGAGAGTGGAGGGGAGCGGAGGAAGACAGACAGAAGGATAGAAAGACTTCTATTAGACAACACTGCTCTACATAATAATCAGTTTACTGGGACTATGAAGGACACAAGAACATAAACAAATCACAGAAATTCAATTGTTGAATCCAGAATAAGCAACTACAGAACAATTCTTCAACAGCAGCACCAATAGCAACAAAAATACAAGGGAAAAAGAGATAAGCAGAAATTCCAATCAAAATTCCAACAGCATATCTCACAGAATTAGAGAAAACAATCCTAAAATTCATTTGGAATCAGAAGAGACCTAGAATAGCAAAGGCAATTCTGGGCAACAAAGGCAAGGCAGGGGGCATCACAATCCCCGACTTGAAATTATACTATAAAGCTACTGTGATAAAAACAGTGTGGTACTGGCAAAAAAACAGACCTGAAGATCAATGGAACAGATTAGAAGATGCTGAAACAACCCCAGACATACTAAGCCACCTTATCTTTGACAAAGGTGCCAAACACATTCGCTGGAAGAAAGATAGCCTCTTTAATAAATGGTGCTGGAAAAACTGGCTCTACACATGCCGAAGATTAAAACTAGATCCATATCTTTCACCATGCACTAAACTAAATTCAAAATGGATCAGAGATCTAAATATTAAAACAGAAACATTAAATCTGCTGGAAGGTAGGATAGGTAAAACCCTTGGAGACATCGGTGTAGGCAAAGACTTTATGAATAAAAACTCAACCGCACGGGAACTATCCCAAAGAATCAATAACTGGGATCTCATCTTATTAAAAAGCTTTTGCACAGCAAGAGAAACCACCAACAGAGTGAAGAGACAACCCACAACGTGGGAAAAAATGTTTGCCAGCTGTTCCTCAGACAAAGGATTACTATCGAGAACATATAAAGAACTCAAAAAAATCAGACCTCCCAAATTTAAAGACCCACTCCAAAAATGGGCATCTGAGATGAATACACATTTCTCAGATGAAGAAATACTAATGGCAAACAAATATACAAAAAAATGTGCAACATCACTAGTCATTCGAGAGATGCAAATTAAAACAACACTGAGATACCATCTCACCCCAGAAAGAATGGCTACTATTAAGAAATCAACTAATAACAAATGCTGGAGGGGCTGTGGGGAAAAAGGAACCCTTCTTCACTGTTGGTGGGAGTGTCGACTGGTACAGCCACTGTGGAAGTCAGTGTGGAGATTCCTCAGAAAACTAGGGTTGGAGGTCCCATTTGACCCAGCTATTCCCCTTCTGGGCATCTTCCCAGAAGAATTAAAAACATCGTACCACAGTGATATATGTGCACCCATGTTTATAGCAGCACAATTTGTAATAGCCAGATCTTGGAAACAACCCAAATGCCCATCAACTGAGGAATGGATAAGAAAGATGTGGTATTTTTATACAATGGAGTACTATTCAGCCATAAAGAAGGATAAACTGGAGACTTTTATAGGTAAATGGATGCAACTCGAGAAAATACTCATAAGTGAAATAAACCAGAAGCACATGTGTAAGCATCGTATTATCTCTCTAGTATGAGAAACTGAAAGAGTAAATAAGATCCAAAATGTACAATAGACATGGTGAATCAAAAAGAAACTGGTCAAAAGGAAAGAGAGACTGGAATAGGGAAAAGAAAGAAGGGAAAGGGAAAAAAAAATTGTATATATATATATATATATATATATATATATATATATATATATATATATATGATGGTTAAGATAGATACACTACCATTTTTACTTAGTTCATTGAAGAGTAAGGTTTGTGCCAATAATGTTTGGACAATTGAATGCTAATGTCTGGTGTCCTGAATAACTAACTTAAAGATAGTAATACGTAATGTATTAACCATTGTTACCCTCCTATTATGTTGGTTTGAAAATTTGTTCTTCTTTTGATTTGTTTTGTTTCTTCTTCTCTTTAAAATAAAAAAAAAAGAGAGATAAGCAGAGCATAGTGGCATATGCCCATAATCCCAGCACTCAGGAGGCTGAGGCAGGAGGATCGCCATGAGTTCAAGGCCAGCCTGGGCTACACAGTGAGTTCAAAACCAGCCTAAACTACCTAGTGAGACCTTGTCTCAAAACAAACAAACAAACAAAAAATCCTATAATGGAGCTATGGATATAGTTCAGTGTGAAGGCCCTAGGTTCAGTCCTTATGTCAGTCACACGCACATCCACACACACACACACACAGAGGGAGGGAGGGAAGAAAGGAGGGGGAGAAAGGGAGGGAGAGAGAGAGAAGGAAAGGGAAGGGGAGAGGGGGAGAGAGAGGGAGGGAGGGAGGGGAGGTGGGGTGGCAGAGAGAGAGAGAGAGAGAGAGAGAGAGAGAAAACCTATAGATTAAAAGAGACTTAGGAGGGCCAGGGATATAGCTCAGCGGCACAAGCACCTGCCTGGCAAGCTCAAGGTCCTGAGTTCGATTCCAGGTACAAAAAAAAAAAAGAGAGACTTAGGAGTCATATAAGACAAAAATCAAAAATCAATGTATGGACCTTGTTTGAAACCTGATTCAAATAAACAACTGAGAAAAAACGATAACAGAATGAAGGGAGAGGAAAAAATTTAATTGTGGAAATTTGAGTATTAATTGAATATTTGATGATTCCATATTCAAGACCAGTCTGGGGTACACAACAAGACCCTGTCTCACAATAAAATATAAAATGAATTGGAGGAGGGAGACTGAAAATATTAACAAACAGCCAGGGCAAAAGATAACAAAGGACCAGAAATGGAGTACTGGGAGAAAAAGGGATCTGAAAGTATCTGGGCATGGAAAGAGAAAAGAATTCAAAGTCATAAGATTTTGTGTTGGGCCGGTGAGATGGCTCAGTGGCATAAGCGCCTGCCTGGCAAGCGCGAGGGCCCGAGTTCGACTCCCGGAACCCACATACGAAAAAAGGGGCCGGTGATATCGCTCAGCGGCACGGGCGCCTACTGGCGTGCGAGGTCCTGAGGTCGACCCCCGGTACCCACAAAAAAAAAAAAAAAAAAAAAGTCAATGATAAATAAGGTTTTACATCCAGATAAACAGTGACAACAGCAGGTCTGATGTTTAGCACCTATCAGCACCTATAGTGCTGAATAAGTGTCTGACTGAACGAATAAACAGAAATACGTACTGAATCATTGGGGTTTTGTTTGCTTTGGTTTTTGGTGGTACTGGGGTTTGACCCCACAGTCTTTGCACTGAGCTACATCCCCAGTCATTTTTTAATTTCTTATTTTGAGGCATGGTCTAAGTTACTCAGCTATTCAAACTGGGCTTGAACTTGTGATCCTCCTGGGCCGGGGATTTAGCTCAGTGGCATAAGCGCCTGCCTGGCAAGCACAAGGCCCTGAGTTTGATTCCCGGTACCAAAAAAACAAACAAACAAATTTGTGATCCTCCTGCATCAGCCTCCCAGAGTGCTGGGATTACAAGAGTGTACCACCACACCAGGTTTGTAAATCAGGGGATTGGGAGGAGTGGGAAATGAGGTAAGTGGGCAGAACACAAGTTTATACCCTTCTTATGAGAAGAACAAAGTCCTGAAAGACAAAAGGTTCCCCAGGTGTGCTAACCATCTTTCTTAGAAATATATTTCTCAAAAGCACAAGATCCATCATTAAAATGTATATAAAAAGTAGCTCTGTGGTATACAGTATATGCTTAGCATGCATAAGGTCCTGTGTTCAATCCCCAGCACCTCCTCTCCAAAAAGCAAGGCGGACACAAGCTAAAACAATCCAATCACAGTTTCCCAAAAGTGTAAAGCTCATGAAAAGCTGAAGGAATAAGTAGGCTATCAAAGGAATGGTCCACCAGGAGCTCTGGGACTGGGGCTCAGATGTAGAAATATAGGTTTGGGAGTTATTGCATGAAGGTTATAATTAAAAACACAAGAGAGCTGAGCATGACCCCAGCACTCTGGGAGGCTGAAGTAGTAGGATTTCAAGTTTGAACCCAGCTTGGGCAATTTAATGACTTAGCAAGTCCCTGTCTCAAAAAAAAAAGTGAAGGGCTGAGGATGTAGCTCAGTGCTAAGGGCTTGGGTTCAATCCCTAGTATCAAAAACAGAGAAACAAACAAATGAGACTACATGACCCTGCAACAGAGAAGTATAAAAAGAGAAGGACAGGGGCCGGTGAGATGGCTCAACGGTGTAAGTGCCTGCCTAGCAAGTGCGAGGGCCCGAGTTCGACTCCTGGAACCCACATATGAAAAAAGGGCCGGTGATATCGCTCAGCGGCATGGGGCGCCTGTTGGCACGCGAGGTCCTGAGGTCGACCCCTGGTACCCACAAAAAGAAAAAAGAGAGAGAAGGACATAGCCAGTGAAGGTAAGCAAAGTGTCAGAAGTGAAGTGTGGCCAGGATGGTGGCACACGCCTATAATGCCAGCAGTCTGGAGGCTGAGGCAAAAGAATTGCCACGAGTTTGAGGCCAGCCTGGGCTACACAGTGAGCTCAAGGCCAAGCTGAACAGCCCAGGGAGACCCTGTTTCAAAACACCAAAAAGAAAGAAAGAGAGAGAAAGAGAGAGAGACAGAGAGAGACAGAGAAGTTTCCAGGAGAAAGGCATGTTGAGTCTTTGTCTTATTCCTTGACCTACATATCTAACAAGTCCTCTCAGTTCTGCCTCCAAAATATAAATATATCCGCTTCCCACCATCAGTTTTTTTTTTTTTTTTTTTTTTTTTAATGTGGGTACCGGGAGTTGAACTCAGGACCTCACAATTGCCAGGCAGGTGCTTGTATCGCTGAGCTATCTCACCGGCCCCCCCCATCATTTTTACCACCAACCTACTTGAAGCCTCCATTATTACCTGGATTTCTCCAACAGTCTTGTTACCTATCTCAATTAATTCCTGTGTCAAGATAATCCTTTTCTCTTTACAGCAGTTAGATAGGTCTTCTTAAAATGAAAACTAGAGCCCGCACATGGATATGCACCTATAGTCCCCACTACGTGAGAGGCTGAGACAGAAGGATCCCTTGAGCTCATGGAGGCCCGCCTGGGCAACAAAATGAGACCCTGTCTCGAACAACAAAAAAAAAAAAAAAATCATATTCCAACCCTCCTCTCTTCATTTAAAATTTTTAAAGTGACTAGATATTTAAAATATTAGAGAATGGCAATGTTAATATACTATGTTCCAATGGAGAACATTTGTCTTTTAGAGATACCATGTGAAATATTTATGGAGAAAACAAAGTCTGAAACCTGCTTCAAAATAATAAGGGCAGGGCCGGTGAGATGGCTCAGCGGCTTAAGCGCCTGCCCGGCAAGCGTGAGGGCCCGAGTTCGACTCCTGGAACCCACATACGAAAAGGGGGCCGGTGATATCGCTCAGTGGCACGGGCGCCTGCTGGCGCGCGAGGTCCTGAGGTGAACCCCCCGGTACCCACAAAAAAAAAAAAAAATAATAATAATAATAATAATAATAATAAGGGCAAACACTTCTGAAGTCATTCTGAGGTCAATATTACTCTTAGATCAAAATCAAAGACTTTACAAGAAATAGATGGATAAAGATGTAAAAATAATAAAATACTAGCAAAATGAATGCAGCAACATACAAAAAGGATTATACACCAAGACCATTTATTCTAGGAATGCAAGGTTGGCTCAACACATGAAAATCAATGTAAAATACCACATTAATGGGACAAAGGACAAAAACTATGTAGGCACATGCCTATAATCCCAGCTATATGGGAGGCTAAGCCTGGAGGATCACAAGTTCAAGGCTAACATGGACAATTCAGTGAGACCCTGACTCAAAATAAAATACAAACAAAAGTGAGGCTGGGATGTAGCTCTATGGTAGAGTACTT
This sequence comes from Erethizon dorsatum, assembly GCA_028451465.1. NCBI lineage: Eukaryota > Metazoa > Chordata > Mammalia > Rodentia > Erethizontidae > Erethizon > Erethizon dorsatum. The sequence continues at coordinate 114,460,815 of CM051827.1, read as the reverse complement.
GCCTAGAGCATGCTGAAGGCCTGATTTCAATCTTTAGTAATTCATTCATTCATTCTTTCTCTGTCTCTCACTCTGTCTCTCTCTCTCTCTCTCTGTGTCTCTCTGTCTTTCTGTCTCACTCACTCATTCACTCAAACTAGGAATAGATGAACTTTCTCAACTTGACGAGTGGCATCTACAAAAAAATCCCAGCGAGCTGGAAAGTGGCACATACCTATAATCCTAGCTATTTGGGGGACTGAGGCAGGAGGATCACTTAACCCCAGGAGTTCAAGGTTAGCCTTGGCAATATAAGAACACTATGTCTCAAAAACACAAAAAAAAACACACACACACAAGAAAAGAAAAAACAGCTAACATCACACTTAATAGTGAAAAACTAAATGCTCAGGGCAAGGGCCTTGGATTCAATCCCCAGCACTGACTAAATAAATAAATTGCTGTGCTCTTTTTCCTGTTCAAAATTTTTTTTCATTTACAATAAAACCAAAAATAAGAAACTTAGGAATAAAATTAACAAAAGTAGTATAATACATGTACTCTGAAAAATACATATCATAGAAAACATTAAATACAATCTAAATAAATGGACAGACGTCTCATTAACACGCTGAAAAACATAATGCTGTTAAGATAGCAATGCTCACCAAAATGACCTACAGATTCAGTAAACAGCCCATCCAAATCCCATTGATTTTTTTTTCTTGCAGAAACTGACAAGTCAAGCCTAAATTTTATGGAAGTGCAAAGAACTTAGCATAGCCAAAATATTGAAAAATAGGAAAAGAGCATGGATGAGACGCTGGGTCCAATCCCCTACACCAAAGGGGAGGGGTGCTGAAGGACTTATGCATTTTTATTTTAAAACTTACTATAGCATTATAGTAATTGGGACTGTGGCATTAGCATAGGGTCAGATATTTAGATCAATGAAATAGAACTATGAGTCCAGAAATAAACCCATACATTTGTGGTCAACTGGTCTCTGGGACAAAATTCAATGGGGAAAGAACTTTCCTTTCAGCAACTATGCTGGAACAACTGGATACCCACATGCAAAAGGATAAAATTAGACTTCAACCTTATGCCATACAGAAAATAATAATTACTCAAAACAGATCAAAGACCTATACATAAGATCTAAGTAAGCTAGGTGTGGTGGCACATGCCTGTAATTCCAGCACTCTGGGAGGATGAAACAACTTAAGGACTTAGCAAGATCCTGTCTCAAAATTTAAAAAATAAAAAATCAGTGTGAAGGCTCTGGGTTCAATTCTCAGTAACACACACACACATATACACAGTATCAAACTTTCAGAAGAAAATAAGAGAGTAGGGCCGGTGAGATGGCTCAGTGGTGTACGTGCCTGCCTGGCAAGCGCGAGGGCCCGAGTTCGACTCCTGGAACCCACACACGAAAAAAAGGGCCGGTGATATCGCTCAGTGGCACGGGCGCCTGCTGGCATGTGAGGTCCTGAGGTCGACCCCCGGTACCCACAAAAAAAAAAAAAAAAAAAAAAAAAAAACAGAAAAGAAGAGAGTAAATCTTCACATCTTAGACTTGGCAATAGTTTCTTAGATGTGCCGGGCATGGTGATGCACGCCTATAGTCCTAGCACTGGGAAGGCTGAGTCCAAACTGGGCTACGTAGTGAGTTCAAAGCCAACCTGAAATGTATAGTGAAAATGTCTCAAAAAAAAAGTTTCTTAAATGTAACACTTCAAGCACAACCAACCAAAGAAAAATAAATTAGACATGACCAAAATATAAAACATCTGTGTTTTCTGAGATACCATCTCACCCCAGAAAGAATGGCTACTATTAAGAAATCAACTAATAACAAATGCTGGAGGGGCTGTGGGGAAAAAGGAACCCTTCTTCACTGTTGGTGGGAGTGTCGACTGGTACAGCCACTATGGAAGTCAGTGTGGAGATTCCTCAGAAAACTAGGGTTGGAGGTCCCATTTGACCCAGCTATTCCCCTTCTGGGCATCTTCCCAGAAGAATTAAAAACATCGTACCACAGCGATATATGTGCACCCATGTTTATAGCAGCACAATTTGTAATAGCCAGATCTTGGAAACAACCCAAATGCCCATCAACTGAGGAATGGATAAGAAAGATGTGGTATTTTTATACAATGGAGTACTATTCAGCCATAAAGAAGGATAAACTGGAGACTTTTATAGGTAAATGGATGCAACTCGAGAAAATACTCATAAGTGAAATAAACCAGAAGCACATGTGTAAGCATCGTATTATCTCTCTAGTATGAGAAACTGAAAGAGTAAATAAGATCCAAAATGTACAATAGATATGGTGAATCAAAAAGAAACTGGTCAAAAGGAAAGAGAGACTGGAATAGGGAAAAGAAAGAAGGGAAAGGGAAAAAAATTGTATATATATATATAAGATGGTTAAGATAGATACACTACCATTTTTACTTAGTTCATTGAAGAGTAAGGTTTGTGCCAATAATGTTTGGACAATTGAATGCTAATGTCTGGTGTCCTGAATAACTAACTTAAAGATAATAATACGTAATGTATTAACCATTGTTACCCTCCTATTATGTTGTTTTGAAAATTTGTTCTTCTTTTGATTTGTTTTGTTTTCTTCTTCTCTTTAAAATAAAAAAATAAAAAATAAAAAAAAAAATCTGTGTTTTATCTAAAGGGTAAAGTAAAAGCGTTAATCCCAGCATTTGGTTGTTTGTTTTGTTTGGTTTTTTTTGGTACTGGGAATCAAACTCAGGGCCTCGTGCTTGCCAGGCAGACTCTGTGCTGCTGAGCTATATCCCCAACCCTAATCCCAGCATTTGGAAGGCTGAGATAGGAGCACCTGAAATCCAAGGCCAAGCCTGGGTTACATGGCCTGGACTACATAGTAACATCCTATCTCAAGAGAAAGAAAAGAAAAAGAAAAAGAAAAGAAAGGGAGAAAGAAAGGAGAGGAGAGGGAGGGAGGGAAGGGAAGGAAGGAGGAAAGGAGAGAGGAAAAGAGCAAGCTCAACTGGCTGGGGATGTGGATTAATGGGAAAGCACTTGCCCAGCATGCTGCATGGGTTAGATACCCAGCACCACAATAACAACAACAAAAAAAACTTATCTCACTTCTCTCTCCAATCACGTATCATGCCACCACTGTGCATTTATTTATAGTCGTGATGTGCTTCTATCTTCTTAGAACACAGTAAAGGTTTTCCTGACTCAGCATCTTTGCCTTTACAGTTCCTTCTACCTGGAATTCTCCTTCCCATCTTTTCATTTGGCTGGTTCATTTTCATTCATTAGTTTTAGTCTGTTGCCTCCTCAGAGCAAGTTCCTCCACTAATCTCTATCATAGAATCCTACTTTATTCTCTTCCTCACCCATGTTTATTGTCTACTAAAGCCTTCCTAAACTGCATAAGAGCAGGAACCTTGCTTCTTATGATCACTGTGTTGGTTCCCTAGTATCCAGTACACTGAAGCCACTCAATAAATCTGTTGAATATTAAACTAACAATCCAACACTGGACTTTACTCCATTGTTGAATATTTAATATAACAAAGGTTCACAAAGAACCTACTGTTTGTATGGCTTCAGAAGTGAGAAGTGACACACTCCTGAAGTGAGAAGATAATGTATAATGATAATTAAATGGGCAGATTTTTTTCTTTTTTTTTTTTTTTGGCGGGGGGGTAGGGGGTGGGGGACTGACGATTGAACCCAAGGCCTTGGCACTGAGCTATGTCCCCAGTCCTGTTAAATTTTTTTTCTATTTTTATTTTGAAACAGGGTCTCCCTAAGTCACTAAATTGCCCAGGCTGGGCTTGAACTTCCAACCCTCCTGCTTCAGCTTCCCAGAGTGCTGGAATTACAGGTGTGTGCCACCAACCCAGCATGGGCAGGGTTTTTTTGTTTTTTGTTTTTTTTTTAAATCCTCCAAAGACTGCTGAAAACAGCAAACAGACTACTTTTCCTACAGGGAGAGAATTTATTTAGAAACAGAAATAAGACAGTTGTGATACACTCCCTTCTATAGATAAAGATGTGTTTACAAAACAGTTTCCCAAGTATTAAGACTGGCCTAACACAATTAACATTTTTAGAAATTATCTAGAAAGAAAACTACTGTTGAAATCTTCCAGTTTGCAGATGACTCCACAGTAGCAGATAGAAGTATGAAGGTGCAAGGTTGTGTCTACGATGTGGAAAATAGCTTCCATGTAGATAAAAAAATAAGGTAATGAAGTAATGGAAAAATAGTCCAAACTTTAATTATCAAATGATGAGTTCTGAAGCTACCTGTTTCAACACAGGAAAGGGGTTTCAGAGTCCCTGGACTACATCTCAAATAGAGCTACAAAAAAGCAACAAAATGCTGGATGTTATTGTGAAAGCTGGGGAAACACAGAACACATTATCCTATCCTGTACAAACCGAAATGTATCTGTACCTAGAAGAGAATGTGCAGCTGTGATCCTCCTACCACATACACAAAAAAAGGTTAAGTAGGGAAGGTCTGAAAAAAAAAAAAAAAAAAAGAGAGAGGCTTGTGTATGAGGATATATTTTTTTAAAATACAGATAGAGATATATAAGAGCTACCTTTTTTTGGGGGGGGGGTTGGTTTTGTTTTTGTTTTTTTGAGACAGGCTCTCACTGTGTTGTTCAGGCTGACCTTGAACTCACTAGCCAAGGCTGGCTTTGAACTCACAGCAGTTCTCCAGGCTGTAATTACAGGAGTGCACCAACACACCTGGCCCCAGGGTGTTTTAAATTCCACTCCCAGTTGTGTTAACTCTGTGACTATGGTCCAGTTACTTTATTTTTCTTTCTAAATAACAACTAATTTGAAGAACTGCAGTGAGAATGGAGATATACACACTGCCGGGCACATAGTATATATTCACCACACCACAGCTATTGCTTTTATTAGAACCAATAAAAAGTAACAGCTTTACCACCCACCCAATCTGGTACACAAAATAATAAAACTCATTAGTCAGGTGGGGAGTAAGAAAAAATAATTCAAAGATAGTATAAATAAATTCATAGGTAACACTTCCATAAAAAACTCCCAAGAAGGACTGGAAGTATGATTCAATGATAGAATTTGCCTAGCGCCCATGAAGCCCCAGGATTTGATCCTCAGCAACACAAAACAAAAAATAAAATAAACCAGTGGTAAAGTGTGGTGGCACTTGCTGGTAATCCCAGTACTCAGGAGACTAAGGCAGGAACATCATTTTGAGTTTGAGGCAATCCTGGGCTATATAGTGAGTTCAAGACCAATCTGAATGACATAGAAGACCCCATCTCAAAAAATAACAAATAAATAAATACATACACACATACACACACACACCAGTGGCACATGGCTGTAATCCCAGCACTCTGGGAGGCTGAGTCAGGAGGAGGGCAAATTTGAGCCCAGCCTGGACAACTTAAAGACTTCATGAGACCTTGTCTGAAATTTTTTTTTTTTTTTGTGGGTACCGGGGGTCGACCTCAGGACCTCGCGCGCCAGCAGGCGCCCGTGCCGCTGAGCGATATCACCGGCCCTTTTTTCGTATGTGGGTTCCGGAAGTTGAACTCGGGCCCTCGCGCTTGCCGGGCAGGCGCTTATGCCGCTAAGCCATCTCACCGGCCCCTGAAATTTTTTTAAAAAGCTGGGCAAAGAGCCAGGGATATAGCTCAGCAGCACAGCGCCTGCCTGTCAAGCGCTAGGTCATGAGTTCGATTCCTGGTACCTAAATGAATAAATAAATAAATAAGCTGGGCATGGTATGCACCTGTAATCACAGGACTCAGGAGGCTGAGGCAGGAGGTCTGCTGTGAGTTCAAGGTCAGCCTGAACTACACAGTGAGACCCTGTCTCAACAAAACAAATTTTAAAAAAAGACTGGGGACACAGCTCAGTGCCAAGGCCGAGTTTAATCCCCAGTACCAAAAAAAAAAAAAAAAAAAAAAAAAAAAAGAAGCCCACCACAGTGACACATGCCTGTAATCCTAGCACTCCAGAGTCTGAGGCCTGAGGCAGGAGTACCACCATGAGTTCAAGGCCAGCCTGGGCTACACAGTGAGACCCGGTCTCAAAGAAGGTGGAAAAAAAGGAAGGGGACGGGAAAGGAGAAAGAAAGAAAAAGAAAGGAAGGAAGGAAGAGGGAGGCCAAGAAATTAGCAAAAGAAATTATGAATTTTAGGCAATAAAGTCTTAACTTTTAAAGTTGACATTTCCATGCTTTCCTTATGGAAGACTATAAGAAGTAGAATTCTGCCTTTTCAGCAAGATGGTGCCAAAGGCAAAGTAATGTGTCTGCCCCTCCCAAAGCTGAAGCTAAGGCTTCAAAGGCTAAGAAGGCATTGCTGAATGGCAGCCACAGCAGAGGAAAAAATATAAAACTGCACATTACCCACTTCTAGTGGCCCAAAAGGCAGCCCAAATATCCTTGGATGAATGCCCCCAGCAGAAACAAACTTGGCCATTCTGCCATCACGAAGTTCTTCCCCAACCACCTAGTCTGCCATGAATAAGGCAGTAACACACCTCTGTTCATTGTGGGTGTCGAGGCCAACAAACACCCAAATAGGCTGTGAAGAAGCTGTATGACACCCAAGTGGCCAAGGTCAACACCCTGATCAGACCTAGTAGAGAAAAGAAGGCATATGTTCCACTGGCTCCTGACTAAGATGCTTTGGTTGTTGCCATCAAAACTGGGATCATGGGCCGGTGAGATGGCTCAGCGGCGTAAGCGCCTGCCTTGCAAGCGCGAGGGCCCGAGTTCGACTCCCGGATCCCACATACGAAAAAGGGGCCGGTGATATCGCTCAGCAGCACAGGTGCCTGTTGGCGCGCGAGGTCCTGAGGTCGACCCCCCCACGTTACCCACAAAAAAAAAAAAAAAAAAAAAAAAAAACTGGGATCATCCAAAATTGAGTCCAGCTGACTAATTCTATTTGTGTGTGTGTGTGTGGGTACTGCAGTTCGAACTCAGGACCTCACACACCAGCAGGCGCCCGTGCTGCTGAGCGATATCACCGGCCCTTTGTTCATATGTGGGTATCAGGAGTCGAACTCAGGACCTCGCGCTTGCCAAGCAGGCGCTTATGCCACTGAGTCATCTCACCAGCCCTAGCTAACTAATTCTAAATATACAACTTTGGGGCCGGTGAGATAGCTCAGCAGGCATAAGCACCTGCCTGGCAAGTGCGAGGTCCTGAGTTTGACCCCCAGTACCCGCATATAAAATAAATAAATTAATTAATTAAATTAAATAAATATACAACTTTGATCATAAAAAAAAAAAAATCTGGGGCCGGTGAGATGGCTCAGCAGTGTAAGCGCCTGCCTGGCAAGCGCGAGGGCCCGAGTTCGACTCCCAGTACCCACATACAAAAAAAAAGGGTCGGTGATACCACTCAGCAGCACGGGCACCTGCTGGCGCGCGAAGTCCTGAGGTCGACCCTTGGTACCCACAAAACAAAACAAAACAAAACAAAACAAAACAAAACAAAAACAACCTTATGTTGAACAGGAAAAAAAAAATCAGGATACAAAAGACTGCATACTTTTTTTTGAGACAGGGTCTCACTATATAGTTCAGTATGGCCTTAACTGTGTAGCCCAGGCTGGCCTCAAATTTGCAGCAATCCTCCTGGCTCAGCCTCCTGTACAGGTACGTGCCACCAGGCCCAGCAGAGAGTACATACTATATAATGCAAGAATAGGCAAGATCGATATGTTGAGAACCGAAGTCAGAACAGTGGTTGCCTATAGAACAGTAAGGACTGACTGGACCAAGGCATGAGGGAAATTTTGGAGAGCTATAGAAATGTTCTCTCTTGACTGGGCCACTGGCTACACAACTAATTATATGTTTTCAGCTGGGTGTGGTAATGCTCACCTCTAATCCCAGCACTTGGGAGGCTGAGGCAGGAGGATTCTGCAAGTTCAAGGCCAGCCTGGGCTGCACAGTAAGTTCAAGGCCAGCCTGAACTACACAGTGAGATCCTGCTTCAAAAAACCAAAATAGGGCTGGTGAGATGGCTCAGCAGCGTAAGCGCATGCCCGGCAAGCGCGAGGGCCCGAGTTCAACTCCCCGAACCCACATACGAAAAAGGGGCCGGTGATATCGCTCAGCGGCATGGGCGCCTGCTGGCATGTGAGGTCCTGAGGTCGACCCCCGGTACCCACCAAAAACAAACAAACAAACAAAAAAATAAATAAATAAATATTTCCATTTTAGTGCATTTCACTGTATTAACTCCTACATTTTAAAAATCTTGTTCTAGCCAGGTATGGTGGGACACATTTGTAATCACAGCTATTCATAAGGCAAAGGCAGGAAAATCACAAACTTGAGGGCAGCCTGGGTAACTTAGCAAGATCCTGTCTCAAAATAAAATGAAAAGGGCTGGAGATATAGCTCAGTACTAAAGCCATGAGTGAAGTCCTGAGTTCAATCCCTAGCATCAATAAATTAAAAATTAAAAAATTTAATTTAAAATAAATAAATAATACTAAAAAAGGCAAAGATTCAATCTAAAATCTGCCGGTGAGCGATATCACCGGCCCCTTTTTCGTATGTGGGTTCGGGGAGTTGAACTCGGGCCCTCGCGCTTGCCAGGCATGCGCTTACACTGCTGAGCCATCTCACCAGCCCTATTTTGGTTTTTTGAAGCAGGATCTCACTGTGTAGTTCAGGCTGGCCTTGAACTTACTGTGCAGCCCAGGCTGGCCTTGAACTTGCAGAATCCTCCTGCCTCAGCCTCCCAAGTGCTGGGATTAGAGGTGAGCATTACCACACCCAGCTGAAAACATACAATTAGTTGTGTAGCCAGTGGCCCAGTCAAGAGAGAACATTTCTATAGCTCTCCAAAATTTCCCTCATGCCTTGGTCCAGTCAGTCCTTACTGTTCTATAGGCAACCACTGTTCTGACTTCGGTTCTCAACATTATATATATATAATGGTATATATCAAAGTGGAAGTACTATGCTTTGCAAATTATCACCCTACTGAATGCTGAAAGAGCTTCAAAGACAGAGAAAGGGGCAAAGTTGGACTTCTACTTCTCATAAATCCACAGATGCCTTTAGGATGAAGAACACTACAGTTTCCAATTGTGAATGGAAGGGAATATCAATGAGGATGACCCAAGACCTTCGACACACTTAAAACAATTTCTCAAGACCTGATTTGAGAGGTTTTTAAGACTGAGTACTTGCTAGAAGAAAGCACAATTGGGGGCAGCGGGGGGTGCTCAATTCTTAATACTTGAGAGTAAAAGAATTGCTCTTGCCTGCCTTAGTGACACTTGCTTGTAATCCCAGCACTGTGAGAGGCTGAGGCAGGAAGATCCCAAATTGAAGCCTCACTTGGGCAATTTAGTGACTTAGTGAGATCCTGTCTCACAATAAAAAATAATATTAAAAAGGAAAAAAAAAAAAAGCCTGAAAGCCAGGCATAGTGGCAGACCCCTGTAATCCCAACACTCAAGAGGCTGAGGCAGGAGTACTGCTGTGAATTCAAGGCCAACCTGGGCTACATAATGAGACCCTGTCTCAAAAAACCGAAAAAAAAAAAAAAAAAAAAAAAAAAAGGCTTGGGGATGTAGCTCAGTATGAAGGCCCTGGGTTCAATCCCCAGTACCACAAAAAAAAGTATATATATGCACATATATTGCTCTTGTTAGTAGACTACAAAATTTAAATTTCATGAGTCACATCATACATATGTGTGTAATAAGCATGTGTGCACACACACACATATTCAAACTATAACTGAAAACAACTGCTTTTTCAAAAAATGTATTTTTATATTCTAAAAATAAGAAACTTAATTTTGTTCAATTGAAATTAATCTTGGCCGGTGAGATGGCTCAGTGGCTTAAGAGCCTGCCCGGCAAGCGCGAGGGCCCGAGTTCGACTCCTGGAACCCACATACGAAAAAGGGGCCGGTGATATCGCTCAGCGGCACGGGCGCCTGCTGGCGCGCGAGGTCCTGAGGTCGACCCCCTGGTACCCACAAAAAAAAAAAAAAAAAAAGAAAAAAAAAGAAATTAATCTTGCAACTAAGAGAATACCCTCAGCCTTTTCCATATTTTACCAGAAAAGAAAAACAGCAATAGTCTCTCCTATCAGTCTCAAATTGTTTATTTTTATTAGTCTGAAAATCATGATGAAAAGCAAATTTTTTTGAGATACTTCTATTATCTGAGCATTATTCCCTTTGCAAGCATTCAACAATTCTTGCTTCTATTCTTCTCTTTTTTAATTCAATTCTGTTTGGTTTCTAAGTTAAGAAGTGTGTTTCATTTGCATAAATGGTAACTATTCTGAGATACCATTCATAACTTATACATTTGAATTCTCTAGAATACCATTCATAACTTCAAATGGAACAGGAAAAAATAAATCACTCATTCAACTTCACCTTAATGGTGACTAAGACATGAATGATTATAATGTTACATTGTAGAGGGTTCACTTAAAGACAGCACAGTTCCCAAACATCAACTACTGCCTCGTCCTTAATTTATGAATGCACAAAAGGAGCAAGAACCACTGCCTTGACCAATCTCCCTAACACAAAAATTACTGATCTTAGAAAAGCACACCCAGCCGGGCGTAGTGGCGCACACTGTAATCCCAGCACTTGAGTCTGAGGCAGAAGGATCGCTGCAAGTTCAAGGCCAGCCTGGGTTACATAGTGAATTCAAGGCCAGCCTGAACTATACAGCGAGACCCTGTCTCAAAAAAAGGAAAGAAAACCATGCCCAAGGGCTGGGCATGTAGCTAGCTCAGTGGCAGAGCATTTGCCTGGCATGTGCAAGGTCCTAGAGTCAATTCCCAACAGTGCAGCAGGAAAACAAGAAAAAGAAGCCAGGCGTGGTGGCACACACCTGTAATTCCAGCACTCGGGAGGCTGAGGCAGAAGGATCGCCATGAGTTCGAGGCCAGCCTGGGCTACATAAGCTAGTTCAAGGCCAGCCTGCACTACATAGTGAGACCCTGTCTCAAAAAAAAAAAAAAAAAAAGAAGAAAAATAAAAGCATGTCCTTTAGTTAAACATGCTCTTTAAAGTTATAAAGTTATAAAGTATCTATGCAGGAATATCAAAAGATATATCTTAGGCACAAGCTCAAAAATCAGTAAAGAAAAAGCCTGACAAATCCAGGCAAATTCTTTTTTAAAAAGCAATGCAGGGGGCCGGTGAGATGGCTCAGTGGTGTAAGCGCCTGCCTGGCAAGCGTGAGGGCCCAAGTTTGACTCCCGGAACCCACATACGAAAAAAGGGCCGGTGATATCGCTCAGCGGCACGGGCACCTGCTGGCGCGCAAAGTCCTGAGGTCGACCCCCGGTATCCACAAAAAATAAATAAATAAATAAAAATAAAAATAAAAAGCAATGCAGGTTATTCTTTTGTGTTAAACTTTTAGCTATGAGCTTTCTAAGAAAGTCTTTCACAAAGCTGGGTACAGTGGTGCACTCCTGCAATCCCAGCTATTTGGGAGGCTGAGGCAGGAGGATCACAAATTCAAGGTCAACCTAGGTAATTTAGGTAGACCATGTCTAAAATAAAAATAAAAAGGACTAGAGATGTGACTCAGTAATAAAGTACCTATCTAGCTTATGTGGAACCACTAGGTTCAATTCTTACTCCAGTACCACAAAAGAAAGAAAAAAGATTCTTTCATATGAGGTAGTAATATTGTAGTAGTTCTTCACTCCAGCTAGTCTTAATCAGTGATAAAAACTGAATTTACATAGACCTGGATAAATAATTTAGCTATCTGTACTGTTCTATTTTAACTGAATAAAATTTGAACAGAATAAAAATAATGGGGCTATTTTTAAAGTTGTCACTTTCTGATTTCCCTCCTTTTTTTATCCAAAATAAAAGACAAGAGACTGTACAACCAGACAGAAGAAATAAACAGAGGGCGCACATCTGAGGACACCCACACTCACCTCCTTCAACTACTCCACCACCTCTACCCACTAATACAGTTTTCAACAGGGGACAATTTTGACAATGGCTGGGACATTTTTGGATGTCACAATGGGAGCGGGGAGGTACTACTGGCATATAGTGGGTAGTGACAAGGATGCTATTTAAACATTGCTGTTTCCATGAAATGGAAGAAAGAGGAGCTACAAAATGAAGAATAGGGGAAAAAAAAAAAAATGAAGACTAGAGAGACCATAATTTAAGTATTATCATTTACTAAGTCTTTATTGTGTGTTGCACATTGGTCGTACAAAATGAACAATTTAGTCTTGCCTTTAAGGACCCCACACTCAGGCAGGAGAGTTTTGTAATTTGCCTGATACCAGGTTTGATTCTCTGGCCGATAAATGTTTTAACAAGTATGTCACTCAACCTTTCCCAGGGAAGGCAACAGGGAATAAATGACTTCTCACACCAGCTCTGAAGGGTGAGTGGGAAGCATCTTGCTTCACAGCCCATATGCCTCTTCCCAACCAAGAAGTTTTCCATTTCTTTAATCAGCAAAAGGCTATGGAGCACCTGTTATGTTCCATGTGCTGTGCTGTGTGTTGGAGACCCAGTCAAACTAAAATTTGCCATTTTTTCCTTTGGCATCACCATCACTGGTACCTAGCAGTTCACTTCCCTCACTTAAATATCCATGGATTCTGCATTTCTACCTACTTTTCAACTAATTGTTGCCCTAATCAATCTCAGTAAGGTCGATGCCCAAAGAGTAAACAAAACTTGCAGTTGCCTGTTGATACAGACTGCATACAATCCCGTCTATTAATAAAATGAGGGTAGTGATGCCAACAATGAACTGAGTATGGGTGGGGAAAAAAAGATCTGCCAACTGTTAGATAGCTTGGAAAGCTATTTCACCTATGAAAAAAATCGGTCCTCTTCCACTCCACCCAATTCATCTGATCAACAGCAAATTAATCAAAAAAATCTTTGAGGGGCTAGGGATGTCGTTCAGTGGTAGAGTACTTGCCTAGCTTGTCTGAGGCCAAGTTCCAACCCCTGCTCTGAAGACAGACAGAAAGAAAGGAAAAAAGGAAGAACAGAAGGAAGAAATTTATGGAGCACTTACAATGTGTTACATCAACAATTCCCAACCATAGCTGTGGGCTGTGAACTGTCATCAGCGCTCTCATGCCAGATATGTACATTTATTTTTTGACAGAAATTTCTGATACAAATCAAGTTTGAAGCCCTAGCCTTTAAGCATTACAGAATACAAAAGAAATATAAGAAACAATACCTGTCTTCAAGAATTTACCCAAAGTTACAACAGAATAACTTGTAATAAGATGTCACTCCACTACTATATAATTCTTTTGCAATATTATCACTGCTTATGAAATAGAAGAAACTGCGTAGACTGGATAAGAATTATTCCTAGTCCCTAATCCAATCATATATCTACTACACCTGAAATTCCTAATATACTATTCCATACCCTTCCCATTTCCCAGACAGTGAGATACCATTCTCAGGAATAATGGAGGAAATAGGAGGATGAATTGAGGTCCCTGAACCAGGTGGCTGCATGATTTCTGGAAGGACAGAATTCTTCAAATCCATGCTGTCATAGGGCTTCCTCTAAAGAGAAGTAAGTCTTCATTCTCCAACCCACCAGTCAACCTCACTCTATAGTAGAGGTGTCTGAGAAAAGCTGAGTAGCCGAAGTGTTTAAAAATATGTTCACAAGGGCTGGTGAGATAGATCAGCAGCATAAGCGCCTGCTTGGCAAGCACAAGGTCCTGAGTTTGACTCCCAGTACCCACATATGAAAAAAGGGCCAGTGATATTGCTCAGTGGCACAGGCGCCTGCTGGCGCCACGAGGTCCTGAGGTCGACCCCGTTACCCACCAAAAAAAAAAAAAAAAAAAAAAAAAAAAATGCTCACAGCCAGGCATGGTGGTGCACACCTGTAATCCCAGCACTTGGGAGGCTGAGGCAGGAAGATCGCTGCAAATTCAAGGCCAGCCCAGGCTACATAGTGAGCTCAAGACCAGCCTGAACTGCATAGTGAGACCCTGCCTCAAAAAAACCAAAAAAAAAAAAAAAAAAAAAAAAGTTTTTAATTAAATTAAATTAAAAAATAAAAATATGTTCATAGAGGCCCTTGGACGCTTAAACACCCAACTTCAAATGGCTAGTAAGTACAAGTTTCTCATATAACACACACTTAAAATACGCTAAATCAAATATATTTCAGTAAACTCCTTAGCAAGATGTGCAGATTGTAGAAGCTTCATAAATTAAAAATAGAGCTACGTGAAGTGATACATGCCTATAATCCCAGCACTGGAAGAGGCTGAGGCAGGAGGATGATAAATTCAAGTCCAACCTGGGCAACTTAGCAACTTGTCTCAAAATGAGATGGATGGATGGATGGGGCTGGAGATGGATATAGCTCAGTGCAAAGACCCTGGGTTCAATCTCCAGTACTGAGAGAGAGGGAGAGAGAGAGAGAGGGGGGGGAGAGAGAGAGAGAGAGAGAGAGAGGGAGGAGAGAGAGAGAGAGAAGGAAGAGAGAGAAAGAAAGAAGGAAGATAAATGGAAAGAGAGAAAGGAAGAGAGAAAGAGAGAAAGAAGGGTGTGCATGGTGCAGACCTGTAATCTCAGCACTTGGGAGGCTGAGGCAGGAGGATCACTGCAAGTTCAAGGCCAGCCTAAGCTATATAGTGAGTTCAAGGCCACCCTGAACTACATACAGCGAGACCCTGTCTCAAAAAGGAGAAAAAAAAAAAAAGTGACTATTTATAAAAGTGCTGGAGCCAGGTGTGTGGTACACACCTATAATCCCAGCATTCAGGAGGCTGAGGCAGGAGGATCACTGCAAGTTCAAGGCCAGCCTTGGCTATGTAGTGGGTTCAGGGCCAGCCTGAACTACATAGCAAGAACCTGTATCAAAAAAAAAAAAAAAAAAAAAGGGCCAGTGAGATGGCTCAGCGGCTTCAGCGCCTGCCCGGGTTCGACTCCCGGAACCCACATACGAAAAAGGGGCCGGTGATATCGCTCAGCGGCACGGGTGCCTGCTGGCGCGCGAGGTTCTGAGGTCGACCCCCCAGTACCCACAAAAAAAAAAAAAAAAAGACTGAATTGATAACAACATCAAGAAAATGAATCATCAGTGATAACGTTCTGATTTTTTAAAAGTTTATCTCAGGTTTAAGATTTAAAATTATTTCATTCTAGAAGAGCTTCTGAACATTCAACAAATTACAATTGACTTTTTCTGGGAAAGCGGAACCTCAGATATGGATAGAGATAGGGACACCTCTTCAAGATCTTTTTTGAACAGGAAGAAGAGTTTCGCAGTTCTTTCCTTCCTTCTTCCTTTAGTTGCTGCTTTTCTGGTTTTAGAATTTCAAACAAAGAAAATACATATTGGCTCCACACTAAGAAACGCCCTCTTTCTTAGCAACTTCCCCTTCTAATTTTCTTCCCCATTATTGACACATGAGAACAATATCCACAGCCAGACTTATTCTAATTAACCCAAAGCTGTGAAGTTTGAAAAGATTAAGGGTTGCAATTTATGGTATCCAACAACCACCTACCTCAAGTCCATCATCTTTACTCAGCTAAAAGTAAGATAATGGACAACACAAAGAAAAAAAAATTAAGCTTAATTAGAGGCAGGCTATTAAGCCTTTCATTCCAAGAAACCCAAAGAAATTTGAACCAATAAATGAGAAATTTCTCCCATCCCAAAAAATGGGACACTCTTTGGAAGAAGAAACACACTGGGCTGGCAGCACCCTGAATCAAAAGTTAATTCTCTACAAGTGATGGTGAATTTGTGGCTACAGGACATCCAATCAGTACTCAAACTGACTTCTCCGAGGTTCTGACACACTTCAAATTTACTTTTACAACTTAGAAATAGCCCTAACTCAGAGTGAACAAAGGGGACGGACTTTTAATTAACCATCCAGAGATCAAGAACCAGCCTGTCTCTATGCCAGAAGTCAAATCAAATATTTGGAACCAGATCCCTTCCTACTCCCCATTTGTGACAAAACAAACTTCCCTAATACTATCTTTTAAGTGAGCAATGACTTGCCCTTTGCCCTGTGCCAGTGATTCTCAGAGGAAACACCTCCAGGTTGGTAAGTTCTACACTTCACTGTGTGCTCTGAAACAGTTTCCTTATGTGTAAATTTTGTAGGATAGCTGAAAAAATTAAACAAAAACATATGCCAAGGTTTGGCATATAGTAGGAATACCGTAAAGGTTGTTCTTCTTCCTCCTGACTTCTAAGCCTATAGTCCAGTCAGCCCCAAGAATCTCCAAGGATTCCTTCCGCATCTATGTATAAAACTATAAAACTTCCCCATCTCAGAGGCCCTAAGGTGGCTGGGGGACCAGGACCCCAACGTGATCTGGGTAGTGCCCACCGCCTTCGTGGAACAGCCCTGTAGCCAACTCACCTCCTTACTCTGCAAACCACTGTGTGCGTGTGTGCGCGTCCCTATTCGCAGCTCCCCAACTTAGCAGGCCAGGAGCTCAAAGAGCACCTCAATTACTTCAGGGTCCACAGATGGAAACTGAGGCTTATCCTGCTTAAGAACGGAAGTGACTTGCCCAAGACCGCACTAACGAGTTGGTGGCAGCACCAGGTCAGGTCAGGACACTTTTGCAGCCTCAGACTCGCGAGCACTTCCCAATCTCCGAAGGGGACTCCAAATCACTCCTTCCCTTAGGAGTGGACTAAGACGCCACCCAGTGCTGACCGCTGGCCGGCTTCCGAGAGTCCACAGCAGAAGGCGCGGCGCCCATTGCCCCTGGACCCGCGGGACTCTGAGGGGCGGCCCAGCCGGGGTCAGCGTCTCACTACGGGTTCCGCCCAAGAGGACTTGTTGCTCACCTGACCTCGCTCAGTAGCCCTCAGAGACAG
This sequence comes from Erethizon dorsatum, assembly GCA_028451465.1. NCBI lineage: Eukaryota > Metazoa > Chordata > Mammalia > Rodentia > Erethizontidae > Erethizon > Erethizon dorsatum. The sequence goes on along the minus strand of CM051827.1, from coordinate 114,443,922 downwards.
GAAAGGCCAGTCGCCCGCCCTGTCCCCAAACCGGGTCTGCTCCGGCCGACGGACTCTCAGGGAGGCCACACAGCCGGACCCCCTCAAGGCGCTACGCCCCCAGCCGTGCTCGTCCAGCTCGCGTCCGCCATTACGTGATTCCCCGCCCTGGGACACAGCCACACCCCGCCAAAGGTCCTGATTGGCTCTCCTCCCCACCCATCCTGTACTTCTGGCCACTTCATTGGCCAGGATGAGCTGTCAGTTAGGTAACTACGCAAAAGACGTACTCTAGGGTACTATCCCTGGAGCTCCACCCGACCGACTTCCGCAATCAGGGTAAACAGCGGAGGGCAAACCAAGCGAAGTGGGGGTAGCGATTAAGGCTAATCAACTCTTAAATTCATAATAGAAAAATACTATCAAATAAAGCTTAAAAACTCTCCCAAAGTGTGTTGAAAAGCGAGTTTTTCTTGTTAAAGTTCAAAGAACAGTCTTTTTGATAAAAAGAGGGGACCAAACCTACGAACTTTCTGCAGACACCCCTCAAACTGCAGATGGTTTTGTCCCTTCACGTCTGGTCTCTGACCCGGCGGAAAGTAGGGTGGGGACAGTGAGTCACAGGCTCCTTCCTTCCCCTCATGGATCCTTCCTGGGCGAAGCTTGGTACCTGGGACTCAGAGCTAGTTCTGAAAAGCCACTGTCAGGTGAGCTGGACCCAAGTGCAACTGCTAGCTCACTTTGTGACCGTAGACCACTCTCCGAACTTATGTGGGTCTCAGTTTGTCCTTCTGTAAAATAGGCACAGTAGGCTCAGGCACATCCTCCTCACGTGCTGGAGTGGTTTTTGAAGATTCGTGCCTGAGTGGGCATATGCGCCTCTTATTGATTATAGAAAGCTGCACCTGGGCTATAATGTGACAAATGTGCAAGTTAGAAAAGGTACCTCACTTAGTTCTCTAGAGCAACTCTGTAAGTCAGGCACTGTCCTCAGCTTGTAGAAGAGAAAACTGAGTCTCCATGACTGCATGACTCAGGATTGCCTAGAGAACTGGAAACAACCCTGGAACTCAAACCTGTATCATTTAACTTCCATTCCTGTTTTTCCCTCTCCCAAGTGTGGTGTCACTTGAGAAAGGGCAGGGCTGGTCCTAAGCGTACCAGGCCACCTCTCTCTTTGGTCACCATAGACTTGGGTGCCGGCCACCTCCCCACACCCAGCCAGTGTTAATAAACACCCCAGAGTCGTGCCCAAGCTGTTTCTGGGATCCTTAGGAATCAGGAGGTGTGTAAGGGATGACAGGTAGGTTAGTGGCCTAGACAGAATCCCCAATGAGGACACCCCTGTGGGCCCTTAACAGGGTGGCTTCACGCCAGGACTTAAATCCAGGTCTCTCTGCCCGCAGCACAGAGCTCCTCACCACAGGATTGTTTTTCCCAGAAAGGCTGCCTTGGCTGTAATTCCTTGTCCTTTTTTCTCTCTGGAAAGGAAGGAGGCCAAGAAGGGAGTGGGAGGGAAGCAGCCTAAGACTTTAGAAGGGCAGAACTCCCAAGTGGGTAGTGCCAAGAGGGCTTCAGTACCCCTGGGCTGGTGTCCTCCAACCCCAAATTGGGACACTTAGTTTGACAACCAGATGCCATTTAAATCCTGGCTGTGGGTGCTGGGAAGCAGCTGTGCAGAAGGCAGCATTGACTTTGGGGTTAGAGCGACGTGAGACCAAATCTAGCTTCACCACTTTCTTGCTCTCTGAGCCTTACCTACCTCATCTCTAAAATGGAGACAATAAGCAGTTGTGCAGATTCAGTGAGTTAATTGTGGAATTAATGAGTCATGTGTGTGAAGTACCTAGTAGCTCTTTATTCATTCATGGATTCATCCATTCAATAAAAAATTATTAGCCTAGTGTGTCAGTGCATGCCTGTAATCCTAGCACTCTGGGGTGCTGAGGCAGGAGGATTTTGCAAGTTCAAGCCCAGCCTGAGCAACTTAGCAAGACTCTGTCTCAAAAGAAAAAAGGGCTGGGGATGTAGCTCAGTGCAAGACCCTGGATTCAATCTCTAGTAGTTCCAAAACAAAACAACAACAATAAAAAGTTATTAAGCACCTACAGCATGTGGAGCAGCTTGCCAGTGGCACCATTACATTGCTGAGCAAGACAGTACCTTCATGGAGCTTAGAGTCTGCTAAGCAAGAAAGTGGTTAAACAGATGATCAGATAAGTTTGAAACTGATAAGGAACAAGAAGGCAAAGTGCAATGTGTTTATGAGTGACTGTCGGGATGAGTGGGGCCAAAGGAGCTACCTTGAACAGGTGATATTGGGGTGAGCTGAGGAATGGAGGTCCATCCATTCATAATGGATGAGCAGGAGGTTGAGACATGTAGTGCAGGGCAGAGAAGGTGCAGAGGGCATACAGGCCATGGGAGATAATGGCTGTGGGGAGGGAGGGCAGAGCACACAGGACCTGAGGGCCCCCAAGACAGTGTCATGATTATTGCCGGATGAATGAGGGTGTTACAGGAAAAGGAACCTGGCTTTGAAAGGGGATCTTCTCCAAGGGTCTTCACACTTTTCTGATAGTCCCTAAAAATGGCAGACTTCCAGGCAGACCCTCCTGGGTATGAATTCTTGGTTTGTTTTTTGTTTTTGTTTTTGTTTTGGTACTAGGGAATCAAACTCAGAGTGCTGTACCCCCAGCCCTGTTTATTTCTTTATTTTGCAACAAGATCTCTCTAAATTGCCCAGGCTGCCCTTGAACATGTAGTAGTTAGGATTACAGGCATGGACCGCCAGACTCAGCCGAGTTTGACTCTTGACTCTACCGACTCACCAGAATGGAGTGACCTTGAACAGTCTCCAAACCTAGCTTGCCTCAGCTATGCTTCTGAAGAATGGGGGTGATAGAAGGTTATAAAGTGGGGGTGAGGATTTAACGGGGAGATGAAATGTGATACAGTTTATGGCACATACAAGGCAATTTAGCAAGACCCAAAATAAATAAAAAGGGATGGGGATGTAGCTGAGTGGGTTCAATCCTCAATACCAGAAAAAAACAAGAAACATCAGTGCTAGGTCTTATCAGAATGGATGGAGGTAGCCTGAGGCAGCAGATCCAGCAAGCGTTTATGTCCAGGGCAAATTGTGGCTTGACCTTAATTAGCATAGGAACCTGAAGCCAGACAACAAGCCTGGGTTCACATCACTGTTATACCATTTCCTTGCTGTGTGACCTTGGGCAAGTGATGCCACCTCTCTGAGCCTTAGTTTCCTTTCCCATAAAGTGGGAATCATAAGTGTTTCTATTTCCTGAGCTGTGACGACCAAATGAGATAATAAATACGAAGTACTTAGAACAATAACAATAAGCTGTACATGGTAAGCAGCGGTTGAATGTTGACTCTAATAATTGTTCTGTTACTGTTACTGATATCAGCAGTTCCTACCTGCCTGCTCTAGAAATTAAGATTCTGGTATTTTGCTTACAGATTGTCCAAAAACAGAAGCCTTAGTATTTCCTGTTAGACGATGCAGATAGACAGGTTGCTTTCAAGGGAGTGATGCTGTGCATATTAATAGTAATATTAATAAGCACCAACATTTACTGCGCATTCACTATATGCCAGGCATGTGCTAATTGCTTTACATCCATTAAACCATTAATCCTTATAGTAGTCCTATAAGTTGGGTGCTGTTATTATCTTCATTTTACAAATGAGATCAAAGAAGCACAGAAAGGTTAAGTGATTGGACGCCCAGTTTGGAAGCAACACAGCTGGAATTCAAACCCAACCATGGAACTTGAGAACACCATTAGGGACAGCCCTCCCTCTTCTCCAGTAAAAGGTGTCACCCAAAAGGTGTTACCCAGAGCACTAGCATGATTCGCTGCCTGCAGCAAGTCCCCAGGTTGCAAAAACCAAGCCAGTGTTCCTTTCCTGCCAATTCTAAAAAGTCTTTTCTGTCTATAACCTGAGAAGAGCAGGAAACAGACCCTCTTCTAGGCAAGGGGAGTTAAAAAGACTTAAGAGTCACCAGGATTGGGTCTGAATCCCAACCTCGCCACCTAATGACTCAGTAACTGTGGCCATGTCACACCCCCTCCCTGAGCCTTAGTTTCCTTACCTTTGAGATAAGGATGATAAAGCTCTGCCTGCAAGGCTGTCATGTGGAACACAAGAAATAAGGCCCACACCAACTCTAAAATGCAGTCCACACAGGAGTTGCTGTGGGGATGGTGAGCCCTTTGGGAAAGCAGCCCAATAAGTAGCAGGCAAGATGGCCATCTTGAGAAACAGATCTGGGTTCGAGTCCCAGGTCTGCCTTTTATGCCTTGTTTAACCTGGACAAGTTAGATAACGGGGGGGGTATATAACCTGTCTGAGCCTCAGTTTTTCTCATCTATAAAATGGAGCGAATAAAGCTGAGAGAAAATACCAGTTTAGAATGCATAAAAGCCCACTAGCCAGTGTCTGGTACAGAGCTGGCAGAGGAAGACACAAAGGAAGAGGGACCAAGAACAATCACCCCTTTGCATCCCCTGGCCCTATCTCAGAGCCCAGAACATTCTTCTAGCCACACCCTCAGCTCTCACTGGGTCTGCAGCCTGCCCCCTCCCCCTCATCCTCTCTTCTCTCCTTCTCCCTCATCAAACAAGTTCTTCTCCACCGAGCAATCCCAGGGGGCCCCCCGAACCTCGGTTCCAGCCCAGCTCACAGGCTTTCCCCGCCTCCACATCCTTAATCCGCAGCCTTTGCGTTTGCCATTCCTTCCACCTGGAATGCTCTCTCCTCCCCGAGCGCCTTTGATGGGAAAGGGGGTGCCAGAGGGGAAGGCTCTGGAATGATGCTCCCCCCACTCCCCTCCCCTGCATCCCCCACACTGCATGCCTGACCTCCCCTTCCCTCATGGGGGGTGAGCAGCTCTGGGAGGGGGCAGGGGGCTCAGGAAGGGCCCTCCATGGGGTTTTTCACCTGCTTAGAAGAGGCGGACAGAAATGAAAGCTCTGGAAAAAGGCCTGCTGCTCTGCTTCCAAGGCCCAGGCTCAGTGAAGCCTCCCTGCCTTCCCACCATGCCATGTCCTCCCCTTCCCTTCCTCCTGCAGGCAGGTGCCACTGTCAAGGAACATGGGTGGGCGGATGCCACAGAGACTTGGGTTCAAATCCCATTCCTGCCACTTACTCAGCAAGTGACCTTAGCAAGCTGCTTGGCCTGCTTACGCCTCATTTCTCTGGAAAAGGGGACAACAATCCCTGCCTGTCAGGCTGCTGTGAGGACTAAGTGAGATGGCAGATAAAAAGTGCCTGGCACAGCTAAAGTGCTCGGCAATAGAGATAATGACTACAACAGCAAACACAGTGCCCGCGTGCCCGGTACAGCTCTCCGCACCTTGCGTATATTAACCTGTTTAATTCTGGGTGAAGAAGAGACTGTTACATTTAACAGATGAAGAAACTGAGGCACAGGGAGATTGCATAATTTTCCCAAGTGCATGTGCCTCTAAGGGGTCGAGCCTCATTCATGCTCTTACCTGCCACATTATGGCGCACTCAGTGACAGTTGTCATGATAATGATTTGTTTCCATCTGTACTGACTCTGTGCCCTCGGTTAGAACATGTTATTCTCTTTCCTCTCACCTTCCAAATCCTGCCGGCGGCTGAGGGTGTAGCTCCATGGTACAGCGCATGCTCGACATGTGCAAGGCCCTGGGTTCAATCCCAAGCATCCCTCCTTAAAATAAAAGCCAAAATTCTGCCAGAATTTTACCTCCTTCACCTGTGTGTGTGTGTGTGTGTGTGTGTGTTACTGGCTATTGAATTCAAAACCTTCACACAGAGCTGCCCCCTATCTTTTTTTTTTTTTTTAATGTGGGTACTGGGAGTCGAACTCAGGACCTCGCCCTTGCCAGGCAGGCGCTTATGCCGCTGAGCTATCTCACCAGCCCCCCATCTTTTTTGGGAGGGGTATATATTTTTTTATTTTAAAGAGAAAAAAGATAAACAATGAAACCGAGTTCCCCAATCTTTTTTTATTTATACATTTTTAGTTTGAGACAGGGTCTTGTTAAATTGCTTAAGCTAGCCTCAAATTTGAGATACTCCTGCCTCAGTGTCTGGAGTAGCTGGGATTCTAGGCATGCACTACCTGACCCAGCTCAATCTGTTCATTTAACAGGTATATACTGCTGCCTGCTCTGGCTAGCCTTATACACGACATTGGTGACTGAGGGATCAAGCTTCCCAGCCTCTGCCCTCGAGTGGCTCCCAATCTAATGAGAAAAAAAACATACAAAAATTGTAATAAGGGGGGCAGACACTGATTGAAGAATGATGAGTTTATAGAGAGCTTATGTCAACCAGGAGACTAAGGCAAGCTTCCAAAGCAAGGGTAATTTGGATGGGGTTCTGAAGGGTCAGTAGGAGTTCCTCAGAGAGGTAAGAAGTAGGGACCAAGAATATAATATATAGGACAGACCCTGCAAAGAAGATTGAATGAATAAAGGCTGGTGACTAACATGTCAGGGGATAGTTTCATGTTAGGGTTTATACTAGATACTGAAGATACAGAAGTAAAAAAATATTAACTGGGCCCTCCAGGAGCTTATAGACTTGGAGGGGTGATTGGAGAACAATAAGTAAAGCAAACATTTGATATTAAAGAAAAGCCCAGCAGGGCTTTGGAAGCATCAAGAAGAGACCTAAACTTGACTGGAGGAGTCAGTGAAGGCTTCCTGGAGGAGGAGGTGATATCCAGACTGAGACACAGAGGTCAGAACCAGAGTATGCCACCTGCTGTCCCACTGGCCCACGAGTAAATTCAACATAGAAGCAGCACTAACGATGATGTAAGAGAAAGGGGCTTCAATAGAATTCTGATACTTCTCATGAACACTATTTCAGTGGATTTAAAAAAATTATCGAGTGCCAAATTATCTGAAAAAAAAGTCATTAGTGTCCCTGCTTTGCTGTTGCTCCATGTGCATCCTTGATCCGGGCAATGTGCTGGTGCCTGGCCGGTGAGAATCAGCCAGAGGAGAGGTGGGGGAAGTGTGTGGCAAGCAGAGGGAATTTCATGTGCAAAGGCCCAGAGGCAAGAGGAAAGAGCTGGGCCAGTGATGTAGCTCAGCGGCATAAGTGCCTGCCCTGGCAAGCGCGAGGTCCTGATTTCGACTCCCGGTACCCTCATATAAAAAAAAAAAGAAAAAAAAAAAAAAAAAAGAGGAAAGAGCTTACTGGGGGAAAGGGACTCCTCGAAGGCTGGGGAGGGGTGAGTGGTAGAGATGGAGGATTGGACTAGATTCTGGGGATACTAGGGGCATGGGAAGGATTGAACAGGGATGTGTCATAATCAAATGGCCCTTTTGCAAGATTGCTGTAAATATTTTGAGAGCCCTATTTATAGCTTGAATTCATTTATTTATTAAAGAAATGTCACAAGCACTCAGAAGGCTGAGGCAGGATGATCACAAGTTGAAGGACCGTCTGGGCTACCTAGCAACACCTTATCTCAAAACAGAAAGAAGGCTGGGCATGGTGGCGCATGCCTGCAATCCCAGCACTCAGGAGGCTGAGGCAGGAGGATCACTATGAGTTTGAGGCCTGTCTGGGCTACATAGTGAGTTTGAGGACACCCTGAACTACATAGTTAGACCCTGTCTCAAAAAAAAAAAAAGAAAGGAGAACAACAGATACCATAAAATGCATCTACGTGTTCGGCACTAAATAGGTGCTGGAACTACAACTGATAATTAAGGGTTCTGTGGCCAGAGCAAAGGGCAGGACATTGGGTGCCACCCCACAGAGGATCTCAGTGTGCAAAGTGCATCTCAGTGGGTAGAGAGAAAACAAATGACTTTCACAGAAAAAGGAAGCCAAGCCCTGTGCTTGACAGCAGGGTACAAAGATGGGAACGTGCTCTGGAGACACCAATGATTCCTAAAACAGGAGAAGAAAGAATTGAAAGCAGGAAGAGAGAGGTTACAGATGAAAACCCAGATCCTGTAACCTCCAGAGAAGGTGGCCAAGTGGGCAGGGGGCAGGGTCCCCTGCCATCCCCTCCGCACCCCCACGTTTTCTCAGCCCTGCTGAGCCCTGCAGCCTGCCTGCTCCTGGCTCCAAAAGCCAGACCAACCCCTGAAGGAGAGTGAAGTGGGTGAGGAGGGGGCGGCAGGAACAAGCCCAGGCCTCTCACCCAGCAGGGCCTTCCTTCCCCACACCAGAGCCAACTTGGCTCTGGAGCCAGAGGTTACAGGGAAGGATTAAGGAGCATGTTGCTTTTTTACCCAAACCACGGCTGCATTTCTCTCTCCCTTTCTTTCTCTCTCTCTCTCTCTTAAAGAAAAATGTTCCTGTACACCAACCCAGAGGCTTTTGCAGAAGGCAGCTGTTGGAGAACTGGGAAAACAAGCCAAGAAACAAGAGAGAGAGGAAAAAGACCACGCCTCACCTGGCAGATTCTTAATGGCCCTGGAGACCTGGGGCTTTACGGGGGAGGCTGGCCAGGGCTGGCTCTGGTGGGAGGGAAGGGCAGGCCGAAGGACAGCCACTTGCTGGCCGGTGACCTTGGGCGGGATGCTGCCTGCTTCCCTCTGGTGAGGATGGGAAGGAGGGAGGCAGGGGCAGGGCTGGGCGGCTGAGGTCACAGGAAGGCCCCTTCCAGCCTGAAACGCGATCTCGGGATGTGGGGCCTGCCAACCTACAGCGACCCTGGGCCAGAAGAGATGAAAGGCTGCCTGTCCCCAGCTTCCGGACCCCCAAGGCCCTAGTGCCTCCAACTGGGAGGGCAGCAAAGCTGCAGCAGCTGGCTGAAGCCAGTTGCTGGGCTCCCCACCCCATTTATGTCATCCTATCCTCCTCTTCCCTGTGTTTTGCAGAGGACACTCAGGCCCAGCGAGGGCTGGTGACCTGCCTGAGGTCACACAGCAAACTGGAGAGGCTGAGTCAAGACTTAACATAAAGGCTTTGGACTCCAAGGCCAAACCTCTATGCCTTTCCCAGAAATTTGGCTGCCTGGTGGCTTACCCTGGGGAGTTGGGAGAGACCAGGGCCAGGCAGGACAGTTCAGAGCTGTCTGCTTGAAGTCATAACTCAGTGTTGACTAAAGTGTGTGTGTGTTGGGGGGGGTGTAAGGTCTAAGCCTTCACCTGGCAGGGGAAGGAATGTAGCTCTGGCCACCACAGCTGCTGGTGGCCAGCTGCAGCCTCAGCCCCTGCTGCTCCCGCCCCAGCAGGCAAAGGGACAAAGGCCCTTCTCAGCCCCTGTTCCTTCCAGCTCCCTGAGCTGCCTCCTCACAGACCTGCTAAGTCACGCTTCCTCTCTGGGCCTTAGTGCCCTTTCTCTCAAGTAAAGGCATCTGCTTGATGTACTTCTCACACCCTTTGCAGCTTCCAAAGAGACAAAGTTACAGAAACATCGACCTCCCAGCCCCTCCTTCCACCTGAGGATCCACCTCCTCACTGTCCCCTCCCTCTCACTTGCTTCCTGGCCACCCGGTCTTCCTCAGCTCAGTGCAGGGCCTCAGCAGGCCCTGAGCCCCTCACGTACTCTGGGAACCCTGCCCTTGCTTCCAGTGTGCACTGCTTCTTCAGGGTATTTATCACTGTTGTCATTAAATAATTCACTGTACAATTCGGTCTTTCTCCCCACTAAAATGTGAACTCTGCCGGGCGTGGTGGATCACTGCAAGTTTGAGGCCAGCCTGGGCTACAAAGTGAGTTCAAGGCCAGCCTGAACCTCACGGAGAGTCCCTGCCTCAAAAAGACAAATAAATAAATAAATAAAATAAAATGTGACCTCTGTAATAGTAACAGTTAGCACTGAACACTCACAGAGCCCTTACAGCTGCTAACCTATGTCATCTACGTGGTAGATACTGTCAGTAACCCCATCCCACAGTGGAGAAACAGACAATGAAAGGTCCTGTCACTCACCTGCAGTCACAGTAACTGGGAGACTGAGCCAGGACTCACCACAAGTAGCTGCAGAACCAGGATTCCAGTCCAGACTCCAGGGTACAGAATATTGTCAAGGCCAACTACTGGGCTTCCTTCTGGAGCACATAGGCCACCTGGAAATCACCTTTGACCCTCCTTCTACCTCATCTGCCAGAACCAACCAGTCCCCAGGTCTGCTTGGTGTCTCCTTGGTGTACCACCCTCCACCCCTCAACCCCCATCTTCCTCTTGGGTTTTTGCAGCAATTCCCACACAGGTTTTCTCTATCTAATCTCTTCAAAGTGGGCCTCTGAAAACAGAGTTAATTGTGTCATCTCTTGTCACCAACCCTCCCCAACTAATGCACCTCCCTTGGCTCCCCACAGCTCTCTGGATAAAGCCCCTACTCCTCCCCAAGACTCCCCCTACCAACCCCTGCCTCCCTCCCCTCCCATCTCACTTCCTCCCCCTCTTCTCACATCTCCCTGTGTCCTTTGCTCAAGCTACTCTGTATAGCGTACGTTAAGAGCGTGGAAGACAGAACTGAGTTTAAGTCCGGGTTCTGCCACTTACTAGCTGTGGGAGTTTGAAAACAAATCAAGTCCCCTCTCTCAGCCTCAGTTCCACATTTGGGAAATAGGCATAATTAGACTGTTTCATAGAGTCAATGTGACAATTAAATGAATATTTTAGATGCTGATGATGGTACCTGACACTCCTCCTAGTCACAATAATTTTTGTACTTCCTTCTGCCACCTATAGCATTTCTTACCAGCCACCTTCCCTATTCCTTATGGCCCAGCTCAAATGTCCTCCTTTTGAGAAAATTCTCCTTGATACGCATACAGTGTTCCCCAAGGGAAATCTGTGTCGATTTCCAGCCTCAGCTTCACTCTGCACCTCTGTAAAGCACATGTCATGTTGGCTGCATGCACTGTTTCTCCCTCTGGCCCAGAGTCTGCAGAGAGCTGAACAGCAGCTCTCTAGCACAGTGTCTGGCATGCAGCAGGTACTCAGTAGATTTTGGTTGGACTGGATGGCATCTCCACCATCAGTGCCTTTCCTGAGCAACCTGGAAGGAGAGGACCTCAAGGATGAGACAGCTGGACTGAGGGACTGGGTAGGCTGAGCCCCCTCCTCTGGTGCAGGTCTCTTGGTATTGGGTGGGAACTAGAGTGGGTGGAGGAAACTCCTGGCTCCAGGCTCTGTTTTCCCAAGGGAGGGAGATAGGGAAGAGGAGGGGAAGAGGCCAGGTGCTGAGCAAGGGTGGGTGGGGCTGTAGCAGAAGCTGGGGTGTGGGTTGGAGCTGGCACACCCCAACTCCTCTAAGACCAGGGCTGGGCCGGGCGGAACAGGGCCTCACAGCCCGAGTCCCCACCTGCAATGCCCCACCTCATGCTGGCACCTGGATTAAGTGACTTTTTTTCAAGTTGTAAAACTACATCTTGATTGCAAAGGCGCAGAATCCAAGCCTGGCCTTGTCTTGTTGCTGAGTGGAGAAAAGGGGATGTGTTTCCTTTTATCCTCCAGGATGTGTAGGCAACACCTTGCAGTTCTGGGCACATCAAAGAAGGTAACATGAAGTTTTGCAAAGCCTGGTTAAGGTCACATTATCCCCCACCTTTGCTTCAGTTGCTTTTCCTGCCACTCCCCTTACTTAACCCCCTCCTCTGACTGCCTAGTAGCCCAGGATGAAGTCTCAACTCCTAACCTGACCCACAGAGCCCTCTTGGCCTGGCCCCTGCCTACCTCTTCTACTTTCTCTTATTTCACTTCCCTGCCTTCACTCCTGGCCTTTTCTCAGTTCTTCTCCTTCTCTCATACTATGTGTCTCTGTCTCAAATGCTTTTCTCTACCCTCTGATAAATCTTGTTTTATGATTAGTGCTTTCGATACCTAAGAAATCTTTGCCTATCCCAAAGTCGTGAGGATACTCCCATATGTTAGTGGTCACATTTACGCCCATGAGTCATGGTGAGTGTTTCACGCAGTGTGAGGTAGGGGTTGAGAATCAGTCCCACTGAGTTCATTCCTGCTCATTCTTTCCAGTTCTGCTTGGACCTCGCCTCCTTTGAGAAGCCTTCCTTGACTACTCCCAAGGTAGTTCCAGCCCTCCTACTCCCCAGTCCCTAGCACCCTCTACTTTAGTGTAATACTGTACTTGCCACAGTTGTAATCAGACAATTGTTGTGTTGTCAGTTGTCTAATATCCCATGTCTCCTACCATAGTTTAACTCTGTGAACTCAGTGCTTGTGACTGTCTTTAAAAAAAAAAGTTGCAAGCAAAAAACTGCGTATATCAAATGCATACTTTGATGAATTTTCACAATCTGAATACACCCAGGTAACTGGTACCCAGGCCAAGACACAAAACATTCCCTGTACCCCTCCTGTCCATTCCAGCAATAACTGTCTGATTAGCTTTATATTCTCAGTACCCAGCACAAAGCCAGGAATTAGCAGGCTCCTGAATCTTTACTGAATGAATGAATTAGTTGGTGATGCTAAATTCTTCAAGAACTTGACACAGAATCCTATCTCAGCTTTAGCCCAAGCTCTGCCTGAACTTGAGGAGGTCCCTCTATTTTCTGGGTCCCAGTTTTCTTGTCTGTGACATGGAAGTAGATGGAGGGAGATTGGACTAGTAATCTCTTTGAGGCTTTTCCAGATACGGCATTTAGGGCAGAGTTAATGTGTGTCATTCTGGCAATACATTGTTAGGAGCTAGTTTGGTCTCCTGCCTGAAAATGAGGACCTGGAGGATTGGAAACTTGATCCATGTATAGTGCCAGAACCTGGGCCTGAGAGTCAGAAGACCTGGGTTTGAGGCCTAGCCTGACCTCTGGGTGACCTTGGACAAGTCCCTTTCCCACCGTGGGCCTCCTGGGTTTCCTCTTGTAGCACATGAGGAGTCACTGAAGAACAGGCACGCTGGCTCCAGGCTTCTGGGGCAAGGGCAGTTCTCTGGCTCAGGCCTCTACTCTGCCAGGGATGTGGGGGCACACGAAGTGATACCGCCCTAGGAAAGGGAACTCAAAGTCTGGCCAGGGGGACCCAGTGTTCAGCCAGGAACCAAATGGAAAATGGGCTGATGATCCAAGTGATTCTCTACGTGTGGGGCTGAAAGGAGAGGGGCTGGAGTGCTCTGAGCGGAGGCCTAGGAGACCCAGGGGTGGGGGTAAGGGTAGGGGAAACGGTGATAGCTTCCTGGGAGAGAAGCCTTTGGCAGGGCAGCTGAGGGGCGCTTCCCAGAGATGGGAGGAGGCAGGAAGAAGGAAATTGGGTCCAGGTGACCACAGAGCAGCAGCTTGGCCGGGTGTAGGAGAGGCGGAGCTGGCGAGAGTTTGGGCAGCCACCCTACAGCTGGGCCTTGGAGGGGGAGGGGGGCAGACCTGGCCTCGGCCCTGGGAAAGTGCCATCTTCTCAGGCCACAGGCTGGGAAGAAGGGCATGGTTGTGAGCCAGAGGGCCGCTCTCTGCACAGCCCCCAGGGCCCTGCTTTGTTGTCCTGAGACTGCAGGACACAGGGTGAGGAGCAGGGAGGGCCGGGCCCTGGCCCCTTAGCTCCCTGCATGTGGTCCACTCAGATGCTTTTAGCCTGCATCACAGTTCTGCCCCTTTCTGCCTTTACAAGCAGAAGGTACCCAGAACATTCTCTGTATCCCATTCTTTAGCCAGATGACTGTGGCGGGTGATTGCTGGCCAAATTAAGGAATGGAGTCTAACTATAATAGTAACAGACAACAGAGCTGGGGTTAAGAACCAGGGTTCAGCTCCCAGCTCTGTCACTTAGGAACTCTGCAACCTTAGGCAAGTCTCTCAGCCTTTTCTGTGCCTCGGTTTCCTCCTCTGAAAAGGGAGAGAGATGGTTGTATTATTTACATATGGTTGTTGTGAGGATTAAATTAGATAATAGAGGTATAACATGTACATATAAAGCATTGCCTGCCACCTCAGACACAATCAAATGAACAGGATTTGGAGTCATTCCTCTAGTCAAGCCTCAGTTTCTTTCTTTCCTCTTTTTTTTTTTTTTCCCCTTTTCAGTACTAGGGGTTGAACCCAGGGCTTTGTGCATGCTAGGCAAGTATTCTACCACTGAGCTATACCTCCAGTGTTTTTTTTTTTTTTCTTTGTGGGTACCAGGGGTCGAACTCAGGACCTCACGCGCCAGCCGGTGCCCATGCTGCTGAGCGATATCACCGGCCCTTTTTTCATATGTGGGTACCGGGAGTCGAACTCAGGACCTTGCGCTTGCCAGGCAGGCGCTTATGCCGCTGAGCTATCTCACTGGCCCCTTCCAGCCTTTTTTACTTTTAATTTTGTCACAGGGTCTCACTAAGTTGCCCAGGCTGGTCTCAAACTTGCAATCCTCCTGTCTCAGCTTCCTAAGTAGCTGGGATTATAAGCGTGCAACACAGAACCGGATTCATTTCTTTATCTCTAAAATAGAGCTAATAATTACTGCCTTTCAGGGCATTGTAAAGATTAGTAAGGATGAGCTGGTCCCTAATAAACGTACTCTGGAGGCCCTTCCCCCATCCCTCCCTACTCCATTGCCTGCATGTTCACTCTGTTCTCCCACCCCTGGGGAACAACTGCCCTTGCCCCCTCTCAGGCCTAGGAATCTACCCTGGCAGTGTGGTTTGGACTCAGGAAGCACCCGCCTTGGCCCTGGGAGCCAGCTCATGAATTCTAGGATCCTGGGTATCCAGAGCTGGCCTAGAAGGGGGAAGGGGTAGAGCCCAGCTGGGCATGCCCTCTTGGCCTCTCTGACTCCTTGCTCCATGGGGAGGGACCAGTGGAGAAGGCTGGAATGGCCCTCTGAAGCGCTGAGGTCCTCTGCCTTTCCTGATTGCCTGGGCCTAAGGGCTGTACTAATTAAGAATAAATGACAAAGCCTAGCATAGCACATCGGCGGCACTTGGGAAATAGTAGAAATGGCTGCCCGTTCATTCTCTTCACAGAACCCTGAGAGGCAAGTAATTTTGAGCTCGTTTTGAAGATGAAGAAACAGACTGAGAAAGGTGAAGTCACTTGGTGTCACTCAGCTGTATCTAAGGGCAGAAATCAGATTCAAAGTGGAATCTGATTCCAAAGGGGCTGCTAGCCAAAAGATGGAAATCCCAAGGTCACCAGCACATCCTTTTTGGAGCTGAGCCAAGAGCCAGATGCTGGACTGGACATAGTCTCTGTCCCAGAATGAAGACCAGAGCCACTCAGGATGGAAGGAGGGCGCTAATTTACCCTCAGTAACCTGTCCAGGGACCTACCTCACAACTAGGTAGTAGCAAGCATTCTACCTACAGTTATTTATTCATTCTACATACATTTGTGCATACCCAACTTGTGTGTGGAGCTGTGTACTGGGCCCTGGGGACCTTGAATGAATCAAACTGGGACTCTGCCTTCCAAGTGCTGCTAATCTGATAGGAGAGGCACATACATAGCTAGGAAACCTTACCACAGGAAGTGTGGAGTAGGGAAATGGGCATTAATGATGTAAGCTGTGGCAACAAACTACCTGGGCTCAAGTCCTAATCTATCCTTATTACCTTTGGGTTTTTGTTCGTTTAGTGGTTTGGTTTTATTTTGTTTTGTTTTACTGTGGATTGAACACAGGGCCTTGTGCATGGGAGGCAAGCACTCTACTTGGAGCTACACCCAAGTGCACTTTTTACTTTTGGGAACTAATCCATGAGCATTAAACAAGATCGTTAGCATGAAATGCTTATATGAAATCTAGCACATAGGAAGAAGCAGTCAATGAGCCTCAGCTATGGGCAGAGGGAGAAGCTTACTTTGGTGGGGAGGAAGGGTCAAGAGGACTTCCTGGAAGAGGAGCCATCTGCGTTAAGCCCTCAGGGTTGAAGTGGGGGAGGGCATTCTTGGAGGAATGTACCACCTGGACAAAGGCCCAGAGACGTGGAAGGATATGACCTGTTTGGGTGCGGCCGAACACAGAGTTGGCTGGGAGGAACGGTAGGAATGAGGCTGCAAAGGCCATTTCCAGGGCCTTGAGTGTCACACTGCTGAGCTTGGACTTTAAAGAACTGGGGAGACAGAGCAGGACTGTGCCTATTTTAGACAGATGATTCTAACTGAAGTGTAGAAAGTGAACCGGAAGGGGAGAGGCTGAATGTCAGGGAGCAGATCAGAGCATGTTCCCCATGGGTTAAAGTCCCCCGGTAGCTCCCCACCAGCCTCCAGATCCAGCTCTGACCTCTCTTATTTCCTGCCTTCCCACGTGGTCCTTCCTCTGCTTGGAACATTCCCCCCCCCCCCCTTTGCCTAGCTAACTCCTTGTCCTCCTTCAGGTCTCAGTGGAGCAGCACTTCCTCCTGGAACGCTCCTGGACAGCCCTGTCCAGCTTATGTCCTCCTTCTCCTCCTCCGGTCTCACACAGACCTGCCCGCCTTCCGCCTGGACTCTGGCCAAGGGCAGACATTGTGTTCCTGCTCATGACTGTATCCACAAGGCCCTGTGGCATAGCGCCCAGCACACAGGGACACTTGACCTCTGATCAGAGGAAAGAATGATTAAGCCTGTTGGGAGCAGGTGTGACAGTGGGAATGAATGCACTGGAGTCTGCAGTAGTAGTGAGGAGAGAGGAGACAGTGACTGAGATGACAGGACATGAGAATGAGTAGAGGTGGGCACCGGGGAACAGAAAGATTGGACGATGACTCAGAGGTTTTTCTCACTTGGATAAGCCCTACGCCTTTAACAGAGACAGGAAACATGGAGGAGGGGGCTGGAAGCAGGGAGGGAGGAGAAGGCCAGAGCAGAGAGGCAGGTGACTGGAGCTCTGGCACAGGCTCCCTACAACGATCCTCCCCTGAGTCTGCCCACTGGTGGATCTTCGTCTATGTCCAAAATTTAGTTGGGCGTAGTAACACATGCCTGTGATCCTGGTAGCACTCTGGGAGGCAGAGGCAGGAGGATTGCAAGCCTGGGCAACTTAGCAAGACCCTGTCTCAAAATCTAAATAAAAAATTATAAAAAGGGCCAGAGATGTAGCTCAATACAAAGACCCCAAGTTCAATCCCCAGTACTGCAAATAAAGGAAGGAAGGGAGGGAGGGAGGGAGGAAGGAAGGAAGGAAGGAAATGTCTCCAACTCTCTCAAAATGTTGCCTCCTCAGTGAAGCCACCTACAAATTATTCTCTACCAACACTCTCTCTTCATTTCCTTCCCAGCCCCCAGTGTTGTAATCATATCTTTTCATTTGTGTTTTGTTTATAATGAATCCCCCTCACTAGAGTGGAAGTCCCATGAAGGCAAAGATCTTGCTTATTTCCCTGTGTATACCTTGCAGCCTCCCTAGCACATAGTAGGTGCTCAAGAACAGTTTTTGAACTCGAGGCCCTGAGGCAGAAGGAAATTTGAGCCCAGCCTATGCAACCGAGTGAGACCCTGTCTTTAAATAAAAAAAAAATTTTTTTTTTTTTCCTGTGGGTACCAGGGGTTGACCTCAGGACCTTGCGCGCCAGCAGGCGCCCGTGCTGCTGAGCGATATCACCAGCCCTTTTTTTGTATGTGGGTTCTGGGAGTCGAACTCGGGCCCTTGCGCTTGCCAGGTAGGCGTGTACACCGCTGAGCCATCTCACCGGCCTGTAAATTTTAAAATTTTAAAAGGGCTGGGGATGTACCTCATTCCTGCCTGGGCTCAATTCTAAGTATCAAGAAAATTTTTTGAATGAATGAATGAATGAATGCCTGGAATGACATGGTAAGGAATCGGACTCAGCCTCTAGGGTATGGGGAGCCGAGGAACATTCTTAAGACAGGCGCTGTCAGGATTCAGCTCATGTTTTAGAAAACTCACCCAGGTGGCTGTGTGGAAGATGGATTGGGGAAGGAAACCAGGTGACAAGAGGAGGGGAATTGAGGATCCACCGGGGGAGACAAAAACATAGCAGCTGGGGCTGGGCCTGTGTGCCCCTTTGCTGCGAGGGCCTTGAACCCCCTCAGAGTCCTCCCCCACCCCAGGCCTGTTGTCTCAAGTCCAGCAGCAGGCGGTGGGAAGAGCAGGGCTGGCAAAGCTGACACTCACTAATCACGGCCCTCACCCTGGAGCCGCACTGACTGTCTGGTCTCCATGGAGACACGGCAACCTCCGGCCACTTGTTAATGGCAGCTCAACAAGGCTGCGGCAACAGGGATGGACCTGACCATGCCTGTATCACCCAGCTCCATCGCGTCCATCCCACCCTGGGCCTCTGCAGCAAGCCCCAGGGGCACCTGAGTTGGGGTCAGGACGGAGGTCTGGTGGCTAGAAGGCACCTTCACCCCTCTGCAGCCCCACCTCCCTTGGCACTGCCAAGCAGTGAGGGCAGAGGCAGCCTCTGCCCAGGCTGACTCCTCCGCAGGGCTGCTGGGAAGCTGAGCTCATGCAGGTCACCCAGGCAAGGCCAAAGGCCTGGAGGGGGATGGTGAGGAGTCGGGAGGGGACCTGCCTGCATCCCACACACTAGCAGAATGGAGGGGGGTGTGCTTCGCCTGCCCTGACAACCCTCTGCTCTGCTAGCCTGAGGCAGGGGCCCAGTTGGGAACCATCTGTCCAGAACCTCTTCCCAGAGCACTGTCACTACATCTGAAATGCCACCATTAGCAATTCACTCCTTCGGGAGGCAGCATGGCATAGTACACAAAACACTGCTTTGCAGTCAGGCAGGCCTGGCTTTGCTTCTCTACCTCTGAGCATTGATTTCCCTGCCTGTAAAATGGGGATAATAATTGTTATGTGTGCATCCATATGTGTGTACACAGGTGCACACAGAAGCACACGGGCACACGCGTGAGCATGCTGACTTGTCTGGGACATCTGAACTCAATACCTGTGCCATCTCCTCCCAGAGGCCTTTCTTTACTCCTACAGACCAGCTGGGTGCATCCTCCATTGTCCCTAGGACCCATCTTGCATGTGCTCCACCCTCCTATAACAGTCCCACGTTTGTTCTCCCCACAGGCTGAGGCCAATGGGGCCGGGCAGTGCAAGCCGCAGGAAGGGGCTGTGCAATAAACAAATGAGGTGGGTAGTAGGGAGTCTCCCTCTGCTTTTCGTCTTGCTTTCTCCTTAACACCCTGGAACAGTGCTCCATGCCTCTCTTCCCTTCTCTCCTCCATACTTTTGTGGGTCCATCTGTTTGTCCTACCATCCTTCCTGCAAACACTTCGGGAGCCCCTCCCTTATGTGGGCCTCAGAGAGGATGCAGATGCCACCCAGACTGCAGGTGAGACAGAGGCCAGGTTCCCAGCTTCAGACACCTGAGGCGTGCTGTGGCTGGCTGGGGGTGCAGGTACAACTGCCTCCCCTGTCTGTGTTTTTCCTTTTTCCTTGGTCACACCCAAGGCAACTCACCAAGCTAAAAGGCCCTTGGAAATTATCTAGTCCAATGCATGACAGCCAGCCAAATGAAGAAACTGAGGCCCAGGGAAGCCCAAGATCCCACAGCAGCTCTGTTTTTGAGCTGACAATGTACCAATTATGTGGGCCTACTCAGGAGGCAGCTTTTGGCTCTCTCAGCCCTGCTGACAGCTGTGTTCCCAGCGGCAGCTGGAATGCTGGTGGGAGGCCTGTCTGGCCTTTGCACCCTGACTCCCCAGGGCAGATCAAGGTGGCTCTGGTGGGGCCCAGGGCTGAGATGTGGGGCGAGGGGATGACTGAGAAGGTAGTCGGGCATGGGATAGCTAGAAGATGAAGGGAGCAGCATTAATTTTAGGGACTGAATCAGAAATCTCATCTTTGGACCAGTGAGATGGCTCAGTGGCATAAGCACCTGCCTGGCAAGCGCGAGGTCCTGAGTTCGACTCCCAGTACCCACATACGAAAAAGGGCCGGTGATATTGCTCAGCGGCACAGGTGCCTGCTGGAGCACAAGGTCCTGAGGTCGACCCCCGGTACCCACCAAAAAAAAAAAAAAAAAGAAAGAAATCTCATCTTTGCTATTCGCTTGCTGGATAACCTTGCTTACATCACTTGGCCTCTCTGAACCTCAGTTTTCCTGTCTATAATATGGTACTACCTTTGTAGAATGAAAACGTTTTGTCAGTGGTTGCCGCACAAAAGTGAAGCATTTTTCTGTCTCCCTCCTGTGAGTTCCTTACACAGAATTGGATGCAAGGATATGGAGCTGGAAGTGTCCAGTCCAGACTGTTCATTTGCTGAAGGAGGAAATGGGACTAGAAAGGGGGAACAAGTTGCTCAAGGTCACCCAGCAAGTATAGGGCCAATGTGGGCCCAGAGCCCAGGCTGCGCACAAGGTCCCCCTGCCCAGCTGCCTTGCCTGCTCATCCAGCCCCTTGGTTTTGTCTCCCCCAGCGAGTGGGCGCAGAATGGGCCCAGCTTCCTTCCTGCCTCCCTGCCCGCCGTCTGCCACGTTGGCAGCCGCCTGCAGCCTTCTCGCCCCTGCTGCTGCTGCTGCTGATGCGGCATCAGCCGAGACCAACCCGCCAAGAGTTTGCCCAGAGCAGCCAGGGCTGCTGGAGCCGGGGCTGGGCTGGCTGACTCTGCCAGACAGGGGGGAGCAAGCCAGCTTGTGGAGGGAGGAAACAAGGGCTGGGCCAGCCCCTAACCTTCCCAGCTCTTCCCCAATCTCACCAGCCAAGGGAGGGAGGCAGGAGGTTGAAGTTGGGGACCAGGGGTTTTCAGTGTCTGAGAGTGAGGTTCAGGCAGCTGGGTCTGTCCCCATGGGAACATGCACACGTATATGTGTGCAAGGAAGAGTGTGTTGGGGGCGATTTGTGAGTCTGCGTTTGCTTCAGTGTGCACATGCTGTGTTCGTGCTTGTGTGAACATAAAAAACCACTGTGTATGCGTGTGCACATGTGTGTATGTGTAAGCACAAGGGAGAGCTGTGTGTGTCCTGAGTTTGAACACAGGCTGTGTATGGAAAAATGTGTCTAGCATTGTATGCACAGGGAAGCTGACATGTACCACACCAGTGACAAGGATTCTGGTTATGCACAAGGGGTCAGTACACAGGCCTGAGTTGGTGTATGTCTGGGTGTGTTGGGAGCCCCTGTGAATTTGTCATGGTGTACAAGAGGATAAGGACTGAATTGTGGGTACGGGCTTGCCTTTGTGCACACAAGAGGTCATGATTGTGTGTGGCATGTGGGCATGTGAGAGTGCTGCATGCCTCCATGCCCAGGAAGACATTGTGTAACCATGTAGACTAGTCTGGGTGTCCAGGGGTTGGGCATGCAGCATCTCTGTGCCCAGTGGACATTGCAAGTGTGGTTACTGGTGGTGATTCAGGGAACACCGTGTGTGGCTCTGTATACTTGGCTGTGTGTACAAGGGAGCAGGCGGTACGGGCATTGTGTTTCTATGGCTGCATTTCCACAGGGCGGTGACAGTGGCGGTGGGGGGGGTGATGCTGATGGCACTGTGTAGGGAGACTGTGCTGCGGGTTTGCACTTGTTTCTCTGTACCAAAGGCCTGTGTGTGACTGTTGTGCGTGTCTGTGAGCACTGGGTACTGGAAACCAAACCGCATGCTGAGGCTGTGGGAAGCTGAGTGCAGGAAGGGGGAGGGAATACGTGGCTGTGTTTGTGCTTGTCTGTGAGCCTGGGGTCAGATGCGCTCCGCGTGCTACCTCCTGTGTGCACAGGTGGCCGCTGTGTCCAACCATGTCTTTGTGTGTTTCGGGTCGCCTGAATGTGCACAGGAGGAGGACTTAAGGAGGGGAGGATTTGAGTGCGTGCCTGCGCAGGCCCCTTTAACGTGGCAAGTCTAAGAAATGTCGGCCTTCTTGGCAGCAAATCTGGGCTTGGTTCCACTGGGGGTGTCTGTAGAGAGGGGCTCTTAGGAGGGACGTGCTTGAGCGAGAGAGACAGGAAGGGAAGGGGGGGCCAGCCCCAGCTCGGGGTTTCCAGGAGGGAAAGCCAGACATTGGAACTTGTCAACGCTACCTCCTTCCCCACCCCCACCTCTCCACTGCTGCCTCCCCTCCTGGCGCCTGCAGACTGTTGGCAGACAGACGGACAGACAGACAGTGCACATATAGACTGGCTCTAAGGCACAGAGCCCAAACTCAAGCCCCTAAATACACAAGCCTGGAAACCGAGGTCCAGAGAGGGCAGAGGAAGTAGTTGCATCTTGGAGGAGTACATGTGTTTATATGTGTTGGAGGACAGGAGGGGCTGTTGGCCTCTGGTGCTTCAACCCACACTAGCAGGCCTGGGAGGGGGAGGAGGCTGTTGAAGGAGGCACTGGGGAGCTTCTGGGGAGGGGGATTTTATGGCTCTAACCAGGCTCCCAAAGCTCCCACTCCCTCTCCCTGTTTACACAACTGCTACAACGTCTGAGAATCTCATTGCCTCAAAAATTACCCGCTGAGACTCCTTATTTTTTCAGTGGCAGAAGTTCAGAGAGGGGCAGCAACTGATCCAAGATCACACAGCAGGACCAGTACTGGAGGGCTCCTTCTCTCAGTCCTGTCTGTTGGGCATATGGGCTCACGACCCGCTGAGCCCTATCTTTCTCTTGGATCATTTAGCTCTTTCTCCCTCATAAGCCTTTAGGATATGACCATGACTTTTTTTTTTTGTCCCAAGAGCTATGTCTGTCTGCCCATTAGGCCATAGGTTTGTCACAAAGGCTGAGACACTCTCTAGCAGAATCTGGAAGAGAAGAGGAAAGCTTGGTTCTGGGTGAAGGGCTACTGGGGAGGTAGGGGTGGAATGGAAGAGATGAAGGAATTCAAGAAGAGAGGAAGGAGGTGGGAAAAACAAAGAAAGGGAGCAGAGGCAGATCTGAGAAGGGGACTCTATCTCTACCTCCAGCATGGGCAAGGGGCAAACTCTGAGCTCACAGAATCCTGCCCCTGAGGGGTTGGGATGGTGGCCTCAAGGCTTCTCCCTGGACTCAACCTCCAAACCCTGGGAGCAGCAGGGTTGGAGGCCGTGGACAGTGTACCAGGTACACACCTGTGCTGTGTGGTGACCAAACACGCTTCATGAGGTAAGCAGGGCTGGGGTGAGCAGAGCAGGCCTGAACTGGGTATGGGCTGACTTGGCCTCTTTGGAGAGTGGTGGTCGGGTGCATATGTGAAGTTGTGAGTTTGCTAGAACTCCACGTGTACACCTGTGAACATGAGGCAAACAGGCTGGGACTTCACAAGGAGTGGGGAGGACTTCAAGAATGTGTTTACCAGGGGTGATGGAGCACCCCTGTAATCCCAGCACTCGGGAGGCTAAGGCAGGAGGATCACTGCAAGTTTGAGGCCAGCCTGACTACAACCCTGACTCAGAAAAAAAAAAAAAAAAAAAAAAATTTGTGTTTGTGTGTGTCTGTGTCAGGCAGGAAGTGCTATATGGAGAGTTGTATTTGCACTCATGTGCTCTGTGGTGGTTATATTCTGTGTATGTAGGTAGCTAAACTGTATACCTATGTACAATTGTGTATGTGTTTGGCTGGATTTGTCTGTATCGTGTGTGGTTTTTTTTTTTTTTTTTTTGAGATACTAGGGATTGAAGCTAGGGAGCATTGAGCTACATCTCCAACCACTGCCCCTTTAATTTTTATTTTGATAGGGTTTTGCTAAGTTGCCCAGGCTGGCCTCAAACTTGCAGTCCTACCTCAGTCTCCCCAGTAGCTGGGACTATAGACGTGCACCGCAATGCCCAACTATATGTGCGTGTGGTTCTTTTTTTTTTTTTTTTTTTTTTCAATACTGGGGATTGAACCCAGGGTCTTTGCACTGAGCTAGCTACATCTCCAATTTGTTATTTTTTAACTTTTAGACAGGTTCTGGCTAAGTTGCTAAATTGTCCAGGCTGGGTTCAAACTTTGCAATCCTCCTGCCTCAGAGTCCCAAAATCCTGGTATTACAGACAAGCACCACGGCACCCAGCTTATGGGTAGCTCTTGAAGCAATATTTTATTACTATTTTTTCTTGTCAAACTCCCTCCATCAGAATGTAAACTATGAGACTGAAATTTTTACCACTTTTGCTCCCTAGTATCTAGAATAGTGCCCAATATTTAGTGTGCAGTGAAAACATATTTCTTGGATGAATGTGAACAAGTGTGTGCATGCTTGGCTAGCTGTGGGAAATTGGTTACATGCATTAATCATGTGTGTGTGTAAATGGGCACATTTTTGGAGTGTCCAGGTGTGTGAGGTTTCTGGCATGAGTGAATGTGAACCAAGCGTGTGCACAGGTGCACCTGTGTGTCTAGGTGTGCGACTGGGTACCTGAAGTAGTGCCACTCGTGTGAGCATCGCCAGTGTCAGGGGACGTGGCTGTGTGTATGCACAATTGTGTTCATGTGCGTGGGGGCGGGAAGGCGCTGTCGGCTTCTCCCAGCCTTCAGCACTCACTCAGCTTCACCCCAGGTCGCCTGCTGCGAAATGTCAGTGGCAGAGAGGCTAAAAATATCCACTCTCCTCCTTCTGCTCACTGCTTGGGCTGATGGGACTGTGGGGCCCCAGCCGGCCCCTTGGGCCCTGGGGGGAGGAGGAAATGCTGGGGGGGGCAGGGTACAGGGAGGGAAAGGAGGCCCTTGTCACTATGCACCCTTCCCCCTTTCCTCTTGGCCTCTGCAGCTGGCCCCATGCTCACCTTTTTTAGGAAGACTTCGAGAACCACCTAGGAATGGCCGAATGTTCCTGTGTGTCTATATCTGTTTGGGGTGACCAGATCTCCCTGATCTCCATCAGACTGGGGGTTCCTGGTACCTCCTCTGTCAGCCAAGGGACTCCAGAGGACAGGACTGGGTCTGCCCCTTCAGATAGGGCCTCCCAGGAAAATTGATGGTGCTGTCTCCTTCCTAGGGTTGCAGGTTAGGGGTGCAGCCCAGGCCATACATGGACTCATCTAACCCTGGTCTTGGGACTACTGGGACCCACTGACCCGAGGGCAGATCTGCTGCTACTCAGAACTTATGGGCAAGGAAGAGCCTCAACTCTGTGTACATTGCACCCTAGGCTGGCACGTGTTTGTGCCACAGGTGGGACTCGTCAGGGCCTGTGGTCCTTTGGGAACCTGTTCCTCTTCACATGTGGGACTCCTGAGTGTGTCTCTGCCTGTCAGCAGAGTCAGCCATTGCCTGCCTTGGGCACTGTGAGAAATCAGTGACAGTTTGGTGAGTTGCGTGTTTCTTTGTATTCTAGTGTGTGCAAGTGGGTGACTGCATGTGGGCGTCTGCCTTTCATCATGGAAGCCTGCAAACACTAGCAGGAAGAGCCGTGCACACGAAAGCGTCGCTGATGGTAAAGTGGCGGATTCTGTGTCAGTGTGTTCGAGTGACTCTGTCAGATGGTCAGCGCCTGTTTGTCTTCTGTGTTAACATATCTCTATGGAGGTGCTTCAGTCACTAGTGCCTGTATTTCTGTGTGTTTGTGTGTCAGCCTGGATATCATTATGTCTATATGTCTATGGGCATCTCTGTGTCAGTCTTGGGTGCCTCTGTCATTTGCTTTTGTGGGTCTGTACATCCACGTGTCCCTGTGTATGTTGGTGTTCTCTGTGTGGACTGGCATCTGAGTCCCTCTCTACTTTTCTTGCCTCCCACCATCCTGTGTTAAAGGCCTTAGTGTGTGTGTGTGTGTGTGTGTGTGTGTGTGTGCATGTACATGTACAACAACTTCCCCCAGTCCCAAAGCCTCTATCCCTGAGATCTCTCCCACTCTGTCTCCATTGGATTTGAGGTGGGAGTGGAAGAGAAAAGGGCAGGCAGGCATGTAGCTCATGACCGCCAGAGCCAGAGCCAGGCTGCCACGAGGGCCCTGCCTCAGCTTTCCTCCAAGCAAGCGCTAAGCCAGAGCCTCGGTTACATGTAAACACCAGCTGTGTCAAGACAGCGCAGCTTCTTCTAGGTCAACAGACAGCTGTGGGGTTGCTAGGCAACCGCCTGGCTCCCCCCATTAGGCCCCCCTCCCACTGCCTCTACCTGGAAACACTCCGCTGGCTGCCCCCTCCTCGCTCAGGTCCCTCCATGCCAATTAACACAGTGGGTCTGAGGGGGTAGGGGGTCAGGGCAGCTCTGGGACTGGGATCAAGGTATGGGAAGGTGTTAACCCTTCCGTGCCACCACCCCTTCTCCCAGGCCCTCTCCTTGCTCCCACCTCTCCAGATTAGGGGCCAGACTGCAGCAAGGAGCTGTGGTGATCACACCCCCCACCCCTCCCCACCCCGTCAAACCAGGCCTAGAGAGCTGAGAAGGGTGCGACTGTATCAGCAACTGGTCAAGAAGTCCCCTCTCCAGCTAAGCCTGGGGAGAACAGACAGGAGAGCCCTGTGGCAACCCAGGGTTAAGTTCCCGCTTTATTTCCCCTGCCCAGTGCTCTTTTCCAGGACGGCCGCCCCCCTTTTTAAGGCAGCACCTGCGCTCCCAGATGCCATGCCTGCTTGGTGCCTGCGCCCAGGCCAGGTTGCCTGCAGCGCCCCCCTCCCCCCCGCACCGCCTTTTGCCCCGCTGGACCTGTCTGGGGCTTAGGGGAGGTCCAGGCAAGGGGCTCAGGCCCCAGATGGGGTGCGTGGGCCGGGGTGGGGCGACTTGGCCGGCGCTGGAGGTAGGAGTGGGAGGAGAGCGCGGCCGGCGGGGGGCAGCTGTGGGGGCAGCGTCCGTAGCGCCCATTAGTATGCGGCCGCGCTCCGCGCGCCATGGCAACCGCTCCCCCCGCGCCGCGCCGGCCGGGCAGCCCCGGGCGCAGTGAGCACCTCGCCTCCCACAGGTGGCGGCGCGCACGGGCGGCCACGCACGCACGGGCACGCACACCCGGGCCGCGGGACGCCTGGGGGCGCGCCGAGAGCGCCAGGTGCACTGGGGCCCACTGCTCCTGTTCGTCACTATGGGCGTGTCCCCAGGTGCTCCAGAGTGAGCCCCGAGGGAGGGGTGTGTTACTGAAGCTGTTCTGCCTGTGCCTGGGTGTGTCCCTCGGTGTTTCTGTTGTGCTCTGTCTCCGATTGTCCTTGAGGGTTCGTGCTTGTCTGTGCTCATTTACCTCCTTACCCCTGAAAGTGCATGGGTCTAAGTGCGATTGCCAAGGTGTACTGAGAGTACCTGTGTCTCTGCATATCTGTGTTCCAGTTTGTGGTTGTGCCTGCTGTCTTTTGTGTCTGTGTGCCTGTATGTACCAGTATCTGAAGTCTTCGCATCCTTGTGTGTGTCCCTGGCTCTGGCTTTTCCTCTGGAGGAATGTCCCGGATGTATATCTCTGTGTCTGGATGAATGTTTGTGTGTTGTGTGTGCCTTTGTAATGAGCATGTGTCTTTGTGTGAGCCACTGATATTTGCAAGTGACCCTCTGTATCTGGTGCCTTTGTGTCTCTGGGTGTGGCTGTGTGTGCAGTTTTGTACCTGTGTGTATGTCCCTGTGAATGCCCTCTGGAACCCATCTTCGCACATATATCATTGTGGGTTTCTGTGAGCCACCCGAGTGTCTTGGAGTGTGGCGGTGTCCAGGGGCTGCTGGCTCTTTGCCCTCCTCGGCTTCACTCCCTGCTGCCTGAGTGAGCCCACACCTGCTCCCTAAGCACTGGGCCCCTCCCCCCACCTGGCAAGGACAAGGAAGGGCATGGAGACAGAGGCAGACATGGAGGCAGAGACAAGAGACATAGAGGGGACACACAGCCAAGTAGACTGGGGAGGTGGAGACCTAGTGTCATGTGATCAGCCTCACAGGCCAAGACCCAGAAGAGAAACAAAGATCCAGACATTAGGGAGAGGACCACCAAGAGTCACACAGAGACCCAAAGCACCAAGTCCGGAACTGCTGAAACAGAGCAGAGATCAAGGATGTGGCTCTCCAGCTTCCCTTCCGTCCTCCCACCCTCCCACTCTTGAGTTTCCAGCCCCAGCTGTGCCTCCCCCACATACCCAAGGCAGCCTTCTCCTGGCCTCAAGACTGGAGCCCAGCTTCTTCCGTGCAGCTGTCTGTGTGTATGTGCTGCATTTGTGTGGTGTGAGCAGGTGTCTATTTTGTAAACAGCATCCCTCCTCCCCACCACCATTGCCCACATATTCACAGGCCAGGATCATGCACACCTTTACACATATATCACACAGTCAGCCGCACTCATTCAAACCCAGAAACAAGCCCTGGGCCTCTCTCTCAATCATACCTGGACTCAGGGCCAGAAGACCCAACAGGTACACAGCCATGCGGGCAAGTCTTGCCTATTCTAAGATCTGCCAGTCAGCTGCTCCTCAGCAATCACCAGGGGATTCCAAACCCCTGCCACAGGGAAGGGCATCTCCCAGTATGTCAGTTCCATCAGACTAATGTACTCAAAAGTCTTGTTTGCTGTTGTATCCCAAGTGCCTGGGCCAGTGTCTGGAAACCTGAAGGTGCTTAAGAAATATCTGTTGAATGAACGTTCACACAGCATCTCTAGCAGTCACTTGGGGAACCCACAGTAACTTCCAGGCACTCAGAGTGAAGAATGTTCATGGATACCACACTTAGCATAATCGATTAGATAGAGGTTCTCAACTTTGGCTACACATTAGAACCTCATGAACATCTTTACACCACTGCCCCATGCCTAGGCCCAAACCCAGATAATAAAACCAAATCTTTCAGGGTAGGACTTGGGTGTCAGGATTCTGAAGTTCTCCAGGTGATTCCTCTCTACAGTGAGCGTTGAGAACCACTGATTTAGGTGAATAGACTGAATTGACACAGAGGTTATTACCGTGGGTTGGGATATAATGGATAGGTTTTCACCCTTTTTGCTTTTTGGTGCTGGGTTTTCACTTTTACATATTTATGAGACAAGGTCTTGCTATGTGGCCCAGGGTGGTCTTGAACTCCTGTGATACTCCTGCTTCAGCCTCCCAAGTGGCTGGGACTACAGGTATATGCCACCACTGCCTGGCTTAGATTTTCACTTTTATTTATGTATTTGTTTGTTTTTGTCACTATGTCATTCAGGCTGGCTTTGAACTCACTTTGTAGACCAGGTTGGCCTTGAGCTCCCAGCAATCCTCCTATCTCAGCCACCCGAGTCCTGGGATTACAGGCAGGCGCCACCACGCCCGACTGTTTTCACTTTTAACTTTTACAGTGAATCAAGGTCAGACTGCTTGCTTTGACCTCTGCCACCACTTACTGAGTCATCTTTGCAAATTACTTCTCTGCTCTTGAGTTTCCAGTCTGTAAGATGGGAATAATCGTTAACAATGAAGCTTCATGACATTTGTTGTGGAGAGCAAACAAATGAATATATAGGTAAAGTGTTTAGAACAGCTGAAATGTAGTGCTGTGTAATTCTATTACTGTATTTATCATTACATTTGTTGTGTGTGTGTTGCTATACACCAACCCCTCAAGCATGCTAACCATGGCCTCCATCCCTGCGATACATCCCCAGCCCTGAACATTTTTATTATAAAATGGATTCATTTCTGGACTTTGTATGGAGAATTTTTTTACAGTGCTGGATACTGAATCCAGGACTTTGTACATGCTATAACCATGTGCTCGTTCACCAAGCTACACCCTCAGTCCTAGGCAGAATGTTTTTTCTTTAAATCATTATGAAAAAGAAACAAGTCAGTCTTTGAGCCAAACTAAGAGGAACTAGTGGGAACTTCTGCCACTTCCCATGTGACTTTGGACAAGTCACTCCAGGGACAAGTCACTAACTCCATGTCTGTGAACTTCTCTTCTGCAAATGACAGAAGTATCTTTTTTCTACCTCAAAGATTATTTTTAAGAATAAACACCTTAGGAAGTATTTAGTATGGTGGCAAAACCCAAATATCTAGAAGCATTGTAGTCTTGATGTGTTCTGGGTTCAGGTGTGGCACCCTGGCTTTGGGGTGGACCCCCAACCCCTGAAAACAACAGATGAAACAGGTGACCCCCATCCCTGCCCCACCCAGCTGGGCAGATCTGTTGCCCTTTCCTCGGGGACTCTAGGTCCTCCTAAGGAACCTAGAACCTTCCATCTCAAAGGCTGTGCCTTTGGGCCTGGCTGGTCTCTAGAATAGATCTTGGCCCTCCTCACCCCTTACTAAGCAGCAGACTCCACCCTGAGGGCCCTCGTGACCCCACCTCCCATTTTCCTACTGACCCTTCCCTTCATCTCTCATGGAGGCCCAGGCTCCTCACCTAGCCTCCCTTGCAATCTTTCTCTGGCTCTCTGTATCTGTGTCCTTCCCTTTTGGAGTGAATCCTCATCCTTTCTTCAAGTTAATGAATCCCTTTCTGTGCTATGATCGCCTCCCTAACCTCCCATTTCCTTCATGGGTCTCCCCTCCCCAACCCAATTCTGGAAGGGGCCAAAACCCTTAACTACCTTTCGTCTCCTTCTTGAGTTGCATCTGGTGTTAAGCCCAATCTCTTCCATTGAGTAATCCCCCCACTGCCTCTCCCCTTTGAGCCCTCAGACGACTCACCTCTTACTGAACCCTGATTCTTCCAGAAGCCCACTCAGCCCAGCCCACCCAACCTGGCTAGCCTCCTCAACAGTTGCCGAACACAGCATTTTCTTTCTGCAGGTAATTCTTGGGCTGCAAAGGCCTTCTCCTGGGTTGGCCAATCACAGAAGTTCCCACTGGGTTCTCTTGCCGAAGTCCTCTCTCCTCCTGAACACATGCAGTGTTTACTCCAGACAGATCTAACTGGGCTTCTTTTTGGTTTTGGGTTTTTTTGAGACAGCTCAGGCCGGCCTTGAACTTGCGGTGATCTTCCTGCTTCAGCCTCTGGGGTACTAGGATCACAGGCCTGTACTACCACACCTAGCTAACTGGGCTTCTGCAACTCCTGCCACCCTCCAACACCTCTAGGCCTTTGGACATGCTCTTTCCTCCTTCAGAAGTGCCCTCATTTTTCTGCCTAGCACTCTAGGCCAGGTTCTCTGAAAGTTTTTTCCTCTGGGAAGCCACCCTTTTTGGTCCCCTGGGGCCTTATGGTTCCTGTCTCCACTTCTAGCTCCACAGGAGACTGTCAACTTGAGTGTGCTGTTGTCTCCCCCTCAGCAGACAGGAAGGGTAGAACAATACCTTATCTTAGGGTGGATGGGCCTTTATATCCAGCACAGAGGTTATAGCTTTCTGTGACTGTGACCTGTCTGTGTCCCTCAGCTTCACTCAGACAGTGGTACCCCGGAGGTAGGGTGTGTTTCCCCCTTAGACCAAGGGTTCCTCCAACTCTTCCAAGGCCTGGGCCTTGCAGGTTGGGTCAATGAAGTTAGGCTTGTGGAGCCATCCCTGGGTGTCTCCCTGAGTTTCACTGGAGAGTGACAGGAAGAAGCCACACTCAGAGGAGCTTTAACACAAAATGATGAGTCATGGGAAAAACTGCTCCTAAAGACCAGGAGGCCAAAGCGGGCATTGTTTGGGACAGAACAGCCAAGAGCTCCCAATGTCAGGCAGCGGGAAACAGCTCAGCTCTTCCAGATCCAGCAGAAAAAGGGCCTGGGTTAGAAGTTCTCCTTTTTCAGTTTACCAAAGCTGAAAGGAAACACAGACCCAGTATTTGGGATTCAGGATGGAAAGGGGAAGGTCAAGAAACATCAGGTGACTAGCCTGGTCATACCTTGGGTTCTGTATAAGCAGGTACAGGTGTTTGGGTAAAATGGGGGCCTCGAGGTAGATGAGATCCGGGACCTGGGGCAAATGTGAGGCATACAGCAGGGTATACTCCAGTAGTGGGGTCAAGCAGATTAGCACATGGGTTCTTTGACTCAGGAATGAGTGTCTCAGATAGGTGTCCATGAATTGGGGTAGAACTGTGGGGCTTAAAGGCCAAGGAGACATAGAACAAATGAAGGGACTAGATAGGGACAGAGCCCTGGAACCTGGGATGGAATAGCGGAGTCCTGAAGAAGATCCGAGCCTGAGCCATAATAGAGGCTTCCCAAGAAGAGGAAACTGGGTTTTAGAACATAAAAAGGATCTAGAGAAAGGGAAATCTGGGGCTTGGGATAGAATGGGGGTCTCAAGAGTCAGGGAGCTCCAAGAACTTGGCAAAATTAAGGCCAGGAGGCAGAATCCTTCAACCTGGAGCAGAAGACATGGATGAGGGGCTAGGAAGTCCTAGGGAGCAGAGTGGGGAGTGCAGAGCAGGAAAGGCCCAGGGCCTGGGGTTGAATGGGGCGTCCAGAGGCAGGGAAGGGAGATCTAGGGCCTGCGGAAGCCCCAGATGCAAAGGTGACCCGGAATTCAGGCAGAAGGGAGAAATGAAAGGTAGGGAACACATGTAGGCCAGTGGCTGGTGACAAATCCCAGCTGTGTCTCTTCCACTCCACCCTCCCTCCCTCACCCCCTTTCACAAGACACAGGTTTTTTGTTTTTTTGTTTTTTTTTTTTTTTTGCTTTTTTTCATTTCTTTTTAATACAAACTTGGATCTTTGGGTGTGTCCTGCCAACAGAAAACAACAACAACAACAGAAGAGAAACCCAAAAGAGTGAAAAATAAGAAAGAAAAAAAAAAAAAAAAAAAAAAAAAAAAAGAGCTCCCGCAAGAGATTCTTCACCCTCCCCCCCACCATGCGAATTTGCACACCACGGGACCACAGCAGGTTTACAGAATGCAATATACAATCCACGATTTATAATAAAACAGTATATACAATAAATAG
This sequence comes from Erethizon dorsatum, assembly GCA_028451465.1. Lineage (NCBI taxonomy): Eukaryota > Metazoa > Chordata > Mammalia > Rodentia > Erethizontidae > Erethizon > Erethizon dorsatum. The sequence continues at coordinate 114,411,470 of CM051827.1, read as the reverse complement.
GATATTGTTCATTTTTGTCAAACGACCTGTAGATAAATTTCTCAGTGCATACTTGCAGGGACTCTGGACACCTGGAGGCCCTGCTCGCAACCTCTTGCACACGCTCACTCTCTCGCTCTTTTTTTTTTTTGTCTTTTTCTAAAACTGTGTTTTGTTTTTAAGTTTTGTACATTTTTAAAAAGTATTTACAATTGCTGGTTTTGTGCAGAAAGGGCTCACCTTCGGCTTCTGCGTGGAGGAGATGGGTGGGTGGGTGGGTGGGGGGTGGGAGATGGGGCTGCATGGGGTGTGGGAGGCAGAGGGGCAGGTGCTCCTGCTAGAGGACATGTGGACGCTGGGAGGGGTCTCGGCGTTGGTTTTCTGAAAGCTGCAAAGAAACACAAGAGAAGTGGCAGAAGTCAGTGGCAGGCACACTGAACTCTACACCAAGGAGGCTCACAGTGGGGCCCATTCAGTTCCTATTGGGATTCTGGGAGAAACTGACTGCATTATTCCTTCTCCCATAAACTCCAAACTGACCGTGTGACTTTGAGACTCCTTCCAGCCCACTTGGAGCTCAGTTTCCCCTTCTGCAAAACAAGAGTGCCTAAGCCCCACATTAAGAAGTGAAGGACTGGGGCTGGTGAGATAGCTCAGCGGCATAAGCGCCTGCCTGGCAAGCGCGAGGTCCTGAGTTCGACTCCTGGTACCCACATACAAAAAAAGGGCCGGTGATATCGCTCAGTGGCACAGGTGCCTGCTGGTGCGCGAGGTCCTGAGTTTGACCCCCGGTACCCACAAAAAAAAAAAAAAAAAAAAAAAAAGAGGTGAAGGATAGCTGGGTAAGGAGTCTGGGTCCCAAGCAGTAGAATTTGTTAGCTTAGGCTCTGGAGTTTGACACAACTAAGTTCAGACACCAGTACCACCATTTAATAGTGCTGTGGCCTTGGACAAGACACGCTTCTGCAAGCCTCAGTTTACTCATCAGTAAAAAGGGGATACTAAAACTACCCTCTAGGGGCTGGTGAGATGGCTCAGCGGCTTAAGCGCCTGCCCAGCAAGCGCAAGGGCCCGAGTTAGACTCCCGGAACCCACATACGAAAAAGGGGCCGGTGCTATCGCTCAGCGGCACGGGCGCCTGCTGGCGCGCGAGGTCCTGAGGTTGACCCCCCGGTACCCACAACAAACAAACAAACAAACAAAAAAAACTACCCTCTAGGTTTGTTGGCAGGAATCAGTGATTTTAGGCAGAGGAAGTCTGGTACATAAGTGCACAATAAATTAAACTAATTACTACTTATTATTTTCCTGGGGCCAGCTGGGCTCTCTAAACCTGTTTCCTAAGGTCCTCCAACCCTGGCTACGCTGAGGAGTGACATAAGGAGGACAGGGTCTCAGCATAGCACAGGTTTCAATTTCTTCTAAATACAACCCTTTTCTGTGTTGGTGGTATAGTGGTGAACATAGCTGCCTTTTAAATCCAATCCTCTTCCTCGTGCCACCAAGGCCATTCTGTTTCTTAAAAACAGAATGAGGTGATGGGGCAGTCTCTCTGAAGGAAGAAATAAACTGCCCGACGCAATGCCATCTGTGTTTGGCAGAACGCTGCTTTCCTGAAGCTTAGAAATCTCCCAAGTCCTCAGAATCACCAGATGCTTGAGGCTGGGCATACTCCCCTTTCCTAGTCAATCCTAAGGTCTGTAGGCTCCAACTTCCCTATCTGGACCCTCTGGATTCCCAGCTCTGCTTGGGTGAGTGACAAGGTTCCCAGGACAGGGCTCTGTCATTCTAAAGGCTTCTGGCCATTAGCCTGCCCACTTCTCAGAGCCCTGAGCCTCATATCTCCCACCCCCAGTGTGTGACTATGCCCTCCAGAATCGAGGGCAGGGGTGGGGGTGTTAAAACTGCTTCCTAAGCCTCCTCCATGAGCCAGCCGTCCTCCCCCACACCCGCAGGAGCCAGGCAGCGACAGAAAGCCTCTCCTCCCTCGTACTTTCTTGGCTTCCCTTTCCAACAGGGCCACATTGACATTCTGCTCAGCCTCAGCTGCTGTCTGCTGGGCAGTCAGCCCCAGGGACAACTTTTGTCCTGAGGCTGGACTTGCCAGGATGCCCCCAAGGGCCAGGGGACCAGGTGGGCTCCTGCAGAGCAGGGGCAATGGCCATTCTGGTGATCAGACCAGGCTGTGAGTAGAGTCCTGAGGGAGGACAAGGGGCAGGTCTGCAGGAAGGGAGGGGAAAGCCATGTGATAGGGTGGCAGCTGTATCGCAATTGGGGTGGTAGGCAGAAAAGCAGCTCCTGGGGAAAGGAGGTGCTATGGGGTACATGTCAGCTCTCTACATTTAGGGTGACAAGAGGGACCAGCTGCAGAGATTAGGGGGCAGGACTGTGGTATCTGGGGTGCCAGGTTCAGCTAAGGGCTGGGGGCCTCTATCCAGAGGCTGGCTTTATTGCAGCTGAAGGACAGCTGCCAAGCTGGAGAACCTCTGTTGGGTGACAAGTGAGGGGAGACTTAGGGTGGCCTGTTCCAAACCACTTAGTACGCGGACAGTGCTGAACCCCAGCACTGCCCGCTCCCCAAAAGGGCCTGGGGCAAGCTGGGAGCCTCTGCACAAATCCCTGCTGCCCCAGCCCCCACCAGCCCTTAGCCACTGCCAGTGACCCTCTCCAAGCCAGGTCTCCATGGTGATCTCAGCCCAGCAGGCGGCTTCTGCCAGAACCTTCCTGCGGTGCCCGAGGCCAGGCAGCAGGAAGCTTTCTCACCCTCTGCTAAGCCGCCCAACGTGTCTCACCTTCCTCCTCCCACCACCCTCCCAGCTTGCAGGACTTGGCCAGCAGAGATTCTGGCAGGATCTGGGGGGATGGGGAGGGAATCAAAGCCTGGGGTTCTTGGGGGAAAGAGAGGGAGAAAGCTGTGGCTGTGTAGGACCCAGAGCTCACTAGGCTCAACTCTCCACAATTCGGAACCAAATGCCAAGGTGCCAAGCAGCACAGTGCCAGGTACTGGGGACAAGGCAAAGAACAACACAGCTCTGCTCTTCCATTTGAGAGGCTCATGGAACAGAGGCAGAGCAAATGGACCCCAAACCAAGCAAGTTCCATGCAGGCAGATGGGGGAGGTGCAAAGGGAAACCCTGGGGGGCTCAGGGAGAGTGGGGGTACACCTAACCTAGTCTTGGCAGGAGGGACTATGGCTCTCCACTCACTGATTACAGTGCCCAGCACATTCTGGGGTCACAAATGTGTGTGGACTGAGTGACAGAGTTATGACTGATCCAAGGCTGGTCATCGTGTCAAGGTCCAGCTCGTCTCTTGCACACCTCCAGGATGCCTCCTTAGGCCACCCTGTTACCATAGCTACCAGTACACTTGTCATTTCCTACCCTGCTCCTCCAGGGCAGAGACTTGTGTGTGATACCTCTGTAACCTCAATGCCAGCCAGCATGCACCTGGCCCCAGGACACCAACCACTGTTCCTAAGACTTAACCTTTTACTGCCTCCATAAGAAACCTCAGAGCCACGTTCTGCTGAGTTCTTACACTCCAGCAGTTTTAGCACCCAAGGTGCCAGGGCATTAAATGGTCTCTACCTGGCAGTGGGGGAGGGCAGAGGCAGCATCGAGGGGTAGCTGAACAGAGATGCAAAGTGCTACAGATGATACATAAATCAGGTTGTTCAGAGAGAGCAGCCTCCCCACAAAGGAACACACATTTGTGCATTCACTGAAGCAATCAGGAAACATGAATTCACACTCCCATCAACTACCAGGTGTGAGTTAAGGGTTAGCTTCCAATCTCTAGTCTCTGCCCTCCAGAAGGAGGGGGGTCTCAATGTCAAATACAACAGTAGGGCAGAAGGCAAAGAGGGTGCATGAGAATTGGAAACTCATTTGCTGTGTGACTAGGGCAAGGGCCTTCTCTCGCTGGCCATTTCTATTCTGTAAAATAAGGGGGTCAAACAGGTGATGGGAGGTCTTCAGGCATCACAGCTGTGATGTTGCCCCAAAGAAAAGAGGTCAGAGGTAAACTTTTTCCTGAAGGGTGAGCCACCTCTCTAGCATTTTCAAGCTGTCATGCTAGTGTGGCACCTAAAGGTGGAGAGGATACTGTTTCAGGTGCTCAGACCACACCTGACAGGCAGGACTACCATCAGGTAGGGTAGGTCTGGAGTCTACTGAAGTAACGCAAGGCTCCTAGCTGGGGACAGGTGTGCCTGGGCAGAGGGGTTGGATAGCTCTCCCCATGATCCAGAGTTTTTCAAAATCTGTATCTACTACCCACCAGAGATGCTCCCCAAACTCTGGCTCTGCCTGCCATACTCCTTACAGACCTACCCCTGCCTCCCCCACTGCTTGTCATGGAAACCTAAAGCACTCGCTAGTGGGACCAAGTGGGGTTCATATCCATGGTCATTTACCAAACCTGTGTGTGGACACTGTGTGTGCCTCCCACCTCCCAGAGCCTCATATTCCTTACCTGTCCTGGGAGGAGGTTATAGCCCCCCATTGGAGATGTCCTATGTGACATAGGGGTCACTGATGGTATGTGCTAGACATGCAACCAAAGCATAGGCTGAGGAAAGATGCGAACAGTGGAACCGGGAGATCCCCAGGGTTGTCCCTAGCTCTATTGTTCAGTCTTCTTCAATCAGGTGGCTGAGGCCTCAGGCAAGTCCCTTTGCCTCTGCAAACTGGGAGGGGCTGTGCTTAGAGACTTCTAAAAGCCCAGTCAGCCCTTACAGCTTGAACTGGTTTACTTGCACACGCCTTCCCTGCCCTATCTTAGGAGTGTTTTCCTGGCAGTTGGGCTGAAACTGTCCCTTATCAATACCCCAGTGGTCAGTCTTTCCTCTCAGTTCCCTATTCTACATGTTTTTCTTTGGTTCAAGTTAAAACACACATACACACACACCTGAAATGTCCCAGGTAAGATGAGACACTGGGGTGAGGGGAGGATAGTGCACAGAGATGAGTAACTGGACTAAAGGAGATGATGGCGTGGTGAGGACATTCCCAGGAAGGGCTGTCATGGATGCATAAAGGGCTAGAGATTAATTGTGACTGGGAAGGATCCTGGAATGCTTCTTGGAGGAGGTGATATCTGAGTGAAAGACAGAAACTGACAGGTGGGAGAACATGGTGGGTAGGAGAGGGTAACCCAGGTCAGGGAACAGGGAAAGGACAGGGCACATTTGGCAAAGACCCCTGGGATAGTTCCATCCTGACTCCAAATTCTCAGGCAGGTAAGTTATGGCATGTGTGAGGAAGGTAGGGAAGAAAAAGGCAGGATGCCAGGACAGAAGCCTTGAATAACATGCAGGGAAGTTGGGGCCTGTTATTTTGTAGGCAAGGAGGCAGGAGAGGGAAGAATGCAATCAAAAGGTGTGAAGCAATGGAGCTCCAGGAGCAGATGTGCTTTAATCAATTCACCCAATAAATATTTTAGGGGCTCCAGACGCTGTGCATCTAAAAGTGCTGAACAACAAGCACTTTGGCGGCCGTAATGGGGAAAATGAACTCGGGTGGGGTTGTTCAGAGACACAGGTGGCTGAGCTAGAGCTCAGCCTCTGAAGTCTCCAATTTGTCTAGACCCACTTCCTGCATCCAGAAGGCTCTTGCTCTATGTCTTGCTCACATGGTTCATCAGGGTGGTCCCTGATGATCCTCCTGGGACAGCTCCAGTCCCTTCCCCGGAGGGTGATGCCTACATGGAGGTTTTTATATTTTGGTGCTAGGAACTAAATTCAGTGCCTCACGAATGCTAGCTAAGTGGTCTATCACTGAGCTATATACCCAGCCTTTTAAAAATTTTGAGATAGGGTCTCAGGCTGGCCTTGAACTTGCAATCCTTCTGCCTCAGAGTCCCAAATGACCGGGATTACAGCTGTGCACCTGAAATGTGGAGGCTGTTAAGGAACCCTTGTTTACAGGCAGCAAGTCCCACAAGGGTAGGGCACTGTCTTGTTCAGTGGTATTCTTAGCATCAGATGCAATGCCTGGCCCAGAGCAGGTTGCTAGTTCACGTGTGCTGCACACAGAATTAACCTACTTCCTCCACCCTCTGCCACAAACACAGGGCTTTATGGCAGCAAAAGTCATGATGACAAAGAAGGCAAATCTGCCAGAAGAAAAAATCATGATGTATTACAAAGAAGGAAATATTTTTCAGATTGTGTTGGGAGAGAAGATGGGTGTGGATAACTATGGACAGTCTTCTTAGTAAACCCAGGTCATTTTAAGTCTGGATCTTGTTGCCCATCAGGCTTTGGGTCCCTTGGGATGGACTTATCATTTCCCAATGTCCTCCCACCCCACCCCACCCCGTCCCCAAGGAGGACCTGGTCCAGGTACTAAGGCAAAGAACTCCATGGTATTTCAAAGCCTCTCTCCAAAGTCCCCAGACCCACACAGGACCCCATGGGCCTAAGCAAGAGACCAGAAGCCAGGGTTGAAGTGTGTGACTCAGACTGGGTCACAGGCCCCAGAACTCAATCTGTGGAAAGGTATCTATCCACCCTCCTGCCACCCACTGATTACACGCTTGTTGTGGGCCAGGACTGGGCTATGTGCTTCACATGTAATCTCATTTAATTCTCACAAGAGACGCAGGGAAGTGATGTGACTCACCAGGTGAATGACTCACCAGGTCACCTAGCTGGGAAGGGATGGAACCAGGTTGTGCGCAGAGGCTTGTCTGAAACCGCAGGTGGGCTCCTAGCCATCACCCTCCAGTTGCAGAGCTCTGCTCCGGGATGTGGGGAGCTGAGAGGAGGAGCGTGAGAGGGCGTGTTCACAAAGAGATGGCATTTCCAGGGAATGGAGCCTCAGCACAGAAGGCCCAGCCTAAACGGGGCTGCAGGAGTGGCAAGAGACAGGATCGGAGGGAGGACATGTTCAGAGAAGGGGGAAAAGCTAGAGCCCACAACAGGCACAGCAGGACTGGCTGAGCCCTGACTGGAGGCCTCTTGCTCAGAGCCAGGGGCAAGATCAAGTGACCTTTCAAGGTTTCAAGACACAGAGAGACAAAGCCCAGAGCAGCCGGGCCTGGACATGCCTGCTGACCCCAGCTGGATGGTGGCCTTGGAAACTGCCTCCTGCTCCAGTCAGGCCCCAGCTAGTGTAACCTTGGAGGACCTGTGACATTTCTCTTGGCTTCAATTCCAGGCCTGAGAGGGAGGAGGGAGGAGAGAGGGGAGAAGGACTCGAGATTCCTGAACACCTTGGAGGCCCTTTCTACTCTCCCACTCTCATCCCCTGGTCTGCTAGGGCCAATCTTCAGCCCACAGGGTCCCAGTGTGGAGCCAGTCTGTCTGGACCAGAGAAGATATCTGCATGGGCCCAACCCCCTCCCCATCTCTTTCCTGTCAGCCATGGCTCTCAGCCCAGTCGTGCCCCACATTCCCCACTCCCTCCTTGGACCTTTCATCTTCTACTCACTCTGAGATGTAACCTGCCTTTGCACACAGTTCCCACTGCCTGGGATACCCTTCCCCATTTCCAAATCTTGCCTATTCTTCAAGGTCAAATTCAAGGGCAGTTTCTTCCACAGAACCTCAAAGTCCACTTAAAATGTCCCTTTTCTCACCAAGCAGGTAGAGGAATAATTTCTGACTGTAACTCCCAGCTGCCTGGCATACAGTCTTTGTTCCTGCCTCTGGGCACCTGCCATTTCCTACCAGGTGCTTTTTAGGTTGTTTGTGTACTTGTTTTAGCTTCCTGGGGTGCATGCTGAACTTGAGGACAGGGGCCATGTCTGATTTGTCTCCCCAGCGCTTGGCAATGAAGGAGCACGGAGGAGCTCAAGATGCATGGCTGAGCTGAATTACTGCTTCTCCAGTGCTTCTCCCAGCATCAAAGCTGCTCACTGCCTGTTGGTGAGAGTGTCATTGTCTTCTCTCTGCTTAAGCCTTCTGTTGACAATGTGACTCCCTCTATTAATTCTCCTTTCTTGCCACTCTCCTCCTTACACCCTCAACCCTTTCTCACTCCTACCATGATTTTAACTGGCACTGGAGGGTTCCCCTAGATGGAGGAGCTTGTGTGCAATTTTAGAGAAAGAAGGGAGACCACCACTGCTTGTCTGGACCAGTGCAGCCAGTCTCCCTGCTTCAATATCTGTGACCTGAGCACTCCAGCTGAGAAGCCCCTCTTCAGCCCCCCCATCTGTCTTGGAATAGTCCAAGCCCTTCCAGTGCCCCACTTGATCTGGCCCTACCTGCCTCACTTCCTCATTTAGCTTTACTGCTTTTTTTCCATCAGTTCCTCAGAGCTAAGTCTCTTCTTGCCTCAAGGCTATACACACTGTGTTCCCTCTGCTTAAAACGCTCTTCCCCATCTAGCTGTCTTGCCCCTTCATCCTATGGGCAGCAGCTTCAAGGTCTGGGCAGCCTTTTGCAAGCTCTCAGTCTCCTAGCTTTGTTCCTACTGCACCGTCCTTCCCACAGTTGTAACGATCAAATTCTAAGTGTCCTGTTTACTCTCTGTTTACTCTCTTCTGTCCTTCTCTCTAAAGTGGAAGTCCCCTGAGGACCAAATGGTGCTGCAATACCTGGCACAGGGCGATTGCTGCATAGATGCCTCTGGAACAACTGCAGGCACTGGTTGGAGGATACTGCTGTTAACTCCCAGCCCTGGGTGGGGAGCAGGGCCAGAATGTGGGGCTGGATGGCATCCCAGTTCCTCCTGCTTTCAGCCTCACTGGGTGGTTCCATTATGTATTTCACTGAGCTGTGACCTGCCCAAACACCCAGCCCCCACACCCGTTCATTTCCCCAACCAGGAACAGTTTTTGGATTATTTCACATTTCTGGATTATCCATGAGACATTTCCCCTCCAGTGAGAAGGATCAAGAGTTTGACATTTAAACCCTAAGCAGCTTCTCCCTGGCCTGCTTCAGATCTGTGGCTCTGCTGCTTGCAATGAGATGCATGGGGAATGGAAGGCCATTCTCATCTTGGCCTGGCTTTGTTAGGAAGAAAAATATGCTGCCAAAAAAAAAAAGAAAAAAGAAAAAAAAAAAGGGTTTGGTCCATTGTTTCTGCCCGGCAGAGCTAAAGAGCCTAAGAGCCTAAGAGATTAATAAAGTGCCTTGAACAGATGGGGAAACAGAGGCCAGAGAAGAGTAAAAGCTTGGTCAAGGGCATGTTGCAAGTTGGTGGCCAACTGGGGACAGGTCCTCCCTCAGGGTTCCTGGCTCCCACAGGCTGCCCTATGCTACCTTCAGGCATCAGGGCAGATGGGGTCTGGCAGAGAGCGATAATAAGTTTCCACTGATATCAGTTTAGAACTCGGAGTCACCCTGGCCATGAATGGCTTCCCAGGAGGCTTTGGGGCAGCAGAGGTGGAGAGTGAGGGTCTTAGACATGCCCAAACCCATCCCACTCCCAAGTACCACATCTGGGCCAATTTTGTGACAAATCTATGGCTGTATTCAGGAAGAGGCTGTTCTTCACAAAAATAGTTCCTTTAACCCTATTCCCTTTGATCATTTTGGGGCATTTTGTCTTTTTTTTTTCCTTGTACTGGGGATTGAATCCATAGCCTTTGCACTGAGCTACATCCCCAGCTACCAGCCCTTTTCATTATTATCTTTTTTTTAATTTTGCTAAGTTACTAAGTTCCCTAGGCTGTGCCTGACCTTGCAATCTTCCTGCCTCAGTCTCCCACAGTATTGAGATTACAAGCATGTGATGCCATGCCCAGTTTATTTTTCTTTTCTCTCTTCTCTTTTCTATCTCTCCTTTCCTTTTTTCGTCCCCTTCCTTGCTTTCCTTTCTTCCTTTTCTTCCTTCCTTCTTTCCTCTCTCTCTCTCTCTTTGGTACTGGGGATTGAACCCAGGGGCACTCTACCACTCAGTATTTTATATTTTGAGACAGGGTCTCAATCAATTGCCCACTCTGGGCTCCAATCTCCAATGCTCCTGCCTCAGCTTCCTAAGTAGCTGGGATTACAGATGTGTGCCGCTATGCCTGGCATTTCATTTTCCTTTTTAAAAATACCAAATCTGGGCTGGTGAGATGGCTCAGTGGAGTAAGCGCCTGCCTGGCAAGCGCGAGGGCCCAAGTTCGACTCCCGGAACCCACATACGAAAAAAGGGGCCGGTGATATCGCTCAGCGGCACGGGCGCCTGCTGGCGCGTGAGGTCCTGAGGTCGACCCCCGGTACCCACAAAAAAAAAAAAAAAAATAAATAAATAAATAAATAAATAAAATAAAAATACCAAATCTTAAAAATACTAAAACTCAGGCCAGGGATATAGCTCAGCAGCACAAGCGCCTGCCCAGCAAGCACAAAGTCCTGAGTTTGATTCCCAGTACCAAAAGAAAAACAAAAACAAAAACAAAAACAAACTAAAAGTGACTCCAACTAATGAGGTCACAGTGCTTGATAAAAACAGTATCTAAATATCTTGCAATATTTAACTGAACTCTTAGAAAAGATCCTGGCTTGAGGAAAGGGGCTCACTTTTCTAGGGCCAAACATTCTACCTGGGGACAGACCCATTGGTTGCAGGTTCCCAGGGACAGTGGGATCACAGCGCCCCTTTTCTATGTCTAGATCCTACCTCATATGCTCCTGAACCTGAGGCCAAAGATGCTGAAAACTGATTTGAGGGTACTCTGGGAGCCCAACAGGGGACCATTAGGGCCATTTTGTAAAGCCCTAGCCAAGTGTGTGACTGATATCTCCTGGCCACACTCTGGTCCTGGCCAGGCTATGTCATGGAGTCATCAAAGCTCCCAGGAAAATAAGGATGCTCAGCAGAGCTGGAACTCTGGACTGGCCCTGTGTGGATGATCGTCTGACATTCGTCTTCCTTCACCTGTGTCACACAGCGTGATGCAAATACCCTCTCTCCTAAGAGCTCAGATGGTACCTCCTGCCCAAGGCCTAGCATGAACAAGGCAAACAAATGCCTGATGAGCCAAACTAGATGGCTCTATTCAGTCTGGCTCTTCTGCTGCTCCAATTCTCAGATCCCCTGAAGGTCCTGCTGGGTTCCCCACCCAAGCACTCTGACTCCTCCCCCAAGACTGTCTACAACTTCTGACCTAAATCTCTCCTCCCTGCTGTCAGGTCCCCCGTCTTATCCTTAAATCCTACATGTCTCCTGCTCATCTCTATACCTTTTCCCTTGGCCCAAGCTTTAATGCCCTCATCCTCCCCACCACCCAGGCCTCTACCCACTGCACCCACATCCCCAGACTCACCCAGGAACAAAACCTCGCGGTCCAGTCGGCACTTCAGTTGGCACTACAGGGAGGTGACGGTGAATGTGTCCTCAGGGTGAGGTTCCACCATGGGCCCCAGGAAGCCGCTCTTGGGGCCCCCACCCAGGCCAGGATGCGCCTGCGGCATAAAGCCTGGATACCTGTAGGCGGTGTCCTGCAGGGGCAGCAGCGAGTCCCTCGGCACAGGGGACAGGGTCAAGTCACTAAGGAGTGGGCAGCCATAGCCAGCAGCGGCTGCAGCAGGGCCACGTGGTGGACCGGGCGGCCGTGCCATCTCTAGTGGCTCCTTGTCGGCCTTGGGTGTGGCCGGTGGGCTGGCTAGGTGTGGGGCACTGAGGCACGTGGCCTCCGTCCTGCCCAGGAAGTCAGCCAGCAGCCCTGTGCCCACCTTGCCTTCATAGGGTGGGCTACGGGCAGCTGAGCCTGGTGGATACCAATAGGCTGTGCCCTTGCAACTGGGGGAATCGTAGTGGGGCTGGCCCAGCGGCAGGTCCCGGCAGCTCAGGTGGGCCTGGGCTGCAGCCACGTGGCCCAGGCTGGCCCCCTGGAGCCCATGCTTGAGGGGCTCGCAAGCAGCTAGCTTTGTGGGTGGTGGCCGCAGCTCTTCCTTGAAGCCTAGTGTGGGTGAGCACGTGGGTGAGTATGCCTTCTGCAGGCCAGCATCAAACACTGTGGGTGGGTGGGCCAGTGGCGGGAAATGCTTGCCATCAAGGTCGGGAGCACCCAGACTGGGTGAGTCGCAGTGAAAACCTTGGCCGAAGGTGCCATCAGAAGGCGTGGATGGGTTCATGGAGTAGGGTCCCATGAAGTCACAGGGGTCTCGCTCTCCCACACTGAAGGCCCTTGACTGAGAGGGCAGTGGTGACATGCTGCTATCCCCACTGTAATAGTCTAGGCCAAGGTCTGGGCTGTCCTGGAACAGTGGGTTGACTGGCTGTGGCTTAGGGATGAACTTGGCTTTGGCTGCTGCACCACCTCTCTCCTTCTTGGCTGAGCAGGCCCCACCGCCCCGACCACCCCGTGGCTGTCGGGGCCCGGTGCTCCGTTTGGATGGGTAGCCTGAGGCAGTGGCTGAGGCGGATGTTGAGAAGCCCAGATGTGAGGCCTCAAACAGGTCCACCTTCTTCCGCCGTCCACGGCCAGGCTTGGAACTGCTCTGGAAGAGGACACTCTGGTTCCAGTTGTAGCCGGGGGCGGATGATGCCTCGTTCCAGTCCATCATCAGTTTCTCTAGGCTGGATAGGCTTGACTGGCCCTCACTGCTTGAGGCCTCACTGTTGGCACGACGAAAACCACCACCGCCGACTGGCTGATTGAATTGGGTGCTGTCAGAGGACGACTCGGAGAAGGTCTCAGACACAGCTGTCTGCTGCTTCACCTTCTGTGGCGTGTAGTTGGAGATGTCCAGGATCACATTGGGCTCGCTGACATGGCAGTCGAAACTGGGGTTATAGAGCTGACTAAAGGCCTCTGAGGCCCAGTCCAGGCCTCCATAGCCCTGCCGGAAAGGCCACTGAGAAGCCCCCGCAAACTGCCGACAGTTCTCAGGTGAGGGCTGAAAGGAGGAGGAGGAAGAGGAGGAAGCAGCAGAGGCTGCGGAGGTGGCAGAAGCTGTGGTGCCCTTGGGCACCATGTAGCCGCCAGGCGAGACAGTACTGGCCCGGCTGTCACAGCGCAGGGGTGTAGGAGCTGAACCAGAGAAAGGGGCCCCCTCAGAGCTGTTGAAGAAGGAGGCCTTGCTTGGTGGCAAGCAGGGACCCCCAGTAGGTGGGGGGGCATAGCCAGCACTGTGGGCGCTGCTAGGTGAGGCAGGAAGGCTGTTGCCGCTGCCATAGGCAAAGCTACAGTCCTTGCTGTTAGCACAGTCCTGGCCCGTAAAGGGCTTTGCTGGGGCGAATACACTTTGTCCAGCCCCATACCCACCATACTGGGGTGGGTAGGTGTTGGTGGGTGGGTGGGTAGTTGGAGATCGGGCCACGGCTGAAGGTGGGGGAGCCAACTTTGGGAAGGTCTCGGCTGCCCGACAGTCTGAAGTGGCTGGGGTTATCCCATAGCTTGCTGCCCGTCCTGGCGGGAAGGTCTGGCGAGTGGGCAGCACAGGCTGGAAGGAAGAAGGGTCTGCCCCAGCCCCACTGCTGCCCACTGCCACTGGGCTGGCCTTGGCTCCCCGGCTGGGGAAGGTGGCCAGGCCCCTCTGGGTGGGTAGGGCACTGGTAGGTGGCCCTGTGTAGGTGCCTGATGCCTTCCGGGACTCTGGGCGAGAGGCTGAGAGGGCAAAGTCCAAGAGGTCAGAGGAGTCATCCGAATCAAGCAGTGAGCGAAAATAGCCAGTGAAGAGGTTTTGGCGCTCCTGGCTGAGCTCAGTCTGACCCGAGGGCGTGCCCGTGCTGTAGTAGCTGCCACGGCCTGAAGCCCCACTCTCCAGCCCAGTGGAGGCAAAAGCCCGGGCCTCCGTGCCCTGGAAACCACAGTTTCGGCCAGCCTGCCCGCCTGGGTGCCCATGGTGAGGGGCCCAGCCACCACCCTTGTCCCCGGCCCACTCGGCACCAGCCTCCCCAAAGCCTGGGCCACTGGGCACCTGCTCTGGAAACAGAGTTCCATTTTTCCGGGATCGCCTCTTCCGCTTGGGCTTCCCCGTCAAGGCGTCCACCTCCCCCCGGCCCCGTTTGCGTGGGTGCCCCAACTCGGTGAGGCCGGGACCTCCAACCGCAGCAGCTGCCACTGCCACCACCTTTTTTTTCTTGCCAATGCCCTCAAAGAAGTCACTGAAGGAGCATCTGGCTGCCTTGGCTGCGTGGCCCCCACCCCGGCCACCAAAACCACCTGTCTTGCCCCCACGCCGCCGGAAACCCTGCACACGATGCAGGAAGTGGGAGATGCTCTGGGTGTCAGGGGCCTGGTGCACTGACTCAGGCTCGCTGGGTGTCCAGCAGCGGGGTGGTGAGCACCTCCCAGCACACTGGCTCTGGCGGTTCAGGAAGGCCAGTTTGGCGAGGACGTCTGAGTACTCAGCCTTACTGTCATTGGCATCCGCTGCATAGGACGGCTGAGGAGATGCCAGCTTCTGCTTCCGCCGCCGTCGTTTCTTTACCTCTGGGATGGCCATGGTGGCTGCTGCCACAGTAGCTGCCTCAGTTGCCACCACTGCTGGCTCCTTGGGCTTGCCGGGACCCAGCAGTAGGTTCTTAGGAGGGCGGCCACGCTTACGCTTGAGAATAATTGGCATCTCACCTGGTGGGAAGACCACCACCACATTTCGCCCATTGTTCTTCATCTTCAGCAGTGGGGTGGGTTCTGCTGATACTCGTAGACCTAGCTCTTTGCCCTCCACGCTCAGGCTGCTACTCAGAGATGACACTTTGTACGTGGTCTTATTCCGCCGCCCTAGTGATACAGGGATCTTAGCCATCTTCACCACCATGCGCCTCACACCCCGGCACTTGCCTTTGCGGGCAGGGACCACTGGAGTCTGGGAAGATTCTGGTTCCAGTTCTGGGACTGGGCCTGGGCCTGGCAGGGCAGGTGGTGGCGGAGGTGGTGGTGGTGGTGGCTCAGCCAGGACAGCTGCCAGCCCTGTGGGCATAGGCAGGGGTAGCAGGCGGCCCTCGGGTCCAGCATCTGCCTTTCGCCCCCGACCAGCTTTCCTCCGGCGACACAGGATCTTTGGCCTATCAGTGCGCCGCAAGGCATACTTAGGGTGGCTCTCAGGCCCAGGGGGGCCATGGGGTGAGCACAAGTCCAGGCGCAAGGGCTCGGCCAATGGACAATGCCCCAGGGGCTGTTGGGGCTCCAGACGGCGACCTGGGACATCCAGCAACTTGGGTAGAGGGTCAAGTGCCTGGGGGTCAAGTAGCTGTGACTCCAGGGAGTCAGGCAAGGTATCCAGGGCCTGTAAAGCCAGGCTTGGCAGCCCCAAAGGGTCAGCAAGAGGCTGCAAGGGAGGCAACTCCAAAGCTTCCCCGAGTGGCTCTAGTGCCTGCGGGTCCAGAAAGCGGGGCTGAGGGTCCAGGAGCTGAGGCTCTGGCTCAGGCGATGGTGGCTCGAGGGCCTGGGCCTCTAGCAGCTGGGCCTCAGGGCAAGTCAGGGAGGCTAGCTCACTGAGGATGTCAGCTTCCGCGAGTTCTGAGTAATCAGGGCCATCTGGCTCAGGCTCTGGGGGCAAGCTGGTGGCTGCAGCTGTGGCTCCAGGACTATGGCCTTGGCCAGGCTGGGGACTGTCCCTAGGCTCAGGCTCAGGCTCGTAGAGGGGGTGGCTGGGTCGCTCTGACTTGGCATGAGGGGTGGCGCGCTCCTCAGGGCTGCGGATGCTGTTGGCCAGGCTGGGTGAGGAGAAGAAGCTGTACTGCAGGTCACCAGGTGGCGGGGCAGGGGGGCGGCTCAACCGCAGCCCACCACAGTCCAGATGCACCCCACTGTGCTGCAGGTCCTGGGAGAGGCGTGTCAGGTCCTTCATGATGTCAATCAGCTGCACCACTGGACGCAGGTTCACCCGCCCGTTGTCCCAGCGGTGGCGGGAGCTGCTGCGGTCTCCGGCTGGTATAGGACAGCGGGCCTGGGAGATGGGCCGGGCAGCCCTTGGGGGCAGCGGATCGTCCCCCTTCGGAAGGACTGGAGGGCGTCGGGTGCTGGGGTCCCGGCGTGGGGGTGGACGTGGGTTCTCGGAGAAGGTGTGGGTGGAGAAAGACTTGTCAGGTGGGCTGGCAGGGGGCCGTGTGGGAAGCAAGGGCCGGGGGGCGGGGGGGCCGCCGGGGTAGTACTTGGGCTCCCGGAGGTAGTCAGGAGAGCTGCACACGGCACTGGAAGTCACCACCAGGCCCTGGGGCTTCACACGCATCCTGACCTTGTCCTCCGCGGGCCACCGGGCAGGGCCGGGGCTGACATGAGGGTGCGAGAAGCCGGGACCAGAACCTGCTTGGCAGGACAGGCAAAAGGTCCAGTACTGAGCACACAAGTCCTCATCAGCTTACCCAATCATAATGAGCCCCTAGACCCCTCCCCAAGGTCTCATCACTCTTACCAAGCTCCAGCCCCAGCCCCAAGCCTAATTCCCTTGGGGTCCTCAGCCTTTCCCCAAACACCCTGTGTACACTGAATCACTCCCAGGCCCCAGGCCCACGTATGGACAGACAAGTGATGCCCTTCTACACTTTGGCTACGGGCTCAGGAAGAACAGGACCCCTGTCTTGGAGAAGGAAGACCATCAGCAGGCTGAGGTGATCACTCCAGATCAAACTTAGGAGAGGGCCAGAAAGTCTGATGGACATGGCCTCATTCCTTCTTCCCCCATCCCCGGGACTCCAGGAGAACTCTGGCCACTCACCCTCGGCTCTGCCGCCTGGGCTGTCACACTGGAGATCTCTGTGGGCAACAGGACAGGCAACAGGAGGTCTGAATTCCCCATGTGATTTCATGGCCACATTTAACCCCTGCCCACCTGCCCACTGGCCCAGCCTCCTCCAGATGCCACCCCAGCTCCCTCAGGGCTCCCTCCAGTGAGCACACCCGGCTGACCTGGGAGAGAGAGGGCCCCCGTGTCTGGGGGCTCTGCCAATCGCTGGCTGTCAGCTGGGGGTGCTGCAGAGCAACTTCGGCCTGAGCGCAGGCCTCGGAGCGTGGACAGCGCCTGGAAAGGACCATCGCAGCTCAGGTTTAGTGAGCACCTACTGCGCACCAGGCAATGGGCTGGAAGCTGTCCAGGCATCGCTTCATTTAATTCTTCATACCAATCCTGTGAGGTAGGGGCTATTAATAACCCTATTTCACAGATGAAGAAATGGAGGCTCAGAGACGAAATAACATCATTCATTCATACATTATTTATGGAGGGCCTACTTTGCACAAGGACTTGGTAGACAGACACTGATCAGATAATCATAGGTGATTAGATATATATTAGAGGGATAAGAGCTGTAAAATAAAAGTGAAGAGTGCATGAGATCAGAGGTCTAGTGATCAATGGGGAGTCAACAATACAAGCCCATACTTTGGGGACACATTCTGCTACCAACACTGGGTCAAGTACTTAATATAGATTATTTTACCTAATCCCCTGCGAACCTGAGATCAATATTTTAGCCTCCCCATTTTTACAGAATCCATTCACTGAGGGTGTTAAGCACCATGAGGGCAAGGATAGCCGTCCTACTCACTGCAGATGTATCTCCCAATATCCAGAACATACGGCCTACAGGTTCAAAAAGATGTTTGCTGAATGGATAGATGCATGAATGAAGCACACAGAGCAATCAGTCCTGCCTTTTCCCATGAGGCTCTTTCTTATTCTCTAGACCTAAAAGTGATCCAAGAGGGATGCTTGGACAGAGACAGAAGTGACAGAGACAAGAATGTGGAAAGGGGGCCGGTGAGATGGCTCAGCGGCTTAAGTGCCTGCCCGGCAAGCATGAGGGCCCGAGTTCGACTCCCGGAACCCACATACGAAAAAGGGGCCGGTGATATCACTCAGCGGCACGGGCGCCTGCTGGCGTGCGAGGTCCTGAGGTCATCCCCCGGTACCCACAAAAACAAACAAACAAACAAACAAAGAATGTGGAAAGGGACATTCCTGACTGACATTGCTCCCTTCCAATTTCGCATTCATCAGGAAGACTCTCTAAGTCGGGTGTGATGGCGGACACCTGCAATCCCAGCACTCTGGGGGGCTGAGGCAGGAGGATCACAGGTTTGAGCCCAGCCTGGCCAGTTCAGCAACTTAAAATAAAATAAAAATAAAAAAAGGGCAGGGGATGTAGTTCAGTGTGAAGGCTTTGGATTTAATCACAAGTACCAGAAAAGAGAAAAGAAAAAAGAAAAGAAAAGAAAAGAAAAGAAAAGGCGGGCAGGCAAAAAGACTCTTTCTGATGCCCTATCCAGCTGTGGTCCAGATTCTGCTATGTACTCTCAGAGCCTTATCTATTTCACCTTCATAGTATTTATCACAACTGTAATCAATTACTTGTGTGACTGTCTGTTTAGTGTGTCTCCCCTGAGAGTATGGGCTCTTCAGGGGCAGGGATCACATTTGTCTTGTTTACCACTGTATCCTCTGACCCCAGGGCCTGGGCTATGGATGCTACATAAATATTTACCAACTGACTCCCTGAGCTGGTCAGGGCAGAGCTGGGATTTAGATCCATGTCTGCCTCCCAAGGGAACCTGAGGGCTCAGGGCTGGACTGATCCCCAGGAGGAGGATCTCAGGGAGCTGAATGGGTCCCAGTTACTGAGAGGGTTTTAAAAGAGTGGCATGGGCTGGGTGTGGTGGTACACACCTATAATTCCAGTTATTTGGAAGGCTGAGGCAGAAGGATCACAAGTCCAAGGCCAGCCTGGGCAACTTATTGAGACCCTGTCTCAAAATAAAAAGGGCTGAGGGTATAGCTCAGTGGTAGAGTGCTCCTGGGTTCAATCCTCAGCATAAGAAAAACAAAACAAAATGAAACAAAAAAACAAAACACTGATACTGATCACTGCCTAATGTCTGTCTCTGATTTAGTGCTGGATCCCAGGGCCCACCCCTTATACACACATGTAGACCCCTGCTGGCTGCCATAATGTCCAGTGCTGTCACCCCAAAGGAAGACTACAGAACTAAGTTGGGGATAGGATGGCATGGAAAAGGACACTCCTTTGCTCCCCTTTGGTGGACAGTGATTTGCTATTTACATGGTACCTTCACATATATGATACACTGAATCTTCACAGCAACCCAGGAGACATGCATGGCTTATTATTCTCATGTTACACAGGAAACAGACCCAGAGCCACTGTGAAACTTGCTTGAAGTCACACAGCTGCTCAGAGGCAGGCTTTCTAATTCTACCCTTCAGGCCAAAGCCTCCTTCCACTCCCAGCTCCTGCAACTTTCCTTCAGCCACTTCTGGAAATGCTCCTTGTAAAGCTGTGGTCTAATTTAAGGCTGGGAGGAACCTTAAAATTATCTAAGCCATTGGTTTCCAAACCCTGGGCCTGGGGAAAAGCATAACATTCCAGATACCCAGGCCCTAGTCCAGGGGAGTCTGACTCACACATGTGAAGGTCAGCTGGGAATCTGTATTTTTAATCAGCTACCTCAGTGGATACACTGTTCTAGTGCCGTTTCATGTCCTCCTGTTTCACAGATGAGGAAATGGAGCTGGGAAGAGGGAAAGAGACTGCCCAAAGCCACACAATGGCATATGAAGGGCGCTTCTGTCGCTCATCAAGGTGGACTGTCCCTTTGGCTACTTCCCTTCCCTCTCCGCAGGTCCCAGGCCTCAGAGCTGCTCCTCATTGTCCCACCTCCTGGCTCACTCAGGACTCTGCTCTCTCTCCTGCCTGGCGTGGACCTGGCCCCTCCCAGGTCAAGCTTTCCCTGCTCCTAGAACTTGGAGCCCTATTGCTCTTGAATCGTGGGTAACACCCTCACATAGGGGGAAGGGGCTCAGACTCTGGAATCCCCAAGTCCAATTTCTAACAGTATGGTTGACCCATGGCTCCTGATGCCCTCCTTGAGATGCTTCCCAGAAGTCACCAGCCCTCCCTCATTGCAGGCGGGGATCGCCAAGCCTCCCAGCTCTGCAGACCTCCCACTTGGGGCCTGAGGGTGTGATCTTGGCAGAAGACACAAACCTCCTCTCCAGTGGTTGCTTCTGTTCCACCCACCCGTGAAGACCTTTGGCCACGTCCTCCTGACTGTCCACTGCTCTTTTCTACAGCTTTCAGGATCTGAGGGAAACAGCTGGCTCCCCTCCCCACCACACCCCAGCAGGCGGTCATTCTCCTGGCTCCCTCCCAAGGGTACCACCTAGCCCTGGTTCATGAACAAAGTCGAAAGGGTCCTTCTGTCTGCCTGCCTGCTTCTGGGTCAGTGTGTCTGTGCTTGCCCGCAGGGACACCAGTTGGCTGGGAGGGGGTTGGGGGCCCCAACCTGCTGCACACAGTGCCGGGAAGCACCAGCCCACATCCTTGAGTCCCCAGCCCCACCCTCCCCGCTGTGGCTGTGACCATCCCACCTCTTCCCCAGTCCTCCTCCCCTCCCCCACCCACAGCCTCCCCAGGGGAGCCAGGCTGCCAGCCTCAGCACTCACTTCCGGCCTCATGACCCTCTCTCCAGCCTGCATGCACTCTCCCTCCCATTTCCCTCCCAGCAGGGTTGCAGACCCAGGGATGTCCTCCCTGCACTGGAAAGCACTGCTGCCCTGAGACTTTCCCTATTCCCTCAAAGGATGAGCTCTCCCCGAACTAAGCATCGCCCCTCTCAGGCTCCTAATCTTCAGCCCCCTACTTGTTCACCCAATCAGGTTGAACCTTCCAACCTGATTTCAGCCCAATTCTTAACAACAGTCACGATGATGGAAATAATGGTACCTGCCACTTATTTGGTATTTAAATGTAGGCACAGAGAGGTTAAATCACATACACTTAAGGACAAACAGCCATGTTATTCAATTTTTCTGGAGTCTGAATTTAGTTTTACTGGGGTCCTCTAAACCAAACTGCTTCAATGACCGGAGACTTGGCTCCCTTCCAGCCTGCCTCCTCCAACTGTCCTAGTCCCAACTACCAGTTCTAACTGTTGACTTCTAGTCTAACCACCTACTACCTCCTCCCACCTCAGTCAGCCAGATGCACTACCCTCCCTTGCCACTAGGTGTCCCCTCAGAGCCACTGATGCCCCCAAGGGGAGCTGGCCCCGCCCCATCCCACAGGGGCCATTAGGGCCCCCCCACAGCACAACACACCCCACCCTACCCTATCCCCAGCCACACAGAGCTCCTTTGTGCAGTCCTCGCCCACCCCCTTCCTGTCCAGAGTGGGGCACCTGGCAAGTAGGTCTGCCCCAGAACCGCCCCCTGCCAGCCCCCTGCCCTGGATGCCAGGTGTGTAGGCACCAGTGCCAGCT
Organism: Erethizon dorsatum; assembly: GCA_028451465.1. Lineage (NCBI taxonomy): Eukaryota > Metazoa > Chordata > Mammalia > Rodentia > Erethizontidae > Erethizon > Erethizon dorsatum. The sequence goes on along the minus strand of CM051827.1, from coordinate 114,390,380 downwards.
CTCACTGGACCTGAGGTTCACCCGGCCAGCGGCCCTCCCTTCCTCCCTCCGAGGTCACCCAGGGACTGTGTTTCCCGCCCCCGCTCCGCCCCCATCCCCTCCTGCCCTTGGCCCTTCCAGACTCCTGTCCTTGTCTTTCCTTCGGTCTCCCGGAGGACACTCTCCTCCCGTCCCACTGGGCCCTCCCCCTACCTCTCACCCCAGCCCACCTCCCTCTCCAGAGAGCACCCTGTTCAGCCCTGCCCCTCCCGCCCAGGTCTGAAGAACTCCTCCTCCTGAAAGTGGCTGCTGGAAAGGAAGTGACTTCAGCGATTTGGCCACAAGGCTGGGCACTGCTGAGCCCAGCTCAGCTAAGGCTTGCCCAGCCCACCTCCAAAGCACAAACGGAGCCATATGCACACACCACCCCACGGTACACCCAGAACCAGGAGCACACACCGAACCAGCTCTTGTTTGTACCTCTCTGGTGTACACTACTGGCACCCTGTACACCCACATACAGTGTGTGGCACACACAACATTTCGGTATGCCCACACCTGCCCAGTACCCAGCCTGCATCCTGCACACTCACCACTCCAGTGTACCACACACAAAGCCCTTGAACATGCCCCCAGCCTTGTCCACTTACATAACTCTGGTGTGCACAAGCCTGTGCACCTAAGCACAGTGTTTCGCACACACCTGCTTGTACACAGGTCCAAGTACCAGTAAATTTACAGTTGGGTACACCCAGCTTTGTATCCTCCCACAGCCTACCTCCCCACCCTTTGAATCCCAGGAGGCCCCACCCCAAACCTCAGGCCCCAGGAATGCTCTTCTGGAAGTTGGGTGGGGTCCCCAGCAGGCAGGCTGGGCCCTAGGGAGCTTCCTGGAGCCTGAGGCTCCATGTGTCAGTTCAGGGAGTTGCCTCTCTAGGGCAGGACAGTTGCACCTGGCCTCTGTGCTCCAGAGCCGGGAGTGGGCTAACCTGGGCCAGGAGTAGGGAGGCGGGTCCTGTCACTGCCCCCACCCTCCCAGTCATCCTAGTAAACCTGGACTGCCCAGGCCCACTGAGCACCTCACCTTGGCCTCCCAGTTCTGTTTCCACAGACCCCAGAGAGATGTCCTGGGGGTCAGCTGCACATATCAGGCATACTTGTTTTCACCTCTGCCCTGAGTCCTGGTCATTGTCACAACCCCTTTCTCCTCCCTGTTCTCTCAGGTCATCAAGGTGTAGGGAAGAGTTCTCAGGGTATGAGGCAGGACTGGAGTGGGGAGTGGTGGTCATTGTATATCCGTGAGCCTCAGTTTCTCTTTCTGGATAATGGGGATTTTGAGTAAGCTGGGTTAATATTGCTTGGTTCTTGATTTTTTTTTTTTTTTTTTTAATCTTTTTGAGGCAGGGACTCTCTGTGAGGTTCAGGCTGGCCTTGAACTCAGTTTGTTGCCCAGGCTGGCCTCGAACTTGCAGCAATCCTCCTGCCTCAGCCTCTCGAGTGCTGGTATTACAGGCATGCACTGCCATGCCTACCCGCTTGGTTCTTGATTTAAAGGGCATCTTTTTGGCCTAAGTTGGGAGTGGATCCCTACTGGACTGGAGGTGGCACAGGCAGAGGTTTGGCTTCCTCACAGTTACCTGAGCAGGCTGTGCAGCGAGGCCGGGCTCAGCAGCAAAGGCCTGTCTCTGTCAGCGTCTCCAGGGTGGTCTCTGCAGAGGCCTGAGTGGCGCCCTCACCTGCGGCCCTCTGCACACACTCAGCTGGGCAGGCTCTGGGGTCCAGGCTGATGGGTAGACAATCAGGCAAGCTCCCATCTGTGGAGGTAAACACAGCACACCAGGTGTAAACATGGAGCCAGGGTGTGGGGTGCAGAGGGACTTTGAACGAGGAGACTGTCCTAGTTGGAGCCTAATCCAGCTCCAGCCTCATCCCGTCAGGGAGCTGAATTGTGAGATTGTCTCTTAAAGCTCAGACTCCTGCTAGACCGCAGCACTTCTGTAGGTTTAGGTGCTCGCATACACGCATACACACACACACACACACACACACACACACACACACACACACACACACACACACCCACCCATGGTGGAAGGAACCTAGCCTTGAGGAGTTAGACGGTTCTTGATTCTACTCCTCAAGCTAGTAACCTGTCTGGTTTCTCTGTTTTTCTCATCTCTAAAATGGGGAGAAGAGGAGCATACACATGGAGAGGAACACTAGAGAAGCTGCACATACTAAGCTTATTTGTAATGCAGGTGTGAGTACTGCCGCTCAGTGACAGTGGCACACATTTCCATGAAGGTGTATCTGCAGCCTGCGCTTACCAGGCTCCATCAGCAACTGGTTACACCTCTTGTTTTCTCTAATAAACATGCCTTCCTCACCCCCCCCACTTCCTGCCCATTTGTTTGCCTCCTTGAGGTCTGTACTAGAGCCCAGAAGGGGTCTGGAAATCACGACTCATGGACTGCTTAGGTTCTGGTTGCGTGGGAATTTGTGTGATAGATTTTGCTCGTACAAATGCACCTAACTCTGAATGTTCAGTTGTCTGGGTGAGTATACCTATACATGGGTTTCTGGGTCTACTCAGCTTGCCTGTATGCTCTTCTGTACTTCTGTACGCCTGTATGGGTACATATGTGAAGAGGTTACACGTGTGGGATTGTGTTTTTGCTCAGTTGTGGTCAACATGTTAACCAGGGTGAGCATGTGCCTGGGGTCAGTGTCTTCGGTCATACGCAGGGTATGTCCACGACTTGAATTTTTATTCTTTGTGTGTGTACCTGTGTTTGTATGCCTGTGAGGACAGAGGTAAGTGCCTGCGCCTGTGTGTGACAAGTGTGCCTGGCTGCAGTCAGCTGTGAGTGTGCATGTATGCGCACATGTTGTGCCTGGCCCTCTCCATCTCACTGTGTCAGGAGCCAAAGCAGCTCCTGCCTGCCTCAGAGCTCTCTGGATGTGTGTTTGGTGGGGGGTGGGGGCATGCGGCTGATCCTCTGCTGTCCCTGCAGGTTTCCAATCTTGAGGTCTGTGACTGCGGGCACAGGTGTCACTGCAGGTCAGCACTGCCTCCCTCCTACCTCTGCCTTTCTCTGGGTTTTCAGGGTCATGGTGTGACAGTGTGACTGGTCACAGTGTTCCTGTGAGTTGTTGCACCATGGGTCAGTATGTGCTTGTGGATATCTGTGGTGTGTGGATTTGTATGGTCTTATTGTGTGCCTGTGCATCCCTGTGTGTCTGCTGGTGGGTCCCTGTGCTATGTCATTGTATGACTGTGCCAGATAGCTGTGTTTCAGTGTCAACACGTGAGTGTGTCAGTGTGCCTGTCAGCACAATGGTGCCTGCCTCAGTGTTTGTGTGGTACCTTTGTGTAACTCATGTGCACGCCTGCATGGGAGAGACCCTTTGTGAGACAGTGTGTGTGTCTGTGTCACTGTGTTTGTATGTGCCTGCTTCCCTCCTCCCTCTCACCCTCCCTGCTCTTTCTCTTTCTCTCTCTCTCTCTCTGTAGGAGCCAGACAACTCCCCAAGCCTGGATTAGGGACAATTTATCCACAGGCAGAGAAGGAGAATTCCAACCTGCCAGAGCCTCCCTCCTCTGATCTGTTCCCCCTTCCCTGTAGTTGGGTGGGCACAGAAATGCAGCCCAGCAGCTCCCAAGCCCTCGGGGAGCCCCCACCTCTGCAGCTCCCCAGAGGCCCAGGAAGGCGGAAAAGATGGAAATCTGGGTGGCCCCAGAGCCCTCCAGTGGAGGTGGACTGGCTGCCCCCCATCCGGGCCCCCACAGCTCAGCTCATCTTGGCCCTGTTCTCCTACATATGGTGGTGGGGTGGGGGGAGTCTGCATGGGGTCTGCCTGGCCCCGGGCTGCGGAGACCTAAGGAGCACAGCCATCCCTAGCCCCTCCACAACCTGATACTCCCCAACTGATAAATGTCAGCCTCCCCCCATGGGAATGACTAGGGAACTTGCAACTGTGCCCACTCAGACTGGGGGAGGCACAGGGCAGTGTGGTGGGGGGAATGCGGCAAGGGGGAGCAGGGCTGGGCTGGGACTAAGGCTCCCTTCACGGTGCTCCAGGCGCAAGGCAGAATCACATGTTTCCCATTAGCTGCTCTGGCCTCCTTGTTCAGGGGGTGTTGGCTGGGGGAGATTTGTTCTGGTTGCAGACACCAGCCGAGACCACACAAGAGAGAGAGAGCGCACGAGAGAGCAAGTGAGCAAGAGAGACAGCCAGAGGGAGAGAGGAAGAGAGAGATACACAGATGCAGAGGGAGAGAACAGAACCAGAGACAGGAGAGACAGAGACAGAAGCTGTGCAAGACAGGCACACACATTCGCAAAAAGAAGGACAGGGAGAGGGAGGTGGAGGTGAGCTAGGCTGAGACCTAGTTAGAGGCTGAGGCGCTGTGCGGGCCAGGCAGAGACGAAGCTGAGGCCCTGAGGCCCAGCACTACTGTCAGGGAAAGGGAGAGGGGCATGGGGGCATCTCTGCCAAGAGAGATGGCAGTGGAAAGAAAGGCACAACCAGGGACCTGCTTGTTCTTCACCAGGCTGAGAAAGAGATGGAGAGGCAGACAGGGTGGGCCAGGGGAAGGGCCGGGTGAGGGCCATGTGGGTAGGGGAGTAGACATGCAGCAGGCGGGGGCAGCCAGCGCTTGAGCCTCCTGAGCCTCCCGCCTGCTGACCCTCGAGCCTGGGAGATAACAGGCCCGAATAGTGCTGACTTGCGGTTCAGAAATCCAATATCCTCCGCGGCACACTAATCGACTACCTGAGCTCCTGGCCTGCGCTGAGCTGCCCCGATTAATCCTGCGGCTCCACAGCCTTAATTAGTTTAACAGTTTCAGGGGCAGAAGAGGCAGGGAATAGGGTCCCCAGGCCCATGGGGACACAGCTCCCCTTGCAAACCCTCCCTGATGCCCCATCTCCCCAGTTACACACCTGCCTCAGCCCCAGAGGCCCCTTCCCACACTATCTGAAAAACACTGGGTCCTCCCCTCCTGGGGAACAGTCCCAAGGGTTGGCACCTGGGTCAGAAGGTGGGTCATGCGGCACTGAGATCGCTGCCTCGCCCCACACTTGTCCTATGCTCAGGGCCTCAAGCACTTCCTCTGGCCGGCCCTTTGGGGCCCTGTGGTCTGCATGGGGAGGCCCTGTCAACTGCCAGCCTCATACCACCGGGCAACATGTTGTCTCCTTAGGGTGAGAGACGAGCTCCCCAACTTCCCAACAGCATGAGATAATCACACGTCACTCCCCACAACAGCATGAGACGGGCACATAGTGACATCTCTCTCACACAACAGTCTGAAAGACAGGTGTACAAGCCAGTGACAACCTTCCTAACAGGATGAGCTAAGCATATAAACCTGTCGCTTCCCTGAAAGTGTGAGATGGTCACATCTGACACCCCCAGACAGTATGGGACAGGTATCCAGGTTGTCACTCCTCACCACAGTATAACTACCACACCCCCCTCCATGTCACCCACCCCTCCATGAGATTAGCCTCTTTTTCCATGGGAGGGGGTAGGGCATCTCCTCTGCCACCCACAGTATGAGGCAGGGACACAACCTTGATCCTTCCCTGAGTTCTCCCTCCAGATGGTGGGACAGTACATGACATGTCACCTCCCTGACTACTTTAGACAGGTGACAGCCCATCCATACCCCTCCCCCACCACTGTCACCAGCCTAGGTGGTGCTGTCCTCTGCCTGCAGAGGCGTCACAGCTCACAGGGCATGAATGTCACCCCGGCACTGCCAGAGCTGGGCACAGCCACACGTTGCCCCAGTGACAAACACCACTGGCCCCAGGAGGAGGTGGAGGCACACAGAGCTCTGGGTCTGACCTTGGTCCCTGGACACCAGGAGGGGAGGTGCTGTGGCCTCCTGCCTGGGTAACCCAGCAGCCAGGCAGCCCCGGCTGGGGGAAGAGGATCGCTAGGGAGGAAGCTGTCTTGGCATGCATATAACCTCGAAATGCCACTTCCCTAAGCCCCCACCCCACTCCATTTCTAATGTAATGTAGCCATGTGCGTGGGGGGGGGCAGGGTAGAATGGGTGGCAGAGATAAGGCTGTCACCAATGCTGTTTCTGTCAGACTGCTTAGAGATCAATCAGTGGGGAATAGGGGGCTTAGGAGTTGCTGTCACCACAGTTCACAGAAGGGGATGGGATAATGGCTCAAGACCCCCTGCTGTGAGTGGTACCTCTCTTTCTTATAAAGGCCCCCTCTCCAAACTGCAGGCCACAGAGCTAGGGACAAGGAGGCCAAAGTCCAGGGGCATGACTCACCCGGGGAACAGGCCCAGCCTGCTGGCCAGAGTGTGAGGGAGGCTGGGAGCCAAGAGGCCCGGGTTCAAGTCTGAGCTCCTCCCAGGCCAAGCTGGGTGCCCTTGGGGCAGCAGCTTAGCCTCTTTGGCTTTGGGGAGGGGGAAGGGGCCATGGCCAGGAAAGTGCCAGGGTCAGTAAGAACCTGAAATTGGGGGACAGTGGGAACAAGGGGGAAGGACAGTGGCCTTTAGCCTGGGCTCCGTACTGCTGCTTCCTTGTGAAGAAGCTCACCTTTCTGTACCCCCTCATCTGGAGAGACAACACTAGCAGCTTCCCAAGAACATGTAGCATAAAGTGGGCAGGTGCTCAAGAAATGAGAAGCTTCCTAGGAAAAGAGGGGAAAACAGCCCAAGAGAGGGCAAGAGACTTGTCCAAGCCAAAGTAAAATGTGTGTCCCCTGAATAGTCTCCACGGCCTGGCTTCCCACCTGGAGCTGTTCCTTTAAGACTGCTTGGAGGTATGTGTGGGGGAGGATGTTGTGGATACAGCACAGACTGAACTGCCCTAAGATCAAGGAATCCGACAGCAGTCCGTCATCCCTCTCACCTTTACCCTAAACCTCGCTTGGCCCACCTTCAAGCCCTAGAGTAGCAACTCAAAAGGGATGGGGGCAGCCCACACACCAGCCCTCATGACCTGCAACAGCATCTGCTGGTTGGATAGCTAGGGGATCTGGGATGTCAGTGTCCAGTGCCCGCTTTGTACAGGAGCCCAGAGAGGGACAGGTCTAGCCTAAGGTCACACAGCAGGACAGCCACAGAACCCAGAGCTCTGGTCAGGGACAGCCTCAGAGCAGAGTCCCTCCAGCCCCTGAGGGTGGCTGGAGCTGGGGGGCCCTGGGGGACTGAGCAAAACGTGGTGACAGATGGCCTGCCGAGGCAGCGGCGATCTGGGCGGCTGGCAGGCATGCTCGCTCCCGCGCAGGGAAGCAGCTAATTTTAGCTGAGGCCTCGATGCCAGCTTTGTTCCCCCCACCCACCCGCTGAGGGGGCCCAGCATGCCTTGCGTGCAACCACCTCCCCCAGGCACCCCTACTCCCCTCTTGGTGAGTAGTGCCCAGACCCCAGGGTCCTAGAACTGTCTGCAGGACCAGGCCTCACCACACCCGGAGACAAGGTCTGGCCCTACAGGCCTGGATCTCCACCCCAGGGCCTGTTTGCCCATGACTCCAAGCTCATTCCCTGACGAGGAAGGACAAAAGGAAGGCTGGAGGCCACTACCCAGACTGGGAGGGCTACACAGCAGGGGCTGCCAGTCTTGAGGGGAGGCAGGCACTGTCCTCCACCCAGCACTTAAGGAGACAGGACTCTCGGTTCTACCAGGGCCCTGGTTCTTCTGGGCTCTCAGTGTTGGTGAGCACAAGGGTGGAAGTTACTCAAGCCTTTCCTTGTTCCTCATAACTTTGACTTAGCTCCAGGAAATCAAAGTACTTTAAAAAAAACTCTGCAAGAGCAAGGGTAGTACCCTTATGCCAGTGGGGGAAATTGAGGCAGAGTGTGAGACAGCCATTACGGTAGCAAGGTAGAGGACAAATCCCAGAAATCAGCAAAGCCTAAACATGCTCTTCTCCAAGTACTTATAGCTAGGGGACTTCTTGGCTGGCTCAGCCTTTGGGACTACCCTTTGCCCTTATTTGGGCTGGTGGAAGGTAGACCAGGTAGATGGAGCTCCATCCATCAAAACCCCACAAAGGGAGGCTCTTTAACTTTAGACCCTCCCCATTTCAGGTTCAATGATGCATGGCCATTGGGGGTTTCAGAACATATGCCCCCTTGAAAGAGGACACTTCTGGGGGTGATTTTGGGGGCCCCTCTCAGCTCCCCAATCAGGGGTTATAAGGGAAGTGGCCAAGTAGGAAAGAGAGAAAGTAGACCTGAAAGAAATCCATGTATTTAGAGAGTCAAAGAACCAGAGGGAGAAATCAAGGCAAAGCATCAGATAGAAAGAGGAAGATCATGGGGGCAAGAGAAACAGGGCAGAATGAGCCTTAAGGAGAAAGAAATAAGGAGGGAGGGGAAAGGAGAAAGAGGGAGCATGCCAGAGGAAGGATGACAGCAAGAAAAAGACTCAGAAAGAGAGAGAAAGAGGAAGAAAAGACAAAGAGAGAGACAAGCAGGATGATGCAGAGACAAAGACACACACACACACACACACACACACACGGAGACAGACACATGGAGGGGAAGAGACGGAGAAGGAGCCTGCCGCAGACAGGCCAAGGCACAGCAACCCAGGGAGACAAGAGGGACTGACACACCCAGAGACCAACAGAGACAGTTGAGAGGATGAGACACACTCACAGAATGGGGCGGGAACAAGGGGGAGACACTAAGTGATAGATGGGAGTGTGGGGGGAACAGCAGGAGTAGGCAGAGGTGAGGAGGGAGGGGGTGTGAGGAGAAGGAGGAGGGGAAGGAGGGGAGATGTCGCCAGAACTATGGGGGACAGAGGACAGAAATGGAATGTGGGTCTGGGCATGAGGCTCACAGATGCATCGGCTCCAGTTTCAGCTGGGGCAGTTGGCTGCTAGGGTGGGGGGAGGAAGAAACAGAGCTGGCGAGGAAGGGGGGCCCGTTGCTATGGCGGCGGGCAGGGCAGGGGCACAGTCTGCTGGCACTTGGAGCTCTGGGCATGGTAGGGGGCTGACTGATGGGGAAGAGGGGGGTGATGAAGTCTCGCCCCTGCCCTCGGGGCTCTACCAGAAAGAAAGTTTCCAGAGGGCGGCTGGGAGATGCTGGGAGTGGAGCATGGTTGTGGGCCCTGCCTGATACCATGGAGGCTGCCAGGGAGGCACTCTTCTCCAGGTCACCTGTGCTATGCCAGGTTCCCAACTGTGCCTCAGGCTGGCCCCTGGGGACCCTTCTCCTCTGTCCCCTCTGGTCTGAAGATCCACATGCTACTGCTTCTGCTGCTTCTGCTTGCAGGGGAGCAGCAAGATTGTGAATTCAGGATCTGTAATCCTAACGCAGAGCCCAGGCCTACCGGGCTCCAGTTGCCAAGGCGACAGTGGGTCAGAGGGCAGCGCAGGGCGCCCGTTCCTCCAAGTCAGAATCCCAATTGTTAAAGCCCAAGAATAAACAGCTGAAGCGGCCATGGGGGGGCCGGGAGGGGGGCTGAGGTCTGCATCGGCTCAGTGTGGTGTTGTCAAGCGAGATGTCACTAATTGTCTGAAGGAACGGGCTGAGGCAGCTCTTAACTGCTTCCATGCCACCAGAGACACCTTGGCTGCCTGGCCTCATCCCTGGGGCCTCCCAGCATTCCACTGGGCCAGCTTGTTGGTGAGGGGAGTGCTGGCCCAGCATAATCCCTGCCTCCTTTGCACTGAACCCCCACATACTTTGGCTCCCAACACTCCTCTTTGCCCAACTTGGAGCCTCCCACCTGCAAGCTAAATCTTTATGTTCCTAGAACCAGTACCCCCAATCACTGAGCACACAATACTCCTTATAGCACAGAACTGCCCCCTATGGCCTGCAGAAGCCCTTCCAGCTCTCCCACTGCCTCCTCCTCTTCCCAGAAGTCAGAGGTTCTGGTACAAGACGTGTGGATTGCAAAAGAAGATAGACCTAGTGCTTTCTGATCTTCGTGGGGAAGGAAGACCCTCCAAAGGAGAAAGGGCAGGCCTCTAGCAATTCCCTGTGCAACCACCTACTCCTAGTCACATACACTAGAGACAAGGCTCTGAAGAGAACCAGAGACCCTGGTTTCTAGCTTTGACTGTTCTACCTACTTGCCGAAGTGACTCTAGACAAGGCAGTTCCCCTGTGGGCCTGTCTCCTCTATTACCTGTCCTAAACATTCAGTAGTGCCTACTGAGCCAGGCCATGTCTGTAACCCCTTCCCAGAGGAACTCCTGGTCCAGTCGGTGAGAAAGACTCAAGGTAGAAAGCCAATAAGGGTGCATCAGGTGAGATATTCCATGAGAAACACCAACCTCTGCACAGCCACTGCCATCAATGGATGGCAGCTGGTGTGAGCAGCAGTATGGCTACTACTGTGATTACAGAGGGCCACTAAAAGGGAGAAGGTGATAAGAAAAAAAAAAAAGATGGGGATGTCGATTCTGGGAAGGTTTCCGGCAAAAGTTGTACTGGCAAGATTTGGACAGATGCACAAGGTAGAGCACTCCAGGGGAGAGGTCTTGCAAGGTTCTTCAAGGGAAGCTGATTGAACTGCAAAGTCCCAGCCTCGAATATTCTGCCTCTCTCGGAGCAGGAAGGGCGAGGCCTTCAACAGCTCCCCGCCCCACCACTGGGCCCGCCTCCTACTGCACCTCCTGCCGACCCCACCCACCGCGCCTTCAGAAGCCAAGGGAGGGGTGGTTGCGAGGGGGCGGGCCACCTGCGGGCAGCGCTCCCGGGGATTGGCAGCACCTAGAGTAAGGTCATGAGGGGTGGGGCGGGCTTCAGGCACGCCCCCTACCTCAGACCCCCCCCATCCCACTTTCCCTCTCCCTCCGCACGCGTCCCAGGTGGGGGCTTGAGGCAGGCTGGGCTGGGGCGCTGTCCGTGGGCGGGGAGCTGAGCCCAGAAACAGGGGATCCCCCAGAGAGGGCTCAGCCCAGCCCCGGGCTGGACGCGTACAAAAGGCGACTTGTTCTTTCTCGGGCTGCCTGCGCCTTCTCAAACATACCTACAGCCGCACTCCGGGGACAGCTACACCCACACAGCGGCACAAAGCCTGACGGTGGGGAGTGGGGGGCTTTCGTCGGCCAGGCCTAGAGGTCGGCAGTAGTAACAACCTTCTTTTGAACCATCCCTGCCACATAAAACCATTCACCTCACCCTATCCTCTCCCAAGTCACCTGGATATCGCCAAAGCCTCACGGACATCCCAGTTCCATTCTCAAAACTACACTTTCCCTCATACTGTCTATGGTTTACTATTTCCTGCTTTGGAGTTCTACTGCCAGCTGCAAACCAGGCTCCATACTGTGTGCGACCTTGGCATCCAAAAAGGCTTATAGCCGTTAATTTTTTGTTTTTTGTTTTTTTTTAAGCATCGCTAGGGTTGAACCCAGAGCCTTGGGCATGCTAGGCAAGTGCTCTGTCACTGAGCTACACCTCTAGCCCAGCTACCATTACTTTCACTGAGCACCTATTCTGTACAATCTCATAATTACCCTACCTGGTGGGCACTATTGTCCTATTTCATGGATAAACAGCGGATGCTTAGGTTAAACGCTTGTCTAAGACAGAGGCAAGGTTTTGAAACGCAGGGTAAGCTTAACTTCAGAGTGCATGTTCTACCATATGTTGCAAACTCTGCTGCCCATCACATCTTACATCCCAGCACCTCACCAAACCAGGATACAGTAAAGCCATTTCAGAGTTGAGGTGTAACTCACCCCAAACACATCTCAATGCCACAGTCTAGTACCAGGCAGCCATTCTGACTAATCAGACAGTGGGTGTGTTGGGGAAAAGCATCTCCTACCTCTAAGCTTCCCCCATCCCATGCTGGTCCTCAGATTCATTTACAAATGGGGCCCAGAACAGGCTAACTCTAAGCTTTCCAGCAGGCTCACCTTCCACCTCCCCTGACCCCAACATGACAAAGCACTGCCATACTGGTTGGGGCACATGGCCTGCAACTCTCCCTGACCCAGTGTGCTTGGACCCTCCCCTAGCCTATAACCCCTGCTGAGAACAAGTCCAAACAAACTCCTTCCTGGGGATGTCAAAGCACCTTTCCTGGGGAGGCGGTGCTGTGATCTGGAGAGCCTGGCTAGAGAGAAAGATCGGATTACTCTTTCCCCAGCTGTGCTCTGACTCCTTGGGGTTGACCTTTCACCTCACCCAGGCCAAGACCCAAAGGGGGCCAGAGTCCAGTCCTCACCTCCTGTTAACCTTCTGCATTCTTCATCTTTTCATTCCTGGGCCCCTGCCAGGGCCTGGCAGGTTTCAGGAAGCCCAGCCGGGCATGCCAACCTTTCCCTAGCCTCCTATCCTAGCGTCCGGTTTCCCAGAGAGCTTTACAGCTCCCTGCCCCCTGCCCATGCTGCCCTGCCGGGATCAGATACCTCCGCCCAAGCAGCTGAAAATGACCTGGGCTATTTTCGCTGCAGGATCACGTTGCAACTCCCCCTTGAGCTGATAGCTTCTCACACCTCTCTACACCATCGCCCCCCCATCTCTCGGAGCCACTAAGAGGACAGGAGGGCTTTTAGAGACCATTGGCCTACACCCCTAAGATGGAGAGTCTGAGACCAATAAGGAGCCAGGCACAAGCTTGGGCTGAGAACCAGGCTCCCTGGGTCCCACCCAGGTCTCTTTCTACTGTCTAGCATAGCCTGCTCCATACCCTAGATCTCTGACCCAGCCAACCTTCCCCAAGCACCAGAAAGTCACCCAGGAGGCTATCCACAAGTCCCTGTGCTTCCCTGCATGTCAGAATCTGCCTTTGCCACACTCTTCTTTGTTTAGGATTGGGACCAGGTTTGTACCTGTGCCACAGACAACATGGATCCCACCTGGAAGGTTTTAAGGGGTGCAAACTGGGAGGACAGACAGGGAGACTGAGGAATTCCCTAGAGGAATGGGAGGTAGATTCAGGCTTTATTCCCAGCTGCCCCTTGCCCCAGCTTCTTGGTCATGTCTATCCCCACTCCTATCCTGGGGCTTTCCATTCCTACAAACTCAGCCCTCTCCAGGCCTCTGCCCCTGCCCCTGCCCTCTGCCTCAAGCCCCAGCCCTCCTGGACAGGAATGTGACTGGTCAGGTCTGAATTGACCACATGAGTGGCTATAAGGTGACAGACCCCAATCTTCCCATCCTCCCAACCTCACATACCAAGGGGTTGGGGGTAGGAACTGCATTAACACTTTATAGCCTGGCTTCTGGGGAGAAAAGGAGGGGTACTCTACTTCCCATGGCCAATCACCTGGGCTGCCAGGTGGGGGAAAAGTACAAACAAAATCTACTTCAGCAAGGGGGCAAGTATCTGCCTGAGTAGTCCCCATTAAGAGATTATCCTATACTACCCCAAATGTTTAAATCTCATCTCCCACAGCATTTGGAAAAACAGTCAGGAGCTGGTGCTGAGGGCAGAGAAGGAAAAGCAGCATCATGAACCCCAACTTCTGGAGCCCCTGGTCTGATGGGAGAAACACAACCCTGCCCCGGGGAGTCTGGGGCGGGGGGGTGGGGGCAGGCACAGAGGCTGGGACAAAGAGCTAAGAGCAGAGCATGGAGCTGCTGCACAAGTGGGAGGAAGCCAGGGCAGGAGAACAAGCCAGGTGGGGTCAGGCCAGGCAGACTTCCCGGAGGCCCCTGGGCCCACACCCCTCCCCACAGGCTTTGGAATCTTGGGGGTCAGGGCTGAGGGACAGCTCCACCCCCTGCTCCCCTCAGGCTCAGGAATTCCATGGGGGGGGGCTGCTGCTTCGGACTCAGTCCAAGTTGGCTCCCACTGGACCAGGAACCACAGCTCCTCCTCGACCCCCACCCCCACCCAAGCCCCTGGGCTGGCCCCTAGCCCCCTTTCCTCCCCCTGCCTGGCACAGTGTGTGCCAGGCGCTGGCAGAAAACAAACCCGCCGGGGTGGGTTTGCAGGGAGCGGGGTAACCTTGACACAGTTGCGGCAGTCGCTAATGGCAGACACACACTCCGCCTGTTCTGGGGGGACTGTTGCCGTTGCTAGGAAACCAGCAGCCGCGTGAATGGAAATGGGTCAGTAAACCTGGGGAGAGATAGTGTGACACTCGAACCACTGCAGCTGCTCCAGCCCACACCGAAATCCCTCCTCTTCAATATTTATCACTCCCGCCTGGGCCCTCAGCTCCTGCCAGACCCTGTACCAGCCTGGCCCTTGGGCCCCGCCAAGGGTTGACAGGGGTGGAGGGAGAAAAGCAATAGAGGGGTGGCTTATCCACAGTTTGGGGGGGGTCCTGGCGGGATGGAACTGGTTCTGGAGGAGATTGAACAGGAAACAGAGTTTAATCCCATGGTGGAGAAGGGGTTAAAAGGTCAATTCACGCCTGTTCCTGATTTAGGCACCGTGGTAAAATTACTGTGAGAGTAAACTGGCTTGCTGAGGCCTGCCTACCTGAGGAGGGACTGACAGGAGGCCTCCCTCCCTCCCTGCATCCTGGGGCCTCCCTTGGTGTAGGGGAAGAGGCACCCAAAACATAGCCAGGATTCACTCACTGAATTCACTCAGCCTGAAAACACCAATTGGCTTGGCACAATCTGACAGCACCCCAAATGGCCAATGGCTGCTTACTGCCTTGCCACGCTATTCCTACAGCAGCACACACCCCAGCCACTCTGTTCAGGAAACCTTGACAACACCCCTACACAGATACCCCCACAATAGAACATGACAACTGCAATTCAGAACAGAGCTGTTCAGCTCAACCCCATAAACAAGCTGACAAACCTAGGCACAGGCAAAACTCTTCCATCACGCCCCATGAGGCTGGAGCCTGCCCAGCAGCTTGCCCTGACCCAAAGCTGGGTTCCCTGGCTCAGGGATGATTTTTCCTCCCTCCCACTGCCAACCTCGTTTTGTACACACCCTGATACACTGCCCCTGTGATGGCCCTTCTGGACACACCATACCACAAGCTAGCTGCCTCGTGCCCAGCACTCCACTCCCCGGAGGCTTCCTGGTCACTGACACACACATTCCCATCCCCTAGAAGCATGCAGTCCCACAGCCCCGCCTAACATAAGCTCTTGTTCTTAAACTCAGGCCTCTTTCCCGACAACGGGGACCCTGGGAATCAGCAGTGCCACTCACATGGGTGATATGCCCCCTCCACCCACCACAATCTCTGCCAGCATCCCTGAAGGGTGTGTCTCAACTCAGCAAGCGAGGCACTCCAGCCTGAGAGGGTGTACCTTGACAGGGATCTCCCAGCTCCCTTGGTTCTCTGTGTCTTTTATCTCCTAGGATACATCAGTCAACACAGGCTTGGAGCCTGTCAGAGCTAGAAGGTGCCTTAGGGAGTCACTAATCTAGCCTCCTCCACTTGGTAGGAAGAAACAGAGACCCACAGAGGGAAAGCAGCCTGCCCAGTCACACAGCCCAAGTGCTGGTTCCAGCTTATTTCTCCTTTACACTCCTTTTCTGGGAGTCCTGAGTTGGAGAGAAACTATGAGTTGGGGAGGGGGAGAAGGTCAACTCAGAAAGGCCTCCAAGAAGCAGAGGTGGGACATTGACTTGGTGGAGGGGAAGTCTAGTCCCAGAGAGGAGGTGATGGGAACCGCCCAGCAGTTCATTCAGAGCTGAGCACCAGGCACCCCTGCAATGAGCCACATAAATTTGATCAAATCTAGACTCTGCCAAAAAGATGTGGTGGACAATCAACCCTGCCCCTGTCCTCATCCCAGGGTACCAGAGCACTGCATCGCCATGCCAAAGGGAAGGTTACTCTGTTCCCCAGACCTGGGCTTCAACGCTGATTCTAACTCCTGGGCAGCCCTGCCTTCTATTATTTAAACAGATGTCAGCCAGGATGCCTCTGGGAGGATGAGCGGTATTCTCCTGGGTGTTTGTATTTCAACTCCATTTTGCAGAAAAGCAAACTGAGGCTCACAGAGGCCCGGTAATTTGTTTACACAGATAACAAATGGAACCTTAAGTTCCTTCCAGTACACCAGGGTCTTTCCCTGTGGACAGGGAAGGCCAATTAAACAGGAAACGGGGAGAACTGGGGGAGGTGGGGCAGGGAGAGGCTGGGGATAACACAGGCCCAGGCTGACCTCCTGGGCTGAGGTGGAGTTTAGACAGGCATTTGAATTTGAATCTGGGTATCTGGCAGTGGTGGAGTGAAAGGTCAGCAAGGAGCTGGGAGGGAGAGGAAAGCAGAATTCCACCAGCCTCAAGCCTGCCTGGGCCATACCCCAGGGAGCCAGGCCGGGGCTCTCTGCCAGTCATCGTGGAGCAACAGTGTGAGCATTGTGAGGGTACTGGGCCCCCTCCCTGGGCCTCGGTTTCCCCATCTGTATTAAGAGCTGGTTTGTCAGGAAGAACTTCCAAGGGCCCTACCAACTTTATTTATTTTGGCAGTACTGGGGAGTGAATCCAGTACCTTGTGCATACTAGGCAAGTGCTGAGTTACTTCTCTTTATTTTTCAAGACAGGGACTCAGTTCTTCAGGCTGGTCTCAAAATTGTTTTTTTCTTGCCTCGGCCTCCTAAGTAGCTGGGATTACAGGTGTGTGACACCTGTGTGCCTTTGCCCTTCCTAACATATTCTAATCAGTCCTAGTTCTCAGCTCTCAGTACCAATTTAGAGTTCTCTCTGCCGATGTGAAGCATTAACAACAGTAAATATGCATTTAATGAGGCACTACTTACCTTGGGAAGCCACATTTCACAGGGCTCTTGGAGGGTAAGGGGATTCAACTATTTTGAAGGAAGGCTGTCTATTCCTCTGAAAGGAACGAGTGCTCTATGTACTACCCTTATTGTGGTCAGACACTATATTAGTTGTTTCAAACGTGCAACTTTAAGCTCTACAACAAGGCCAAGGCCTATTGTTATCTAGTTTTTCATGAGGAAAGGGAAACAGGAGTGAAGGGACTTGCCCAAGGTCATACGGCCAATGAGCAGCAGACAAGGCATGCCAACTAGGCCTATCTCCACTGCTTTTGTTTAATGTGGTCAGGGTACACTGGATGGGAGAAAGAAATGGAACTAAACAAGGGCCATGTGGTGGGGGATAAAGGGTCCATCCCAGGCAGGGGAGATATACCTGCTGAGTTGCCAAACGGTTCTTCAGTCAGCAGAGTACCAAATGGTTCTGGAACGCAACTAAACTGTGGGAAAGCATCCTTCTCCCTCCCCCTACAAAGGGCAGAATAGGCCTCTTTCCCTCCCCTACCCCACAGTGCCAGGTGTGAACCCTGAGAGATCACTTACCTATTCCCCTGGGCCTCAGGGCTCCAGTAAAAGGAAGCCCCTGCCTCCAAGGGGTCCTTTTCTGGAATCCCCCACCTGCAAGGTGCAGAGCCGCCCCCAAAGAAAGTTGCTTCCGCCATCGGGAAAATTATCCAGGATTTTTCCAGCACATCCGCGTGCCCCTCAATGGCCCAACAATTCGGGCAGAGAGGGACTGGGAGAAGGCTGCCTCACTTCCCTCCGAGAAGCCCTTAGACGGCTTGATTCGAGCAGGAGATGCCGGTCTGCAGGTCCAGCCGGTCTCCAAGAGGCTAGGACAGGCAGCCTGCGAGTTGTGCCGCCACCGCCCCTCCGGCTACCTGGCTGCCCCCAGATCCCTGCCACCCCGCCCCCTCCCAGAAGAGGCCGCAGGGCGTCTGACTCCTGAGGAGGTGACGGGCCGAGAGGGAAACCAGGCGGCTGGGGGAGGGGCGTTGCCTGCACCTGGCCCCTCTCCGTCGCCCAGGCCGGGAGAGGCGGGACTGGACCCCCGCCAGACCCGAAAAGGGCGGCGGGTGGCGGGGCAGGGGGGGCTCCCGCCTCGCCCGCAGGCTGGGTCGGGGCAGGGAGCTCTCCCCCACCACCCTCGTCGCGGAGGCGCCCCCTAGGGTCCGGCGCCTGGCCGCCCCTTCCCGAGCCGCGCTCGGCCTGCTCCCCCGGCCGGCCGCGCTCCCCAGCTGCAGGAAATTCCAGAAGCTCTCCATCATCCCGGCGCAGCGCGCAGCCTGGGCTGCCAAGGCTCCCCGAAGGAGAGCCACATGCCGGCCGGTCGGCCGCGCGGCCCGCCCTCGCCCCCCACCCGTCCAACACGGCCGGGCAGCCACGTCGGGCCGGGCGGGGGCCGCGTCGGCCGCCCCTTCCCGCGCCCCGGGGCCGGCGGAATGCGTGGCAGCTCCGGCCGGGGACTATTTTGAGCGGGAGGGGAGCGGCTCAGCCGTGGTGTTTTCGGCTTTTTCCTGGCCCCCGGCCCGTCAGCCCGGGCCCTCGGCCGCCCGCGAAGGGGTGATCACGTGGCAGGGGCGGGGAGGGACCGCCGTGATCCGGCTCCGGCTCCGGCCCCGGCCCGGCCCAAGAGGCCCCCGGCCGCGGTCCGGACCTGCGCGCTCAGCCCGGGGCTGAGCGGCGGGATTATTAATAGCGCGCCTGGCTCCAGCAGAGGCTCCAGGGCGCCCGCTACCTGCACGCCCCTCCTCCGTTGAGCGCAGGCGGCCAGGGCACTCCCTCCCCAGCGGCGGACTCGGGCCTCACTGGATAGCGCCACTGTACTCCAGTGGCCAATCACCGGCCTCGATTTCCTTACCTGTAAGTTGGGGTTGAGCTACCCGGCTTTATATGGTGGGTACCATATAAAGGTTTTGCTTGTTGTGGGCCTCTCGTTGGGCAAAACACCTTCACGTTTGGAAGCCTTAGTTTTCCCATTTATAAAGTGAGAGGGTGCAAGTAGGACTGTTGGGAGGGGGGAGGTCCCTTACATTTGAACAATGCATTTTCACTTATAACCCATTTAAGTCTAGTGACTACCCAATGGTAATGGCCAACGCGGAGTATTTGGCCTGCATCATCAGCATGCATTAACTCACTTGATTATAAGGCTCCCATAAAAAGGTAATATCCCCTTTTTGCTGATGAGGGAACTGAAGCTCAGGGAAGTTAGCCCGCCAAAGGTCATACAGTAGCATAGCCCAGAGTCAGACAAACTGGTTTCAGAGTCTAAGTTAACCACTGAACTCCTGACACAAGCAGGACAAACGTGCTTTTTTTAAAAAAGAGGTGGAAGGGGCCGGGGATATAGCTCAGCGGTGCAGTGCCTGCCTGGCAAGCTCGAGGTCCTGAGTTCGATTCCTGGTACACCCCCCACAAAAAATAAAAATAAAAATGAGCCTCATTTTCCACCTCTAAGTGTGATTTTCGGGGCCGTTAAGATGGCTCAGCGGCGTAAGCGCTTGCCTGGCAAGCGCGAGGGCCCGAGTTTGACTCCCGGAACCCACATACAAGAAAAGGGCCGGTGATATCGCTCAACGGCACGGGCGCCTGCTGCCGCGCGAGGTCCTGAGGTCGACCCCTGGTACCCACACACATACACAAAAAGTGTGATTTTCCCAAAGCTGCCTCTGGCCAGTTAGTGGCACAGGTAGGCATCCAACACAAATCTTCTAACTCCTACTCTAGTGCCCCACTGCAGCCCTCTGAATTGTTCAATTCCTGCTAGAGGGGTCCCCAGGATAGAGTACTAAAACATGGGTACCAAGCTGTGTCCGCGGGCCTAGGGATCACCCTCTGCTCTCAAACGTCAGTCCCAGACTATCAGCTCCCTAGGATTTACCAGTCCATCAAGTTCTAGACCCAGCTCAGCCTCACAGCCAAAGGGGTGTGGGGGTAAGGGGAGATGACATACAGGGGGAACAGCCTGGGATAGGGCCTGGAGCTGCTTCCTGTTCCCCCCCACTGCACCCCCTAGCAAGGAAGCACAAAGGCTGGCAGGCCCCCCACTCCGCCCCGGAAACCTGCCGGTTTATTTCTGTCTCTTGGCCCCCTGTTTCCACAGAGTCAGTCCAGGAAGGCTGGCAGCAGCTGGCTTGGAGGGGTGGAGGCTCTTGCTCCCTCAAGGGTCCAGCTGCCACCCTGCCCTCCCCCACCTGCCAGGCCAGACCAAACTCCAGAGTCAGAGATGACATTGGGATGAGGGAAGGAGGGAGGAGGAGAAGGCCAATGCTGAGGTGACACGAATGCCCTGAGAGTCCCTGAGCCCCAAAAGAAATTCCCCCTGAGGCCAGCCAGAACTCCAAGGGAGGGAACCACTCCCCAACCCAGAGCCCAGGTGCTCTCCCAAGTCTGGCCAGTCTACACACAGTTCAGATCTGCTAAGGATGCAACCTCTGGCACGTCCAATCCTATTTACTACAGAACACTGTGGCTCATGACTCCTCTGGACCCCAGTCCCAAAGGAAAGCCTGCTTCTAAATCTTGCTGTCCATACAGCAGCCACTCACCACATGTGGCTACTAAGCCCTAAGAAAGTGGCTAGTCCAAAACAGGATGTGCTGTAAGTATAAAATACACACCAGATTCTTAAGTCTTAAAAAAAAAAGGTAAAAGATGGCAATAATTTTTACTATCACATGTTGGAATAACAGTATTTTTGATATACAGGGCTAGATAAAATACATAATTAAAATTTCACTTTTTTAAAATTTCACTTTACTTTGTCTAATGTGGGTATGAGAAAATTTTAAATTACACATGTATGTTCCATTGCATTTCTACTGGACCGTGCTATTCTAGATCATATGGTGCTCCAGCGCAGGACCAGCGCTGCTCGCTCTGGACCAGTGTTTGTGTGGCTTGCACTCACCCACTTCCCCATATCCAGACCACAGCCTTATGCGTGGGTCTAAATCTCACTACCCCAAGCAACCCACCCCAACTTTCTGCGAATTTAGGTTCAGCCAGAGATTATAACTGAGTCTGTTTTAAACCATTATCTAGTACATTTCTTATTCATCAGTTCCCAATAGTTAGATCCCCAGCAAGAGTGTGGCAGACTGTTCGTATCACTGAAAGCTCTAAAAGGTTTGCCATTGCTGCTCTAGATCGTCTTCCATGTTGTGTTATGGATCTAAATTCCAGTCTGACACCCCAAGCTTGTTTGCTTAGATCATTGTTTAATAAGGTTTAAATCTGCATGCACCCTCAGGAGGAATAAGGCTCTACATTAGGAAATGGCAAACTGTGGCCCATGGGCCAAATCTGGCCTGTTGTCTGATTTTACAATTGAAGTTTGATTGGCACACAGCCTGGCTTATTTGTTTATGCATTGTCTATGACTACTTTCAAGGTATCAGACAGAGACTGAATGACCTACAATGACTAAATTTTTTTACTATGTGGCTCTTTACAGAAAGATCCTGTCAAATGACCAAGTCCAACCCACCATAAATCTGTATTCTAATCTGAGACCATTGCCTAGCTAGTCTAATCTAGATCACCTTCTGTTGTGCTTGTAGATGGTGCTGCCCTGCCAACCAGGATCTAAACGAGAGCCTAACATGGGTCCCCTAGTGCGGGGCTTCCAGATTCTATTCTGATCTCAGCAGACGACCCAGGATTCCTTTCTGGAATGGAAAGAGTGTTTCTACTTCTGAACTTCCTTAGAGATCAAGGCCCACTGGCTCTTCTCAGTGGCCTTGAATGGGAAGGGAGGGTAAATTCCAGAGACAGCACTGGAGGTTGAGTCAAAGAGTCAAGGATAAGCCCTTCTCTGTCAAGGGGGGGCGAACATAATCAGGCCAAGAAGCTACAGTACTGTACCTCTACATTCCACCCTTTTGCAGCAGGCCCCAGAGGAGACCTGCAGCCAGTGGGCCTTAGCTCAGGGATGGGGGGGACAGATACCACACCCTCTGGAAACCAGGTCACGGGGCTCCAAATGAAATTTTTACTGGCCCTCACCTCCAGTAGCCTGATGCTTCACCTCAGAGCTATGCTGGCATCATTACCCTTTCTTTCCTTCCCTCTAACTCTGTCTCTCCTTGGCTTTAAAAAATCCTCCCACATCTGCCTCCTTCCCTACCACTTCTCCCTCCTCAGTCCTAGAATCTGGCCTTAGTGCTACAGATCTTAAGCTCTGGAACTGACAAACCAGGCTTAAATTCTAGCTCTGACTCTGAACAAACCACTTCACCTCTCTAGACCTCCTCAGTTTCCCTATCTGCAAAACAGGATAAATATAATGGTACTTATTTCATAGGGCTACGGTACAACTTTTTAAAAAGTATATCACTTTCCCCAGTACCTGCCCTAGGATGAGTATTTAATGCTAGCTACTTAAAAAAAAAAAAAAAATTACTATTGATCATCTAGCTTGGTTCCCTGAATGGATTTTGGCAGTTCTGTAAACCTCAAAAAATGTTAACCAGAACTTGTTTGTGTATTTTTCTGGAGAGATGGCTCTGAACCCTCTCATCGTCTTCTCAAAATGGATCCATAGCCTAAAATGTTTAAAAGAAAAGGAGGGGAAAAAAAAAAAAAAAAGGTACCTTTAGTTCAATACAAATGAGAAAGTAGGAGAGGAGAGGGAAGGGAGCAACTCCAGTTCCCTCAAATATCTGGGCAGACCCAAGGCCAGGGCCCAGGAATACCATCTCCAGGCTTTACTCCTTTCACCCGTCCAAGCTGTCTCTCCGATCTGACCTCATCATTCTCACCTGCTCAACTGTGACAGCCTCCCAGTGGGTTCCCACCTCCAGCCGCCTCCATGGAATCTCCTCCACCTGGTGCCAGATATGTATCTCTTCCTCAAATCCCATTCCCAAGACACTGAGTCTCTGCCCTGAGCCTTTAATAGCTCTCTACTGCTGAGGACAACATCAAGGCCGAGGTCTTTGGCCTGACATTCAAGGGCCTTCACAGCCAGCTCTGGCCCAGCCAACCTCCTTGCTGTTCCCTCTCATCTGGTCAGTAGGCTGACTTCTTCCTCTCCTCCCTTTGCTCCCCTCAGTTTCAACACCACCCACACACTCACTCAGTTCTGGACAGATTGTGCCCCTCTGTTCAATCACACAGTGTCTCAGACCTAGTCTGCTGCCCCTGCTCTACCCTTGGGGTTGCTCCTGGCTCCAGCTGCTCTCTGAGCTCACCCTGAGGAGGCCACGCCAGGGTATGCTGATGGCTCTGGCTCCAGGAAGCAGGCCTCTGTCCCTGGACCCTGACCTACCTTTTTTTTTTTTTTTTAAAGAGAGAGAGAGAGAGAGAGAGAGACAGGGTCTCGCTATGTACTTCAGGCTGGCCTGAAACTCACAGTGATCTTCCTGCCTCAGCCTTCCCAGTGCTGGATTACAGGCATGCGTAACCATGCCTGGCAACACTGACCTACCTTAACACTGCTCCTGTCTTCTACGATCCAGCCCCATACTGTCCTCTACGCTTTCAGGAACAGCACTTGCTTTGTTACAGGGAGTCACAGGGATTCAGCCAGTATAGCATTGTCCTCAAAGTTATGACTTGGGTCAGTCTTCTCTCCGAGCCTCAGCATCCTCATCTGTAGGATGGAGACAGTGGTGTCTGTATCTCACATGATTCTCATGAAACACTAATAGAAGGTGCCTTTTCTACTAAAACCTGCAAATACTACAAATAATAAGCACGGTCTCCATTTCTAAATTTATTTAAAATCATGCCCAGGGTTGGGTATGGTGGCACACACCTGTAGTCACAATTATTTGGTAGCTTGAGATAAGGAGATCACTTGAACTCACAAGCTTGAGACCAGCCTGGGCAACATAGTGAGATCTCATTTCAAAAAAACAACAAAACTAAATAAAGTTGCAATAACCCTGCAAATTTGATACTCTCTAAGGCCCTCCCTCCCTGTTTCACTTTCTTCCTTGGCACTTGTCACCAACTGACAGACCATATATTTTACTTGTTTTTGTGTGAACTGTTTCACCCTCTAAATGTAAGTGCCCTGAGGGTAGGGATTTTCATCCGTTTTGTTCATTGCTCTGTGTCCTAGCGAAGTGCCTGACACCGAGTAATTGTACTTGATAGCTGAGGAATGAATGAGTGAGTCAAGTGCTTAGTGTGTGCCAGGAGCTGTGCTAAGCACTTTACCAGATCATCTCCTCTGAGGAGCCAGGTACTTTTGATTACCTCTCATTTTGAAAATTAGACATTAAGTGACCCGCCTGATCAGTGATGGGAAGCAGCCTGGCTAGGATTTGTCTCCAGAGCCTGTCCTGTTGATCACTATGTTCTATTTCCTTTCCTGACCATCAGCTAAGTCTCTTGAATCTGTCACCCTCCCTATCTCCCCGAGGCCATCACACTCCCTATGTCTCTGAGGCCACCCACCCTTCCAACCCTCATTCTGCTGGGCCATTTTCATTTCCTCTGCTTCACAGCCCTAAACCCTGCTGCTCATTCTCACCTCAGGGCCTTTGCTTGTGCCTTGCCTGGAATGCTCTGGCTCTGGCCTCTTTCCACTCACAGTTTTCTTCCCCTTTCCTCTGCAAGACCAATGCCCCCACCCCCATACCACATCTCTTAATCCAGTTTAAAGCTTTGCAGTTAGAAACATGGCTTTCCAACCCAGGCATAGAGGTACATTCCTATAATCCCAGCATTCTGGGAAGCTGAGGAAAGAGGATATAGCAAGTTTGAGCCCAGCCTGGGCAACTTAGCGACTAAGTAAGAACCTGTCTCAAAAAGAGGAAAAAAAAAAAAAAAGGTTGGGGATGTTGCTCATTGCAAAAGCCCTGGGTTCAGGGTTCAATTCCCAGTGCCAGTGGAAAAGATAAAAAAAATTGCTTTCTAGTGGCAAATTGCAGCTCCACTCCTTACGTGCTGGGTTTCTTTGGGGATGTCACTACACCTCTCTGAACCTGTTTCCTATCTATGAAATGGGGATAGTACAAGTACCTGCCTCAGGAGTGAAAGTACCTGACACCGCATAAGCACTCAATAAACACCAGCCTACTATTATTTCTATGGCTTTTTACTGTGTTGCTAACCTCCATTCCAAAAGCCTTAGCCTCTTTGATTCTTTCCTCCCAAACAATACCCACCTCTTTCCAGATTACAATGATAAATTGCTAATGTGCATGGAACTTTTACTATTTGCTGTGACTGGAGGCATATTTGGCACCCAGCAGTTGCTTAATGTTATTTTGGAATAAATTTAATCTTTACCACACCCTTTAGGGTGGGAAGAACTACTATTACACCCATTTTACAGACAAGGAAATCAAGGCTGAGAGGAGGAAACCACTTGCCATGATTGGGTTTTAAACCCAAGCAGTCTGACTCCAGTGCCAGGCCTTTCACTGCCATCTCCATCCCTACCATCCCCATCCTGATCTGCTCAGATGCCAATCCCAGGAGTGGGACGATTTCTTTCTTCCTTCCTTCAGGTGTTGCTGTGGGTCTTAGCATCTAGATGGACACTTACTGAGCCTCTGCTTTGACGTGCAAACCCTACATATTTTATCTCATTTGAGCCTCACAAAACTCTATGGCATCAGTTACTTTCCCTTGACAGATTAGGAAACTGAGGCTGTGAGAGGAGTCAAGTAACTAGGACACACAGGAATGAAAGCCCAAACCCTCCACCATTCCTAGTCAGGCACACCTTGGTGCTTTGCTTTGTGGTCTACATCCCCCCTTTCACATAGGGTTGGTGAGGACAGGGCTGGGTCTAGACTGGAGGCTTCCCAAAGATGCTGTATCTCCTGGGAATTCAGGGCCTGGATCTCTTATTTAGGGCACCAAGGGCAGGAGAGCATGATGCTTCAGAAGGAGGAGTCTGGATTCCAGTGTTCTAAGTTCAAAGGTAGGCTTTGTGTGACCTTGGGTCAGTCACTTAACCTTCCAAAGCCTCAGTTTGCTAACACAGTAGTCCCCCCTCATCTGAAGGGGAATGTTTCAAGACCACCAGTGGCTGCCTGAAGCTGTGGATAGTAACAAACCCTATGGATACTATGTCTTCTCCTATACAGACGAATCTATGATAAAGTTTAACTTATAAATTAGATACAATAAGATATTAACAGTAGTAATCCAATAGAACAATTATACTATATTAAATGTTATTTAAAACTTATAAACTGTTTATTTCCAAAATCTTCCAGTTAATATTTTTGGACTGTGGTTGCCCACAGTTAGCTGAAACTGTGGAAAGTAAAACAGAGGATAGGGGGACAAGTGTACGTAAAATAAGAATGGGGATGCTATGATGATTAAGTGCATATTTATAAAGTTAGGAAAGTGTCTGGGATGTGGTAAATGCTAAATAAATGTTCACTAAATAAATAAAAATTGAAGCTGGAGATGTAGCTCAGTGGTAGAGTTTGTGCTTAGCACGCATGAGGCCCTGGGTTCAGCTCCCAGCACCAAGAAACAAAAACAAAACAAAACAAAACCAAAACAAACCCCACTTAGTAAATAAAAAGTAAGGCTCGACCTATGTAAGGTACAGAGAAGTGACAAAGCAAACCCTAATTCCAAACAGAAGACTGAAGACACACAGATAAATGGAAAGAGGAGGCAGAGACTTTACTCCTTCAGAAAGCACCTTGTGGCAGGGACCCACTCCCCACCCTCACATCCTCCAGGGGCAGAGGACCCCATTTCCTGTCCTCCTCAGACTTCTGACATAATCCCCCTCACACTAATCTCTTCCTGGGCCACTTCCCCTCCCCTCTCTCCAACTGTTAACTCTACATGCACTCAGACAGATTACAGACAGAATCCAGGCCCCGCTTCTCCTAGCTGCTGTGTGACACTGGGCAAATCACTTAGCTTCTCTCAGCCTCACCTTCCTCATCTGCCCAAGGGGATAATCCCACCCTCACCGGATCTGTCCTAGGGATTAACAAATAACTGAAATCATATCCACAGATGTGTCCACAGGTGCTTGGACATGCTAGTGTCTTACAGGCCAGCCACATAGATGGGGGACATGCCATTTTGAACACTGTGGTAGGGAAAGGGGCTGCTAGGAAAAGCACGTGCACACACACATATACACACACACACACAAACCCCTACTTCAAAAGTTTCCCCAACAACCCTTAAGCACCACCCAAGGCAAGTTCCCTGACATCAAAATATTCTTTATTGGGAGCCAGGTGGAGGCCTCATGTCAGGCCTCTGATGGCCACAGAGAAAGCAGAGAGAGTGGGGAAGACCCTGGGATTCAAGGGGCTCATGGGGAGGGGTGTGCCCCAAGGCCCTCCCTCTCCCCAACAGCTAAACCAACAATCACTTGGCCTGGCCTTCCATCCCTCCTAAAAGGAAGAGGAGTCAGCAGCAGCAAGTTAGGATAGTTGATTATCTCTGTTAATTAATTAAAATAAACAGCAAATTAAATACAGTAAAATTAAAATAGCACAGGAAATTAATTCTCTCCCAGCCCCACCTCACAGGTGAGATGTTCAGCCAGCATCCAGGGCAACTGGGGGGGTCACTAGAACCTGCCTTACACTACAACTCTTAGCAACCCCAAATGTCAGTGGGAGAACCCGGCTATCGCACAGACATTCACCTGGATCTGCCACCCACCTGAATCTGGCTTCCTGGCTCCTTACCCCCGGGGGACTCCAAGCCCTGGGTCACATTTCTGAACCCCAAGCCCTGCTCCCTGGTCAGTGGGCAGAGAGGATCCTGAGACCTGTTGGGCCAGGGATTGGGCACAGTGTTCTTGCAGGCACATGGCCCACATCCAGTGCCACACAGGGCAGGAAAGAGGGAGGAGGGGTTGAGGCCCTCTCTTCTGGGTCACCTCTGGGGCTTGGATTCAGATCCCAGGAAGATTCTTCCTCTTCTGTGTGAGCTCTGGCCCCTCACTCAGGGTACCCCCAATCTGCCCCTGGAGTTCCCTCACTCTGCTCCTTCCTTTTGCTCAGGAAGAAAGCACTGCTGAGGCCAGAATCCCAAGCCAGAAATACCCACCGGAGTTGGCCAGACCAGCTCCTAGGACACGATGCCAGAGTTCCTTCATCACACAGATGGGGAAACCGAGGCTAAGGAGAGCAAGTGGTGGGGCCTGAAGCTGAATCCAAATGGCATGTGCCATGCTACCACAAAACACTGGGTTGTGAATGCAGCTCAACTCCACATTGACCCCCTTTAGCTTGGCCCTAAGGCCTTGCTTCCACAACCCCAACGCCTAAAACTCTGTTGCCCTGTGCCCTACACACAGTGGATGAGACTCAGCCAATTATCAAGTCCTACCCTCAGGCTATTGATCACAGCCTCTGCCCTCCCTGAAGCACCTTCCCCAACCTGCCTGCCGAAATTCCCCCAGCCAGCTAACACCAGCTCCTCTCCATGAGCCACTCAGAGCCCTAGCAGGGGCTGCCCCATCTTCCTTTAAGCTCCCAGATGCTTTACCTCTACCCCTACCCACAGCCCTCTTCTGCTGCCTGCAGGATAGCAGGTGAGCTGTTGCCTCTGGGCCCCAGCACCTGACATAGGTGCTCATCTGATGCCCCCCATCCAACTGATAACTGACAATAACGGCTATCATTTACTGAGCATCTACTACAAGCCCAGCCCCGCACTGTCGCATCCTCACATGATATGCCTCACTCTTTCCTGAGGCCACAGAGCACTGGAACTGGAACTACAATGATTGTTGCCCTTAAATGAATCTCCCCTCCACCCTGCTCACCTCTTCTAGGTTAGACCACCATCATCTCCCACCTGTTCTACTCAAACCTCCCAAGTAGCCTCCCTGCCTCCAGTCTGTCCCTACCCTGGTCCTGTCACGAAGAACTTCCCATGACTCTTTGTGGCACACTGGACAAAACTTAAACCCCTGAGCATGGCATCCAATCTGCAACATCTGGTTTCTGCTGTCTTTGCAGAGTATGGTCTCTGAACAGCAGCACATCCTTTCAGCCCACCACACTCTGACTGACTTCTGGGCTTTGTATGTGCTGTTCCCTCTTACTAGAACACCCTTCCCACATTTTTCCTATTGCGAATTCCTACACATCCTTCAACAGCCAAGACCAAAGGTTACCTTCCAGTCTAGTTAGAAGAGAGAAGCAACAAGCAAGCAGGCTGGTCACAAAACACAGCTCTATGAGGGAAGGGCCTGTGTCTGTCTTGGCCACCAATTACCTCATAGACAGTGCCCAATCCCTATTTGTTGAATGAACAAACGAACGAATGTCCCATATATACTTGTTGACTAGATGGAGAAATGACAAAAGAATCCAAGGCCAAGAGGAGAGACTGAGGCTAGGGAGGCCAAGGACACAGTGAAGAGAAGTGATGAATACCATCATGGCTGATCTGCAGCACAGCTATACTCCTTGGCAGAGTGCTTGTGAGCGACATCGGAAGGAAAGTGATGGGAGGCTCTGAAAGTACATGTGTATGTGCACGTGTGAGAGAGGAGAGGCTGCATGTAAGGGAGTGTGTGTGTGTTGCACTTGTGAATTATCCTGTGTGAGAAGGCAAGGAAGTATGTGAGGAATTGTGTGTGCGCGTGGGGGGGTGCATGAATGCCATGAAGGCTACGAGTATGCAAGCATGTGTGAGTGAGGAGGGCTGTGTGAGTGTGAGGGAGAGAAATGGAGCCTGAATGTATCTGCTGGTGGGGTGGAGTGCCTGAGAAAGACCAGAGGCAGGCACATGGGGTATATGAGTGAGAGACTGTAAGGGGGGGCATTTTGAGGACAAACAAGGGAAGCCGGTGTGCCTGTGACTGTGACCAACGGGGAAGGTAAGAGGTGTTGGGGCTCTGCTGAGGGTGTGGCTGATATGGCCTTGGCCATGGGCCTGGTGCCAGAAGTGGGAGCTGGCCCTGGGCCCAGGATGGGGGGCTCTCATAGAGCAGAAGATTCCTCAGAGTCCTCCCTGGAGCCACAGGCGCCAGATTACCAATGTCCCCAGACAGAGAGGTCGAGGAGGTGGCCCAGATGTGCATGTGCTTCTACATCTGTCCACAGCAAAACCTCTGGGCATTTGTCTTTGTCTGTGTCCGGGTGTGCACGCCTGTGCTTGTGTGAGCCCCGCCGGCTGTGTGTCTGTGCCTGTCTTTGTCTCTATATGTATTTGGGCCTTTGTCTCAGTGTGTGGCTGTTGGTCTATGCCTTTCTGCATGACTTTGTCTGGTTTTGTGTGTGTCTAAGTGTGTCTGTGTCTATAGGGCACTATGTATCTTTGACTCTGTGCATGTCTACTAAGCATTGAGTGCAAGCAACCCCTGAACTGCTTATTTGTGTTTGTGGGTCTCTGCGGCCTCAGCATAAGTGAGGACACACTGTGCTTTGAGGCTGTGGGTCTAGATCTGAGTATGTGTACTTGTGTCTCTGTGTGTGAGACCACGCCATGTGGTGTGGTATGGAAATGCTTATCTGTGTCTATGTGATATGTGTTTGTGACACCAAGTATATGTGTGTGTCTCTTTGCCTCTTTGTGTATGTTGGGTGTGAGGGGTTTGTCACAGACTGGTGAGCAAGTTAATCTCAGACTCCGTGACACGTGGAATAAAATCACGCTCCCATAATGGGATCATTCGTCTTCCTGTCCAAGGAGAGAACCAACTCTTCACCCTCCACCCTGGGGGAGCCAGAGGGGCCAGGGCCAGGCAACAGCCCCCACCCAGACCCCTTTTGGGCCCCAGCACCCCACCCCCACCCCTCTGCTGCACCAGGCTCATTCTGCCTCCAGAGTGCCCTGGTGCCCACTGCGGGCTGGGCAGGGCTCCAGGACATGTGACTGGGCCTTAGAGGCCTGTCCTGGGCCCCCCAGCCCCACCCATTGTCGAGGAGGGCCCTGCCCCAGATGGGAAGGGGGGGTGCAGGAAGGAATCTTTGGGCCCCTCCTTCTCCCAGAGGGGAGGGATGAGCTGCAGGCCCAGCCGGGATTTTCCATCTCTCAGCAACAAGATTCCTGGTGAGCAGGCTGCGGGGTTTGGCAGGGCGCCTGCTGGAGACCCGCCCTCACCCGCCAGGACGCCTGGGTCCCCGGGGCCAGGCAGCAACGAGTTCCCTGGGGAGCTGGGAGGGCCCCAGAACTCCAGCCTACAGTTGCCTGGGCCTGTGGGAAAGCCAGATCCTTCTAGGCCCCCTGCCTCCCAACCAAAGATGGCTCCCCAGCCCCCCAGGCAAACCACCACCCTTCCTCTGGCCTCCCCTAAACCTCAGCCTTCGTTTGAGAAAGCCTTCCCAGGCCAGCCACCCACCACCACCCCCGCCTGACCTCAGCACACACCCAGCTGGGTTCTAGACCTCACCTCCGGGTCTGAGGGCTCACAAGGGCAAGGCTGTTGTTTCTCTCAGACTGGGGGGTTCTGAGGACATGGCCATGTGTCCTGCATCTGCTAAAAATCTTGGTCCCAGCTCTCCTTCCTTTCCAGGCTGAGCTGGGAGGCATCAGGAAAAGATTTCAAAACAAAGCTGGGGAAACTGAGGTAGTGAAGCCCCCTGCCCTACCTACTATCATAAAGAGTCAAGGGGCAAGATTTAGTCATCTGACCATTCTCTTAATCCTGCCCAACAACAGTGGCTGCACCTCTCTTTCCTGTGGGTACAATTTCAGGAGCAGGGAGCCTCCGCCAGAGGGAGAGGGGAATGGGCAGGTGGGCTCCCTCAACCCCAGCACCTCAGATGAGCCTCTGGAGAGCAAGTTTGGTCAGAGATTAAGGTTGAGGACAAACAAGATGCTCCAAGATTTATGAGCCTCATTCTTCTCCCTTAAATTCCCCTCCAAGCCCCCCAGCCCCAGCCTGGTCCCTCCAGGGCTATGCTGTGGCCCCTGGCCAATGTCAAGACCCTAACCCATCCATCAGCTGTTGCCAGGGAGTTTCCACCCCAGCGGGTTCCAAAAGGAGGGGCTCAACTGACACTAGGGACCCAGATCGATGGGAGGGGGCATGGCCCTACAGAGTCAGCCAACAACCCTGCACCCTCACAGAAGCTGGGGGCTCACAACCTCCAGGGAAAAAAGTAGGCTAGTGGGTGGAGCCCAGGAAGAGGAGGCCTCCCAACCCTGGTGCCACACCCAGCCCCACCCTTTCAAGAGACCGGGAGACCTGGGATCCCAAGAGGCTCTACAACTTGAAGGGTGTGTGACCTTGGGCGGCTGCTGCTCCTCTCTGAGCCTCAGCTCCCCACTACACAATGCAGGAAGTGGCTCAGATATCCCAGGTGTCCCCTGCTCAGTTCAGCCCCTCAGCACTAAG
Organism: Erethizon dorsatum; assembly: GCA_028451465.1. Lineage (NCBI taxonomy): Eukaryota > Metazoa > Chordata > Mammalia > Rodentia > Erethizontidae > Erethizon > Erethizon dorsatum. The sequence continues at coordinate 114,358,483 of CM051827.1, read as the reverse complement.
CCCTACCCACTCTCTAGCGCAGGGGTGTCACCACAATCTGGGCCAGATGGGGTGAGGTTGCAGCAGCTAGCTGGAGGAGTCCCTGAGGTCACCTGAGTCAGAGCTGAAGCCCCACGGTGAATACCCCTCTACCACACATCATTTGCCAGAAGAATGAAATGGAGGCCTTGAGAGGGTCAGGGTCTGCACCCACACCCAAGTCTTACTGGTGGTGTGGCTAAGAGGACAAGATCTGAGGGGAGACAGACTTGGATTAAAATCCCAGCTGCAGCCAGGCGTGGGGGGGGCACACACCTGTAATCCCAGCACTCCGGAGGCTGAGGCAGGAGGACCACTGTGAATTTCAGGCCAGCCTGGACTACACAGTGAGTTCAAGACAAGCCTGGACTACCTAGTGAGACCCTGTCTCAAAAAAACCAAAAAAATTAATAAAATCTCAGCTGTACCATCCCTTCTCTCAGTCTCAGAGTCCTCATCTGTAAAATGGGGTAACAGTGCCTCCCTCCTAGGGGTGTTAAGTTGAAATGAAAAAAAAGCACATAAAGAGCTTGGCACCATACCTTACACACTGTAATCGCTTAAACAATAGTAGTTAGAGTGACTTGGTTAGTACTGTGTTAACATAAATCAAAGTGGCCAGGGGCAAAGGGAAGGAAGGATCCTCATCTGGCTGGAGGATGAGACCAGACTCATCCCTCAGCCAGGTCGGGACCCCCAGGACCTCAGCCCAGGAAGGCCAGCCAAATTCCTTGAAGCCCCTCAGATGTCTCCCCTATTCGTTAATGGCCTCTCATTAGTGAGCTTGAGCACCTGCCCCTCCATGCGTAATAAGCCTCATTAGTATCTTAGCCCCAAGCTCTGAGCCCAGAGTCTATGTGTATACACATGCAAGAGGGCAGGGGGGCTGCAACAGGCCACCAGCCAGGAGACAGCATCCCCGCCAACCACACCCCCTGCCTGTCATCCGCAGAGCCCGTCACCACCCAGCTTGTCACCTGCCTGCCTCGCACCCGCACCACCTGTCACCCACCAGGCTCATCACCCACCCAGCCCATCACCTGTACCACCTGTCACCCACCCAACCTGTCACTGGAGCCGCCTGACAGGCATCTGGGTGGAGGACAGGAGATGGGGAGGAGAAGACCACAGGGGTGTGGAGCTGGGGGCCCCAGAGACCCTGTGGGACCCCCACTTCAGCTCGGCATCCTGCAGTATCGCCATGGCAACCTCTCAGCCGCAACCACTTTCCCAAACATCCCCCGCCCTCCCCCCCCAGGCCCTGCTCTTAGCTGAGCTGAGGCTGAGGCGAGCCTGAGTGACAGCAGAACAGGGTAGGAAGGAGGGAGTTCATCAGCAGGCTGGCCTTGACCGTCCTTCTGCCTTCGGACTCGGTTACTCCATCTGCAAAATGGAGGGGCCAGAACGGATGAGGCCCTTATAGAAGAGGCCATCCCAGCCTGGATTGGCTGAGCCAGCTGCCGGTTAACCTGTGAGGGCTGGGAGGTGGGACAAAAGGACAGGGGTTTCTGGGTTCTTCCACACTCCTCTGCCCCTAGCCTAACCCAGAGAGGCTGAGCCTCTGGCCCAAGCTCACACAGCAGAAGAGGAGGACAGGGCTGGAAGGGAGAGGAGCTCTGCTACAGGACTGCCAGCTGGAAGCACCACACTGGGTGACCCAAGGTGACTGGGGTCTGCCTTGGCCCCTACCTCTGAACTGCATTGTTTATCAAACCCAGAGCTCAGAACTGAGTAATAGCTGTGGCACTGGCCCTCTAGGGGACACATGCTAAGGTGGAATGGCAAAGACATCCTCCTCAAGGGAGGTCCCAGAGTCCCTGGCTCCTTCAAGGACTGGCTAGGCAGGGGGCTGAGGTGGCAAGGGGGCAGCAGCTCTGTCCTCCCCACCCCCTCTCCTCTGCACTCCTCCAGGCAGGCAGCGATAGGATTACTTCTGCATGACTGCCCACTCCACAGGGTTCCAGAGACCCTCCTGCCTGCAGCAATCTTTAAAATTCCTCCAGCCCAACCTCTCTCCCTTTCTCCCCGCAGTGAATGCTCCAGAGTCTACCGCAGTGTGCCCACTGCTGCCATGCTGCTACTGCCACCAACACCAAGCAGGTGGGGCCCAGGTCCCTGGTGCCCATGGCCAAAGACAGACCTGCACTTGGGGTATAACCACATGTCCCTCAGACCCTCTGGTCCTTGGGGCTGCTGGCCCAGTCCCACAGACTCCAGCTGGGGTCCAACATGCCAGCTGTACCAAGGCGATGGGCACTGTGTGTAAACACACCTGGCGGGACATGGCATGGTTGCCCACGTCCTCTGATGCCAGACCTGGCAGCCCCACCTCTGCTCTGACCCCCTCCCTATTTCACCAATCCCTCCTATACCCTGGGTGGGCAGACAGCTGGGCCAAGCCAGCGCCTGTGGTTCCCCAGGGCACAAAAGGCAGGCAGATCGATCCACTGAATTTTTTAAGGCCCTAATGGAGCCTGTATCCCAGGACTTGCTCGACTGGGACACAGGCAATGTCTTGGGGACCCCTCCTGCAGCACTTCAGTTGTTTCTGCTCTCAGGTCTTGGGGTCAGAGGGGACCTCCCTATGAGCCTTCTGCCAGCAAGAAAAGAGGCACCTGGGATGCCCAGGAAAGAGATGGTACTGGGGGACTGCGAGCAATACTCAGAGCCCCCCAATCTCCCCAGCCCTAACGCAAGCAGAAGCAGCTCAGCCTCTAAATCGCTCCCCTCATGCTGCCCTCTGAGGCGGATTCTGTGCATCTGTAATTAGGGGGTGGAACAGATGGTGGAGATTCCGTTTAAAATCATGCATCTAGTAAAGTAACCTTCACTGTTGGAACTGACTCCCAGGGAGACCAAGCCCTGCAGCCTAGATGGGGTGGGGGGAGATCAAGCCAGCACCTTCCCCATCCCTCTCTCTGAAGCCCCAGCTCACATCCTTCTCAGGTGAGCCAAGGGGTGGGGGTGGGGGTTGGCAAACACTTGAAAAGTGCAGGCTGGGGGTTATTCCCCCAGCCCCCCATATACATGCCAGAGCATAGGCAGGGCTGGGTACTCAGAGTTCTTGGCTGAGAGACCAGGATAACCAGGTTCCAAAGGGCTCTGTCCCACACCCAAGGAGGCCCCAAGCCCCTAAGCCCAGGCCAGAGTGTCCAGAGCACAGGGTCTGGGGGGGGGCAGCTTTCAACCAGATGTCCGGCTTCACTGTCCAGGAATGAAAGGCCTGGAGCAGTGAGGGGTGGAGATGGCTCCCCAGGCAGAGGAGGCTCTGGGAAGTGGGGGAGGCCTGGGCAGCAAAGAGAGGGAGAGCAATGCATGTGAAGGCGAGACTGTCTGGGGGGAACGAACGACTGGTGGGGGAGGGTATGCTGGAATGTGTGACTGGTGGGAGTGAGGGCTGCAGAAGAACTGAGGAGGGGTATGTGACAGGGGGTAACGGGGTGCAGGGGCATTGGGAAGAGCTGCTGGTGAGCTCAGAGGGGTAAACAGGTCAGGGCTGTGGCTGGCCGAGGCTAAGCATGTTTTGGGTAGCGTGGTGTCAGTTTGGAGAGGTGTAGGGCTGGCTTCAGGCCCCTACACGGCTGAACAAAGTCCTGGAGCCAGAGCTGAGCTACAACTGGGGAGTCACTGGGACTCAGGCAGGACTGCCTGTCGAGGTGTGGAGACCTGTGGGGAGGGTCTGCACGTGCACATGCATGTTGGGAGAGGTATTAGAGGCTGTGGGGACTGAGACACGAGAGAACTGAAGCTGTCTGTGTGTTTGAGGTAAATGTTGTGGCTACAGGGGGCGTTCTTGTCTGAGTGAATGCTGAAGCAGCACGTATGTGTGTGTGCGCGTGCTGTGTGTGTTGTCTGGAGGGTGCCAGGCTGTAGCTGGGGGAAATGTGTGTGTATGAAGAGATGTTGGGGCTCTAGGGCCTATGTATGTAGGAAGGTATTAGGGCTGTAGCTGGGTCCTGGATGTATCTGGTTAAGGGTTTTGGGGTTGGAGAAGGAGCTGATATACTTGAGGATGTGGCAGAAGCTGTGTGTGTGTGTGTGTGTGTGTGTGTGTGTGTGTGTGTGTGTGCGCGCGCGTGCATACACGTGCACACTGGAGTACTTAGGGTTGCATTAGGGGCTCTGGTTAAGTGCTAGGACTGTAGACATGTTTGAAAAGGTGTGATTGTTGGGGGCTCCATTGTGTTTCCGAAGGAGTTGAGGTAGTGTCTCTAGAAAGGTTACTGGGACTTCGATAGGCTTGGGGAGTTACTGGGGCTGAAGGGAAGCTGGGGGTTTGAGAGTGTGGCGGGAGCTGCCACACTGGGTGCGGAGGAGGACTGTGTTTGAGGAGGTACTGAACACCTTCAGTACCTCTGTGATATGGGAAGGTAAGAATGGCTCACTGACATCAGAGAGATGCTGAGGGCTGTAGAGTGCATGAGTGGGAGGATATTTAGGGCTGTTACTGGGTTTCTGGTGTTTGTCTCCGGGGGTGTACTAGGGCTGTGTGTATGCAAGGCAGTTGGATTACATTATTAGGGAGGTGTTCATGTCTAGAGTGGCTGTGTGTTTGTGGAAGTGTTGGGGCTGTGTGCTTATAGGTGTTTAACAGTTAGCAGTTATGTTTGGAGGTGTCAGAGCTGTGTGTATGTGGGACAACTGTATATTTAGGGGGTGTTGGCACTGTAGTTGGGTCCTGTGCTCTGAAATGATGGGGCTGTAAGGTGAGGGTGGATGCCCCTCTGAGGAGATGAAGAACACAGTGCTGGCCTTTGCTCAGGGGCTGACTGGGAGCTGTCTGCTAGAACTCCTCTGCTGTGGGTGCTTTGCAAGGACAGGCGGTCCATCTGTCTCTGCCTATGCCTGGGCCTGAGGAGCAGAGCTGCCTCTTCACTCCCTGGGGGGGCGGCAACGGCTCCCAGCCCACCCATCTGCTTTCAGAAGGTCGAGGCAGGAGCCACAAAGCCGCCTGGAGGCCATCACTGTGTTTGAAGAGCTGGGCTGGGGGTAGGGGGAACCACACAGCAAACAGTCCTCATGGAGGCTCCTTTGAAAACCACTGACGCCAGGCAAGAGGAAGGAGGAGGACAGGGGCAGTCATGTCTGTCCTTGTGCATCTGTGTGGGTCAGTGCCCAGCTGTGAGTCCTGTACCCTTCTCATGTGTTTGTACTGATGGTCCCTGTTCTGGTAGCAGCCAGGCCTTGAAAACACCCCTCCAACCCAGACGACATGCTCACGGCCTCACACCTGCAGCTACACCCTGATGCTCCCTCTACTCACACACAGCCCTCACGCCTCCACACACACCCTCACACATGCTGCTCACCCTCGTACCCTGGACCTGCACAGACACACACCCCATCGGAGCCACCTGCTCTGCAAAATCCTATATGGCCACACATGTACCTTACACACACGTGCATCACATAAATGTGGACCCACAACTATACCTGACCAGTAGCTACCATACACCCACCCACACACTGTCACGTCCATACCCCAGCTCACATGTGCTTAGTCTGTCACATGCACCAAGAAGACACACGTGTGTACAAGTCTACACACACACACAGGCACTCTCAGCTCTTTCCCACTACCCACTCCAGTGTCCAGGTTTGCCTCGAATCTTCCTAGAAGAGGCCCCCACTGATGCACTGATGGAGGGGGCCTCCTGCCTCCCTATCCTGCTACCTGGACCCTCTCTGTTCAGGTGCGGCTGACACTGTGTGTGTGTGTGATTCTGTGTGTGAGACAACACATCCTAGGACCGCATGACAGGGCCTGTGTGTCACTACCCGGACAGGTAAGGAAACACAGGTATGTGTTCACCAGTTACGTGGAGAGTTGCAGAATGACTGTAAGGGTAGAGAGCTACATGTCACAAAATGTGTGTGCACCTATGTGTGTGTGTACACGTGTGGGGACAGGTGTGAGTGTAGGGGGTGCATTTATGTAAGGAGACACCCCTCAGTGATAGTGAGCTTGAGGGGACATTTTCTGTAAATCTGTGCAGAGCCCCTTCCACAGAAGAGCAGGGAGGCAGGGGCTCTGCAAGGCTTCACTCTCTCCCTCTTTCTCCCTGACCTCTTTAGCAGCTGGAAACTGAGCCGGGGGTGGAAGGAATGGAGACTTGGCTGGCCTGGGGGTTTGGGGAGGGAAGAGGCAGAAAACACCTTCCAGATTCTCATCAAATCCCTGTTTGTGGTTTGTAGCCTCCAGCCTGCCTCTCTCTCTCTCCCTCTCCTTCTCCCTCTCTCTCTTTCTCTCTCAGCTTCCCCCTTTATCACTTCTTGTCTCTCACTCAGTCTCCTTTTTTGTCTCCAAGTCTCTTTCTCTTCAGCTCTTCCATTTTTTTGACTCCTCTCTCTGCCAGTACCTCTGTCTGTCCGTCTCTCCCTGTCCAAGTCCATCTGTCCGTCTCTCTTGGTCTGTCTGTGCGTGGGCGTCTCTGTCCATCTGTTCCATCACCCATCTGTCTGGCTGTCTGTGTTTGTCCTTCTAAGGGTGCCCACTCGCTCCCCAAGACACCCTCCCCCAGGTCAGCAAAGACCTCTTGTGGCTCAGGGAGTGGGGAGGGGGTGCAGAGCTGCAGCTTCTGGAAGCTTCAGTAGCAGCTGGGCTGAATTGGGAGTTGGGGCCAGCCAGCTGCAGAAGCAGCCCCTCCCCTGGGCTCCCAGGCCAGGGACCCCAGAGCAGAAAGAGAGAAAGCAGGGCCTTACTGCGGTTGAGTTCACGCATGATGGGGCTGGGAGGGGTGCAGGGGCCTCGCTTTACCCTCACTTCACCATCCTCTCAAAGCCAGGCCCTACAGGAGAGGGGTCCTCAGTGCCCACCTTCCTTATGCCGTAGCCAACAGGGAGATGCTGGGATTCAGGAGGGAGGGGCAGGGGAGACCAGGCCATAGGGGAAGGAGGGGCTGGGAGCCAGGGCTTCCTGTCAGCTGGGCAGGAGGGAGGGCTCCTTCCCTCCTCCCTTCCAAGCAGTCCCTGGGGATCCCTCCTGCTCTGGTCCCAGTTCCAGGCAGGAGGGGCTGTACAGGCAGTTCTTGCCAGCTCCACAGACCCATTCCCAACCCCAGCTACCCATAGCAACGTGGCGGATCACACCAGTGTCTCCCCAGCAACAGCAGAGGTTGGTTCTGGGCATGTAGGACCCTGGCCCAGTCTAGGCATTGGCCATCCTGAAAGGCCCCAAGCAGCCCACCCACCACTGCCAGACCAGCACACCTCTCTCTCCTTCTCTCTCATACACAAACACACACACACACACACACACACACACACACACACACAAACGGTGTTTCTCAGTGCTCACTGCCCACCCCACCAGCTCCCACCAGATGATATGAACTCCGGGCTCAACAGGAGTCCTGACCCAGAGGCCTGCACCCTATCTTGCACAGGTGGCAGGCTCCAGCAGTGTCTCCAGCACACACTGTTGCATCCTTCAACAGTCCCCCAAGCTGCTCTGTCCCCCCTACTTCCTCTCCGATAGCTCACAGTCCAAACCTCACAATGAATGGGGAAACTGAGCCCCAAGAGGAAGCGATGGGAACACAGGGTCATCCTCCTGAGACCCTGGGATAGGATCAGACAGGAGAAATGAAGAAAGAGATGCTGCAGGGGCACAATCTGGCTCCTTCCTGACCGACCTCAAAGTCCATATTGGCTGCACCCTCCACACAGCCCTACCGCTGGGCCAGGGCCAGGGCCAGAGCCAGGGGCTGGCTGTCTCCGTCCCAGGCTCTCCTTGCCCCTGGCTGGGCCCCCTCCCTCTCTCCATCAGAACAGCCCTCCCTGCTGTCTCCCTCCCAGCTCTGGCTCTCTCATCCTCAGCTCTTGGAAGCCTGACTCACTGTTTCCCCTCCTCTCTCTCCTCCCTCCCTCTCTCTCTCTCTCCCGGCAGTGGCGCCTCCCCCTCCCCTGGGGGGGCTCTGGCCACAAGGGTGCCTGGCTGCTTCTCTCCTCAGCCTCCAGCCCCCCTCTGCACCCAGGAGGCCCCCTGCAGCTGTTCCAATTCTCCAGCTACAGTTAGGTGGAGTGCAAGAGCCTGGGTCCCTGCCTGGCCTTGCACAGAGTATCGAGGAGCCTAGGCGAGTGGCTCCCCTCTCTGAACTTGGGTACCGCCTGTCAAACTGGGGTGTATGGGGATCCAAATGGATGATGCCCCTGCCATCTCTGGGGCCCTAATGTTCCCCACTTTTATAACCAAGTGCCTCCTGGCAGAAGGAACCTGACAACCTGTGGGTGCTATACCTGCCTCAGGTCACACCCCCCAGGTCTCAAGAGCTCAGTTTTGTTCCCAGACATCTGGGGAGAATTCACGAGAAATGTCCTAGGTCAGGGCGCATTAGTCAAGACCCCTGGAATTCCTTTTCTCCCCATTCTCCCTCTTGGGGTTTCTTTCTCTCCCTCTCTCTCCCACCTGTCCTCCCTCTTCCCAGAGACATCTGCCTATCCTTCCACCCTAAAAACCCTAGTACGTGATCACGGGTGAAAGGTCCTCAGCACTGCCTCCTTCTGGCTCCCATGTAGGAGTGGGCTATGCCTCGGCCCTCTAAGTCCTCTGCGCTGCAGAGCCAGCCCCTGTGGTCCCACACTTCTTGCCTGTTTTTTCCCTCTCTCTCATCAATGACTTCAGTCTCCATCTTTCCCTCTGTTCACCACTGTGTGGCTGTCTGGGTCTCCCTCCCCTCATTCTTTCTCCCTGGGGGGCCCATCTGCTGACATTAGCAACATTAGTACCCTTGCTCCCTCTTGCAGTCCCTAGTCCCACCCCATCCTGACTTTGCCCTTCACCCTTTGGTCCCAAGAGATCCAGGGGACCCAGACCCAGAGCTGGGCTCCATCCCATAATAGTGAGTCTGCTTGACCTCACCCAGGCAAACCAGAAGGGCCTGGGCATCTGGTATGCAGGCATGGCACCCCGTGGTCTTGGGTGGCTGGCATGAAACACAGAGCTCTGTATTTTACAAACCAAAAAAAAAAAAAAAAAAAAAAAAAAAACGTTGACTTGGGGATGGGACAGAGGGGGGAAGGAAGGGGGGAAAAAGGAGATCAGGTTTGCCGGGAGGAAGCCCCTGTCCAATGGGGCGCAGAGGCAGAGAGGGGAATGGTTCAAAGTCAGTGCTTCAGGCAAATTCAAGAACAAGCAAAATCCCTCTGAGGCTTTACCAGAGCAGCCCCCCACCCAAACGTCTTCTGCCAGTGAGGGTCAGCTCCTCAACCCTCCAAGGCAGCCACAACAATCAGGTAGAAACCCCATCCCTTAATCTCCTTTAGAATCTAAGTCCAAGCTCCCTACAGCACCTCCACTTAGCTCAGCAGGGGTTCAGAAGCCTCCCTGCCAAGATCTAAACAAGTGGGGGGGAACAAAGCCCCCCCAGCTCCCAAGCCCCTTCACCCAAGGCTGCATCAAGGGCTAGGGAGCAATGCAGAATAATCCCGGAACCTCACACACTGAAACAGAAGCTAAGCTGCTGTCCACAGCACCTGGGGGTGTTGGGGGCTCCCTGCCCCCACGACCTTGTTCCAGACCCCCCAGCCCAGCAACCACAATAAACAGCACACTCTTTTTCTTTATGACACCAAATTTCTCCAAGCCCAACAGCTCCTTCCATCACTTCCTCAGCCATAGATCACATTAAAAACTCACAGAGGGCAACTTAAACACATCACATTTGTTTCTCTCTATATTATTTCAAAAGTAACGGCATTAAAAATGGATTTTACTACAGAAAATAAATATCAGCACGTGGGCCGGGAGCCCAGGCTGGGGAAAGAGCCCACCAGGGGACTGTCCCTGAGGGATTGGGGACAACTTAGGCACTGACCAGGGAGATGACTGAGTGGCCAAACTGCACCCTGGGGAATGGGGGTGGGGGGATGGGGGGCAATGCCTGCCTACCTGGGCATTTGCCCCAAAGCCAGACCAACAGAGATAAAAGTCACTGGTTTGCACTGGTGCCCATTGCCCCCAGCCCCAGTCTCATTCCCTCAGTGGTCTTTGCAACCTCTGAAGGGTGGGAACTCTGGGGCCAGAAGTTCACCAGTCCCTGGGGGTTACTCCAACTATTGACACAGCAGGAGAAAAAAATGAATTCAACTTACTATCCAGTTTGATTTTCCATTACTATAAAAATAAATATACATCTGCTCAAAGGAGGGAGATGGCAAGCAGCATGCACATGCCACCTGGGGGGTCCCCCCACAGCTCACCACCACAATCCAGACTGCCTGCTCCCTCATGCTGTGGGGGGGGTAGACAGACTGGTAATCTTTCACTTACAGCCCCAGCTCACACAGGCACACACACCGGGCCACACAGAACAGGAACAAGCCAACAATAGAAACACCCCAAATGCCCCTGGCAGGACTCTGCCCAGGCCTGGGCACATGCCCCCGCCCTGCCAGCGGCAACAGCAGCAGCGGACAAAATGTGGCCACCCTGACCCGGAGGCAAAGCTTGTCTTCACACCCTGAGCTCAGCCCAGGGAGCTGGGGCCAAGTCCCGCCTGACACCAACTGGTCCGGCGGGAAACGCCTGCCCAGCCAGACAGACACAGGCCCCCCAAGGGTCCCTCCTTGTGCTCAGGGACCAGGCTGGTGCAGCCCTGCCCTGCCTCCCAGGGTGACGCCTGGGCCCAAATTCAGCTGGCCCTGCCAGTCAGGCACTGGTGCAGAACCGAGGGCACCAGGCTTGGCCCCTCCCAGCCCAGCCCCAGGGCCCTCAAGCTGGAAGGGAGGGGAGACTCCCCACCCCTCCACATCTGGCCCTGGCCCCCAGGGTCTGCGGTAGAGAATTCCCGCCCCCGCTTCTCTCTCTCCCTCCTCCCGCTCTGTGCCCGCTGCCCGCCTCAGGGACAGCCCCAGCTCCCGCCTCCGGCCAGCAAGGCCCACATCCTTCCTCCCTCGACTGGCCCCTTTGCCTGGCAGGAGGCTGGGGGGTCAGACTGCTGGGGAACCCTCCCCTCCCAAGCTCCCATCAGTCCTCATCCCCAGCCCCCAAACTCTGGGTTGCTGTCCCTTTTCCTGTAGAACAGGAAACAAGGTTATTTCCTAGACTCAGAGCCAGCCCCCTGCCCCTCTGGCTCTGCCGGGAGACCCAGACCCAGCAGGGGAAGGCGCTCTCAGTCAGAAAGCAGAGAGATTCAGCAATTTACCCCCAGCTCCTGGCCCAGGGGGCTGACAGCTGTCACTCAGCACCCCACCCCCTGGGGAAAAGGGGGCCGATTCAATCAGAGCCCCAGAGGAAACGCATAGATAGGCGGTTATTTATTTATTTATTTATGCAAAAGTGAGCCGACTTTGTTCGCCAGGTAACCGGGCATGCGGCCCAACCCCTCTGGCCCCGGCCGCCCCCCAATCCCTCCTACGCCCCACACCCCCTCCGGGTCATTAGGTCCCCGCCCCTCAACTCCCAGAGTGCCCCCGGAACCTCGGGATTTGGGGGTTGGAGAGGAGGGGCTCCTCCCTCCGCAGTCTCCCCTTTTCCCAGCGCAAATCCTAAAATCCAGCCTTGTTCTCCGCTCCCACGGTCCCCCTTCATCCCCCCCCCAACATTCTCAGCAAGCTGGAGAGCAAATTGCAGTTTTAAATCCAAAGGCGGAGGGAGGGGGAAGGAGGAGGGGGCGCGCGGCAGCGCTGGGCGCGCACCTCGCCCCCGAGCCGGGGGAGCCGCGGGGCGGCCAGGAAACCCGAGAACCCCCCCTCTCTGCCCCCCCTCACCGTCCACCTCCCCCTCCCCCTTCCCGGCGCTGCCTGCCAGGCTTCGAGCCGAGCCCAGCCGAGCCGCGGGCCCCGGTGGAAACAAAGACCGATCGCACCGCGGGCACCGCAACCACAGGGTCCCGCGGACCGGACCGGGGGCGCGGGGGCCCCCCCTGGTGCGCTGCACAAAAGAGCCCGGCCGGCCGGTCCCCAGCAGGGGTCTAGGGCTGGGGAGGAGGCGCCACTCACCGGAGTGCTGGGCTGCCGGCTCCGTGGGTCCGAGCCAGGCGAGGGGCTTTTGGGGGCGTCTGTCTTCCGGCGGCGGCAGCGACGCGGGCGCACGGCTGCTGGGGAGAGGAGTCGTGGAGGAGCCCTGAGCCGCCCGCCGTCGCTGACAGCATGGCTCGCGCCTTGGCTCACATTCTCCGCCGCTAACTCCACTGGACACGGCCCCCCGCGCCCGCGGCGCCCCCCCCCACCTCGATCACTCCTTCGCTCTGTGCGCCCCCCTCACTCCTCCCGCCGCGCACACACTCTCCCAGCCCTGGACACCCCCGCCCCACCCCCCCAAATGCAAACCTGGGAGGGAACGCGCCCCGCGTAGTCCTCCTGCTCCTCCTCCTCCGCCCTCCTCCCTCCCGCTGTCTGTCTGTCTGTCTGCCTGCCTGCCTGTCTCTATTTCTCGCTCTCTCTGCCTTTCTCTGCTCTCCGAGCTGGGTGGGAAAAGGAAATGAGGACAGAAAGCAGACGCTGGCTTTGGGTGGTGGTAGCTGGATTCCCTCTCCCTCCCTCCTCCCTCCTCCCCTCCCTCCTCCTGCCTTCTGCTCTCTCCGCTGCGCGGGGCTGAGCGCAGCCTGGCGGGTGGCTCACTCTGCCTGCCCGCCCGCCTGCCTGTCTGTCTGTCTGGTCCGCCTCGTTCGCTCCCTCCCTCAGTCTCTCGCCCTAGCCCTGCCTGCCTGCCTCTCTCCGTCTCCGCCGCCGCCGCCGCTGCCTCTGCGAGCTCGCCTTACCTTCGCAGCTCACCATCCGGAACCCCAGGGGGGAGCTCGCGCGGGGCACGCCGGGACTTGTAGTCCCCGCCCCGGCCTCTCGGCGCACTGGGCGGGCGGGGGCGGCACCGGGATCTCCGACGGGGCAGACGCGAGTCCACGAGGACTAGGTGTCTGGCCCACCGGCGGGGGCGCGTCCTGGCTTACAAAGGGGGCAGACCCTCCTCAAGAGTTAGGGATGCGCCCCACGTTCCTTGGCCCCGGCGAGGAGGAGCTAGCTCGAGCGGAGGTGGAGGGTGGGAGCGAAGGGGCGGGGCTTGAGGCTGGAAAGGGAGTGGAATAGGGAAGCTGAGGACCGGCCCGAGGGGCTGAGACTTTACGGGGCATCCCAGTTAAGTGTGAGGGGAAGAGGAGAACAGAGAGGACCGGCTCACTCTATTTGAGGAGTTTCTCCCTCAAAGGTTTCCCATTGAATTATAGTGTAAGGGGATCTGTGCAGCTCCGGAAACCTCGAAGCCCGAGCCAGCGTTTCGTCAGCCCTCAGCGACCCTCTCCTCTCAAACTCTGACACCCTGGATTTCGCCCTCCTAACGCCTAGTTTCCCTAAATGTCCAACGGTGGCGAGGGTGCAAAAGTCCTGGATAATGCAGATAGAAGCCCTCTCCCGAATTCCACTGAGCAATCGTGATGTGTCAGGAAGCAGGATTCAGCTTCAACAGTTCTGAGCTCCTGCTGCGGCAGGGGGCTGGGCTCAGCACTTTCACCTACCTCCTCTTCAGGTCACATCTGTTCTCCAGTCCCTGGCTCCAGGCCCCCTGCCTGGCCTATCCCACAGATGGGAATGTGCACTGCTGCCGAGGGCTTCCTTACCCCGGGGGAGGTGGTGGACGGCACTGGAAGAACTAACGCAGCCCCATGTACTGGGCACTGCAGGGCCTTGGAACTCTGCAACAATCCTGGAAGGTTGTACTGCTATCATTTCTGTTTCAGAGATAAGGGCGCTGAGGCCTAGGTTCCCCAATGAGGTAGTGGTGGAGCTCAGCCTGATTGAGCTAGGGTCTGGCTAATTCCAAAGTCCGTGTACTTAACCCCTGGGCTGTGGCAGGAGTTGGGATCCCCCATCTCCTTGTGTCTGCCTTCTCCAGTGGCACTTCCCAATTCCAGGCTTGCCGGGGACTGTTCGGTCCTCAGTATCTACCAACACCATCCCTGACTGGTCCTATGTTGGTCCCCACCTCATTGGTGTATGTGCTGGCTAAGTCTATCTTGCTCCATGTCTAAATTTCCTCCAGCAATACCTTTGTACTTAGCCCACCTGTTTCTGACTCCTCCTTTGTCCCTGCAAGGCAATGGCCAGTGTGTGATAAAGGGAGGTGATGACGTTTTGCCGACTGCAGCTCCTTGTCACCATCTTCCCCACACCTCCCAAAACCCTTCTACGGGACAGTCTGGAACCCCTGGAGGACAAAAGGGGTGGGGGCTCTCTATTGGCTCTTTGTGGGGGGGCAGGTGCATCTGTAATAGGAGAGGTAAAGTGCTCTAAACAGTACACTTATTGAATTGGCATCATGGCTGGCACGGGCAGCTGGAGAAGCCTCCATCTGGGGGCAGTTTCTCTGTGCAAATAAGAGACCTTTGGTTCAAAGATTTATTCATTGAATGGAAAGTATTATAAGGTCAGATATCAATAAATAGCAATGGTTAGTTTTTAGAGGCCCTTTGTAGCTCCAAAGCCAAGTCTGAATTTATCATAAATAGATGAAGCTTTGGCATCTTGCCCTAGCTGCCCCCTAACCCCGGGACAGACTTTAGCGTTGGGGAGTGTGGGAGAAGGACAGCTTCCCCTTTCTTTAACATTTTCCTCTCATTCTTACCCATTAGGCTCCATCTGAACCAAGTTTTGGGTGAGTGGGGTAAACTTGGTAAACCCCAAGTTTTGGGGTACAGGGTGCCCAGATAAGTTGGGACAAAGAGGAGTTTGGGAAAAGTGTGAAGGGAGGGAGGCTAAGTGATGAGGTGCAGAGCCAAGGGTGGCAGGGCTCATGGCTCTGAGAGTGAGAGGGGAATTGAAGCCAGGTAGAATTTTCCAAGCATGCCCCTTCCATCCAAGGCTGTTTCAGCTGCCCCCTCCCCAGAAAGAGTGGTTGCGATGCTGATTATCACTGGGAACTAAGCACTGCAGCAGCTCCCTGTCTTTTGGGGGCTGGTCTTTCCCATGGAGCCTTCCAAAATTGCTGTTGGGTGCCCCCCAAAGCGCGGGCTGAATCTTCCTGTGGGCTGCTGCTGCCACCTAGTGTCCAATCTCCATGCCTGCTTCTGCAGCGGTAGGCTAAGGGCGATTTGAGGGAGACCTAGGTGGTCTGAGAGCCGGCATTATTCCTTTCTGGGCTCAACCTGCTCCAACCACTTCTGTTTCAGGGTAAATAAAAAGTGATATAGCCAGACCCTGGGAAATTTCGTTGAAACTTTAGATATAGACTTGTGGGGCCTCAGGTTTTGGAGGCCATGTGGACTGGCAACCAGACATATGTGGTTCTAATCCTGCTTTTTGTTGTGTCCTTATCCTGAGTTTCATTTTGCCCATGTGTAAAATAGAGGTAGAACTTTTGAGATTAACTGAGCACACAGATGTGAAAACACTTTGAAAACTGGCAAAGGGATGGGGAGAGATTATTAAGTCATAATAATGATGATGATAACCGACAGGTCACAGCAGCCTGGAGCCAGGCCTCTGGAACTCATGGAAAGATTAGAACAAAGTGACTCCTGGGTAGGCACAAGTTTCTCTCCCTGAATGTAGAATATAGAAATTCTGAGGCTGGCCCCATGCTCAGGGCTGCTTCAGGGATATGTGGCTTGCTAGTGAGTGGCTCAGCCCAGTGCACAGAAGGGAAGCCTGAAGCCTAGGGAGTGTGCGGGCCTTTCCTAAGCCATTGAGCTGTAGATCCAAAAACAAGAGGCCCATTGGACTACAGCCATTACAGCCCTGGTTTTCCCCTCCTTTGGGTGGGAACAGCTCACAGCTGGGGCCCAAGAGACCGGAATCGGAAAGCTCCCCTCCTTGTAGTACAGTGGAGCCTAAGGTCTCCAGGCCCCCATGAGCCCTCCTCCTGGGCCGGCCTCTCTTGCCTCCCCTGCCCAAGTCCTCCCACATTCCTCCAGGCAACAGGAAACCCAGCTGCAGCCCAGACTTCAAACAGCTCCTCCCTCTGGGGCAGGAGGTGTGGGAGGAAAGGCCAGAGGGCAGAGGGCAAAGGTCAGCTTTGTTCCTACCAGAGGTGGTGAGAGACCTGGGCAAGACAGAGGGGGGCAGGGTAGAGTCCTTGCCAGCCATACTGCATGTGTGCGAATTCCTGTGTCTATCACAGTGTGCACAGCCCTAGCTGTCCGCCTGTGTCTGGGGGTAAATGTGTCTCCCTGGTTTGCTTTCCATTCTTGAACCTGAGTTAGAGGTCTGACTGAACGTGAGTCCGTACTTTGTCTGTAGATGCTCAGCCTGGGTCCCCGCTGACATATCTGTAGGTGACATCAAATATATTGATTTGCCTGGTTCACAGGCCTGGTCAAAGCTATGTGTTCTATGAGTGTCACCTGGTGTGATTCTCTGTTTCCAAGAGGGTGTCATCGCTTTCCTCTTCTCTTCTCCTTCCTTCATATTAGTCACCAAAAGGTTCCTTCTGAAAAGTGACTCTGACCTTGTTACTCCCCTGTTCAAAACCTACAGTGGCTTCCAGTTGCCCAAGGCTTAGAGTGGCAGCCAAGTGCATAGCTAACCAGACTCCTTCGTCCATCGCTAGCTTTATTCTTAGCCACTGCCCCCTTCAAGTTTTTGTTTTTGTTTTCATCCTGGGAATTGAACCCAGGGCCTTCACACTGAGCTACATCCCCAGCCCTTTTTTATTTTATTTTGAGACAAGTTCTCACTAAGTTGCTAAATTGCCCAGGCTCGAACTACCAGTCCTCCTGCTTCAAACTCCTAGAGTGCTGGCATCACAGGTGTGCACAACCATGCCTGAGGCTCTCCTCAAAAAAATTTTTTTTTTTTTTTTTTTTTTTGGTATTGGGAATCAAACTCAGGACCTTGTGCTTGCCAGGCAGATGCTGTGCTGCTGCTGACCTATATCCCCAGCCCTCTTAAATTTTTTTAAATTTTTTATTTTTATTAGTACATTACATGTTTGCAGTACATATTGTGTACATTCATTGTGAGGATTTGGCACATGTACATAACACATCTTAATTCTTTTTATATCCCCTTCCCTGTCCCCTCAAATTTTATACTCCAGTCATATCTATCTAATTGTAATTCTCTATGGTCCCATTTTCTGCCTCGGAGCTCACTTAATTCTGTCTAGTCTAGAATGTAGTCTCAGTCTCTCTCTCTCTCTCTCCCCCTGTCAGTACTGGGCATTGAACCCAACTTCATATGGAGCTACACCCCCAGCCCTTTTCATTTTTAAATTTTGACGCAGAGTCTCACCAGTTGGCCCAGGATGTCTTTCAACTTAAATTCTCCTGCCTCAGCCTCTCAGAGCACTGAGTGCTGGGATTACAAGTGTGCACCACCATGACCAGTTCCTTTTTTTTGGACAAGGTTTCACTAAGTTGTCCAGGCAGACCTCAAAAATTTTTTTTCTTTTTACTATTTTTTTTTTTGTTTGTTTCTAGCCAAGTAATCTGAGAAGCTTTCAGACTCACTCCTGCCAGCGCCTGCTCTCTGCCCTGCATTATCATTTTCTGACTGCGTCTGTCTCCTGAACACCCATCTCATTCAACTGTCTGCTCTCTGGGAACAGGAAATGTGCTGTATCTCTCGTCCTGGGATGGGACTTTTCTGAACAGGACTTGGTCCTCCTGTCTCAGGGGAAAGTTTTCCGTACTTTTGGATGTATTGCCGAGAGTGGCCACTAGAGGGAGTATGAACATCACTACTGGACCATCTTGTGGGCACTGTGTGTGGTAGATGATGGGAGGGAGGAGAGACGGAGGGAGGCTTCCATTCCATACCTGGGAAACAAGTTACTGGAGGGATAGAAGACCTACCCCGCTCAGTCATGGAGCATGTATCCGGATACACCGCATACTGGATCCCCACCCCACCCAATTTCTTCCTTCTGACTTTTCCCTACAACTCAGAGGCCACATACTCCTTCATCCCCCCCCATTTTACTCTAGCTTTTCACCCTATATCCTTCTTCCATGCCTCACCTGTACCCTCAGTCCTCTCATACATGATTATTTGCACTTTCCTGAGTGGCAGAGCATTGCTCTAAGCATCCTCTGGGTCTTTCCATATGCTGTTCCCTCGGCCAGAGATGACCTTGCTCTCAGGTTGCTTCATCAGGCAGACTTCTTTCACATACTCCAAGAAAATGCCCTCGGCCCCCAGGCTGTTATTACCCCTAAGTGTTGTAATTGCTTACTATTTTTTTAGACGGAATCTCACTATGTCCTCCATGCTGACTTTGACCTCCATGCTAGCAATCTTCCTGCCTCAGCCTCCCAAGTCCTGGGATTAAAGGCATGTGCCACCACGCTAAGCTCCTTGTTTGCTATTTTGTCTCCCAAACAGGACCAGCCTACAGAAGACGTCAGTTAATGTGTTCGAAATTAACAAAGCACTTAGCTTTAGATCTTTTATGAATATGATACTGAATGTATGGTGCTACCTTGGGGTCCTACTTGCACCATGCCCTCCCTGGGCCTGATTCTGGGTCAGTATTATATGTTCCCATGCTGCTTTATCAAATAAAGGAATATGACATCGTGGGACACATGAGTCTTCATGAGTTCAAATCCTGGCTCTATGATCCAGCTGTACAACCTTGGGCAAGCGGTGTAGCCTCTCAGAGTCTTCATTTCCTTTTTTGTAAAATGGTGATAATTTCACTTCTGCACTGCCTCATGGTGAGGATCAAATTAGACCATGCATGCGAAACACCCAGCATTAGTCAATTAGATGTCCTCCTCCCCAAGCATGAACTTAGAAATCAAATTGCCCTCTGAGTCTTAAGCCAGTAAAATCCATGCATCAAGAAGAAGAGCCAGGTGGGGGAGTGAATGAGGCGAGAGATGGTTTTGTAAACGACTGAAGAGTTTTGTGAACGGTGCAAACCTGCAAACCGCAATCAAGGTGACCCGCCTGTAATCTCAGGGAGGCAGGGCAAGGATGTGATTGAAATTGAGAAAACAGAAGCCTAATCAATTGCATTGTGCTCTATCTGAAGGGAACAGAAGGCTACACTGAAATAGGGTGCAAGGGAAATTCATGCAGCTGCTCCAGAGGGAGAGACGGGGAGCCAGCAGACACAGGGAAATGCTGGTCTTCCGAGAAGCAGTGAGGAGCCTGCTGAACTCCACATGGTTCGCTGCCCTGCTGGGCCTTCCCCGAGACCACCCGGGCATCCAGGTAGCAAGCAGAGCCACAGAAGGCAGACAAGAATGTTCTGCTTCCAGAAAAAGCCTGGAAGAGCTTTTTTTTTGATGAAGAGCACTGATTTTGGGGCCAGATTTGGTTTAAGCCCCTCTGCAGTCACGTATGCCCTGTAAACCTTGAAAATGTGGACTTCGCTGTGCCTCAGTTTCACTATCAGCCAAATGAAGGCAGAACAGCTTTCTCTTTCACTGGGTTCTGTGAGGATGAAATGGCTCGAACACTTTGTAAACAGTAGTGACAGAAGAGCTAACACGTACTGAGCTTTTTGTTGCTACTGCACAGATGAGCACGTTGAGGCTTGGAGAGATTAATAACTAACAAAATCACACAGCCAGTGTATAGTAAAAACAGGATCCACATCCGGCACTACAAGAGCTGTGCTCTTATTTACTAACTCCATAGCAGGTAAAAACGCAGGTCACTAACATATACATCAGGCTCTTGTGAGTTTGGTTGACCAGAAACTATAGCCCCCAGGAAGCTTTGGCCCCTGAGAATTTGCAGCGCCAAGGCTCCCACCCTTCAATAACCAATCTGAGCAGCTACTTGTAGTCTCCATCTTTTGCTCCCATTTTAATAGCCTCCAGTGCAAGGCTGGGCACAGGGAACCCTCATTCTGCACTGACTGCCTTATCACTGTTTCTTCTTTTTTTTATACCGGAAATTGAACTCAGGACCTTGCGCTTGCCAGGCAGGCACTATGCCACTGAGCTATGTCCCTGGCCCTTTATCACTGTTTCTAAAGGCCTCTCAATTTGAGAGGATTCCCAGGGAATCTTTCTGCCAGTAACTACTACAAGGATGAGGAACACACACACACACACACACACACACACACACGCATGCACGGTAGATATACTCTCTTCCCAAAGCCTAGAGGCAATGAGGTTGAGTGGGAAGACTGTGGGCTTTAGTGTAAAGCTGGCTGTGTCACATATAGCTCTGTGATGCTGTCGCATCATGTAACCCCTGAACTTCTTTTCCCTTCTACCAATGGAGCTAATCATAGAAACAAATTCAAGACTGGATTACACTTTTTAAAAAAGGATGTAAACACATCTGACATTCAGCAGATAATAAATGAGTTGTTATTCTTATTACTATTATTCCTTCCCAGCCCAGCTGAACTCCTCCAAGGCAGGGACAGATTTTGTTCATGTCTGTGTTCCCAGCCTCCTGTTTAGCAAATGGCCCACCACAGAATCAATGTCTAGGAACTGTTTGCCAATTGCAACACCGATTCTGAGCTCCCAGATTCTTTCCGCATCCATTCCCTTAACAAGTCCCAGGGTTGGGGCCGGTGAGATGGCTCAGCGGCTTAAGCGCCTGCCCGGCAAGCGCGAGTCCCTGAGTTCGACTCCCGGATCCCACATACGAAAAAGGGGCCGGTGATATCGCTCAGTGGCACGGGCGCCTGCTGGCGCGCGAGGTCCTGAGGTCGACCCCCCGGTACCCACAAAAAAAAAAAAAAAAAGAAAAAAAAACAAGTCCCAGGGTCAACAAACACTTTCTAACAGTGAGGCAGGAATCCTTATTCTCTGCTCCCCATGTTTCCACACGGAGGCATATTAGTTCCAGTTTATCAAAGGAGGGTGGGAAATCACAGGTTGTTTAGAATTCCTGATTCCAGAAAGTAGGAGCCCCTCGTCACTTTACAAACAAAACTGCTTCCAAACTGCTCCAGAAGCTCCCTGGGGGCAGAACTCCCTTAGTGAGATCCACTAAGCTAGACAAATCTTCTCCCCTCCCTCCCTCCTGTTCCTCTTTTGAGGAACGTGATAGCTGCAAAGCCAGCTGTGATCTTCTCTTCTGCCTCTGCTGAGGGGGCCCAAAGGTTGTCACATCATGCCTGTGATGACTGGCAAATCTGCTGAAATCAGGTGAAGAATCAGCAAATCCATTGTCACAGACTGAAAGCCACATCAGCAATGAGGGGGACATTTTGATTTATCTCTGGTTGCCTATCTTTTGTGTCCATCTTTCAAATCATCCTAAATTCACATGGAGATGGCCAGTAGGACTTCATACCTTTTGTGTCCTGTAGGTATTAGGTAGGTATTAGGGCACTCCTCACCTTCCTCTCCTGCTCCCAATAACCAAATTTATCCTGTCCACCTCCCACCAACCACCATCCCTCCCAAAGGAAGGTTCAGGGAATTTTCCTGGTTCAAGGATTCATATTGTTATTTTCCTTATTTACATAATCAATAAACACACACACTATTCAGAGAGGCGCTGAACCCAAACCTGGCCCTGGACCACAGCTTCCAGCCAGCAGGAAAGGAGTCTAGCAAAGATTGCCCATCTTTGTAGCTTGTAGACACAAGAGAACTGAGAGTAGGAGGTAAATTCTTGTGTGCTGGACCAGAGTGGGATGACGGGAGGGGCAGGAATGCAGGGATAGGAGATAAGCGAGGGAAGGGATATACAATTTCATAAATAACTAGACAAGGTATAACCATTTTGGGGAGGCAGGGGAAAAGAGGCTAGAGGCATGTAGGGCCCAAGTTGAGAAGAGGAGAAGCAGTGCTTGGGGGCAGAGTGGATGAGACATGCCCTGTAAGCATCCATTTCCTCCATCTGTACAATGAGTGGGTTGCCTTAGATGGGCTCAGAGCACTCCATCTCCTCCGACACACTAGGACTCTATAAGGCTCTATACATGGGGACTTTGGGATCAGAGCCTTGGGGACTGGCAAAGGCTGGTGGGCACCTCCCAAGAGGTGGTTGATGGCTGTTGGAGCTATGTGTCATCCCCAGGCTGGTACTGTGGCTCTGTGGAGGTAAAGTAGTCTTCCAGGAAGGACTGCAGAAACTCGAAGGTGGGTCTTTCCTCTGGGTCCAGCCGCCAGGTCTGTTCCATGGCCTCGTACAGGGAGGCTGGGCAGCCTGGGGGACATGGCATGTGGTAGCCACGCTCCACCTGTTCCAGCACTTCCCGGTTAATCATGCCTGAGGGGTGGGGCTCCATCAGTCAGGGGACTTGCCCCTCCCAAAAGGGCAGTCCTGAAAAACCCTTCCCACTCCCCAACCCCCCGACACACCTGGGTAGGGGACTCTGCCTTTGGTGATGATTTCAGTGAGCAGGATCCCAAAGGACCACACATCTGACTTGATGGTGAATTTGCCAAAGAGGGCAGCCTCTGGGGCTGTCCACTTGATGGGGAACTTGGTCCCTGAAGAGGTAGGGGGAAAGAAGGGAAAGTTAGTGGTGATGGTGGTAGGTCCCTGGGAACTGCTGGGTTAAAAGAATGGGGATTTAAGGATTGGGGAACTTGGGGATCCTGAGCAGAGGTCTTTGGGTATAGCAGAAAAGATCTGGGTCTTAGTTATCACTTGTTATGTATCTTATCTTTTTCTTTTGAAGCACTGGGGATTGGGCCACAAGCCTTGATTATGGTATGCAAATGATCTGCCACTGAGCTACAGCCCTGGCCCCAGGCTCTGCTCTAGGTGATATAACTTAACTCACTGAATCCTCAGAAGACCACCCTGATGTAGATACTTTTAGACCCTTCATCTTACAGCTGAGGAAAAGGAAGCACCAAGTAAAGTAACTTGCCCAGCTTACACAGCAAGTGACTTGGATTCATATCAAGGATTTTGGCTACAGAGTTCACACTATTATGCCCTACTGCCTCTTCTTTAAGAATTATAGCGGAGTCAGACACAGTAGTGCGTGATTGTAATCTCAGCACTAGGGAGGGTGAGGCAGGAGGAGAGCAAAGTTTGAGTCCCGCCTGGGCAATTTAGCAAGACCTTATCTCAAAATAAAAAAAAAATAGGGCCGGTGATATCACTCTGCGGCACAAGCGCCTGCTGGCAAGCGCAAGGTCCTGAGTTCAACCCCCGGTACCCACATAAAATAAATAAATAAATAAATAAAATGAAAAAATAAAAAGGGCTGGGGATGTGGCTTAGTGGTAGAATGCCACTGCATTGGATCCCCGGTACTGCAAAATTAAAAAAAAAGGAATCATATAAATGGCTGGCACATAGTAGGTGCTTAATAAATACCTGTTGACTTACTGAATATTTTCCTTTTACAGATCAGAAAAGGCAGCTCACCTAGGACAGTGAGAACTTGGAATAGTCTCTTACACATATCAGGATGGTGTCCGGGATAAGTAGGGGTGGGAAAGGGATCCTGAGTATGATCGAGCTCTGGGGAGGCGAGGTGAAGCCCAGCACCTTGCTGAGGGTTGTACTCATTATCCGTGATGAGGCGGGCCAGCCCGAAGTCAGCGATCTTGCACACCAGCCGCTCCCCCACCAGGATGTTGGCGGCCCTCAGGTCTCGGTGGATGTAGTTCATGCGCTCCATGTAGGCCATGCCCGAAGCTACCTGGGAGGGGCCAAGGTGTGGAGAGATGGGAGCTCACATGGATTTACAGCACCACAGCCTGTGTGAGGAGTGAAGGGCTATTTGAAATATCCGCTCTCCGGGTGTGGATGCTGAGCCTTACAGAGAGGCAGCACCCTGGCTCAGGTGTCACACTGGATACAGTGGGAGGGGCAGCACACCCAGGGACAGGTTGGGTGATCCAGGCAAAGAGATTTGTGGAAGGATAACAGGAAGGAGGTCTAGGAGAAAAAGGCTGCTGGTCCAGTTTACCTGGGATGCCATGTCCACCAATTGGGGCAGCCTCAAGTCCTGGGCCTCCCGGTCCTTGAGGAACTCCAGCAAGCTACCTGGGGAGAGGAAACCAGAAAATCAGCAAGACCCTACTCCCTGCCTGCTTTGTCTTTGCACCTCCCCTCCCCAACCCTTCCTTAGGAGGATCCTAGATTGGCTCTGCCTCCTGCTCCCGGCTGTCCTACCTGGATCGCTGACTCAGGATCCCGCGAGATTGCCCCAATTCCTCACTATCTGGCCCAAGTCCTGCCTCGGACACCGACTCTGCCCACATCTCCTCACCCTCCGGACGTGCCCCATTTAGATTCTGCCCTAGATCCCAGATCCTGCCTTGGTTTGCCCAAGCCCAACCCAGCAGCTGATTACCTGCCGGAGGCTCCGCCCTAACCACCCCCCTCTAACGAGGCCCCGCCCACACTGCGCTGCAGTTCTTTTGCGCGTCCCAGCCGCTCGTGAAGGCTGCGCTTCGTCATTCACTCAACTAAACTTCGCCCGAAGCTCCGCCCACCCAGACCCCGCTTCCTGGCCCCGCCCCTCACCGTGGCACATGAACTCCGTCACGATGTAGATGGGCTCCTCGGACACCACTGCATACAGCTGCACCAGCTTGTCGTGACGCAGCAGCTTCATGATCTGCGCCTCCTCCAGGAAGGCCTTCGGGGACATGGTGCCCGGCTTCAGGGTTTTCACCGCCACCTTCGTGGTGCCGTTCCACGTACCTGCCCGACAGCCGCCTCTCATCAAAACCTGCTTCCCGCCAGCCCAGTCCCTCGCCCCAGCACCACCCCGCCCCTACCCCGCTAGGATCCTGGGACCTCCATACCCAGCCACACATCCCCGAAGCAGCCGGTGCCCAGCCGACGCTCGAAAGCGATGGAACTGCGGCTGATCTCCCAGGCGTCCTTGGCCAGGCCCAGCGTCTGCGGCTTCATGGTGGTGCAGGCCGCGGTGAGCAGGTAGCACAGCCCATCATTCACCTCTGAGGGGTCGGCCGAGGGAGGGAGGTCACAGGTGGGTCAGGACACCCCCACACTCCTCATCCCAGCCAGCGCAGGCCAGGCCTCAGATCAGGTATAAGTAACTAGGCTCCAGGTGAGGTTACGGGCCAGCAGTGGGTGAACATGTTGGTGCCCAGGAAAGGAGGTGGCACCCAGAGGGAGAGATGATCCCTATACGTACTGTGACCTTCTCATAGGAGGTGGCCTCCAGCTGGGCCTTTAAAAATAAGGTGGGATTCTAACAGGTGGAAATGGGACTGGGGATTGCAGGCAATGTAGTGAATGAGGTCCTCTGCGTTCCACGACTTTGTCCTTGGCTTAACCAATCAAGGTGGAAACCCAGTCATTGACTCTCACTTCTCAACCCCACAGCCAGTGCTTCATCATGTTGGGTTCATGCTGCTCCTACCCAGCTTCAGAACCGGCTGCTTCTGCCTTGCTCCACTGCCATTGATTTAATCTGGCCACCATCACCTCTCAGCTGGACAATGGCCACTGGCTCTTAATGGACCCCTTATTCATCCTGACTCTCTGACATTCAAGCTCCACCCAGCATCTGGAATTCCTCACCAACGTGCAGACCAGCCTCTGTCAGTGCCCTGTGGTGGTGGCTCCCTGCCCTGGTACCTTAGTGGGATGTTGGAGACAGCAGGTACTTAAGATTCCAGATTCTGGCCAATTTCCTACTCGGACACTAGGGGGCGCTACTTGGCAGTGGGCTGCTTCATGCCTCAGTTTCCTCTGGACTCTACAGAGCAGGATCCAGGACTGGGAGCCTCCACACTTGGTTCTGGCACTACCACTTTGGGAAACCTTTCCCTTCTCTGGGCCTCAGTCTCCCCAACAGGACAACACATCAGTGGGTTCACTCAGGGATTTGAAGCCTGCCTCACCCATGTAGTGCTGCACCAGCTCCTGCACGGACTCGAACTGGGCCCGTGTGGTGATGTAGTAGCCACCTGTGTCCAGCTTGCGGATCTTGTAATGCTTTACATGATCACCTCTGGTCTGGTCCCAATCACGGATGGACAGGGAGTAGGCTCCTGTGGGGAAGAGTCACTTCGGGTCCACTGTCGCCCTCTCCCTCATTCTGGTAGCAGGAAGAGGCCCCTCTCACAAGCTGGAGACTCTTAAGTCTGAAGGTCATATCTCTGGAACCCAGAGCCAGTCTGAGATCTGTCCCTTTAGCTGATCCCAGTCTTGACCCTGACCCAGTCAACCCCCTACCAACCCTAAATCCACCCAGATGGTGGGCCTCCCGGTGGCCAGTGGCAAGTGATGCTGCCCCCACCTTTGGTGGTCTCACTCTCCCGGATGAGAAAGGCCCCCTGGGGGTTGCCTGGTGAGAGCAGCTGCCTCTCCGCATCCTTCCTCCCGATCTTTCCAAAGTACCACCTGTTGGGAAGGGCAGGCAAGAATCAGGTACTCTTCCTTCAACCCCCAACTCAGCCTCCTGGGCAGTCTCCTCACAAGCCAAGACTTAATTTCCTCACCTGTAAAAAGAGGCCCATCTACCTGCTTCACAGTCTGGGCTCGAGGATCACAGAGAAGGGAGGGGGGTTGCCTGGCATATAGTAGGTGTCCAATAAAGTTTAGCTTTCAGTGCTTTGGGTGTCTCAAAACAGCTGGAAGCCGGTCACTGGTGACCTCATCAGGTGCCACAGGTCTCAGTCCATCTCACTAGAGTCCTCCATGGACTCATTTTGTAGATAAGGAACTCAAGGTTCAAAGAGGGAAAGTGACCTGCCCAGGAGGCTGGCTGACGTGCTCCACCTAAAATCCTCTGCCACCCACCTTAGGTCTTTATCCACCACCCCAGACCATCACTCAGACCCCTACCCCACCCCTGGCCCCCAATTTTTTCCTTCCCTGGCTTCTAGAACAACAACTCTCTTGCTTCTCTTCCCCTTTCTGAGTGCTCCTGCCTATCTCTGAGTATTGCTTTGCCCTCACTCTTAAATTGAGGATGCTGTACTAAGTCTCAAATTCATCCTCAGGCTTCATTCATCCTCCTTTCTCTTGGGGGTTCTTTCTGGGATTGAATTATAGCTCTACATCAACTATGCAAGTACATGGGGTGGTTGAAAAATATGGCGACTGTTTAATTTTTTTAAAATGTGTTACAGTGAAAGACACATTGCCAAGAACAAGGGAATAAGCGTGTTCAAATCAAGGGGAAGTACTTTGATGGGGATTAATGGCAATGTGTCTTTTCCTGTAACAAAATTTTTAGTTTAGGCATTCACTGCATTTTTTAATCACCCTCATACAATCAGAGACTTGAAGTGACCACAGGTGCCATAGAAGACTCAGATGTCATCCGATCACTAAATTGGCCTGTGACTAGCATGGGCTGACTTAAAAGGAGCATAGTTTTCAAATCAAGGGGTACAGAAGTCTCAGGGGACTCTGGGATGGCCAGTCTACACCTGAGTACTGGGCAAAGTATGGGAAACAGAAGAAAGCACTGGAAAATGGCGTATACAGGAGGGGGAAGGAGGAATTGTCAAAGAGCTGTATAGACAGGACACAGTCCCAAGGTCCTTCAGAGCTTTGCCTCCACCCACACTCATGACATTAGCTTCTTCTTTAATAATAAGAACAATAAGAGTAAGACTTATTTTGTGTTAGGCTCTGCTTTATACAACATGCATTCATTGAATTCTCATAACAATGCTGTGAGCTAGGTACTATTATTAGCCTCCATTAGATAGATGAGGAAATTGAGATACCTAGTGGTTAAGTGACAAGCCTGAGGCCACAGGGTGATGCCCGAATAGGAACCTGAGCTGTCTGCTGTAGGGCCTGAGCTCTTAACCACAACACTGCACGGAGCACTTCTCAGATATCCTGACACTGCACCGGGGTGCGGACACAGCAAGAACCCCCAGACCTCCAGCCCTTCCACCGTCACTCTTCTTCTCCTTCATGCCTCCTGCCACCTCCCCAAACTTAAGGACACTTGTGCTCTGGACCCTGCCCACTTCCCTCTGCTCGTGGAAGCCCCTGCCCCAGCACACACACAGCCCCCACACACCCATATTTCTTCCTTTCCCCTCTGTCCTTTCTTGCCATCACCATTGTGCTCTGTCTTCTCACCTTGCCTGCGCTTGAAATTGTGCCTCACACTTGGGGCTCCATTTCCTCACCTCCCACGCCCTCCCAGGCTCTGCTGTCTGGCCTCTGCCCCTACTCCACGTGAGTAAGTGAGCTCTCATCAAGGTCACCCCCATTGCCAAATCCAGTGGCAGCCCCTGACACTTCCTCTCCTGTCTTCTGTACCTTCTCACCATCTTGGCTATTCTGTATTGTCCTGGCCTTGTTTTCCTCACTTACCCAGTGCTCCTTTTCCTTCAGGGCAGCTTTCCTCAAAGTTGGGCCCTAGGGCCAGTCCCTTTCTCAATTCCCTCCTGTGTTCTTACCCCTCTTATGCAGCTTTAATTTTCCTGTCTACTTTGATGAGTCCCAAATTTCCCTCAGCCCAGGTGTGCCATCTACAAGGGCCCCAGTGCACTTGAAAATGCACTTCCCCCAGGCTAATTCAGCAGTGTGGCTGGGCATGGGGAGGGGGGTGGCTGGGCATGGACTGAGCACCTCCCATACCAAGTACAATCGAATCTCATTGCCGGCAGCCTCCTCCACCTAAGGGCTCCTCTCAACCCAAGAAGCCCCCCTCCAAGAGCCCATGTAGCTCTCCCTCCCCTCTTGTCCTCCACCTTAGCAGCAGGTACCACCACCCACTCAGTTCAAGACTTCAAGTCATCCTTGATTCCTCCCACTGCAAATTGACACCGACTCCTGGAGATTCCCATTCTGCAAAATCCTTTCCACTCTTTCCTTCCTCATAAACACATGGTACAAATGAGGATAGATTATTTTTTCTGAGGTCTCAGGGATCAAACCCAGGACCCCATGCATGCTAAGCAAGGGCTCTACCTCTTAGCTACGTCCCCACCCCCAAGGATAGATCATAAAAGGCTTTTATGAGCTTCAGTCTCCTCATATGTAAAATAAGGACACTAATAATATCAATAATAGTATTTTGAGAATTAAATGAATCAAAGTAGGTAAAGTACCTGTTACAGTGTCTCAAAGGTACCCTGTAAGTGATAATTCCCTACCATTCTTTTTTTTTTTTTTGTAAGCAGGTGCTCTGCTATGATCTGCACCCCCAACCCTTCCCTGGCTCTTTAATAGAATTAATTTTAAGTAATGTTTCTTTACAATTATTTAACCTTGTGCATACTATGAGGTGTGGTCACAAAATATGGTGAATGTTTAAATTTTAAAAATATATTACAGTAAAAGATTCATTGCCATTAATCCCTCTCAAAATACTCCTCCTCACATCAAACACACTTATCCCATTGTTTTTGCCACTTGCTGAAGCATTTTTGGAAGTCCTCTGTCATGCGTGTCTTAGTTATGCTGTCATGGCTGGTCTCAGTGTCCTGAATCCATTCAAAATGTTTGTCTTTCATGGTCATTTTGACTTTGGAAAAGAGCCAAAAGTCATATGGTGCCAGATCCAGTGAAAAAGATGGATGAATGCACACCATAGTATTTTTCTTTGACAAAATTGCTGTAAATGTTTCGAATCAATTCAGGACATGGAGGCAGCCACAAAAAGACACTCACAAAACACTTCCAGAACTGCTTCAGAAAGTGGCAAGAATAATGGGGCATGTGTGAAGCAGGGTAGTATTTTAAAGGGAACTAACTGCAATGTGTCTTTAACTGTCATAAATTTTTATTTAAATGTAGTTTTTGATCATACCTCAGAAACACACATTTTACTCCTGAGCTACCTCCCCAACCCCCACTTTACAGTTTTGTTTTGTAGTGTTGAGGGCCTCAGGCATGGCAGGCAAATGCTCTACCACTGAGCTACACCTCTAGACCCAACTTTACAGTTTTT
This sequence comes from Erethizon dorsatum, assembly GCA_028451465.1. Taxonomy (NCBI): domain Eukaryota; kingdom Metazoa; phylum Chordata; class Mammalia; order Rodentia; family Erethizontidae; genus Erethizon; species Erethizon dorsatum. The sequence continues at coordinate 114,328,797 of CM051827.1, read as the reverse complement.
TGTTTTTTTTTTGTGGGTACCGGGGGGTCGACCTCAGGACCTCGCGCGCCAGCAGGCGCCCGTGCCGCTGAGCGATATCACCAGCCCCTTTTTCGTATGTGGGTTCCAGGAGTCGAACTCGGGCCCTCACGCTTGCCGGGCAGGCGCTTAAGCCGCTGAGCCATCTCACCGGCCCTACAGTTTTTTAAAGTTCATCCATTGTTGCTGTCACTGAGAGGCAAGGTGTACGACCCCTAGTAAATGCAGCCAGAGTATCTGGACCCATATCCCACCTCTACCACTTACCAACCATCTGAACTTGGGCAGGATATTTCCTCTCTCTGTGTCTCAGCTTCCTCATTTGTGAAATAGGACAATAATAGTTTCTAACTCTGTTAACACACAGAAAGCACTTTGAAGAGTGTCTAGAACTTAGTACCTGCTATGTAAATACTATCTACTGTTATTGTCATCATTATTATCTTCTTTGATTCCCACAATCTCCTTAAACAATTCTAGCTAAGGCGGCAGGCTCAAAGTAGAGCAATGACTTGTCTAAGAGGTGGCCTTGGAGGCTGGACTCCAAGGTCCTGTCCACAGGGCCGGCCTTGCCGGGCTCCCCACTTACTCTTCAGCTTGGATGGAGTCCACAGGGGCCACGTAGTTGCTGGGAACATAGCCAGTTTGTCCAGAGCTGAGGGACCGAGCCTCCCACCAGTCACCTTCACTGTAGGCACAGAACAGGGAGGTGTCAGTGGCAGCTCCAGTCCCTGGGACTCCCTGGGGTCAGGAAGGGCCACACAGAGGATCAGTTAGAGACCTACAGACAGGCCCTGCCAGCCCCCAGCCTCTGCAGCTGCCCCAGGAGGGCTCTGCCTTGAAGAAGGCATTAATTTGAGGACATCTGGACCTCCTGGTTGCTTCCTCTTGCTCCTCAGCTGAGCTGGGGTTTAGGGATATAGCAGACCTCTGACTAGGTCACTTCCCTGCTGAAAACCCCCCAAGAACTACATATTTCTTTCTGGATAAAATCCAGACTCCTCAGCATAGTTTAAAAAGCCGCACAGGGCCGGTGAGGCTCAGCGGCTTAAGCGCCTGCCCGGCAAGCGTGAGGGCCCGAGTTCGACTCCCAGAACCCACATACGAAAAAGGGGCCGGTGATATCGCTCAGCGGCACGGGCGCCTGCTGGCGCGCGAGGTCCTGAGGTCGACCCCCCGGTACCCACAAAAAAAAAAAAAAAGCTGCACAGAATCTGCCCCACCCACCTCTCCTGCTTCTATTCCCTCCATTCTGCAGTTCACATTCCCCTCCTTTGGTGCTGGGGACCAACCCCAGGGCCTTGCATATGCTAGGCAAGTGCTGTACCACTGAGCTACAGCCCCAGGCCTGCATCTCATTCTTTGTGATCCATCTAGACCGAACCACTTGGTGGATTCTAGAAGGCATTATTTATTCTCATTCTCTTGTTGTCTTTTGTCACCTCTTCCTCTATGTCTACTCATTTTTCTGTCTCAGATTAAAAACCACCTTCTCCAGGAAACCTTCTCTGATCACCTCTACTCTGGAGACCATATTTGCTGTTCTTTCTGTGCCCTTAATTCCTCATGTCCCTTCCTCCCATGTATTAGCAATTCTCTAGCATATTTTTCTTTTCTTTTGTTTTTGACAGTGCTGGGGATTGAACCCCGGACTGTACATGCTAGGTAAATGCTCTGCCACTGAGCTATATCTCTAGCCTCCCTTTTCTTTTTTAAATTTTATTTTGGACAGGCTCTCACTAAATTGCCCAGGCTGGCCTTGAACTCATAAGGAGCTGGGATTACAAACATGTGCTATCACAGCTGGCTTTCTTTCTTTCTTTCTTTTTTTCTTTGTCTTTTTTTTGGGGAGGGTCCATTGTTTTGTTTTTTGATTTTTTTTAGGTGCTTGGGATGGGTGCCAGCTAAGCACTCTACCATGGAGCTACTTCTCTAACCTGACTGAGGATTTTTACCAACTAGGCTAGAGCTTTCTGCAGATAGGGACCAGGTGGGATTCTTCTCTGGGTCCTGCTCCCAGCCCAAGACCATACGCCCAGCTCAGTGGCCTGGTCACTTACGTATTGTTCAGGATGTGGAGCTTCTCACCCTTGGTGAAGGTAAGGTCATCCTCTGTCCGGGCCTCATAGTCATACAGGGCGATGAACAAGGTCACCCCAGTCCCTGCAAAGTCAAGGTTGCTCAGCAGAGTAGGGCACAAAATAGGGCACAAGAGGGTGGCACCCCCAGATTCTTGTTCCCCAGCCAGGTACTGAGTCTCCCCACTGCTGCAGCACCCCAGTGCCCAAAGACCTTTGGAGTCCAGTGGGTTTCTGGTTTGGGTCTCACAGCTTAAGCTCCCATGGGTCTGGGACACACAGCTTCATGCCTTTCTCACCCTGGGGAGTCCCCAAGTTGCCCACTCCAACTCTTCCCCACCAAGACTTCCCACTTGGGCAGTGGCATCTAAGAGGCCAGAAGAGTCCTCTTTACCACTTGTATCTGTCATCGACGTCCCCCTTTCAGAGCACCCCTCAGACGGGGTTCCAGAGTAGGGCTGTGCCCACTCGCTCAGCCTGCCTGAGCCCAAGAGCCGGGCTGTGTCTCCCACTTCAGCCCGCAGGCCTCTGGAGATGAGTCCAGTTCTCCTCTTCCCCAGTGTCCTCCAGGACCCAGGCAGCCCCTGGCTCCAGCCCTCAGGACTTACCTGAGATGCCCCTGATAGTGCCAGCATTGAGGAAAGCAGGGCTGGTGGGCTGAGGGGAGAAGTTGTAGTTGGGGATCTGGGCAAAGGAGGATGCAGGCCAGGACCGAGTGGGGTCAGGGCCGTAGCGATCTGCAGCCCCGTGGCTCCTGAATTTCTCTTCCAGGTCAACATCCTCCTTGGCCCCTGGCTCCAACTTCTTGCAGAACACACAGCCCATGCCGGGCACCCTGCTGGGGAATGGGGACACCTCACTCCGGGGCCCTGCCAGATACACCCGCCTATGCACACAAGCATGTGCACACACGCGCACACACACGAACACACATGCATGTATACACATGTGTGTTGGTGTCGGGGTGAATGTGAAAGCTGGTGAGGGTGGATGGGTGAGGGCCTGGGTTGGGGTCCTCCCTAGTGAGGGACAAAGGTGGGCAGGGCCACCCTTGCTTTATCTCCAACAGCCACCTCTGTTGTCTGTTTGGAGAGAGTATGTGTCCTATCTTCTCTTCCTTTCTTTCTACATCTCTGGGGCTGGTTTTTCTTTCTTTCTTCATTTATCTTCTCCTATCTTCTCCTTCTCCTCCTTCCTCTTCTTCTTCCTCTTCTTTTTCTTTTCCATCTTTTTTCTCCTCCTCCTTTTTTTTGTTTTTTTTTGTGGGTACCAGGGGTCGACCTCAGGACCTCGTGCGCCAGCAGGCGCCCATGCCACTGAGCGATATCACCGGCCCATTTTTCGTATGTGGGATCCGGGAGTTGAACTCGGGCCCTTGCGCTTGCCAGGCAGGCGCTTACGCCGCTGAGCCATCTCACCGGCCCTCCTCCTTCTTTTTGGAGACAGGGTCTCACTGTGTAGCCCAGCCTAGCCTCAAACTCCTGGTGATCCTCCTGCCTCAGCCTCCTGAGTGCTGGGATTACAGGCATGTGCCACTATGCCCGGCTTGTTGGTTTTTTTGAGACAGAGCCCTGTTATGTTATGCTGGCCTGGAACTCACAATCCTCCTGCCTCCATCTCCCAAGGGTATATGCCACCACACCCAGCTTTCTGGAACTGGTTTTCTACATCAGGATGTTGCTGTGTTGATTTATATACTTCTGCTCCCACTGCTTTGATGCGTTGTGTTTCTGTGACTCCTTCAAGGTTTTTTTTTTTTTTTTGTGGGTACCGGGGGTCGAACTCAGGACCTTGCGCACCAGCAGGCACCCGTGCCCCTGAGTGACATCACTGGCCCTTTTTTCGTATGTGGGTTCCGGGAGTCAAACTCAGGACCTCGCATCTGCCAGGCAGGCGCCTATGCCGCTGAGCCATCTCACCATCCCGCCTTCAGGGTTCTTGTGCATGTGTATCTTTGTGTGTCTCTAAGTATGTTTGCGTGTGTGTGTGCGCATGTTCAGCTCTTGATAAATGTATGTGTGCAGGTTTGTGTCAGTTGCTGCACATGTGTTTGGCCATGTGTGTACACACCTTTATGAGTGTGTGTGTT